>OX465297.1:220986975-223386975 GCA_949987735.1 Leucophora obtusa
TACAGACTTTTTTGGTTGAGTGTACTATTTGCAAAAGAAAAAAACTTTAAATGCAATACACCTACACTCAAAAAAAAAGTCAGTAAAGTCAGCAAAAAATGTTGCTGTGTCAGCAAATTTTTAAGTCAGGAGCGTGCTTGCAAAAAAGTTGGTAATTTCAGCAAAAGGTTTGCTGAAAATCAGCGAGCTGATTTTTATCAAAAAAATACTAATCTTCAGCAAAAGTTTTGCTAACATTTAGTCGACTGCAAATGAAAAAAATCCTTGCTAAAATCACTAAACTTTTTGCTGAATATTAGTAGACTGAAAAAACTCAAAAATCTTGTAGCTAAGTTTTACTTTAGTTAATTTATTTGCTGAAAATTTAAATATAGAACATGTGTAGAGTTGTTTTCCTTTTTTTGTCATTTCCGACATCTACATCTTGTCTATCTGGTTGTCGTCCACGCTATGAATGCGGTTATCAGTACAATTTTTGTAACAAAATAAATTAGTAAAACATTAGTTCAAAATTCATTTAGTGCTAAAAAAATATAAATAAAATTTTTGCTGAAAACGGAATTTCACAAAAAAATTGCTGAAAACTAGTACACTTGATATACAAGACGTTTTACTAATTTTTCTACTAACTTATTTTTTTGAGTGTAGTCTAAGTACACAGCGAAAATAGATTAACAACCGAATTTATGCCAATCGAATAGTAAATTTTTCAACAACAACTCAGTTGTAACATCCATTCGATTGGCCTCAAATTCAAATTTGTTTTCTTTGTGCATAAATTTCTGATGTAAATATATAACTAATTTATTTCTATAATTCACAGCACTTACTAAAAATACCTAAAGATAACATCACCCTAAATGATTTGGAACATATCGACTATTTAAGAGCTTGCATAGCGGAAGTGCAACGTATTAGATCGGTAGTACCTTTAGGTATACCACATGGTTCAGTTGAGGAAGTAGAGATTAATGGTTTTGTCATACCCAAGAATTGCATGATACTGCCATTACAGTGGGCAATTCACATGAATCCTAAAATTTGGCCGGAACCCGAACTGTTTAAACCAGAAAGATTTCTCAATGAAGATGGTGTTTATGTACAACCTCAAAACTTTATACCTTTTCAATCGGGAAAACGTATGTGCCTGGGAGAGGAACTAGCCCGTATGTTCTTACTGTTGTATACAGGCATTATATTACGAAACTTTGAGCTCACTCTAAGTCCGGATAGTAAAAATATCGATATGCAAGGAGAATGTGGCATAGCATTGGCACCTTTTCAATATAAATTAATTCTTAATAAAATTGAATAAAACAAGTAGAACAAATTTGATGTTTTAAATATTGTATATTTTTAAAATGTATTTTTTAAATTTATTTTCTTAATAAAATAATCTGATTTGTTTATACAAACAAATTGTGTGAACTTAAAATATTTAATTACTATTTAACAAACAAAATAACATATAATTTAAATACTATTTGTTTATAAAAAACGTTGTTTTCTTATTTGAAAAATTAAGGGACTTATTCCATAGATTTCCTTAAAATCGTTAAAAATGTCAATTAAAAATATTAGACAATTTTTGGAATAACTTTCAAGCAATTTAAACGAAATGCAAAACCTTAAATTATGGAATAATTTATTAAATTTTATATATTTTGTTTGTGTGTTAAAATAAATGTAGTGTTTTTTCAATAATTACAATTATGCTTAATGTTGGCACATCGAATTTTAAAGATTTTCTTTTTGAAATTAAATTATATATATATATTTTTTTTATAAAAAATGAGAATTAAATTACTAAATAATATAAAGTTGTATGAAAATATTTACAGAAAACATTGAGAAAATACGAGACTAGCGGAGATATCAACTTAAGAAAACTGTATAAAAAACTAAATTGCCATCTTCTTTTGGCAAAAATTACTACAGAGAGAGAACTTTCATGGACGAGTTTTCTTATATTCGTTAACCGAACGAAGTAAACTAATGAAGTTTTCGTAACAAATTGCATTAAAAGTTTCTCTATTTTAATACAATCTGTGTGAATTCTGCACTAATACAAAAAATTCAATAAAATTTTATTTTGAAACTACTAAAAATTAGCAAAAATTAGCAGATTGTTTTTGCTAAATCTTAATAAGATAGGAACAGCGAAAATAAAACTATTAAACATACAGAATTTTAGTTATATTTGGGTTAAATTTTAGTTAATATAAAATAAGAAATTAAGCTGCTAAAATCAGCAAAAAATTTTGTTAAATAATTAGTTGATGGTTTTTTATTTTTTTTAATGCAGATAAAAATTTATTCTTCTAAAATCTGCAGCTTAATATTTTTTAACAAATATTTCTGTTGATTTTAGCACTTTTTTTTTAGAATGTACTCTAAATAGTTCAATTCTTTAAAATCTGAGAAATTTCGCAGGAAAAGTCTCAAGATTATAACAGATTTTATTTACAGCAAATGTTCCAACAGTTATTTAAAAGGTAAATCAGAAAAATTGTTTCCATTTAAATAAATGGTAAAACTATAAACCCACCGGTTAACTCTGAATCTATTTCCCAGTATTAGTGATACGAATTTTCCAAATTTCTTTTGAAAATAACATCCCCAATACTGCGAACTGGTAGATATTGATGGACTTAGCGTAATAATGAAACCAATATCAACCACTATTCACGGCGCTCTTCCAGAAAGCTGAACTACACTCAGATAAAAAATTAGTAAAAAAATGTGTAAACAGTTGTCAATCGTACTTTACTATTTTTGTACCGATTTTTAGTACAATTTTTTTAGTAATAATTTCTGCTATGCTCTTATTACGAATAACGGATGTATTTATTAATTTTCGTTGCTCATTTCAGTAAAACATTTTACTAATTTTTCAAAACCGAGTGCTAAACTTTGCAAAAAATATACTAACTTAACAACAAGTGAATACTTAATTAAATTTTATTTACTAGAATTCGTTGAGTTTTTAGAATTCTTGTTTAGTTTATATTTGTTATTTATTATTGATATATTATTAGTTTGGAAATAAAACTTCAATGCATAAAAAGGTAATAACTGGAGAATCGTTTGCAATTTTTACTCCAAATTTAAATTATTATACATTTTTTAAAATCGAAAGAAAAAAAAATATTTTTTTTTTAATAAATTTAGCTGTGTTTGTGCGTCAAGCTATCAATGTTGGCTTATGTCATTCTCATACAAATCTGACATTAGCCAACGTTTAGTGTTAACTCTTAAGGTGAATAGTGTAGAATTTGTATGGGAATGACAAAAGACACCGTTGATGGCTTGCCGCAAAAACACAGCTTTTGATTTTAATTTTTTTTTGTAGATTTTAGACTTTGTTATTTTTTAGTACAATTTTTTGCTAATTTCGGCAGATTGATTTTAAATTACAGTTTACAACAATTTACTGAAATTTAGTATCGTCTATTAATTTCATTGTACTAAAATTATTGATATTTAGTCAATTTTTTTAACTGATTTTAGCAAATCGATTTCGAATTGTTGTTTACAACAATTTTGCTAAAATTTTGTAGCGAATACTAATTTTTTCTACTAATTTTATTGTACTACAAATAAGTAGACATGTGTTGCTGAAATTAGCAAAAAATACCGCTGGACTCAAAACAGTTAAATTTCTTCAGTAGCCATTACAGACTTCTTTGGTTGAGTGTAGTTTTTAGATTGTTTTTAGCTAATATGGTCGTAGCTGATATTATCAAAAATATGAATAAAAAATTTATCAAAATATTTAAAAATTCTAAATTACTCATAAGTTAACCCGGACTACATAAGGCAATCTAATTAATTACGCACGAAATAGCAACACTGTTCCATTTACAGTGTGTGCCTTTGCCCTTTTAAAAGCTCTTGTTCAGTTAATATCTCTTTGCTGCTATTTGTTCTCTCTTATTTTAATTCTCATTTTCTTTAAAAATGCATGTATTTATAAAAACTAAACCACAGATTTTCTTAAAAAATATTTATTATAAATCTATAAATATGTTTCTTTTCTATATAATAAAAAAATATATGAACACAGCTTCTAGGGGGTCAAAGAATAGAATTTGTTTTTGTTTTGTTTTTAGTTTTGTATAATTCGGTAAACTTTTTAAGATATTTTGAACTAGTTTATGGGTGTATTTAAAAAATAACTTTCTATTATTAAATTATAAGCATTAAATAATACTCTCTTAAAAGATATATAATTTGTGTAGTTTGCAGGAGAATTTTATCAAAGAGCGTGTAGACTAAAAAGAATTTTTTACAAATGACTCTCTTAAATTTTCTATGGACACTCGGGTCTGTTAATTTCCGTAAAGAATAAGAGAAACAAAAGGGAAACGAAAAAGTTAACAGTGTATTTTTATTGTTGTTTCATACGATTATTTATTAAAACGGTTACAAAAAAGTTTAAGAATTAAATAAATAATAAATAAATTGAATTATTTTTTTTATTTAACTTTTGTTCTTTGCTTGTAAAAACGTTTTGATCAACTTTTTTTGTTGTTTTGAAACTCCTTTCATTTTCTCTCATTTGCTATTAAATTTTTATCAATTCTTTGTGTTTTTCTCTCATTTGTGTGTGAAATTTTTGTAGGAAACTATGCGCTCTTAAACACCTTAATGGCTACCCCGTTTTTTATAGAGATGTAAAAGATCTCTTGTTCGATTTGTTATTGATTTCAAGAGAATTATATAGAGTTTTAATAAATCTCTAAAATAGACTCTTTTTTGTAAGCTTTGAACAGCTTGTGCTTAGTATTTGCCTAAGAAAATTATGTTTTTTTATATTTTATATGTATATATATATATAATTTTTAAGGAATAGCAAAGAATACATATTGTCTTAAGTTTATTGTTTGTTTACTCTTTTTTTTATTTTTTTGCGACGTTAAAGAGCGGTTGCGTAAATAGAAACACGTCATTTAGGAACAAAACCGTGCTCTGCATACTCCTTAAATGTTCTCTCTAATATGCATAAGCTTTCTCTCATTAAGACCAGTTTTCTTTAAACTGGAGAAATTTAAGAGTTTAGATTATAATGGATTCTTTGAAACTTAAATTTCTTTAGCTTTTCTCTAAAAAGCCATTTTAAAGCTGATTGTTGTTATTGTCTTGCTATCTCTCCTTGTGTTGTTATGGTCTTAATTTTTTAGTGGATCTCTCACTGTTAGGCCTTGAAATTCTTTTACCTAATTTGATCCTACATTGCGCATATGATGAGGCTCTAAAGTGGTGGTATTCAATTGTAAAGGTCTGGGTGTAAGGCATACTTTAAAACTTTCTGGTGTTATGGTAGCTCCTACATTACCCTTTAAACTAGGCAATGGTTGTCCCTTGGGTAAGGATATATTAAATGTATGCATGAAGGAGGAAAAGAATAAAAATAATTCCATTCTTGCCAAAACATCGCCCAAACACATACGTCTGCCCACACCAAAAGGTATAAAATAATCAGGTTTACGTACTTTACCCTCGGTATCTAAGAAACGTTTAGGATTGAATTCTTCTGGTGTGTCCCAGAGATTTGGATCCATATGAACGCTGTTAATAAGAGGTATTACATGAGAGCCAGCCGGAATTTTATAACCATTTATTTCAACGTCTCTGTAAAGATAATAAGTTATAAAAAGGAGGGGGAAATTAGTATAGTTTAAGGGTTAATGTAACAAGTAATAATAAAATAGAATTTACGCCTTTAACTTTGTTAGATTTCAACTTTTTATATCACATTCACTGTAAGGCTTGTTTAAACTTAAAATAATTCGAAGACCTTATAACACATTTAAAAAATTAATTTTGTATGAAAAATTAGTTTTATAAACCACTTTAGAAATGATTATGCATATGACCCATAAAATACAATTGTCAAGTTCATGTATAACTCAAGTCGTGCATTGTAAATTTGCCAATATCAACTTGAATTCCAGCTGAGTTTATACTTACACACAAAAAATTTTAAATTCGAAGATATTTCAATGAAATTTGGTTCGCAGACTCATATTTGGAGACTCATATTTGGATCTATCGCCCATTTCCGATTACCTCCTCTTTTATCATTGTATAGAAAATTTTGACACAAGTCCATTTTAACCGATTCGAATTTCGGATCCAAACATTATTTGGCTTATAACCAGGCTGGTGTAGGGTTTTATATAGTCGGCATGACCGACTTTAACTTTTTTACTCGTTAGAAAATATATAAAGTTTATTTATGTCATGGTAAGAAATGACTATGAAAAATTTATGACAATAAAATTGTTTGCGCCAGATGAATTTCATCGATAAAAAAATATTTGTTTAAAACTTGAAAGGTATCTCCCTCGAGGGGTTCTGTCCGATTCTTATGTGACAAAACAAGCGTGCGAACATTTTAAGCAGCCCAATTTCAAGTTCGAGGGTTAAAATTTTGAGTTAAAAATTACACCGTTTTTCATAGTTTGGATCTTTTTCATGTTGTTAGAAACCAATACATATATACAAATTAAGTACCAAAGGAAAGTTGAGAGAGAAAAAATGTAGTTGATCATGGTTTGGGAAACGAAATAATGATATTATGAAATATTACTCTTACTGATCATATTATGATCACTGATGTTTATTGTTCACCATTTAGAATAGTATTATAATCGTCAGGACCATAGTATGATCATTACATATTTCAATAATATCATGATGCACTTAAATTTTCATAACATGATGTTCTTTTCTCAGCGTGATGTGCATTCAAAATTTTAAAAAGTTTCCATTCAAAAAGTATCGAACTACGAGTCCTCATTTTACAACATAAATATAAACTTGGTACGATATATTTATTACCGAAAGTTATTGCTCCCTCTATCACATAACCACATTTTATCGAAATCTAAGGAAACTCATTGGGATAGGTTAAGCCCATTAAGTCATTTCGCAATTGCCACAAATTTTATGCATTTTTTTTCCAAAATACTTTTGTGTTTTTCAAGTCTTTAAGTGACACACATTTTCCTGTTGCATTTTGTTGTGGTGTATTTTATATTGTTAAAGTTCAATAAACTTGACTGGTATTATAAATAATTGAGGCATAATTTATAGACAAAATGTGTATATAATTTAAAAGCCGGCCGGTATAAACTTGTTAAAACATGAAGGCAAATAAAAACAAAAAATTATATAGAAAAAAAAAAAATAGCAAACGTTCATTGAAAAGTTGCTACCTCACGTGTTGTTGATATACATTGAACAAACAGCAAACATGGTAAATTTTAAGCAACAACAAAAAAATTGTTTCAATACAAAACAATTGCACTTTATTTTTAAGTATTGAAAACCACATTAAGTGCATTCAAAGGCCTGACTTGGCATATGCACAGTTCAGTGTGTGAAAATTTAAGCTATTTTTTTTAATCTCTTAAACCGTCTAATGCAAAAAGTGGGACAAATTACGACGCATCTTATAAGTACAGAGATGTTAGCATGTGCACAAATACAAGCATAAAACATTTTAGGCTTGAGATTAAATTGATTTTCAAAGTGAAGTGAAAAAACATAACGTATTAAATCCCAGCAAAAAAAACAAATTGGAAGTCATGCTTAACAAATGATCCATTAGTGTATTTTTACTGCTTTTATTGTTTCCAAAATATCCGTTAGTATATTTTCGCAGCTTTTTCAAAAGTAATTCTGAACAACATACAAAAAATCACTTAAGTATGGCTTCTAAACCATAACTGCTCTTAAAGTGATGCCAAAAAATGATTCTGATACAGTTTATTTTCAAACACATGATCGCGGGTTCGATTCCCGGCGGGACCAATATTCTTTTTTTTAAATTTATTTTTTTTGTAATTTTTATATTTAATGGCCCTCACTATAAAATAGTATTTCAAATATAAAGTCGACTTTATATTTAATCATACGGTTTTGTTCATTTTGTGTATGGAAACTCTACAAAAGTATTTATATTTTCAAACATTTTCATTGGTTGAAAACAAATTAACCAATCAGAATGCTTCAAAAATAAACCAAGTCAAGGCATACTGCCACCCAATATTTAAACTAAAATCGACTTTATATAAAATATACATTTGAAAAATTTAGATAGTAAGGGCGAATGTGTTTAAATTAGATAATTTTTTAATTTTTCAATTTTTAAATTTTTAGAAATATATATACATATGTATGTATAAAAAAAAAAATTAAAAATTGCTTTTTGTGCACCTTTTGCACTTGTTTAATAAGTACTTTTATTGAAGAGAGTAAAGCACAATATCTCGCAATAACAAAGTGGTGTTTCTCTGCCAGTCAATTTTCGTATCAAAAATTAGGTCAGCGATAGAGAGCTAGACTAGCAATCTTGAGGTAGCGAGTACGATAAAAAAAAGCAAGTACATCTAAATCATTACTTCTAATAGTTTTTCTACTGCTTTGTCATCTCTTTTTTTTGTGGGATTAACTGTTTACGTATGAGTGATATTAAATTTATTTGAAGTATTAATCATACGCCTCCAAATTGTATATTATTAAAGTAGAAAATGACATCCAACATATATTCATTATTTTGGTTCCCATGCGAAAATTGAAATATATTTATGTGAACTTATATGATCATACATTGACTTGTATATGATCATGCATGGGCATACATAGTCATATACGTCCATGTCTAGTTCGATGTATGACCATGCATGATGCCATATATTTCCATATATCTTCGGATCCGACAATTGAGGAATTTACATGTACATTAGACCGTACCACCTTACAGGCAAGAAAAAAGTGCGCGGTACATCCTCAAATATAAAGTATTTTTGCAAGGAAATTCTAAAAATTATTTTTTTTTCCTTATAGCTCCGGCATTTAAAGTCGAATTTTAATGTGATATATCAATTTTTTTGCCTCGAGGAGACCAGCGTTCAGCTACAAAAGAAAAATCAAATAAAAAAATTTAAAAAGGCGACCCCTACGTTCGGCAACCAAAAAAAGAAAAAAAAACATTCTGCTTGGTTCATCGAAAAACTTCGTTAGCAAAAGTTTAATGATTTTTTGCTAGCTTTAATTTACCGACTTTAGGGTTGTACATTAGGGTGGTAGCAACTGAGATCTGGTGGGTAAATACTAGAACGGGATACTATAATAATTTAGATTGAATGGTGTACGGCGAACTTTTCTTTTGAGGTTCGGTCTAATGTACATATTATCTCAAATTTCGTTAATGCAAACGTTTGGACATATATAATGCATGTATGGAGATTTATGCATCAATGTATGGTCATGAATGCATGTTTATGAGCATGCACGAACATACATTGAACAACCATATATGTTGATTTTTAGCTGGGCTTGCAAAATATAAATATTAATTTTAAAATAGATTTCATTCTTTCCGATTAAAAACAATAAACTGATATTAGAACAACTGCCGAGATAATTATAATTAACAATGAATTTTTTAAATATAATAGTGCTTATGAATAATAATTTGAAAACCTTATACGTAATACGTTTATAAAATCAATTTTGTATGAGAAATTTGTTTTTTTTAAGACATTTATGAATTTTAAAAGTGATTATGCACATGACCCTAATTATATATATATATATAAAAAAAATATTGATATTAATAGTTTAATGAACTATTTGAATTTAATCTAACAAAGTGAAGGCAATTTAAAAACGCAATCTATTAAAATTTATTAGAAATTGGAAAATAAAATTGAAAACTTACCTTGTAGGTGAATGGGTGGTAGCCAAAGGTACAATACTTGAACGCCTCATAGATTCTAAGATAGTAGACTCAGTTATGGGTAAAAATGGTAAATCATCAATGGACGGTAAACGATGACGACCAACAACTTGATCTAATTCATCTTGGACACGTTTCATGGCATCTGGATTGCGTAACATGAAGACATTTATCCACAATAAAGTAGTTTTAATAGTTTCCATGCCGGCCGAAAACAAATCAATAATAACTTGTACTATTTGCTCCTCTAAAAGAAAGAGAGACGGTATGCCATTAATAACCTATAGAACAAAGTTTTTTTTTTAGCAATTTTCAACGTACCATGATTTTTGCCATCAAATAATTCGGCATCTGTTCCTTCTTGTTGCGCCTTTTCAATTTCAGCCAAGTAAAAGTCTACTAGATCTCTAATATTAGAACCATCGAAAGATATCTTATGATCATCAATAACATCTTGATAGAATTTTTGCATTTCTTCACGATTTTTAACAATTTTATTTTTCGCCGTTGAAATACTGGGGAAATATTGTACGGTGGGTATATAATCGACAGTATGAATTTCACCAAATAAACGCATTCCTTCTTCGATTAAGAAGTTAAATCTTCTAAATTTAGGATCATCTATGGAAAAACGTACTGACATCATTATACTGCAGATGACATTGCTAACAGATACTGATATTGCTGGGGCCATATCGGTAGGTTTGCCTTCAGAGATTTCTAAATTGTGAATATATTCATGGACCTCAGTCTAAAATTTAGAAAAGCAAATAAGGGAAATGAATAATTTTTGTTTCGCTGCAGGAACAATTGTCGAAAGACCTACCATAATTCTTTTCTCCATAACATGTTTGCCATTACCCATATAAGTCATGCCAAATTGACGTAATTTTTCATGCAAAAAACGTCTTTGATCTTTCCATAATTTACCAGTGCTATTAATAATACCTAAAAAATGTGAGAAATTAAGTTAAATTTTTGCTCTATACTCGTAAAATGTATTATATCTTTAAAATAATCAAATATTGTGATTTTTAAGGATTTTTGAACAGTTTTTTTTTTTTAATTCTAAATACAAATTTCAAAAATATTCAGGGTTTTAATACATTTTGTAGAATTAAATATACAAAAAATTCCCTTAAACGCATGGTCCCATATTGGTGTCACTTCAATTCTGCACATATATAAGGTTAAGCCAGATTTATTGGTTGCCAATACCCAATATTATTAAAGAGGAATATTCTCTAATACTTCATCATGGCATCACAATTTTTAAAAATAGTCTCACAGCCAGTATTTGTTAAAATGTAACAAATGTATTTCAAAATCAATTAAATTTCACTTAAAAACAGAACCACAAACATTTAATCAAATAAAACCGGATTCGCAATGCTAGAACACTCCACGCTGCAGAGTGGATTTTATTCCTTTCTTTTTAGCATTTACATATTTCCTATATCATGCCATCTCTATTTCCATTCTGTAGCGTGCAGTAATCCAGCATTGTGAATACGGCTTTAAACTTATACTTTCCTTTGTTTTTGACTGTTAATAAAATGAACCACAAAATAGTCAAAAACACTAACAAAAATTACACACATACAATTTTTTAGTATATTTTTTTAAAAAACGAAATGACTGCCTAAAAATAATGCTATTAATTTTAAGTATTTTATGTTGTTTGTATTTTTTTTTTTTTTGCTCACTTACGAATGTAGATAAAATCTACATTTCTCCTACAAATGAATGTTATATTCACGTAAAATAATAACCCTGAAGTACTACTCAAACTAATAACAAATACTGACTGCAGAGGTTTCCTGAGTGTAGCAATGTAAAAACAAATAAATTTTAAAATATTATTTGTAATAAAGATTTTGACTTATAAAAAGCTACAAAAGCAAAAAAAAAAAAACAAGGCCGGCAAAAAATTTGTCATGAATGTGAAAACCATAATTGTCTGTCCATTTCACCAAACTCTGCTATTCAAAATGGCCCCAGGTTGGGCGCCAAATTGTTTGTTCCCTAAAAACTGCCTGGTTAGTATATTAAAACTATATATGTGACGCGCAAAATAGAAAGGGACCTAAGGTCCCCTTAGGTCCCTTTCTCAGGAGGGCATGGGATCGGTCTCATTCGATACTCAGATGTTGTCCACATCAAAAAAAAAAAAAATGATTTTTTTACCCTTAGGTCCCCTTCTCTATGCGCTGTCACATATGGACTCAAAATTAATAGACTTTAAAAAAATATAATAATTTTATCTAATGCGTCAAGAATAGGAAAACATATTTATTAAAAAATTAAACAGACACAAGGGAATTACCAGACTGTTTCATCTCACCCGTCAGTCAGTGGTTAATTTATATGTCAATTGATCAAAGTAATTTTATTTGTTAATTTGCCTCTATATGAAAAATTTTTAAGCATGATATGACCGGGAATCGAAACGGCAGCCATCTACAAATTCAATGACTCATAGCATCACCTCTTAACGAGCTTCACCACGGTCGGCACAACGATGAGTGTGGCTAATTGAAGTTTTGTCAATCACACCCTATACAATGTATGTTTGTAATCAGAAAAGCAATAATTAACTAATGCATGAGCAATTTTTTTTATTATTTCAATTAGACAGTTTTGTCTCTTAATCTTATTGTTCTCTCCATTTAATTTGCCAATTTTTTTTCGTCATAAGCCAGAATTAAGTTTTTACATTACTACTTCTATAGGTTTGTAAAATTTTAGAAAGAGTATATAAAACTTAATGTATTGAGGACTATGTTTATTGTGATATATCTATATCATACTGTCCCGAGTAATCTTCAGTAGAATTTCAATATTATTAACATTTGTTCAGTCTTTTAAAAACCGTAAATTTTTTATCATGTTTTTGCACATTTAAAATATAATTGAGGTAGGCTTTAACAATACAACTTTGCACACTTTTTTATATAAAACAACTCAACATGATACCAATATAGTATATATATTTTTATGTAATTAAAAAAAATTCCACAAATTCACCAAAATGACCACAAAATATAATAAAAATCTTTATATATTTATATAAAATGTCTTTAATATTAACCTACTTTTATACAAAATAATTAAACAAAAAAAGAAAAAAAATCCTCCTATTAAATAAAGAAAACTTTATCGGAGTAAAAAAAGAAAACATATTGTAAATGAAATTAATTGTTTTTTAAACAACATTCAATATACGTATAAAAACGTGATTATTTTCTGTTGTTTATAAAATATTTTCATACTACTTTTTTTTTGGCCATGGAAAGAAACCAAAACAATATACCTCAAAAGTAGTGCAGAAAATTGAATTTTTATAAAAATATTAAAATATTTTTAATGAAATGATTTTAAGTAGTTAATTGTCTTATAATTGTGGCTCATTTAACTTCCCAAATGGAAATGCCATGAGAAAATACCCATACCTGCCTTTGAGACACATAAGAAAGTAACTGTGTTGTTGGCCACAGGAGACAAATTTTTGTATTCATACCTCGTTTTCGATGAAAATTTTGTCATATTAATAAAAAATTGATTGCATTTATAAACCTGCATTTTGTTCAATTCAATTTGTTAGTACAATTTACTTAGTTGTTAATTTAACAAAATTTGAATTGAACAAAATGCAGGTTTTTATAAATGCAATAAATTTTTTATTAATATGACAAAAATTTAAACGAAAGCGAGGCAGCAATATAAACATTTTCTTCTGTGGCTTTTTCATTGCCATTTGTATAAGTGGTCTAGAATTTACATCCAATAGCCTCGAAAGTCATTTTGGGGGTTTTTCTAAACTCATTTGTAAAAAAGTTGCATTCAGAACAAATTTCAAAAGAAAGATCTACTGAAATTTCCCTTCTAAAAATCTCGTTGTGATAATATTTTCCTACTGGGTTTTTTAGAAGAGCCAAATAACAGTCTTATTATGTGCAACCAGCAATTAAAATTTTTGTTACAGCTGCAATTTGTTTTCAAAAATATTTTAACAAAATTTTTTTTAAATGCTTAAGAGTACACAACGTGTTTATTTTGTAAAAAAAAAAAAACAAAAATTAAAGATAAATTAATATAAAAGAAAAATAATTTTTATTTAAAACGCGTAATTGTTTGAATCACAAAATATTTTTTTCTCATGAATTTTAGCCAGTTTATAATATTTAGGAACTTGTTAAAAAATAATTGGATTTCGACAATTTTTTTTAGCATATGCCAGAATTTATTTATTTATTTTTTCATTATTAATTCTATAAATTTCTTATAAATTCTTTATAAAAAGTCAATTTAGAAGTTAAGAAAATTGTGTTGTTGTGTATTATGATGATGTAAGAGTGTAATTACAGGTAATCTTCAGTAGAATTTCAGTATGATGAGTTCTAGCCAAACTAATTTACCATATATACATATGTAAACGAACTAGATTTTGTAATAATACCAATAATTGACAATGGTCAAAGTAATATAATCAATCTATTTGAGATTGTTGTAGTACATATTAACTCTGGCTTTCGCTTAGTCGCCGGCGCATGCGCTGTAATTCAGAGAATATTAATAATTTACCATTAAATGATTTTCACCTCTAAGAAAGTTCATTTCTATTCAATACTTTCTGTTTTATTTGAATTAAGCCAATGAAGATTTTCTTTAAATTAATAGTTTTTGATAGCATTTTATGAAATTTTATTTTATTGTGATGGATTTGGTTCGGCTCAAGATCATAACTAAACTTTTAACTTTTCATAATCACAAATTTTTAATGTAAGTTAACAATTTTATTTAATATTGGACATTTTTTTCAAACATTCACAGCCAGATTTAATAATTTAAAACTTTTATTTTGAATAATTTAAAATATTGACGGTTTTCCTCTAATTTTTAACTAAAATTGCACTAACGTAAGGGATTTTCAAACAAAATTTCCTACTTCAGTAAAATTTTAGTGAAAAATTCTACCATATGATGATAAAAATACTGATCCTTACACTAATACACCTACAAAAAAAAATTTGTTGCCCCAACCGAATTTGATTCTAACAGATCCGTTTCCATTAAGGATATATTTCGACTTTTTAAAATATGTCAGTCAAAAATATTTATGCTTCGCATTTTTAAATCAATTTTAATAAATATTTTTTCTAAAAGCACTCTCACAAATATTATTTAAGGAAAAACAAAACGAATATAATTCAAATATGAATAATGGAAAACCAATATTTTTTTTATATTTCCTCACTGAAAATATTATTACAGTAACTGACTGTAGTTTATTTAAAAAGTTATCCGTACATTTATTTTTAAATGATTATTCAGTTAAAATACAAAGAAATATATTTTTCAACTGTTTTTGTCGTTTATTTAAAAAATAAATTACATATAAATACGGATTTTCTGTTACAGTTAATATTTTCATTTAAAAGGTTTTGTTAAAAAAAGAATTCCTTTTCGATTTCTAGGTCATTTAAAAAAATTAAATAAACTAAATATCATTTATTCTTACGGATTTTGTAGTTAATTTTTTGTAATTTAAAAAAAACGAAATAAATGAAAAATCATTATTTTTTAAGGATTTTGTAGTTTATTTATAAACATTTAAAAATAAATGAAAAGTTCTTTTAATTTAAATGAAAAGTCAGTAGACCGGTTTTCAAGTGATTTTTCATTTATTTTAAATTACATTTTCAGTTAATTTTTTTTTTGCTTTTACTATTACTATTTTGAGTGCTTTTACAAACTTATATAAAAATTCCTGCTAGGGAACAAGGATTACAATATTTTTTTCTATAACGAATTTCTATACTAAATGTTCCACATTCGAAAATATTGCAAACATTTTTATACATTTTTTGGTGTAAATATTGTAACACCTTTACATATCCGTAGTTGGGCGCCATTTTAGAGATATCAAAAAAGGTAAAAGAGGTAGTAAGTTCAATGCAAAATTAAGGCGGCAGTTTAACAAACTGAAAGTAGTTATTATCTAGTAATGTTATATTATGTTATTATTAATATTCAAATGCAAAAATTTAAAAAATTCAAATTAAAAAAAAATTATATGCATATTTTCACATTTTTTTTTTTTTTTTAGAAAACTCGAATTTATTTAAAATTTATTATTAAAAAATCTTCCCATTTAATTTCCAACAAGAGTTTAAAAATTACCTTTCGTATCGAAAAAATTCAGAAAACTTTGAAAAATTGGAGACCCTTTTTCTCTATAGAAATTTTATATTCCGAAATTTTTACATAATTCTTTTCACTAAAAAACATCATAAATCCTCTGAATCACATTTATTTTTCAATTAGAAATAAATAATTAATTTTTACAAAAAAACATACCAAATCCATTTAATGTCTGCATAAAAGGCGTATCTGGGCGTCCGGTAAATTCTTCCCGACGGAAACATTCACGTATCATTTTATAATCACTCATTACCACCGTCAGTTGACTACCCAAACGTGTTGAAAATAATGTACCATATTTTTTGGCCAATTCCATGAAACGTGTATGTTTTTCATTGCCCATAAATAGCAAATAACCGATAACTGGTAGGCCCCAAGGACCTGGTGGTAGTCTACGTAATTCTCTATATAACTTTATTAACCATTGCAGAAAGCTAATGGTTATTAATATGGTTATGAAGACCATTAGTAAATGTTCCATATCATTGATTTTGAATTGGCGCACCAAAAGTTTTATTATATACGAATCGGTCATCATTTTAAGGATATGTCACTTTCCTTTAAACAAATTTTGGAAAGTTTTGATTTTTATTTTTTAAATTTGGTTTGTTATATGAAAAATTTAATTTTTAAATTTTATTCAAATGTTGTAAAAATAATTATTTTTAATAATTATAAATTGTTTTCTTTATTTTAAATAATATTATTGTTTTATTGGTTAGTAAAGCTTTTGTGTTTTATTATTTAAAACTCTGCACTGCTATTTTCTTATTAAAGTTTATTTTTTTTTATAATTAATAAATTCTTAACTTTGTTTTTAATTATTAATTTTTTTAATGGTGTTTCATGTAAAATTTTTTATAAAACATTTTTATTTTGCAATAGATTTTATTTAAATTTTTTAATACGCAGTGTAGAGAGAAGACGACTTCGCACGTTGCGTTTATAGATTTCGACTAATGTGTCGTCGTTATGTCCTTGCGACTTTTATAACAACCGATCACACGATCGATGTTGTACGCCGCGATCGTGCGAAGTGTTCGATTTAAGCACAAGTCATTCTTAAGAAACCTTAAACCTACGATTCATATGAGTTGAATTTACAAGCTGCAACTTAAGATAATGAATTGAGTAAGTGAGCTCATCAATGATCGAGTGTGAGTGAGTGCGAGATATAGTCACTCATTTGGTGTGTGTGATAAAATCTTCAAACCGGTCTTATTTAAAAGCCTGAAGTTGGTAAACATAAAAACTTATTTAATCTTGGCTTACAACAAGTTGCAGTGTTATTACAGCCATGTTCGGTCATGCTGGGCAACATGTTCTATGTGAATTGTTTTTTTATTTATATATTTTTTGTCAACATTGAGTTGATTTATTTTGTTTCGAAAAATTCTCATTAGTATTTTGATCTCTGTTTACGTTTTTTCTTGTTTTAATTTTCAAATCTCATTCTCATTTGGGGGGCTTGCTTATCAATACTTTTTTCTGCCTTGTTTTGAAGTAGTGGCCCCTCTATTCTCTATCATAATTTTCAATGCATTTAATTTTTATTTATTTTTCTATTTTTGTGGAAACGTTTTTTAATTAGTTTGTGTTTTACGTTGCCTCGTGCGTATTAAATAATGTTATCAATATTTTTTAAATATGTTTTTATTATTAAATACACTAATAGAAAAAAGTCTGTAAAATTTTTTAATAAAGCTTTAGTAACTTTATTTTTAAATTTGCTAAAAATTACCTTATGGAAAAACTGCAGATTATTTTGGCTAAATATTAGTAAGATAAGAACGACAAATATAAAATTGTTAAACATACAAAATTTCTGTTTTATTTGGGCTAAATTTTAGTCAATAGAAAATAAAAAATTTTGCTGAATTCAAGGTTATTTAAAAAAAAATTTTATTTTGAAATTGCCTTACCTTTCCGGTAATGTATAAAAATCCGAAATCAGTTGGAAAATATTTGAGTAATTTCAATTTCCTCAGATCATTGTAGGGTTAAAATGAGATAAATTATGAAAATCGTAAAAAATAAAATATTTTTTTCAAAAACTTACAATGTTATACACTAGTTTCATTTCTAAGATCCACAAATATTCAGATATAAATTTTTGTATCTCTTGGGTTATGATAACCTAGTCTCAGGTTGGCCAAAAATGGGATATTTTTTATAAATTTTCAAAACTCTAGTTTTGAGTTTTTTTTAAAAATTTGTTCAACAAAATACAAAAAAACAAGCGGGCTAAAGCCCGCTCGATGGTTTGTATAAGTCCCCAGGTGACTGGGAACTTATACAAACCAAAGATTAAATTCGGCTGTGCCGAGTCTTTAGATACCCTCCATCCTGGTGTTTTTATTCGGGGATTCTACTAAGTACAAACAAGTATGAATTATTGCCCATTTTGTATTCGGTCAATCCACTGTGCAACAAATGTGTATGATTTTTTCCACCACTACAAGTAAATATTTCAGTTTAATCTTGTTTAATCTCAGTGCTGCCACAAGCAAGATTCAAAATTCCCAAAAGTGTAGATAAAATTACCCAAAAAATATGAAATTATAAATGACTTCAATTAACATATTACAATTTGAACTCCGAAAAAAGGTAATAACCTCATCAGTAAACTTAAAAAAAAAAGTGATTTGGCCATTTCAATTGTCCCATGGTTCTGGGCGTTATATTATTACAAAGAAAAGTTCCTTAAATATGCAGCATTTATGATGAACTTTTGAGTCTTATATGAATCTTCATAAAATTTAGAGAAAAAATTAACTTTAGAACAAAACACTTAAAAAGCTTGTAAATAAGAGTCAGTTATGATCACATGTAAACGATTTAAAAATAATCTAATTTTAGAGTCTTTCAAAAATCAAGTTTTATTTGCGTTTTTAAATACACACAAAAAAATCTTTGGCAAGCAATTGGGAGCACTTCAACTAAAATAATGTTTTTGTGGCATACACAATATAATAAATTATTCGATAAAACTTTGTTAGTTGAAATTTGCTTAATTACTTGGTAACGATTTTTTTATGTACGTTAATAGCTTATTTGTATAACGAAAGAATTTCAAAGCATGTATAGATTAATACACTTTCCTGATGTATCGGTTTAATTCGTGGATGATCAGTCGCTGTGAATCAATTCATTAACTCGTATGAATAAAAAATAGATATTGGAATTTTTATGCAAACTTAACAATTAGATGTTAAATCATTCATAAGCCAAAAGTAATTACATACATTGAGGCAGGGTTGGTAGGCTCTATCGCTAAAATACTGTTATGGATTCAAATATCGATACATTTAAAATACCAGTACCGAAATTAATCAAATACCATTATCCCATTATCCTTACAACACCATTATTTTTTAGTTTAAAATTTTTGTAATTCCACGTCGTAATCGTGAATTTTACATACACTTTGTTAATAAATTTATTTTACTTTACTTTGTTTTTTCATAAAAAAAAATTTGCGGAATGCACCGAAATAACTGAATACCGCTTATCTTAAAATACCATTATCGAAATAATTGCAATACAGTTAACCTTAAAATACCGTTATCGAAATACAATTATCCTTAACATACTGTAACCGAAATAATCTATGATAGCGTTACTTACCCTCACCGATAATCGCACCGTTTCTGCTACCAACAATGCTTTGAAGTAATTGCTAAGTTGTATTCATAGACCCACTATCTATTGGCTAGTTTATGATTTAAATTCTTTTTTTATGTATAATATATTTTTTTATTTACAAATTTGATAACTTTCTCAATTCATTCATTTGAATTGAAATTTAAGTGAAAAACTAAACAATTTAATAATTGCTGTCATCCATGCCCTACCCATAAAGTGGCAACACTGCTTATGTTATTCATATATATGTGTGCAGACCTTTAAAAGTATAATTCCTTAATTCGTATTTTAAATCTCAATTTTGCAATAAGTTGATCCCAGTGAATTTTTTTTATCCCGATGTAGTACTTTTCAAGCTGTTAAAAAAAATCCGCGGAAAGACCTCTGTAGGGAGTTTATTTCTGTGAAAAGTTTGGAAATGGACTTAGCTACATATATCTAAGTCATTTATAGTCAGATTGGAACAATATATATATATCATTGAAAGATAGTAAAAATATCTTATGGACGACATTTTTTTTTTTGTTTGTTTACCCATTACCGGCGAATGAGATTTATTTTTAAGATTTTTTAAAATAAACCGTTTTTATAAAAACCACCGTATACTACCACATAATTTTTTACTTATTAATATATTCTCAAGATTAAAAACTTTTAAGATGTAGTTAAAATTTTATCACTTCAAACACCGAAGATTTTAGAAGTCAAGCCTATCTATATATCAAATAAAAGCTTTTCGTCTTGATAACATTCTAATAAGCACAATTTTTGTTCTTATATAGGATTTTTATGGAATAAAAACATTAAAAAAACAAAAAAATTAAAATTCCTACGCCGAATCATAATGGGTCAACAAAAAAATGCTATCCTAAAGATATTTTTATTACCTTTCCAATGGTGTACATATTGTTCCAACCCTATCATAAATGAAGAAAATATAGTTAAGTTAATTTTTAAACTTTAAACCGAAGTAACTCCCCATACAGGCTTTTCGGTAAAAAAAAAAATTTCTTCGGGCCCCCAAAAGAGAGTTATATCAGTAGTAAAAATTTAGAATCAATCGGTGAGATGCCTCTAAAGCCAACATACGTCCAAATTATTCAATCGAATCAAAATTCAATCAACACAAATAGGTACAAATCTTAAGCTGCCTACACACTAGGGAACATGGTTGAGGGAACAAAAAATATCAAAAAATTTTGTAAACACGAAATGCACGCTCTCAACACGCACACACACACAAACGCACTCACACATTCACAAAAAATGCTCTCTTTTTTTAAGTATGTTCCCTAGTGTGTAGGCAGCTTTATCTCACTTTATTCAATGTCCAATCATTGATTTAAAGGCATTATGAATTATTCAGTAATTTATAAAATGAATCCAATTTTATGCATATAAATTCAAAAAAAGAATTATCTCTTTCAAGGTCTGGGTGTGTATGTATGTATTTTTTTCTTATTCAGTAAAAACAACAACACACAGTTAATATATTTTTCATGTTAATATGGAAAATTCTAGAGGTGCTTCTACATTTTCTTTCATAACTTTTAAACGTCTGGACCAAATATGCCCATTTCCAATAGCAAACTGCTTAAGAAATTGGACCAAAATTTTGACTAAAAACTAACATCCTAGCACAACTATTTTGAGCGTGATCGTGATTTCAACAGACAGACAGACGGACACGGCTATTATATTTTCTTATATAGGTTAAAAAAAAAAAACAAAAAAATTAAAATTCCTACGCCGAATCATAATGGGTCAACAAAAAATGCTATCCTAAAGATATTTTTATTACCTTTCCAATGGTGTACATATTGTTCCAACCCTATCATAAATGAAGAAAATATAGTTAAGTTCATTTTTAAACTTTAAACCGAAGTAACTCCCCATACAGGCTTTTCGCTGAAAAAAAAATTTCTTCGGGCCCCCAAAAGAGAGTTATATCCGTAGTAAAAATTTAGAATCAATCGGTGAGGTGCCTCTAAAGCCAACATACGTCCAAATTATTCAATAGAATCGAAATTGAATCAACACAAATAGGAACAAATCTTATCTCACTTTATTCAATGTCCAATCATTGATTTAAAGGCATTATGAATTATTCAGTAATTTATAAAATGAATCCAATTTTATGCATATAAATTCAAAAAAAGAATTAACTCTTTTAAGGTCTGGGTGTGTATGTTTGCATTTTTTTCTTATTCAGTAACAACAACAACACACAGTTAATATATTTTTCATGTTAATATGGAAAATTCTAGAGGTGCTTCTACATTTTCTTTCATAACTTTTAAACGTCTGGACCAAATATGCCCATTTCCAATAGCGAACTGCTTAAGAAATTGGACCAAAATTTTGACTAAAAATTAACATCCTAGCACAACTATTTTGAGCGTGATCGTGATTTCAACAGACAGACAGACAGACGGACACGGCTATATCGGTTTCGCTATTGATAACGATCAGGAATATATATTTTTTTTATGTCCCAGATTTTTTTTTCGATGAGTTACAAACGGAATGACAAAATGATATATACCCTCCTGCACAGTGGGATGGAGGGTATAAAAAGTAAATATGGCTAAGAAAATTAAAAGTAGTTGTGGTGCAATGGGTAATAATGTGGATTATTAATCAGAATGACCGGGTTCAATACCGGAGAATTGAAAAAAAGTTTTTTAATTTCAATAAAATTTTGTGGAACATAATAATATTTATGTGGAATATAATATTGAATTAGACAACCGAATATTGGCTTTCACGACGAAAAATATAATTTAATATAAAAATAGTTGTCATAACCGTACGAATTCGATTGGCAACGAATTCGGTGGCCACAACTGAGACTGTTTTCTGGGTGAATCACTTATTTCATAGCTTCAAACGCATCCGTTATTATATTTTAACAGCTTTTCCAAAAGTTATTCTGAACAACGTCCAAAAAATCACTTAAGTAATTTTTTTTTTTAACTTTCAATTGATTAAAAAAACTTTTTTCCACTAGTTTTTAAAAGTACTGAACAAATGTTGAAGTGGGAGTCCTCCTCCCTTATGACAACTCAATGTTAAAATCATTAGTTTTTCTTTAAAAATTGATCATTCATTGTAGTGCCTTTTTTTATTGCTTTGACATCTCTTTTTTCCAATTAAAAATATTTCATTGTCATTAAATAGTAATATAATATGGATGTTCGAAAGGGGTGTGCTATTTGTTGTATTGTTGTACAATTCTAATAAAAAACAGAATTGCTAACATTTAAATTGAAAGAATACAACATTTGAGAATACCGAGATACAACACTTTTATAGTATATTTCGACTGGGCAAAACTAGTAGTTTTTGGTAATTTTTAGGTTTTGAGCCGAAAACTATAAAATTATTTTAGTTTTTCCATACAATTTCATACAAACTGAAAACCAGATTCTACCTGGTTTTTGCCAAAAACCAAGTAAAAACATCTGAAATTTTTATTTTTGATACACCCGATTTCTTTTATAACTAATTTTCGATACACCCTGTTACAACGAATATAGAATTAAAGCAAGTGTCAAAAACATTTTAAAATTTTTTTTTAAATATTTCAGTTTTATTTTAAAATTGTGTGTTGTTATACACTTTTAAATGTGTTAATAATTTTTTTAATTTAATTTAACCATAAAAATATAAAGAAAAGTGCTTAATAAAAAAGTGATGTGACAAAGAAAAACTAAAAATTCAGTGTAAATGAATTGGCTTTTGTAATTTAGTTTTGTACAAAAACCATCTGGTTTTTGCTCAGTCTAAATTCAGTATTACGTATGTTTAGTGTCCTATGTTTAAGTGTGCTACACTCACAGAAATAGATCTGTAAAAATAGCAGAAAAAGTTACTAAAAATTAGTTAAAAACAAGCGGGCTAAAGCCCGCTCGATGGTTTGTATAAGTCCCCAGGTGACTGGGAACTTATACAAACCAAAGATTAAATTCGGCTGTGCCGAGTCTTTAGATACCCTCCATCCTGGTGTTTTTATTCGGGGATTCTACTAAGTACAAACAAGTATGAATTATTACCCATTTTGTATTCGGTCAATCCACTGTGCAACAAATGTGTATGATTTTTTCCACCACTACAAGTAAATATTTCAGTTTAATCTTGTTTAATCTCAATGCTGCCACTAGCAAGATTCAAAATTCCCAAAAGTGTAGACAAAATTACCCAAAAAATATGAAATTATAAATGACGTCAATTAACATATTATTACAATTTGAACTCCGAAAAAAGGTAATAATCTCATCAGTAAACTTAAAAAAAAAGTGATTTGGCCATTTCAATTGTCCCATCGTTCTGGGCGTTATATTATTACAAAGAAAAGTTCCTTAAATATGCAGCATTTATGATGAACTTTTGAGTCTTATATGAATCTTCATAAAATTTAGAGAAAAAATTAACTTTAAAACAAAACACTTAAAAAGCTTGTAAATAAGAGTCAGTTATGATCACATGTGAACGATTTAAAAATAATCTTATTTTAGAGTCTTTCAAAAATCAAGTTTTATTTGCGTTTTAAAAAAAAGTCTTTGGCAAGCAATTGGGAGAACTTCAACTAAAATAATGTTTTTGTGGCATACACAATATAATAAATTATTCGATAAAACTTTATTAGTTGAAATTTGCTTAATTACTTGGTAACGATTTTTTTGTGTACGTTAATAGCTTATTTGTATAACGAAAGAATTTCAAAGCATGTATAGATTAATACACTTTCCTGATGTATCGGTTTAATTCGTGGATGATCAGTCGCTGTGAATCAATTCATTAACTCGTATGAATAAAAAATAGATATTGGAATTTTTATGCAAACTTAACAATTAGATGTTAAATCATTCATAAGCCAAAAGTAATTACATACATTGAGGCAGGGTTGGTAGGCTCTATCGCTAAAATACTGTTATAGATTCAAATATCGATACATTTAAAATACCAGTACCGAAATTAATGAAATACCATTATCCTTACAACACTATTCTTTTTAAGTCTAAACTTTTTGTAAATCCACGTGGTAATTGTGAATTTTACATACACTTAGTTAATAAATTTATTTTACTTTACTTTGTTTTTTCATAAAAAAAAAAATTTGCGGAATGCACCGAAATAACTGAATACCGCTTATCTTAAAATACCATTATCGAAATAATTGCAATACAGTTAACCTTTAAATACCGTTATCGAAATACAATTATCCTTAAAATACTGTAACCGAAATAATCTATGATAGCGTTACTTACCCTCACCGATAATCGCACCGTTTCTGCTACCAACAATGCTTTGAAGTAATTGCTATGTTGTATTCATAGACCCACTATCTATTGGCTAGTTTATGAATTAAATTCTTTTTTTATGTATAATATATTTTTTTATTTACAAATTTGATAACTTTCTCAATTCATTCATTTGAATTGAAATTTAAGTGAAAAACTAAACAATTTAATAATTGCTGTCATCCATGCCCTACCCATAAAGTGGCAACACTGCTTATGTTATTCATATAGATGTGTGCAGACCTTTAAAAATATAATTCCTTAATTGGTATTTTAAATCTCAATTTTGCAATAAGTTGATCCCAGTGAATTTTTTTTTTACCCCGATGTAGTCCTTTTCAAGCTGTACCCATTACCGGCGAATGAGATTTATTTTTAAGATTTTTTAAAATAAACCGTTTTTATAAAAACCACCGTATACTACCACATAATTTTTTACTTATTAATATATTCTCAAGATTAAAAACTTTTGAGATGTAGTTCAAATTTTATCACTTCAAGCACCGAAGATATTAGAAGCCAAGCATATCTATATATCAAATAAAAGCTTTTCGTCTTGATAACATTCTAATAAGCACAATTTTTGTTCTTATATAGGATTTTTATGGAATAAAAACATTAAAAAAACAAAAAAATTAAAATTCCTACGCCGAATCATAATGGGTCAACAAAAAAAATGCTATCCTAAAGATATTTTTATTACCTTTCCAATGGTGTACATATTGTTCCAACCCTATCATAAATGAAGAAAATATAGTTAAGTTCATTTTTAAACTTTAAACCGAAGTAACTCCTCATACAGGCTTTTCGCTGAAAAAAAAATTTCTTCGGGCCCCCAAAAGAGAGTTATATCAGTAGTAAAAATTTAGAATCAATCGGCTCTAAAGCCAACATACGTCCAAATTATTCATTAGAATCGAAATTGAATCAACACAAATAGGAACAAATCTTATCTCACTTTATTCAATGTCCAATCATTGATTTAAAGGCATTATGAATTATTCAGTAATTTATAAAATGAATTCAATTTTATGCATATAAATCCAAAAAAAGAATTAACTCTTTCAAGGTCTGGGTGTGTATGTTTGTATTTTTTTCTTATTCAGTAACAACAACAACACACAGTTAATATATTTTTCATGTTAATATGGAAAATTCTAGAGGTGCTTCTACATTTTCTTTCATAACTTTTAAACGTCTGGACCAAATATACCCATTTCCAATAGCAAACTGCTTAAGAAATTGGACTAAAATTTTGACTAAAAATTAACATCCTAGCACAACTATTTTGAGCGTGATCGTGATTTCAACAGACAGACAGACAGACAGACAGACGGACACGGCTATATCGGTTTCGCTATTGATAACGATCAGGAATATATACTTTTTTTATGTACCAGATTTTTTTTTCGATGAGTTACAAACGGAATGACAAAATGATATATACCCTCCTGCACAGTGGGATGGAGGGTATAACAAGCGGGCTAAAGCCCGCTCGATGGTTTGTATAAGTCCCCAGGTGACTGGGAACTTATACAAACCAAAGATTAAATTCGGCTGTGCCGAGTCTTTAGATACCCTCCATCCTGGTGTTTTTATTCGGGGATTCTACTAAGTACAAACAAGTATGAATTATTGCCCATTTTGTATTCGGTCAATCCACTGTGCAACAAATGTGTATGATTTTTTCCACCACTACAAGTAAATATTTCAGTTTAATCTTGTTTAATCTCAGTGCTGCCACAAGCAAGATTCAAAATTCCCAAAAGTGTAGATAAAATTACCCAAAAAATATGAAATTATAAATGACTTCAATTAACATATTACAATTTGAACTCCGAAAAAAGGTAATAACCTCATCAGTAAACTTAAAAAAAAAGTGATTTGGCCATTTCAATTGTCCCATGGTTCTGGGCGTTATATTATTACAAAGAAAAGTTCCTTAAATATGCAGCATTTATGATGAACTTTTGAGTCTTATATGAATCTTCATAAAATTTAGAGAAAAAATTAACTTTAGAACAAAACACTTAAAAAGCTTGTAAATAAGAGTCAGTTATGATCACATGTAAACGATTTAAAAATAATCTTATTTTAGAGTCTTTCAAAAATCAAGTTTTATTTGCGTTTTTAAATACACACAAAAAAATCTTTGGCAAGCAATTGGGAGCACTTCAACTAAAATAATGTTTTTGTGGCATACACAATATAATAAATTATTCGATAAAACTTTGTTAGTTGAAATTTGCTTAATTACTTGGTAACGATTTTTTTATGTACGTTAATAGCTTATTTGTATAACGAAAGAATTTCAAAGCATGTATAGATTAATACACTTTCCTGATGTATCGGTTTAATTCGTGGATGATCAGTCGCTGTGAATCAATTCATTAACTCGTATGAATAAAAAATAGATATTGGAATTTTTATGCAAACTTAACAATTAGATGTTAAATCATTCAAAAGCCAAAAGTAATTACATACATTGAGGCAGGGTTGGTAGGCTCTATCGCTAAAATACTGTTATGGATTCAAATATCGATACATTTAAAATACCAGTACCGAAATTAATCAAATACCATTATCCCATTATCCTTACAACACCATTATTTTTTAGTTTAAAATTTTTGTAATTCCACGTCGTAATCGTGAATTTTACATACACTTTGTTAATAAATTTATTTTACTTTACTTTGTTTTTTCATAAAAAAAAATTTGCGGAATGCACCGAAATAACTGAATACCGCTTATCTTAAAATACCATTATCGAAATAATTGCAATACAGTTAACCTTAAAATACCGTTATCGAAATACAATTATCCTTAACATACTGTAACCGAAATAATCTATGATAGCGTTACTTACCCTCACCGATAATCGCACCGTTTCTGCTACCAACAATGCTTTGAAGTAATTGCTAAGTTGTATTCATAGACCCACTATCTATTGGCTAGTTTATGATTTAAATTCTTTTTTTATGTATAATATATTTTTTTATTTACAAATTTGATAACTTTCTCAATTCATTCATTTGAATTGAAATTTAAGTGAAAAACTAAACAATTTAATAATTGCTGTCATCCATGCCCTACCCATAAAGTGGCAACACTGCTTATGTTATTCATATATATGTGTGCAGACCTTTAAAAGTATAATTCCTTAATTCGTATTTTAAATCTCAATTTTGCAATAAGTTGATCCCAGTGAATTTTTTTTATCCCGATGTAGTACTTTTCAAGCTGTTAAAAAAAATCCGTGGAAAGACCTCTGTAGGGAGTTTATTTCTGTGAAAAGTTTGGAAATGGACTTAGCTACATATATCTAAGTCATTTATAGTCAGATTGGAACAATATATATATATCATTGAAAGATAGTAAAAATATCTTATGGACGACATTTTTTTTTTGTTTGTTTACCCATTACCGGCGAATGAGATTTATTTTTAAGATTTTTTAAAATAAACCGTTTTTATAAAAACCACCGTATACTACCACATAATTTTTTAATTATTAATATATTCTCAAGATTAAAAACTTTTAAGATGTAGTTAAAATTTTATCACTTCAAACACCGAAGATTTTAGAAGTCAAGCCTATCTATATATCAAATAAAAGCTTTTCGTCTTGATAACATTCTAATAAGCACAATTTTTGTTCTTATATAGGATTTTTATGGAATAAAAACATTAAAAAAACAAAAAAATTAAAATTCCTACGCCGAATCATAATGGGTCAACAAAAAAATGCTATCCTAAAGATATTTTTATTACCTTTCCAATGGTGTACATATTGTTCCAACCCTATCATAAATGAAGAAAATATAGTTAAGTTAATTTTTAAACTTTAAACCGAAGTAACTCCCCATACAGGCTTTTCGGTAAAAAAAAAAATTTCTTCGGGCCCCCAAAAGAGAGTTATATCAGTAGTAAAAATTTAGAATCAATCGGTGAGATGCCTCTAAAGCCAACATACGTCCAAATTATTCAATCGAATCAAAATTCAATCAACACAAATAGGTACAAATCTTAAGCTGCCTACACACTAGGGAACATGGTTGAGGGAACAAAAAATATCAAAAAATTTTGTAAACACGAAATGCACGCTCTCAACACGCACACACACACAAACGCACTCACACATTCACAAAAAATGCTCTCTTTTTTTAAGTATGTTCCCTAGTGTGTAGGCAGCTTTATCTCACTTTATTCAATGTCCAATCATTGATTTAAAGGCATTATGAATTATTCAGTAATTTATAAAATGAATCCAATTTTATGCATATAAATTCAAAAAAAGAATTATCTCTTTCAAGGTCTGGGTGTGTATGTATGTATTTTTTTCTTATTCAGTAAAAACAACAACACACAGTTAATATATTTTTCATGTTAATATGGAAAATTCTAGAGGTGCTTCTACATTTTCTTTCATAACTTTTAAACGTCTGGACCAAATATGCCCATTTCCAATAGCAAACTGCTTAAGAAATTGGACCAAAATTTTGACTAAAAACTAACATCCTAGCACAACTATTTTGAGCGTGATCGTGATTTCAACAGACAGACAGACGGACACGGCTATTATATTTTCTTATATAGGTTAAAAAAAAAAACAAAAAAATTAAAATTCCTACGCCGAATCATAATGGGTCAACAAAAAATGCTATCCTAAAGATATTTTTATTACCTTTCCAATGGTGTACATATTGTTCCAACCCTATCATAAATGAAGAAAATATAGTTAAGTTCATTTTTAAACTTTAAACCGAAGTAACTCCCCATACAGGCTTTTCGCTGAAAAAAAAATTTCTTCGGGCCCCCAAAAGAGAGTTATATCCGTAGTAAAAATTTAGAATCAATCGGTGAGGTGCCTCTAAAGCCAACATACGTCCAAATTATTCAATAGAATCGAAATTGAATCAACACAAATAGGAACAAATCTTATCTCACTTTATTCAATGTCCAATCATTGATTTAAAGGCATTATGAATTATTCAGTAATTTATAAAATGAATCCAATTTTATGCATATAAATTCAAAAAAAGAATTAACTCTTTTAAGGTCTGGGTGTGTATGTTTGCATTTTTTTCTTATTCAGTAACAACAACAACACACAGTTAATATATTTTTCATGTTAATATGGAAAATTCTAGAGGTGCTTCTACATTTTCTTTCATAACTTTTAAACGTCTGGACCAAATATGCCCATTTCCAATAGCGAACTGCTTAAGAAATTGGACCAAAATTTTGACTAAAAATTAACATCCTAGCACAACTATTTTGAGCGTGATCGTGATTTCAACAGACAGACAGACAGACAGACAGACGGACACGGCTATATCGGTTTCGCTATTGATAACGATCAGGAATATATATTTTTTTTATGTCCCAGATTTTTTTTTCGATGAGTTACAAACGGAATGACAAAATGATATATACCCTCCTGCACAGTGGGATGGAGGGTATAAAAAGTGGTCGACGCATAGAGGTTTATTAAATACACCTTAGAGAATAATTCCACTGAAATATACAGATATCCCTCTTTTAACTTAACGATTGTGATTTTGGCCAATAATTTAGATAATATTAATAATTTTTGTGTTTTTATCTAGCTGTAACAAAATTACTTCTGATTTCTTTTAATTCTGATACAACAGATTGTTTTCCGAAAATAAATTTCCCGCTTTCCAGGGAAATCAAAAAGTCCGGGATTTTGCATTCCCTAATTAGACCGTACCACCTTACCAGCAAAAAACAGAAGTGCGCGGTACTCCTTCGAATATAAAGTAATTGTGAAAAAGGAGAGAAAACAATAGGATTAAGAGAGGAAACATTCTAATTGAAAAATAAATTGCTAAAGTATTAGTTAATTCTTGCTCTTCTGATTACAAAAAACATAAATTGTGTAGGCTGTGATTGGAAAAACTTCAATTAGCCACACTCAACGCTAAGCCGACCCTGGTGTATCTTGTTAAGAGGTGATGCTATGAGTCATAGCCTGTGCAGAGGGCTGCCGGTTCAATCCCCGGTCATGGCAATATACAAAAAGTTTTTCATATAGAGACAAACTGACGAGTCTTTGGGTGAGACGAAACTGCGGCAGTCTGCTGAAACCCTTGTGTCTGTTAAATTTTTCAATAAAAATGTTTTCTTCTTCTTCCTATAAATCAGTTTTAGAAAAAATTCTTTAGTAATTAATTCTAATATTAATTACGATTGTCCTATGCGACGGTTACAAACACTTAACTAAAAAAACATTCATTTAACAGTTAAAACATCAACTATACATACCTTCACACAAAAAGCTTTTTTTGTTTTGTCGAATATAGGGGTCGCCTTTTTAATTTTTATTAAAAAATTAAAAAGGCGATGTTTGTAACACCAAAAATATTGGACCTAGACCCACCTTATAGTATACCGATCGACTCAGAACCACGTCTTATTTCGATTTAACGATGTCCGTCTGTCCGTCCGTCCGTCTGTCTGTCTGTCCATGCATTCTTCTGCGCACTCTACAGGTCGCAAATATTAAGATATTTTGGTATACCGACTTATGTCGGCCCAACGACGAAGCCTATTGATTTTGGTTAAAATCGGTCCATGTTTAGACCTAGTGCCCATATAAACGTCCCCCCAAAATTATATTGTTTATACGCTGCAGGTCGCAAATATTAAGATATTTTGATGACATTTGGTACACAGACCTATGCTGGCCCAAGGACGAAGCCTATTGATTTTGGTGAACATCGGCCCATGTTTAGACCTAGTGCCCATATAAGGGTTCCTCAAAATTAACTTGGTTACACACTGCAGGTCGCAAATATGAAGATATTTTAATGAAATTTGGTTCGCTGACTCACATGGTCCCGAGAACAAAGCCGATAGATTTTAGATAGATTCGTTCCATATTTGGACCTATCGCCCATATGGGCTATATTTACGATTTCCTCTTCCTTTATAATTTTATAGAAAAAGGTCCCATTTTAACCCATTCGAATTTCGGATCCAAACATTAGTTGGCTTTTAACCAGACTGGTGTAGGGTATTGAATAGTCTATATGCCCGACTTTAACCTTTTTACTCGTTTGTTATATCTTCGGCATTTACGATAGGATAGTAGAGTCTGATATATCATTTTTTTTTGACTCGAATAGCCCAATGTTTTGCCATAAAGGAAAAATATTTTCGGCAACAAAAAAAAAAAAAATAATAAAATACCTTTTTGCTGGAATTTCGGAAAAAATCCTTAGCAAAAGTTTAATGATTTTTGCGAGCTTTAACTTTCTGACATTAGGGTTGTACATTTGGGTAGCAGGAACTGAGATTAGGTGGATGAATACTGTATCAGTATACCTGAGGTCAATGGCCCTTAGAGCAAACACATGGAAATATCATACTTCAAGATCCGACTGTAAATGCCAAAGATATAACGAAAAATTTAAAAAAGCGACCCCTACGTTTGGCAGAAAAAATAAAAAAAATATTTTTTTAAACCTTGCAAAAATAATTTAGATTCGACGGTGTACGGCGAACTTTTTTTGGGTACGGTCTAATGCACATACATTAAACCTGTATGGATCCATACATATATATTGCCGCATTTTCTAAGAAATCCCTGTTTTTCTGCAAATAAGGGAGAAAAATTAAATTTCAATTTTAATTTCGATGAGATTTTTCCGGAATCCAATTTAAATTGGGATTTCCCTTCGTATGATTTTCCATGTTTGAAATCCCAAATTTATATTGAATTTCCATATGAATCTATCGAAATCTACTTTTAGCTCGATTTCAATCGTAATGTAAATTCGCTATAAGTTTCAACAACTCGCCCAATTAGAAATGTTGCCATATTTGAGGCTGTTCATCTTTTACCACAATTCATCTCTTCTCTATCACCTTTCCAATCAAACAAACACGGAAGGAAGAATTTCCTAAGTGCTGCTTCTGTTAAAAAAAAACTATTTAACTTCTCCTTATGAGTATGAAACTGCTCGGCAGGAAGTCCATTACTCTGGTTAAAAATGAGCAAACCCGCTATTGTCTTCGCAATTTCGCATTTCAGCAGACAGATAGACGACATTGTGGGTCGGCTGACATTTTTTAAGTGTCCGGAATATATATGCTTTATGGGGTGTCAGAACTACATTTCGACATGTTACAAACGGAATAAAACAGCATCATACTCGTATATGGTAGAGGGTATAAAAATATTTCGACGCATGCCTCATAAACATTTGTTCGGTTTTACTCAGGGTTGGCAGGCAATACCGCTAAAATACCGTTATCGATTCAAAACCATTTCAACTGACTACCGTTATCCCTAAAATACCGTTACCGAAATAACCGAAATGCCGTTATCCTTAAAATACCGTTACCGAAGTAACTGAAATACCGTTATCCTTAAAATACAGATACCGAAACAAATGAAATATCGATACCCTTAAAATACCGTTACCGAAATAAATAAAATACCGTTACCCCTATAATACCATTACCGTTATTTTTAATTTTCTGCTTTTGGTAATTGCATGTGGTTATTGAGTATTTTTCGTACTTTAAGTTGGTAAATTGGTTCTGTTTTTAATCTCGTTTATTTTTTGTAAAAAAACTTGCGGGAAGAATCGAAATAACTGACTACCGTTATCCTTAAAATACCGTTACCGAAATGACTGAAATATCGCTAACCTTAAAATAGCGTTACCGAAATAATTAAAATACCGTTAACCTTAAAATACCGTTACCGAAATAATCTCAAATAGCGTTACCCTTACCGATAACCGCATCGTTTCGGTTACCATCCACGGTTTTACTACGTAATAATGATAAGAATAATACACTATGATTAAACAAAAAACTTTTTAAATAAATATGTATACAAAATATGAAAAGTATTAAAATAAAGCTTCGTTATCAGTGGAAAATTAAACAAGTGCACATTAATTTTTTTTCTTAATGCTTAATAAAGTATGTTATTAGAATCGCTATTTATTTTGAAATTGTTAGTGATTTCACAACTATTAATAGTTTGGCTGCTTCGCCATAGTAAACTTTCTTTAAATATAATTTTTCGTAATGTTTTTTTTTTAAAGAAAATTATCAATTCGTATCAATTCGGAAAGTAGAACTCAATACCTAACTGATAGAATACGGGTTGGGTTCCAAAACGCCAAACCGTTTCTATATAAGAGAAATCAGGATTCAATTTTACACTCGTTTTCAAAGAACTTACCCAACATTATAGCTATAGCCCAGGAAAATATTTTACAAACGGTTCCAGCCACACCGTTTCTGTAACTGGTTCCACTAGAATTAATTCCATGGAAATAGTTCTGGCACCCGTTCCACGGATCGTGTATGTAAAGTATAACTAACGGAAAATCTATTCTAGAACTAGTTCCAGAACTGATTCTAGGGCTATCAGTTCGACAAAAATCATCGGTATTAGAACCAACAGTAGAAGGATTTACAAAGGAAAACTAGCCTTTCCCTAACCGATTCTTGGGAACAGACTTTTTTCCTGGTAGGACATAATAATATACCAGCAAAAAAAGAGATGCCGAAGAAAAAGCACTACAATTGATGATCTAGATGTACTTCTTTTTAAACATAAACACTAATCATTTTAACATTGAGTTGTCATGGAAGAGAAGTACTCCCACTTTAAAATTTTTTCTGTACTTTTTGAACGAGTGCAAAAGAAGCTCTTTTTCACCAGATTCACGGGAAATAAATTGCATACACCAAAGTTTGTTTGGTGGTTAGTTTGAAAAAAAAAAAAATCGGGAAAAAAATTTTCTAAAAACGAAATTTTTTCCATCAGTATATTTGTTTGCAGAATGTAAATCGCTGATTATGTTTTTTAATTAATTTTTTGTACCACAAAGTCTTCTTTCGCGTTCCGCCATTCTTTTGCAATTTTTTTAAGTGCTGTTTTTTTTTTTAAATTTATAATCTAGGGACTATAATACCCATTTCAACAAAGCTTGTTTGGTGGTTAGTTTGCAGAAACAAAAATATCGCGAAAAAAGTTTTTGCCAAAAATAAATTTTTTCCATCAATACATTCGTTCGCAAAATGTAAATCGCTGATTAAGTTTTCTAATTAACTTTTTGTACCACAAACACTTATTTCGCAATCTGCCATTATTTTGCAATTTTTGGGAGCCGTTTTTGTTTTTAATTCATAATCTAGGAGCTCTATCATACCAAAGTTTGTTTAATGGTTAAATTGCAAAAAAATCGCGAAATAAAAATTTAGCAACAAGGAAAATTTTTGCATCAGTATATTTGTTTGCAGAATGTAAATCGCTGACTAAGCTTTTTAATTCATTTTTATACCACAAAGCGTTTTTTCGCATTCCGCTTTTTAGCTTTTTAGAAAAATATTTATTTTTTGGCTCGCTGAGGGCTTTTCCATCCCTGATTGTAGCTTGTTTTATATATCAGGAATTTTGTAAACGAATGGTTTTTTAGTCAATTGTAATTAGTTTTTTTTTACATTAGTGTGATTTCATTAGTAATGTTTTTTCTAATGCAAAATATTTTTCAAAAATTAAAATTTTTGTCATTGTCATTAGTGACAACTAATGGTAATGAAATTTCAATGGTAATGAAAAATTTCCATATATGGAAAAAATTAAAAATATATTGGTCCCTCCATAATCGAACCCGCGATCATCTGGTTAGATATAACAAATGATACCAAAATCACTTTTTAGGATCACTTAGAGCGATTTTGTTTTAGAAGCAATACTTAAGTGATTTTTTGGATGTTGTTCAGAAGTAATTCTAAAAAAGCTGTAAAAATATATAAATGGATACTTTGGAAGCATTGAAACAAGTGATTTTTTTAAGTATTTAGTTCAGAATTACTTCTAAAAAAGCAATAAAAATACACTAACGGATACTTGTGAAGTGATTATAATATATACATATAATATAAATAGGGTTTTTCTTTTCCCGGACTTTTTCATTTCCCGGGACAGCGGGATTTTTTTCAGAATTTCCGGGGATCCCTGGAATTCCCGCTCGTTGAAAATATTTAAATTCGACATATGTTGTACTTTAATAACTCGATTTCTGTTAAAACACCGTCCGATAAAGTTCACCTTTTGGTTGTACCCATGAGAAAATGTGCTTAATATATTCTAAAAGGATGGTTAAATATAAAGTATCCATGTCTTCCACTTTTTCTAGATCAATTCGTTTAACAATCTAAATCGTGAATTAATATTTATTTAGGTAATATACATATTTATATGGAAGGCCGTTTTAGTTTTAAAAAACTCTTAGAAATATATTAACTAAATATTAATTGGCGGTTTAAACGGTTAAACGAATTGATATAGAAAAAGTGAAAGACACGAGTATTTTATTTTCATCCCTTTTTTCAGGATATATTGGAATAGTTAATGAGTGCGAACTTATGTATGTCGGACCAGTTTTATAATCAGAACTCAGATCGATTTGTTGCTTAAATATTTCTTAAATATGAAATCCCAAAAATTTATAGAATGTTTTATTTTAGGCAAATTCGCCTAAATAAAAATAGACACTAAAACATTATTAAATAATTTTTTTAACTTTAATTAGTTTTCTTGAATACACATTTTTTATGCCACAGCTACTTAAAAAGAAATTTTAGAATTTTAATATTTAGTGGCATTTTAAATTAACATATAAAAAATCCAAAATAATTTGAAAAAGCATTGATGGATTATTTTGAAAACAATTATATTTAAAAAATACAATTGAAATAATGGAATAGAAATTGTACTTTATATGAAATTATTTTAAGTAAAAGAAACTCAAAATACTTATGTCAATTGAAAATACGAAAATATTACCAATTTTTTAATTTTAATGCCTAGTTTTTTGGAGGTATTTGGAACTGAAACAAGGATGTTGGAATATTGTATAAGGCTGGTTTACAATATAAGATTTTCAGTACGATTTTCCTTCAGTATACAAGCAAAACTTATAGGCAATGTTGCATAATCTTTCCGAAAATCTTATAGTGTAAATCAGCCTATACAAATATTGCTTTATTTGAACAAAGATCATCATTTTAAAGAAAAAAGTTTTTTCCGAAATATGTACAAGTATTTTTGTTGGTAAACTTGGTAATCCCGTCCCGGGAATTCCCGGGACATAAACCCTAAATATAAATCACAATAGCATAATGATATCGTTTGGTTTATTGGGAAATTCAATAAAAACATTTGAATTTTTTATTGAAAAAATTAGTTTAATTGCATAATATTAAAAAAGAAAATATACTTAAAAATATTTTTTTTAGGATATGCTCTTAGTAGCAAAATATGCACAAATATTCTATTAACCCTCTAATGCCCAAGGCCGCCTTTTGGCGGTCTTCAGATTTTAAGTAATTTTTGGCTAAATAACAATATTTTATTAAACGAGTTGTATTATATCAATAGAAAACTTAACTGCCTACTTTTTTTTGCCTTCAAACTTTTTTTTGTATAAAGAACGGTGTTCAAGCAAGAAGCATGAAAAGTGAAATTTTAGAAAATTTGAAAAAATTAACTTTTTAAAACAGAAAAAAATATTTGAAAAATTTCCAAAAATTTATTTACGATCTGGCGTACATTACCGATAATAACAAAGCTAGTTTAAAGCCTCTAGTTGTAAAATCAGTTAAAAAATTTTCTCCAGGACTCAAAGGATAATGCCAGTATACATTTTACAAATATCTCTCTAACTCAAAAACTAGCCAACAGATTTTCTTGAAATTAACACCGATTATATACTCAGAGGTAGTAGTAAGTGCCAAATTCGCCAAATTTCGTAATTTTCAAAAAGCGAAAATCGCCATAACTTTTGAAATAACAACAATTGATCAACAATTTTCGGTATGTAATTTTATTTCATTGATAGTGTTATTTACAGCAAAAAAATTGACCCCTTGTGACATGTCACAAGACAAATCCCAGGACAGGTCCCTGAACTTTTTTTTATGAGAGTTCAAGGGGTCAATTTCCCTCTGCTATGACAACGCCATGTAAAAGTGACCAGTATATTTCATATAAACAGGCCAGTTTGGTGACAGTTTGTTAAAATTTCCCGTAGGGTATCTATTGCAACATGAGGTTTTTATTTGTTGTTGCATAGTGTTATTAATATAAAGCAACAAATCTGCTTATGCTTACAATTTATTTGTTTAAAAAGGTATGTTTTGTACCATAAACAGAAACTTTTATAACTAACTATGAAATAGTGTAAAAGCTTGGATACCCCCTTTTCAAAGCAATAAAAATCATGCATGCGGAAGTTTTGCTTTAAAATAGATTCATAAAAACTACTAAATAAAAGTTTTACTTAAAAGAACAAAGATATTTTTCAAATACAAAATGTTATTAAAACAAAAAAAAAAACAAAAAATAAACAAACTATAACAATTTGCATTTGAGGTCAATGGCACAACCTTCATACAAAGATTTTATAAAAAAAATAATAACATAATATACCATATATTGCATTTTTCGCAGTTTTCTAATAATTTTATAATAAAAATCCAAAACAATCACAACAAATCTAGCCCTAAAAACAGTTGTTGACTGACGTCAACAGTAAACATTGAATGATTTTACTATGGAAGATTTTATTATGAATGAAATATAAAATGTAAATAAGGCCTAATTAATGTATAAAATTATGTAATTTTAAATAAGTTTGTTTTGATACACTGATTTTGAAATAATTAACAACAACAATTTGCACGCAATTTTGAGTACGGGAACGCCTTTGGGCTAGTTTGTGTAACTTCGGTAAAGTACGGGAACAGACATATAATTATCTTTTTGTTCTTCTTCTTTTGTCATCAAACACATTTTTTCACACATATTGAAATATCTTTGTACAGGTATAGGAAGTATATCCAACACATTGGGAGCGAAACGATCTATGTAATCTATGATATCTATTTATTAGATTGGCCCTTATTTCAAAAATTGTTCCGAATCCCGTTTATTTTGTGAGGTTACTAGAAAAACTAATCCAGAAACAAATTTAATTCAATCGAAGAATTTTTGAGCTATCCCTGGCCATTCAAGATTTTGTAATACGATTTACAAGGGGAAAAAACTACATTTTTCGCTGCTTTTGAAAATACAGGCTCTTAAATAACTGTATTTCAGGAAAATGTCAATAGACTGAATTATATTCGGTTGTAAAAAAAATCTAAATTAATCTGTTTGATTAAAAAGTTGGACTTTGGGGATATCTTGGAAAGCTATGCTGCCATATAAAATTTTTCAAAATTGCGATTTTAACGTTATAGATGAATACATTTTTTTATTGAAATATTTTCCTTTTAATTGCTTCCTTACTAAGGCATTACATTTATTGAGGTCGATTGTACATTCGGCGACTAAAGTCGCTGAAATAGCAAAAAATTATAAAAACCTATATACAATGCTAAGTAGTGGTTTAAATATCAAGACTAGTACATCGCATTTATATAGCATTTAAAATGCTGTGCTTACATTTTAACATAAAAAAAATCATATTAGTTGAATTTGAAAAATTTTTTATATAAAAAACTGAATGAACTTTAAAGACATTTAGCGAGTAATCTGTACAATTGATCAAAAATAAAGTACGCCATTGTAATCAGCATGTCCTAGATATATGGAATTGATGGTCAGAGCTCTATTAATTTTTAAAAGTCAAGATTTTGTCATGCAGTGTTATTGGCCAAAATCACATTTTCTATAAAATTTAAAAGCATGGAATTAGGTAGAACACGAGGAGATCTTTTCATATAAAAAATAAAAAATTAAAAATTTTCAAAAACTACTGAGATGTTGATGATAGAACTTTTACTAGTTAACGATTTAGCAAAAATGTTTATTTTGAAAGTGGTATGAGTCCTCCCTATTTTTGAAATAGAACAAAACATAAATAATTGATTGAACGAGGTTTTTGGTATTATTTTTTTTATGAAAAAGGTAAAAGATACTGTTGGAAGGCATTTTATGGTCAATATTGAAAATGGAAATTCGCAAAAATATAGAACACAAAAATGTTTACATTTTCTATGGTAAATTGCCGTAACTTTTATGCGGTGCCGAATTTATTGTGAAAATACATATACTATTTAAATATTTGATGAAATAATTTTAGTTAAAGGCAATTTTTTTTTGCAATATTTTTTTGCAATATTTTTTTTGCAATATTTTTTTTTTTGCAATATTTTTTTTTTTGCAAAATGCTCTTAAGGGTTTATGGAGTTGAAAAAACAATTTTGAGCTCCACATGAAATATTTTTCGCATAATTATTAAACAACATAACCAAATACTTTTAATTTATTTTTTTCATTTTTCATAATAAACGATTTAAGAATAATGTTTATTTTGATAGTGGTATGAGTCCCATTTTTTTTTTTTTTTTGAAATAGAAAAAAACTTAAAAATAATTGATTGAACGCGCGTATTTTTTTGGATACTTGTTATGGGAAAGTAATAAAATATTGTTGGAATATTCATTTCATTTTATTGCCAATATTCGTGTTGAAGGCTAAAGTTCACGAAAATTCAGCAAATAAAATTTTTAACTTTTTTTATGGTTTTCTTAATTATTATGCGATGTTCATTTTATTGTTTTAATCGTTAAATATTAATGAAGTAATTTTGGTTAAAGGCAATTGAAAATTTTTTGCAATCTTTTAACTTTTACAGTTCCCGGTGAAAAATGTCCATATATGAACATTTATGGTTCAACCATATATGTATGGATCCGAAAAATAATGTAACACTTAAGTATATGTTCATATATAGACATATATGTTCATATATGGACATATATGAACATATATGTACATTTATTAAATACATGAGAATACATGCGAAGGTTGCTGTCCTTTATTATAAGGTTGTACTATAGATATAAATTTATGATGACATTCGAATGAGGCGCTACATTTGTTCCTATTTTTATTCATGGAATTAAATATAATTCCATATTTATCCACATATGAGTTCCTTTTACACATATGGAAAAATGTATTCTTGCAAATATGTTCATATACAAGTCACTTTTGCATAAATTGAATATCATATACTTCCATATTTGTCCATATATGAGTGCCTTTTCCATATATGAAGTAGCAGATGCCTCCATATATGTCTGTATATGAAATATTTTTCCATATAAAGAATCACATATACTTCCATATATGTTCATATAAAATCCATATATGTTCATAAAAAATCCATATTTGTTCATATGTGTCCATACATAAACCATATACGAACATGTTTGAGCGTATATGAACATTTTTCACCGGGTTCTTATATTTTGAGGTCTTCCAGAAAGACGTTTATATAACTTTTGCCCAAAATTATCAAATAATTTTTTTGTTTTTTCGATTATACAAAAATGATTATTTTGAAAGTGGTATGAGTCGCATTTTTTCTGAAATAGAAAAAAAAACTTAAAAATAATTGATAGAATGAGGGTATTAATATTATTTTTTTTTACGATAAAGTTAAAAATACTATTGGAAAAAATTGTGTTGGCAATATACGTGTGCAGAGTAAAAATTCGCGAAAATGTTTAAAAAAAAATTTTACCATTTTCATGGTAAATTGTATTAACTTCTATGCATTCAATGTTAAAACACAAAAGTATCTCTAAATATTTAGTGAAGCGATTTCGATTCAAAGCGATTGATTTTTCGCACTTTTTTTTTTTTTTTTGCAAAATGGTTTTAAATTTTTGCAGTGGCTACCTGATTATTGCAAAACCTAATTTTGAGCTCTTCGCGAAATATTTTTCACACAATTTTGGCTCAAAATTACCAAATAATTTTTTTTTGTTTTTTCATATTAAACGATTTTACGAAAATGTTTATTTTGAAAGTGGTATGAGTCAACTTATTTTTTTAAAATAGCATAAAATTTAAGAATAATTTTGGTTTAAAATTATTGATTTGTTCGCAAAAAATTGCAAAAAAATTGAGCTACAGTTTTTCTTTATATTTTTTTAAAAAACCGATTGCTACTGCCTATTAGAATTCAATAAAAAAAGAATCTTCCAAGTTATCATATTTCAGCTTATAAAAAATATCAAACAAAAAAAAGTTAAGTCCGCGTAAGATAACAAAATGATAATAACTATTATTTTGAAAGTGGTATGAGTCCACTCACCATTGAAAAAAACAGGTATTTTCGCAACATATATTAAAAATTCTTTGTGATACGAAAAATTTAACTATATGTTATTAGAAATACGTGTAAAATTTCTTGAACCGAACCACCCATATTTTTAAACACGTTAAAACGCAAAACCTTTTCTATCTCATTTTAAAAACAAGTGGACTCATACCACTTTCAAAATAAACGGTTCATTTTAGAGTTTTACAAATTAAAAAAAAAAAAAAAATTGTTAAAAATTATTCAAATCGATTTGAAACCCGATTTTTCTATTGGTGTATTATTTTTACCCCTCAATTCATAAACGCTTTGTAAAGTTATAGGAGGTTTACAAAACAAAATTTTCATACAAAATTTGTTCAATAAGCCTCCTATAATTTTACAAAGCGTTTATGAATTTAGGGGTAAGTATTTATAGGCAAGAGTAGTTATGTTGGGTATGTGAAAACGTATATTTGGAACGGCGCGTTACAGGATAAACAAATTAATGGCTGAATTTTTTTGAAAAATTTTAACTCCATCAAGGCGGCCAAAAATGATGTTTTAGGTCTCGTTTTATACAAAGTTTTATATATTGCAAGCCTGATTTTAAATTTTCGCTTTCTACTGTAAAAACTAATTGCATGAGCGTGTTTTTTACACTTTCATAGAGTATCAAAAATCTACGATAGCGGACGGAAAACTCCATTTACAAAAATTTTAAAAAAATTGTTTTTAACAAACGCAATGGAGAAGTATTTTGAGGTGAGGAAAATGGTTAATAAATTTGTAATCTCTTGCAACTAGAGTATTCAATCGATTAATCTTTATTCTTAAAATGTGTGGGTTAATCTCGTACTTATTCAGAAATGGCGCTCAACATCTAACAAACCTGGATTTTAGGTGGAAACCATGTGAATATTCTATTTTATGTATAGGATGTGTTCAGCGAATTTATATAAAATACTGCGAAAACATTTTTGTGGAACATTTTAACCATCTAAACCTTCAGATTACTTGTCTTTTTTGTCCCCCATTTTAGGGCCTAAAAATTTCCTCTTACTTGTAGAGTTAGAGGTTTAAAATGTTCCACAGAAATGTTCCTCGTAGTATTCTACATAAGTTCGGTGAACTAGAACCTAGAATTGAAGATTCATATGGATTTCTATGCCGATTCGCAACAAACATTTGAAAAAGGGAGGACATTTTAACCCCCCTAAAATAAAATTCCGACACACGTGTATTTTTTTGTCTCCTCTACCAGAATTAGGGATGCCAAACGGGAAATCCCGAGTCCCGAAATCCCGAAATTTTCGGGATTATAAATATCCCGAATCCCGCGATTATTTCTCAAAAATCCCGGAATTTTTTATTTATTAATTATTGTATGAACGCAAATAACAAAGTGAGCAATTTTAGATTACCGACGTTTTTTCTTGAATTTTCTCATATTTACAAGAAATTGATACCAAGATATTGGTAAAATTAGAAATTAAGTAGATTATTCGAGTAAACTAGCAAAGACTTTGCAGACAAATTTGAAAATTTGGTAAGCATTATTAAGTTTTTGAGTAATTCATGCGAAAATTAAGTTTGTTATTTTACCGGTTTATTCTTCCAAGCGAAATTCGACTTCTGAAACCTAATTTTGACTGGAAATGTAAGTTTAAATTCTTCCATCAGAACATTTGATAACGATAAAGAAATAACTTTCTTGCTATAATTACACGATTCAGTGGGCAAGGTTGTCGCAACGAATCTGTCTTAAAATCTGCTTACAAAATACTGGGCGCAAGTGTACTTCAGTGCAGGCCTTCATATATTATCCCAGTCAAAAAAATACAAAGCGGAAAGCGATGGCAGGGTACAATACTTTAACAGGTGGTACAAGTACTGGCAAAAATTGCTTTCACATTTCCAAAATGGTAACATCATTAGACAAAAGGACCGGCTGTTCAAAAAGTGCCGAAAACGTACTGAAGAAACAAAATTTTTAACGTTGGCAAACCGCTGGAAAAACCAATAAATAGGTGGTCTGGAATTATGTTTTCCAAAGTGAAATTTAAAAAACTTCATCCAGCCAGGCAGTCATAGTGACAGCCGACAGTTCTACCCACTGAGCTAACTAGACATATAATACTTGGTGGCTACAAACGTAAATGAATGATAACAGCTGGACAACTGGCTGTACTAACATACTAGAACTTGCAAAAGTTTTTTGAAACTAATATGCCACCGTTGGGAAAATAAAAAAAGTTAGCCTAAAAGGAGCTTTTCCACAAACAAAGAATTTAATCTTATAAAACAAAAACAAAAAAGATTAAATAAAAAAAAAAGATTTTGTACTTGCAACCGGCTTTGAACTCGGAACGTTCTTACTACAACCTTTTTTCAACAAAGCGTCATCATTTTGATAAAATCGTTGCTGTTCCAGTAAATTAATTTTTGTACCGCTGCAATTTTTGACTAGGTAGTAGCACTGGATAACCACTGATTGCTAACGTTGGCATTGCACTCTAAGACCATTTTTTGCCAGTGTTTTTTTTTTTATAAACCATCGAAGTTTTTGTAACACGAATACTGGCAAAACGCTGGCAAAGTATCCCAAATGAGTGATCTGCCAGTCATTTATTTTCAACACCGCGGTTACCCAGTGGTATGCAGGTACTTGATTTTTGGTACCACTGGCATTTCTGACAGGGATGTTTCAATATTCATAAAATATACCACATTATTAATTCACAACTATTAAATAATTATGAAATGCTTTATTCAGTTACATAACATAAAAATTTTTATAAATAAAGGAAAATTTAAATCCCGGAATCCCGAAATCCCGGGATCCCGGAATCGGGAATTTCAAAATCCTGAATCCCGGGATTTTCAAATATCAATCCCGATTGCCATCCCTAACCAGAATGCATTGTCAGAACCCCTAAATTTTGGAAAAAGTTCGAAATTGTTGTACAGTGTAATTTGAAAATATATATGTATACATAGGAATTAGTTGCCGTTTTTAATATTCTCTTATGATTTTAAGAAATTGTGCTTATTTCAAAATTTTTCTTTTTTGAAGGAAAATTTAATAAATTTAATTTAGTTAGATAGTTATATACTTTATCGCTTCCAAACTTTGCACGGTACTTGAAAAGTTCCTTTACAAAAAAGTTTGTAAGTTTTATCTTTCATAGAAATAGCTTAATTTCTCGGTATAAAATATTCATTTGTGGCAAATTTCATATACCCCGCATTAAGGCGGGCTTGCCGTCTAAAGGGTTAAAGCATGATGTGATTTTTTTTGTCCATCATTTAGCAAGTGTCAATACACCTTTCAATGCATCTAAACTGATAAAAGAAATATTTTTATAAATATTTAAAATATTTTCGTTATAATTTTTATTCACACAAAATCTAGCTTACTCTTTCGCAATTTTGAAGTCTGCAAGTCTAATCAAATAATAATTTTAACTCTTGATAATTTCAAAAATGTTTATTATAATTTTATTCTAAAAATGCTAAACAAATTTGCGCACACTTTGTGGAATCTTGTGTTTTTTTTAAACGATTATGACAACATTTCTTTTTGGCAAGGTCACTACTATAAATTATTATCATCTTTATCATTAATTAATGAAATTGCACTTGAAATTTATACAATAAAACAGATACGCAAAGAAATGTGTATTTTTTTTTTTAATAAAAAATATTAGAACTTGTACAACTTGTTGGTTGCATATATTTATTTTTAAGTCATTAAGATAATTAACTTCGTATATTTTATATTGGATATACATAAGAAATTTTAAGCGTGTTTCTATGCAGGTAGAAATTATGGGTGGTAATAAAACACGAGTAAAACGGTTAAGATCGGGCATCCCCGACCACAAAGCACTGGTATACCGTAGTATTACAAAAATAAGTACTGGCACAGCACTAAATACATTTGGACGCTCTTCAAATGAACTAACATATTTCAAAATAAAACTTATTTCCTCTGTCAGATTAATGTTTTTCTGATTATATATTTTACATTTTTGAGAACATAGAAATCTTCGGTCGAAGTTCCAAAAATCGCTTTTGAACTTGCAAAAAATTAAATATTGTAAATTATGAAAATCGAAAATTGCTCTAGGTAGGGCTTCATTTTCTGGATAAGAGAAAGAAATACATTTTTGGAATCGTAAGACAATTTCCTTTAATTTAAATATCCACACTTACATGTTGCTATATTCCATATTTTTTGCCCCCCAAGGTCCTGCCGGGGCCGAGCCCCTCCCAAAATTAATATAGGATTTTTTCTTTTTTAATTCCAGAGGGGGCCATATTTTTTTTGACGAAACCCCATGGCCTAAATTTTAGTAAATTTTTTCTGATTATAAACCAAATTCGCTTTCCAGTTACTTATAACACTATGCGACAGTCAAAATCGGGATGGGATGAAACCAACGGGAAATGTTATATCGGTCAAAAACAAGTTATACGTATCCCGGCGTTTCGCTGGGTCACCCCTAGGAATCGAGATATGTCTTTTTTTTGACATAACTCGAGAACCACTAGTCCGATTTTGCTCAAACAATTTTAAAAAAATTAAAAATTACAATTCCTTTAATCTGTTCATATAACGTTTTTCTATATACTCAACAGTTTTGCCGGTAAAAATAAATGTTTGTTACCGCTACCATAAAAATCAATAACCTTTTGTTTATTACTTTTTTTTAATATTTTAGGCAAAAAATATTTTTTTCTTCATACATTTATTTTTACCGGCAAAACTGTTGAGTATATGTCAAAAAAAAGACCACCAAGTTCAAAGCGATATATCTCGATTCCTAGGGGTGACCCAGCGAAACGCCGGGACATGTATAACTTCTTTTTTACCGATATAACTTTCCCCGGTAGTTTGAACCCTTCCCGATCACTGACCCCTACCATTTGTCTCGCAGTGTAATCAAAGACAAATCGACTTGAAATTCATCTAAATGAAGATTTGTTTAAAATAAAAAATAATTTTAAACAAATAGTTAATTGAATCAGTTTAATATTACTCTAACTGTCTAAACATTCTAACATTCTCCTTAGATCAGAGGAAAACACTACAACATTTTACGCTGCCAGAAAAAGAATGGACAAAAAGTGAAAATGAACCCAGCAAAATCTTTCATTACCAAATAAGTGGTTATATAATAGAAATTCATAGCTCCGCACAACTTATTTTTTGGCGTCTAAACTCATTATTTTTGTTTGGCGTGGTCGTTTTTATAAGTAGTCACGCTTACCCGCTCGCTTACGAAAAAATGAGAAATAAGTAGTTATGAGATTTTGAATATTAAGTGGTTACACACATGCTTACAAAAAGTTTAATTATAAGTGGTTATCCGATTGCTTACTTGATTCTTAAAAATAAGGAGTTAGGCAAATACTATTAGCCTAAGGAAATACATTCAGAAAAAAAATAAAAGTTTTCTCTAGTGTGTAATTTTAGGACTCGTCATAAAAATTTAAACATATTTACATATAATAAAAAAATTTAACTGTGTAAAAAGTACTTATTTAAACTAATACGAGTAAGTCATTATTTTATATTTAGAAACAATGAATACAATAGGCCGTTATTAGGAAGTCATTATTTTATATTATAAAATAATGCAAAAGGTAATGATATATCATTTTTGGTAATGCAGATAGTAATGAGGTGTCGTTACCAATATTTTGCTGGGAATACATCAAAAATAGTTTCTGTCGTCTCAGCATAGTGGATATAAAACGAAAATTTAAAATGCGGTATTGCCAGGTAACGTACATGGCAATACCAATGTACTGCCAACGCTTAGCTGGGTAAGTACACTCAGAGAAATAAATATGCAAAAATAGCAGAAAAAGTTACCAAAAATTAGTTAAAAATGATGCTGCAGAAAAAACTGCTGAATTAGCAGATTTTTTTGCTAAATACTAGTAAAATAAAAACATCAAAATTAAAACTGTTACATTTACAGAATTTTAGTTATATTTAAGTTTACTTTTAGTTACCTAATTGAAAATAGCAAATTGTACTGTAAAATCTACGGAAATTTTTCTAAATATTAGTAGATTAAAAATAGCAAAAATAAACTGTCATATCTACAAAATTTTTGCTATTCTATCCTGCTAAAATCAGTAGAAATATTTACTAAAAAAAATTGTAAACTGCTGCTATAATTTGGCTTTTACAGATTTAAAAAAATATCAATTAGTCGACGAGTTATAGCCAAAAAACCATATAAAAAATTCGAACTAACATAAGCAAACGCCGCGATACGGGTCTTCTAATTTAGCCTCTATTTTCACCCCTCAATCTCAGAATCGACCTAACTTTTGCTAACCTGAATTTGTTCCACAGTGTAATCAGTATAAAAATAGTATAGTGCAATTGGAAACTGTTTACAAACTTTTTTATCTGAGTGTAGCACGAATACAAGTTATTGGAAATTCATACTAGAACACGTGGATATGACTCATCATTCAACTGTGGAATTGCATAAAAAGTATACAATTTTTTTAAGGTGCAAAAGGTAAGAAAAAATGTAGCTAGAACAAACTCCTTAATAGTATTCTGTCTAAAACTACAAAAAACCGGCATTTGCATGGGCAAGATACAATAATTTTGTACAAAAGCAAACTATGAAAATGGAAAAATACGTTCGAATGAATGTTAATGCACTTGGTACTATAGCAAAAGATGATCTTTAAGCGGAGAAGACACGAAGGAACATTCGTGAAAAATGTCCATTTTTTTACGAATTTTCATTTGTGTATATTAATGTTCGTGTTGACATTCGTGCAATTCGTGTTATAAAATTTTTTTGATATGTTTTGTTCCCTACTCAATGTTCCTTCATGTATTCTTTGCTTTACGATGTTTACGAATTTGATCTCGTTAAGCTGAAAAAGAACAAATAAGAAGTGTTTAATTGTTCAAGAACTACGCGACAAGATAGTGCAGTTTAGTTGTTTAAAATTTCGATCATAATTTATAATCGTTTTGATTGATGCTAAATGAAATGTATAGGGTAATCCAAAGGTATAAATGAATGGAATATAGCTTTTTGTTTTAACCAAAATACACTTTTTCATATAACTAACAAGAGATTAATACTAACTCGTACGTAGGTACATATAGGTGGTTTCAATCCTAGGAAGAAATTACATACTTACCCCTAAATTCATAAACGCTTTGTAAAATTGTATTAGGTTTGTTGAACAAATTTTTTATGAAAATTTCGTTTTGTAAACCTCCTATAACTTTACAAAGCGTTTATGAATTGAGGGGTTACTGTACTGTATTACTGTTTTAATTGATATATGTATGTATGTATGATAACACTGTGGAACAAATTCAGGTTAACAAAAGTTAGGTCGATTCTGAGAGTGAGGGGTGAAAATAGAGGCTAAATTAGAAGACGCGTATCGCGGCGTTTGCTTATGTTAGTTCGAATTTTTTCATATTGTTTATATGGTTTTTTAGCTATAACTCGTCGACTAATTGATATTTTTTAAATCTGTAAAAGCCAAATTATTGCTAGAGACCTGTGCAACAATTAAAATTAAAAAAAATTGATTTAATCGATTTTTTTTTTATTGTTGTTCAGGTCTGTAGCTATAATTTGGCTTTTACAGATTTAAAAATATCAATTAGTCGACGAGTTATAGCCAAAAAACCATATAAAAAATTCGAACTAACATAAGCAAACGCCGCAATACGGGTCTTCTAATTTAGCCTCTATTTTCACCCCTCACTCTCAGAATCGACCTAACTTTTGCTAACCTGAATTTGTTCCACAATGTAATCTTAGTATTTTGGTCAAGTTACAAACACCATAATCGGATTTATAACGTACCACATTACTGGGCATATTGTATCAAGTTACGTTATGGTACGCTGTTACAAAATGATTAAAAAGGTTTAAATAATAAATTTGCAATAGCCTGGCGTGGATGCAGGGGGATCAGGGTGATTAATTCAAATGTGAATTTTGTAAAACACCAGGACGTTTTTTTAATCACCGTGACTCTTTGTGTTGAATTACCTAAGTTTCAAACAAAATTGTATGAAAAAGTGAAGTGAAAAAAGTCAAATTTAACACTTCAAATTAATTACTTAAATGTAATTATAATTCCAGGTGTAGGGGTATCTTATACGGCAGAACAAAAATACATACATAGAAACACCATTTATTTATTTAGAATTGTGTATATTTTTTTTATTTTTAAAAATTAATAAAATCCTACAAAGACATTATTTATATGTATACATACATGTATGTATAAACATTTGAAATTACAATTTACTAGTAAATTTCAAATAAAAAAAAGCGGCATAATGGATTCACACAAGTTTAAAGTATGCTTGTGCTTGCTCATAAATCTGCATGATTTTCCATACATGGAGACATAATAGAGTGTCCCTTAAAAATAGATTTGTCATTACACCCCCCAGTTTTATTGGAAATGGTCCAAAATGGAAGAAATCAATTTTTTTTTTTTTTGGAAAACGTTAACTCGTGCCGAAAGTTGGACGGAAATGGCCCATTTTAGAAAAAGTGTATTACTATTAAAAATTCCCAACCCAAGTAAAAAAAAATGATATGGAGCCATATAAAGTTATATTTAATTATATATAATCTTCTATGTAATTAGATATAATTATATCCGAAAAATGAGAACGTCTTATTGTATCATATTGTATCGAATTGTATACAATTGTATACAATTTGGTACAATTTGATACAATTCGATACAATATGATACAATTGTATCCGAATTTTGTCCTCATCCAATTTCATAAAATAATATCTTTTTGTATAAAATTATATAAAATGTTATAAAAGTGGACATAGTTTGATACAATTATACCTAAATATTAACCCTATATTTTTACCATAATATATATGACCATATCTAACAATATACAAAATTATATTTTTAAATAAAAAAGATATACAATATCTGGAGATCAGACCTGAGGGATTTCAATTACAATTACTTGTAATTTGTAATTGAAATTACAAGTAATTGTAATTGAAAATTTTCGATTACAAATTACTAGTAATTGTAATTGAAAGTGATTTCAATTACATTTAGAATTAAAAAGTGTTTTTTGTTAAAGTTTTGTAGAAAAATCTGACTGGGATAGGTTGCATAGGCATGGATGGATGCGTATAAAAAGAATACGTCATATTGGGCTTACCCCTAACTTGTGCTTTTTGTCATTATTTATTTTCCCAAAAAATGTAATTGACATTTTTCAAATTACAAATTACTTGTAATTGTTCTTTTTTGAATTACAATTACAAATAATTTGTAATTCTAATTGAGTTTTTTTCAATTACAATTACATGTAATTGTGTAAATGAATGTGTAATTATTTACAAAATGTAATGATTAACCCCAGGTCTACTGGATATCCTATAATTTCGATAAATCTTCCATTACTTTTATCCAGATTTACCATGACAGTGCATTAAACATGAACAAATTTTTCTTTGTTTTTAGTAATTTTAAAATAAGGTTAACAACACTGAAATTTTTAACTTAATAGGATTGTGATATACAACCAAGATATAAGAGATCAGTCAAGTGTGCGTTATAGTATAGAGAATTCCATATTAAAGCTTCAGTATTGTTAATTTTATGGGCGCGTTATCCATTTTGACTCACGCTCCTAAACAAAAACAAATTACTCACGCACGAGTATTTCGTGTCTTACTCACGCAGACATGAGTATATTAAAAATTTACTCACAATCAGAAAATTCTCACGCAAAACAGTAAAAATTACTAAAAACATATGATGCAAAAAATAAACTCACACACGAATCATGCACGGGTTATATATTCTTACTCACGCTCACGTACGAATTATATATTCTCACGCTCACGGGCGAATTACTTTGGTATAGTAATTATTACTCACGATCACTTGTGAATAACTTCACTCACGATCGTGTCATGCGCCAATCCCTAGTAATTACTAAATCTAAAACTAGTTCAAAATCATTTTTTTATATGGAACCACATTTAATACAATACGATTTTAAAAGGACCTTATACATATATTTTTATATAAAATCACTTTGAAAAAATTGCTAATGTGGGATGATATATAATTAAAAATGATTTTATAAAGAACGTTATATCGTTATATATAAAAGAAATCATGAAATATTGTAGATATGAAACCATACTAAGTTATATATGGGTTCTTATGCGTCAATATATAACCATATATAACACCTATTATATAATATTTCTTAAATGGCTCCATATATAGTTTTATATTATTATGTATAGTGTCATACTAAATTATATATAAACGTATATCTAATTATATCTTTTATATATTACATTGTGTACTTATATATAGCACATACACTTATATGTAGGCCAGTATGTAATAATATAAAATCACATATGTCTCAATATTAAAACCTTTGAGGAAAAAATATTTAATATAGGACTATATAAAAGTCTATATGCTTCAATTTAAAAGCATATGTGGCCATATCTAACTATAAGTTACTATATGTAATTACATAAAATAATATATGATTATATCAAAACTTTTTTACTCGGGAAAATTCTAAATCTCGAAAAAACTTATTTTTTATTTCATTTATTCATTTAATATAGCCGAAATGATTCAGATATGGAATTTTGACTTCATCGGATATCATAAACCCACTTTAGCCTGGAATTAAAAATGACCCACAAATTTGATAATAATGCAAAAACGCGTTTTTTTAAATTAATTTTAAAGATTTTTTAAAATGCCCAATTTGGAGATGTCGATTGATATTTGTACCATATAATAGTTGATATTAAAGAAAAAAAAAAAATAAATTGGAAAAATAATAATTCCAGTTTGTGTTTGGAGCGACTGCTTTCCACGACATTTTACAAAAATTGCTTATTTTGTGAAAAATTTAACAAAATTTGAATGTTTTCATCATACTTACTTATCATATGTAGAAAAAAACTACTTGTTGGTAAAATTTTGTATTTTTCGAAAAAAAAAAACTATGCTATTTCTTAACAGTAAAATGGTGAAGTTTTCTGCACCACAGCATAATTGTTATCAGATCTAATTTTAACTTAGTGGCATTACTAAAAACTAAAGAAAATGAATAAAATGTTAAGAAAAAGTAAATAATTTGCATTATTATTGAATTTAATGCAATTTACTTTTTATTATTGGAAAAAAATTAGTGAAAAACACATTGAAAACATGAAAATAAATAGTTTCGTTTGTGATTTATGCTTCATTCATACCTAGTGTAGAAACGGTAACGACATATCATTATTTTTTGGACTACAAGTAAGGACACCCACTTACCTTCTGCATTATTTTAAAACATATAATAATGAGTTAAAGATAATGACTTATTTTATCATTATTTCAAATAGAAAATAATTTTCTAGATTTTTTTGAACATTTCTTGAAATCTACTTTTAGACTTAATATTTTTGAAACACTGGTAAGGATATATGTAACTACATATTTTTTGATTTTTTGTATGTTCGCGAGTAAGCTTACTTGTGTGCAGCAGGTCAATTATGTTTTTATCTATTAAATATTACACGTCGATATAGCTCAGATGGTAGAATTGTTGACTGGCAATCTGTAGACCCAGGTTCGATTCCCGCACAAGCAAATTTTATTTAAAAAAAAATACAATAAAAAATATTTTTTTTTATATAATTTATTTTTTAGAAAATCTATTCTTAGACTCATTATTTTTGTCAGTACTGGTAAGCACATAGGTAACGATATATTTTTTGATTTTTCGTATGCTGGTGTATAACGACAACTCATTATTTTTCGCGGCACCGCCATATAAAGGTAATAAGAAATGTAATAACAAAAGTAACTAGTTACCATTACCAAGTATGTAGTTACATAACCACATATCTGGTAATGATTTTCTATACTGGGAAGAAGCAACAGAATTTGTTGCCGAACGAATGGTTCTAGTATTTAATAAGCTAATTTTTAAGTAATTTTTGTTGGGGCAACCAAAGTTATGGTGACACAGTAAAATTATAATTGTCTCAACTAATTTTCAATTGCCAGAATCAAAAAATTCAATTACCATAATCGATTCATTCGGCCGGCAACAAATTAGTTGTCAGCACATCTATTTCTGTGTAATTTTTCTGTTGACCCAACATACATACATATAATTTTCTGTATATAAAACAAATTGTGAAACATTTTTAAAATGATCCCCACAAAAGCTTCGGCTGGATCCGCCTCTGGCAATAACAAATAGATTATTCCAGATCTAAAAAACAACAAAGTAGTGATAACATTCATTTATATTCTACGCATAGACTTTGTGAACTTTTTTCGGTATCCTTGAATGTTATTATTAAAAGAGGAAATTTATTTATATACATCAGTGACGTCAAAATAAAGTATACATTTATTAAAAATGTTAACTGCGTTATATATTTTGTTTTATTGGTTTAGGCCCGATTACTGAATGTTCAGTTAAAATTTAGCCGATAGATAAATTAAAATTTTGTATGGGAAGCAACAACAAATGTGCCACTTAAAGTCCCAGTTAGAAGCTAACTGGACATTCAGTAATCAGGTCTTAAACGTTAAGGCCCGATAACACAATGTCCCATTAAAGTTTAACCAACAGCTTTATATGAGAAACAACAATAAATGCGTCAGTTAGTAGCTAACAGGATATTGTGAATACGGGGCTAAATCATAAAAAATACTAATTAAAGGAAATTAGTCAGCTTCTTTCTTTAATACCCGTAACTTAAAGCAATAGATTATAATTAGTGCTTAGATGCCTACAGGTTTTTGTTCATCTAGACCAACGGTTCCGAAATTGGGACCTCTTGGGGTCCGTTGCTTCATTCTAGGGTGTCTCCGAAGTGTTCCTAAAAAATACTCTAATACTACGTTCACAGTACGATTGTTTAACGCGTAAAAGTTAAAAGTTAAAAGTTAAACATATCAGTTCGCACTTAAAAATTAATGTGCTAATTCATAAAAAAATTTATTTGGTATTTGAAGCTTGCTATACTTAAAGTACATATTTCGCTTAATAAAGAGTTATTAGAAATTTTGATTCATATTCGTATTTTAACAACAAATTAATTTTTCGAGTTGATACTGGCAACACTATGGTTTATTTTCTCTCTTCTCCCAAATAAGTCGTCAGTGAACTACAAATTTAGTAAACAATTGACTCGGTAATCGGAAGTGAAAATGTATTTAATTAAATTAGAGAACTAATGATGTGCTAAAATAAAATTAAAAGCCATTAAAAATATATTTTATTTTATTTATAAGGCAAATCAATGGAAATGTGTGTAAAAAAGTAATTTTATATTATTATTCGAAGCATACAAAAGTAATCGAATTTCGAATAATGTTTTGACAGTCTATACATCACTATTGTTTTGTTTTTCTTTTTACATTTTTTTGGAAATTTTTTCGAAAAATGTCATTTGCTATGCAATTGTTGTAGCTTTTTTCAGTTTGATGGATGCAAGTTGTTGGAAGCCACACATTCTAGGGATGGGATGGCTTTAATAAATCATTTCATACCTGAAAATGAAATAACTAACAATTAAATGGTGGCTTCCTCACTCCAAACTTTATAAAAGATTTAAAGTTAATGAGTACCGCCTATAAACCTATATTATTTTTTTCGTTATTAAGCAAATATGAATACTGTTTTTCAGAAATTAGCTTAAAATCCTGCAATAAGACTGTTGTAAAAGTTTATGAATTAGACCATAAGTGTTTAAGTTAAACATATCGAACAGATGTTCCTTAACAATTGTAAAAAAAAAACAAAAATTTAACAAAATTTCCCAAAAAGTTATTTTTTCTTCGGCCGGAGGCAATAATTAATAATTTTTGGCATTATCCAACGTTATAATTGCTATAAAAAGTGAAATAACATTATCCGCCCCAGTCGGAAACAAGATTTTTCAATTTTTAGTTAAGGGACAACTTCATGGCTGTTTTTGGATTTTTCGTTCACCGGAAGCAAAGTTTAATTAATTGTTTTGTTCATCTATCACTTTAATAAGAAGAAAACACATTTTACTGGTTTTTATTTAAATTAAGTTTATTTTATTTTATTTTATTTAATTTTAATTTTTTTTTTTGTTGTGTTTTCTTCTGCTTCAAACTTGTCATTCAACACCAATTGATATCAAACTTATCGTGTTTAACAACGTGTTTAAAAATTAAACACGATAATTTAGCGTGTCTAATACTGGGGTTACACGATCAATTTTTGGCTTTCAAGTTTCAATACTCTCACACTTTTTTACTAACACACTCACACTTTTCCAAATATGTATTTGGAAAAGTGTGAGTGTGTTAAACATGTTTAACGCTTAAACACGTCAAATCGAGTTAAACACGTATGTATATTTGAACGCCGCATAAAATAAAAAAATTAGGATTTTGGACTAATATATAAAAATTCACTTTCCTATCAGTATTTAAGAAAAACGGGAAATTATCTAAAAAAATAATGAAAATAAAAAAACTTTTGAAGGAAATGAAAATTATGAATACACTCAAAAAAGTATTTCGGTAGAATCTACAGTTGAAACAGAGTTAAAAGGGCGACAAAAGTACTTATTTACCTTTAAACTAAATGTAGTTATATTTAACTGTATAAAAATAACTAACAAATGGATTACAAATAAATTAACTGACAAAGTTTTCCACAAAAATTCTAAAGCAACTCACGAAATAATTTTTTACAGTTAATTTTCTTTGGATATTATAAAAGTATAATTAATTAAATAAAAAAAAAAATTCTTTCGATTACAAAAAAATGTTAATTATTTCAGCCTCCTTTAAAATTTCAAATGGTCTCCAGTTATTAGTTATTTATGGATTAGAGATATTATAGTATAGAAATATAAACTGAACAAAAATGTTAAGAAACTAAACGAATTTTATATTTTCTAAATAACTAAAAAAAATAACTCTTTACTGCAAAAATACTTTTTGGTAGCTTTTTATTATAATATTAAGAATTACTATTTTAAACATTATTTAATTTTAGAAATAACTGTCATAATAGTTTTTTTTTTTTGTATATTACTATAGAAAAATAACGGTAAAGTAATAACTACTGATAACTACATAAACAACACTCATGTAGTAGCTGTCAAACTTTTTTGAGTGTAATTAAAAAAATGAACTCTCATTTAAATCCTGGTAAACTATGTCAATCATATTTTGAGACTTTTCAGATTACGGCCATGTTTTTTGTAGAATTGAATAAACATTATTGTGGTAATCTTTTTTTTGTGTTGTTTTTTCTTTGATATTTTAAATGCTGAATGACGCTCCTAGATGTGAACAATAAATTCTCATTGAGTTTGTAATTTAACCTAATAAATTACTAACTCAATGGTCCTGCTTAATTAAGAAGATTTGTTATACATACAAAACTTTTATTTTTAAGTTAAAGTTTGTTGAATACAAATAGCAGCATATCCTGCTAAAATAAACAGAAATATTTGCTAAAACGAAATATTTAATAAACTGCTGATCAGGCCTTCTTGGTTTTATTTGCATTAAGAAAGATCGGAAAATAAGCTTTGAAAAATTAAATTTTTTTGTGGTTTTTTTAATCTACTAAATAATTATTTAGCAAAACTGTTTGCTGATTTCAGCAGGTTAAGTTGTTATATTCTATTTATTAAAATTTAACTCAAATATATATAACAGTTTAATTTTTGCTGTTCATATCTTACTAATATTTAGCAAAAATAATCTGCTAATTTCAGCAGTTTTTCTGTAAGGTCATTTTTAACTAATTTTTATGTAATTTTTTTTAACCAATTTTAGTTTTAACTAAAAATTTTAGAGACCTTTTGCTGTTAGTGTACGGACCCTCAGCTGGTTGTGACCTGTCATTTGGGAATTATTGCTTTAACCGAATAATTCAAATAACACATTTCCATTTTATTTGTTAATAAAAAGCTATACAACAAAAGAACTAGAATTTTGGTATCGAAGTTTAGTTAGATTTGTGAAAAACGAATATATATAGTAAATAAAAAAGCCTCTCTATCTTATCAATGACTAACATACAGTAAAATCAATAACAAGGGATGATAACACGTCTGTATATTGTATTAATAGCTTTTGTGAACCTTTTGTCGGTGTCCTTGAAAAGAATATTGTGTTATGAATTTCCAAGATATATTCGGTATATATTCATATGAGAGATGAGCGAGTAAGTCGTGCATCAGCGTGAGTTGAGAAAAATTGTCATGCACAAGTTTTTTGCTAGAATTTATTGTTATTTTTACGATTTCTTATAAGCTGTTCACTAGGGTTATGACTCACTTTTAACAAAAATTTTACATATCAGCACGTGATAGGCAATACTAAATTTATAATAAAAATCATCTTTGCGGGTCATTTCGGCAAAAAAAAAACTTCCGCACCAAATGCAATTTATAAAAATAATTTTTGCTCGGGGATTTTGTTTAATTTACATAACGAATTATTACAAAATTTATTGTAAACGACAAAAAATGTATCCAAAAGTCCCCCAAAAAGGTTTCGTAATTTTTACTATAAATATCTTTTAATTTCTTAATATTTTTTATGGCCTTTATGGCTAGGGCAGGTAAAATTTAATATTTGCAAAAAAAATCAAAAAATCATAACCCTACTGTTCACATTACGATTCTTAAACAAGTTAATGTAAAATCACATGTGGAAATGAGGTATTTAAGTTAATCAGCTGCCCCTTAACAACTGCAAACAAAAAACCCAAAAATTTGGCAAAAAATTTCCGAAAAGTTATTGTTTCTTTTATTGTTATAAAAAGTGAAATTACATTGTACGCCTCGGTCGGAAACAAGATTTTTCAATTTATAGTTAAGAGAAAACTTGATTGCTGTTTCTACATTTTTCTTTCACCACAAGCAAAATCTAATTATTTTTTGTTTCGTCTATCACTTTATTTAAATTAAAGCATATTTTAACTGCTGTAATGGAAAAAAGTTTGTAAAAATTAATTAGAAATTTATTAATTCAGTTCGAGGTCAATTTCCTTATTATGAATTATCATAATAAGTACTTTTTTCAAAAACTGCTATTTTTCTTCATCAGGATACTCTCCTGACAAATACTTCACAGAGTTTTTCCTTTCAAAAACCTCTACACTTTCAGGAATGAAAAGACGATCGTTTCGGGGATTTTCCACGTCCCATTCATCAGTTTTCTTGAGAAAGAGGTGGGCCAGTAGTGCATGCGCGGCTCCAGGTGGGGGGGGGGGGGATAATAGGGAAATACCCCCCCCCCCCCTCAGCGAAATCGAAAAAGAAAAAAAAAGGAAAAAGAGGGAAAAAGGAAAAAGAGGGAAAAAATTCCAATTTTAATTGAAAATTTTTTAAATAAAATAAACGCCCTTACTATTTAAGTTTTCAAAATATATATTTTTGTTGACTTTAGTTGAAATTTTGGGTGGCAGCATGCTTTGACCTAGTTTATTTTTGGAGCATTCTGATTGGTTAATTTATTTTCAACCAATTAAAATATTTGAAAATGTAAATATTTCTTTAGGATTTTCATACACAAAAGGAACAAAGCCGTTTAAATATAAAGTCGACTTTAAAAGTTGTTCGAATTTCATGTGAAAAATTGTTAATTGTTCGAATTTCATGTGAAAAAATTGTTATACTCCTCCATATAAAAAAAATGATAATTTTCCACGACAATGAATTTCACGTGAAAACTGAGTAGAGATTGTTTTCACGCAAATTTAATGTACAAGACTATTATTTTTCTTGGGGAAAAATCACATTTTTTGTATATTGTGATTGATATAAAATTGAAAAATTGTTAATTTTTATAATTTAAATTTGAGTAAAATCAAAGTTCGAGTAAAATTTTTCCACGTGAAAAACCACATACGGTGCTTTTGGGAAAAACACTAAATTTTATTTTGATTTTTTTTCATTAAAATTGCAGAACTGAACTTTGAAGTGGTGAATGCTACTATATTTTAGAATTTTCTCATTTCGAAATAAAAAATCGAAATTTCTCTTCAAATTTTCTCAATATTGTAAGAAAACAATTAATTACCGTTATTTTTGTTCAGATTTAAGATCAAATTTGACAAATTCTAAATAAAACTCACCATTAATTTCACTTGAAATTCTCAAAATTTCATTCGGAAAGATATGGTGGAGTTCCTTTTTAGGTCTTTCCAAGGATCGTATTGAACTTATTCCAATCTGTCTTTCGGAAATCCTGAGTATACATGTTGATATCGTAGAGTATATAGTTATGTTCCTGAAATAATTTCTTTTGAAATACTCAATTTTTGATTGCCTGCGAGTAATTGACTAGCGTTAGATAGACTAGATTCCTCCCAACCTGCAAAGTGTTTTAACTTTAAAATACAGAATGTTGGTGTAGCGTCAAAGCAAAATTGGCCATTTATTCTTTTTGTTAATAACGACATCTGACAAGTTTTCCAAATGTTGATCACGAACCCCTGAGCATCCCTAATCGCATCCTAGGGCGTCTGCAAAACATTCCGAAAAAATAATTAAAAAACAAGAATTTTTTAAATATTAGAAGTCTTTAGTTAATAAATAAAGTGAATATAAAAATAATGAAAATAATTTCAAAACTTTTCAGGAAATATTAACTTTTTGTATTGTTGTTAAAAAGTAATCTCTGAGTTAAATTCTTGTAATCATCTCAATCAAATTTTGAGGACTTTTGAGACTCCGGCGACGTTTTTCGTAAAATTTTCAAAGTTTAATTTAATGAAATCCGCGATTTAAATCGTCATATGTATATCGAAAAATGGGTTCTTTAAAATTTCTGAAAAAATATATGCGGTGTTATCGATTAGTCGAAATTCTTACTACTTTTACTACAATTGGAAAGTTTTGTTTACTTTTTATATTGAAATTTTGCAGCTGTAGTAAAAGTAGTAACTTGTAGTAAGTAAACGAACACGCTTATGTTGTTCCTCATTACTTTATTTTTGCCTTTACTAAATCTTTTACTGGCACTCTTATTGGGTCTTTTTTTATACAAATGCTGAAAAATCGAACTGTTTTTTTTTTTTTTTTTATTTATTTAATAAATCTCATTGATAAATCTAAGATAAAAATCTAAGAACTAATACAAACATATTAAAAGGCTACGATAAAGTATCCCGAACCGCGTATTAAGATAACTGGCTTTAGATAAATGGTTAAAGTTCATTTCTAAGTAGTAACTATTCACGCGGCTCAATCATGGTTTCAATTGTAAAAGGATAGAAACAATTAATTAATTGCAGAAAAATTCTCAAAAATTTAAATTTTTTTAATAAATCAGAAATTATCAAATTAACGAATGAGTTGCAGACCAACTTCAGACACGCTTTCAGAAGCTTTAAAGTGATATATCAACCAGTCACATAGCTAAAATAATACAGGGTCCGCCAAATAACTTTTTTTTTGAAAATGCTATAAAAAAAACTACTGAATATTTTCTTAAATTTCTTTTTTTATTTGAAAGTACAATCCTTCCGGTTAATAATGTAAAATTTTTAAGCACATTATCGATTGTGTGCAGCTGTATTTCACCAATGGCTTCACGAATATTGTCCTTTAAAGCGTCAATTGTCTCTGGCTTGTCGGCGTAACACTTATCTTTGACGACACCCCACAAATAATAGTCCAACGGTGTCAAATCGCAGCTTCGAGGTGGCCAAACGACATCAGCTCTGCGGCTGATAATGCGATCTTCAAAAAGAGGGCGCAAAACATCGAGTGTAGCTTCGGCTGTGTGGCACGTAGCGCCGTCCTTTTGAAACCAAATGTTGCCAATATCCTCCTCTTCAATTTTTCTGAACAAAAATTCGTTCAACATGGCCCGATAAAATCCGTACGCAATTTTCGCACACATTCTGCAACAATACCATGATTTTCAAAGTAATGTCGCAATATTTCCCAGCGTCGTTCAAGCGTATTCACAACCATATTCGTTCAGCGGAAGGATAAAACTAATTATCTGTCAAACCAGACATGAGCTAAGTGTTACCATTCACGAAATAAGCACTAGTTGAAAAAAAAGTTAGATGGCGGACCCTGTACAAAAGTTAGACCCAAATGTGTACGGAAAGTCTATAGCAAATTTGATAATTTTCCCCAAATTGAACACCAATTTTAGCTATACAAAGTATTCCAAGTTATAGCAAGTTTCATACAATTCAAATAGAGTGCGCAAATTTCAATTGTTGATTTTCTATGTTATTTAATATAAACTTTTTTAGGCATTACTAACCCATCCTTGTCGGATGTCAAATACGTATCAAATATTAAAGTTTTTGATGAAAAATATAACTTCGAATTTTCCGTTGGACTTTATATTGACTTTTATACCTAAAGCGTCGCTCATAAAATCGTTAACCTTGCGCTGCGGAGTCCAAAATCAAAAGGGCTTAAAAAATATTTTTTGTGAATATTAAAAAAAAAAAAAATTTTTTTTCAAAAAAAAAAAAAAAAATTTCTAATTAATCAATTAAAAAAGTCGAAAAAACAATTTTTATTTTCTAAATAAAAATTAAAATCCAACAGTTTGTAAAAATTTTAGTTAAAACTTCTAAAGATTATTTAAAAATGATTGTCTACTAATATTTAGCAAAATTTTCTGCAGATTTTGCAGTGTAATTGGTCATTTTCAATTAATTAAAAGTAAACTCAAATATAACTGAAATTCTGTGAGTTTAACAATTTTATTTCTGCTGTTCTTATTTTACTATAATTTTGATTTTCATATAACACGTCACGAGTATTTTTTGAGTGTGACTTACGCGAGCCTGAGTAAAAAAAGTTTGTGCGTGATTCGTGCGTAATTTAAGTTTTAGTTCATTAGCGTGTGTAAGTCAAAATTCACTCACGCGACCATCTCTAGTTCCTATTTATTCATCTAATAAAGTTTTATGCGTTGTATCTATTTGAAAAAAAGGAAAAACGGAGAAACAATAAGTTCCCCTGAAATAAGGGTTTTAGTTTTGTTATTTCTAAGAATTTTACAGTACTTGAATGGTAAGATATATATTTTTTTTAGTTCTCTCAATAGAATAAATTTAAACACGTGTTTCTAGAATTCTAGAATACCCTTATTGTAATTGCGTTTTATTTTTCGTTTTAAGTCAGTGACCCTTTCAAGGTTAAATTTTGGAATTTTTTTCTATTACAGTACGTTACTTTTAAACAAAATCATGCTCTTTTTAAATTGTCTACTTGTTTTTCTAATTGTGTGTAGGTATGTGTGTGGTTTCTCCAGAATCCTTAAGTAGCCAAAGGCATTGACCTTTTCCTAAGATTTACTGTGTTGTTTTTGATTGTGTCTTGAAATTTCTAATTGCTAAGAATGTGTTCTTTTTTTTCATTGTAGGTATGTATGTTAGAAATAAATTTATTGGAAATATGATGTTTTAGTACTTTTCTGTGTCTTTTTATTTAAAAAATGGCAATGACCTCTTTCAAGGTTTTTTCATGTTTTGTGGAAAATTTTAAAAGATCGACAATTGTATCCGTGATGTTTTTATGAATGACCGACACGAAATAATATAATTTTATTTCAAGTGTTTTGTTTTTCACTTTTTTCAAAATTTCTCGAGATCATAAGGAATGCTTATGTTGTATTCCTATTTATGTACAGTACTTGGTCTTTGAAATGTGGATATTGCGTTTTGACTACAACCAAGAAGCATATATAACTAGGAAATACAATCACCATCGGATCGCGTATTGGACCGGACATTAAAAAATTATGGCGTTGCAAAAATTGTCAGAGAACATTATGGCGTTGTCTGACAAAGTCATGATTTTTTATGGATTGTATCTGCTTGCACAACCAAAAAGCAGATTCGTCCAAAACCAGTGTAGGAAAAAAGTAGAAAACAACTCGTAAAGTAGGCCCAAAGGAAACATAGGCTATTTTTCGATTTAGATTTGTGTATTCGTAGACAACCCAAATACATTACACTACGATTGAGAGATGACGAACAGAAACGATGCAATAATGTACTCAGGGTTACCGCAGAGAATTTTGCAAATTTGTACAATTTTGTCAGGGTTTTTTTTTTTTTATTTTAACGAAACTAAACTAACAAAAAAAAAAACTCAATGAAAACAACATCTTTTTTATACCAATGTGTTAATATTTACCTTTATATACAACATTTATATTACATTTTATTTTTAATAATATGCCAAGTAGTAAAAAATACTAGTTCGGAACTACCCAGCAAAACCTTGGTAATGGGTTTGACCTTTTTCACACATTGCCTGGCAATGGGTACACCTTTACCATGGTTTTACTTAGAAACTTAAAGTAATACGTTACTAGTATTGCGATACATCAATACTTATGTGGCAGGTATGAAATAATGAGTTACCGATATGGAGATATATCACTACTTATTTGGAGCCTTTAAAATAATATATTACCGATATTGTGTTTTATAATAACTTATTAATAAGTGTAAAAATAATAAGTTATTGGTATTGCATAATATAACTACTTATTATGCGAAAGTACGATTTAATAAAAATTTAGAATCTAATTACATTGCTCGGATCGGTGTATTTTTAAACAAAGTCATTACTGGTAACGTCTTATTTTATTCCTTATACCTATGTAACCAATGAAATATGTACTAATGTATAATGACTTACTTAACTCTATAAAAGTATGTACTTATTTTAGCTAACTAGTGAATTTAATATTACAAGTAACAACTTATTTCAGCACTTCCTTCGTAATCACTTATTTGATCCTATACCGGTACGACTTAGGCAACCATTTACCCCCAATGACACCCCCATGTTAAAACGAGTAAAAAGGTTAAAGTCGGGCATGTCGACTATACAATACCCTACACCAGTCTGGGTAAAAGCCAACTAATGTTTGGATCCGAAATTCGAATGGGTTAAAAGGGGGCTTATGTCAAAATTTTCTATAATGTATGTGAGTCAGCGCACCAAATTTCATTAAAATATCTTAATATTTTCGACTTGCAGTTTGTAACCAAGCCAATTTTGGCGGGGACCCTTATATGGGCACTAGGTCTAAACATGGACCGGTGTTAACCAAAATCAATAGGCTTCGTTCTTGGACTGACATAGGTCTGTGTACCAAATTTCATCAAAATATCTTAATATTTGCGACCTGCAGCGTATAAAAAATATAATTTTGGTGGGACCCTTATATGGGCACTAGGTCTAAACATAGCCCGATGTTCACCAAAATCAATAGGCTACTTTATTGGGCCACCATAGGTCTGTGTACCAATTTTCATCAAAATAGCTTAATATTTACGACCTGCAGCGTATAAAAAATATAATTTTGGTAGGACCCTTATATGGGCACTAGGTCTAAACATGGACCGGTGTTAACCAAAATCAATAGCCTTCGTCCTTGGACTGACATAGGTCGGTGTACCAAATTTTATCAAAATATCTTAATATTTGCGACCTGTAGCGTATAAATACTATAATTTTGGGGGACCCTTATAGGGCACTAGGTCTAAACATGGACGGATGTTCACCAAAATCAATAGGCTTCGTCCTTGAGGCAACAACTAAATTTCGTCAAAATATCTTAATATTTGCGACCTGTAGAGTGCGCACAAGAATGCATAGACAGACAGACGGACGGACGGACCGACCGTACATCGTTAAATCGAAATAAAAAAAATTCTGAGCCGATCGGTATACTATAAGGTGGGTCTAGGATCAATATTTTTTGGTGTTACAAACATCAGCACAAATTTATAATACCCTGACCACATAGTGGTATAGGGTATAATAATGTGTTATGCGACCAAAGTGTAAGTACCCTACGGGAAATTTTAATAAACTGTCACCGAACTGGCCCCTTTATATGAAATAGACTGACCACTTTTACATGGCGTTGTCATAGGAGGGGGAAATTGACCCCTTGTGACATGTCACAAGATAAATCCTGGGACAGGTTACTGAACTCTCATAAAAAACAAAGTTTAGGGCCTTTTCCTGGGATTTGTCTTGTGACATGTCACAAGGGGTCAATTTCCCCCTACTATGACAACGCCTTGTAAAAGTGACCAGTCTATTACATATAAAGGGGCCAGTTCGGTGACAGTTTGTTAAAATTTTCCGTAGGGTACTTACAATTTTTGGTTTCTTATTACATTTCCCTTTACTTGGTAATAGAAGATTTTGCTGGGCAGTTACGTACTAGTTATGTATGGGGGCAATTGTCGCCGAACATCTACTTTGGTACTAATAGTTGCTGAACTAGTTTGAAAATTACAATTTAAGGACGAAAAATAGGGCGTAAACTAGTACTAATGTGACAACCGTGGAACCAGTTCTGAAGTGACTCTTTGGAAATCGAACTGTCCCAGTTGGTTAAGACTGATATAGATAAAAAACAAAGGTTTTTTCTCTGATGAAACGTTGATTCCCAGCGAAATTTTCGGATGCAAAGAACCGGTTGTAGAACAACATGTACCTGCATACAACCTGTTCCACTTTGTGTTCTATCATCGGTGATTTTTATTTGAGTTTGTCCCAAAAGCAACTGGTTCTTTTCCTCCAAACTAGAAGAGGTTGCTTTGGAACCAGTTATAGAACTGGTTCTGCGACAGTGAACATGTTCCGTGGAACCGGTGGTAAAAAGACCTGTTCTAGAACAGATTCAAAGGTAATAAGTTCAAAAAAATTTTGTTGGATAAGATCGATAATTTCATATTACTGACAAGGGAAGTCCCCCGACGCGGACCTTCAGATCTTAATGAGCTTCGGATATGTTGTAGAGGTGAGAAATTTAAAGGGCACCTTTTTTTAGGCACCCAATCTCCATAAAAAGATTATAAAATGGGGTCAAAAATGGCCCAATTTTTCATTTTTTCGCTTTATTTCATATTTTTTATCAAAGTAACTATGACGTCGAACCAAAGTTATTTGAGAGGCCTGTTTACTTTTGTATGAAATATGCTTAAGAATTATTGTTTATGGTATATGGCATAACAGAAAACATCAGATTTTGAAGTGGTTTTGTATGGGAGTGTATAAAGGGTTAAGGTTCTAATTCACGTATCTTTATAATATTTAAGTGAGAGGCAGTTTCGGTTTTTTCCGATATTCAGCCTACTTCAGGTTTGGGACGAATTTTCCCAAAGGTCTATATTTTTAAATATTTGGGAACCTCTGACTACTTAACACAGGCAATATGGGTATCAACCTTTTTTTACGTTACATTCCCGTTATGTAAAAATAATTTAAAATTTCATAAATTTCAGACATGGCGTCATACAAAAAAGGATGAAAAACGGAGTTTTTCCTTTTTCTATACCATGATTTAGGACAATGAAACCTTAATGTAAGATTAAGGAAAACACATTTTTTAAGTAAGATCCCATACACAATAGTACCATGGTGTAGCTAAACCATACACAACTACGTGGACAATGTAATGTACATACAGTGGTGGCCACGAATTTAACACAATTCAAGTTTTTTCTAATTTTAGTGTTGTTGCCTGTATTTTTAAAGATTAAAATAGTGGCTAAATTCGCCACGAAAGGCAAGGAGATGGTTCAGAAAATTGTACAGAATTTTAACGTAATATTTGTTTTTTCATTTTGTCACTTGTTTTAAGTGGGCGTGGCTTTTAACGAAAAATTGGCGATAACAACCTTTTATCAAATTACATAGTAAAATTTAGGCAGTACTGATCGGTTCTGTACAAACTGTATATTTTTGGAAATTCTATAAAATTTCCTAAAGTCCTGCGTTATTTTTATCTACAAATAGTCACCAGACTTAAAATTGCACCACTTTAAACATGACCAATTTTTCTTCGTTTTTAGCGAATTTAAAAGAAAGTTAACAGCACTGAAATTTTAAAGTGAATAGTTTTATGCTTTTCTTACCACAATAGAACAAATGAGTCAATATTTTTTTTACGTTATAGTAAAAAGCATTTCATGTTAAAATTTCAGTGTTGTTAACTTTCTTTTAAAATCGCTAAAAACGAAGAAAAATTGGTCATGTTTAAAGTGGTGAAATTTTAAGTCTGGTGACTATTTTTAGATAAAAATAACGCAGGACTTAAGGAAATTTTATAGGATTTCCAAAAATATACAGTTTGTACAGAACCGATCAGTACTGCCTAAATTTTACTATGTAATTTGATAAAAGGTTGTTATCGCCAATTTTTCGTTAAAAGCCACGCCCACTTAAAACAAGTGACAAAATGAAAAAACAAATATTACGTTAAAATTCTGTACAATTTTCTGAACCATCTCCTTGCCTTTCATGGCGAATTTAGCCACTATTTTAATCTTTAAAAATAAAGGCATCAACAATAAAATTAGAAAAAACTTGAATTGTGTTAAATTCGTGGCCACCACTGTATATCGGTGGCTACTACAAAAAATATTTGGTTGTCCCAATGAATCCCAATTCTTTGTAATCAGCACATCAATAGGGATCGGTTGCTAATACTACACAAAATTCGAAAATTTACTTATCATCAGGACGGCCCTCTTAGCATACATCCGTTTTCATAAAATTTGGTCTTAACAATTTCCAGGCATTTGAGCACAACAGTGTTAAATAAATGCTTTATTAACACCAACTACTTAAAGATTTCGTGACATTTTTCCATAGAGGCATTCCTAAGAAGAAAGAAGAATCGTTATTCATAGTGTCCGGCCGAAAAGTTCGGCCAGAAAATGTATTTGGTTGTTATTTGGTATGTTGAGCATTATGGATAAATTTTCCTTATGGAAAAATGTTTGTTGGGCCGATAAGAGTACATTTTGAGTGTAAAATTTAAGGCAAAGTTCTCCCTAATGCTTTCAAATAACAGAAAATCGACCAAATGACACTTTTTGGCCGAACTGTTCGGTCGGATACTAATTATTCAACCTCAAAGCATTGTCTATGGCCACAAACGAAAATTGCGATTAGCACAACTAAACCAATGGATTTGCACAAAATTCGGTTAAAATCTGTTTTTCTCTGCATTAGTAAACCAATAAGTCTGGTAACCTTAATTTGAATGTTTTGATTTTGCTTTCGCTACCAGTTAAAAGATTTATTACCATAATAACTACGCCAATAAAAAAATCTAAATACTTTGCTATACGAGTATCTCATTAACATATTTATTTAGAAGAACACCCTTGAGAACATATTTACAACAAAATGTCAATAAACAATTTCAAGGTTATATAAAAACAAACGGCAACAACATATTTTCATGAAGTTAATTAATAAAAAAAACTGAAAGAGTTCATTGATACCTGACGCAAAATATTAATACGAATCAAAACAAACATGTAAGAAAATTATAACTAAACAAAACCGACCTTGAAATACCCAAAATGTGATCTATGATGATTTAGATCAGATTTTGGAAAAATGTCGAAATTTTGTGCAGAAACCTAATCTAATAAATAAGAGTGGATAATTAACATGACAAAAATATACTTGTATTATTCCTGAACGAACTGGTTCAAATTGAGCATTTCACTTAATTGAATTAAAGACCTAGTTCACTATTACTAGTTCATTTAACAATTTCTGTTAGAAAACTTATAAATGTAATGTCAGAATTTATCATTTATTAGTTTATCACAGCAGGGGTATGGCATCACCAGAAAAATAAGTAATAACAAAATCGTTATCACTAGATGGCACTTTGTTAAAGAAATTTACAATTTTCTTTTTTTATTTAAATTTAAATAATAACAAACAGCAAAGCAAAAAAAAACAAACGGATTTCTCAAACTTTATTATTTGAATATATTCCGCGTTTGTTTTTTCCTTATTTCAAACAGTTTTCAGCAGTTTTTGAGGTTCAGCTGATACTAAACTGATATTAGTAGTGTAAATTTTGATTTCCTATCTCTATAATTAATAGTCTCTGTATCACAGAACGCGGATTTAGCTTCAGGTGGTCAAAATAACTATTGAAAAAATAAAACATACTGCAAACGTTTCAATGAAATTTTCAGAAAACGATTCAACAATAAGCGCGAACTAGTTCGTTATAATAAATTGAAGTATAAACAGCACTAACCAAAACGTCCTAGCTATCAACTTTGGCTTATGTCTTTACCATATAAATTTGACATTAGCCAATGTTACGAGTAAGTGTTAATAAAGTCAAATTTGTATGGGAATGACATAAGCCAACGTTAATTGCCTGCCGCACAAACACACATAAAGTCTAGGGAAAACTAAAGAGCAGTAAAACTAAATTTACAAACCCAATACATATTAGGGTTCTTCAAATTGCAAGACGTTCGAATTTCCTAGCACCTCAAGGCCCCATTAATGTTACTACCCTTTAAAAGTTTATGCAATCAAAACAAGTTTAAAATGTATTCATCTTAAGGTCCTAAATGGCGATAAACAAAAACGTAAAATTTTCAAATATAAAAAAAAATTAATACGATAGAACGCTATACATCGAATCTATTAAATATTTCGTCGGTAATTACGAATATGAAGTCTAGACGTCAAATATAGGAACGGTTTTCGCAATATCGCTGATTAAAAATTTTCAAATTGAAATACTTTTTCTCCAAAATTTTTTTCAGTTCAGCTTCCAGTATTATGGAACTCTTTCACTGGGAAATTTTTATTGTCCAAAAAGACATTTTCTATGTGAAGTCTAGCTTTTAATAAAATTTAAATCTAAAAGATTTGACCAATATTTTTCAAGTTTTAAAGAAAACTCAAAAAAGTCATGTTTAATGAAGAATTGACAGTATAACCCCAGCAAAAATAGACATTACCGAGTAATTAAGCGAGTAAGTAGCACACAAAGGGTTTACCATGCTATTTACTCGCAACATTACTTTTGTTCGCGAAGTCCAAAAATTCATGGGTGGTCATTACCCTCTCGCTTACAAAAAAAGTGCGAATAACGAGTTACCCGTAGTGAAAGAATAAGTAGTTACTCACAAAGATAGAATAAGTGGTTACTCACAAGTTATGAAATAAGTGGTTACCCTACATTGTAAAATAGTTGATCATATTGGCAAAATAAAACTTTGTACCTTGCAAAATTTTCTATTAAGTTCAAAACAAATTTATAAATAAAATATTAATATAAAAAAGACTTAATCAGTACTTATTTAATCAATTACCAGTAAGTGATTACTTTGCACGAATATATAAGTACTTCTATAACTTATTATCGGAAAGTCATTATTTTGTATTTGAAAGTAATGCAAAAGTTAATGACATATCATTTTTTGGTAATCCGTTTGGTAATGACCTGTCATTATCATGTTTTTGCTGGGACGTTATCCTTCCTGCAATAGTTTTCAAATTAATTTTGTATTATAGCTTTAAGAAAGACAATTAAATTTATATATTAAAGCATTTTTTTTCTTGGAGACTTTGAAGCTTTGATATATTCACATATAATCATATAAAATTTTGTATAATTATATATTGGAACATATAATTCAAATTATGAAATTTTGAGCAATAAAAACAAATTGAAGGCTTTAGAAGCACAGAACAATTTTTAAATAGAAATTACGCTTTTATTTTTTTGGTAATAGTTTGAAAAACAAAAAATAAGTTAAGAATTGGCACATACACACACACATGTATACATAAATGGAAGAGTGTGCCATTACTTACCTTATTTGTTTTTCAACTATTACCAAAACAAATAAAAGCGTAATTTCTATTTCAAAATTTTTCTGTACTTCTAAAGCCTTCAATTTGTTTTTTATTGCTCAAAATTTCAAAATTGGATATTTGTTTTTCAATATTTTTTTATAGGGCTAAATATCCTCTTTAAAACGAGCTAAGAACCATTTTTGTAGCTATTGTAGTTTTCGAGATATTCAAGAAATAACCTCGTAACAACACAAAAAATTAGAAACATTATGATATTTTTTTAATTTTTTTTCCTTTGGCAAAACTTTGTTATATGATGAAAAAAAAGTTCTTACCAAAATTCATCCAAATCGAAAGGGATCGATTCCAACCATTGGTCGATTTGAGATGGAATGACCCATATGAAAATCTCCATACAAAGGGCTTGGAAAACCTGGAATTTTTAGGGACCTGTAATGTCATCCAATTTCGGTAAAATGTGGTACAGATGTTGCCGTGGTCTATTCACCACGATCCGGCTTTGAGGAGCAAAAATCGGACTAGGTCCTGTTTCCCCATACAAGTTTGAAAAGCCCTAATAAATATGTATGTGATTTTACTTCTGTGTCCTGGCAGTTACAAATATTAGCATTAACATATATCTATTGTAGGGTATAAAAAAGTAGACAACGCATTAAAAGATCATTATAAAAAAAATACTAATATACAAATGAAAAAAAAAAAAAAAAATGTAAACAAATTGTAAAAAACATGTAGTAAATTAACCTTTTTTAAAAATATGCTCAAGTGGTAGCATATGTTGTCAATGAATCAGCAACAAGATTTAAAGGGTGTTTGAACTCCTTATAACTATCTTGTGATTGTAGCTAATGCACGACTGGCAGGACCTTTTTCATTGCGTGCCATAAACAGGGAATTTTTTTTGTGTAACAATATGTCGCCTGCCAAGCTAAGATTATTTTTCCTTTTAAAGTTTGGAATATCACAAGGAAAGTTTTATAATCGATTGCCAACTACAACATTTCTGAAACTGATACCACTAGAACATATTACATGGAACTAGTGAAGAAACCGATCCCACGGATTTTACGTGTAAGGTGTAGCTGACGGAGAATGAGTTCCAAAACTAGTTTCAAAACTACTTTGAAGCTAAAGAAGCGGTAGCTTCTGGCAAAATTTCAAATAAAAATAATCGTTGTTAAACTTGACAGTGAAATTCGTTACAAAGAAAAAGTAGCTATTCTAAAACCGATTCTTTGGCACAGGAAATTTTCCTGGAATTTTTCTTTTTGAAAACATCACAATTTTAAAATTTTTTCTCTTTTGGATCCAATTTTATTACAGATTGTTTTCCATTTTTATCCAATTTGCTGGTGCGGTTTTCCACCGAAATATTTAAGAGTGACAGTACCTTTCAAAAGTTATACTCTTTTCTCGGGGATTTTTAACAAATTGTGAAAAATAATTCTTTTTAATCCCTATCCGGATTTAATTTTTTCTTAAGAAAATCGTCAGCATATTTTTATAAAATCTAAAAATAATTATTTTAATTTTCCCACCAAAAATTATAAAAAATTGTTTTTGGACTCTCTATATTTTTAAGGGACCGAAAATAACCGTTATTTTTGAATTTTAAACAAAAAAAGCATATAAAACCAAATATCGCAGAACTAATTCAAATACATCATACCCTATTAAAAAAAATTAATATGGAGCTTTATATGATAATATATAACATAATGTGATCCATATACCATTTCATCCAAAAAATGGCCCGATATAATTGTGTCAGTTGGTTATCACATTTTATCTAATTGTATCAGTTTAGATCTTAACTGATTAGATTATAGAGCAATTCCATATGAAAACGATCAAAATTATCAAATATTTGGACGACCCCTCTCCGATTTTAAAATAAATAGTCTCAATCGATTGCCCAGCAAAAAATAATGTACCTACATATATTTTTTTTTTATAGTGACTGGTTTAGTGGTGGTGTACACCACTGTCATGTGACAAAATTGAAGAATTCTTCATAAGGGACCTCATTGTGCCATTACATGCCACTGCTGCTATTATCCATGGATTTATGGCCGATCTTGTGAATGCCTGCCATACCATATTCACTACACACTCAACTTGGGGCTCTTAAAAAAAATTGATTTTTTCGTCATAAATGTATTTTTAACTGTAAAATAATTTTTAAAATGTATTTTTAATAATAAAATAAAACAATGTTAAATAATTACAAATAATTCAATTATAAAAAATATAAAAACAATGAGAACAAGGTGGTCTCTTAAATGCTCCTCTCCTGTCCAAACAAGGAGTCGGGGCCCATTTTTTTATTGCTGATTCTTAAAGCAAAAATTATGAGGAATCCAAAAAAAAAAAATTAGCCGGAAAATTTAGGAGCTTCTGTGGAAAATCGGAAAATTTAATTTTCATGGGAAAATTTAATTTTCATGGGAAAAAAGGTAAATTTCTGAGAAAAATTAGGAAAATTTTATTTTTCAATTAAAGCCTGATTCAATACCTTTCCAACGAGCTATCACTCGTTGCGATCGCTTTAGTAGTTTCAATGAGGTCCCTTATGAAGAATTCTTCAATTTTGTCACATGACAGTGGTGTACACCACCACTAATCCAGTCACTATAAAAAAAAAAAAAATATGTAGGTACATTATTTTTTGCTGGGCAATCGATTGAGACTATTTATTTTAGAATCGGAGAGGGGTCGTCCAAAAGGTGATCGCTTTCATATGGAATTGCTCTATATATTAAGCATATGAAATTTTATCTGATTTTTGACCTGATACAATTTTATGGGTTTATGTCGCATGGTATTAGTTTAGATCCAGATAGATACATTACTATACAAACTTATATAGTTACATCTGAATTTTGACCTGATGCAATTATATCTGCTTTAAAACTTTGATACAATTATATAAGGCAAATGTCGGATACAAATATATTTTATTTATATAAAATTGTACCAACTACAATCTAAACAGATACCATTAGATATAAACCGGTAAAATTGTATCAGGTCAAAAATTGGATATAATTTCATCTGAATAATGTATAATTTCATTAGTTGAGATCTAAACTAATACAATTAGATAAAAACTGATAAACAACTGATACAATTACGTCGGGCCATTTTTCGGATGAAAGAGTATATTTATACAGATATAACCTCATCGCATTTTATACGACTATATGTAACTGTTTTTACTCGGGTAGTGATCCTTGTGGACTAGTCTTCCAAAAAATTCTGTTTTCAAATTTTTGACTTTATTTTTCTGTGCAAAAATAAAAGTTATTTTCTGCAGAAATTCTATGATTGTACCCACATGCATGATACAATTATATCGGGCCATTTTTCGGGTGAAACAGTACATTTATACAGATATAACTTAATCACATTATATATGACTATATGTAACTATTTTTATTCGGTTAAAAATCTACATATGTATATTAGAGCGACTCACCTTATATGGACAGAAAAAAAGTAAAAAAGGTCCCCCTCTCAAAACATACCTTGGTTTGTTTTATGGTGATTCCCAAAATTCAAAAAAAATCTAGCGATGAGATTTCACGAGTAGGACCGTTTTTGAAAAAGGTATTTTTTAGTTTTTGCAAGAATTTTGCACTTTAGCTCAAAACATCATACTTAATATGGGTATCATATGAAAGGTCTTTTCAAGTCGCGACCAACGATATATGTAGTATGTCCAAGCATGTCCAGACATGTCCCATTTTAAGAGTTATTCTATAATAAAACAAGGAATTTTTAAGTTTTTTGTACAGATGGGTTTGTAAATTAAATGTTAAATTAATAGTACATCTTAAGCTCTAGTCGATTTAAGTGAATACGTGTTTCAGATTTTTTTGAAATTCGTGCTAGTTTACCAGAAATTCGATTCATATCAAAATTTTTCTTTTGACAAGTACATCATTGCTGTGTGAAAATAATTTGGAATACAAAAAAGCTAATAATTATTTTTCTTTATTAGACTATTCCATAAAATAAAGCATGTCTTGACATGCTTGCACATGCAATATATATCGTTGCACGCGTCTTAAAAAAACCTTTCATATGATATCCACATTGAATAGTTTGCCTTTAGCTAAAAAGCTAAATTCTTCAAAACCTAAAAAAGACCATTTTTGAAAACGGCCCAGCTCGGGAGATCTCATCGGTAGACCGTAGACCGAAAATATTTTAGGAATCATCATAAAACAAACCAATCCATACATGGATATATAAATCTCCATACATGCTTCCATATATGTCCATTAGAAAGTTGGAATTCGTGATCTCCACAATGTTGCTCCTATTCCTTAATGCTTAAAAACTCTCTGTGCCAAGTTTTAGCTAAATCCGCTTTTATTTAGAGGTAGCGAAAAGGTTGTCTTTTAAGAATTAGTAATTTACCTCTAGAGTAATTTATACAAAAAGTAGGGTTGTCTTTAAATTTAATTATTTCTTAAGCTATACGCCATTATTTAACAATTTTTTTAAATCTAGTCTGAATTAATGTGAAGAAAAGGAATTTGAAATCAAAACTTAAACAACTTAAGTAACTTTTAAGTTATTCGCGGTTTTTTTTTTAATTATACAAAAAAATACATGTTTTAGTTTAAATTTCCAAATTTTCTGAAAAGATGTTATTAAAAATTTAACTTGGTTTTGCCTTGTGTGAGCAAATTTCTCAAATCTGATCTTAATTTTAACAAAGATTGTGAATCAGTAATCGAAATTAAAAAAAATTTGTGGTTTGTAAATTATTCGCGGTTTTTGGAAACGCGCGTTGGACTGTTACACATGAGGTTGATGGTTCGATTCCCAACATCACTTTATGAAAAATAATAATATGTATGAGTTTTTTTTATCCCTCAAACATATCGCAGCGTCCTCCTTCGGTGTTCCGATAGCATTTAACCCCACCGAAGTAAAATAATATAAGATATAATAATATAATTATAAGATTGCGCGCAACAACTGTTCTAAAAATTCAACATCTCGAGTAATTACAGTGTTGCCATATTTGAAGCCCTTCATCTTTCACCACCTTTCACTTCTTCTCTATCTCCTTTCCAAAGGAAGCAACACGTTAATTAATAGGAAGAATTTCCTGAGTGTTGCTTCTCTTAAAAAAAAGAAGGATTTTTGAGGTCTTTTCCTAATTACCTGTAAACGGTGTTATCGAAAAATTCAATTTGCTATACTTTTGCAATTTATAACACTGATTTTAATTTTCAGAAGGATAACAGATATTCTTGCAAATTAATTTAAAATTTGACTTTTTTTTAATATTTCGCTTTTATTTAGCTGGATATAATTTTATTGCTATCATAAGTCCCATCTCACATAATAGGACAATCCATAGATATGTATTAATGCAAAAAAGGAATTTTCATAGTGGTAAATATAAGAAAATATCATAAATAAATTTGGAAATTTTTTGTATGAAATTTTCAAATTTCGCAAAATCCGCAATTTTTATAATTTTTCCATTATTTTAAATTAATTAAAAATAATAGAACAAGTACAACCTCAAAACTTAAATTGCGATGTGCTACCTCTAAACAAAACATTTTTGGTGATATTTTTTTATCAGGCCATATTTATTTTCATAGTGGCATATTTTTAGGGTTGTGGAGTGTGAGAATTCCAACTTTTTTTTTTTGACCAGTCTAATGTCCATGCGTGCATACATATTAGACTGTCCCTTAAAATAGCGATTTGTCGATTTTCGTTCATTACACCCCCCAGTTTTATTGGAAGTGGTCCCAAAAAGAAGAAATCGATATATTTTTTGTTTTCTGAAAATTTTCAAGTGGGCTTTTTTTGCCGTAAAGTGAAAACATTAACCCTATATGGATCAAGTTACACAAAATAATAATTTTTATCAAGTGGGAAAAAGATTTTTTTGATCCATTGGAAGTGATATTTTTCCGAAAATTAAGAAAGGTGTTATTCTGTAAATTTCCTAGTGGGGCGTTTTTAGCCAAAAGTATAAAAATTAACCCCATCTGGATCGCGTTACATAAAATAATTATTTTTATCCAGTTGATATCTTTTTTTATTATTTTAAAGGCTTTACAATCTCGTAGTCATAATTAATATTAAGTTTCATGGGTCTTTTCTGACCCCAGGCCAATAAGGATTAAATATTTTGTAAACAAATGTAAAGCTAATTATAGTCTAACCAAATTTAAGTGATGTTTTTCCGAAAACTGTGTAAAATTTGATGAAAATGAATGGGGGAAAAGTTTTTAGTTGATCTGTTATTTTAATGAAAATATTCAAATTTTGTTTGATTTTTGACAAAATGAGCAATTTTTGTAAAATGCCCTGGAAAGCAGTCGCTCCAAACACAAACTCGATTGATAATTTTCCAATTTTTTTTTTTTCGTTAATATCAACTATTATGTGGAACAAATAGCCATCGACATCTCCAAATTGGGCATTTTAAAAAATCTTTAAAATTAATTTAAAAAAAAACACGTTTTTGCATTTTTATCAAATTCGTGGGTCATTTTGGATTCCAGGCTAAAGTGGGTTAATGATATCCGATGAAGTCAAAATGCCATGTCTGAATCATTTTGACTATATTAAATGAATAAATGGAATAAAAAATATTTTTTTTCGAAATTTCGAATTTTGGGAATTTTTAATAGTAATACACTTTTTTCCAAAATGGGCCATTTTCGTCCAACTTTCGGCACGGGTTAACATTTCAAAAAAAAAAATCGATTTCTTTCATTTGGGAGCATTTCCAATAAAACTGGGGGTGTAATGACAAATCTATTTTTAAGGGACACTCTAATACATATGCATTAACCAAAATACCAAAAATAAATATTTTTAAGTTTTAATTTTTTAATTTAATAAATAATTGCTCCTGACGGTTTTTTCAATAAACTGCGTCGCATGCAACTGATCATCCACTCATATGCAACTGGTGGCATGCGTGCCATAGTTTTGTCAGCTTGGAGAGAGAGAGATAAATTTAGTAAGTTTTTACTAAGCTTCAAAAACAAAAGTTTATACTACACTAATAAAAAAAATCAGTAAATAACGCTACAAAAATTTGTTAAAAATTACCACGCGGAAAAAACTGGCCAATTTAATGCATTAAACACATAGACGACTGCAGCTACATGACTACACGACTACAAATGCTGCTGGCTGCAATTGTAGTCGTGTAGTCAGCTACTTAATTTTTTTGAAAACGACAGCAACATAGTAAACAGATGATGCAAAAAATTTGACATTTTGATTTGTGCTTCTAAAATAATGGCTGAAGAATATTTTGTTAATTTTGTAAGATCCATTATTTTTCAAACTAGTTATATAGTTATATTTTTTTTCCAAATTTATCTATATCTGTAAAGTTTTTATTTTTAATAGTAAAAGGCTTTATTTTTGAATCATGTAGGTTGGTAAACAGCATCCGGTTTCTAATTTGTTAATTTTTACTAGCACACGCTGTAAAATTGCTTATTTAAAAATTTTATTTGTACATTATTGTTTTCTTCTACTGAACGGCAGAAAACAGGCTTTGAATTCAGTGAACTTATTTTATTTTTTTTCAATTCAGTGAACTTATTTTATTTTTTTTCAATTCAGTGAACTTATTATTTTTTTTTTAATTCACTGAACGTAATTTTATTTTTTTTAATTCACTGAACGAAAATGAAATTGAACGAATTCAGTAGTGAATTAATTCATTAAGGAATTAATTCACTTTTTTTCCGTTCGATTTATAAAATTGAACGCGTTCACCGGTGAATTAATTCATTTGATTTAATAAAAAGAACTATTGCAATTGAATTAATTCTTTGAATTTGTTGTTTGATAAACGCATTCAGTTGAACGAATTCAGTGAATTACTTAAGAAAAGGAATTCATTCAATTGTAGAGAAAATTGAATTCGATTGGTAGGGAATTCATTCACAAAAGAATTAATTCTTCAAAGCTCTGTATACAATACACTAAACATATATTTTTATATGAATGTGTCAAAAGATATTTAATTATATGAAATTGTATTAACCAGATCCACCATTTTTCCGATCAAATAATATATTTTTTATATAATTATATTAACCCATACATGATTTGATCCGGAAAATGGTGGATCTGATTAATATAATTTTATGTAATTAAATATCTTTTGATATAATCGTATAAAAATATATGTTTCACAATACTCGACAAGTTATAATTGTATAAAATCATAAATGATTATATAAAAATCGTATCTGATTATATAAAAATCATTTTTACTAGGGTACATATAAAATTGGATAATGCAAAAAAAAAATTTATACTTTTTGAAAATTAGTTTACTAAGATCTTGAACTTCAAATAAAAATCATTATATGTATAAGCAGTTCAATATGGCGATACGGTCGCGATATTTGTTAATGAAGTCTAATTTCTTGAATATATAATAATCTACTAGAAAAAGGGGGTTTTGGTGTTTCTCCTAAGCCATATAGCTTATTTTTAAGATGAAAAGAAACCCAACCAAAAGATTTTTGGTTACTCGAATGCTTAAGAGGAAAACGGGGCTGAGAAGTTTAAAAAACTCGTTTTTCCAACGTCAGTTTTGGTGGTTAGGAGGGGGAGGGAGCAAAATATGTTACATATTTTATTCTAATTTGAGGACTCTTAACAAGAATCTGAAGTCAAAATGACGTTTCCTCCGCAAACAAAAAGTCGGTAGTGCAAGGGTTAACAGATTTTTTTTTTGTTTTCGCTAAATATTATCAAGACAATTACAGCAAAAATTAAACTGCTAAATATGTAAAATTGAAGTTATATTTGAGCAAAATTTTAGTTACCCTGGTAAAAATCGACATATGTATATGGATCAATGCAGGTTTAATGTATGCTCGTGCATGCTCATAAATATGCATGCATCCTTTTCCATACATGAATGCATAATTCTCCATATATATCAATATATGTGCATTAGCAAAATTTGGGGTAATATCTGCATGTAGGATCATATATATTCATGCATGTTCATATGTGTACATAAATGTATATATTATCCCAAATTTCATTAATGGATATATATGAAGAATTATGCATCCATATATGTATGAATCCATATAGATATGTCGACTTTTAGCCGGGTAATTAAAAATAAAAATATCCCTGCTAAAAGCAGCAAAAAAATTGTACTAAACTAAACTTTAGTAGACTACAGAGATCACAAAACATAATAACAAATTAACACAGCATCGTATTTAAAAATTTTTTTAATGTGAATAAAAATGTACCATTCTGAAATCAACTGTTCACTACTTTTTAGCAAATATTTCAGTTGATTTCAGCAGGATGATTGTTATTTTCATTAAATTTAACAGATTTTTGACTGCATATTTTCTACTAATATTCAGAAAATTTTATTGCATTTTTTAGCAGGGTAAATTGGCATTTTGAATATTCAAGCATTTAACTCAAATTAACATAACACATCGGCTGAAAAATCCGTAGGATGACACATATGTGGCGTCACTAATGAAAAATCCATATGATTTGTTGGAACTACCAACCTTCAGATGATACCTGTCAAAATTTAATGACAATTAGTTCATTAGTGAACAAGTTAGAGCTGTTTTAGTGACGCTACTTTTGCGATTTTGAAAACAATGGATTTAAAGTAATTTCGTGTATTGATTTATTATTGCTTTTTAATGGGAAAAAACACCGTTCAAGCCAAAGCTTGGCTTGATAAGTGTTACTCGGACTCTGCTCCATCGAGACACATGATTTGCTGACTTTAAACGTGGTCGTACCAACGAGCATATGTATAATTAAAAGAGTTACCAACTTACCCAACCTCTGTTAAATCATTCTCTTCATAATTTGTATCGAAAAATGTTACCATATGAATCACACATGTCCGTAAAGGCTAACATTTTTCGATACAAAATGTTAATGTTCGAAAGAGGCGGTGAAAACCGCCTGGTCGTACAAACACCGATGATGCCCAACGCTCTGGTCGCTCAAAAGCGGTGGTGATACCGGAAAACATCAAAAAAGTTCGAAAATCACTTTGGCAGACCGTAAAGTGAAGTTGCAGAAGACAGATGATACCTTAAAGATATCAAACGAACGTGTCGGCTTTATTTTGCATAAACATTTGTCTATGAAAAAGCTGTTTTCGAAATGGGTGCTGCGTTTGCTCACAGTATACACCAAAAACAACAACGTGTCGATGATTCTGAGAGTTATTTGGAGCTGTTTCGGTGAGATAAAAAGGACTTTTTGTATCGGTATATAACAATGGACGAAACTTGGATCAGCCACTTCATTTCAGCTGAGTGGACAGCAACTCACGAACCTCGCCCGAAGAAGCCAAAGACGCAACAGTCAGCTGGCAAAGTTATGGCATCAGTATTTTGGGATGCAGCTGGAATTTTGTACATTGATTACCTTAAAAAAGGCCAGACCATCAATAGCGGTCGCTACATGGCCCAACTGGTGCATTTGAAGGAGAAAATCGCAAAAAACGGCCCCATATGAAGAAGAAAAAGTGCTCTTCACACCAAGACAATGGCTTAATTGCACGAATTACACTTTCAGTTGCTTCCCCACCCACCGTGTTCGCCAGATTTGGCTCCCATCGGTTTTACCTGTTTTCAGACTTCAAAAAAATGCTCACTGGTTCGAATGAAGAGGTGATTGCAGAAACAATAGTTTGTCCATGTAATAATTAATTTTTAATTTTGATGATTATATAACTCAATTTAATTAGCAAATTGATATTTTTAATGTTGTATCTGTATTTGACTACTCAAAATTGTAATTGGAATATATCTTGCAGCACAGTCATTTATAAGAATTCATTCTTGTTGTGCTGGAAAATCAAATAAAATAAATGAAAAAAAATAAATAAATATCGATTTACAAATTTATTAAAAAATAATATAAACATTAAAATTCCAAAGATAAATCATTCTATAAAAAAGGTATCGAAATGTTAGAAAGGCATTTGAGTGATTGTATCGCTCTTGAAGTTTATCCTACGGACTTTTCAGCCGATGTGTTAATTAAAATATTGTACAATTAACATTTTTATTTTTGCTGATTTTTCCCAATTTCAGCACCTTTATCTAATATTTAGTACCTATCTGTTTCTGCTATTTTACAGGGTTATTTCTATCAGTGTATGATTTGTTTACAAATAGGTACATATTTTTCTCTAGCGTGCTTTATTAATTAATTCATTCATTCGTTAACAGAGTAAACTTTATATCGAGGGCTTATATTCAATACGGGCCATCTGCAGTTTTGGGAAAATGAGTTTTTGACAGCCAACACTTGAGGTATACATCTATTACATAGCCTTACAAAATAAGATAATATTTATAAGTCGCATAACTTTGCAATGGATTTAGTTTTTCGATTTTTAAAATTGTAAAATTGCAAAATTTAAAATTTTTTTTATTTTTCAATATTTTTTTTTTTATTATATTTTTTTACTACGCCTAAATATCCTCTTTAAAACGAGCTAAGAACCATTTTCGTAGCTATTATAGTTTTCGAGATATAAAAAAAAAAAAAAAAAACAAAATTAGAAAAATTATATTTTTTGAAATTTTAAATATTGCGTAACTTTTTTTTTAATTTTTTAATTTATTTATTTAATTTCTTATAATTCAGTACCAAGATTTAATCTTATATAGAATCACTGAACAGTAATTTTTGGTAAATTGGAAAAAAAATTTTGTAATTTCTTTCCTTTGGCAAAACTTTGTTATATGCTCAGAATTTTTTTTATTTCGATTTAACGATGTCCGTCTGTCCGTCCGTCCGTCTGTCTGTCTGTCCATGCATTCTTGTGCGCACTCTACAGGTCGCAAATATTATGATATTTTGATGAAACTTGGTACACCGACTTATGTCGGCCTAAGGACGAAGCCTGTTGATTTTGGTGAACAGCGGTCCATGTTTAGACCTAGTGCGCATATAAGGGTCCTACTAAAATTATATTGTTTATACGCTGCAGGTCGCAAATATTAAGATATTTTGATGAAATATGGTACACCGACTTATGTCGGCCCAACGACGAAGCCTATTGATTTTGGTTAACATCGGTCCATGTTTAGACCTAGTGCCCATATAAGGGTTCTACTAAAATTATATGTTTTATAAGCTGCAGGTCGCAAATATTAAGGTATTTTGCTGAAATTTGGTGCACAGACCTACGTTGGCCCAAGGACGAAGCCTATTGATTTTGGTGAACATCGGTCCATGTTTAGACCTAGTGCCCATATAAGGGTCCCCCCAAAATTGGCTTGGTTACAAACTGCAGGTCGCAAATATTAAGATATTTTGATGAAATTTGGTATACCGACCTATATCAGCCCAAGGACGAAGCCTATTAATTTTGGTTAACACTGGTCCATGTTTAGACCTAGTGCCCATATAAGGGTCCCCCCAAAATTGGCTTGGTTACAAACTGCAGGTCGCAAATAATAAGATATTTTAATGAAATTTGGTTCGCTGACTCATATTATAGAAAATTTTGACACAAGTCCCATTTTAACCCATTTGAATTTCGGATCCAAACATTAGTTGGCTTTTAACCAGACTGTTGTAGGGTATTGTATAGTCGGCATGCCCGACTTTAACCTTTTTACTCGTTTTTCTACTAACTTATTTTTTGAGTGTAGTATAAAACGTTAAATGTGTTAAGAAAATGCTAAATGCTAAGACCACCAATCAAAGCATACCTGTATTTACATTAGCCGTGTTTTCGACTTAACTATATCCGTTAACTCATAAAAAAATTGAAAATGCGTAAAAACGCATTTAAGACGAAAACTAAATTTAAAATGGAACAGTAAGCAAATGAACAGCGTGCCTTAACGTGGCCTTAAAAAATTTTCCAACATTGTCCGATATCAAACACCAGTGATGGAAACGGCGACACCGTGTTCATTTTCAAAAAATTAAGGCACGATTATCCTTTCCGACGAACCACTGCACCAAACATTACTTAAGTGGGTGTAATTGTCGCTGTTGAACTACTTTTGGATTTTCCAAAGCTCATATCCTGCAGTTTTGCCTATTAACGAACCCACTTAATTGGAAATGGGCTTCGTCGCTCATAATTAAATTATGAATAAAATCATGATTTTCCTCAATTGTTCAATTGTGTACTGTTCCATTTTAAATTCCCCAAGTCTTCTTTACTGAAAAAAAAAATTATAATAAAAAAGCTATAAGGAATTCAAACCCCTTCGGTAATTTTGGGCCATCCTGTATAACTAAAATTTTGTTGATATACCAGTTTTGTATTGCTGTGGTTTATCTACCAATATTCTTTAAATTTTTTTTTGTTGATTTTAGCATGACAATTTGCAGTTAACTAAAATATAGCTCAAATCTCTAGCTGAAGTCATGTATATTCAAGAGATTTTACCTTTCTCGTTTTTATTTTACTAATATTTAGCAAACAGATATTTCTGATATCAGCAGTTTTTTCTAGCGGGCCCTTATTAACCAATTTTTGTAGCTTTATTACTATCTGTAGAGTATTTAGAATTTCTAATTTCGTGACTGATTATGGGAAAAATACCAGTTTTTCAAGCATACTTATAGTTCGCTACCCGCATTTGAAGTTGGCCTTCGTAGTGCATTTTATTTTAAATATTTTTGCCGAATTTTTGGAATAAATAAGGCTCAAACCTGTGGTAGTACTGGGCATAAATATTATAGAAAATTTATTTTTAAAAATTCCGTTGAGTAATTTTTATCCACAACTCATTTTTTTTGCTTTGTTTTAGAAATGGATTTAAAACTTGAATTTGATCATGAAGTGAAGTGGATATTTATGACATTAAGTGGCTATTAGGCAAGTTTCGACTATAAAACTAAAAAAAAAAAAAACAACAAAAAAAATTTTTGTTTAAAACTAAATGACGAAAATAACTCTATGGAATTTTTTAACATATTTTCCACTAATATGTATAGTCAGCAGTACCGAAATGTGTGAGTCCTATTTTGTGCAGAAATTCGAGCAAAAATTTAACAAAAATACATTACGAATGCCAAATTCAAACGCTGGTAGCGAAATATAAGTACCCTCGAAAATTTTGTTTGATATTTTACCCATAATAACCGCGTTAGTACGCATAGTTTGAGCGCTATTATATACAGTTAAAGAAATAAATTTAGTCACTTTTCTGCAGAAAAAACTCCTTGCATAAAACTGCTCAAATTAACAAATTTTTTTTTGCTAAATACTAATAAAATAAACTGCTAAAGTAAGAAAAATTATATTGTAAAATATGGAGAAAATTTTGCTAAATACTATAAGATCAAAAATAGCAAAAATAAACTAATATATCTCCACTAAAAAAAAGTCAGTAAAGTCAGCAAAAAATGTTGCTGTGTCAGCAAATTTTTTGTCAGGAGCGTGCTTGCAAAAAATTGGTAATTTCAGCAAAAGGTTTGCTGAAAATCAGCGAGCTGATTTTTACCAAAAAAATATTAATCTTCAGCAAAAGTTTTGCTAACACTTAGTCGACTGCAAATGAAAAAAATCCTTGCTAAAATCACTAAACTTTTTGCTGAATATTAGTAAACTGAAAAAACACAAAAAACTTGTAGCGAAATTTTACTTTAGTTAATTTATTTGCTGAAATTTTAAATATAGAATATTTGTAGAGTTGTTTTTATTTTTTTGTCATTTCCATTTCCAGACAAGCTGCGACATCTACTTCTTGTCTATCTGGTTAGTAGTTTTAACTAAAATTTTAACAGACTTTTTTCTATTACTGTAAGTATATGTACTCAATAAAATTCAAATATATTGAATCCATGGACTTTTGAAAAACACCTTAAACCGACTGAAAAATATTTTCAAGATTTTCGTAGTCAGCATAAGCTGTGCTTTTGACGTTAAGTTATAAAAAAATTCAAAGTGCATAAAAACGTGTTTTAGATGTAAACTAAAATGCTACTTTTCGTATGCACATTAACTTTCAACATGGATAATTATCAACGTTGAAAACTCAGCGTTTATACATTTTGACACCGAGCGTAGCTTCTTCGCGTTTCAATCTAAAAAATTTTGCTGACGTACGATCGATTATACCGGAACTATCATAAACACTAACCGTTTAAAAATTTTAATACTCCAATCGGTTTAACGTAGATTGCTTTAAATAATTCAAGCTGATAGGCATGACCGAAAATACAGCTATAATTAAATATTTTTTATTCTAAACCTTTCGTTGCGTACTTATTGAACTTTGAATTTTATTTTGATTTAATATACTTTTTACAAAAATAGTTGTAAAAAAAAGTTCATTGAACTCAAAATATTCTTAAGTAGTTAAATAACAAGTTTTTCTTTCTACATTACTTACATATATTTATATATTTTAAAATTTTACATAGTCATTATTAAATTTTTAAATAAAACTAGTTAATTACTACAACACTATATAAAATATTGTATTATATTATACATTAAAAGCCTGAGAATCAATTTTTTTTTTGTTGCTGTGTATGTAATATTATTAAATATGAAACAATAATAATGATAGTAACACTGGTCGACATTAAAATTACCCCCTTAAAAATTATGCTCACAATCAGAACTAAGAACAATTTTTGCCTTAAATATTTCTTAAGTTAGAAACTTTTTTTGAAAATTGAGGAAATACTTTTTCTAGTTTTGAATCGCAAATTTCGCAAAAATATAAAAAATTTTAAATATGTTATTGTATTTAGGATTTTTAAAATTTTAGGGCAAATTTTATAGACAGAACTATGAACTATTTTTGTCTTAAATATTTCGTAAGCTAAAATTATTAAATTTTAAAGATAATATTGAGTTTGTAGTTTAAACAACATAAGTAAAGTCTGTTCACATAATTTCAAAGAAAGGTGCAAAGTTACTCTTTTATATATACACTCAGGGAATTGTGTAAACTGACAGTTAAAATAACTGCATTTGAAATTAAAAAGGTGTAGACTACATTTGTATTTAAATCAACTGCAATGTGAAGTTATTTTTAACTGTTAAAAATCAACTGACAAATGTAGTAAAAACAACTACCAATTCAATTAAAACAACGTACATGCAAATTATTGTAAAATTGTATAATTAACTGCAAATGTAGTTAAAATAACATAAATAAGAATTCTTTTAAAAATTATTAATTTAATAAAAACAAATTTCTGTAAATGCTCTTAACTTAATTTTATTCCATAATAAATTTAAAATTGAGAAATCAAAATTTACACTTAATATCACTTTTATTGTACACTATATTGTTTTAGATGTCCGTCTGTGAGGGATGAAATATTGTTTGGCTTCCGTTTTTTCTCCACGTAGAAAGGGATGAAAATATAAAAGAACTGAAAGAAAATAAATACAATATAACATTCCCGTAAATAAATGTATAATAAAAGCTTAGCTTATTATTTTAATTATTCAATAAAATATATAATCCTTTACGTATTACGCGTCTTCACTCTTTAGCGTTGTTTTATGACTAAGACAAGAGAAAACATGTTCTTTACATAATCTTTCACTAGAAATTTCTAAACAAATGCTTCGAACACACATTCATCTTTACTTCGTACACATACACACTTGAAAATTGAAGTATTTGTAACAAAATTCCAAATAACTGCATAAAATAAATTTTACTATAATGTAGTAGTTTTAAAAATAACTGTCAAAAACATTAAAAAATTTTGCTCTAAGTAAATTAACTGCAATTGTAGTTAAAATAACTACAACCGCATTACTACACAAATAACTGTCATGTAGTAACTGCAGAACTTTTCTGAGTGCATATATATCTTCCTTTACAATTCAAATAATTTTAACATGAATAAATCCTTTGTGGATGAGAATTTTATATCATTAATATCCTAGAATATAAAATATTGCTCATATTGGTTGGGGATAAAAGTATATTGTATTTAATACAAATTTCAAAAATTTTTATCTAAAACCAGGTGTCTCGCATGTTCCTGAATTACGGCAATAAACTTTTTTAATACAACAGATGGAACTGCCTGCTATTTTGTTTTTTCTGGAAACACTTCTGCGTTTAGTGAGGAGCAGTATTGCCCGAAAAGTTTTAGCTCATTCTTGTACCCAATTCAAAAAATAGAATAGATATTAGGGCCAGAAAATTATTAAGAAATGACTCAGCAAAGTAAAAAATATTGAATATTTTACAAAGAAATACTTAATTTTTCACTCGAGCTTTAAAGGCCTGAAATCTTTGTTTAAATTAAGCTGAAATGCCACTTCTTTAAAATAATAGTCTTGTATATTAAATTTTCTTGAGAACAAATTTTACGCAATTTTCACACGAAACTCATTATCATGAAAAAAAATTTTATTTTCCAAATTTTTATCGAATTTGGCAAGTAAATACGAGTGATTTTCAAAAACTACTAGTTTTTGGTTAAAATTCTTCTTATTTTCCGTCTAAAACTAAATCTTCTAAAATTTACAATTTTTTAGTTACAAATCAGTAATTATTAAAAATTAAAAAAAAATCCTGAAAACACTTAAAAATACAAAATGTGGTGACATTTTGTGAAATACCCAAATCCTTTTCGTCAAAAATCTGTCCTCAAACCGAAGTCGAAATCCCTAATTTGGGATAAAAATTCTTTGAAAAATATTTTAAAATTTTGAAAATTTTAACAAAAATACTTTTTGGTTTCAATTGTGTTTTTTTTTTTAATAAGGTAGCAATAATCGGAGGGTACCTCCTTAAAGTTCCTGTATTCTGAGATTTTTTTTACACGAAAAGAATCTAAGAATTATTAAAATCAGTTCTTAATGTCAGTGCTCTTTTTATATTTAATGTAATTTGATCAACTTAAATAAAATCTATTATGTTTTTCACAATTTTTTCTAGTATACTTAAATAAAAAAGTTTGTAAAAAAATTTGTAAACAGTTTCCAATCGGTTTTTATACTGATTATTAGTACAATTTTTATTTTTAGTAATCATTTTTGTTATTCTCTTATTACAAATTACGGATTTTTTTTACTAATTTTCGCTGCTGATTTCAGAAAAATATTTTACTAATTTTTCAAAACCGAGTGCTAAATTTAGCAGAAAAATATACTAATTTAAAAATATTTTTTTTTTGAGTTTTTACAATTCTTGTTTAGTTTATATTTGTTACTATTGATATATTCTTATGGTGTTTTCTTTTCTGTAAAAAAATGTTGCCTTGTTAAAGTGTAAAATTTTAAAAATGTTACCCTCACCCCAATAAAATGCTACATTTTTTCAATCAGAATAGAACGATAAAATCACTTATTTGCATTTTTCAAAACACATGTGTATGTATATATTGTTTTTTCATTTATATGCAATATTGTTTACGCTAGCTACTACTATATGATAGCCTAGTGGTTGTGATGCTTGCCTTTCGCTCGGGATGGCCAGGTTCAAATCCCAGCCAAGGTGAATTAATTTTTATATACTACTTTCTTTTTCTTTGTTCAATTTAGAAGTTTTGCTCCATATTAAAAAAAATTGTATAATTTTTTTTATTTATTGGTAGCGTAAAAACTAGTAAATACTAAATAAAACAGAGCAATTTATTAAAAAACTAAATAAAATTTTATAAAAAAAAATTATAAAAAACCAAATTTATAAAAAAAAAAAATTTATAAAAAAAATAAAATTTTATAAAAAAAAATAAAATTTTATATAAAAAAAATAAAATTAAAAAAAAATGTTGTGGTCCAACCGGGGTTTGAACCTGCGACCTTCTGCATCAGAAGCCAGGATAGTACCCCCTAGGCCACCAAGTTGCGAGTTTGCTGGCAAACAACATTGCAGTATATACACATAACTTTGATGAAAAGAAAAATAACAGGGCAACGCTCTACCCCGTAAATTTTTTGAGGGCGGAAAATGTTGCACTTTTGCACTTTATTAGACAACATTTTTAGAAAAGAATACGATGCCCTCTCTTTTCTTTTTTAGTACAATCTTTTGCTAATTTCAGCAGATTGATTTTAAATTACAGTTTACAGCAATTTACGGAAATTTAGTAGCTGCAACTAATTATTTATACTAATTTCATTGTACTAAAATTATGATATTTAGTAAGTTTTTTAACTGATTTTAGCAAATCGATTTTGAATTGCATTTTACATAAATTTTACTAAAATTTAGTAGCGCCTACTAATTTTTTCTACGAATTTTATTGTACTACAGATCAGCAGACATGTGTTGCTAAAATTAGCAAAAAATACCGCTGGCCTCAAAACAGTTAAATTTCCCGTAAAAACAGCAAAAGTTTCAGTAGCCATTACAGACTTTTTTGGTTGAGTGTAGGGAGTTTTTTGGAAATATTTTTAGAATTGTTTTTGGATAACGAAGAAATGTATGTGTCAAGCCTAAGTGTGCCATGCCATATACGAAATCCAGTGCAACGACTTTTATCTCACTAAAACGGTAGATGGGCCGACTCTATCGCTTCGAGGAGAACGCCAACAGGTCTCCTGTAAAATGACTTCTGCGGAAGCAATACTGTCGATCGTTAAAAAGTGAGTTAAGGGCGGATTATGGGACCGTAAACGTAAATGTGATGTAACTGTAGCGTGCCGTAGCTAAAAAGTACACTTATAGATTACCGTAAACGACATTACTATTTAGCATCTATTTCATGTGGATTTATATTTTATTCTAAATTTTTCCATTTATTTGTTAATTCTTATTCCTTATTTGTTGTTTGAATCAATTTTCTTTATTCATTTCATATTTTTTCCGACTAAAATCATTCAGCTGTTTCGATGCCGGATAGAAAATTCTGATTTCAATAGAATGATCCGGCAAGTACGTTTACATTTACGTGTTAGTAGCCATTCGTATACATTTCTTCTTGTGGTTTCGAAACAGCTGATTCGTTACGGTTGAGCATACATGAATCATATGTGAGCATATATGGTCATATATGGCCATATACCTCCATATACCCTCAAATTTCGGATCCGAAGATATATGGAAATATATGAGATAATGTATGGTCATACATTGAATTATGAATGGACGTATATGATCATGTATGCCCATGCATGATCATATACTAGTCCATGTATGATCATGTACGTTCATATATATTTCGATTTTCACATGGGATATTAAACAAAAATACATAAAATATAGAAAAACAACTTATTAGTATTCACTTCAATAATGAAATTCTTTGTGAAAGAAAGAATTCGGTATACACAAGAAGTCTGGGCAAAATGTAGAGTATCAGGCAACCTGCAAATAAAATTATTGTTTATTGTGAATTAAAGTATTTAGTTTTACAAATTAAGTAAGAAGTGATAAGAAAGTGATTTATTTATTGTGCTCACTTAAAAAACATATTGTGCAGAAGGGTCTACAATAAGGAGTGTGAGAGATTTTGGTTTTGTACAAACGTAAAATTAAAAAAAAAAAAATATAAAAAATTAAAAAAAAAATTAAAAAGTACCTACACGAAATGATCACAATATATCCCCAATGATCACAATATTTTCCCAAATGATCACAAAAACTCTACATTACCATAATATTCTCCATTGGAAAATATTTCGATTTTTAGGAAAATTTTGTGATCATTATAAATATACAATGTCATTTCGATTCACTGTAAAATTTTATTTTTAACCATATTTTTCTGCGAGCTGATATCACATTTTCCCTAATTTATTTTTATTTATGCATAAAAGATATCTGAAATTAATTTAAATTATTGAAATGTGTACACTAATAGAAAAAAGTCTTTAAAATATTTAGTTAAAACTACTAAAAATTAGTTAAAAATGATGCTGCAGAAAAAAAACTGCTAAATTAGCAGATTATTTTTGCTATATATTAGTAATATAGGAACAGCAAAAATAAAACTGTTAAATATACAGAATTTTGGTTATATTTGAGCTAAATTTTTGTAAAGGGAGAATAGCAAATTAACCTGCTAAAATGTGCAAAAAATTTTGCTAAATAATTAGTAGCCTAAAAAATCACCAAAAAATTTAAAATTTTCGAAGTTTTTTTTCGATTTTATTTTAAATGCAAATAAAAATCGAGCCTTTTGAAAACAGCAGTTCACAATTTTTTAGCAAATATTTCTGCTGATTTTAGCAGAATAGACTGCTGTTTGCATTCAACTAAATTTGGCTTCAGAATAGCAAAAATTTTGTAGATTTAACAGTTTATTTTTGCTATTTTTAGTCTACAAATATTTAGAAAAATTTTCTCCAGATTTTACAGTACAATTTGCTTTTTTCAATTAACTAAAAGTTAGCCTAAATATAACTAAAGTTCTGTAAATTTAACAGTTTTAATTTTTCTGTTCTCATTTTACTAGTATTTAGTAAAAAATCTGATAATTTTTGCAGTTTTTTCTGCAGCATCATTTTTAACTAATTATACCCTACACCACTATGTGGTCAGGGTATTATAAGTTTGTGCTGATGTTTGTAACACCAAAAAATATTGGTCGTAGACCCACCTTATAGTATACCGATCGGTTCAGAATTTTTTTTTATTTCGATTTAAAGATGTCCGTCTGTCCGTCCGTCCCTCCGTCCGTCCGTCTGTCTGTCTGTCTGTCTGTCTGTCCATGCAATCTTGTGCGCACTCTACAGGTCGCAACTATTAAGATATTTTGATGAAATTTGGTACGCAGACCTATGTTGGCCCAAGGACGAACAAGTTTGATTTTTTTGAACATCGGTCCATGTTTAGACCTAGTGCCCATATTAGGGTCCTACCAAAATTATACTGTTTATATGCTGCAGGTCGTAAATATTAAGATATTTTGATGAAATTTGGTACACAGACCTATATTGGCCCAATAATGCAGCCTATTGATTTTGGTGAACATCGGTCCATGTTTAGACCTAGTGCCCATATAAGGGTCCTACCAAAATTATACTATTTACACGCTGCAGGTCGTAAATATTAAGATATTTTGATGAAATTTGGTACACAGACCTGTATTGGCCCAATAACGCAGCCTATTGATTTTGGTGAACATCGGTCCATGTTTAGACCTAGTGCCCATATAAGGGTCCTACCAAAATTATACTGTTTATATGCTGTAGGTCGTAAATATTAAGATATTTTGATGAAATTTGGTACACAGACCTATATTGGCCCAATAATGCAGCCTATTGATTTTGGTGAACATCGGTCCATGTTTCGACCTAGTGCCCATATAAGGGTCCTATCAAAATTATACTGTTTATACGCTGCAGGTCGTAAATATTAAGATATTTTGATGAAATTTGGTACACAGACCTATATTGGGCCAATAACGCAGCCTATTGATTTTGGTGAACATCGGTCCATGTTTAGACCTAGTGCCCATATAAGGGTCCTACCAAAATTATAATGTTTATACGCTGCAGGTCGCAAATATTAAGATATTTTGATGAAATTTGATACACAGACCTATATTGCCCCAATAACGCAGCCTATTGATTTTGGTGAACATCGGTCTATGTTTAGACCTAGTGCCCATATAAGGGTCCTACCAAAATTGGCTTGGTTACAAACTGCAGGTCGCAAATATTAAGATATTTTGATGAAATTTGGTACATAGACCTATGTTGGCCCAAGGACGAAGCCTATTGATTTTGGTGAACATCGGTCCATGTTTAGAACTAGTGCCCATATAAGGGTCCCCCCAAAATTATATTGTTTATACGCTGCAGGTCGCAAATATTAAGCTATTTTGATGAAATTTGGTACATAGACCTATGTTGGCCCAAGGACGTAGCCTATTGATTTTGGTGAACATCGGTCCATGTTTAGAACTAGTGCCCATATAAGGGTCCCCCCAAAATTGGCTTGGTTACAAACTGCAGGTCGCAAATATTAAGATATTTTAATGAAATTTGGTGCGCTGACTCACATTATAGAAAATTTTGACATAAGCCCCATTTTAACCCATTCGAATTTCAGATCCAAACAATACACCAGACTGGTGTAGGGTATTGTATAGTCGGCATGCCCGACTTTAACCTTTTTACTCGTTTTTAGTAACTTTTTCTGCTATTTTTACGGATTTATTTCTATGAGTGTAAGTTAGTTATTGAATAAATATATGTACTATTTCGAATAAAACAAAACGAGTATGGCTTTTTCAGTCAGCTTCAAAAAAATGCTGGAAGAATACAATAGGAATCATAATATGATATGCAGGACTATATTATGATAATAATTGGAACATTTTGGAATCGTAATGCGATACTTTAAGGGTCATATTATGATAAAAAGAGGTATTTCCTAATATAATCCCAAAACTATATGATGCTCTTCAAATATTGCCATCCCAACCATGTTTTTTCTATGAGTGTTTGTCGCCCAGTGTAATTCATTCACATTTGATTTTGGAGTTATATAATTTTGAATATTATAAGTTCATTGCATGAATACTTTTTCGTCAATTTGTTTTGCATTTTCTCACAAGAAAAAGGTGTGTGTGTCATGTATTTTATTTTAATTTGCCTTTTTTACGAAAACAAAAGTGTTAATATACAATAATATAAATTATGCTAAATTTGCATTTTTGTTTATTTTAGCTGATACGTTTTCTTCTTCATGCACTTTAGCCGATTGTTGTTTTTTTTTTTTTTTTTTTTGCTTTTGGCCGGAAAGTGTTAATAAACTTTAATTTAAATGTTAACAAAATTACCAGTGTTGTGAACACGCACTCAATGAATGATGTAATTCATACTCCCTGGTATCAAAAGTTTTGTTTGCGAATTTGTTTTTATAACGGTTTCAATGAATATAAAGCATAACATGAAGCATTGCAATTAAATTTTGAATAAAGTATTATTCCCATATGCATAATCATATACGAGCAAAAATTGTTTATAAAACCAACATTCATATAAAAATCTTTTGATAGTTTTAAAAAATTATTATGCATATGCGCTTTACAATAAGTTTAACCTCTAATGGAAGTTCTTTCAAGGACTTTATAATGTAGTAAACCAAAATGTTTAAACTTTCGATTAGTTATGATTAGGGCTATGGATGAATTACAATATTTCCATAATACACAAATATATTAAATCATATTGCGCACCCTATTTTTAATGAACTCGAACCCTAAATTAAAAAAAAAAATGTTTTCCATTTAAAAAAAAATACTGTTTATGCTTTGTTCCCTTCCAATATTGGACATCTTCTTATACATATATAGATGTCAAATTTCTTGCGACCGTTGCTGCTCTTTATGATAAGGTTTCACTATAAATATAAATTTATAAAAGATATTTGAATTAAGCACTACATGTGTTCAGATATAGGCATATAGGTAGGGCAACCAAAAAAAGCTCTAAAAGCTATGTTTTAAGCTCTTAAGAAAAGCTCGGAAAAACAGTAAAATAAGCAGTTAAAATGCAAAAACAAGCCCTTAAACTTCATTATTTCTTCATTAGAATCCTCATAAAAACTAAATTTTTTTATTTAATACAATGCTACAGTCAAAGTTCAGGAATCAGACAAAGTTGTGACATTCTTAAATTTATTTTAATCGGGAAATACATTAATTGCATTAACCGAATTAAATGCGTTAAAATCTTAAAACTTATTTAACAAATTGTGAAAAATAATCTGTTGAAGGCATATCCCTATCCGAATTTCATTCTTGCCTAAGGAAACCGTCATTGTCATATTTGTACTATTAGAATTCAGGTCGAAAAAATAAAAAGTTTTTTTTAACAAAAGATATTTTTTAATTTAAGATAAATTTTAAAACACATATTTTAAATAAAAAAAAATTATGTCGACTTAAAATAATGTTAAAAAGCTAAAATAAGCTGTATTTTTAAAGAAAATAGCAAACGTAAGCCAATATTTACAAAATAAGCAAAAACAAGTAAATTTAGAAAAAAAAGGCTCTAAAAAACATAGCTTAAAATTCTTATATATTTAAGATCAGGACTTGTATTTAATCTAAATTGCTCTATCTTTTCAAATAAAAAACATGCTTTGGCTTCTTTTTGGTTGGCCTACATATAGGGATCCTTCTCTCATTTATGGAACTAAATTCAATTTCATATTTAAAAATGTATTCTTCCAAATATGTTCATATACGTGTCCCTTTTGCATAAATGGAAAAACATATACTTTCATTAGGGCGGGTCAATTTGTATGGAGGCAAAAATAATAAAAAATCGCAGGGGTGGAATATGTTGTGAGTACCCGACTAAAAAGGATGTTATATAATAATATATCACCATATGTTAATATCCAATTTGATCCGAATATTGGAATATATAATTTTATCAAGCGAATTAAACATGTTATGTAATCTGATACAATTTGATCCGAAAAATGGGTCTATTTATTGCATAAAATTATATACAAATATAATTTCATGAAAATTTTAGTAAATATTGTTAAGATCACTTATTTTCATTCATAAACACAAAGAAAAAATATGCCATTTTCTAACTGAAATTCGGGTATGAGTTTTTTCTATCCCTCATACATATCGCAGCGTCCTCCTTCGGTGTTCCCATAGCACTTAACTTAAATTGGTTCACCGATTTATATTGGTCCAAGGAAGAAGCCCATGCCCATTATGGTTAAAATACACCTAATGCCCATATAAAGGTCACAAATAAATTAATTTTTCGCATGCTACAATTTGCGAATACGAAGATATTTTAATGAAAGTTGGGACGTCGACTCACATGGACCCCAAGAACAAAGCTTATTGATTCTACACTCATACAAATAAGTCCGTAAAAATAGCAGAAAAAGTTACTAAAAATTAGTTAAAAATGATGCTGCAAAAAAAACTGCTAATATTAGCAGAATCAGTTTGCTAAATATTTATAAAATGAAAACAGCAAAAAATTAACAGTTTTTTTTGCTGTTTTTTTTTACAGAATTTTAGTAATATTTGAGCTAAATTGTTGTTAATTGCAAATAACAATTTAACTTGCTGAAATCAGCAAAAAATTGCTAAATAATAGTAGAATGAAATATAGCAAAAAAAAACTGTTAAATCTACAAAATTTTTGCTAAAATTTTATGAAATCAACAAAACTTTTGCACATTACTAGTGGACTGAAAAAGGTAAAAAAGGAGCAAATGAAATGAAAATTAATAAATAAAAAATAAATGTGTATTTAAAAACTACTTGGGACCAGTTTATTGAATGTGTCAATTAATTGAAATTTTTCAATTGGTATTGTTCAATGCCTAAATGCCCATTTATAATTGATGAAAGAAGTATTTGTTTTCATGTTTTAATAAAAGAATAAATTAAGAAAAAAAAGTTAAAAATTAGCGTATTTCTTATATTTTTTATACCCTACACCACTATGTGGTCAGGGTATTATAAGTTTGTGCTGATGTTTGTAACACCAAAAAATATTGGTCGTAGACCCACCTTATGTTGGCCCAAGGACGAACAAGTTTGATTTTGGTGAACATCGGTCCATGTTTAGACCTAGTGCCCATATAAGGGTCCTACCAAAATTATATTGTTTATACGCTGCAGGTCGTAAATATTAAGATATTTTGATGAAATTTGGTACACAGACCTACATTGGCCCAATAACGCAGCCTATTCATTTTGGTGAACATCGGTCCATGTTTAGATATAGTGCCCATATAAGGGTCCTACCAAAATTATACTCTTTATACGCTGCAGGTCGTAAATATTAAGAAATTTTGATGAAATTTTGTACACAGACCTATATTGGCCCAATAACGCGGCCTATTGATTTCGGTGAACATCGGTCCATGTTTAGACCTAGTGCCCATATAAGGGTCCTACCAAAATTATACTGTTTATACGCTGCAGGTCGCAAATATTAAGATATTTTGATGAAATTTGGTACACAGACCTACATTGGCCCAATAACGCAGCCTATTGATTTTGGTGAACATCGGTCCATGTTTAGATCTAGTGCCCATATAAGGGTCCCACCAAAATTATATTGTTTATACGCTGCAGGTCGCAAATATTAAGATATTGATATTAAGATATTGATATTGATGAAATTTGGTACATAGACCTATGTTGGCCCAAGGACGAAGCCTACTGATTTTGGTGAACATCGGTCCATGTTTAGAACTAGTGTCCATATAAGGGTCCCCCCAAAATTGGCTTGGTTACAAACTGCAGGTCGCAAATATTAAAATATTTTAATGAAATTTGGTGCGCTGACTCACATTATAGAAAATTTTGACACAAGCCCCATTTTAAACCATTCGAATTTCGGATCCAAACAATACACCAGACTGGTGTAGGGTATTGTATAGTCGGCATGCCCGACTTTAACCTTTTTACTCGTTTTAATTACAATGCTTTTTCTTCAATTATGTATACATTTCATTACCATTGTTTTCATTAATGCAAATTGAAAGAAATTTTATTGGCATTGAATGGTGATGAAATTTGTTGGCATTGACATTGAGATAAAGTAATGCCAATTATATTTCAATGCCAATGAAAATTTCCCAAGAATGATTTTTTGTAAAAGTGGTAATATTTATAGACAATAATATGTTAACCGAAACAGAATGTATTTCAGAGACCCTTCTATTAATTTTCATTGTTTGCTGATCGGATATGTACTTCCGAATTTATTTGAGTTTCCATTTTCACCTCTAAAGATCCACCCACAGGAAAGAAGGTGTGGCCGATTAAAAATATCGTATTCTTTAAATAAGCTTAAAAACTACAATATTGGGGGAAACAAATTAGGGTCATCCCCGTACTTTTAATCACAATTTTCATATTAAAATGGTTCGTCCAAAATGAACCTTGATCTTTGAAAATTAATGTATTACGATAAATAGAAACTTTTCTCATAAATTTTAATAATTTAGATATTTTATGGGTAGGACAAATTTTCAACCATTTCAATTTAGCTTTATTTAAAAACTGTTTGCATTATTTTTGGCGAGTTAAAAATATGCAGTAATTTTATGAGTCATTTAACATTCTGTTTATAAGCGCTCCAAAATTGTTTAGTTTACAAAAAATTTGTAAAATTAGCAAATCTTTTGTTAAAAATTAGTAACTAAAATTCAGCAAAATACTGTAAAGTTAGCAAATTTATTGTTAAAAATTAGTAACTAAATTCAGCAAAAAAAAATAGCAAAAAAATTTGTAAGTTAGTAATGTGGAGGTAGCAAAAAAATTAACTAAAAATTAAATTTTAACTAAAAATTAGTTAAAAATTCGTTTAGTTGAAGTATTAACAGTTTTACTAAATTTTCTACAAACTTTTTTCTATGAGTGTAGATAGGATCGATCCATATTTGAACCTGTCGCCCATATGGACTATATATCCGGTTTTCTCTTAAATATATCTAACATTAGATAGAATCAAAATTTCCTACCGTTTTTCTAATTTTTTTTATCATTTTATAGACAAATTTTGGCACAAGTCCATTTCAATACATTTGAATTTTAGATCAAAATATTAGTTGGCTTTCAACCAGACTGGTGTTGGGTAAGATATAGCCGGGCATGCCGACTATACGATACCCTACACTAGTCTGGTTGAAAGCCAATAGGTTTCGTCCTTGGGCCGCTATAAATCTGTGCGACCTTTAGCGTGCGAATGTGTCCATTTTTGGGGGACCTTTATACGGGCCTAGGTCTAAACATGGACCGGTTCCATATAAAAACAATAGGCTTTATTCATGAGCCCATTTGAATTCGTGTACCAAACAAAGAACGGTGTCGAAAAAGTGGCGATTTTTGCCGAGGGAGGAAGAAGTAAAAGACTCTTTTAATAAGTCGACTGTGCTGAACTCAAATATGGCCACATTAATTCTTTAAATGGCCCTATGCTCCAACTTGGAACGACGGGAATAAATATATATATGTGACAGCGCATAGAGAAAGGGACCTAAGGGTAAAAAATCAATTTTTTTTTTTTTGATGGTACAGTAGACGCTCGAAAATTAGAGCTTTCAGTAATTCGAACGTCCAGAAATCAGAATCAATGTTTGCAATACATTAAACGCTCTGAAATTCGAATTTAAAATTCTAATTTCTGAGCGTTTTTTTTTTTTTTTTGGTTATTTGAATACACAGGAAATCCCTAATTTATTTTTATTCTATTTGAATAAAGTAAAACTAAAAAGGGGAATCACCAAATTATATATGTTTTTCCCTATTTGTTTTTTTTTTTGTCGCATTTATGTACATTTTTGGCTAGTTTATTTGTGAAATATGATACGCGTGTACATATTATTTATCAGTCTCTATTAAATAGTGAAAGTGTATCATTTAAAATGTTAAATAAACGTAAAAAAAACACTTTATCATTGGAAACGAAACGAAAAAAAACGTACAGAAATTAGAATAATTCAGAAATTAGAATTGCCTCAAAAACGAAGCGGTTCTAATTTGCGAGCGTCTACTGTGCACCAAAGATACACGTATTTCAATCTTTAAAATGGCTCTCCTGAACAAAACCCTTTTTTACCCTTAGGTCCCTTTCTATTTTGCGCGTCACATATATATAATTCTTTAAACCCATGGGAATTATATAAAAATCGTTCATTTTCGGGAAATTTACCTTAGATTTTTCATACGGCAACTTATTTTTAGACAGCTGCGTTTTTCAAACCGCTTTTTATAGTTTCAAAATTACTTCTGACTTAAGTTTTGAACAAGTTCAGAATTTCAAATTATATTTCCTTTTAAAGCTGGTGTCAAAAATGGACCGGAAATTTACGAAAATGTGTGAAAGATTTGCGAAAACTCTAAAAAAATATTAGTTTCGAATCTTATATGTCGTTAGTTACTTAAGATAATATCAGAGAACTATTTTATTTTTATTAACAAATGTGTAAATAAAGTAAAAATGCTTACTGCTACGTTTTTTGCTATACTTCCCTAGTTTTAAAAAAATATAAAAATGAATGTTGGGCTGAAAATTGTTAGGCGGCATTTTTATTTTACCTACACATTTGTTAATAAAATAGTTCTGTGATATCATCTTAAGTAACTAACGACATATAAGATTCGAAACTAACATTTTTTAGAGTTTTCGCAAATCTTTCACCCATTTTCGTAAATTCCAGGTCCGTTTTTGACACCAGCTTCAAAAGGAAATAAATATTCTGAACTTGTTCAAAACTTAAGTCAGAAGGAATTTCGAAAAAACGCAGTTGTTTAAAAATAAGTTGCCGTATGAAAAATCTAAGGTAATTTTTCCAAAAATTAGCGACTTTTAGATATTTGCCATGGGTTTAGAGAATTAAAATGGTCATATTTGAGTCCATTATTTCTTCCCCCTCTGCGAAAATCGCCACTTTTTCGACACCGTTCTTTCATTAAAATAACTTCGTATTTGCGACTACAGGCCTGCAAACAATATAATCTCGGGGGGACCTTTATATAGGCACTAGGTCTACCCATGGACAGATTTTAACCAAAGATTTTAACAAAGTTTGTCCTTGGGCCGAAATAATTCAGTATACCAAATTTTGTAAAGATATCTTAATATTTGCGACATGTACCCTCCTAACAAGAATATACGGATATCGTTATTCGAAACAAATGTTATTCTGAGTCCATCGGTATACTTAAAGATGGGTCTAGTTTCAATAGTTTTTGGAATATCAAACATCAGCACAAACTTATTATAGCCTGTGTAAGTAATAGTAGTCTAGGGTATAATTAATAAAACTCATTACCCAAACTCATAAAGCACTACTAACAACATATTTTGGAATTTCCGCAAGCTCGAAATCCGTTTCAGACCTATGGTTTCTATGGCAAAGTTTCTTAGAATTCTTCGAAGAATTATTCCCCCCCCCCTTCTCTATGATTTCTTGTGCCAGAAATCGAGCCGCCCTAACTTTCATATTTTTCCACATATGGGTGCCTTTTTCATATATGAAATAACATATACCTCCGTATATATGTCTGTATGTGATATTATTTTCCATATATGGAATCACATATACTTTCATATATGTTCTTGAAAAATCTTTACCAAATCATGAGTGTGTATGAGTATTTTTCACCGCGAAGTAAAAGTTTTTTTTACTGATTTTATAATTTTTTTTTTTTATCAATTTTAAGAGAAGTTTATTTCAAGCCAATAAAATTTCGGATCCAAATCTAAGTTGACTTTTAACCAGACTATTACTGTCAACCAGACTATTACTGTCTATATGAAATTCTTTTTTTTTTATTTTCAACCATTTTTTTTATTAACAAATGCATCTTACCAATGATGGAGATGGAAAGACCCCCACTGATCATACTTATTGCGATTTAAGATAATTCAGCATCTTATGTTTTCTAACTGCGTATAATAAAAGTGAATCTTCCACTCTACAAAATTTAAACACTACAAAAGTTGATAAGAAATGACAAAATGCGTTTTGGGTATTTAATTAAATTACACTATTCGACAAATTTTATGTTTTTGAAAAACCTTTTGCAATGCCAATTTTTTAATAATATATTGTACGCTGATTTTAAGACTGACAAGAAGAAATTTTGTCAAGGGAACGGTTTTGAACGACCGCGATTTTAAAGTTTGGGTTCGATGCCCCATATTTTTTTTTATCGGTTTTTAACAAAGTTTTCAAATTTAAACCATAAAACAATCAGGCTCTTAATATAGAAGAGTATCGTATTACAAATTTAAAGTCGACTTTATTTTTAAATATACGGTTTCATTCATTTTGTGTATAAAAACAGTACAAAAATTATTTTTTGTTTAAATATTTTGATTGGCTGAAAAAAGTGGTTTAAAAAAATCCAACACAAGTATTTTAATTTTATTAATTCACTTTATTTAACAAATTATAAGTAGCTTTTTTACAAAACCAAACACTATTCTTTTTTCTTTTGCAATGTATCAACGTACTGTGTCACAAACCTAGTGCCTTGACATGCAATAAAATGATAGCAAGCAATTGTCAAAATGATTTCATCTCAAGTGAAGCCATTTAAATTAAATTTTATTGCAATATCATAATATAACTGACATGCAAGCTACTCTTGCAATGATATCTGCTATTAAATATCACTTTTAGTTTTCTTTGTAATTATGTAGTCAAAAACAACATACATTTTAGTAAAGAGGAACGGGAATAAGTTTAAATTATTTATAATTTGTAGAAAAAATTAATTTTTAATAATATTTTGAGTTTTTCGAAGAAAAGACTATGATATTTCCTAACCATGAAGTAGCCAATTGTTCTCCACTACAGTGCAATTAATATCATGTTGACGTTTGTCTGCAATCGTTTTGACATTTTATATCACATCATTTATTGCAGTTGAAGACACTGGGTAAACAATGAATCTACAAGCATCACAAAATTAACACGTGACCAAGTGATAGCTATAGCATATTGGCTATTGATACAAAAAGTTACTCAATTAAGAAAATAAGAACAAAAGAAATTAAAAGTGATATTCTAATTTAATGATTACAAATATACGATGACAGTTGATCTTTGTTGATAACGATAACTAAATTTGATGGCAACATAACATCGACTTTAACAAAAATATCATTGTCAACATTTATATAGAAGGGCTGACATAAATTGACTTTTAATTTGAGTAAAATAATGTCGGTAGGTGTTCAAGGATATTTCACTGACACTATTAACACTTACGATTATGTTCTTCCAGATTTCTCCACGAATTTTGAAGTACGATTGTATATACTTTCGGAATATGAAATAAAATCTATTAAATTGTTAACTGTTTTCGAGGTATTCGCGTTTTTATGATTTCGTAAACAAAAAAAAAAAAAATTAACATAATTTTAATTTTTTAAGCCAGTCTGCACGATAAACAAAAATAATTTAATACATAAATTGAATTGTCTATCTTAAAGCTATAGTTCAAAATCAATTCAAACACCATTGTAGGAATGCTAACGTTATCCTGGAAATTTTTCATAAAATATGACTTTTTACTTTTTGTTGAATAATTTTTTAATTGAGTTTGAATTTTTAAGTGTAAAATATAGCGATAAAATTAAAACTAAAATCAATAGATCTATAATAGCAGATTTTTTTTTATTTATTTATTTAGTCTGTGGATAAATCCTTACAGACTGAGATCAAAAATATTACATTTACAAATCAGTTACATTTATGCATTTAAAAACAAAATAATATTGCATTTAATAACGTTGATATTCGACGAGAAATCGATTAAATTATAATGATCACTAAAATCGCTACACATTTTTCTAAACGGGTCTGCATCTGCATACACTTGACGATTGAACGGTATAAATACCCAGTGTAGAAACGGTAATGACATATCATTATTTTTTGGACTACCAGTAATGACACCCACTTAGCTTCTGCATTATTTTAAAACATATAATAATGACTTATTTTTAGAAAAGAAAATAATTTTCTAAATTTTTTTGAAATCTATTTTTAGACTCAATATTTTTCAACACTGGTAAGGATATATGTAACGACATATTTTTTGATTTTTTGTATATTGGCGAGTAAGCTTACGTGTGTGCAGCAGGTCAATCTATTAAATATAACATGTCGATATAGCTCAGATGGTAGAGCTATTGACTGGCAATCTGTAGACCCAAGTTCGATTCCCGCACCAGCAAATTGTATTGAAAAAAAATACAATAAAAATATTTTTTTTTATGTAATCTATTTTTTTGAAAATCTATTTTTAGACTCATTATTTTTGTCAGTGCTGGTAAGCACATAGGTAACGATATATTTTTTGATTTTTCGTATGCTGGTGTGTAACGACAACTCATTATTTTTCGCGACATCGTCATATAAAGGTAATAAGAAATGTAATAACAAAAGTAACTAGTTACCATTACCAAGTATGTAGTTACATAACCACATATCAGGTAATGATTTTCTACACTGAGTATTGGTGCGTAATATCGCGTTGATCGTTGAGCAAATATCACCATTGATTAAGTTTATTAAAAAAGTAATATTAAGCATTGTCCTCCGGCCTTTCAAAGACGGCAATTTGATTTGTGACAATCTAGTTGTATATGACGGTAGATTAAAATAATCAGGATATGAACTTCTTAAGCAAAACAGAAGAAATTGCTTTTGAACCGATTCAATTCTGCCACTGCGAATGTTTGACAATGGGTCCCAAATAACAGATCCGTATTCTAATATCGGTCTCATCAGAGATATAAACAACTGGGATCTGTGAATTCTTTTGCCCATCGTTTTATAAAGGCCAGAACTCCACGAGCTTTGTTAATTGTCATTAAAGCATGTTGAGCAAAATCTAATTTAGCGTCTAATAGAAAACCTAAGTCTATGATAGAATCCACTTGCTCCAACTGATAGCCACAAAAAGCCAAAAGAAAAGTGCATGGTTTTACATTTTTTTAAATTTCATTTCATTAAATTTGTGCAACACCAAATATAAAAACTGTTTAAATCATTCTTTCCTATGACACGCACGTGTTAAATTCATTGATGGAAATGCCAAATTTGAACTACTTTTATTTTTAAGTTTTGTTTTTTCTGGAGCTGGTAGTATTTAGTTCAAAATTTGGGTTTTCCATCAATGAATTTAACACGTGTGTCATAGGAAAGAATCGATACTGTTGTAAATTTAAAAAATTTTCACTAGAAAACTATGCTTGTGCGTCATGTCGCTATGTGTTGTTGTATTTGTTTTATTTTATTTTCGCATTATCTTATTTTGAATGTAAAGAAAAAAGTCATGCATAAAAAAGTAGATGTCCTCTTTTTGCAGGGGATATATGTATAAGACTCGAAACTAAAATTTTTTAAAGTTTTCGGAAATCTTTGACACATTTCCGTTAATTCTGAAAGCTGATATCCGATTTTTCCATTTTGGATATCAGCTTTAAAAGGAAATATAATTTTAAATCCTGAACTTGTTCAGAACTTACTTAAAAGCGGTTTGAGAAAGGCAGCTGTTTAAAAATAAGTTAGTTTCGTGAATATGACCGATTTTTAGATATTTCCTATGGGTTTAGGGAATTAAAGTGGCCATTTTTGACTTCAGCACAGTCTAGTTATTAAAAGAGAAATCAACTTTTAATTTTTCCTTCGTCGACAAAAATAGCCACTTTTTGATACCGTTCTTTGGATGGAATTTGACAACAAAATCCAATTTGGTTTTTTAAACTACTAGTTTTGTGGTAAAGTGCAAATGTAGTAAATTCCATAATTTTATTTGAATCTTTTCCACCGTGCGTCATAACAAGCTATAAATTTCTTATTTATTTAAATAATTCTATTATTAATTGCATAATCATTCGTTTCTATTTATTTTAATGCACTTAATAATCATTTTTGTATTCATTTTTTTTTTTTTTTTTTATTAATGAAATGTCAGGAGAGTTTTATGCCCCTCACATTAGGTAGGCAATATATTAATTTTGCTGTTGTAATTGGTTTGTAGCAAATAGAAATATTGGTATACCTAACTTAGCGTCTTGACGAGACATCGATTTGTGCGAACATGAAACGAATTACATGCAAAACAAAAACAACAAATAAAATTTGTTGTTGTTTCACGTGTGATTTGTTTCATGTTCGCACAAATCCATGGCTAGTCAAGACTATAAGTAAGGAAACACAAATTCTTAGATACCAAGAAGTGTGACACTGTATTTTAGTATTCGATCAAATTTAAGGCGGTTGCGACCCCATTTTATTATTTTTCGCCGAAACGGTTTATCATTGTTGAAGAATGAGCAAAATAGCTCCTGGTTTTTAACATTTGTAACTCAAAATGTTAAATCCTCTTCACAGAACGCAGGGGGGTATCTATCCATCTTTGTCTCGCTCTACATAAATAGTGCGTTTTAGATTTTGTTACACTGTAAAACAGACCATACCACCTTACAGGCAAAAAAAGTGCGCGGAACACCTTCGAATATAAAGTATTTTTGAAAGACAAATTCTATTTTTTTTTTGCTGAACATAGGGGTCGTCTTTTTAAATTTTTCGCCATAACTTCGGCATTAATAGTCGGATTTTAAAACTTGATATATCGATTTTTTTGTTTCGAGGAGAAGAGTGTTTTGCTGTAAAGAAAAATCAAATGAAAAAACATTTAAAAGGCGACCCCTACGTTCGGCAATAAAAAAATAAAAAAAATGTCTGCTGGATTTATCGAAAAACTTCCTTAGCTAAAGTTTAATGATTTTTTGCGAGCTTTAACTTTCTGACATTAGGGTCGTTCACAGGCACGTAGCTAGGGGGGAGGGGGCTTGGGGCTCGAGCCCACCCGAAATGATTTGACAAATTTTGAAATGTAACAAAATACGACGAAATAACAACATTTTTTAAAAAATCTAATAAAAATATTAATTTTTTGTTGAAATCAAATACCTTTAAATCAGGGATCGGCAAATATAAACAACCTTATTTTGCGCTTGTATGAGTGAGTTGCAGCCTCTCACTCTCAATGCACTGACAAAGAACGTTTGTATAATAATTCGAAAATTTTAAATGTTTATAATGGGAATATCAAATAAAAATTTAAAAGCAAACAACAAATACGAAAAACAATATCAAAAAACAACAACACTTAAAAATAAATTACCAAAAAAATGTATCAATAAACATTATGCAGAGTGTAAAAAATCTGTCAAACAAGCGATGTGACAACCTACTTCATTGAAATCTTGTATGCGACTGATTATTTTTTTGTTCTATGTATGAGCTTATGTAGGTGTGAGAGAGCGCCCATGGGCATAGGTGTTGCCGACCTCTGATATAAATCGAATTGCGAAAACTGCTTTCTAAAAAGTTTTTAAAAATTTTTGGTGGCCATAGAAACTGTTTTTTTTTTATGGGGTTTTTTTTTGGAAAAATCTTGTAAATCTTTTTGTAAATACATTTTTTACTTAGGTTAGTATCGTACTAAAGACATTTAGTAAAAAATGTATTTATTGCTTTATTTAACTTTTGCAAATGGGAACTGTTTTGTTTGAAATTTTGCAAAAACAGTTTTTAGAGGTCATCCCATATTATACTAAAAGTTTGACTTTGGGGACAACTTGGAAAGCTAATCTGCCATATAAAAATTTTCAAAAGTCGCGATTTTAATGATAGGCCGCTATAGATGAATACATTGTTTTTGTTGAAATATTTGCTTTTAATTGCTTCTTTACTAGCCATATCATTTATTAAGGCCGATTTTGCTTTCAGCGATTCAATTGGGTAAAACCTTTAAAAACTGTAAAAATTCATATAAAACGCGAACAGTGGTTTTAGTATCAAGTTTTATGCATCAAATTTTAAGCCTAATTATGAATACAAGTCCTATGCCTACATTTCATCTCAAACAATTTATATTGATTACATTTGTAAATATTGTTGATTTCGTCATGTACAGTCATTAGTAATATCAAAGGATTTAACTTTAAACATTTATAAACTATATAAAAAACACCACTAACACAATAATACTTTCACAGCCTTTAATTCTAACTAATGTCAAACAACAACAATTCGTTGGAATGTGGCAAGAAGAAAAATATAAAATATAACCCACGTGACTTTCTATGTGTTCTGTGCTGTAAAAGTAAGATCCCGTTTCCGTTGCTATTTTGTTAATTTTTTTCCTTTCCATTTGTATTGTGCTTATTCTCTTATGTTTATTTGTGAAAATTCGAAAACTTTTTTAACAAATTGCGTTTTTCTTTTGAACCCATTGGCGTCCCGATTTGAAATTTGCTTAGTCTGTAGCTTAAATATTGGGTCATCTGTTTCAATAATTTAAAGAAAATTAAAGATGGGTTTTTAAGCTATTTGCAAATTAAGGATATTTTTCAAATTGCATTATCCTTTTTCCGCTACACATTTTATTTTTGCAATTCATTTTGAAAGTAGATTATATAGGCATTGCTAGGTGAAAATTTTATAACAATCGGATAATGCGTTCAAAAGTTGCAATCATTTGAACATCATGTATTTTTCACAAATTTACTGAAAAAGATCAACTTAAAACAGCGATAGAACGCATACCAAAATGAATTTGGAAAAACAAATTTACGTTTAATATCGTGACACTTAGGAGAATGTATGTACCAAGTTTTGTAAAAATCGAAAGGGGTCATGTCCAAAATCTTCCATTTTGGTATCCATTTTATATGGAATGATACTAATAAAACCCCACCAATAAAAGAGATACCGAAGCAGTAGAAAAAGCATTATAATTGATGATCTAGATGTACTTCTTTTTTAACATAAACACTAATGATTTTAACATTGAGCTGCCATAGGAGAGGAGTATTCCAACTTCAACATTTTTTCAGTACTTTTTGAACTAGTGCCAAAAAGCTCCTTTTCACCAGTTAAAAGTTAAGTTTGCAAAAAAATTATATTTTTTTTATTTTACAAAATTTTTTTATTTCGACCTCACGATTGCTAGTCTAGCGCTCTACCGCTGAGCTATTCTTTGATAAGAAAGTTGGGTGACATAAAAACACCACTTTGTTACTGCGATATATTGCTCCTTATTCTCTTCAATAAAAGTACTTATTAAACAAGTGTAAAAGCTGCACTCTAATTTAATATTATTTTCAGTACTATTTCTACAAGTGCATAAAAAGCAAATTCTCACCATTTTTTTTATATATGTACATATTTTTAAAAATTAAAAAAATGTTGAATTTAATCAAATTAATTATAAATATTAAAAAAAAAAAATTAGTAGAATAAGAAAAAAATGGAAAAAAATATTAGTCCCGCCGGGAATCGAACCCGCTACCCTCTGTTTGAAAATGCCAAATGATACGAAAATCACCTTTTAAGCTTCTTTAGAAGCAATACTTAAGTGATTTTTTGGATGTTGTTCAGAAGTAATTCTAAAAAAGCTGTAAAAATATACTAACGGATACTTTAGAAGCAATGAAAGAAGTGATTTGTTGATGTTGTTCAGAATAACTTCTAAAAAAGCAGTAAAAATACACTAATGGATACTTGTGATGTAGTGAAAAAGTAGTTTGTAAAGCATTACATCCAATTCTTTTTTGTTGGGACCTTTTAAAACTAATATCGAACAAGGAAACCGCACAAATAAATTAAAAATTTGTCCAAAAAGTATTAAAATATAAATTCACTGTTAAAATCAAGTAACAAAACTATGAGATACAGTATTTAAACTGTTTACCCATTTTTTACCAACATATCTCCAAATACACGTCCACCTAACCTTCTACGAAGGAAATTTTTGAAAATTGAAATCACCTAGAAATCAAATTTCACTTGAAATATATAATTTAGTTTAGAACTTAGAAAATGCGTTAGAAATTAAATTTTCCTTTATGTTTATTAACCACTCTTAGTTGTAATATTAAACAAGTTTTAAAAACCTTTAGGCCCTTGTAGATATTTTTGCGTTCTTACAGATATTTTTATAAAATTTTCTGCCTCTGTCTACTATTAACTTCGCTTTTTACTACTAAAAACAAATTGTAAAAGGGACAGCTAGTGCAATGATAAACAAATAACACCATTGTGAAAATTATAAATTTTTGAGACTAAAACTATACGCATTTTAATTTTTTTTCTTTTATATGGTTTTGGGTTAGAAAAGTGATTTTGTGCGTTCCCATACTTTTGGGTAATTTTGTCATTTAAATAGAGGATTTTGTGCTTACTCTCATTTTATTGAACTTTACATAAAATGTAAAGGAGCACACTTAATTTAAAATAACGAGTTTTTTTTAAGTTTTATAAGCTTCCCCAGTAAACAAAAAAAAAATTAAACAAAAAATTTTTGAAAAGCCCCCACCGAAATAAATTTCTAGCTACATGCCTGGTGGTACATTAGGGTTGTAGGAAGTGAGATCTGGTGGGTAAATACTAGATCGGTATACTTGATCAATGGCCCTTATAGAAAAACATTGGTCCCCTCGGGACAAAAACATCGATGTATCATACTTTAAGATCCGACTGTAAATGCCAAAGATATAACGAACAATTTAAAAAGAAAAAAATTTTTTTTTTAAACCCCTTTTCAAAAATAATTTAGATGCGACGGTGTACTGCGAACTTTATTTTGTGGTACGGTCTACTGTACAACATCCTACATATTTTCCGATAAACTTTTCTGAATTCAAATTTGGCGAGAAAAATGTGGTTGAACTTATTCTTATTCACTCTAATTTTCGATTTGTAGAGTAAAGAATTTCCGAATTTCTTTTTGTACTTAATTATTTACTGTTTTTTCATATTTTCAGACCGCAGGTACATATATCATTGAGTAAAGCATAGAACATAGATATCTTACTATTTTTCTTCTTTTGTTAACAAACACATTTTCCGCACACATTCAAATATTTTTTATATTCTTTTGCGATACGTCCACTAACCAGGGCTGCCAGAATATCTGCATTTATTTTTTTTCTTAAAAAATACCGGCATTTTCGGAAGTTTGATTCAAAAAAATCGGCATATAATTAGCATATTCAAAAATACTAATTTATGTAATATTTAACTGTTCTTAGAAAAATATATATAAAACGGACGTTTCAGTGTAAAATAATATATATTTTAAACCTATAAGTTTAACAATTAAAATAAAGGTTATTAAGATAAATTAAATGATGACAAAAATGTTGGTTGTTAAACCGACTCACGAAAAAAAGTAAAAAAAATGCTTGTCTTAAAATAAACCTTGGTTTGTTTTATGATGATTCCCAAAATATTTCGGGTCTAGCAATGAGATCTCACGAGCTGGACCATTTTTAAAAAAGGTCTTTTTTTTACCCATACCCATACTCAATATGGATATCATATGAAAGGTTTTTTAGAGGCGCGTCCGGCGGTATATATAACATGTTCAAGCATATCCTGACATGTACTATTTTCAAGGATATTCTATAAAAAAACAAATTTTTGACTCTTTTGTACAGAGATATTTGTGATTGAAATGTCAAACTTACATGTCATAATCTATAGACGATTTAAGTGAACACGTGTTTCAGATTTTTTTGAAATTTGCGATTTTTCGCGTTTTATCAGAAATTCAATGTGGTGGAAACAATATGTTCAATATGGATACCAGAACTTTTCTTTTGACAAGTAAATCATCGCTGAATGGATATAATTTGGAATTATGCAAATTTCGTACATTTTGCGCGATGCTCTGAACTCAATATTCCATCGTGTGTATCGATATTACTGTTTTTGTGTATTGAGAGCAGTCCTGTTGTAAGGTGCTCTTGTAACTGCGTCGTAAATAAAATAAAAGAGACGAAAATGGCAACAATTACAAATAATGAACACTGCATTAATTTTATAAAGGAATATAAAAATTTTCGACAACAATGGGACATAAAATGTGAAACCTAAAAAAATAAAACTAAAAACACAGCAGCATATGAAAAATTATCAATTAACAAATTAATTAATTTGATTTTCTTCCGCGCATATTTTATATGATCAGTTCGACAAACAAACAGAACTGATGTTTCGTTTGAGATTTTGTTGTTGTGTGGCATCGTCTGTAAATGAAAAAAAAAAAAAAAAGAAACACAGGTTCTGTGATGAATGTTCCTCGTATGTAGGCAGCTTAATATTCGATATTTTGTAAAATTGTAGACGTATGTATTTATCCGAAAATTTCTTTGGAAACCACCTTTTTAATATTGATCTTCTCATACAAGTTTTGAAACAGATCTTATTGTTTGGTCCTTAAAATGTGTGTGCTAGGTGTTAGTCGACAAATAACCCTGCAAGCATTTGGAAGATATCTTCCAAGAAGTTATTAAAGCGATATCTTCTATTTTTCATTTGAATGAAAATAATCAAGTAGTATTTTAAAATTGTCTTCCTTTTATTATTTGGAAGATAATTTGGTGATATTTGGAAAAAAATAATTCAAAAATTGAATTTTTTGTCATAGGTTTTTATGATGATATTGCGGCAATATTACCTTCTTATCATCCGGAAGATAAAGAAAATTTGTTTGAAATTCTTTGTCATTTTGGAAAAAGTTAAAACAAAAATTGTATAAAAACAATCAACAAACACATAGGAAAGAAATTTCTTGAAAAAATCAAGATCTAATGCGAGGAAAAAATCGACTACGTTGAAATCAAGATAATTAATGTGTTGGTCAATGGATTATGTATGCAGATCTTCTTTTTCAGGCTTAAATTTAATAATTAAAAATTAAAACCTTTATATTGTACCGGGGAGTTTATTTGGCGATATCACCTTTTTATCTTCCAGATGATAACTTAGCGATATCGCCGATTTATCTTTCTGGGGTATTGCTTTCGTGTTGCCTGAAAGTATTGCTTTCGGGTAACAGTTATTCCCGACGGAAGAAACTTCCGCAATACGAAATTGATATTGCCGGCATTAAATGTTTTCTTCCTGGCAATATGATCGGGGAATCTTCTTCGTATTGCCATGCTTGCTGGGAAGTCTTAGATTTTACAAAAAAAATTTTTAATTTGCTGACATCGTAATTTTTTATAAATTCAATACATTCATGGTATAGGGAAAAATGTAGGGAAAAAATTTTAGTGTGTAGGAAAAAAGAGGGAATTTTTAAAACAAATATAGGGAATATTCAAAATAGCGTCTGGCATCACTGTGTAGGTCTCGTTTTGAACAAAACGATATCGCTTTTCTTACGGAATCGACACCATGGTGATTTTTTCATTCTATAATTTGCCCGAATTCGGGCAAAGAGAAAAATGCATAAGAAATCCTATTTATAAACAACGCTACACTCAAAAATATAAGTTAGTAGAAAAGTTAGTAAAACGTTTTGTATATCAATTGTACTAGTTTTCAGCAAAAGTTTTAGTTATTTTTTTAGCACTAAACTAATTTTGAACTAATATTTTACTAATTTATTTTGCTACAAAAATTGTGCTGATAACCGCACTTATAGCGTGGACGACAACCGACAACCAGCTTGTCTGGATGTAGTACAGACAACGGAAATGATAAAAAAGAAAAACAACTCCACACAATTTCTATATTTAAATTTTCAGCAAATAAATTAACTATAAATTAATTCAGTCTACTAATATTCAGCAAAAAGTTTATTGATTTTAGCAAGGATTTTTTTCATTTGCAATCGACTAAGTGTTAGCAAAACTTTTGCTGAAGATTACAATTTTTTTGGTAAAAATCAGCTCGCAAACCTTTTTTGCAAGCACACTCCTGACTAAAAATTTGCTGACACAGCAACATTTTTTGCTGACTTTACTGATGTTTTTTTTTGAGTGTACTAAATAAATAGTGCGAGGGTTGAGCGAAACTTTAAACTAGAGGAGAGATTTTGCTCCTTCTCCAGCAATAATACAATGGGGTCGTGACCGCTTTAAATTTGTTCGAATACTAAAATCCAGTGTCACACTCTTTATGTAGAATCTAAGAATTTGTATGATCTTAGTAATACCAATATTTATATTTGCTTCAAAATAACAAAATTAATATATTGCCTACCTACTATGGAGGGCATAAAACTCTCCTGACATTTCAATGATAAAAACACAAAACTAATACACAAGTATTTAATTATTAAGTGCATTAGAATAAACGAAAACAAATGATTATGCAACTAATAACATAATTATTTAAACAAATAAGAAATTGATAGCTTATGACGCACGATAGAGACGATTTAAATAAAATTATGTACTTATACTACATTTGCACTTTATCAAAAACAAGTAGTTTCAAAAAAAAAATTAATTTTGTTGTCAAATTCTATACAAATTTTGACTCAAAAACTAAAAGTAAAAACTACTGGTTTTCGGTTGTAGTGTTATAGTGCATTTAGACTGAGCAAAAACTACCTAGTTTCCGAAAAATAAATCGCAGCCAAATTAGCAGAAAATATGACTGCAGTGAACTATCAAAATCTACCAAAATTATATTCTTTAATTTGATAAAAAAAAACATGGCTTTGGATGATTGAAAAAATATTGAAAAACAAAATTTAGCATCATTTTAGGAAAATTTTCTGAATGTTGGAAAAAGCTATTTGCAGTAAAAATCAACTAGCAGCTACAACCAATTTATAAAATTTCAGCAAAATTTTTGAGAACCGCTTACCTCTAGTTTTATTCTAGGATAGGTTCTCTTACCACCGATTCCATGGAACGAGTCCTAAATCTGATTCCCTAAAGTTAAAATGTAAGGTTTGACTGTTCCAGAACTAGTTGTAAAACTGGTTCTAAAGCAACCTGTTCTAGTTTGAAGAAATAGAACTTATTACTAATAGACTCCATATTAAAGCTCATGATCTGCCAGCAGTTCTTTAGATTTTACCTTTTCACTGGGATTATAAGCATTCCAAAATTATATAGAATTGGTACATCACAATTTTGATGTATAAAAATTATTCAAAATTGGCAATTTTTTCTAAGAAAAATGTTCTTCAAATTCGTGCATTTAATATCAAATAAAACTAAGCTTAGGTGTGTTAGCATTGCAAATCAACAACTCTTAATTTAAGTGACATTAGGGGCATAATTAATTTAAGGCGTAATATTAATTAATTTAAGGCATAATCCCGTAAAGAAAGCAAAAAGGAAATGTTGTTGGTTTTTTCTTGGAGCCCGATCAGTTCATCACTTTATCCGACATTTGAAATACCAATTTAATAGTCATACAAATTGGAATAACTTTATGCTTATGCTCACTTATGCTTACTATAGAATATTTACTACAGGTTAATGTCCTCTTATTAATTAAAACACAAAAACAAATCAACCAATTCTTAACAAATTATTATTACGAAGAATCAACAGATCAAATGGGTCAATGGACATGAAAATAAGAGTAACCTTGAAAGTGACAAAAAAATGTGAAAAAATTTACTACGAAATTAACTTGGTTCTAAAAGACAACAAATTAATTTATTAACATTTCACAACAGCAATAAATAAAACACCAAACAAAAATAAAGAATGTTACCAACCAACCTACGCTAGGACAGACAACCATCTCAGAAACCATAGTAGAAGTGGAATCAAAATAAAAACTTTAAAATATACGTTTCCTTAAATATCACAAAAGAAAACAACAATATCGCATGGATTGTGATTTGCAAAATATTTTTAATTTTTTCTCGAACAACAAAGATTCTTTAAAACAAACTGAACAACACATGGTTCAAAATAAAAACACTTCATTCATTCATTCATTCAAGTATCTAGTTAGTACTAGAATATATACGTAGAATATAGTAAGAATTGTAGGAATGGTAGTGAAAAAAATAAAATGATATGTTCTTTAACCATCATTATATTCATTCCATAATACTATAACGAAAAGTGCGATTTCAAAATATGTTTATTTATTGCAGACAATAATATCCCAGCAATCATTTCTAGAATAGGTTGCCAAAATTATCATTAGTAGATTTTTTTTTATAGAATATATTCCTATAAACTAAACCAATATATCCGAAGTTTTAAAGATGGTGCTATTTCTTTCCCTTCCGTTTTTTTTTAAATGGCCCATATCTAAACTAAGAGAGATAGAGAAAAGTTGACAAAACCATATAATAACCCCGTGAAAACGTTATCTCTATCCAAAAATGGGACTTGTTAGGGCCTTGGTCCCTCGGAAATTTTTAATAAAAATTGTCGACTTCCTAAAATTGCCCATATCTCCGGAAACTAAGCGAGATGGAGCGAAAAGGACAAAATGTTTGCTCTTTGGAGTGTCCTTAAATGCCCTTAGATATAGGCTAGGACCAAAAAATATTTCAAAATCAACCAATGTTATTTTAAACCAAAAAATAGGAAAAAATGTTGTTAAAGTAACAAATTTTTCTGTTCAGCCAACAGACATATTATTACACTCACAATAACTTTACCGTAATAGTTCAACAGTTATTTAAAAAGTAAATCAGTAAAATTGTTTCAACTGAAAAAGTAGTTAAATTGCAAAAAAATATATATTTGAACTTCTTCTATCAGTCAGTAAACAAAATACAAAAAATACGGACTTTCGGTAGAAGTTAAGATATTCCATAAAAATTTCATGTTATAATACAATTAATTTTAACATAAACGAGAAATCTATAATTTTTACCGACTTGGCCTAACTGGCCATTCATCATTAACAATTAAAAATAAACCAAATACAATTGTTTTAAACGAAAAGTGGGTGGTCCATTTTTTAATTTATTTTCAATTGTTTTATCCGGTATATGCAAAATTTTTGTTCCCATGTACTCAGCCGGAAATACATTTTCATTGTGTGTAATAAGAAAGTACATTTTTAAAAATTTTTGAAAAAAGTGGATTTTCGAACCATTCAAATGGGTATGTAGAATCGCATGGTAAAGTCAGATTTCCTATAAATGCAGCTATATATATGACGAACTCTAATATATGTACATATATACATTAGAGTTCGTCATAAAAATTTGATTTTCGGATATTATCAATTTTTTTTAAAGTTTTTGCATAGAAAAAAAGAATGGCGTTCTTTTCTCTTTTTTATTTCAACGCCTTCCACTGGCGCAAGTCGGCCAAAAACGCTGTTTTTAGGACCCTTTTCTTCCAGAGCAAAAACAGCTGCATTTATAGGAAATCTGACTTTAGCATTCGATTCTACAACAAAATTTAATATAAAAAACTTCTTTTTTTGCATTTTCAAAAACTTCTAAAAAGTAACTTTCTTATTACACACAATGAAAATGTATTAGCGGGTACAAAAATTTTGGCTACACCGCGAACCGTTAAAAAGTCGCGATATATCCAAAATGTTTTTACCAATGTTCTCAGCAAGGAATACATTTTCATTGTGTGTAATAAAAAAGTAACTTTTTTGAAATTTTTGAAAAAAGTGGATTTTTGGGCCACTCTAATGACTATCTGCTGTATTCAGAAAACGCAAAAAAAATGTTTTTTATATTAATTTTTGCTGTGGAATCGAATGGTAAAGTCAGATTTCCCAGAAATGCAGCCGTTTTTGCTCTGCAGAAAATGGGTCCCCAAATCAGCGTTTTTGGCCGACTTGCGCCAGTGGAAGGAGTTGAAATAAAAAAATAAAAAAACGCCGTTCTTTTTTTTATGCAAAACCTTAAAAAAAAAATGATGATATCCCAAAATCAAAGAAATTTTATATATTTCTGACGAACTCTAATATATATATTAGGGTATTCAGTCGATTAATCGTTATTCGATTAATCGAGCAATTTTGCTCAGAAATTGTTCGAATAATTTAAAAATCCCAAATTTCGAATACCGAATAATTCGAATAATTTCATACGATTAATCGATTAATCGAAAATTACGAAAAAGTTAAAAAAATATAAATCTTTTATTAAAGTAAATATGCTAAAATCTAAAATTTTTTTTCAAAGAATCGTGATAAATAATTTGCTGCAGGCTTGTACCTATCCGGATTTCATTCTGGCCTAAAAATATAATCAAGGGACGACTTTTAGAATTTCTAGAAATATTTGTTAGCTTCAACTCAATGAGAATTTTATGCTTTCAAGTAGGAACGTTAATAAACATCTTAAATCCCAAAGAAAAATACAAAAACAACATAAAATTATCACAGTTTGCTTTGTCATCTTACAAATTACTACTCTGTTGTTATGACTTATTTAATAAAGTAGTAGTATCTATTTACGTATAGAATTATTATTTATAATTAATGCTCAATGTATTAAAGTTTGTTTAGTAAGCACTCTGAATTAATAAAATATAATAAACGGATGGAGGTACAAAAACGTAGAGGGAAAATAAATTCTCAACAAAATTCCTCTCTACATTTACGTTTTTTTACGTATTACGTATTCAATGCATAGGAAAAGATGCAAATTAATGTACGTTGTCTTATATTCTTCTTTAACTCTTTAACTCATTGCGGTGTGGTTCTCCCCGATTTGGATAAAATTTGAATATATGAAAGAGGGGACAGAAAAAATAAAAATATTGATAAAATCTGATCTCAATTATTACCTTTTTTTCAATTTTTATGAGTTTCAAAAGAGTTACTGAATTTATATTTGTTCATTTTTGTAAAAACACAACAAGTGTATGTATTATTTTACAGACATTTTTTTCGATTAATCGATTAATTTTCAAATTTTGTTCGATTAACCGGTTAAGAAAAAAACCCGAATAATTATTTGAACGATTAATCGATTAAAATAAAAAGCCAATTATTTGAATACCCTAATATATATATGTATACCCGATCAACAAAACATTATATCTAGCATATGTAGTCATATTGCACTTAATATAGATCGAAATTTAATCTTATCCAATTTCATCAATTCTTTGAATCCATTGTTTTCAAAATCGCAAAAGTAGCGTCACTAAAACAGCTGTAACTTGTTCACTAATGAAGGAATTTTCATTAAATTTTGAAAGGTATCGTCCAAAGGTTGGTAGTTCCAAAATATCATATTGATTTTTCATTAGTGGCGCCACCTATGTGTCATCCTACGGACTTTTCAGCCGATATGTTATACATGACTAATATATCGCATCAGGGATGGAAAACATGGTACAATTGTACTGTTTTTGGTACATTTTGACCTCCGTTGGTACCGTGGTACTACCGCAATCCATTTGATACAATTTCAAAAATTTTTAATTTTTGTATTAAATGAACTTGTTGTAACTTACTTAAAGTTACTTTAAAGCTGTTAACAAATATTCATAATGCAGATGTGGACGGAAATCTATATAACAAAAACTTGTAACTGACAACTTTTGGGCCCAATGTTATAAAAAATGTATTATACTACATTTATACCTGAGCAAAAACCACCATTGCTTTTGCCTCTTGTAGTTTTTAACTTGTCAAAACGCATACAAAAAAAAAAAAACAAGCAAAAACTAGTTTTGTACAAAAACTAGGTGGTTTTTGCTCAAGTATAAATGTAGTATTATTATTTTCCCGTAATCAGCTCATGGAAAATTTACGAAATATTTTTTGAAAAGTAAAAAAAAATATTACATTGTTTTCTTAGGACGGGTAACTTATCTAAAAAAATAACCAGAACAAAACTTTAACAACATATATTTTGATATAAATTTGATATTCACAACTATTGGTTATTTTATTATACATAAGTTAGCAGGTCTTTGTGTCGTACAGAATGGTATTTCCTGCAAGGTTGACCTGGATCGCACGTACTTTTTATTTAAAAAAAATTGGTGAGGACTGAAAAAGTACAATTTTTGTAGAAGAATATTTCCTGCAAGTTTGACATTGTTCGGACAAATATTCTATATATGAAAAATTTTGGTACCGTGAGAGTCGAAAAAGTACAACTCATTTCCATCCCTGTATCGCATAGATTGGAAAAAATCAAATACCGGATTTGAAACCACTGGAGTTTTTAATATTCTATGTGGAGTAGATATAACTAATTCTTTCAAACAGACTATTGTGCTGGGATAGATGCCGATGACATGCTTGGCATTTGTAACTTGCGATTTAACTTCAGGAATGGTCAGTTTAATTTTACGCAAATCATTGTAGTTCTAACGACTAATTAAATCGTTCATTAACATCAATTTATGTAAAATTTGATGTTCGTACTAAAAACTACTACTATAGTTTTATAATATAACCCACTAAAACCGGCTAATACATAAATCCGAAATTTTCAATTTTTTTTATTTTTGGTCTTAAAAACGAAATTTTTTTTTGATGGCCCAGTACATTTTTGAACTAATGCTTTACCTAGTGTCTACAAATGCAATGAAACGTGCAAAGAAATTTGAAAATAACACACAAAGCAACAACAAAATTGTTTTCGTTGTTTTTGCTAAGTGTGTTCTTTTCAAATTTCTTTGCACATTTCAGTGCATTTGTAGACACTAGGTTACAAAGAATAAAAAATTATTTAGACTATTGAAAATATTAAAAAGACAATCGAAAGAGTATTAAAAAATAACACCCTTAAGTTAAGAATTCAAAATTTTAATAAAAATTAAAATCTTTAGAAGAAGTTGTAAATAATTGTAACCAAGAATCTTGAATAATACGCCAGTAGAAAAATCTGTCAAACGGGTTTCAAATCGATTTGACTAATTTTTAGTTGAAACACTGATTTAAACAAAGATTTTAATTATCTTTATTTAACATAACACTAACAATCCTCAGTACTTTAACAAGTTTTGAGTGTTAATTTTCAAAACTATTTATAACTCATTTTTAAGAACCCATTCGTTAAATTTTACAAAATTTATTGTTGAAATATAATATTTTCATGTTACTGTTATTACCCGGTAGATGGCGCCGCCTATGTATCCGAAGTTTTAAAGATGGCTCTATTTCGTTCCCTCCCGATTTTTTAAAATGGCCCATATTTCGAAAACTAAGAGAGATACAGCAAAATTGATGAAAATTTCGACTATCCTTAACTAAATAATACCCCAGCGAAAGGGGTTATCTCTATCCAAAAATGGACCATGGTGGAGCCTTGAAACCTACACCGATAAAATTCCATGGTTAGATAGTTGAAAAAATCTATAGTTGAATTTAAAAAAAATCTGAATAACTATCATAAGCATAAACAACTATTGTTTTCATTGAAATCGATAATATTTGATTAATAAAGATTTCAATTAATTTAAAAATGTCAAAACAGTTTTCAAACATATTAACAAAAAAAAAAAAAGAAACGAAAATATGAAGAGTAAAATACCATATCTATAGTGTCGATTAACCATTTTTTAATTGAAATAGTTGATTTCTATTATTATCTTGACATTAGAAATACTTAGTTATCCTCAACTAAATAATTTCAACTATATATTAGTTAGGGGTATTTCACCTATGAGATAGTTGAAATATTCGTTATCATCAACTAAGGAATTTTTAGAGTGTAGAGAATTTCTAATAAAAATTTTCCACTTCATAAAATGGTCCATATCTCGAAAACTAAGCGAGATAGAGCAAAACGGATAAAATGTGTTCTCTTCTGGAGTGCCCTTAAATGACTTTAGATGGTATGGACTAGGCCCGGGGAGGGTCCCGAAACCTTAATTTGAACAAATTTTACGACTAAGTATAATTACAAATAGGTACTTATTTCTTACTTAAATTTAGATTTGTTAAATTTAACAAAAGAGTTTGTTAAAATCAACTAATTTTATTTTAAGCCAAAAAACAGGAATAAATTTTGTTAAAGTAACAAATTTTTCTGTCCAGCCAACAGACGTATTATTTTGAGTGTAGATGTTAACATAACAATTCCTAAGAAAGGGGACCTATTGCAAAAACTGGAGCGGAATAACACTACTAAACGCACTACTCCTACTTCAAAGAATAGCCCTAATTATTGAGCCCAATTTATGCCATGAGCAAACAGGATTCAGACCCGGAATATTATGTGCGGGTCACATTAGTACCACTCGAGCAGTCACAAGAGCACAATTCCCATTTATATATATATACCTTTAGACCAGCAATCTGGGCGGTAAACGTCACTTAGACTAAATTGATGAGAATTGGTACGAACAATAAAACCACTCTGTCATAAAATACATCCATAATTTTCTTCCAAAATATGAGCAATTATTGATAAAAAAAATTTGAAAATTTCAAAAAAATGTGTTTTATTTGAGTAAGTTTTGACTCATAGAATAAGAACCCTTGGGAACATAAAATCCTAAGATTTTGTATTTTATTTCTCAATATTTTATTTTAAATTTAACTCCGATATTTTGATTAGCATTGTAAATGATCCTCTGGGATATTTCAAAAATATATATTTCTGAATGTTACTGTGAGTTAAAAGCTTCTTGATGCTCTTAGAGTGTATTCAAAAATAAAATACAAAATATTTGGATTGTTATTTTTGAAATACAACATGATCTAAAGCCAAACGGTACTATAAATTTAAAATGATTTCGAACTTAAAATTTTTGAATTTCACAATAGTTTTGTAATTTTTTTTGTATTTTACTTTTTATAACCACAGATACATGGCATATACTGAGAGTGTCAAAAGAAACTGTACACGTTAGAGTTTTATGTTTTCAACTTTATTTTGCTAATTTGCTTTATCAATTAATTTAGCATTTTATGTTTTTTGAAAAATATATTTTCTTATTTTATAAAACAACAATAACAAAAATCTTGCAATAATAAAAAATATACAATAAAAACAAAAAATAAATTTAAAAACATTAATATGCAAGGGCTTGTGCAAATTTAAATGTTACTGACACTTTAGAAAACATTGTTTTCTATTGTTGTTTATACACGAATGGATGTCACTACATTGCTAGATCTGTCAAAACAGCAGAGTAGTATATTGGAAGATGACAAAGCAAATTGTGGTAAATTTTCTGTTCTTATTTTTGTTTTTTCTTTCATATTTTAAATGTTTAATGACGCTCCTAGACGAGAACAAGAAATTCTCATTGAGTTTGTGATTTGACTTAACAAATATTTCCAGAAATTCTAAAAACGTTGTCCCCTGACGATTTCCTTAGGCAAGAATGAAATCCGGATAGGGAAATACCTACAACGGATTATTTTTCACAATTTGTTAAATAAGTTTGGGATTTTAGCACATTTAATTCCTTTAAAAATACTTCATATTTACCGCGTTAAAAGAAATTGTGCAATGAGAATAACAAAATAATTTAAAAGAATTTAGTATTTTGTTTGCTTTCCATTTATTACGCCAATCTTCTGGGGCATCGATTTCACCAGGTTTCTTGTTACTTCGGAAGAGATTTTCTACCATTCCTCCATTACCACTGATTTGAGAGAGTCTTTGCTTGTGATTGTTCTTCTTCTTATTTGCCGGTTCAGATGCTGCCACAAATTTGTAATAGGGGGATCGTCTCGCTGATTGGGAGTACGATAAAGTAGCCATTCTTTTACTAGTTTTGCGGTGCGCTTAGGATCATTGTGTTGTTCAAAGACCCAAGTTTGATCACAGTCCAATTTTTCGCCACAGGGTGGCAAATAATGTTTTAAAATGGCGTTGTAATCAGTTTTATCCATAGTGCTCTCTATGAAAACCAAGTTACATATACCTCTGGCCGCCATACATCCATATACCATGACCGAACCACCACTGTGCTTCACTGTGGATATTACATATTGATGGGCAAATTCTGAGTTCTTGCATCTCAAAATTTTAACGGGTTTTTTCCCACCAAAGATTTCAAATTTGCTTTCGACGCTAAATACCACATTTTTTAAGAATATATTGGGTTTATTTTGATACTTTTAGCAAAATTCCGAAGTTGCTGTTAATTGATTTTCGAGGTATACTTTTTTTTGGAGCTCGTCCTTATATATAGTCCATTTGCATGTAGTACTCTACGTACGTGATGTGCTGGCGCTAACGTTGACACCTTTGCATTATAACATTTTAACAGCACTTTAAGTTGGATTTTGTTTCACTTTTCTTATTTTAGTCCGATTTACATAGTCCGTTTATATCGATCTATATTTGAAAACTTTTTATACTTAGCAATTATGTGTTTTACAGAATTGTGGCTTATTTCAATCATTAAACCAATTTCACGCAATGAGGGACTATATCGGAGAGGACTATAACCGAAAAGTACTGTATTTATTAAAAACTTCATACACGGCATGAAAAAGGTTCATTAAAAATAGTTTCATAAAAATAGTGAAGCGTTTTCATAAAACTTAAGAAATTTTTCATTCACTTTGTGAAGAAAACTTTATCAGTTTAATGAACAATTCCATTAAAACTCGTCCAAACAATTCCCTCTTTGTAGTTTTTTGCTCCTCTATAATATATCCAAGTTTCATAATTATCCAAGGGTCCGACTCAGAAGACATAACTTACTATTGACCTAATTTCAATCGAAAACTGACAAAACTTTTCTCTATTTGAATTAATTTTGCATGTCGCAAGTTCTGGCTCTTAAAAGATTAATCAAATAAAAATAGTTCTCATAGATGTGCGTATGTAGGTAGTTTAGCAATATCTTATATTGTTTTCGCATTTTTAAACGTCGTAGAATTATCATTAACTTGTCGTTATGATAATGAAATATTTTGGCGCACGCATTTTTGCCATTCAATAAATTTATACGTTTTTATTTTATTGGTGTCTATGACTTTTATGCCTTAAAAATAAGACAAGTTGTCGGCAGTAGTTTAAAATCCATACGATTTGTTGGGTTGTTTGTTTCACTACAAATAGTCTTGTTATAAGATGTCATTAAAAATGGCATGGAAAGACAACAGTGAATGTAAATGTAAACCAGCCCTGCACTGATAGAAAAAAACGTGTAAAAACAGTGATGGCTGGACTGTAAATAATCATCTAGTATAACAGACTTGAAGTTTTTCTGCAGCATGTAACATTCTCGAGATGAAAAAGGATGATTTCATTCAAAATAATGTTTAAAATATTTTAAAATAACTAAACAGAGGTGATTCAACTAATATTTATGCGTCAAAATTTGATTCAACTAATAATTTTGTGTCAAATCAAAAAAAGTTATCAGTTTTTTACCCTAAACTGTTGAAGCGAAAAACGATTGATTTTGCATTTCAGTGTTTTGGAATCGATATTTCGAGGCATTACTGACATTAGTTTGACAAATTAAATTTGTTTCACACAATTTTACCCTTTGAGGACCATACATTTTCTGCCGAAGCGATTTCGAAAATTTTGCGATTTTCATAATCTCTGACCTAATAATAGTTATGCCAAGAAAAATTGGCTCCGTAGAACCCCTCCTTTCCGCTTGCCAAAAATATTTGCCATTTGACGACCCTGCCGTTCCGGATGAAGCGATTTTTATTATTATTTTATTTTCGTGCTCTGGACCTAAATTATGGATATGTTACGAAAAATTTATCTCATAGACCCCTTGCTTGCCCTTCATTTCGCTTGTCAAAGTTTGTGCTTTTTACCCCTTAAATGAAGAATTCTAAATAACCAACTTCGAGGGCTCGCAAGGGGAAAGCGGGACTAGGTAGGGATTTGCTGCCTACTACGTTTTTGTTCCCCCATTTCTCCTTTACAAATGACCTTTTGAAATATTTACTCTATCTTTTGTCTGGGCAATTATAAATTCGAAAAATCCTTGGGCAAGCATACTTACCTATGGTCGTCAAAGGGTTAAGAAGTTTTTGATCGCGAAATGTTATGTTTTTAATATATTATTTTTTGACTTCGCAACCGCTGATTGGATTTTAAGAAATTTTATATTTTTGAAAAGCATTTAAAAGGACCAAAAATACAAAATTAAAAAAAAATTTTTTTCGCGGAATGAAATGTATTTTTATTCGCGAAACCGCCATTTTGATAAACACAAATTGTATATTATTGGAAAGCATGTTGAAAACCCAAATATGAAAAACTAATAAATTGAAAATAAATTTTTGTTATATCTTTTGCTTGCGGAAATGTAAACTCCGTTACCACAAAAAAAATTAAAATTGTGCAAAAAAAGTTATTGCGACAACTTGTAGAAGCGATTTTTTACAATTACGTTTATAATGACTAAACTTACTGATTCCATTAAGAAAAAACCGAAATATTAACACTTTTTGCTTCTCACAAATTTGGCCCAAAAACATATCACATTTTTTGATTCCACCAATATAAATTGATAAAAATATAAATAAATTAAAATAAACAAATTGATATATAAAATGAAAACAGCTAAATTTGCAATTTTTTATATTTATTTATAAAATAAAAAAATGTTTTTTATTTGGATGTTGTCATACCCTTTTGAAAATTTACCAAGCGTCTTGACAAAATTTGTCTTTAATTTTATGTTTCTATCAGGAAACTTTTGCTCTAATTGTTGTAAATTATACTCCTTTTTTTCTGCGTGTGCTAGTAGTAAACCAACCTCTAAGATTTTCTCAAACTCATCGTAACTCTTTTCAATAGCCTCAAATATATTCCAGCTCTTTTGGAAACCTTAGGCAGAAATGAAATAAGTTTTGGGATTTTGGCACATTAATTCCTTAATTGCAATTAAAAACTTTTTTGTTGAACATGGAAACTTTTTTTATTTTTGAGCTAGAATTCCCGGAATCCCGGTAAATTTAAAGATTAATCATGTATTCCCTGAAAAAGAAGTAGTTAACTGTACTATAAATGTACCTATACATAAAAATATATTCAATAAATACTGCATAATACGTATTATTACAAATGACAGTCTGGATTTCCCTAGTTGACTATGCCCTAGATGCTAAAATGTCAAGGTTAAAAAGAATGATAGGGAATATTAAGAACAAAACAAATAACACTGCATGACAAAATCTTGACTTTTAAAAATGAATAGAACTCTGACCATCAATTCTATATATCTCGGACATGCTGATTACAATGGCGTACTTTATTTTTCGATCAATGGTACAGATTTTTTGCTAAATGTGTTTGGCGGTTGTCCATCCAGTTTTTTATATAAAAAAATTTTCAAATTCAATTAATATGAATTTTTTGTGTTAAAATGTAAGCACAGGACCGACCTGTGGCCATGTTTACGATATAAATGCGATGTGCTTATCTTGATATTTAAACCACTACTTAGCGTTTTATATAGTTTTTTTTTGTGGGATAAATGGTTTAGTCGCCGAATGTACAATCGACCCCAATTAACGTAATGCCTAAGTAAAGAAGCAAATAAAAGGAAAATATTTCAATAAAAAAAATGTATTCATCTATAGCGGCCTATACACTAAAATGGAGATTTTTCAAAAATTTTGTATGGCAGCATAGCTTTCCAAGTTGCCTTCAAAGTCCAACTATTAGTATAATATGGGGCACCTCTAAAAACTGTTCATGCAAAATTTCAAACAAAACAGTTTTATTTGCAAAAGTTATCGCAATAAATACATTTTTTTACTAAGGTTAGTATCGTTCTAAAGACACTTTAGTATCTTAAACCATAAAAACCTATATAAAACGCTAAGTAGTGGTTTAAATATCAATATTAGCACATCGCATTTATATCGTAATTTTTTGAGTGTCATGCAGTGTAATTAAATAAACATAATTATCACTTTTCTTTTCAAAATGTTTATTAATAAAATCAGAAAAGAAAGTAAACCAGAACAAAACAAACTGATTGTTTTTCTGGAACAAAAGGCTAAAATTAGTTTTTCATAACGTTCCGTAACGAATCAGCTGATTTGATTTTGTTTTATGAAAAAACTTTTGAGTCGTTAGTTTGTCCGCAACGTAATGTTTCGTTCCGGATGAACCTGTTAAAAACAGAATTTTTGTACTACGCTAAGTGACAGCGTGGTGACAGCTAAGATTCAGAGATCTGCGCCGAGAGGCCAAATTGGCTGAGCGGTCGTCCATTTAATTTTTTTTAATTCTTTTTTTTATCCTTAGGCCTTTTTGTATGTGTTGACTAAAAGTTGTCCAGCCGATCAGCCTTTGGCTTACAGCCAGCTTTAAGCCGCAAAAATTTTCGTCATCCACCGCAGGCGATTAATTTGATCGGCGCAGGTCTCTGCTAGGATTTTACAAGTTGGCAAACAACATTAAAACAAATTCTTTTAAGTTTAAAAGTTAATTTATAAAAATTAGTATATATATTATATATTAGTGGATGAGAAGTGGAGTACTCTACGTTGCAGAGTGGAGTGGGCTAAAATAGAGATGGCATGATACGAAATAATATATAATAAAATAAGGAACAAAATCCACTCTGTAGAGTGGAGAACTCCAGCATTGTAAATCTGGCTTAAGTTCCGGAAAATATTCGAAAGTGGTAACTACAATTTAAAAAAAGAATATAAAATTTCTGGCAAAACAGCTGATACGTTATTACGGAAAAGACTACCCAGTCAGAAATCGCCAGTGGTACAAAAAATCAAGCACTGGCATACCACTGGGTAACCACGGTATTAAAAATAAATGACTGGCAGAACACTCATTTGGGACGCTTTGCCAGCGTTTGCGAAAAGCGTTTTACCAGTATTTGTTTTACAAAAATTTCGGTGGTTTATAAAAAAAACCACTGGCAAAGAATTGGCTTAGAGTGATATGCCAAGGTTTGCAACCAGTGGTTATCCAGTGCTACCTAGCCAATGCTACCAGGCGTACAAAAATCAATTCACTGGAAAACCAATGATTTTATAAAAATGCTGACGCTACGTTAAAAAATGTTTGTAGTCGGAAGGTTCCAAGTTCAAATCCGGTTGCAAGCAAACAATTTTTTTTTGTTTTTTTTAATTTAAAATTTTTTTTGTTTTATAAAATCAATTTTTTTGTTTGTGGGTAAGCTCCTTCAAGACCAACTTTTTTTTGCCCTCCCAACACAAAAAATTGTTTGCCAGTACTAGCATTTTGGCACAGCCATTAGTTGTCCAGCTATTATCACTCATTTATGTGTTTAGCCATCAAATATTATATGTCTCGTTAGCTCAGTGGGTAGAGCAATCGTCTGCCAATCTGACGGCCTGGGTTCAAATCACGGCAGGACCAAAAAAAATACATATGAACTTTTTTTAAATTTTATTTTGGAAAATATATTTCCAGACCACCTATTTATTGGTTTTGCCAGCGTTTTGCCAACGTTTAAAAATTTTGTTCCTCCAGTGCTTTTCCGGCGCTTTTTGAACAGCCGGTCCTTTTGTCTAATGATGTTATCATTTTGGGAATGGAAAAGCACTTTTTGCCAGTACTTGTACCACCTGTTAAAGTGCTTTGCCACCGCTTTCCCGTTTGTTTTTTTCTGACTGGGTAACTACACGAAAAAGCCTTCCGGCACGGCACGTTACAGAAACGTTACGGAACTCAAAGACTAATGGAGCCTAAATACGTAAATTATTCTTAAAGTTTTGTCGTTCTAGTTGAAGAAAAAAATTTTGTTAAAAAGTTATTTCAGTATTATCTAATGAGGAAGAAAAGTCTGAGTAGTAGTGAAACCTTTACTCTAAAACCTAAACCACATAAACGCAGTGTCGACCGCAGTGCGACGTTTTCTTGCGAAAGCAGTTTTGTATTTTCTCTACTGGTCACTGCCGAGAAATTAGAAAAGTTTCTTAATAAACAAGAACTCTTTTTAAACAAAACGCAGTAAGAATTTTTTAAAAATATGAAATCGTTTTCGCAAAATTCTAGAACAAAGTTTGGCAGCACTGCCACTGTGTACTGGCATTTTCGCCATGTGGTTTGGGCTTAACAGTTATAGCGCAAAGCAACTTTGAACTAATTTTAGTCCATTTTTAGGGCTACAAGTCGCGGGTGACTGTCCTGTTTAAATCCTAGAGGACCAATTTTTGCGGGGAAATTATTTTTTACGCCCAATCTACTGTAAAATACGTGGGGAGTTGAAAAAATAACACTTTTGCACATTCCGTATGCTTCATGGATGCTCTAATACGATATGCATTAAAAAAAAAATAGTTAATTAAAAAAATAATTTGAATAAAAAAAAGATATTGTTTTAATAATTCGTTTCATCACAAAGTGACAGAATTTTTATGTTGATTATACTTACAACTTTTGGTTCAGTGTATTTTTCCCACCTTCAGCAGCTCTTTTGCGCGCTGTTACATCAAAATTTTTTATCGGGACACCCTTCTATACATGTTTCATCAAAGTCTACAGCACATTTCGCTTTTTTTTTTGCAAAACAAAAATTTGTTTTTTTAATTTATAGATTTCCTATTTTTAGCCTTTTTATTTTTATAATGCAAAGAAAGTTTAGCTTATTGTCAGTTCTTCCCCCAAAGTCTATCAGCCTTAATATCAATACTTTCCAACCCTTTAGAAAAACGTGTAAGTCCACACAATGTAATGGATTTCGTGTACATTATGGGATACTTGTTTAAAACAATTGTATATGAAACTTAAAATATTTGAAAATTATAATTTTGTCTAACTTACATGCCACTATACTTGTGTGTACTTACGAAGTATATTGGCTTGTGAGCCATTACACACAAGTATAGTGGCATGTTAGTTAGACAAAATTATAATTTTCAAATATTTTAAGTTTCATATACAATTGTTATACACAAGTATCCTATATCGTAAGTACACACAATGTGAATTATACGAAATCGATTACATTGTGTGGACTTACAGGTTTTTCTAAAGGGAAATGTATATTTTTGTTAAAGTCGACTTTAGTTAAAGTTTTGGGTGGCAGTATGCTTTGACTTGGTTTATTTTTGGAGCATTCTGATTGGTTAATTAATTTTCAACCAATCAAAACATTTGAAAATATAAATATTTTTGTAGGGTTTTCATAGAGAAAATGAACAAAACCGTTTGTTTAAAATAAAAGTCGACTTTAAATTTAAAATACTCTTTTATAGTATGGGCCTATGATTACATTAAGCTTGTTCGTTTACTTACTACTACTACTACTACTACTACTACTACTTTTACTACAGCTGAAAAAATTCAATGAAAAAAGTAAACAAAACTTTCCAATTGTAGTAAAAGTAGTACGCATTTCGAGTAAACGAACAAATTAATCAGTTGCCAAACACCGATGTCAGACAAAAATGAATATTTTATTTTCACATTAAATTCCTTCCTGGGCTATGATATTATTTTGTAGACACTTCTATAGCTAATTGCTGATTTTTTTTTTTTTGCAAAAAAAGTCATTCACATTAAATGTGATTGCCCGCTGTACAGAACATTGTTTTTTTTTTTATTTAAATACAAATATATTTGTTGCTAATAACACATAATTTATTTAGTGCTAAATTTGCACAAAATACAAGCATTTGTTTTGTGATTATTTTTTTTTACAACAATGATGAATGTTAAGAAGATAGACGAGATGTAAATGATATTAAATTTAAATTGTTTATACATTTCGTGCAAAACGTGATTTCTAGTGAATAAGAAGCGCTTAGTAATGTGAGTATAGAATGTTTCAAATACGCTCTAAATGGACTTTCATCTGTCTAAAGAATTTAAAGATTTTTTTTTTTTGAAATAGACATATTAAAGAAACTCGATCATTATTATTTTAATTTGCAGTTCTTTGCATATTTTCCTTTAACCTCAGTACACATAAAGACCACATTAATATTTTTAAATTAAACAATTAATAGAATGAATAAAATATAGTACCTGTAGTAAACATGAATGCACTGATTCACACAGAAGGCAAAAAGTCGAATTTTCATCTGGTGGTTGTGTTTTGTTGTTCAAGATTCGTTTGAGATAGCTTTACCCAGAAAAAACATGGTAATGACAGGCCATTACCATACGGATTACCAAGTAATGATATGTCATTACCTTTTGCATTACTTTAAAATACAAAATAATGACTTACTGATAACAAGTTATAGAAGTACTGATATATTCTTGCAATGTAATCATTTACCGGTAATTGATTAAGTAGTCTTTTTTTGATTTAGTCTTTTTTATATTAATATTTTATTTACAATATTAAATTGTTTCGAACATTTTTCCAACTGAGTAGAAAATTTTATGAGGTAAAAATTGTATTTCCAATATGACCAACTATTTCACAATGTAACCACTTATTTCATACCTTCTGAGTAACCACTTATTCTATCTTTGTGAGTAACTACTTATTATTTCACTAGGAGTAACTCATTATTCGCACTTTTTTTGTAAGCGAGAGGGTAATGACCACCCATGAATTTTTGGACATCGCGAACAAAAGTAATGTTGCGAGTAAATAGCCTGGTAAGTAGTGAAACCCTTTGTGTGCTACTTACTCGCTTAATTACTCGGTAATGTATGTTTTTGCTGGGTACCTAGCAAAATTTTTTTGAATAGGTTACCTCTGAATCTGCTCTAGAACAGCTCTTTTTACCACCGGTTCCATGGAACAGGTTCTAGAACTGATTCCTGGGAGTTAAAATGTTAGGTTTCACTGTTGCAGAATCAGTTATATAACTGTTTCTAGAACCGGTTCCAAAACAACCTGTTCTAGTTCGGAGGAATAAAATAAAAGTCAACGATGATGGAACATAAAGTAGAACAGGTTGCATGCAAGTACAAGTTGTTCTACAACCGGTTCTTTGCATCCGACATTTTCTCTGGGTAGGTTAGAAAAAAGACCCTTTTTAAAATTTTCTGTGGAGAGCCTCAGAAACTGTTCCCATTTCAAAAAAAATATACTCTACTTCTAAGCGGATTCAGGTGCAAAAATTTGATTTTCCGATTGGTTTCTTCGATCGATAACGGTATTTTAGTGGTATTAGCTGCCAACCCCTGGAATTTTATAAAGAATGACATATATTTTTTTAAATATAGGGCAAACAAATTATTTGATTGTCGTGTATACAGTGAAGCAGCCTTTAGGAAAAGGTTTGAAAACAATTCGATTCAAGTTTAAAAAAGTCATAAATACAATGTGACAAAAATTTGGAATTATGTAGAAAATCGTAGTGAAAAAAATTTATTTATTTTACTCTGTTTTTCGACTATAGCTAATTAGAAAAATGAATAAATTTTAATGGTTTAGTTCGACTTTCGACCAATACTTTCCCTGTGTTGCCAATATAAATAAAAAATATTAAAGGAATTGTTGGCCCACAGAAAGCAAACAAATATTTAAATTTATAGTAACTCAAAAGAAACAAATATAAAACAAAATTTCGTTTTGTAGTTAAATTTTTATTAAATAGGCCATAGATTAATTTTTTTAAATACAATTTTGTACTATTTTTCTTTTACGATTTGTAGCCAAGATCCTTAAAAATGTTGTGGTTTTTAAACCACCGAATTATTTTTATCCAGAAAAGAACGGATAAAAAGTTAAATTCGGCTATGCCGACTATATGATACACTTCACCAGTTTTTCTCAAAAGGCATCCGAAATTTGAATGACAAAAAATTTGAAAATCAGTAAGAAATTTTGAACGGGATGGTTATATAGGCACTAGGTCTAAACATAGACCGATCATTCTCTGGCCGATATAAATTAATGTGCGAAATTTTGCTACACTCAAAAAAAAAAGTCAGTAAAGTCAGCAAAAAATGTTGCTGTGTCAACAAATTTTTAGTCAGGAGCGTGCTTGCAAAAAAGTTGGTAATTTCAGCAAAACGTTTGCTGAAAATCAGCGAGCTGATTTTTACCAAAAAAAATAGTAATCTTCAGCAAAAGTTTTGCTTACACTTAGTCGACTGCAAATGAAAAAATCCTTGCTAAAATAACCAAACTTTTTGCTGAATATTAATAGACTGAAAAAAACTCAAAAACGTGTAGCGAATTTGCTTTAGTTAATTTATTTGCTGAAAATTTAAATATAGAATATGTGTAGAGCTGTTTTTCTTTTTTTGTCATTTCCGTTTCCAGAGAAGCTGCGACATCTACATCTTGTCTATCTGGTTGTCGTCCACACTATGAATGCGGTTATCAGCACAATTTTTGTAGCAAAATAAATTAGTAAAACATTAGTTCAAAATTAGTTTAGTGCTAAAAAAATATAACAAAAATTTTTGCTGAAAACGGAATTTCAGCAAAAAAATTGCTGAAAACTAGTACACTTGATATACAAGACGTTTTACTAATTTTTCTACTAACTTATTTTTTTGAGCGTAGATAACTAAATATTTGCGATATAGCGTGCACCCAAGAATACAAGGAGAGAGAGATGGGGGACGGATATCGCTAAATCGAATTAAAAAGTGATTCTGAGTTAATCGGTAGACTTAAAAGTGGGTCCAGGTCCAATATTTTCTTTGTGTTACAAACATTAGCACAGAGTTATTATACACTGTGCACTAGACCGTTCCACAAAAAAGAACCGTCGAATCTAAATAATTTTTGCAAGGAGGTTTCAAAAAAAATTCTTTTTTGCCGAAAGTAGGGGTCGCTTTTTAAATTTTTCGTTATATCTTTGGCATTTACAATCGGATCTTAAAGATACATCGGTGTTTTTATCTCGACTATTGATCTCAAGTATCCAGTTCTAGTATTTACCCACCAGATCTCATTACCTACCACCCTAACGTACCGCCCTAATGTCAGAAAATTAAAGTTGAAAAAAATCATTAAACTTTTGCTAAGGAAGTTTTTCAATAATTCCAGCAGAAAATTTTTTATTTTTTTTTTTATTGCGAAACGTATGGTCGCCTTTTAAAATTTTTTTTCATTTAATTTTTCCTTTACAGCAAAACACTGATCTCCTCGAGGCAAAAAATCGATATATTACACTTTAAAATCCGACAGTAAATGCCGAAGCTATAACGAAAACTGTAAAATGGCGACTCCTACGTTCGGCAATACATTTTTTTTTTCCAAATTGCCTTTCAAAGGTGTACCGCGCACTTTTTTTTGCCTGAAGGGTGGTACTGTGCACGTAGTGGTGTAGAGTATACAAATTTAAAAGTACTGGTTTGAAAATGGAACAATGTGTCCACAATAAGTTAAAATGTTGATGTCTTTTGAAATTGTTTATGATGCAAATGCTCTTCGTTTATTGTGTATTACATATTGATTGTTTTAGCTGCCTTATCTCCTCCTTTTGTTTTATTGACACTTTATTTACACAAAATTGTTTTGTCACATTGACCCACATCCCCAAAAAAAAATATACATATACATATGTATATAATCGTTTTGTAAAATAGACCAAAACAAAAAAATATTTAAGTGCAGTATGTTAAATGATTTCGCAATGAGATCGCAATATAAATAATTAAATTTTTAACTAAAAGTTTAAAATGCAATTTTAATAAAAATTAAACATATATTGGTAAATATTATTCGAAACTAATATAATTTTATTTGGATGCTCCTAATATTTATTTAGTTGCTACAATGTATTTGGGTGATATCAAAGAACATGATAAAAACCATCTAAAGTTTAACATGACCAAAATCCAACCTTTTTTAATCTTAGCTCTCTTAAAAACTATTATTTCTTGATCTAATGTCTCATTTTGCACGAATATAATAAAAATAAAAGTATTTCCATATGATTTATAGAAAAAAATTAGCGTATTCCATGGTCAGAAAAGTGATCAAAAAACTTTAATGAACTCTTCTCGTTTGCGTAGTAATGCTCTAGATTGTAAAAAGTAAAGTCAAGTTCACATTTCCCAAAAAGTACCTGGTTTGGCAAGCAATTTATTCTTCTTGTGGAAGAAATTCGGAACCTTTTTTTTACAACCGGTTCAATAAATGCTGAAATTAATCGGGAAGAATGCTAAAAAAAAACGCCTGTTACCATTTATAAGATCTCACACCATAAAACCATTACTTGGGCCGTATCTATCTAGTTGTCATTATGCAAGGGACACGACTGACTGGTACAAAAACAACGAAATCGATTTTGTATCAAAAGAAAAACAACCCACCTAATTGTTCAGAATTGCGACCAATAGAAGAATATTGCCCAATTATAAAAAGAACTTTGAAAAATACAGGTTCGGCAGAGTCAACTGTAGAAGAGTTCAAAACTAAGTGGATGAAAATCTAGTGCAAACACTAAAGGGACGAATTCGAAAAAAGCGCGATGTTTTGCATACCAATCAACTTCTAATTGATTGTTTTGCATTTTTGTAATTACTACAGATATACATATAAAATCAAAAATAAAAAAAAGAAATTCAAAAGCTCTCTTGGATATTCTTTTATTTTAAAAACAAAGTTGTTCGATTTTGGTTATCTTAACCTTTAAACTAGCCAATATCTGGGCGCTGTTGTGTAATGGTTAGCGCGTTGGAGTTTGTGTATGAGTTTTTTCTATCTCTCATACATATCGCAGCGTCCTCCTTCGGTTTTCCCATAGCACTTAACCCCATCGAAGTAAAATAATATAATAGTGCTATGAACTAAAAAGTTTCAACAAAGTTCGCCAACTCTATATCAGATGGCGCCCAAAACCTGTTCTAAGACTCAATGATTCTAGAAATTATATTGATATTGTGTTGTTGATCTGTTATTGAAATGCAATTGGAAATGGTGTATATAGTATTCGCTTAATTTATTCAATAGGTTTGAAATTTCTGAAATAAACTTGTATATGGTGTAGTTAAGTTTCATCTTTAGGTTTCCTTGTTTAGTATTACAAATTTAAAACGAGTAAAAACATTAAAGTCGGGCATGCCGACTATATAATACCCTACACCAGCCTGACTTAAAGCCAACTAATGTTTGGATCCGAAATTTGAATGGGTTAAAACGGACTTGCGTCAAAATTTTCTATAAAATCATAAAAGAAGAGAAAATCGAAAATATAGCCCATATGGGCGATAGGTCCAAATATGGACCGATCCTATCAATAGGCTTTTTCCTTGGGACCATGTAAGTCAGCGAACCAAATTTCATTGAAATATCTTCGTATTTACGACCTGCAGCGTGTAAAAAAGAAAATTTTGGGGGCACCCTTATATGGGCACTAGGTATAAACATGGACCGATTTCAACCAAAATCAATAGGCTCCGCTCTTGGCCCGACATAGGTCTGTGTACCTAATTTCATTCATATATCTTCGTATTTGCGACCTGCAGCGTGTAAAAAAGACAATTTTGGGGGGTACCCTTATATGGGCACTAGGTCTAAACATGGACCGATTTCAACCAAAATCAATAGGCGTCGTCCTTGAGCCGACATAAGTCGATGTACCATTTCATCATTTGATCCAAATATCTTAATATTTGCGACCTGTGAGTGTTCACAAGAATGCATGGACAGACAGACGGATGGACGGACATCGTTAAATCGAAATAAAAAAAAATTCTGAGCCGATCGGTATACTATAAGGTGGGTCTAGGACCAATATTTTTTGGTGTTACAAACATCAGCACAAACTTATAATACCCTCTCCACGTAGTGGTGTAGGATATAAATACTATTCTGAATTTACGGAATTTTATTGGAACTACTGTAATAAATAATCGGAATTTCTCTAAAACGAAATAAACTTGTAAATTGTGTAGCTAAGTTCCATCCTCACATTTCTCGCGAAATTTTTGGAAATATTTTATTTAAAAATCGTAAAAATATAAAATGTAAGTAGAAATTGTAAGGTCAATTTTATTAAGAAACGTAACAGGAAATGGAAAATGTCTATATTTAAATTGTAAGTGGTGAAGCTGAGCTTCATTTAATAAAATAGTAATACGACTGATTAATAGTATATCCAAAAATTTACAAAATTCAGTTGAAAATACACTGAATTAAAATGCAAATAGTGTCTCTCTGTTATTGTCTATTGGTATATTTGATTGGTTTATTTACATAACTATATAAGTATCTTTAACATTTTATTAAATAAGCTTGTAAATGTTGGGAATGTAAGTCGAAATTGTGGTATTGAAAAATATTGAAATACGATCAGAAATTCAGGGAATGAAATTAGAAATGGTGTTGTTAATTTTGTTTTCGAAATGCAGCTACACATAGTGTAGATAAGTTCGATGACTCAAGTTTGGAAGCAATTTTGAGATATTTGAAATTAACTAGTTAATGGTGTATCTGAGTTCTATTTTATTATTAAATTTTCTTACCTCATTTAAATTCAACTGAAAATGGTGTTGCTATAAGTTATATTATTAGCAACACGATGCTATTTAAAATTCACGCAATTTAAATGAAACTGGTGTTGATAAGTTTTTTTCCTAGTGCTTAAATGCAACTGGAAATTGTGTACGTATTTCCCTAATTTCAAAAACACCTTTGAAATTTTCTGAAACAAACTTGTAAATGGTGTAGCTAAGTTTTTTTCAAAAGGTTTCCTTGCTAATTTCTGAAATATAACTAGAAACGTTTTATTCCATAAAATTGTGTTGTTTAAAATTGCGAAGTTCTATTTGACATTCATGAAGTTTAGTTGAAAATGCCGTAGTGAAGTTTCATTTATTTTATTTTCGAAATGTAACGGGAAATATTATAGTCACAAGTTAGTTTACTGAACTAAACTTGTCAATAGTGTAGTTAAGTTCTGTATTACGATTAAATTTATTAATTCAAATGGAAATGGTGTGTAGTACAAATTTTAGATATTTAATTGAAGATATTGCTGTGCTTTCTATTGTTTAGAATTAAAATTCAACAATTATTTTGGGGGGATTCTTGGGATTTCAACTTCTATATTGGGGAGAGGAGATGGCAGCACTACCGCATTGTAAACAAATCCATTCACAATATTCCGGAATTATGGTTCTGTTCTATGCTAAATGTTCTTTCTAAAAAAGAATGTTTCGCAATTATTACCGGTAGATGTCGGTGCTGACACCAACACAAGTTTATTAATTTATTTGTACTTTTTTCTGTGGGTAACCTTTTTCTGGTTATTTATACTTACAAATTGTTTCGTTGCCAGAAATGTTTGTGCTTATATTCCCATTTGGCAAGTTTAAATCCCAAAAAATTACTAAATCCCCAAATATTTCCCCAATATCGTTTTTAATCAGGGTTGGCAGGCAATACCGCTAAAATACCGTTATCGATTCAAAACCCTTTCAACTGACTACCGTTATAAAACTATATTATACTTAAAATACCGTTACCGAAATACCCGGAATACCGTTATCCTTAAAATACCGTTACCGAAATAACTGAAATACCGTTATCCTTAAAATACCGATACCGAAATAAATGAAATATCAATACCCTGAAACAAATGAAATACCGCTATCCCTAAAATACAGTTACCGTTATTTTTAATATTCTGCTTTTGGTAATTTCACGTGGTTATTGAGTACTTTTTGAACATTAAGTTGAGAAGTTGGTTCTGTTTTTAATCTCGTTTGTTTTTTCTAAAAAAAATTGCGGGATGCATCGAAATAACTGACTACCGTTACCCTTAAAATACGGTTTCCGAAATAACCTAAAATATCGTTACCCTAACGATAACCGCATTCGTTTCGGTTACCATCCATATTTTCAATACGATATTTTCAATAAAATCGATCTGTAAATTATTTTGATTGATTTAGAAACAATTTATCAAATTTATTTTTACTATCAAAAAATTATATATCGGCCATTTCACGACAAATCGCCCTGTGTTATATTCAATTTTCTTTGCACATGCATTTGTACACTCAGATAAAAAAGTTAGTAAAAAATTTGTAAACAGTTTCCAATCGCACTTTACTATTTTTATACTGATTTTTAGTAAAATTTTTTTTAGTAATCACTTTTGCTATTCTCTTATTACAAATTGCGGATTTTTTTACTAATTTCCGCTGCTGATTTCAGCAAAACATTTTACTAATTTTTCAAAACCGAGTGCTAAACTTTGCAGAAAAATATACTAACTTCCCATGTGAAAATCGAAATATATATGAGCATTAGGCTGGGTCGATTTGTGGGGAGGCAAAAAAATCGCCCATGGCTCAGGGAAAATCGTATTCTAGGGATCAAAATAAGAAACTTTGCCGAAGGAACCATACCTCTAAAACGAATTCTACTACCCCTAACTGTTGACTTTTGTCCTGTAGGGTCAAGTTTTGAAAAATCCCACTTTGACCCATTTAGAGTGCCCCAATCGAGTCCAAATGTATGACCGACCCCCACTAACTTTGGAGGGCCGATCCACCCATGCCAGTGGTACACCCCCTGGAACTCCCCTGGGGGGTTCCCCATACAAACATTTTAAAAAATCACCATTTTTGGCACTTTATTTTATTATTTTTTATTTATTTTATTTATTTTTATTATTTTATTTATTTTTTCTCCTTAGAAATTTATTTAGTCAGAACATATGTAAATGAAAAAATTAATTTAACTTAGTAATAGAAAAGAAAAAATGCCCAGACTTGAAAGCAAAAAAGACTTCAAACAGTAATTTTTTTATTTTCTTTTCTATTACTAAGTTAAATTAATTTTTTCATTTACATATGTTCTGACTAAATAAATTTCTAAAGAGAAAAAATAAATAAAATAATAAAAATAAATAAAATAAATAAAAAATAATAAAATAAAGTGCCAAAAATGGTGATTTTTTAAAATGTTTGTATGGGGAACCCCCCAGGGGAGTTCCAGGGGGTGTGCCACTGGCATGGGTGGATCGGCCCTCCAAAGTTAGTGGGGGTCGGTCATACATTTGGACTCGATTGGGGCACTCTAAATGGGTCAAAGTGGGATTTTTCAAAACTTGACCCTACGGGACAAAAGTCAACAGTTGGGGGTAGTAGAATTCGTTTTAGAGGTATGGTTCCTTCGGCAAAGTTTCTTATTTTGATCCCTAGAATACGATTTTCACTGAGGCATGGGCGATTATTAAATCGACCCGCCCTAATGAGCATACATGATCATACATTGGCTCGTATGTGATCATGCATGGGCATACATAGTCATATACGTTCATGCATAGTTCAATGTATGACCATACATGATCTCATATATTTCCATATACCTTTGGATCCGAAATTTGAGGGTATATGCAGGTATATGGCCATATATGATCATATATGAGCATACATGAATCATATGTGAGCATATATGGTCATATATGAACATGTACGGTCATATACCCTCAAATTTCGGATCCAAAGATATATGGAAATATATGAGAGCATGTATGGTCATACATTGAACTATGCATGTACGTATATGGCAATGTATGCCCATGCATGATCATATACAAGTCAATGTATGATCATGTGTGTTCATATATATTTCGATTTTCACATGGGTTAACAAGAATTCGTTGGATTTTTTTTAGAATACTTGTTTAGTTTATATTTGTTATTATTGATATATTCTTAGTTTGGAAATAAAACTTAGAAAATTTTATTGTATCTACAATGCATAAAAAGATAATGACTGGAGAACCGCTTGCAGTTTGACTCTAAATTTCAAGTACGATGAAGTAATTGCACATTTTTTACAATCGAAAGAAAAAAAAAATTTTTTTTATTAATTTTTTTTCTTAGATTTACAGTTTGTTTATTTTTAGTACATTTTTTTTGCCTATTTCAGAAGATAGATTCTAAATTGCAGTTTACAACAATTTACTGAAATTTAGTAGCGGCAACTAATTATTTATACTAATTTCATTGTATTTACTAAAATGATTGATATTTAGTAAATTTTGTTGCTGATTTTAGCAAATCAATTTTGAACTGCAGTTTACAACAACTTTGCTAAGATTTAGTAGCAGCTACTATTTTTGTTGTACTACAGATCAGCAGACATGTGTTGCTAAAATTAGCTAAAATACCGCTGGGCTCAAAACAGTTAACAGCAACATTTTCAGTAGCCTTTAAATCATTTTTTGGTTGAGTGTATCAATACTAAATAAGTATATAATTTTTTTGCCATATTTCATAAAAATCCGTGTACTCGTTTTCAAATTAAGACGATGTCTTTAAAGGTATCCTAATAAATTACTCTGTGTCCTTGGAATTATTATGATTTATGATTATAAAATTCGCATTTGACGCAATTGTGGTCAATTTTATGATAGCTGCCTTAGAATGTGTTTAAGGGTTAATCTCGTACTTATTCAGAATTGGCGCTCAAATGTCCAACAAACCTGGATTTTAGGGAGAAACCATGGTATTCTCCATTTTAGGTATAGGATGTGTTCAGATAACTTATGTAAGACACTACGAGGAACATTTTTGTAGAACATTTTAACCCTGTAACCCTTCCACTTACGGGTATTTTTGTCCCTTTTTAAAATGAGGCCAAAAAGTCCCTTTAATTGAAGAGTTAGAGGGTTAAAATGCTCCACAAAAATGTTCCTCGTAGTGTTTTACATAGTCTCCTGTGCCGATTCACAATAAACATTTGAAAAGGTGTGGAAACTTTATGTATATTCGAGAAGCCATACGTGCAAAAGTGTTATTTTTCCAGTTCCCATCTCATTTTCGGATATGTTGAGAGTAAGAAATAAGATTTTTGCAAAAATTGCGTTTCTGCGATGTAAAGCTTCAGGCCGTAAATAAATTAAATATTTCGTCCATTCCATGAAATAAAGCCCAAAGACTGATTCAGAGTTATAGATTTATTAAATGTGTGCATGGAAGATTCACATGGTTTCCTAATGTGAATCTTCCATTTTGGGTATAGGATGTGTTCAGCAAACTTATGTAAGGTACAGTTTTGTAGAACTATTTAACCCTCTAACTCTTCAATTAAAGTGGCTTTTTTGGCCCCGTTTTAAAAAGGGAATAGAAGACCCGTAAGTTGGATAGGGTTAAAATGTTCCGCATAGTGTTTTACATGAAATGGAAGATTCACATGGTTTCCTCCTAAAATCCAGGTTTGGGGGACATTTGACCGCCAATTCTGAATAAGTACGAAATTAACCTTTAAACACATTTTAAGTTTTGACTTATTTCTGGCACTGAACTTTAATTTGAAACTTTGATGTCTTAAGAGACTTATAGTAGAATTTCATGACAAATATTTTTGGGAAATATTTTAACCCTCTAACTCTTCAATTGAAGGGGCTTTTACTCCTTTCCAAAAAGGTTTAGAAAGACCCGTAAGTAGAAGAGTTAGAGGGTTAAAATGTTCCGCAAAAATATTTGCCATAAAATTCAACTATAAGTGTCTGAAGACATCAAAGTTTAAAATTGTGGTTCAATTTCAGAAATAAGTCAGAACTTAAAATGTGTTTAAGAGTTAATTTCGTGCTTATTCAGATTCCAAAAAAAGTACCTTTTTCCAAAAAAAGTACATTTTTCCAAAAAAAATTTACCTTTTCCAAAAAAGTACCCTTTTCCAAAAAACATACATTTTACCAAAAAAATACCTTTTTCAAAAAAAAATACCTTTTCCAAAAAAAGTACCTGTGTCCAAAAAAAAATACATTTTTCCCAAAAAATACCTTTTTTAAAAAAAAGTACAAATAAAGTACTTTGTAAAAACAAAGTATCTTTTTACAAAAAATTTCGCTTTTTCCAAAAAGTACCATTTAACAAAATACCATTTAGAAATATATAATTTCAAAAAAATTACTTTTTTTCCTCCCCCCACGGATGTCTCCACTAAAACAAAGTTTCTTGATATTCGGAATAGACATGCGCTAAGACGGGATTTTTGGAAATTCCTACCGGAACGGGCAATAATGGGAAAAGTCTCCCCATAAACAGTCTCACAAATTGGAAAAGTGCCTGCCCAAACCACTGGAGGTAAGAAGTTGAAATTTGGTATAAAGGTTCCTCCACTGTAGTAGGCATCGACTAAGTTTGTATTCTTGGAATTCCCTACAGGATATCCCAAAAGGAAACTCGGTATGTGAGTTCCTCCTTCTGTGTAGGCGTCCCCTTAACGGAATTTTTGAAATTCCTATCGGGAGGGGAAATAATGGGAAAAGTCTCCTCCTTGACGGCCTGCCCAATCCCTTTTGGCCAACCTAAAATTTTAAATATGTATTCCTTGGAGTAGGACTAACTCACCGGCAACGTAATTTTTCTATTTTGGAACAGGAAAAATGGTGGTTAAAAGGGAAAAATGTCCCCACTAACGGCCTGCCCAAACCTCTGAGGCAATGAAGTTGAAATTTGGTATGAATGTTCCTCATCCATCGCAGATAGCCGCGAAGATTGAATTTTTGTAAATTCCTAAAGGGAGGGGCAAAAAGGAGAAAAGCCTCCCCTTCGTGGCCTGTAAAAACCCCTTCAGCTAGAAACCTGAAATTTAAAATGTGTCCCCCTTGACAGCCTGCTCAAACTGCTGGAACTAGGAAGCTGAAAGTCTCTGTCGATGGATTTTCGGAAATTCCTACCGAAAGGGGCACAAATAGTAAAAGTTGGCTAGAAACCTGAAATGTAAAATATATGTTCCATGTAGTATGGGCTCACTTATCGGGAAGGTGTTTTTTTGAATTTTGGACAGGGACATTGCAAAAATGGGTATTAATGAAGCAAAAAGTGCCGCTTAAAGGCCTGCCCAAACCGCTGGAGGTAGGAAGTTGAAATGTGGTATTAAGGTTCCTCCTCTATTGTAGACATCCTCTAAGATGAGATTTTTGGAAATTTCCACAGGTTGGGTGAAAAACAGGAAAAGTCTTCTCCTTAACGGCCTGGTCAAACTGCTGGAACTAGGGAGCTTAAATTAGGTATTTGGGTTTCTTCTCCAATGTTGACGTCCCCTAAGACGGTATTTTTGGAAATTCATAACGGGAGGGGTAAAAAGGGAAAAAACTTCCCCCTTGACGCCCTGGCCAAACTGCTGGATATAGAGACCTAAAATTATGTATGTAATAGGTTCCTCCTCCAACGCAGACGTCCTCTAAGACCGAATTTTTGTAAAATTCCTACAGGGAGTGGTAAAAACGGAATAATTCTCCCCCTTGATGGCCTAACCAAACCCTTCGGCTAGAAACCTGTAATCTATAATATGTTTTCCTTGGAGTATGGGCTAACTTATCCACAAGGCATTTTTAGGACTTTGAACAGGAACGTGGTAAAAATGGTGATTCCTCTTTTAACACTGCAGTTAAAAGAGGAATGGAACGGAGTAAGTTCAAAGAAATGGAATGGAAAGAGCAGCGACTGATATCAGTATCGATACACAAGACAGTAGGAACGAAATGGAATGAAACGGCGAACGAGTGGAATGGGAATAACAGATAATGGGAACGAAATGCAATGGAATGGTGAACGAAATGGAATCTTGGAAGGAGTTGCATTGGAACACTAAAATTGTTAAACAGAATGGAATTTGAATGACTCAAACTGCCGGAGTTTGGTACTTGAAATTTCGCATGCGATTGAGGCAAGATTATATATATTTGGGATTTTTACTGGGAGGAACAAAAAGGGGTGAAGAACTCCTTTTAATTACCTATTCAAACACTATCCACGGAATATAAAACTTATGTAGCATTGAAACATACTCTCCAAAAAGTTAAAGAAATTTTCTAAAAGAGAAAAAACCTTAGAAAAGGAATAGAACTTATATATTCTGATATTTAAACTGCAGGTAACGAAGCACCGGTGGAAGAAACGCAGTAAATTTTCCAACTGAATTTGTGAATTTACTTGAATTGCCAGGTCTACCTTTACCAAATTATCTTGACATACACACGTATATTACAATTTATAATGGATTCATTACTAACAATCCACTTTCATGAGAAAAAGTGATAAAATATTTATTTATTTTAAACCCGTTGTTGTGCAGAATTATTTATTTATGGTGGCTGGGTGAAGGCTTTTATTATAAAAACTGTACTTTAAATAAAAAAGCGAATTTAAAAAAATTGTGCGAATACGAACTATATACGCCGGTGGTTGAACAACAGACAATTAGTTGTTACATGCTCACGTTTTAGTATACTAAATGATTTATTTATATAAAAATGAAGAGGCAAAGTATTTGTACTTAAACTTACAATAAATTTACCTTAACAATTATTTTACCTTAACAACAAATATTGTGTTTTATTTTATCTAAAAGAAATTTAATTCTAAACTTTAAGGAACGTTAACAACGTAGCGGGCTGCGCCCGCTAATTTAGAGATAAATTAGAAATGTTCTCCATAGAAACAATTTCAGATTTTGAGGCTATAACATATCAGGGTCTACAAAAAGATTAGCTATTATACGGAAATTTTTAGGTTTTGTGAACTATTTCGTTAGGAAAATCATCATTTATGTGAAATTTTTTCACGAAAATGCCTTCAGATTTTGAAAATATTTATTTTTTATATTGATAAATCTTCAGATCCTAATTTTAAATTCTTTCTGCTGTAGAAAAATTATTTACGATTCAGGAGAGAATATTTTTTTATACATTCAGGAGAATATTTTAATATACATTCAGGAGAACCAGAGTCTTAACGATATTTCTTTTCGAAACAGCTTGGTAAATTCTTACCAAAAGTTCAAAAATCTGCTAACAATCTCAGGCAGGGTTTCTGGGCTGTATTAATTGACATATTCAAAAACTTTTAAGGTCCGTTCGAGTGCCATTAAAAATCAGATGTTAGTTTTCAAATTGGAACTCTTTTGGAAATGACCTAGTGTGAACTTAAGTCAGAAATGCCAAAATTTTCTTATTTTTTTCTAGAAATTCGTAAACATTGTTATCCCAGGTGAAAATGTTCATATATGGTCATATATGGATCCGAAATTTGAGGGTATATGGCCATATATGGAGATATATGAATGTTCATATAAAAAATTTTTTTTTTAAATATTGCTTTTTTTATTCAAATTAAATGTAAATATTATAATTCTATTCATACGTTACTGATGAATTTGTACATTTGAGAAATTATGAAATTTTTAATGGACATAAACATTTTACTTCAAGTTTAGAAATTATTTTATGACTGTTTTTTGATTATTTAATGATTGTTTATACACTAATAGAAAAAAGTGTTTAAAAATTTTAGTTAAAGCTACTAAAAATTAGTTCAAAATGAAAAACTGCTGCATTAGCAGAGTATTTTTGCTAAATATAAAATAAAACTGTTTAATATATTTACAAAATTTGAGTTATAATTGAGCTAAATTTCAGTGATTAGAAAATAAAATTAAATTGTAGTAGTAGACAAAAAAACATCACATAAAATTTAAAATTTTCAAAGTTCCTTTTTCGTTTTTTGTTTTTAACGGAAATACAAATCTAGCCTTCTGAAATCAACAGTTTAATATTTTTGGCAAATATTTCTGTTGGTTTTATAAACTGCTATTTGCATTGAACAAAATTTAACAAACATTTTTTTAGATACAACAGTTTGTCATATATTTAGTTAGAATATTTGTTTTAGCCGTTTTTAGTTTACTAATATTTTGCAAAATTTTCTGCAGATTTTCTAAATTTAGCAGTTTTATTTTTGCTGTTTTTATCTTACTGCAACATTTCCAATTGTATTAAAAATTTATCATTTTATTTCAGAAGTTATCAATTGTTTTTCAGATTTATCAAACTGAAAATTGTATTTCAGAAATTTATTAATTGTATTTCAGAAATTCGCAATTGCATTTCAGAAATTATTAAATGTATTTTACAAATAATCAATTGTATTTCAGAAACTGGCAATTGTATTTTAGAAATTGCCAATTGCATTTAAGAAATTATCAAATGTATTGTAATTTAATATTTTTTGAATCCGCTCACGTAATTACCCCCATGATAAGAAAAACTTATAACATTACCCATATATGGAATAATATATGAATTCATATATGAAGACATATGGAATATATGAACCAATATATGGACCAATAAATGCAGTATACTATCATATATTGATTCATAAATTTGAATGTATTTACCCATATATGCTTCCATACATAACATATATGTTCATATATGATCATACATTAAACCATATATGCTCATACATGAAACCATATATGACAATATATGAACATATATGAACATTTTCACCTGGGATGCCAAAATTTAACAAAAAGTTGATATGACTGCCTTGGTAAATATATTTATTTACTATTCACGCTTAATACTATTTAGAGAAGCTTTATATCTTGTTATTTCTTGAACTCTCCTGGAATTTAAGATATTTTTCATATAGATATTAAATTATTAAGAAAAGTGCTAAAAATTTTAATATTGAATGTTCTCTAGTTTGACTCTAGATCATAAATTAAAATCACTTTCTGTTTAAATTATTTTCATATTAAATAAGAGATCAACTAAACATTCCCCCCATTCATCTTAAACACATTGACACGGTGCAAAAATATACATAATTTAAATAACATACATTTAAATTTAACGGTTCATTGTAATTCAAAAATCTATGGTTATCATACACAAAGTTGAATAGAATCAGCTGAGATATCTTAAGAATTAAGGTTCAAAGCAAAAAAGAGGAATAATAGCAATGGATAAAAATAGCATTGTTAAATTTCGTTGATGTTAGTCTAAGTTGAGTTGTTGATAACAAATTCGATTTGCTTTCAACGGTCATACAAGTAGACGATTATCAAATATTAACCCACTCAAGGCGAAAGACACTGATGATGGCTTTGTAGCGAAAGCCGAAAATGCGTATTCTGTCATGCTGGTCTTATCGAATTCTTTCAAAAATTTTTATTTTAATTTACTTGTAAAAATTGTATCATCTTTCTTTGATTTGAAAATAATTTAAACAGAAAGTGATATTAATTTATGATCTAGAGTCAAACTACAGAACATACATTTACTTAAATAAGAGATCAACTAAACATTCCCCCCATTCAAATTTTGATATTTTTAAAAAAGTGCTAAACTAGTCTAGCACTTTTTTAAAAATTTTGGGTGCTAACTCACAAAAATTAGTGCTAGATCTAGCACCTAAAGTGCTAAAATGGCAAGCCTCCATGTGAAATTCATATGGCAACATTTTTCGATACAAATTAAGAAGAGAGAGATTTAACAGAGGTTGGGCGAGTTGGTACCTCTTTTAATTATATGCTCGTTGATCAAACACACATCGTAAAATGTCTGATGCAATAGCATCAGCTGATTTAAATCAGCATCGCAAAGTAATCACAGATACGCATCAGATGAAGGGTAGTGATGCATTTCGGAACAGGCCCTACAATTAACTTCAATTGGATGCTAGTTGATAACAAATATTAGCGTTCATTATTGTCTTTGAACCTAAGAAAAGGGTAAGGGTGAGTAGGGGATTTTCTTGGGTTAGGGTTTATTCGATTTTAAATAATCATGCTCTTCTTCAAAATAATGGGTTTGGCCTTGGTCCAATCGACAAAAAAAAAATTAGCAGTAATCAGTCAAATTTTATCAAAAAAAAAAAAGTATGATTGTTCAAGTAAATAAATTTATATATAAACTTACTTAAAAACCCCGTTACTTCGTTGAAGGTAGTTATATAGTTAAAAGATAATTAAATTGTGCATTCTAAGGATTCTATTTTGTTAACAGTGGTTGTTGTTTTTGCAGTAAAGAGGTGGTTTTTACCTGATTGTTACTACATTTTTTTACAAAATCAAATACCCAGCAAAAAAAGAGATGCCGAAGCAGTAGAAAAACACTACAATTGATGATCTAGATGTATTTCTTTTTTAACATAAACACTAATGATTTTAACATTAAGTTGTCATAGGAGAGGAGTACTCTCACTTCAACATTTTTTCATTACTTTTTGAACAAGTGCAAAGCAAGCTCTTTTTCACCGAATAAAAATTGAAAAAAAATCTTCTCAAAAAAATTATAGGGGGAATATTTAGTTGATTTCCTATTTTTTAAGTAAATGAATGTTCTTTTAGTTTGACTCTAGATCATAAATTAATATCACATTCTGTTTTTAAATTATTTTCAAATCAAAGAAAGATGATACAATTTTTACAAGTAAATTACAAAGAATAAGAATATATTTGAAAGAATTCGATAAGACCAGCAATACAGAATACGTATTTTCGGCTTTCGCTAAAAAGCCATCACCAGTGTATTTCGTCTTGATTGGTTAATATTTTAATGATTGCCTACTTATGTGACCGCTGAAAGAAAATCGAATTTCTTATCAACAACTCAACTTAGACTTTCTTTCAAATATATTCTTATTCTTTGTAATTTACTTGTTAAAATTGTATCATCTTTCTTTGATTTGAAAATAATTTAAAAACAGAAAGTGATATTAATTTATGATCTAGAGTCAAACTTAAAAAAATTATATTTTTTTATTTTACAAAAGTTTTTTATTGCCGCCACCGGGTATCGAACTTGCGACCTCACGATTGCTAATCTATCGCTTTACCGCTGAGCTATTCTTTGATGTGAAAGTTGACTGGCATAAAAACACCACTTTGTTACTGCGAGATATTGTTCCTTATTCTCTTCAATAAAAGTACTTATTAAACAAGTGTAAAAGGTGCACTTCAATTGAATATTGTTTGCAGGACTATTTTTACAGGTGCATAAACAGCAATTTCTCATAATTTTTTTTATATATACATATTTTTGAAAATTAAAAAAATATTGAATTTAAACAAATAAAAAAGAATTTAAAAAAAAATTAAAAAAAATAATGGTCCCACCGGGAATCGAACCCGGGACCCTCCGTTTGGAAATGCCAAATGATACCAAAATCACTTTTTACGATCACTTTTAGAGCAATTGCTCTTTAGAAGCAATACTTAAGTGATTTTTTGGAAGTTGTTCAGAAGTAATTCTAAAAACGCTGAAAAAATATACTAACAGATACTTTGGAATCAATGAAAGAAGTGATTTTTTTGAAGTTGTGCAGAATTACTTCTAAAAAAGCTGTAAAAATACACTAACGGATACTTGTTAAGTAGTAAAGGAAGTAGTTTGTAAAGCATTACTTCCAATTTTTTATCCTGGGTAGCTATATCTACAGAGAATCAGTCCATATCTAAGGAAGCACATATTTTAAAGCCCAGAATTTAAGCCCAAACGATTTGTGCAGGACGTTAAGTGTGACGATTTTCCCATTTTTGCCCATTGCCGTAAAATTTCCCACAAATATTGCCTTAATGAATGTCTACATTGAAGAAGCACTTTTTTCAATTTAGCTTCATTTTTACCACATTCTAATTGAAAATTCCAAAAATATCTCTACAGTGAATTAGCGAATATAAGAGCAAGACACTAATGGGAAAAATTTGGCCCTTCCCGTAAAATTTTTAAAAATCCCCTCATAGTAGGTGTCTATGCTAGAAAAGGAACTTACGTGTCAAATTTCAATATCCTAGCTCCAGTGGTTTGGGCAGGGTGATTAAGTGAGCATTTTTTATCTTTTTTTACCCCAGGAGCATATGTATATACCAAATTCCAAGTTCTTATCTCTGTCGATTGCGGCTGAATGATGTGGAGTCAGTCAGTCGTTTAATGGGTGCGTGTGTGTGTATCACGTTACTCTTTTATATTTATAGATTGATTGATAAACATAAAAATTACAAAGTTCGAATTTCAGCGTAAACAATACAAGCGTGTCGGTTCATTTATAAATTCAAAATAGCAACAAAAACTAATGTGGGGTTTCTAGAAGACGTAAGCTGTCATACGAATGGGTGACTACATGTGTTTTATTTTTATATTACATGCATTTTGCTATTGTATTTATGTTCCTTTGCGAAAAAACGTCATCTGGAAACGCAACCTAAAACAACTACAGAAGCAGCAGTTCATTTAGCATGCGGTATTTGCTGCACGTATTCACATTTTTTTTTAATGTTTTGAGTTTGTTATACCCCACACCACTACATGCACAGAGTATAAGTTTGCGCTGATGTTTGTAACTGCCAATAATACTGCACTTAAATCCACCTTATAGTATACCAATCGCCTCAGAGATTATACAGGGATGTTCGTCTCTGTGTATGCAAACCTGGTAATCGAACCACATGTCGAAAATATATAAATTTGACACATGAGCCAAGGACGAAGTCTATTGAATAGGTCCCAGCTGAATGAACACATAAATCTTGTTGTTATTTACGTTGTGAATCTTATGTGGAATTATAAACCATTCCGCCAAATTTAAAGATAATCGAACGAAATTTGGACCTGGTCCCCATGTAAAACCACCTTCCCGATATTTGCTTAAATTAACGATCTCTTTGTAATTTCATTCAGATTTTTTCTACATTTAATGCACTTTAATTTGTCAGATTCCTTTTCGGAATTTGGTTCGCTTCCCAAAATATGACCCAAATGGTATTGTGGCGTAGGGTATCGCATGCTCGGTCTTGACCGACTATAATTTTTTTATTTGTTTACTTGTTACTGGTTCCCTTAAAATATATTTATTAAACAAATAAATATTCGCTTTAAATATAGATTTTCTTCGAATAAACTAGAAATCTAAAAATATTCCAGACGAGAATTGGCGTCTTTGATTTATTGTTAAAAAAACTTCATTTTTTAATTTGTTTATCAACAAAAATGAAATTTTAATTTACAGTTCTTAGTAACTGCTTAAGTTTTTTTTTTATTGAAAATCATGAGAATCAATATTAAAATTTTTTGAATTTAAATCATACATAATTTAAAATTTTATTTGAATTTATTTCGAAAAACTTTTTTTGTAATTTTTGACGAGATACCGGCAAATCTGCCTATTAAATAATATTCCCATTATTTTGAAAAAAAAAATGGATTCGCAACCCCATGTTGAATTAGAGTATAAGAATGCTTCAACCCAATTTTTTTCCTGTCCGTCCAAACTATGTGCCTTAGTTGATGTCTACGCTAAAAAAACATGCAAAATTTCCAGTAACAAACTCCAAATCGATGAATATTACTAAAATCTAGGCTCGATCCATTTCATTTGGTTCACTGTTTTAATGTCTTAATTCCAATCGTTCCCAGTTCCGTTTCATTTCGTTGCACTTGTCTGGTGTTTCAAATACACTCAATGCGTGTTCCGTTCCACTTCGTTTACCAATTTCAGTATTCCAATTCCACTCGTTTTCCGTTCCATTATGTTTCCTTATTTCAGTGTTCCAATTCCACTTGTTCCCCGCTCCATTTCATTTTGTTCCATTGCATTTTGTTCCCATTGTCTAGTGTTTCATTCCACTTCGTTCCACTTGTCTATGTTTCAAATCCCATTATATAGATTTTATTGTATTGTCCGTCACTGTATGTAATTAAAAAGGCGATAACTGTGTTAACTATGCATAAAAATGCCTAATAGTATAGTCATTTGTAACTGTTAAAAAATCACCTAAATTTACCCTGTGGGAAAACAGAGGTCAGTTGTAGTGAGAGTACCTGTCCCGTGACCGATGAAAACAGGACCGGTCTGAAGGAACCCGCCCTGTGACCCGTCTCGTGACCGGTGAAAACAGGACTGGTCTGCATGGACCTGTCCCATGATTAGTGAAAGCAAGATCTATCTGAAAGTACCTACCCGGTGACCTGTCCCTTAACCGGTGAAAACGCAACTGGTCTTAAAGTACAGGTCCTGTGATTGGTGAAAAGTGTACCGGTATGAAAGTACCTGTCGCGATACAGGTGAAAATGGGACTGAACCAGTGGTACAAATATTAGAGTTGTCAATTATTCGGATTTTTATTTTGATCGATTAACCCTTACATGCCTGAATTGTAATGGCAGGGAATTTTCCGACCAAACTTCGTGGAAATTTACACCCAGAAAATAGATTCGGTGCTGGCAACCCCATTTGTTCCCAATCGAATGGTTCAGTTGCAGCAAATGAATTTTTCTGTTGCGGCTACCGAATTATTCTTGATACAACTGAAATTCCGTTGCCACAGTCAAATTAGTCCTGTCTCAATTGGTTTTCTGTTGCCACAACTGGAAAATTCGGCTACCACAACCGAACCATGCGATTGGCTACAAATGCGGTTATCAGAACTGAATCTGTTTTCTGGGTGTAGTTCTATGCCAGAGTATAATTTGTCTGATTTTGAATACCCAAAGTTTCCATAGTTCTTGTCGGATTCTAACAATTCAGAAATCATTTTGATGGCCGTCTTTATTTGTATTTAATTCGTTTCAATAGTAAGTTTATAATAATAATTTTTGTTCACAAATACATTTCTAATACAAAAATATTATTAGTTAGCCTAGTATTAGTCAAATATGGCATTAAATTAGAGTAATAGTAGAACCAACCAAATTGTGAATTGTAATCATAACAGACGCAACTAAGTAGCCAGTAGCAAATAGTGTTACACCATTTACAATTGTGTTTCAGAAACTATCATTTTATTTCAGAAATTATCAATTGTTTTTCAGATTTACCAATTGTATTTCAGAAATTGTCAATTGAATTTCAGTTTTATCAATTGTATTTCAGAACTTATCAATTGTTTTTCAGACTTATAGATTGTATTTCAAAAGTTATCAATTGATTTTCAGTTTTATCTATTGTATTTCATAAATTATCAATTGATTTTTATATTTACCAATTGTATTTCAGAAATTATCAGTTGTATTTCAGAAATTATCAATTCTATTTCATTGTATTGTATTGTACCACCTCTCTATACAAAAAACTGTAGAATTTAACATGGAGATGTCATGTGCATGTTAGAACTAGTTTGGAAATTAGAATTTAAAGACGAAAAATAGGGGGGAAACTGGTACTAATGTGACAGTCGGAGAACCAGTTTTGACGTTACTCTTTATATTGTACCACTTAGTTAAGACCAGAATTATACACTCAAAATAATACGTCTGTTGGCTGAACAGAAAAATTTGCTACTTTAACAAAATTTATTCCTGTTTTTTGGCTTAAAATAAAATTTGTTGATTTTAACAAATTCTTTTTAAACCTACAGTTTTACCTGTAATTATAATTATATTATATATAATTATAGAATTTATACAAATTTAGGATCTCGGGACCCTCCGCGGGCCTTGTCCATATCATGTGAGGGCATATAATGGCACTCAAATGGAGCAAACATTTTGTCCGTTTTGCTCTATCTCGCTTAGTTTTCGAGATATGGGCCATTTTATGAAGTGGAAAATTTTTAATAAAAACTTCCGAGTTAGGATTTTCGAAATTTTCATCAATTTTGCTCTATCTCTCTTAGTCTTCGAGATATGGGCCATTTTAAAAAATCGGGAGGGAAAATATTATATTTTAACAATAAATTTTTTAAAATTTAACGAATGGGTTCTTAAAAATTAGTTTTAGATAATTTTGAAAATTAACACTCAAAATTAGTTAAAGTACTGAGGATTTTCAGTATTTTGTTAAATGAAGATAACTAAAATCTTTGCTGAAATCAGTGTTTCAACTAAAAATTTGTTAAAAATTAGTCAAATCGATTTGAAACCGGTTTGACAGATTTTTCTATGTATTATTTTAAGTGTATAGATAATAAACAAAAGTTTTGCTAAAATGCTAGCACTGGCAACAAGTTTGTTGTAACTAATATGCCAGCATTAGGAAAAAAAACTGGCCTTATGGCAGCTTTTCCATAACGCAAAGTAAGTTTCTCAATTTCACGCGAAAAAACTATTATACTCCATATAAAAAAAATTATTTTTCACGATATTCAGTTTCACGTGGAAAGTGTATAGAATTTGTTTTAACGCAAATTTGGTATACAAGGCTATTATTTTTGTGCTGAGAAGTGACATTTTGGGCCGATTGTGATTGTGGCTTTGTAATAGATTTAAAAAATTGTTATTTTTTATAACTAAAATTGTAATTTGAGACCTTTATAGTTCGAGTGCAATTTTTTCACGAAAAACAACTTACGGTGTTTGAACAAAGAAAAAAAGATTTTATAAAACAAAAAAATTTTTAAAGTAAATAACATATAAAAAAAAATTTTTTTTTGCCCGCAACCGGATTTGAACTCGGAACCTTCTGACTGCGAACCTTTTTAGCGAAACTTCATCATTTTTATAAAATCATTTCTCTACCAGTGAATTGATTTTTGTACCGCCGGAAGTTTCTGACTAGGCAGTACTGGATATCCACTGGTTCCAAACGTTGTTATAGCCCATTCCTTGTATGTATTTTTTTTTCCAAAAATCTCGGAATATTAATAAGCAGGTTTACCAGATTTACCGGTATTTGTTAAAAATTACAAAAAATTCTTACAACTCATTAAGGAGGTTATCGACTATAGAAGAAAATTCTTTTTCGATTTTTTTAGTATTTAATTGGATATAGTATACTGTTCTCTATATGCTCTGAAAATTTTAGGGAAATAAAATTTCCACATGTTTTTCTGTAAAATATGTTTTAGTCTCAAAAAATATTTTAAGCGTTATATAACATTTCCTGCAGTTTTATTTTTTTTTTTTTTATTTTATTTTTATTTAATTATTTTATTTACTATATCGCATAACAAAAAGATACAAACTACATCCAAAGATGCAAGGATTGTACGCAGTCTTTAAAGAAAAGCCAATGACGAATCCTCCAGGGTGGGTGAAGGCACGTTATATGGGACAGTTACTGATGGCTTTTTATGATCTATAAAAAAGTAATCAATGTATATAAAAAATAAAAAAAAAAAACAAATACAAAACAAACCAAAAAATGAACGAGATAAAAGCATTTTCACCGACATGTCTAATAAATTCTCTAACATCGCACAGTGGGCCAGCATCATTGTATTTTGGACAAAACTAGAATATTGAGTATATGACAACAAAAAGTATCACAAAGGAGGGGTTGGAAGTTCCTGATCACGAATATGAAATAAAAAATATCAAACTCAAAATGGCGGATCCAAGATGGCGGCCATTAATTTTTTAAAATTTATTATATTGGACTTAAGATAATGAATTATATAGGTCTAGGATCCGCTGATTAAAAATCTGAAATTCAAAATGGCTGATCCAATATGACGACAAAAAAAATTTCATTACATTTCTTATACCTTCTGATTTATTTAAAATGTTAACCAAGGGAAGTTTTTGGGTAGCAGATTACGAATCTGAAATAAAATTTTAAAAATTCAAAATGGCGGATATAATATGGCGCCCATCAATTTGAAATTGTTATGGCGCTCTATGCTCCAGTGGGAGTTAGAGGAATATATATATGTGTTGGTAAATAAATTACACTGTACAAAACTAAACAAAACGAGTAAAAAGGTTAAAGTCGGGCATGCCGACTATACAATACCCTACACCAGTCTGGTGTATTGTTTGGATCCGAAATTCGAATGGGTTAAAATGGGGCTTATGTCAAAATTTTCTATAATGTGAGTCAGCGCACCAAATTTCATTAAAATATCTTAATATTTGCGACCTGCAGTTTGTAACCAAGCCAATTTTGGGGGGACCCTTATAGGGGCACTAGTTCTAAACATGGACCGATGTTCACCAAAATCAATAGGCTTCGTCCTTGGGCCAACATAGGTCTATGTACCAAATTTCATCAAAATATCATAATATTTGCGACCTGCAGCGTATAAACAGTATAATTTTGGTAGGACCCTTATATGGGCACTAGGTCTAAACATAGACCGATGTTCACCAAAATCAATAGGCTGCGTTATTGGGCTAATATAGGTCTGTGTATCAAATTTCATCAAAATATCTTAATATTTGCGACCTGCAGCGTATAAACATTATAATTTTGGTAGGACCCTTATATGGGCACTAGGTCTAAACATGGACCGATGTTCACCAAAATCAATAGGCTGCGTTATTGGCCCAATGTAGGTCTGTGTACCAAATTTCGTCAAAATATCTTAATATTTACGACCTGCAGCGTATAAACAGTATAATTTTGGTAGGACCCTTATATGGGCACTAGGTCTAAACATGGACCGATGTTCACCAAAATCAATAGGCTGCGTTATTGGGCCAATATAGGTCTGTGTACCAAATTTCGTCCAAATATCTTAATATTTACGACCTGCAGCGTATAAAGAGTATAATTTTTGTAGGACCCTTATATGGGCACTAGCTCTAAACATGGACCGATGTTCACCAAAATCAATAGGCTGCATTATTGGGCCAATATAGGTCCGTGTACCAAATTTCATCATAATATCTTAATATTTACGACCTGCAGCATATAAACAGTATAGTTTTGGTAGGACCCTAATATGGGCACTAGGTCTAAACATGGACCGATGTTCACCAAAATCAACAGGCTGCGTTATTGGGCCAATATAGGTCTGTGTACCAAATTTCGTCAAAATATCTTAATATTTACGACCTGCAGCGTATAAAGAGTATAATTTTGGTAGGACCCTTATATGGGCACTAGGTCTAAACATGGACCGATGTTCACCAAAATCAATAGGCTGCATTATTGTGCCAATATAGGTCTGTGTACCAAATTTCATCAAAATATCTTAATATTTACGACCTGCAGCATATAAACAGTATAATTTTGGTAGGACCCTTATATGGGCACTAGGTCTAAACATGGACCGATGTTCACCAAAATCAATAGGCTGCATTACTGGGCCAATATAGGTCTGTGTACCAAATTTCATCAAAATATCTTAATATTTACGACCTGCAGCATATAAACAGTATAATTTTGGTAGGACCCTTATATGGGCACTAGGTCTAAACATGGACCGATGTTCAAAAAAATCAAACTTGTTCGTCCTTGGGCCAACATAGGTCTGCGTACCAAATTTCATCAAAATATCTTAATAGTTGCGACCTGTAGAGTGCGCACAAGATTGCATGGACAGACAGACAGACGGACGGACGGACAGACGGACATCGTTAAATCGAAATAAAAAAAAATTTTGAACCGATCGGTATACTATAAGGTGGGTCTACGACCAATATTTTTTGGTGTTACAAACATCAGCACAAACTTATAATACCCTGACCACATAGTGGTGTAGGGTATAATAAGGTTCTGAAAACTAATTCTGGCAGAGGGGACCAAAGAAAAATATCTGTACGCGTATCTGCATTTTAAAAGTTTACGTCTTTCCCCCTTTTGTAATGTTTATTGTGAATCGGCTTGGGAAACAATGTGAATATTGCATTTTAGGTATAGGATGCTTTCAGCGAACTTATGGAAAACACTTCGACGGACATCTTTGTGAAACATGTTAGCCCTCTAACTCAAAAGACCCGTAAGTTAAAAAAGACCCGTAAGTAAAATAGTTACAGGGTTAAAATGTTCCGGAAAAATATTTGTCATGAAATTCTACTGTAAGTCTCTGAAGACATTAAAGTTGAAAATTTAACTTCAATGCCAGAAATATGTCAAAACTTAAATGGTGTTTAAGGGTTAGTTTCGAATGTATTCAGAATTGGCGCTCAAATATCCCACAAACCTGGACTTTAGGGTGTTAGTCTGTATAAGAAAATCAGAAACTTCATTTAATGTAGTTTCTAGTCCTATTTTTTTAGTTTTTACTAAAACTCTGGATTGCTGGAAATCAGTGAGATCTGAAGGTACTTTTTCAGTTAAAGTGCAAAATCTTGAAAGTTTATGAATGGTCGCAAACGGTCGCAAAAACCTAGGTAGAAGACATATTAGGGTACACATTGGCATTCAAGTTTTTCAAATATCTCTTAGAATATTTTGGAGCTTTTTTTTTAAAAAAATCTATACTTTTGAGGTAAAATTGATAATTTCCTTACTTTTTTCCGTAAATATTTAACAGGTTTCTATTTGTTTTATAACTAGTTTCAGTTTTATAATTTGATATTATTTTTGGAACAAATTATTGTTTATTTACGATTTTTTTTTATTGCATCATTATAAAATAAAAAAATGTTCCAAAATTATACAACTTTAACTTTGAACTCTCGCCAACTAACAACGAGTAACCATAATGATACAATATTTCACTAACAAAATATTTAAGAATCCTAGATTATGAATATATAAACATATTTTCCCTTTACCTGCATTGTACTTTTGGCCAAAAAACGGCGATTCTGGCCCACAGTGCATCGTTTGGGTTAATATATAAAATAATCTTTAACCGCTTCTTCCCAAATTTAGTACACATGCAGAAAACTGTGAGATATAATTTTTGTTCATACACAGTTTTTTTGAAATTTTGCTGTTTTCTTAGCGTAAAATTAATGTTAAACTTTAAACGGGTTTTCCCACAACCCTGAGGTCAAAATCGGCTGACACTGCGCAGTAGACCGTACCTCAAAAAAAAAGTTCGCCGTACACCCTCCAGTCTAATATATTTTTGCAAAAATAATAATATATTTTTGCCAAACGTAGGGGTCGCTATTTTACATTTCTCGTTATATCTCTGCCATTTACAGGCGGATCTTAAAGTATGATACATCGATGTTTTTCTCTCGAGACCAGTGTTTTGCTCAAAGTGCTATTGACCTCAAGTATCCCGTTCTAGTAGTTACCCAGCAGATCTCAGTTGCCACTACCCTAATGTACACCCTAATGCCGGAAAATTAAAGCTCGCAAAAAATCATTAAACTTTTGCTAAGGAAGTTTTTCGATAAACCCAGTAGATTCTTTTTATTTTTTGGTTGCCGAACGTAGGGGTCGCCTTTTTATATTTTTTTTTCGTTGGATTTTACCTTTATACCAAAACACTGGTCTCCTCGAGGCAAACAAATTGATAAATCACACTTTAAAATCTAACTTTAAGTGCCGAAGCTATAGCGAAATATTAATATCCGACCTTCGACCTTTTTTTGCCCAACGTAGGGGTCACCATTTTACATTTTTCGTTATATCTCTGGCATTTACAGTCGGATCTTTAAGTATGATACATAGATGTTTTTCTCTCGAGGGGACCAATGTTTTGCTCTAAGGGCAATTGACGTCCAGAATCCCGTTATAGTATTTACCCACTAGATCTCAGTTGCCCACCCTAATGCCGAAAAAGTAAAGCTCGCAAAAAATCATTAAACTTTTGCTAAGGAGGTTTTTCGATAAATCCAGCAGAAATTTTTTTTATTTTTTTTGTTGCCGAACGTAGGGGTCGCCTTTTTAATTTTTTTTTTATTGGATTTTACCTTTATTCCAAAACACTGGTCTCCTCGAGGCAAAAAATTGATATATCACACTTTAAATGCCGAAGCTATAGCGAAAAATTAAAAAAGGCGACCCCTAGTTCGGCAAAATAAAAAAAATTTTTTTGTTTGAAATTGCCTTGCAAAAATACTTCATATTGGAGGGTGTACGGCGAACTTTTTTTTTTGCAGTACGGTCTACTGTACAGCCAAGGCGGGTTAACAGATTTTAATCAGGGTTTTTTCTTCTGTAGGCAACAAAAAATTCTAGCTCTTATCGTGGCCCTTTTTTGAAATTTTGGTCAAATAAATTTTATATTCGCGAGAAAAGTTGTTTGTTCTTGCTTTTTTGGAATTTCAAAGTTAGTGTTGCAACTTTGAAATAAAAAATTAAAAAAAATAAAAATCGGGCCACAATAAGGACCAGAGAATTTATCTGGGATTAAGAAACACTTTACATTTTTATTTTTGATAATTAATGGCAGCCGATTTTGCCTTTTTTAAAAAGGCCAATAATGACGTGGCAACTTTGTAGATTTTTTTTTAGTAGGTTTGAGGTTAAGAAGAAGAATAAACCTTCCTCAAAAGTTATAAACACATTAAATTTGCAAATCGGACTAGATCTAGTTTCTGCCTTTTTATGGACAGGCTTCATCAGTGATCTTCCATTAAATTGTATTATTGTTTATATTTTTATTGTCAGATTGTATCTATATGAATAATTTCAGAAGTGATCAAATACTTCAGATTTTCTCTGTTTATCTTCTTATATCCTCCGTGTCACCTTTGTACGTACAAGTGCAGACAATTTGTGTATATTGGAGACGGACAGCTACCAGGGCATTTTAATTTTTTATAGTAAAGTGTTAAATTTAAATTTTGGTTAATAAAATTTAAAACTAATGATTTTTCATAATACTGCAAAAATAAAATATTAACATATGTATGATTTAAATTTAAAAACCTTGACATTCATTCTAATGGTTTCCAAAAAAAAAAAAAAAAAAAAAACATAATAAGCAGTTACTACGAATTGTATTGTAAATAAAAATTTTATTATGTTGATAAACGAATTAAGAGATGAAGGTTTTCAACAAGAAATCAAAGACACCAATTCTTGTCTGGAATATTTTTAAATTTCTAGTTAATTAAAGTAAAATCTATATTTATTTGTTTATTAAATATATTTAAGGGGCACCAGTGACAAGTAAACAAGTAAAAAAGTTATAGTCGATCAAGCCCGACTATGAGACACCCTATACGACAATATGATTTGGGTTAAATTCCTGGACGCGGAACGAATTCCCGAAAAGACCTCACAAATTAACGGTGCAATAGCTGTAGAGAAACTAAAAATTAAATTGCCAAAAAAGTTCATTTAAACAAATAATGGCAATGGATTTATATGGGCACTAGCTACAAATATCTTCCGATTTTCTTTAAATTTGGAAGAATAGTTTATAATTTTATATAACATTTACAATCCAAATAAAAACGAGATATTTACGGTGTTGTGTGTCAAAACGCCTTATTCAGATGGGAGTAATTCAATAGGGTTTATCCTTGGGTCAAGAGAAGCTTATGTGTCAAATTTAGTCAAATATTTAGACATGTAGTTTAATTACAAGGTTTACATGAACAGACCAAAGGACATCCCTAAATGAATTCTGAGTCGATTGTTATACTGATAAGTGAATCTAAGTGGAGGATTTTTGTTAGTTCAAACATCAGCACAAACTTATATTCTATGCACGTAGTAGCGAACGTTATAACAAACTCAAAATATTAAAAAAAAAAATATGAATACGTGAAGCAAATACCGTACGGTAAATGAACTTTATTATATTTATGGCTGTTTCTGTAGTTATTTTAGTTATTGTTGCTATTTGGAATTTATAAATGAACCGGCACGCTTGTATTGTTTACGCTGAAATTCCGACTTTGTAATGTTTATGTTTATCAATCAAACTATATATATAAAAGAGTAACGTGATAGACTAACACACTAACTAAATCGATGACTGACTCAATATTATTGTCCAACCCAAAACCCTAGATGTAGAAACTTAAATTTGGGTGTAATTACCCGGACCACATTGTTGGAGCTAGGATTTTCTATGGTATATACAGCAAATAGGACTGGATTTTTGGAAACTTTAATGGCCTGTCCAATCCACTTCGACTAAAGATCTGAAATTTGAAATTTATGTACCCTGAGCTATGTCCTAACACATTGTAAAAGCGGCGTTCAAAGGGAAAAATTGTGCCAGTAATCACTTAGCTGAAATCGCTCGAACTATGAATTTGAAATTTGACATTTAAGTTGAACCTTCGTAGTCATCATCTAATAAGGGATTTTCAAAATATTTACGGGGAGGGGCAGAGAGGGAAATGTAAAAAAGGGGAAAGTTGACCCTGCCCAAATCCCTTGGGCTAGAAATGCGAACTTTAAAATATATGCTTCCTTAGATATGGGCTAATTCAATGAAAAATTACTTATTTGATTCTCAATAAAGTGTGGTAATAATCACAGGCCTATGCAAAGCCTTTATGCTAGAATTCGGAAATTTAAATTTGAAACAACCACTGTATAAAGGTTAAACAAATTTATTAAAATCGTAAATTCCATAGAAAAAAAAATTAATTTTTCAATCTGACAATATTCCGATGTTTCAAAATACCGTTAACGAAGTATCGGGTTTTTAATTTAGTACTTAAATAAATTTATTTATTTAAACAATCATACTCGGCTTTAAAATAAAGAGTTTGACTGAGGACTGCGAGTTTTATTTTTTGTCGATTTGTCTTAGGTCAAACCCATTATTTTAAAGAAGATTCTGGTTGTTTAAAATGGAATAAATCCTTATCCAAGAAACTTATTTATAGTTACACTGATAACAGCTGATGATGATGTTGGAGTTGCCACCAACTACACTCAGAATATTTTCCCAGTAACTAGATGTAAGTGATGTTAGTCATATTTATTTGATTTTATATTTTTATTTAACCTAAAATACTGAAGTGTAATAATTACTATAAAGAATTACTTTATTTCTTTAAAATATAAAATGAAGTCCGATTTTAAACATCAAGGCCAATTTGGAAAGAAAAGAGTCCAAAATTTGCACATATTAGGGTTGGCCGATTTGAGTGGACAAAAAATTTTTGATATTGTGCCATCGATTTTTCGATAGCTTTTCGCATGGCGGTGGCTTTTTGAAACAACTAATGAAGTTGTAAACAATATAACATTACAACCTTTCCAGAAAGGTATTACTTATAAAAATCAAATAAAAAATGTGGCAACTAGAGGTAAAAGTATATACATAAGTAAAATTATTTTCTGCTTGATGATGATAATGATGATGAAATGATGATGTTGATGAAAATAAGCAGAAAATAATTTTACTTATATACTTTTACCTCTAGTTGCAACATTTTTTATCCGATTTTCATAAGTAATACCTTTCTGGAAAGGTTGTAATGTTATATTGTTTACAACTTCATTAGTTTTTGATATGTCATAGTGGAACTTTTTTTCCTCATGCCAAAAGCTATCGAAAAATCGATGATACAATATCGATTTCTAAATCGACCCACCCTAGTACATACATATATCATATTACATTAACAAATTATATGCACTTTTAGAGCCTTTTGTAATTAAATTTAGACTGAAAAACAAAATAATTTTTTACTGTACTAATTATTACTGAATTATTGATATTTTTGCGAAATTATTGTGATTTTCAAAGTTTATGTTTAAATCATGCATTCGGACTCTTTCTACCATTATTTCTCGACGAAGTCATTTCAAATGGGTACGAAAATATTGTGCTTTAAATATAAACTTTGAAAATCACAATAATTTCGCAAAAAATTAATAGTAAATGAAATATGATGTTTTTAGGAAAAAAAGAAATCAGTAATAGTACGGTAGATTTGAAGTACAGTAGAATATACATATGGGCATTTCCATCATGTCGAACGGGACCGTCGAATACCTTTAAAGTGAAAAGAAGTCAAAATAAAACAGATTTTTATTTTGAGAATAGACTTTTCTTATATCTTTTTATTAGCCCTACAATTGGTGCTGAGTTTGATTTTTAACAATTTTTCGTTTTCAAGATAATTGTAAAAAAACAAGGCATTCGCACGGGACAAAAACAGAAGTGGTTTTCGCGGCTAACAATTAAAATGCCGATTTCAGCGAAACCTGAAGCAATATTTCAATGTGACTAATTTTACACTGTTGTGCATTGATGTCTTTTAAAAATGGTTGTAATTTTACCCAAAAACGATTCATATTATTTTTTTAATTTAATTTTATTCACTATCGCACGTGACATGTCGCACGGGACATTTTTTTCCACCATGAGATTTATGTTGTTTCTGTTGTTCTTTTTACGAAATTAGTAAAAATGTTTTTAAATCGACAGAAGTATTCAAGGTATTTATTTTAATATAATAACCAAAAACAAACTTAAAAGAAATATGTAGTATGAATTAACCCAGCAAAATTGTCGGATGGAAAGAACCCACTGTAGAACAACTTGTACGTGCATGCAACCTGTTCTAATTTATGTTCTATCATCGGTGATTTTTGTTTGAGTTTGCCCCAAAAGCAACAGGTTCTTTTACTCTAAACTAGAACAGGTTAGTATTTATTTATTTATATGAAAATATATTTATTTATATGAAAATATAAAACACAGTTTTTTTTTTAGAATTGGCAGTCCTAGCTGCTTTTACTTCTTGACCATGGTGCATGCCAATTTTAAAAAAATTTAAAAGTATGTATTTACATAAATAAATCATTTACATAAGAAAAAAAAATTTCAAATTTTTAAATTTCACACTTAAGATGTCGCACGTGACCAACTGTGGATAAGTACCAAGATCACAATTCTTCTTTTTTTTCAGGTAGGTTTTTTTTATTTTAATTGTATAAAAAATCTCTGTTTGTAATCAATATTTGATGAGCTTTCTGCGTGTAGTTTCGACGCACTGATAACAAATGTTGTTTTTCAATGTCGCACGGGACATCGAAATTTGCGACAATGCAAATCAAAAACTTACAGTTATTTTCAATCGCATTGTTTTTTATGCATTCTTTTATGACTCTTTGTACCTTTAGAAATATTTTAGAAAGCAAAAGTCAATGCATAACGTCTCTGTTTAAAAACTTTTATCAAAACAAAATGTGCAATAGAAATATCCAAATAAGAAAAGATGCGCTTGTCCGAATTTGCATTCGAATACCTCAAAATGGGTTATGAATAAATGCGAAATCTCTTTACGTTATTTAAATTTGATTCTTTCCCTATGAAAATATGACGTAAACGTATCTCTGCATAGCTGAATTAATAGGTTAAATAAGAACAGAAGATGTGCTGTGTGTTTTGTTTCATTCTTATGCATTCAATATAGAGCAAACGTAAATACACAACGAAAATCTGTTGTGAATAGACGTCTGGCTAATCCAAGCTTTATATTTAAATTTTTTTCTTAAAATAACCTTAACAAATTTTTAAATTTTGATTCTGAGAGACTACTCTACGGGAAATTTTAACAAACTGTCACCGAACTAGCCCCTTTATATGAAATAGACTGGTCACTTTTACATGGCGTTGTCATAGGAGGGGGAAATTGACCCCTTGTGACATGTCACAAGACAAATCCTAGGACAGGTTACTGAACTTTCATAAAAAACAAAGTTCTTAAGTCGACTTAAATTGTTTTGCCAAAAGTCCTTAAAAGACAAAATGATACAGAAAATTTGTCTAGTGTTTGATGTAATATAAAATTATATCCAAAAGGCGACTGACAAATTTCCTAGTGTGACTCTGATTGGGGTATATATATAATTTAATCCAAAACGAAATTGTGTTTTTTTAATAATGTTATAAAATGAAAATATATATTATTTTTGATTATGTACTAAATAGGTATATATAACGTCATATAAAATTGGATTAACTGTATCTAATTGTAAATGCAATATACAATTAAATACTGATCGATATGTAATAAGATGCAACTAAATATGACATCAATTCAGTGAACGTAACTTTTTTGTTTTCAATTCACTGAACTTAAACTTTTTTATAGTTCGCTGAACGAAACTGAAATTGAACGAATCCAGTGGTGAATTAATACAGTAAAAAAATAATTCACTCTTTATGCATTATGGTATTCTGAACTTACATGCCATGCTTAACTATGACCTCTAGGTTACAAATAACCTTAAAATAATGTTTTTTTTGTTCTTAAAATTAAAATCTGTTTATATTGAGCATTAAAATAAAATTTACACATTTTTAACAAAAATTTTCGGAAATTTTTTTTTATAAGTTCTGGTTATAAAAATTTGCATTTTTTTATGCAGGGGTTAAGCTCTTACTTTTCCATTACAAGACCTATTATTTTAACAAGGGCATGGCCATCGATGTAACTCTTTAGCTAGTAACATATGTTATTCTGAGTTTACAGGTAGGGAGTTTTAAAACACATTTTGTGTTAATTTTTTAAACAATTTTTAACAAAAATTTAATTTCTTAAATTTTATAGAAAAACAAATTATTTATACCAATAAAATATCCCAACGCATGAATTTTGTATTACAAGTAATGCAATTGTAAGGTGTAATGGTCCAAAGTAATGCAAGGGTTAGCGGTTTGATATATTATACGATATATTACCAGCTAATATGCGTAGAAATACTTACATATTACCAAGGTTTTGCTGGGATATTGTGCTTTTATATCCAATCTATGGCCGAAATGCAAAATCACTAGCCCAAAAAACTCATGCAAATGATTAATTTTCCGAAAGCAAAAACTTATTTGGAAGACAAAAATTCGATCAGGAATGCCGCACTTCGATCCCTGAATTCGATTGTTGATGAAATAAAAGTACTGTATGTCGTAAGAGTTGTTTACAGCAATTGCATTCAATATTATAATAAACAACTAACTATCAATATAATGGCCCTTACTACTTATAAAAGAGTATTTTAAATTTAAAGTCGCCTTTATTTTTAAACAGACAGTTTTGTTCATTTTGTGTTAGAAAATCATACAAAAATATTTATATTTTAAACATTTTGATTGGTTTAAATTAGATTAACCATTCAGAATGTTCCGAAATTAAACCAACTCAAAGCATACACAGAAAAAACAGTAGACACCAACAATGGAAATTTGTAAAACCAATCACATTTTCTTTTAAATTGAAATTTTATTCCCAACAATTTTTTTGTTTGAAATATTTGTAACAAGTTTGTAAATTGTTATCTTTCATATAAAAATTGTTTAAAAATAAAAATTCAAAGTTCCAAAAAAAAAAAAAAAAATTTTTTTTTTGGATTTGGTGCCTTTTTAAAAAGTTTTTTTTTGTATTTACAAATTTAGTATGAGAAAGGTGTTTAGAAATTTAATTAGAACTTTGTAAATTCTTTCTGAGTACTGCTTATAAGTCACTTATAAGTTTTAAAAGTAACTGTGCATACAACCCTTAGTTTGTAAATAAAAATCAAAAACTTTTATTGTATCTTCAATGAATAAAAAAAACATAACTAAGCTAACAGTTTGCATTAACATAAAATTTACAAAAAGCTTTGAAAAAATTTTAAAGTTTACATTCTCATATATGGTAGAGGATCCTTCGCCACTTTTTTTTCAAAGCACTGTCATTTCTTAACCCCTAATTATTTTTCAAAAAGTACTTTCAAATTGAAAACCTACATATCTTGGCTTTAATTTCTATGATTTTTATTCTAATTATTTGCATATTTTCTATTATTTTTTTAATGATTTTCAAAGTAACTCAATTCGGCGTAACTGCCCCAAACCTGGGGTATATTCGCCAAAAGAGCTAGATACAATTTCAACAAAAAAATTTGTTAATACAGCAAAGTCAATCTTTTAATGACTGAAATAAATAATTTAAGATATGTGATTCTTTTTAATCAATAAATCTCCACTACATTAAAAAAAAATTATTTAAAACTATAATATAATGATTCTTCAAAATTACAAAAAACTGAATAATTAATATAAATTTAAGAATGAACAGGATTGTTCTAATTTACTATTAAACATATTTTAAACATATAGAAAAGTCTTATAGAGCATTTTAGGCAGGGATGCACCAACTCTTTGTAGCTCCAGGGGCCATCTGGTGATTGTGCCCCAGAGACAGGCACTAATATAAATTTAATTTTTTTTCACAATTTTTAAGCATTTATTAAAATTAAATTATTATTTTTGAAACCTTAGGATCGTAGGTCTAACATAATGAAAAATTATTTTCTTATTACACGATTTGAGGAAGTTATTCCTATTATTTTTTTGTCACCCCAAAAAATACAAAAACACGTCTGTCTGCGACCACATGTGATATAAATTCATCATAGTGGATGTCAAGGAAAGATAATTGAAAAATGCACAAAATATATTTTTTCCAATTTTTTATCTCCCTTAATAGCGGAGAAAAATGGGATTAGTGTATGTGCCCCACTGGCGAAGGATCCCCCCTCTACCCTACATATACCAAATGACGTTTTGTAATTGCAGTATAAGCCAAACTGGACAACAAATGCAAACGTCAGAACTTCTTTAATCGAAAGCGTTTTGTAAGTCGAATTATAAGCCTGTAATTGATGCATTATATAAGATATAAGATATTAAAAATAGTACAATTTTGAGCTAATAATATATATTAACAATACATATTTTGTACATGCGTTGTTTAACCTTTTTTGTAAATTAAAAAAAAAATATTAAAGATTTAAAAAAATTATCAATCTTTTCTCGAAAATTATTTAAAAAAGCGGAAAAAAAGACAAATACAAAGAAGACAATATTTAGCCAGCATTTAGATAAGCTAATTAATATTTTCAGACTCGAAATACAAGTACATAATGTTATGTCAACTAACTGAGAATTTCTAAAACACTTTTTTAAGATTAATTTAAAAAATATTTGTAAGTGCTTTGTAAAGGTCTAAAAAGAATATAAAGTAAGCTTTTAAAAAATATTAAACAAGCTTAAATTATACGCTAAAGAATTTCATAATTTAGCTTAAAAATCGTTTTTAAAAAGAAAATTTTTCATTATACCAAAAATTTTTATTAAATATGTCTGAAATAAATAGATTCACAAACTCTGATCTTTTATTGCTTTAAAAGTACTTAAAAATTCCTGTTTGTTGGGTATTACTCATATAATATATAATAGAAATTCATAGCTCCGCACAACTTATTTTTTTGGCGTCTAAGCTCATTATTTTTGTTTGGCGTGGTCGTTTTTATAAGTAGTCACGCTTACCCGCTCACTTACAAACAAATGAGAAGTAAGTAATTATGAGATTTTGAATAATAAGTGGTTACACACCTGCTTACAAAAATTAGAATTATAAGTGGTTATCCGATTGCTTACTTGATTATTAAAAATATGGAGTTACACAAATACTATTAGCTTAAAGAAATACATTCACAAAAATTTAATTTTGTCAAGTGTGTGATTTTAGGACTTGTCAAAAAATTTAAACATAAACGAGTAAAAAAGTTAAAGTCGGGCATGCCGACTATATAATATCCTACACCAGTCTGATTTAAAGCCAACTAATGTTTGGATCCGAAATTTGAATGGGTTAAAACTAGGGTTTATGTCCCGGGAATTCCCGGGACGGGATTCCCGGGAATCCCGCCCTTTTTCCAATCCCGCAATCCCGGGAATTTCATGCGGGATTTCCCGGGATTTTTTGTATTATTTTATAGAAGTTCTAGTTAGTATATATTGCAATTTTGGAAGCTTTATTTAAATTTAAAGCATTAATTTTTTTGAAATCAATTTAAATAAAAATATTTAAAATAAAAAATACGATTTAGGCCCGATTACTGAATGTTCAGTTAAAATTTAGCCAACAGTTAAATTAAAATATTGTATGGGAAACAACAACAAATGTGCCAGTTAAAGTCCCAGTTAGTAGTTAACTTGACATGCAGTAATCGGGCCTTAAAATTTAATAAACTGAATTAGTACAATATAAAAAAAAAATTATTTAGGCCAAATTGTTTTTGAATGTCAGCTGAATTTGGTTTAGTTACCAATAAAAATACACGTACTTCAGAAAAAAAATGTTTTATTTTAAACGATGATCTTTGTTCTAGTAAAGCAATATGTATATACAACATTTCAACATCATTATTTCAGTTCCAAATATCTCCAAAAAGCCTGTGCATAAAAAATTAAAAAAATTAGTAATATTTAGTATTTTCAGCTGATATAAGTAATTTGAATGTTTTTTAGTTCAAATAATATCATTTAAATTTCAATTGCTACTCCTTTATTTTAATTGTATTTTTTAAAAATTATTTTTTTTTTAAATAATGCATCAGATGCTTTTTCAAATTATTTTGGATTTTTTATATGTTAATTTAAAATGCAACTATGAAAATTAAATAACCAAGCAAACAAAGATGATCATTAATGACTCAGAAATTAGCTCCAAAAACATAAACATTTTTCAACTTTTTAATGTGAAAGTGGTCCGTCCAAAAGAGCCCCCTGTGTACTCAGAAATGACTCAGAAAAAAGAACATATAAAATCCAAATTTTCCTCATAATTTTAGAAAATTTTGGAATCTTCTTTGAGTACGAAAAATTAACCCTCATTTTGAGGCAGCTTTTTCGATTGTAGAGACAACTTTTTGGGTTGTTTTCTGAGGGTTCATATTTTCTACCAAAAACAAAGAGTGTTTTCAAAAAAACAATCATTTCCATGAGCCATTTAAGAATATTATTTATGAGCGCTCCAAAATTGCTGGCTGGGAATTTATTTTTAAAAATTTCTAATCAAAAAATACCAATTAAAGTTAAAAAATTATTTAATAATATTTTATTTTCTATTTTTATAAAATAAATCTTTTTATAAAAATTTGTGTGAAATATACTCCCTATTAAACTTTTTTATAAAAATAATTCTAGACGAATTCTTCTGAAAATCTCCATAGAAACAAAATATCTAGAAATAGAAATTTTTGGATTCCATACTTAAGAAATGTTTAAGTAAAAAATCGATCTTGGTTCTGACTATAAAACTGGTCCGACACAAGTTTGCACCCAAGAACAATTCCAATATGTCCTTAAAGAAGAGATGAAAATAAAATACCCGTGTCTTTCACTTTGTCTTTATTAATTCGTTTAACCGTTTAAAACGCGAATTAATATTCAGCTATTTCTAAGAGTTTTTTAAAATTAAGATGGCCTTCCATATAAATATATTACCTCAATATTAATTCGCGATTTAAACTGTTAGACGAATTGATATAGAAAAAGTGGAAGACATGGATATTTTATATTTAGCCCCTGCTTTCAGAATATATTAAGTAGATTTTCTCATAGGTACAACCAAAAAATTAACTTTGTCGGACGGTGTTGTAATAGAAATCTAGTTTTTCCAATACAACATATGTCGGATTTATTTATTTTCGAATGAGCGGGAATTCCCGGGATCCCGGGAAATTCAGAAAAAAATCCCGCTGTCCCGGGAAATGAAAAAGTCCGGGAAAAGAAAAACCCTAGTTAAAACAGACTTGTGTCAAAATTTTCTATAAAATCATAAAAGAAGAGAAAATCGAAAATATAGCCCATATGGGCGATAGGTCGAAATATGGACCGATCCTATTTAGAATCAATAGGCTTTTTCCTTGGGACCATGTGAGTCAACGAATCAAAATTTATTGAAATATCTTCGTATTTGCGACATGCAGCGTGTAACCAAGCCAATTTTGGGGGGTACCCTTATATGGGCACTAGGTCTAAACATGAACCGATTTTAACCAAAATCAATAGGCTTCGTCGTTGGACCAACATAGGTCTGTGTACCAAATTTGATTGAAATATCTTCGTATTTGCGACCTGCAGCGTGTAAAAAAGAAAATTTTGGGGGTACCCTTATATGGGCACTAGGTCTAAACATGGACCGATTTCAACCAAAATCAATAGGCGTCGTCCTTGGGCCGACATAAGTCGGTGTACCAAATTTTATCAAAATATCTTAATATTTGCGACCTGCAGAGTGTCAACAAGAATGCATTGACAGACAGACGGACGGACGGACAGACGGACATCGAAATAAAAAAAAATTCTGAGCCGATCGGTATACTATAAGGTGGGTCTAGGACCAATATTTTTTGGTGTTACAAACATCAGCACAAACTTATAATACCCTCTCCACGTAGTGGTGTAGGGTATAAACTAATTTACATTTAATAAATAAAAATGTATAAAATTTAACTGTGTAAACAGTACTTATTTAAACTATTACGAGTAAGTCATTATTGTCGTTATAAGGAAGTCATTATTTTAAATTATAAAATAATGCAAAAGGTAATGATATATCATTTTTGGTAATGCAGATAGTAATGAGGTGTCATTACCAATATTTTGCTGGGTTAATAATATTAGTAGGTCTTTTCAGATTTTATTTTGCGATATGTGCTAGAATATATTTGCATAACTTTATTTATTAGTTCGCGCGTGTTAAATAGTTTTTTTCGTTCAAAATAAATACTAAGTATGCACGCTCGCTCATTCAAATACAATAGTTACTACATAATTATGTATATGTAGAATTAATTTTGTTTTGTTTGTTTTCATTTCAAAATCATTACCACAATTTGTTATTTTTACTGACCTTAGATATCTAACGTTTCTGTTGACTCATTGCATTAATCAGCCATGCAAGACTGGAAAAAACGCGTGACGGAATTTGCAAAACAAAATTAACCGTTATATTATAAAACTAGATATATCGTTATGGTATCCTTAACGAATATTTGTATCAGATTAAACAAATTCTGTTTTTAAAACTTTTAAACTGCAATAAATTCTTAAATTAAGAAATAATAAATTCGAGGATTATCAATTATATAATCACAAATTTTTCAACCTAAATTTTTTTAAATATATTGGCTATATTCATTCACATGAATGTCATGCATATATGGGACTAATAAATTGAGTGGACTTATTAAATGGTGATTTCGTTGGCATTGGCATTGAAGTCGAGTTTTGAACTTTGATGTCTTCAGAGATTTATAGTAAAATTTCATGACAAATATTTTTGCTGAACATTTTAACCCTCTAACTCGTCAACTCACGGGTCTTTTTTGTCCCTATTTAAAATGGGGTCAAAAAAGTTCCTTTAATTAAAGAGATAGAGGATTAAAATGTTCTACAAAAATGTTCCCCGTAGTGTTTCTCATAAGTTCGCTGAACACGTCCTATATCTAAAATGGAAGATTCACATGGTTTCCTACGCCGATTCAAAATAAACATTTACAAAAGGGTGTTAGTTTTAAGTTTTGACTTATTTCTGTCACTGAAGTTAAATTTTCAACTTGATGTCTTCAGATACTTATAAATAGTAACATTTAATGACAAATTTTTTTGCAGAACATTTTAACCCTCTAATTCTTCAACTTACGGGGCGCTTTTGTCTGCTTTTAAAAAGGGGCCAAAAAGTGCCTTTAATCGAAGAGTTAGGGGAATAAAATGTTCCACAAAAATGTTCCTCGTACTGTTTTGCATAAGTTTGTTGAAAACATCCTATACCTAAAACGGAAGAGTCACATGGGATCTTATGCTAATTGACAATAAACATTTCCAAAAGGGAGGAAATTTTAACCCCTCAAAAAACATAGGGCCAGACGTAAACTTTTAAAACACCGATACACGTATATTTTTTGGTTTCCTCTGCCAGAATCAGTTATCAGAACCTGGTAATTTTTTTTTGTGTTGTAAAGTGTAATTTGACAATTGACAGATAAAATCGCTGAAATATTTAGAAAAAAAAATTCGGCAAGTATGTAGTTTGAATCCATAAATACAACTAAAATCCAGGCTCGTTTTATTAAATTTCGTTCCCTGTTAGAGTTATCAAAAGCATTTTTTTATATATTTATTCATCATTAATTTACAAGTCATATTTACATTATATTCACATTTGAGATCTTATCCACTAGATATACACTATATATTACAACAAATATTAATTTGGGCCCATATAATATTACGATATTTTTCTCTTGGGGTTTGATATTTTTAGAGGCAAAATAGGGGAATTTTCGCTCCTCAAGGCGGGATCGTAGTGAATAGAGTACGGCACTATCTGCACCACATTTTTGAGAAGCTGCATTACGTTTAGAGGTCCCTAAAAATTGCAGGTTTTTCAAAACTTTTGTATGGATATTTACATAAAATTAAAAAAAACTTCAAGTCAATTTTTGTATCACATAAGATTATGTCCCTCAAGATTTCTCCATAAATTTTGAATAACAATTTTATATACTTTAGGAATATGAAATAAAATTTATTTAATTTTTAACTATTTTCGAGGTATTCTGATAATTATATTTTAAATTTTTTGAGCCAGCCTGCACGAAAGGAAAATATTTTAATATATAAATCCAATAGTCCTTTTTAAAACTATAATTAAAAATTAATTAGTATACCATTGCAGGAAGGATAACGTTATCCTGGCAATTTTTCTTAAAATATGACTTTTTTTTGGAGTTTTTTTTTAATACCTTCTAAAATATTGGTCAAATTTTTCAATTTAAAATTTTATTAAAAACTAGACTTCATATAGATAAGAGTTTTTGAGAGAATACAATAAATTCGCCAGTGAAATAATTCCATAATACTGAAAGCTAAACTGAAAAAAATTTTGAAAAGAAATACTTCCATTGGAAAATTTTTAATCAGCGATATTGCGAAACCATCCCTCTGTTTGAAATTTTGACTTTATATTCGTAATTATCTCGAAAATATTTAATAGATTTAATGTACCGCGTTTTGTGATATCAATTTGATTTTTTATTTATATTTGAAAATTTTACATTTTTCTTCACCTATCTTTAGCCTTAACTTTATCGCAATTTAGGGACCTTACGATGAAAACTTTATTAACTTTTGTTGAAGTAGTATTGATGGGGCCTTGAGGAGCTGGAAAATTCGAATGTCTTGCAATTTGAAGCTTATTACTCCTCAATAAATACATGAATTTCAATCTGATAATTTCCTCTGCTATTTTTGTTATTTCCTTACATTTTCTTATCAATAAATAAGTCGAATTTTCAATTTTGACAAAAAACTTGGAAGTAGAATTAGAGAAGCAATTCAAAAATTGCTAAACAAAGAGATTATTTTTTGAGCCTATAGAATTTTTTAAAATTTTGAGTAACTTCTGAACAAAAATGAAGGATATTTTGGATGAACCACTTTCAAAAAAAATTTTAACTTTTAATAATATATTAATTATAAATTTTTTGATGCTTCAATTTGCATTGCACTACTGCCACCACTGATGAAGGGGACCTGGATAATCCCCGAGACGATCGTCTTTTCATTCCTGAAAGTGTAGAGTATTTGTCAGGAGAATATCCTGATGAAGAAAAATAGCAGCCCGAGTAAAAAAATGTTGATATAATCATATATTATTTTATGTAATTGCATATAGTAACTTATAGTTACATATGGCCACATATGCTTTTAAATTCAAGCAGATATACTTTTATGTAGTCATATGTTAGATATTTTTTCCTCAAAGGTTTTAATATGGAGACATATGTGATTTTATATTATTACATATTGGCCTACATATATATGTATTTGCTATATATAAGTACATAAAGTAACATATAAAAGATATAATTACATGTACGTTTATATATAATTTAGTATGACACTATACATAATAATATAAAACTATGTGGATCCATATAAGAAATATTTTATAATTTGTGTTAGTTATGATTATATATTGACGAATATGAACCCATAGATAACTTATAACGTTCTTTATAAAATCATCTATAATTATATATCATCCCACATAGGCAATTTTTTCAAAGTGATTTTATATAAAAATATATAAGGTCCATATAAAACCGTATTGTATTATATTTGGTTCCATGTTATCAATGATTTTGAACTAGTTTTAGATTTAGTAATTACTAGGGATTCGCGCATGACACGAAATGTTCGTGAGTCACGTTATTCACACGTGATCGTGAGTAATAATTACTATACTTAAGTGATTCGTGCGTGAGCGTGAGTAAGAATAACCCGTGCATGATTCGTGTGTGAGTTTATTTTTTGCATCATATGTTTTTAGTAATTTTTACTGTTTTGCGTGAGAATTTTCTGATTGTAAGTTTTTAATATACTCATGTGTGCTGAGTAAGAAACGAAATGCTCGTGCGTGAGTAATTTGTTTTTTTTTTGAGCATGAGTCAAAAATGGCTTACGCACCGCACCAATAACATTAACACCACTGAAGCTTTAATACGAAATTCTCTATACTATAACGTACATATGACTGATTTCTTATATCTTGGTTGTATATCATAATCCTATTAACTTTAAAATTTCAGTGTTGTTAACTTTATTTTAAAATTAATAAATTAAAAGAATTTTTTTTTCATGTTTATTGCACTGTCATGATAAATCTGGATAAAAGTAATGGAAGATTTATCGAAATTATAAGATCTCCAGCAGGCCTGGGGTTAATCATTACATTTTGTAATTAATTACACATGCAATTACACAATTACATGTAATTGTAATTGCCCTAGTAAAAATGATTTTTATATAATCAGATATGATTTTTATATAATCATTTATGATTTTATAGTATTATAACTTGTCGAGTATTGTGAAACATATATTTTTATATAATTATATCAAAAGATATTTAATTATATAAAATTTTATTAACCAGATCCACCATTTTCCAGATCAAATCATGTATGGATTTATATAATTATATAAAAAATATATTATTTAATCCGAAAAATGGTGGATCTGGTTAATATAATTTTATATAATTAAATATCTTTTGATATAATCATATAAAAATATATTTTTCACAATACTCGACAAGTTATAATTGTATAAAATCATAAATGATTGTATAAAAATCATATATGAATATATAAAAATCATTTTTAATAGGGTGAATAAAAAACTCATCTATAATTAAATATTATTTGTAATTGCAATTCAAAAAAGAACAATTACAATTACAAGTAATTGAACATTTTTTTTTATTTAAAAAAATAATTTTTGTATGTATATTGTTAGATATGGTCCTATATAATATGATAAAAAGTATAAGGTTAATATTTAGATATAATTGTATCAAACTATGTCCACTTTTATAACATTTTATATAATTTTATACAAAAACATATAATTTGATGTAATTGGATGAGGACAAAATTCGGATATAATTGTATCGAATTGCATAAAATTGTATCAAATTGTACCAAATTGTATACAATTGTATACAATTCGATACAATATGATACAATAAGACGTTCTCATTTTTCGGATATAATTATATCTAATTACATAAAAGATAAATATAATTAAATATAACTTCATATGGCTCCATATCATTTTTTTTACTTGGGAGTTTTTAAAAAAGGTACTTGTTACGTTAATTAATAATAAGAAAATTGGCCTCAAACTAAATTAATAAATTTCTAATTAATCAATTAAAAAGGTCGAAAAAAAATTTTTATTATTAAATAAAAATTAAAAACCAACAGTTTAATAATATATTTAGAGGTCATTTTTGGGCTCGTTTGCTGACTGTGTTGTAAGTATAAATTATTCACTTTCAATGAAAAACTTCACTTTTTTAACAAATAATTAAGAAAATTAAATAAAAGATTGCTTGTTTACCTACTTATTTTTGACTAGCTCGAAAATTGGTTTTTTTATATTTCGCTCATAAAAAACTAAATATTAGCTAAATGACTGAAATTTTTAAGCAATATAAGAGAAATTAAGTTGGAAATTGTAAAAACCTGTAAAGTTAGAAATATGGATAATTACATTTAACGTTATTGGAAGCAAAATTTCCTTTTTGTCTATCAATATATAAGAGCCACCGTATGAACATATATTTCTAAAACCCAAACATTTCTCTTTCTAGACTGTCCAAAAATTTTAAATCGATTGAAAACTAATTAAGTTAAAATTTTCTTGTCTGCAAAGTCTTAAAAATCGCTTTTATCGATGACTTCAGATTTTGAGGGTGTATTAAATATTCTGAAAATTGGTAGTGGATCTACTTAATCAGACCTACAATTTACACTAGCTCATTTTTTAAGTATAACACGTTTGTCACACAGTGTAATAGTATTAACTGCAATTATCTGACAATTGCCGTTAACAAAAAGTAACTCGAAAATATTTTCCTTTGTGCAAAGTTAATGGTATTGATTTTGTAATGGAAATGAAAATAGATTTAATTACAACTACTTAAATGTAATGGAAATGAAAGCAATTAGCGTGTTTTTTAATCACCTGGATTTAGAACTTTTCATACATAAAGTGGATTTATTAAATCCAACAAAAAAGCTGGATTTAATAAATCCATAATAAAACCACAAATATATGAAACATCCTATTAATTTAATGTCAGAAAAAAATACGAATAAAAATTAAAAGAGAAAAAAAAATTGAAAAACTAACAAACAAAAGGTTTTTATTAAATTTTTTTTATGAAATATGTTTATAAAAAAACTACACCTCACGAAATACATATTTTTAATCTTGGACATGGAGAAATAGCTGAAATAGAAATGGCAATTTTCCAGTCTACAGTAAGTAATTTAATTAAATCCAATTAGTGAATATTGCAATGGAATTTTTCAATTGTGTAAAAATATAAATTGAAGTGATAATACTGAAAAGGCAGACTGTTTATCGCTGTTTTATATAAAATATAATTAAAAATTAAAAGTTAATGCAAAATCCTTCATCATCGAATTCGGTATTAAAAATTAGGGTGAAAGAAGTGTCGGACAGAAAATTCTTTTTAAAATAGGGAGAATCTAACCCCATCTGTTGAGCACTTTTAGAAATACATTTTGGATTTATTAAATCCAAGTGATTACCAAAAACGGCTAATATTTCATTACAAATAATGATTACAAAAGTAACACATTTTTTTCATTACAATGACCATTATCTAATGTTTACAAAATGATTAATAACTCCCAACTCTGGCCAATAAACATAACAATTTATGTATTTAATAATTTTGTTGCGACTTAATATATTTAATGCTCATATTAAACCATACCATGAATATACTCGTGTTTTATTTTTGTATGCCTTAAGTATAACATTTTTCATTAAATTAAGCACGTCCACTGGGTACGCAGATTAAACTGATATGATATGACAGTAGCAACACCTGTAATCCAATACTTTAACAAATTTAAAATTTATAATCGCTGGGCTGGCAGAAAAACAACTAGCAAAAACAAAAAAAAAAAAAACATTTAAATAAATAACAAATTATTTAATATGACGTAAGAGCACTAAAAATATTATTTTGAAAAAATTGGCGAAAAAACAATGTTAAGATTTAAATAAATTGAAAATAAACACAAAAAAAAAAATATATATTATTGTTTTAATTCAATATTTTTGGTTGATCGAATTGCAACACAAAATCATAAAAACTTGAATAAATATGATGGTGTAATAATATACATGTGCCCAGTCAGAAAAATACAAACGGGAAAGCGATGGTAACCCAGCAAAATCTTTCATTACCAAATAAGTAGTTAGGTATATAACAGAAATTCATAGCTCCGCACAACTCATATTTTGGCGTCTAAACTCATTATTTTTGTTTGGAGTGGTCGTTTCTATAAGTAGTCGCGCTTATCCGCTCGCTTACTAATAAATGAAAAGTAAGTAGTTATGAGATATTGAATAATAAGTGGTTACACAAATGGTTGCGAAAAGTTGAATTATAAGTGGTTATACGACAGCTTATTTGATTCTTAAAAATAAGGAGTTACATAAATACTATTAGCTTCAGGAAATATATTCAGAGCAATTAAAGTTTTTGCTAGTGTGTAATTTTAGAACTCGTCATAAAAATCTTAACACAAAACATATTTACACATAATAAATAAAAATGTATAAAATTTAACTTTGTAAAAAGTACTTATTTAAACTATTGCGAGTAAGTCATTATTTTATATTTAAAAGCAATGACTACAATAGGCCTTATTAGGAATTCATAATTTTATATTGTAAAATAATGCAACAGGTAATGATATATCATTTTTGGTAATGTAGACAGGAATGAGGTCTCATTACCAATATTTTGCTGGGCAAGGCACTTTAACAGGTGGTATATGTACTGCCAAAAAGTGCGTTCCTATTCCCAAAATGATAACATCATTAAATGCACGATCTCTTCGATTTTAACCATTTTTTTATAAATGATTTCTAAAGGCGTGTACATTTCAAGAAAAATACAAAAGAAAAAAAATTATTAAAAAATGTTGGTTTTTAATTTTTATTTAAAAAATAAAAGTTGGTTTTTTTTCGACCTTTTTAATTGATTAATTAGAAATTTATTAATTCAGTTCGAAGCCAATGTCCTTATTATGAATTAACATAATAAGTACTTTTTTCAAAAACTGCTATTTTTCTTTATCAGGATACTCTCCTGACAAATACTTCACAGAGTTTTTGCTTCCAAAAAACCTCTACACTTTCAGGAATGAAAAGACGATCGTGTCGGTGATTTTCCAGGTCCCCTTCATCAGTTTTCTTTAGAAAGTGGTGGCGTAGTGCAATGCAAATTGAAGCATCAAAATCTCATATTAAATGTAGTCTGCTACATCAACGAAATGAGAATAGAGCAAACAATAAAATATGTCTTCGAAGTCTTCTGCAAAGCATAATACTTTGCAGAAGACTTCGTTTTTTAACGAAGCGTCATCATTTTTAGAAAATCATTGCTCTACCAGTGAATTGATTTTTGTACCGCTGCAATTTTTAACTTAGTAGCACTGGATAACCACTGGTTCCAAATGTTGGCGTAATACATTAAGCCCATTCTTTGCCAGTGGTTTTTTTTACGATTTTTGCAAACGCTGGCAAAGCGTCCCAAATGAATGTTCTGGCGAACCACTTTTTTAATGTTTCCGCAGTATTCGCTGATCAACTTAAAAAAAAATATATATTTCTTATATTACAAGCAAAGTGTCCGTTAGTATAATTTTACAGCTTTTTTAGAAATATTTCTGAACAACATCCAAAAAATTACTTAATTATTCCTTCTGAAGCATGATTGCTTTAAAAGTGGTCATAAGAAATGATTTGATTACAGTTTATTTTCAAACAGATGATCGCGGATTCGAATCCTGGCGGGACTTATGTTTTTATAATTTCTTTTTTAATATTTGTAATTAATTTATTAAAATTCAATATTTTTATGATTTTCCAATTTTTAGAAATACAAACAAAAAAATTATGAAAAATTGCTTTTCGTACACTTGTGAAAAGAACTGAAAATAAATACTGAATTACATTTTGCACTTTTTTATTGTAATAAGCACTTTTATTGAAGAGATTAAATATAATGACAAAGTGTTGTTTTTATGCCAAACAACATTCATATCAAAGAATAGCTCAGCGGTAGAGGATTAGACTAGCAATTTTGAGGTCGTAAGTTTGACAAACATTATTTTTTTCCTAATTTTTTTTTCTTCTTTCAGTTGATGAAATAGAGTTTCATTTGAACTCGTTCGAAAATTACTGAACAAATGTTTAAGTACGACAACTCAGTGTACCCCTTTTTAGAATTTATAAGCCAAATACTTTAGCAACTACGAGACAGATACTTCTAAAAATTTCAGGCCATAAAGAACATAAGTAGGCCTAGTTTTTGCTTCCAAAATGATAAAAGTTTTGAGTCGTTTTTTTTTTAGTAGTAAACTTAACTTTTAATGGCTTTTTCTCGAAAAAAAACTTATTAAAAATAGGGTGCCAGTGTGCAGCTAAAACAGGTAAACCAATTTTCTATCCTCTTTTTTTTTTTTTTTTTTTTTTTTTTGTTGGACTAAAAATAAAGTCCCTTGGCATACAGACATTTTTAAATGTTTTATATATATATATTCCTCTAACTCCCACTGGAGCATAGGGCGCCAAAAACACAAATGTTTTAATATTATTATTATTTTTTTTTTTATTTGAAAAATAAAAAAACTTGATTTTCTAAATTTTTTAATTTGCTCTCGTACCATTTTTATGCAATTCAAAATTTAAAAATACCTCTACGTCAGGACTTGAATAGTTATTCGTCTTTAAGAAAAAAAATGTCTTTTATTTCTCATTTTATTTACTCATGGCCGTAGAGTGGGCTTCCGATTTTGCTTTTAAAAAATCTCTATAATGATATTGCCACTAGGTTTGCCATGTTAGTCCGAATTTTAAATTATAATTTTTTTTAAATAATATAATGAACTGTATTTGTATTAAAACAGAAATTTTGTTATCAATAATACGGTGATTTATTTTTTTTTATAATGTTTTTATGGATTTCCAAAGTGAGTAAATCCCTTAATACCAAATTTAATATACAATGCAAATTATACGCTGAATATAAAATTGGTATTAAACAGAAACAAAATATGGTAAGTAAAAAAAAAAACATAAATTGTAACGTTAAGAGTGCAAAAAAAGTACAATTATAATTTTGGTGTTTTTTGCGCAATTGCTGACCATGAACTGATTAAAATTCCAAGAAAGTATCATGAACAGAGGAAAGAGAATTACAAAAATCAAATAACAAAATGAAAACAAAAAAATCCATACACAATGAATACGAATTGAAAATAAACAAAACAGATAAATGTAATTTTACTATATACTTATTACCAAAATCGAAAATTTGTATTATTGTTATTACATGCAAAGAAAAAACATGGTTGGGATTACCCTATTTTGGGTTTTTTTGGGGCTTATGAATACTACAATCATATCATCTTAATTTTTTTTTTGATCATAATATGATCCTTGAACTGAGATAAATATCTGCAGGTTACCCTACGGGGAAAGGGACCGGTCCCAGATGACACGCAGGATAGGTCCCAAGGGGGCGGAGACCGGTCGTTGATCGGTCTTTTTGTTTGAAAGCGACATATCACTTTAACATGGCGTTGTCATTGGAAATGACATATTGCCACAGTTTAGACACATTGTGGCACTAAGGTGGTGTGTCTAAAAAAAGCTTTTCAAATAATCTAATAAAAAATTAAGAATTAAAAATAATCTATTTGGCGTCGAAGTAGGGCTCGATAACACAACCTTCTGCTTCTAAGGCAAACGCTCTACCGTCTGAGCTAACGTTGCTTATGCGTCATGGCTGGCTGATGGTTAAGTTATATGTTTTTCGTTTCTGTTCAAATAAAAAAGAAAAAGAAAAAACAAACACACACACAGCAGATAAAAAAAACATGGAAAAGAAAAAAATAGAAAAGAAAACAACATTAACACACACACACAAATATGGTGGAAGTGCCTTGAATATGCCCCCGATTGACCGGTCATGGGATAGGTCCCTTAATGGCAGTTGACTTGTTTTTTGCGTTGGCCATAATTAAAATAAAAAATCAATTAAAAATTAGAAAATTACCTCAAAACCTCTGATAATATAAATAAAAATTTTAAAAATTCCCCTTAAGGTACAAAGAAAAGTTAAATGAATTACCAATTGTTAAAACTAAAACAGCTTTAACATTAAAAAAACGTTGAAAATACAAAATTTAAAATTTCTTAGCAAAACATTATAGAAATTTAAAATAAGAGCTAAAATAAGCAAATCGTGAAAAATAAAGTTAAAAATAAATAAAAGAGTAAAATAAATAAAAAATATTTTTAAAAATATGCCGCGAATTTTGTTTTTATTTCGGTATCGGTCAAGTTTTTTTAAAAGCAACAGTGAAAATAACGGATCAGAAAATACTTAGAAAATTAATTCATTTTCTTTTGTTCATATTTGTACTAATTTAGTAATATGCCTTCGGTTGACCGGTCACGGGATAGGTCCTTGAAGGGCAATTGACTCCTCATTCCCCGTAGGGTAGTAATGAGTGTTTTGCATAAAACTATTAAAGTTCCAATACTGTTTGGAATGAACTTTAACAGAATTTGGGATGCCTCAGAACAATACTGCGATAAAAATCAAAATCTTAGATCGAGCCGTTTAAAAAAAATTTTTTTTTCGAATTTTCAATAATTTAAATTTTCGAAATTAATCGAAAACAATTAGCGATATAAAAAAACAAGTCCAACATTAGCTGTATTTTGTCTCATGTCTATCAACGTTAAGTATTTAAAGCAAATATACGTTAAACCGATTGTAGTACAAAAAAATTTTAAACAGGTTATATTTATAATTATTTCGTTATAACCGAAAGTGCGTCAGCACAAGTTTTTAGGAAGTAACGCGAATAAGTTACGTTAGATGTGAAAATGTATACATGTTGAGTTTTCAACGTTGATAATTATCCGTGTTGAAAGTTAACGTGCATACGAAAAGTAATATGTTAGTTTTCATCTTAGACGCGTTTTTATGCACTTTGAGTTTTTTTCCGAGTTAACGGATATAGTTAATTCGAAAACACAGCTATTATTCCTCGGGAGAAATACAATTACAGAACACACTCTAAAATTTTCATTGTAATATTGAAAACGCCAAAAATTTTAAAATTTAAATCTGAAAAATAAATTAAGAAAAACAAAATAGAAAAATATTAGTGATTCATTTCATTTTGAAAAATTTCTCAAGTTTCTGATACAAATGTTCGTGAGGTGTAGATTTTTTATACCCCACACCACTACGTGGAGAGGGTATTATAAGTCTGTGCTGATGTTTCTAACACCAAAAGATATTGGTCCTAGACCCACCGTATACCGATCGGCTCAGGATTTTTTATATTTCGATTTAACGATGTCCGTCTGTCCGTCCGTCCGTCTGTCTGTCCATGCATTCTTGTGCGCACTCTACAGGTCCCAAGGACGACGCCTATTGATTTTGGTTGAAGTCGGTCCATGTTTAGACCTAGTGCCCATATAAGGGTTCCCCAAAATTATATTGTTTATACGCTGCAGGTCGCAAATATATTTTGACGAAATTTGGTACACCTATGTCAGCCCAAACACGAAGCCTATTGATTTTGGTTAATACCGGTCCATGTTTATACCTAGTGTCCATATAAGGGTTCCCCAAAATTATATTGTTTATACGCTATAGGCCGCAAATATTAAGATATTTTAGTGAAATTTGGTCCCGAGAACAAAGCCGGGAGATTCTAGATAGAATCGGTCCATATCACTGTGAGACAAATGGTAGGGGTCAGTGATCGGGAAGGGTTCAAACTACTGGGGAAAGTTATATCGGTAAAAAAGAAGTTATATGTGTCCCGGCGTTTCGCTGGGTCACCCCTAGGAATCGAGATATATCTTTACAATTTTAGATTAACAGATTAAAGGAATTACAATTCCTTTAATCTGTTCATATAACGTTTTTCTATATACTCAACAGTTTTGCCGGTAAAAATAAATGTATGAAGAAAAAAATATTTTTTGCCTAAAATATTAAAAAAAAGTAATAAACAAAAGGTTATTGATTTTTATGGTAGCGGTAACAAACATTTATTTTTACCGGCAAAACTGTTGAGTATATAGAAAAACGTTATATGAACAGATTAAAGGAATTGTAATTTTTAATTTTTTTAAAATTGTTTGAGCAAAATCGGACTAGTGGTTCTCGAGTTATGTCAAAAAAAGATATATCTCGATTCCTAGGGGTGACCCAGCGAAACGCCGGGACACGTATAACTTGTTTTTGACCGATATAACATTTCCCGTTGGTTTCATCCCATCCCGATTTTGACTGTCGCATAGTGTATTTGGACCTATTGCCCATATGGGCTATATTTACGATTTTTTATTATTTTATAGAAAATTTTGACACAAGATCCATTTTAACCCATTCGGCTTTTAACCAGACTGGTGTAGGGTATTGTATAGTCGGCATGCCCGACTTTAACCTGTTTACTCGTTATTACTGTTTTTCGTGAGAATTTCGTGACCGTGAGTAATTGCTTACTATACCCATGTGAGAGTACGTGAGTGGGAGAAAAATATTCATACGTGAGTAGTGTGTCCTTATTTTTTAAATTTGTTAAAAATGACCTTGCAGAAAAAGCTGCTGAAATTGTTGTGCTATGTACTAGTAAGAACAGCAAAAATTAAACTGTTAGATTTACCAAATTTTGTGTAAATTTTTGGTAATTGAAAATAGTAATTAAAAAATCTTCAAAACATTTTGCTAAATATTAGTAGTCAAAAAATAACAGAAAAAACTATTAAATCTTCTAAATTTTAGTTATGTTTATGTTAAATTAGTTAAATACAAGTAGCAGAAAAAAAACAGATATATTTGCTAAAAAAAAATAGTAGACTACTGATTTCAGCAGGCTAGATTTTTATTATTATTCGCATTGATTTCTTATATATATACTAATAATTCAGCAAAATCTTTTGCTGATTTAAGCAAGATAAACTGTTACTTTCTATTAATAAAAATTTAGCTCAAATATAAATAAAATTTTGTATATTTAACAGTTTTATTTCTGCTGTTTATACCCTACACCACTATGTGGTCAGGGTATTATAAGTTTGTGCTGATGTTTGTAACACCAAAAAATATTGGTCCCAGACCCACCTTATAGTATACCGATCGACTGAGAATTTTTTTTATTTCGATTTAACGATGTCCGTCTGTCCGTCTGTCCGTCCGTCCGTCTGTCTGTCTGTCCATGCATTCTGGTGCGCACTCTACAGGTCGCAAATATTAAGATATTTTCATGAAACTTAGTACACCAACTTATGTCGGCCCAAGGACGAAGCCTATTGATTTTGGTTAAAATCGGTCCATGTTTAGACCTAGTGCCCATATAAGGGTCCTACTAAAATTATATTTTTTACACGCTGCAGGTCGCAGATATTAAGATATTTTGATGAAATTTGGCACATAGACCTATGTTGGCCCAATGACGAAGCCTATTGATTTTGGTGAGCATCGGTCCATGTTTAGACCTAGTGCCCATATAAGGGTCCTACCAAAATTATATTTTTATACGCTGCAGGTCGCAAATATTAAGATTTGGTACACCGACCCATGTCAGCCCAAGGACAAAGCCTGTTGATTTTGGTTAAAATCGGTCCATGTTTAGACCTAGTGCCCATATAAGGGTCCCCCTTTTTATACACCGAACTATGTCAGCCCAAGGACAAAGCCTATTGATTTTGGTTAACACCGGTCCATGTTTAGACCTAGTACCCATATAAGGGTCCCCCAAAATTGGATTGGTTGCAAACTGCAGGTCGCAAATATTAAGATATTTTAATGAAATTTGGTTCGCTGACTCACATTATAGAAAATTTTGACGCAAGTCCCATTTTAACTTATTTGAATTTCGGATCCAAACATTGTTTGGGTTTTAACCAGAGTGGTGTAGGGTATTGTATAGTCGGCATGCCCGACTTTAACCTTTTTACTCGTTTTATCTTACTAATATTTATAAAAAAAAAATCCGCTAATTTAAGCAGTTTTTTCTAATTTTAATTTAATTATTAAGTAATTTTTAGCAATTTTACCTTAAATTTTTACAGCCTTTTTTACTAGTGAGGAAAACATAAAAAAAGTTTTTTAATGAAAAAACAAAAAATAATTAGATAGAAAAAATTAAAAAAAAAAAAAAAATGAAAAATATGCTTAAATAAAAACAAATAAAATTATTTTTTTTTTTCAAAAATATTAAGGGCAAAATATGCTCTAACAGATCGATGTCAAAATTCTCCAATTGTTCTGAAACTGATAAATGTCTTATCCATTTTTCAATACAACGCACAGAATATATCTGGTTGCCATGGTGATTAAACACCATGGCAAATAGATCCGTGCAGTTTTTACAAGTGAAAATCTAGTTTCACACACCATTCGATTGATATCAAATTCGGTTGTCACTACGGATTTGTTTTCTATGTGTAGTAATTACATTTCATTACTAAGGTTTTTTTTTTTGTGTGGAAACAAAATAAATATAAGAAGTGTTGTTCACTAAAGAACTAATCTGGTGAATATCCTAAATCAGGAGTCTCCAATTAGTGGTACGCCAAAATGTTCTTGTGGGCACAAAAATTTTTGAATTTTAATGTTTTCATAAATTATAATGCAAATTTTCATAAAAATAAAAAAAAAACTAGTGAATTTCTCAGTTTGATTTCATTTGTAATTTTTCAACAGTTTTTGTTGATTAATTGGCAAACTTGACCTACAACTTCAAAAATTCTGAACACTAATGTACAGTGGTGTAAAATACGAGGGCAGTACGATATGTTCTTAGCCTGATATAGAGATGGTGGTGTAAATAGCAAAAGACTTTGTATAATGGAAACTTCCATACGTCATATTAACACATGTTAAATTTCATTTCGATCTGTCAACTTATTCGTATAGTAACAGGTGTTCAAAAAATGCGTTTCAGTGATTTTTTTATAATGGACCAATTCGTGGTATAATTAAATATTTACATAAGAAAAGTTTATCGGGACAACAAATACATAATGAATGTATTAGAGCCTTTTGTAATTAAATTTAGACTTAAAATGAACAAACAAATATTTTACTGTACTAAAAATCTACTGTACTACACTCAAAAAAAAAGTTAGTAGAAAAATTAGTAAAACGTCTTGTATATCAAGTGTACTAGTTTTCAGCAATTTTTTTGTTGAAATTCCGTTTTCAGCAAAAATTTTAGTTATATTTTTTAGCACTAAACTAATTTTGAACTAATGTTTTACTAATTTATTTTGCTACAAAAATTGTGCTGATTACCGCATTCATAGCGTGGACGACAACCAGATAGACAAGATGTAGATGTCGCAGCTTGTCTGGAAACGGAAATGACAAAAAAAGAAAATCAACTCTACACATATTCTCTGTTTAAATTTTCAGCAAATAAATTAACTAAAGTAAAATTTCGCTACAAGTTTTTTTGAGTTTTTTTCAGTCTACTAATATTCAGCAAAAAGTTTAGTGATTTTAGCAAGGATTTTTTTTATTTGCAGTCGACTAAGTGTTAGCAAAACTTTTGCTGAAGATTACTATTTTTTTGGTAAAAATCAGCTTGCTGAAATTACCAACTTTTTTGCAAGCACACTCCTGACTAAAAATTTGCTGACACAGCAACATTTTTTGCTGACTTTACTGACTTTTTTTTTGAGTGTATTACAGAATATATTTATACCCTACACCACTATGTGGTCGGGGTATTATAAGTTTGTGCTGATGCTTGTAACACCAAAAAATATTGGTCCTAGACCCACCTTATAGTATACCGATCGGCTCAGAATTTTTTTTTATTTCGATTTAACGATGTCCGTCTGTCCGTCCGTCTGTCTGTCTGTCCATGCATTCTTGTGCGCACTCTACAGGTCGCAAATATTAAGATATTTTGATGAAACATGGTACACCTACTTATGTCGGCCCAAGGACGACGCCTATTGATTTTGGTTAAAATCGGTCCATGTTTAGACCTAGTGCCCATATAAGGGTCCTACCAAATTATATTGTTTATACGCTGCAGGTCGTAAATATTAAGATATTTTGATGAAATTTGGTATACAGACCTATGTTAGCCCAATACCGCAGCCTATTGATTTTGGTGCACATCGGTCTATGTTTAGACCTAGTGCCCATATAAGGGTCCCCCCAAAATTGGCTTGGTTACAAACTGCAGGTCGCAAATATTAAGATATTTTAATGAAATTAGGTGCGCTGACTCACATTATAGAACATTTTGACACAAGCCCCATTTTAACCCATTCGAATTTCGGATCCAAACATTAGTTGGCTTTTAACCGGACTAGTGTAGGGTATTGTATAGTCGGCATGCCCGACTTTAACCTTTTTACTCGTTTTTTCCTAAAAACATCAGATTTCATTCAGTATTGATTTTTTTGCCAAATTATTGCAATCTGCAAAGTTTATATTTAAATCACAAAATTTTTGTACACATTCAAAATGAGTTTGTCGAGAAATAATTGTAGAAAGATTCCGAAGGCATCATTTAAATATTTTATACAAAAAAAAATCTGTAATAATACAGTAGATTCTTAGTACAGTAAAATATTTTTTTGTTCATTTCAAGTCTTATTTAAATAATTAAATTACAAAAGGCTCTAAAAGTAAACATAATTTGTTAAGACAATATGACATATATATAAATTTTGGACCTTTTTCTTTCCAAATTGGCTTTGATATCTAAAATCGGACTTCGCCTTATATTTAAATTTTTTTTTTAAAACCTTAAAAAATTCTGAAATTTGGACTTTGAGCGACTATATTTAGCAGAGATATTGATACACACTTAAGTTTGAAAAATAGCGCACGGAATTAAGCTTATACTGTGTAAAGCGTTCTTTCTGAAGCTATAGTTACTAAATTATAAATTTTTGTGCAAATTGTGCAAAACCTAGAGCTAATTTGAACAAACTGGTTTCAGATTCGAAATCAGCACCCCCTAATTATCCTAAAACCACTGTAAAGTTGTACAACTCATAAATATTGTCATATTTTGTAGAGCTGTGTTATCTAAAAATGTTTAAATTCGACCAAAAGAACTTTATTATATTTCCAAAATATTTTCACAAAAGCAGATAAAATTACATCAATTCTCAGTTTCTTTAGAAAAGAAGCCACTATCGTATTTTTATTTAAATAGTTTTTATCCGGTAGTACGCGAATAGTAGCACCTGAATTCAGTACTTGGTACGCTAGTCAACAATGTTGTAGACCCCCGGCCGAAAAGATTATTTATGTTAATGTTTATTATACTTACATAGTAAGTGTGTCAATTTTCGTTGACCACTTTATGTGCCACTTATCTTTTATCGCCCAGAGAAGTAATGTAACTCCTTGTTATTACCTCTGTGATGTCCTTATATGTACAAGCCAAACACAAAACAAAAAAAACGTAGGAAAAATTTTTTTAAATCAAATTTATCGTTTTCCTTTTTCTACCTTTTAACACATTGTGAATAATGTGTAGCACGATTAACTGAATCACTATAAACTACTGTATCGAATTTAACCAGTACACTTAAAATGGATGTTCTTACACAAATAGAAACAAATTTGTAATCATTTTTGCTGAAGCTACTAAAAAGTAGTTTAAATATACCTTTGCAGAAAAAAATCCTGAAATTACCAGATTTTTTTTTTAAATATAAAAAATAAATACGAAATAAAAACAAGGAAAATAAAACTGTTATCCTTTTCCCGCGCGAATTTTAATGGCTGGGAATTTTTCGACCAAACTTCGTAAAAATGTAGATCTATGCAAAGAAATATTATATATTTTATTACTTTTATAGCTTTGCAGCACCCGCTAGCGGAGATATTTGGAACTATAGTTCAAACATTAACATGATACCGCTCCCGAGTGTGTTAACATTTTCTTTTTAATTTTAATTTAATATTTTTTCTATTACTAAACACTACACAAAATCTTTAGGCTGGGTCTCATACTGCAAGTTTAACTTTAACTTAACTATTTATTCAGCAAAATAAAATTTAAAAAAATTGTATGCAAAACAACAACAAATTTTTGGGTTAACTATTAGTTAACGTGTAAACCTGTAGTATGAGACCCACCGTTAGAGTTTTTAAATTTCATTCATCACACAATTGAGACTAATTGAAAACTTTAACCCTTATGTATTAACAAAATTTACTAAAAAAAACAATTGACCGACTTGATCGAATGAAAAATTCTACATAAAGTACAAAACAAATGTTAAAGAATAAAGCAAAAGTAAATGTTTTTAAGATCTTTTCGCGATAATTTGTTTTGAAAAATTTACCGTTAGAAATGAGAAATGTACTCTCAAATTATTGTTGTATACCTACAACAAATTTATGAAAGGGTTAAATATACAAAATTTTAGTTAAATTTAAGTTAATTGAAAATTAAAGTTAACCCTGCTAAAATTAGCAAAAAGAAAAAAAATATTGCTGAATATTATTATATTCTTTGTACAATTTTATTTCTTTCAGTGTATAAATTAAACAATGTTACAAGAAATTTAACCTCACTAGTTTGTTACAATGCGACAAGCAAATCCCCCAACGGAGTTTTGCAAAATTAGTATGGATTTTTTTTTATTTTATGACCTCTGTTAAAGTGGCAGTCACAGCGAAGAGACACAACGGGTTTGCTTATTCCATATCCAGTTTGTTTGTTATACTACAGAGCTGTTTAGACCACGAAATTATCTAAAGTTGGTCAGCGTCTAAAAAGTTATCAGTGAAAATAGTTTAGTCTAGTAAATCATTCTAATTAATGCATAATTTTTTATGGACAAATTTCACGTATGACATATATCACATTCTAAAAATAGTTATATGTAGCCATATATAACTTTATCCGAATTATTGTCCCAAATAATTGTACGAGTATCTGCTATCAATCACATTTAGGGGATAACCGGGATTTCCATTTTTTATTCCCGCCATTTTTATTAGTTTATAAAAATTTGAGCCAATACTTAAAATTTTAATATTAAATTTTAAATCAAAATAATATCAGTGCTTTTTTTCATCACCTATTCAAAATCTACACTGACTGACGACTGCATTATATTAATGAATTTTTCCATAAAACCAATGAATTTTCACTGGAACATCTCCTTTGAAACTTATCATTAAATTAATGGAATTTTTCATAAAATGTTATGAAAATAATCATTTTATTTATTAAAAGTTTAACACTAGAAAAATTTCATTTAAACGGGATTTATAAAATATATGAAGCTCTTTCATCAAATTTAAGGAATTTTTCATTTACTTTGTGGAGAAAATTTCATTATCGTATTCATTGTCGCTGTGGCTTAATTTCTTCGTAACTAAATACTAGGGTATTCAATTAATCGACTTTTTATTTTGACCGATTAATAGTGCAAATAATTATTCGGGTTTTTCTCTTAACCGAATAATCGGATAAAATTTAAAAATGAATCGATTAATCGAAAAAAATTTATGCAAAATAATATACACAAATTTTTTGTATTTTTAATATTTTTATTAAAAAAAGCAAAAAAATCACTTCTAAAATTCATAAAAGTAAAAAATGTCCCCTCTATCACATATTAAAATTTTATCCAAATCGGAGAGAACCACATCGCAGACCTTTCTGAGAATAGAACAACTCGTACATTAATTTGTCTCTCTTTCGTACACAAAGGGAAATTTGATGCACGAGTTTTAATGAAAATTTTCAGTAAAGTGATGAAATTTTCTTCACAAAGTAAATGAAAATTTTTTTAAATTTCATGAAAAAGATTCATATATTTTATGAGTCTAGTTTTAATGAAATTTTTTCAGTGAGTGTATGAAATTTTTAATAAATAAAACGAAGTTTTTCACAATATTTTATGAAAAATACCACTAATTCAATGGAAAGTTTCAATGGACGAGTTCCAGTGAAACTTTATTGGTGTTATGCAAAACTTCATTAATATCGAGAAGATAATTCTCTCAGTGTACGCATTAAACACATACATTTATTCCCCTCCATCACTTTGTTTTGTTTGCTAAATGATATTAAGAATGCAGAACGCTCACTTTTATTATACTGGCCATTAATTATAATTAATAATTATAATAATTATTAATTGTAATAATTATTAATGCATTCGTTTACCATCAAAATTTAAAAAAAATAGTAAAAAAAATAATTAAAAATTTGGTTATACGTAAATAGATACCACTATCTGGCAATGTCAAAACAAGAGAGTAGTATTTTGGAAGATGACAAAGCAAACTGTGATAATTTTTTGTTGATTTTTTCCTTTCTTTGATATTTAATGTGTTTATTAACGCCCCTAAACGAAAATAAAAAACTCACTGAGTTTAAGGTAACAAACATTTCTAGAAATTCCAAAAAGTCGTCCACAGAAAATTATTTTTCGCAATTTGTTAAATAAGTTTTGGAATTTTAGCATATTCTTTAATAAAAAATATATATTTTTTAAGCATTTTTGTAATTTTTTTTTAACAATTTCGATTAATCGTGTTAAATTATTCGAATTATTTGTTATTCGAAATTTGGACATTTTAAATTATTCGAACAATTTTTGAGCAAAATTGTTCGATTAATCGAATAACGATTAACCGATTGAATCCCCTACTAAATACTAATTGATAAAAGTGTTTAAAATTTCTTTGAAAGTTATTTGTAAATTTTTTCACAATTTATGGAAACCTGATTTTAATTTAGATTTATTTCGCACTCGAATTAAAAATGTATTAATTGAAATTCACAATTTATTAATATTTTTATAATTTGAAATTGTTACTTAATAAATCAACTTTTTCTACTTCAAAAAATATTTTTAAATTTAGAATGCTTTTCTAGGTTTATTAATTTAAATAAATGTATAGTTTTTGGGTAATAAAACACGATCAATTAATAACTATTTAATTATTTTTATTTGTTTAATATGAAATGATTTTAAATTTATTTCTTTTTATGATGGGAAAAAGCTACAGCTGTAGCAGCAAACACAACGCGAGGAACTAATTTCTACTTTCTTCTGTTTTGCTTATTTTGAGTATTGCCAGACTGACGCTTTTGTATAACGGGCAAAATCGGTGCTGCCACATTCACTCCCTCTTCAGTGATAAAGTCAGGATCTGATCAGAACGATATTCTTTTCGGAGTAGTACTATGTTCTGGCTGGAAGTTGAGGAGATGCTGTACATTGGGGAGTTGTTTGAATATTTTAAGGAATTGATTTTGTACTTTGTGGTTGAGTTACATTATATTGAGTATCATTTGTTATGAAAGCTGGTTTTAATCTATCGGCACATATATTAACGTCTTTGTTTTTGATTCGAGTGGTGTATAGTCGATCGGAAAGTAGTTGTAACTAATCAATATTCATCCTCACTAATTTATGATAAAGTTCGAACAAACAAAATTTTGTTTTTTTTTTTAAAAGAAAACAAAATAATAAATTTGAGACAGTCGCGGGCTAGGGGAAAAACTCTAACTTTCTAAGTTAGTTAAAACGTCTCCCTAACATATGTATTGGCTAGCAATGCTGGCTTACTGACACACCGTATTAGTCTGATATAATTTTGTTTAGTTTCCTTTAAACTGTCGAGAATACAGAATTCTTATTTATTTAAATTGAGGATTGGTACACTGATAGAATTTTGTGCATAGTACTAATGAATTTGTTCATTAATCCAATGATTTTTTTCATTGAAAAGTCCCCAAAGAACGCGTTCATTAGATCAATGAAACATGTTCATTAAATGAAAACTAATTGAAAAAAATATTTTTTTGCCTTACTTACTTATTTATTTTTATTTTATTAATTTTTATTTGTACATATATTTTTTTTTCGTTTTTATAACTTTTTGACATCTCCCTGAAGTCGACTTGAACCCGCAATCACCAGAATGTAAACATTATCGCGTTACCGATTGATCTAAATAGCCAAAACAAAATGATGTCAATATTTGGACTTTTATATTTAAATAATTTCAGTTTGCAACCCTAGCGTTCATTACTGGAACATATATCTATTTTAGTAATTAGCAAATTCAAAACCCTTATAAAAATTATAGCATATCTTACGGGTTAGTTGAAAATATACAATGAAAAAATTCATTAAATTAATGAATTTTTCATTAACTCAATGAAATTTTTTCATTAAATCAGTGAATTCAGATTAATGAAATCGATTCATTAATAGTATGAACGAAAATTCTATCAGTGTATAAACTCTGATGTTTTGCACATAAGTAATCAGAATAACTTTAGTCGTAGCATTTATGGTTATGATCTTGCGATGGACCAGACTGTCTATCTTCCTTGTAAAAACAAAATTTTTAAAATTAATACGCACTGTTTTTATTAACATAAGCACTGAAACATTTTGTCATTGTTGTGATGAGCGGCAGGCGAAGGACGTAGGAGATTAAATCATCGTGGGGCAGTACCTATAACCCTTCACAGGAGGCATAAATATGGTGCCCAAATACACATGATCAAAACGGCTGTAAGGAAAATTAGTTTTGTTATGTGTAAATCGGTTATGTCTGGTAATCTTCGCTCTTTGGCATATTAAACAATTTCGGGACCAATTGATGATTTGTTTTTTTTTTTTTTTTCATTTCAGGCCACACGTATTTGTAGCGAATTTGTTGAAGACTGGCATTAACATTTGTATGAGATAGATTGTGTTTAGAATTAGAAATTTGTTGATGGAACTTTCGGACAAACGTAACCATTTGAAAGATCACAATAAACGGATCAAAAATCAAAATGGATGATCTGAAGTTTTAAGTTATAATGCGTTTTTCAACTCTTCATCTTCTTTTAGGGCTAATTGAAGTTCCTCAAAAGAAACTATTGATGGTAGTGAAATTGCGTTCAGTCGGGACAATTCATCTCCCAGTTCATTTTGAAGACTTGATAAGTAAGTCATTTCTGTTGTAAGTTGTGAAATGAAATCAAGGCGATACCTTTTCAGGTTTTTTAGAAAACGCATAAACAATTGGTTTATAATCAGTTTTAATAACGAAATGACGCGCTTCCAGCGTATGACGTAAATATTGAACGGCATCATAAATCGTAATTTCCTCTGTAATAACAGAGGGAAAAAATTGCATTTTTATAATTTCGTTGATGTTAGTCTAATTGATTTATTTGTTTCGCAATCAATATAAGTAGACCATTATCAATTACATTGTGCACGAATCGGAAACTTCTTTTACCGGCAGATGGGGTACCCAGTGGGTAAAACTAATTCGGGTACGCTGAATCTAGTGGTGCTAGGTTAGCTCTTAAAAAAAAGAAGATATTTGAGTTTGAAAATTATGTTTCCAAGCAGCCCAAAACACCCGATTTTTTAATTTATTTACAGTTAGGTTTTAGTTAAGTTGTTTGTTACGCTACCAAGAACCTTTGTGCTAAACATAATCAAAATCGGTATCGTGGTTCAAAAGTTGTGATTGAAAAAGTGAGCACACCTTTAAAATCTTTATGCAAATTTTTCACTTCAATACAAATTTTAGTACATTTAACGAAGCAATAAAATGTGCAATTTTGTATAGAAAATTTCGATGTGTCCACACATTTTCACTCAGAACTTTTGAACCGCTGCACCGATTTTGATCATTTTTAACCCAAAGCTGACTGGGCGAATAACAAATAAACCGGGTAGAAATAAATAGTCAAAAAGTTAGATAAATCGAGTTTTTTGGGGTCTTTGGACCCAGAATTTTCAAACCCAAATATCTTTTTTTCAAGAGCTAATCTAGAAAAATGACTAGCGTCTTTGGATTCAGCGTACTCGAATTACCCGGATGCCCCGCTTGTTTGATTTTTCAACTAGCACAGTGTTATTAGCCCATAGAGTCGTGGATACTGAGGATGGTTCTGTAATGGGACCCAAAAATATGTATTCTATCCTACTGTCCTTATCGAATTTTTTAAACTTTTACTCTCTGAAATTTACTTGTATGATCTCAAATCTAATGAAAAACATTGACTTATTAGTTAAAAGTTTAACTATTCATACCTTCATACATCTTAACACACTAGATACGGTGAAAAATATAATTAAATATGCCTAATTGTTTCCTATCAACATGGATTTATGTTGTAGGTTAAAAATAATTAGAATATGCATTTAGAATTGAAAATTAATGGTTCGTTGTCGTTTAATAGACCTGTGGAACGTAAGCTGATGATCAGAGTTAAATAGAAGCATCTGCGATACTTTTAGAATTAAAGTTCAAAGCACATACAGTAATAACAGAGGAAAAATAGCATTGCGTCGACCGGCCTGCAAAATGTCACATGTGTTTTTTAATAGATTTTCAGGAGAGCGAAAAAACTGTTCCAAAATCTACTTTTAAGATATTTTATTGGCATCATATGCCTAAATGATTTACGACCTCATTTAGTAAAATCATCATTAAGGCATATGATGCCAATAAACCTTATGTGTACTAGTCCAACACGCTAAACATTACACTACAGCGGCCGCAAATACCTGTAAGTGATTATTTTCATAGATTATATAAGTACTTCTGAAACTTATTATTAGTAAGTAATTATTTTGTATTTTAATTTAATACACATGATGCAAAGTAATGACCTAGCATTACTTAGTAATCTATACGATAGTGACATGTCGTTACCATAATTTGCGGAGTTACTCAGGTACCAATATTTTTTTACCATGACAAATTAAGATACCTTGGAAAAGAGAAAATTTAAGGGGATACGTGTTTTTAGCTGCCCAGTCTCATAGTAAAGGGTAACAAAATGGGGTCAAAAATGGCGGCATTTTTCGTTTTTCGGCTTCTTTTGTTCTATTTCAGAGAAATTGTAGACAAATTTGGTATTTAGTAGAAGGTTTCTTGAACATATATATGCATTTTTTTAGACATTTTTTAATAGACATTTTACATTTTACTAGAAAATTGTAAAACTAACTGCATTTTCAGCATACTGTTTTTGCTAAAGTTTACCTAAATTTGTAAGACCATGATTCTCAACGTCATTAAAAATACTGCAGGCGCACATATACATACATTGGTACCATTTTCTGTTACTCGCATCTTAGCCGAAATTTAAACTATTTGTACCTACTGGCCTTTTATGATGAGTGTATTATTGTATAAATCAACCCAGTCAGAAATCGCCAGTGGTAGAAAAAATCAAGCACTGGCATACAACTGGGTAACCACGGTGTTAAAAATAAATGACTGGCAGAACAATCATTTGGGACGCTTTGCCAGCGATTGTAAAAAGCGTTTTACCAGTATTTGTTTTACAAAAATTTCGGTGGTTTATAAAAAAAACAACTGGCAAAGAATTGGCTTAGAGTGATATGCCAAGGTTTGGCCAGGCGTACAAAAATCAATTCACTGGTAGACCAATGATTTTATAAAAATGCTGACGCTTCGTTAAAAAATGTTTGTAGTCAGAAGGTTCCGAGTTCAAATCCGGTTGCAAGCAAAAAATTTTTTTTTGGATTTTTTTTAATTTAAAATTTTTTTTGTTTTATAAAATCAATTTTTTTGTTTGTGGGAAAGCTCCTTCAAGACCAACTTTTTTTTTGCCCTCCCAACACTGGCATACTAGCTACAAAAAATTGTTTGCCAGTACTAGCATTTTGGCACAGCCAGTAGTTGTCCAGCGATTATCACTCATTTATGTGTTTAGCTATCAAATATTATATGTCTCGTTAGCTCAGTGGGTAGAGCAATCGTCTGCCAATCTGACGGCCTGGGTTCAAATCACGGCAGGACCAAAAAAAAATAGATATGAACTTTTTTTAAATTTTATTTTGGAAAATATATTTCCAGACCACCTATTTATTGGTTTTGCCAGCGTTTTGCCAACGTTTAAAAATTTTGTTCCTCCAGTGCTTTTCCGGCGCTTTTTGAACAGCAGGTCCTTTTGTCTAATGATGTTATCATTTTGAGAATGGGAAAGCACTTTTTGCCAGTACTTGTACCACCTGTTAAAGTGCTTTGCCACCGCTTTCCCGTTTGTATTTTTCTGACTGGGATAGTTTACTAATGGTATGGTGGCCTGTAATCATTTTATAATTAAAATTTCTCTTTATTTTATCAACTGTACGTATACCAGCCTCTATTCTGTAAATGCGATAATCTTGGTAAAAGAGAGGTTTTTTCCTTGAAAACTTCGAATTTCGTGAAAATCGGTGTGTATCAGGTAAGATCTGTGGGTCGACCCTGTTCTTCTACAAACTTATTGTTTAGTGTATTAAACTTGTTTGATTTGTTTTCCATGTTTAAGTTGATGATGATGCAGATGAAGGCGATACATATGTATGTACATATTTTATAGAAAAAAAACTACATAAAATTAGTTATTCTGTTTCTTGTAAACTTTTCGGTATTTTCTGATTTTTGTTGTTGTATAAATTATAAGTTACTTACTTACTTTTTTCTTGTAAATGCCACGTGGATTTAAGTTTCTTTCTTATTTGTTCGGCAACTAAACCTCAAAAAAGATGAGCTATAAATTAAACACTGTTGATTTATCTTTCAATGGGAATTCCCATAGAAAAAATTAAAGGATTGATAAATGTGTTCATATGTAAAAAATAAAAACTTTCCTTTACCATAAAAGAAACAAAATTGAAATATCTTATGGTTAGCAAAAGAAAAACTTTTAATGTTGTATGCATACATTTTGATATATCTAATTACACTCAGAGAAATTCTGCAGTTGTTTTTATAATAATCGCATTATTGAAGTGTGATTACAGTTATTTTATTATTATTGAAATCAAAAACAGCTGTCCTAATAGTTATTTAAAAATGTAACTAACAAAAACTACTGTGTATAAGTATTTAAAATATGTTTCAACATTTTTTGATTTTTCTTGTATGCAATTTAATTGCAATATAATTTACCTTATCAAAAAAAAAAAAAAAAGAAAAAAAAGCAGGGTTTCTGAGAACTTGTGTTTTTTTATTGAAATCATTTAATAAATGCTGGAAAAATGATAACATAGTGCGGAAAAGGGTACGGAAGAATAAAACGAGTAAAAAAGTTAAAGTCGGGCATGCCGATACCCTACACCAGTCCAGATTTATATCGAAATTTGTCTATAAAATGATAAAAAAATGAGAAAACCGGTAAGAAATTTTGATTTGAATTTTTGAATTTCGGTGTATTTAAGAGAAAATAAGAAATCTAGTCCATATGGACGATATGTCCAAATATGGACCGATCCTATCTAGAATCATAAAGCTTTGTTAATGGACCCATGCGAGTCAGCGTCCCAAACTTCGTAAAAATATCTTCGTATTTGCGACTTGTAGCGTGCGAATAAATTTATTTTGGGAGGACCTTTATATGGGCTAGGGTGGGCCGATTTGTAAGGACAATAATTTGACCTAGTGCCCATATTAAGGTGGGTCGATTTAGCAATCGATATTGTGCCATCGACTTGTCGATAGCTTTTGGCATGAGGAAAAAAGTTCAACTACAATATATCAAAACAAACATTTTCGAGGCGCCCAAATTTCGTCCCAAACTCGTCTAAAAACCCAAAAAAAACATTTTTTTTCGAAAAAATGAAATCGCCATAGTTTTAAGCGTACAATTTTCCCTTGGATAGGATATATTTAAAAAAATTTAAATCGTGGAGTTTTTTTTTAACAAACCAAATTTTAAAAACCTTAAAAAGTAACGCATAAAAAAAGATCGATTTTTCGACAAAAACTCGTCCTAAACCTCAAGAAAAACATTTTTTTGGAAAAACTGCTATCGTTTTTAGCGTAAAATTTCACTTTGGAAAGATAATATTAAAAAAAATTAAATCAGCCGATTTTTTTTATTACATACTGAAGAAACCTTAAAAATAAAAGTTGAGAAAAAGTCAAAAAAATGAAATGTCGTAGTGGAACTTTTTTTTCCTCATGCCAAAAGCTATCGAAAAATCGATGGCACAATATCGATTGCTTAATCGAGCCACCCTAATATAGGCACTAGGTCTAACCATGCACCAATTTTAACCATAATCAATTGGCTTCATTCGTTGGCCGATGTAAGTCGGTGTACCAAATTTCATCACAATGTCTTAATATTTGTTATCTGTAACGTGCGAACATGCCCATTTTTGAGGGATTCCAAACAAAATCAATAGGCTTTGTCCATGGGACCATGTGAATCATTATACTAAAGTTCATATTTTGATTGGACCTTTATATGGGAACTAGATCTAAGCATGGACCAAATTTAACCAAAATCTATAGGCTTCGTACATTTGAGTCAGTATACCCAATTTTATTAAAATATCTTAATATTTGCGACCTGGTGCGTGCACACAAGAAAACATGAACAGACAGACGGACATCGGTAAACCGACTCAAAAAGTGATTCAATATTTTTTGGATTTACAGACATCAGCATAAACTTATTATAACCTGCCCACGTAGCACAGTGCTTCGTCACCATATAGTCAATCGGCAAAAGTATAGGAGTAATCGCAGAAGAATGAAATTTGGTGTGCTGGTTTATAACATGTAAATTAAGAAAAATTCTAAGTTTCGGAAAAATCGGTGCAAGGACTCCCATACATCCTTTTTCACAAACACCATATATTGACTCATAAATGTGAGCAGAATGCACTAAAAACTTAAAATGGTTTGTAAAATAATAGTTTTTAGCTCTGTGGCAAATTTTTTTTCATTTCTTTTTCTCAAAAACTATATTTTGGATAGATTTATGATCAGAATGCACTAAAAACTTAGAACAGTTTATAAAATTATACTTTTTAGCTCTTTTCCTTTCATTATGAAAATTTCCAAGTGGGCCTTCTTTGACGAAAAGTGAAAATATTAACCCTATATGGATCAAGTTACACAAAATAATAATTTTTATCAAGTGGAAAAAAAAAATTTTTATTCATTCAAAGTGATATTTTTCCGAAAATTATGAAAGGTTTTATTCTGTAAATTTCCTAGTGGGGCGTTTTTGGGCAAAAGTATAAAAATTAACCTCATATGGATCACGTTATATAAAATAATTATTTTTATCCAATTGAGATTTTTTTTTATCAATTTAATATCTTTACAATCTCGTAGTCATAATTAATATTAAATTTCATGGGTCTTTTCTGACCCCAGGCCATCAAGGGTTAAAGATTTTTTAAACAAATGTTAAGATAATTATAGTCTAACCAAATTTAAATGATGTTTTTCCGAAAACTGTGTAAAATTTGATGAAAACTTTCAATTTTTTAATATTTGACAAAATGAGAAATTTTTGTAAAATGTCCTGGAAAGCAGTCACTCCAAACAAAAACTCGAATTATCATTTTTCCAATTTATTTTTTCTTTAATATCAACTATTATGTGGTACAAATAGCAATCGACATCTCCAAATTAGGCATTTTAAAAAATCTTTAAAATTAATTTAAAAAAAACACATGTTTTTGCATTTTTATCAAATTCGTGGGTCATTTTGGATTCCAGGCTAAAGTGGGTTAGTGATATCCGATGAAGTCAAAATTCCATGTCTGAATCATTCTGACTATATTAAATGAACAAATGGAATAAAAAATTAATTTTTTCGAAATTTAAAATTTTGTGAATTTTTAAAATAATACACTTTTTTTCCAAAATGGGCCATTTTCGTCCAACTTTCGGCACGGGTTAACGTTTTCCAAAAAAAAAATCGATTTCTTCTATCTGGGACCATTTCCAATAAAACTGGGGGGTGTAATGACAAATCTATTTTTAAGGGACACTCTAATCTACATACATACATATATATCGACATAAAATTGAAAAATTGAAATATGTAGAAAAAGTTAAAAATTTTAAATTTGCGGTTAAAAATTAAAATTTTTTTTACAGAAAATTATACATCCTAATGGAATATCTAAATCATAAACAAAAATTACTTGTTTCTTTTATACCCAGCCAGCTCATAAATACGATTTTTAAATAGCTCATAGAAATGGTTATTGTTTTTTTGAAAACACTCTTTTTTTGGTAAAAAATATGAACCCTCAGAAAACAATCCAAAAAGTTGTCTCTACAATCTAAAAAGCTGTCTCAAAATGAGGGTTCATTTTTCGGACTCAAAGAAGATTCCAAAATTATTTAAATTTATGAAGAAAATTTCAATTTTATACGTTCTTTTTTCGGAGTCATTTCTGAGTACACAGGGGGCTCTTTTGGCCGGACCACTTTCATAGGAAAAAGTGTTTTTGGAACTCAATTCTGAGTCATTAATGATCATCTTTGTTTGCTGGGTATATTTTTTAAATTTCTCTAAACTTTAAAAAAGTGTTATTAAAAATTTTTTATTAAAGTTTATTGAATTTTTTTTATTTTTACACCACATAAAACCGAAGCCTGTGTTTTAATTTTCAAGTTCTTTTTTTTTTTTTTTAAATGTTATTATTTTAATTTTTGGTGGTACCTTAAAATTTAGCTCTTTCTAACTTTGTTAAAACTCAGGTATAAAAGGGTTTGGAAAATGTATAAAATTTTTAAATTTGCGGTTAAAAAAACAATTTTTATTTCCAAATTCTATTAAAGAGCTTCAAGGTGTCCTAAAATAATAAATAAAAAAGACACGTTTTTTCATTTTTTTTTTTTTTTACTCTACTAAACTTAAGCAACTTTGGGATTTCCAGTCAAAAAATGTCTAAAGTTTTCGATGCCACCAAATATTATTCTATAAAAAATTTTTACTTAAAATAATTTCTGCTTATTGCGAATGTAGTGAGTAACAAAACCATCGTGTTTCAAAGAATTATCTTTAAAAATGAATTTTTGCCAAATTTTTTTTGTAAAGCAGTTAAAATTAGATTTTCGTTTAACTATTTTAGCTCAAAATTTTTTTGACTTTAGCGCCCTCTGTTGTTAACAAAAAGAGAAGATACTGAATTCCTCCTTCATATTTATTTATGGTATTATGTCAGCTCTTCAAAAATGTATAAGTCACTAACGTTCCGCATAGGTTTTTTTTTTTTTTTTTTTTTTTTTTTGCCTATGGGACAAAGCACTGTGCGTAGTGGTGTAGGGTATAATGAAATATGTATTGCAATAAGAAAATATGTATTTCAATAGGATTTTTTTGATGTTGCATTGTATAATTCATTTAACTACGATTGTTTTTCTCTGTGTACTCTGTTCAGAAATGTATTTATTCTCTATAGGTTATGGATGCTTTTAAAGTATACCAAAAACAAAAACAAAATTTTATGGATATTTAGTAGAAAATATTAGTTTATCAAAATTTATAGATTGCTTCGCAATGTTTTTGTTTATATGTTTTTAACTCCTTGTCAAAGTTCAAAATGTTTATATTAATTTTAAAAGGCATACTGAAATGCCAGGCAATTTGGGAAATTATAATCGAGTTTATTTATCAAACGGTTGCTGCAATTTTTGCTGCAAAAGTTTTAGGGTCATATGCATAATCACTTTTAAAATTTATAAGTGACTTGTAAAACAAATTTTCCATACAAAATTCATTTTATAAATGTGTTATAAGGTTTTCAAATTATTATGAATAGGCACTTTAGAGTTTTACTGAATCGAATAGGCTCCATTAAAGTGTAAAAAATACCGTTGATTTTCTAAAATCCAACATCTAGATAGGTTGTGTAACGCATTTTTGACGCTAAAACATATATGTTATATTTCGGTAGTTCAGATTGGATCTGTACAGATCTATTTTGATATGAATGAATCCAAATTAATCTCTTGCGAGATCAATTATAAAACATGACAAACTTTATTTGTATTTTAAAAAAGTAAATTCGCCAAATGATTGATATTTTGCTATCGTGCCTTTTCAATTTATTTTGACGATATAATTTGGATGATTTTGTGCTTATGGAAACCAAATTGGCTGTCAAAAAACGATTACAAAAAATTCCGCTATGTAAAGCAACACAATCGTCAAAATGATATCGTCGGACGATAATCGTCCTATGGAATTCGGGCCCTGGTTTTTTAGGTTGTTGTATGGTCTTATGAATGAACTCGCGATCGGGACCTGAAGACAATCTCCAAGTGGAGTCGTGCGAATAAGATCGAATTTTAGTAAGTTTTTACTGTTTCTATTTAAATTTTTATTCAAAATTTAAATAGAAACAAACAAAAAACTTTAAAAAAGTTTTTCTTTTTAATTTTGCGCTGTTTTCAACAATTTTCGCTTTTGAAATATAAGCTCAGCTGATATTAAACGGATACTAAATAGTTGCTCAGGTAATACTAAATTTCAGCGCCCCCTTACCGGTGAGTAGTGGAATTTTTGATTTCCTATCTCTATAATTAATTGTCTCTGTTGTTATATTCCACAAGTCACATGACAATTTTTTCTTTGCAAAATATAATTTTAAAAGTTGGAATTATAATATAGAATAATTGCAATTAAAATGGTGAAATAATTAAGAATTTTTGTTATTTCGCTAATTGTATTGTTAATTGCAAAACTACTTAAGTCTATAACAAATTAAAATGCTGTGTTATTTGTTTCATTAAATCTCAATTTGAATTTGAAGAAATATTTTGTTTTTGGAAAACATTAAACTACTGCCACCACTTTCTAAAGAAAACTGATAAAGGGGACCTGGAAATTAACCGAAACGATCGTCTTTTCATTCCTGAAAGTGTAGAGGTTTTTGATAGGAAAAACTCTGGGAAGTTTTTGTCAGGAGAGTATCCTGATGAAGAAAAATAGCAGTTTTTGAAAAGAAGTACTTATTTTCTTAATTCATAATAAGGAAATTGGCCTCGAACTAAAATAATAAATTTCTAATTTTAAATTGTTTTCATAAAATATGCACTACAACATTTCTGCCGATTACAAAAATATTAATATTTCGTAAATCGATCCAAGGATTGAAATTTCATTTTTGAGGCATTCGTAAATTAAAAAAAAGTTTCCATTATTTTTTTTTATTTTTTCAATCATTTCAATTATGCATAATTTTGTTGTATAACATTTTTGAGTTATCCTAACTACACTCAAACGGAAGCTTGGTCTGCTCCACCTTTTTTTTAGTGTTTCTTGTCTCGCTTTTTAATAAAAAAATTTGTTAGCAACGCTACTCCCTATTTAAATAAATAATGCATTTCTTCGATCATTAAACAGATATTCAATTTAATTTTTATTTTAACATTTATTAAAAATTTTTTATTTTCACAATAATTATAAGATAAAAATTAAACTACAGGATCCTTCTCAAGGAACCAATTTATTACACCATCCAACACAAGTTTGTTACCTTAAGTAAATTCAGTACATTCTAGCGGACAGTCGAAAATGAAAAACCAACATCTTTCAGTTTTTCTGGATCAATTCATTTAGTTTTTTAAATCGTTAATTAATATTTTATTTAAATATTTTTATGGAAGCATGAAAATTTGAATTTATTTTTACACATGGAAAACAAAAACAAATTTTCGTTACTTTGCTTCCATCAATACCATTTTCGTAATACATAATCCTGTAGTGTGATTTTCTAACGGCAAAATTCGTTAGTTAAGTTGTCAGTTTACTATGAAAACTTGTCAATTTAACTACCAAATTTTGTCGTTAAAAAGTTACAGAATTGCCCCTCTGGGCTACACAGAGAAATTTAATGAAACTTTTCAGTAAATTAATGAAGTTTTCTTCACAAATTAAATGAAAAATTTCTTAAATTTGGTGAAAAAGCTTCGTATATTCTATGAATCCAGTTTTAATGAAAGCTTTTCATTGAGTGTATGAAATTTTAATAAATAATTTGAAATTTTTCCCAAAATTTTATAAAAAATTGTATTAATGGACGAATTCCAGTGTAATTTCATTGGTTTTATGCACAAATTCATTAATATCATGCAAATAATTCTCTCAGTGTAAGTTTGATATTCACTAGACCGTACCACCTTATAGGCAAAAAAAAAAGTGCGCGTACGCCTTCAAATATAAAGTATTATTGCAAGGCAATTTCAAATTAAAATTTTTTTTGCCGAACATAGGGGTCGCCTTTTTAATTTCTTTATAGCTTCGGCATTTACAGTCGGATTTTAAAGTGTGCTATATCGATTTTTTTTTGCCTCGAGGAGACCAATGTTTTGCTATAAAGGAAAAATCCAACGTTCGGCAACAAAAATATAAAAAAAAATGATGCTGAATTTATCGAAAAACTTCCTTACAAAAGTTTAATGATTTTTTGCGAGGATTTATTTTCTGACATTAGGGTGGTATATTAGCGAGTTAGAGCAAAACGGACAAAATTTTTGCAAGTTCTGAATGAATGTACACGCTCCTATTATTCATATGAGGTAGGTCCGAGAGCAATTCCCAGGAATCATTTTTTATGAACAGTCACGATGACCCACGTGTTTTATGGAAATGGATCCATCGGAAGCGTTTCAAGATTTGGCCTATTTGTATTATCGGGGTGTGTTAATACTCCGTAGGAGCAAAAATTTCCAAAAATCGCCATTTTACAAAATGGCCTCTATCTCGAAAACTAAGCGAGATAGAGCATTAAGAGATGGGCATTAAGTGGAAACTTAAATTCAGGGAATTAAACGAAAAAATTTCATTCCTTAGGGACTTAAACGAAAAAATTTAATTCTTGACTAAAAGTTGAATTAACTAGAATTGAATGAATTCCCTGACCAAAAGTTGAATTAACTAGAATTGAATGAATTCCTTGTGAATGAATTCTTTAATTCTAATGCTTAGTGTAGAGGGAATTCATTATATATTGAATTCTTTGTATTCAATCACAGGAATGAATTTATATTTATGTTTTATTAAAGAATTCGTTCCTTGGATTAAAGAATTGAATTAAATTTTTGGTAGTTCATTCCAAAAAGGAATTAATTCTTTAAAGCTCTGGCATAGGTATTAAAGTTCACATTTTTAGGAGTATGTTAAAGCTGTTGAAAAACAATTTTCAATTTTAAAAATAATTTGATAACATATTAATTCGCGATTTAAGTGACTCCACCAATTGATTTATACAAACTGAAAGGCACGGGTATTTTATTTTTAGACCTTTTTTTCTGAATAGGTATATGAGATTTTTGAATAAGTTTTGTCTGGCGGTATTATAAAAAACAATAAACAAAAATACTCTCAATAGTACAATAATACGAGTATATTGAGAGAGAAAATACTTAATGTACATTAGTTGTAGCGTAAGTGTTTGTAATAAAATAACTACGAATAAATTTTTATAATAGTAAAATCTTAGACTAAATTTTGAGGCGATCTGTACATAATCCTTCACTAGAGTCTTTTAAATATTAAAATTTGCACTTTCTATAGTGGTTTTACTGAAAAAGTAAAATTTTTTTAAGAACTTATTTTAAAAATTTAATAATTTCAGAAGGAGTTTTTAAATTTTACAAAACTAAGAGTATGTTAATTTACATAATTCACCAGCTTTTGATTTTTGGTGTTATTTAATGTAATAAAAAATTTTATGGGCTAACGAAAAAAACTCATTTGCCTAAGACCAACAAAGACAAATTATATACTGCATCATAAAAATGCTGTTAGAGTTTCTAAAAATTAAAAAACGCGATTTCGGTTATTTTCCGTTTTTTTTTTTATAATTAACATAATTGTTTTAAAATAATTAAAAAAAAACAATATTTTTCACTGTAAAAATTAAAATAATAATTAAATTGCTTAAAAACTTAAATAGTTTTAGGTGTAATAAGATATTTATTAAAATTAAATTGAATTTCTCACTGGAACGAGGGCAATAACAACATTTCATTAATATTTTTTTTCAGAAGAAAATAAGTTCCTTTGTCAAAAGGCCCCAGAAATAATTGCTTGAAAAGCACAATATAAAAATAAACGATATTGGTGAGTGGACCGTCAAAAAAGGATACCAATAATTTCTTTTTGCATAAGTATCGTAAAAAACAACCTTTTATTTGATTTAGAAATATCTCATATCGCGTAAAATTTCACACAACTGAAATATCCTTTTTATAAACGAGGACTATCAATAATAGTTTGTTGTGTACAACTATTCACACGTATACTGCCGGCTAAGCATAAATTACCATTATGAGGTGCAGAACGTTTGCGCTGATAACGTTTGCCATTGCACCATTTTATCCCTTTGAATGTGTCCCAGAATGCACGACGAAAATTTGCATTCATAAAACAATATGTAATGGGATTACAGCACGACGATGAATAGGCCAACAATTGTAATACACTGATAGAGGTGTAATCGATGTATTCATAAATGGCCGCACCAATATACATGGCAACAGTGTTGATGACATATAATGGTGTCCAACATATGAAGAATTCCAAGACCAACACTGAAAGCATTTTAACAACACGTTTTTTACTTTCCAGATTTTTTGCAATGTTATTCCTGAAAAAAGATGGAGAAGAATTTAAATATATTATTAAGTTTCATGATATATATCAGGGATGGAAAGTTGAATGCTTTGATATTATAATAATTAGGTACACAGAGGTAATTCTACTGGACCATTTCTAATGCAACTTTTCAGTAAACTAATGAAGTTTTCTTCAGAAAATAAATGAAAACTTTCTTAAATTTAATGAAAGAGCTTCATAGTTTTAGTGAACATTTTTCGTTTAGTATATGAAGCCTTTAATAAATAAAATGAAATTTTTCGCAACATTTTATGAAAAATTCAATTAATTCAGTGTCAATCCAGTGAACTTCATTGGTTTTATGAAAAAATTCATTAATATTATGCAGATAATTCTCTCAGTGTAGAGAACCTTATTTACTAAAATCATTATTAAGGCATCTGATGTCAATAAAATATCTTAAAAGGATAATATAAATAATTTTTTTCGCTCTCCTGAAAACCTGTTGAAAAACATACAATATAAGAGCAGTACTTGCAGGCAAGCCGACGTTATATTTTAAAATTTTAATTCATTAAGAAATCTCAAAAATATTTTTTTACTCTAAAATACCAATGGCCTTGCAACTCTCTCAATGTTTTTTATGGGAAAAAATATTATGCGGCTTCGAACAGGAACGAACTCCGACTGGTTAATCAGGGATGGAAAAGGCTTACTCAATCGGGCTCTTATACCACAAAATGTTGGATCCCTCTTACATATGTAAAAATATAAGTAACTAAAAAATAGCTTCCTCTTTGGCTCGTTAAAAAAATTAAAATTAAATATTTAGATATTAGCAAATATTAGCGAAAATTGCGAAAAAAAAAAACATTTGCAAAAAGGGAACCCAAAATAAATTCCAAAAAGGAAGTTTTTAGTATCAATATACTTATTTACCGAATTTAAATCGCTGATTAAGTTTTTTAATTAAATTTTTGTATCATAATGTCTTTTTTCCCATTCCGCTATTTTTTGAAATTCTTTACGTGCGTTTTTTTTTATCTTTTTTTAATCTATTATCTAGGGACTATAATACACATTTAATAGAACAAAGTTTGGTGGCTAGTTGCAAAAAAAAACGCGAAAAATAAAATTTGCAAAAAGGAACATTTTTGCATCAATATATTTTTTTTGCAGAATCTAAATCGCTGATTACGTTTCCTAATTAATTTTTTGTACCATAAAGTCTTTTTCCGAGTTCCGCTTTTATTTTGCAACTTTTTAAGGAAAATTTTTGTGTCATTATAAATATTCATTTGCAGATTGTTAATCGCAGATTGAGTTTTTTACAGTCTTGGCTAAAATACCGTTATCGATTCAAAATCCTTTCAACTGACTACCGTTACCCTAAAATACCGTTACCGAAATACCCGGAATTCTGTTATCCTTAAAATACCGTTACCGAAACAACTGAAATACCGTTATCCTTAAAATACCGATACGGAAATAAATGAAATATCAATACCCTTAAAATACCATTACCGAAACAAATGAAATATTGTTATCCCTAAAATACCGTTACCGTTATTTTTAATTTTCTGCTTTTGCTAATTTCACGTGGTTATTGAGTATTTCTTGTACATTAAGTTGATAAATTGGTTCTGTTTTTAATCTCGTTTGTTTATTTGTAAAAAAAATGCGGGATGCATCGAAATAACTGACTACCGTTACCCTTAAAATACCGTTACCGATATAACTGAAATACCGTTAACCTTAAAATACCGTTACCGAAATAACCCAAATATCGTTATCTTTAAAATACCGTTACCGAAATAACTCAAATACCGTTATCCTTAAAATACCGATACCGAAATAAATGAAGTAGCGTTACCCTTAAAATACCGTTACCGAAATAAACTAAAATATCGTTACCCTAACGATAACCGCATTCGTTTCGGTTACCATCCATGGTTTTTTAATTATTTTTTTCTAACACAAATTCTTTTTTCGCGTTCCGCTATTATTTTGCAATTTTTTAAGTGCGTTTTTTAAATTTATAATCTACGGAGTAGACTATAATGCCCATTTCACAAAACAAAGTTTGGTGGTTAGTTGCAAAAAAGAAAATTTTGTCATCGTTTGCAGAATTTAAATTGCTTATTAAGTCTTTTAATTAAATTTTTAAACCCCAAAGCCTTTTTCGCATTTCGACATTATTTTGCAATTTTTTATGTATGGTTTTTTAAAATTCATAATCTAGGGCTATAAAATACTGTTGGAATGGTATAATTAAGGTTCCATTCTTGATTTTTATAATAACTAAATTATTATTTTCCATCCCTGGTTACAATCGATGTTTTGAGTCATACAAAGAGCGCACATAATGACCCTGCAAACATTTGGAAGAAATTTTCCAAGAAGATATTAAAGCGAAATCTTCTATTTTTCATTTGCATGAAAATAATCAAGTATTATTTACTTTGAAATTGTCTTCTTTTTATCATTTGGAAAATAATTCGGTGATATTTGGAAAAAAAAATAAATAATTCAAAAATTTTATCTTTTGTCATAACTTTTTATGATAATATTGCGGCATCATCACCTTTGTAGCATCTGGAAGATAAAGCAAATTTGTTTGAAAACTTTTGTCATTTTGGAAAAAATTAAAACTAAATTTGTACAAAAACTATCAAAATTTATATCTTTTGATATAAATATAAATTCGTGTAAAGTCAAGATTAATCAAGATTAATTGCGCGGGAAAAATCGGATTATGTATGCAGATATTCTTTTTCCGGCTTAAATTTAATAATGAAAAAAGTAAATCGTTTTTTTTTTGTACCCGGGAGTTTACTTAGCCCTTACCCTTTTATCTTTCATATGAGTTATTGCTTTCGTATTGCCTGGAAATATTGTTTTAGGGTAACAGTTTTTTCCGACGGAGGAAACTTCCGGAATACGAAATTGATATTTGCCGGCAATAAGTGTTTTCTTCCTGGCGATATGATCGGAGAATCTTCTTCGTACCTGTTCCAAGGTACATAATAGAACAAATGCTCTCTCAGTAATAGAGAGTCCCCCAATCTCTTTATTATGTATACTCTTTGATGATATTCATGGAAAATGGAATACCGTAAATTCATATAACGAGTGGTCAAATATAGCAGCGACTGTCTTTTTTAAATTAAATTTTGTCAAAATCAGGATACGCCTGCCCTTCATATATCCTGGATATAAAAAATGGTTGAATAGCTAAATAATTTATTGAAATCTAACGACAATTGGTATATAAATTAAATATATGTCACTTTAAATGTGATTGTTAAATATCCAAAAATCTAAAAGCTAAAAATAATACTGGAATGTATGGAAATAAAAAAATAAATTCTCTATAAACCAATAAGTAAGTTAACCGAATTTGGTTAATTTTAAATCAAGGACATGTAAACTTCCCATGCACCTTCAAATATACTTTTTTTTTGATAAAAGCTCAAAAATAATTAAAAACCACCAATAATTTATACATATATATTAGACTGTCCCTTAAAATAGTAATTTGTCGATTTTCGTTCATTGCATCCCCGCAGTTTTATTGGAAATGGTCCCAAATGGAAGAAATCGATTTTTTTCTTTTTGGAAAACGTTAACGAATCCACGAATTTGATAAAAATGCAAAAACGTGTGTTTTTAAATTAATTTTAAAAATAAATTGGAAAAATGATAATTCGAGTTTGTGTTTGGAGCGACTGCTTTCCAGGACATTTTAAAAAAATTCCTCATTTTGTCAAAAATTAAACAAAATTTGAATGTTTTCATCAAATTTTACACGGTTTTCGGAAAAACAACACTTAGGTTTGGTTAGACTATAATTATCTTTACATTTCTTTAAAAAATCTTTGAACATTAGTGGCCTGGGGTCAGAAAAGACCCATGAAACTTAATATTAATTATGACTATGCGATTGTAAAGCCATTAAAATAATAAAAAAAAGATATGAACTGGATAAAAATAATTATTTTATGTAACGTGATCCAGATGGGGTTAATTTTTATACTTTTGGCCAAAAACGCCCCACTAGGAAATTTACAGAATAACATCATTCATAATTTTCGGAAAAATATTATTTTAAAAGGATCAAAAAAATCTTTTTTCTATTTGATAAAAATTATTATTTTGTGTAACTTGATCCATATAGGGTTAATGTTTTCACTTCTCGGCAAAAAAAAACCCACTTGGAAATTTTCAGAATTTTCAGAGTTGAATAAAACAAGCTGCGATACTTTAAGGATTAAAGTTCAAGGCAAAAACAGTAATAAAATAGGATAAATAATAAATATCATTGTCAAAAAAATATTAGTAACAAAATAAAAATAAGTTAAAAAATAAAAGAAAAACATATTTTAATCTCCCTGGCTGGGATCCGAAACAATTGACTTGGAACAGCATATAATTATAGGTTATATCATATTCATAAAAATCTTGATAGGGGACCATATATAACTGTATATCGCAAAAATTTTACAATATATAATTATATCTTATATAATATATAATCACACATTATATCATATTTAAAAAATCTTCTATAAGGGACCATATGTTTATATATGTATGTGGTGCGCATAGTTCGAAGACACCACACACACACGTTCATATTTTGATGGGCTACGTTGTGTGTATGAGTAAAGAATTTCTTGTAATTTGAATTGAAATAATTTTGTAAATAAACAAACCATTTTTACAAAAAGAAAACCGAAAATATTTGAATTTGAAATTATTTTTTCTAAAAATCGAATATTTGACTGAAAATAACAACTCCTACAGATGATAGATATTTTTTTCTAGTTTGTTTTTTTTTTTGATTGATAAAAAAAGTTAAACAATATGTTTCAATGTATTTTAATTGATTCTTCAATTGAAAACAAACTTTACCTATTACTTTTTAAATATACCTCAATCGGTTATGGAAAATATATTGTGACTATAATAATACATTTTTGTATTTAATCTCATTTGATTTGAAGCAAAGAGATGCCTATCTCCTCTATACCATTTTTTATTGGTAATAATTTTACATAAACATCAATCGATTCATTTTTTTATTTCAAGATATCCTAATTTTTATTCGAAACTAATGTTCCTAATCACCATTTTATTTCTATATTATAATGTTTTAACTAAAACAGTTTTAAATATAAATTGTACCCATTTCTGTAATATAACGCGATTCCCAAAATCTCGTCTGTATGCCCTTATTGGTTTATACTCTGCACTTGTTCTATAAATTAACTCCACACTTTATGCAGTGACACTTTTTGTGATACTAAATTATTAAGTGCAATTTTATTTAATTTTTTGCAAAAACTAAATAGCCATTTGAACATTTGCCTAAAATGGCTATTTAGTTTTTGCAAAAAATTAAATAAAATTGCACTTAATAATTTAAGAACACAAAAAGTGTCAATGCATAAAGTGTGGAGTTAATTTATACAATAAAAAAGATACAGAGTAAACTCAACTCAACTGAATGTTAACAAAATGAATTTAATATACACTCATAGAAATAAATCTGTAAAATTAGCAGAAAAACTACTAAAAATTAGTTAAAAAAGATGCAGCAAAAAAAAAACTGCTAAAATTAGCAGATTTTTTTTCTAAATCCCAGCAAAACCTATAATGTAATGGGTTGGACCTTTTTCACGCATTGCCTGGCAATGGGTACCCCTTTACCCTTGGTTTTACTAAGAAACTTAGAGTAATACGTTACTAATATTGTGATACATCAATACTTATATGGGAGATATGAAATAATGAGTTACCGATATAGAGATATATCACTACTTACTTGGAGGCTTTAAAATAATATATTACTGATATTGTGTTATATAATAAGGGTAAAAATAATAAGTTCTTGGTATTGCATTATATAACTACTTATTATGCGAAAGCACGATTTAATAAAAATTTATAATCTAATTGCATTGCTCGGATCGGTGTACTTTTAAACAAAGTCATTACTGGTAACGCCTGATTTTATTCTCTATATGTAACCAATGAAATATGTATTAATGTGTAACGACTTATTTCACTCCATACAAGTGTGTACTTATTTTAGCTAACTAGAGAATTTAATATTACAAGTAACGAATTATTTCAGTACTTCCTTCGTAATCACTTATTTTAGCCTATACCGGTACGATTTAGGCAACCATTTACCCCCAATGACACCCACATGTTAAAATAATGTGTTATGCGACCAAAGTGTAAGTAGTTACAATTTTTGGTTTCTTATTCCATTTCCCTTTACCTGGTAATAGAAGGTTTTGCTGGGATATTAGTAATATAGGAACAACAAAAATAAAACTGTTAAATATAAAGAAATTTAGTTATATTTGGGTTAAATTTTTGTTAATGGAAAATAGCAAATTAATCAGTAACAAATTTTGCTAAATAATTAGTTACCTAAAAAATCACCAAAACATTTAAAATTGTTGAAGTTTTTCTTAGATTTTTTTAAATGCAAATAAAAATCGATCCTTTTGAAAACAGCAGTTTTCAATAGCAGTCTATTCTGCTGATTTTAGCAGAATATACTGCTATTTGCATTCAACTAAATTTAGCTTAAAAATAACAAAAATTTTGTAAATATAACAATTTATTTTTGCTATTTTTAGTCTACTAATATTTGGCAAAAGTTTCTGCAGATTTTACAGTACAATTTACTATTTTCAATTAACTAAAAGTTAACTCAAAAATAGAACTAAAACTCTCTAAATTTAACAGGTTTTTGTCTGTTCTTATTTTAGTAGTATTTAGCAAAAAAAAAATCTGCTAATTTTAGCAGTTTTTTCTGCAGCATCATTTTTAACTAATTTTTAGTAACTATTTCTGCTATTTTTAAAGATTTATATCTACGAGTGTAAGTTTGTATACATTTTAAATTTCCCATAGATTATTTAAATAAATAAAATTCACATTGAACTGATTTAAATCTAACAAGGAGGATTTTCGGAGTGTTTCACTACAATTTTAATGAAATTTGGATACGATATAAAGGAGACAAAATTATAAACACATACGAGTATTATTTATCACCCCAATTTCCGATAAATTATGTCAATAGAATCTACTGATAATAGCCTTATACAGTTAAATTAAAAACTTATGAAACGGAATCCTAAATATAACACTTGTTACTTATTTTGGCGCCCCTCTAAGATATCCAAATTTCATCGAAATCAGTGGTGGCCCAATGGGAAACACTCCTTGTATGTACTCTAAAGCCGTTAAGGCGGAAAATTTTATAATCAATTTGAAGAAAACTTATGCTAGATTTAAAACTTACCTTCGTAACACAGATTCGCTTGCCTTTAAAATATGTTTATTGCTTGTTGTCTTTAGTTTACCATCAGTTTTAGTATAAAATTGTGGCACTGTTTGTTGCATGTAATAGCAACGCGTATGATGCTGTGTCTGGTGATGATTTTGTATTTGATAACGATAAGTTGTTGAAGAAGATGCTGTTGATGATGTTGCTGCTAAATTGTCTAACATAGCATTGCTGCTATTGCTGATGTTGTTTGTTGTATTACAACCACTGCTGCTACAACAACATACGGATGTACAACAATTACTTGAGGCATTAACATCTTTATCCGGTATTGTGGTTTTCAACGTTGCAAAACGCATACAATATAAGTGAGGTCGTCCATTATAAGTATTTGCTGATGACGATGCAGAACGTTTACAACAGAAACGTGAAACACTTTCTAAAATAGTTAAGGAAACATTAAATTATGAATAACATTTTGCAAAGAAAATTTATGGAAGGACAAGTTAGCTATATATATATATATATATATATGAGGCTTTTCAAGCCAACTGCCCTGCTACAGTAAAAAGTATATCATATCAATGTAAAACTTAAGCCAAAATTAGTTTGGAAGTATCGTAAAAAAAGTAACGTAGCACTCTTATAGTGAATAAACAGAGTATAGAAAGTATAAATATTGTTTTTTATCTTTTTCTTGTGCATAGAATTAAATGTCAAGTAATAAAATAGAAAATTTCTTTATTCAATACAACTTTTTTACGATTTTACTTGACAACAGTTTCAATGAAAATAATATAGAAAAAAAAACTGATTTCAGATTACGTATCGATACGTTTTTTACTTTCCCAGCCAGCAAACAAGCCCAAAAATTAATAAAAAAAAGCTCAAAAAATATTATTAAAAATTAAAATTTTTGTATGAAAGTGGTTCATCCAAAAGAGCCTCCTCTTTTGATTCAAAACTGACTCAAAAAAAGATTTAAAAAGATTCAAACGGCTCAAAAATTAATCATTTTTTTGAGCCTTTTTTCAATTGTTCACAAACTATTCAAATTTGTTTACATTTCTGAGTAATTTCTGAACCATCTTTCGGATTTTATAATTTGGCTCAAATTTTTGTGTCTTTTATGATTAATTTTAGAAGGCAATTTTTGACAAAAAATTTTAAAATTTCAAAAAAATGTGTTTTATTTGAGTAAGTTTTGGCTCATAGAATAAATAAGAACCCTCGAAAAAGTATCCACATTTTGCTGGCTGGGTTAGGATTAGACTAATGAAGCCTTTTCAGCATTTATTGTCGTATAAATATGATACGAATAAAATATGGATCAATTTTTCCAAGTAAGCGTGGCTAAATATTGATCAATTTAGAATTAATTTTTAACACATTCAGTGTGTTCGTTTACTCGAAATTCTTACTACATTTACTACAATTGGAAAGTTTTGTTTACTTTTTGTATTGAATTTTTCCAGCTGTAGTAAAAGTAGTAACTTGTAGTAAGTAAACGAACACGCCTATTATTTATAATAATTTAATGGAATTTGGAAAATGCTAGAATTTTGATTATATCAACAGTTTTTTTTTTTGAAATTTGAAAAAACTTGAAATAAAAATCAGACCTAGTTTTGAATTTTAAATGTAATAGATCATTCAGAAATAGAACAATTATTTTTCTATCGATTCATAAAATTTCAGTGTGCCACTCGGTTTTATTTTGCAAAAGATATTTGTTTAATATTTTACATCCCAAATATTCACTAAAAATTAAAATGCGTATTACAAATATGATGTTGATGAGTGGCACTGTAGTTCTAACTTATTACAAAACAAACATGTTAACTTTTTCTGAATAATTGCGATATACAATATTAAGCGCTGAACACGCTGAAACTTTCTGAATCGATAGAAGAAGTTCTGAAACCCCTTTAGTATTTTATTATAGTAAAAATTTAGAACTATTTAAGAACAAAAAAATAAAAAATATTTTTCTTCAAATTGCCCATTAAAACTATATTGAAATAGTTAAATTTCAAGTATTTTCCACATTGAACTATATTATTGAAAACCAAAATTTAACCATAAATTGACCAATATTTTTGGAAAAGTTTATGAAGTTGATTCCATTTTTATTCTTGTCATATTTTTTTTTAGTTGGACAGTTGTTTGGAAAAGCCTCATATATGGTGTTTTCGAATTCTAGTAATGCCCTTTAGAGCAAAAGCAAAATATTTTGTCATTTCAAAAATTTCAGTACAGTGGAGTTCATTTATAGCGAACTTGCAGTAACCGTACAATTTTGTTCGTTATATGCGAGTAATATATAAGCGTATTTTTTTTTTTTTTTAATAAAATTTGCTGGTGCGGGAATCGAACCTGGGTCTACAGATTGCCAGTCAATAGCTCTACCATCTGAGCTATATCGACATGTAATATTTAATAGATAAAAACATAATTGACCTGCTGCACACAAGTAAGCTTACTCGTCAACACATAAAAAATCAAAAAATATGTGGTTACATATATCCTTACCAGAGTTTAAAAAATATTGAGTCTAAAAATAGATTTCAAAAAATTTTCAAAAAAATCTATAAAATTATTTTTTATTTGAAATAATGATAAAAATAAGTCATTGTCAGTAACTCATTATTATATGTTTTAAAATAATGCAGAAGGTAAGTGGGTGTCATTACTGGTAGTCCAAAAAATAATGATATGTCATTACCGTTTCTACACTGGGGTGGTAAACAATTTACAAAAATCTTTAAAATTTCTACCTTTTGTGCTCAAAATATCCTGGTTTGTCAGTTTGCGTTTGTAATATTTAAAAAATTATTCTATTACTAATACTGTAAACAAATTGTGATGTGAAAAGTAATTATTTTTAAGAATTATTTTCAAAAAATATATGAACTAAAATTAAGTGTGCATCTTACTAAAATAATGTATACACTCACAATATTTTATCGTTACAAACAACCTAAAATACATACTAAATTAATTGAAAACAAAATTACAAAAAGGACTACTGATTTTTCATTATATTCAAACCATTTTGCTATTTCTTTTCAAACATTGTTTAAACAATCCAAAAAGAAATAAAAATAATTGAAAAGTCTATTAAAATAATCATCAATTTTTAACTGACAAAACGTAAAAAAAAACGATTTTGTGGATTGTTTTTTCATATTTAAAAGTTTTTTTTTTTTTGTTTGGATTTTCAAAACACTCACACACAACACACATGTTCATATTTCTATTGGCTATGTTTGCTTGTATGAGTAAAGAATTTCATGTAATTTGAATTGAAATAATTTTGTATATATACAAACTATTTTAATAAAAAGGAAAACCGAAAATATTTGAATTTTTTGTTTTAAAACAGAAAACAACGAAATAATTTAAATAATTTTTTATTAAAATGGAAATCTAAAAATAGAATATTTGACTGAAAATAACAACTCCTACAGACGATATATATTTGTTTGGTTTGTTTTTTATTGACGAATATAAAAAGTTAAACAATATGTTTCAATGTATTTTAATTGATTCTTCAATTGAAAACAAACTTTACCTATTACTTTTTAAATAAACCTCAATCGGTTATGGAAAATATATTGTGAGTGTATGAGTTTTTACTAAACCCTCTAAAAAATGTTTGTAAATTTACTACTATGAAATGGTTAAAGTTCTGTTTAACTCTACGAAAATTTGTTAAATATAAACAAAAGATGAGTAAATACACACTTCCATACGCAATAATACACACATAAATTATTGTTAAACATTATGTGTTTACAAACAAACACATAAGCCTAAAATTAGTCTTCTTTTGTTAAATAAAATTTTTACTTACAAAGTTGGTAAATATATATTTAATAGTTATAAAAAATCTTATTATACCAATTTTTTACAAATACCTTAAGATCTCAAAATGACTAGTTTCGACAGAAATGATTATGCGAGAATGTTTTTAATATTGTTAATAAAATACGTAATAAAAATTAATTTCTTGTTTTATTTAAAAAAAATATTTTTGGGTGGTTTAACTTTAAGTACAGGTGTGGTAAATAAATGCATTTTTGGGGATTTTTACGCACTTTCTGCGCATTTGATTTTATTTATTTTATTTTTTTTTGTAAATTACTGATTTCAAAATTTCATTTAATTTTTCGGCACTTTCAATGTAAAATTACACATTGTTTGTGCACCAACTTGAAAATAATGTGCGTATTATTTTTTCAATTACAGGAGTACAGTCTCTTACTATAAATTGGGTAAATTTCAACAGAATTTAATTAGAGAGAAAATAAATAAAATTACTTTCAAATAATGAAAATTGTATTTAATTTAAATTTACTCAACACTTTTATTAACTAAAAAATAATAAGGTTTTTTCCTTAATTTTATTTTCTTGAATTAGGTTAATATTTATTTAAACTGCAGAAAAATCTTAAATGTAAAGAATTGGGTAAAATAAAGAAATTTAAAATTGTAAAAAAAAATTCAAATAACGAACATTCTAAGCCCTTATAAAACTTGCTTAATTTTGTATTGAATTGATATAAATAGTATCGATGAAATGAAAGAACAAATATTAGAGAGAGTAAGAAATACAATTTGTAAAAAAACACAAAAAAAAAACGCTAGAAACAGAGAAAAACTTGAGCCCGTATGACACCCGCTTCATTTCATATTGATCAAATATTTGAGAATAGCGCAATTCTATAGTCGTAGGAAAATTACACAAATGCAAAAAGTACAACCATACCTACATATCAAGAAATCAATCACAAATTGTCAAGAAAAGAAAAACAAAAAATTTAAATTTCAACTTTAAAATGACATTTAGCCATTGATTGTCGAGAATGTTGTCAATTTTCTAAGTTTTTCTGTGTTTCTAGCGTTTTTTCTGTGTCTATAATGACTTCTAATATATATTTCAGCGATTTTTCTTTCGTTTGTTAAAACTCAGTTGAAATAACCTAATTTGGTAAACAATTTTTTGAGTTTATAAATGTGATAATTTTTTTTAGACATGTGCGATTAATCGATTAATCAAACTTCCTGATAAATCAAAATTCTGATTAATCAATTAATCGATTGTTCAACAATTTTGATTAATCAAAAATATGATTAATTGATTAATCAGTTATTTCTATTATTCAGAATAATGATTAATTGATTTATCATGATTTCGATTAATCAAATTTATGAATAATTGAATAATATCTTGTTTTCCTCCGTTGAAGACGCCTTTTAACTCCAGTTCAATACAGATATAGGAAATTTAAGAATGGACATTGGTCAAGTGTGACCAGTAAGCGAATAGTCTCTCTAATTTTATTTATTTGGAGATATATTTAGCATCGCCACAAAACAAAGACAAAATTGCTATAATTTTTTTTATTTTTAAGAATTTTGTCAACATTAATTAAAATTATTCAAGTTCTGATTAATCAAAATTGAAATTAATCGATTAATCATAATTCTGATTAATCAAATTTTTAATTAATCAATTAACTGATTAATCAAAGTTCTGAATAATCATACTATTTGATTAACCGATTAATCGCACATCCCTAATTTTTTTGAAAATTTATAAGAGGGACCAAAAAATTAGCTCTTTATATAAAAGGTTTGCTATAGCCCTACTAATTTGAATGAAATGTACATATATGCAAGTAAATGCATTGTGATGAGAGAAATCGGGCGTTATACAAAAAGTTTCTTTCAACCGGTATTCGTTATAAGCGAAATCCACTGTATCAATATTTTAATAGCGTGATAAAATTTGTTGAGCTAAATATATTTTAAATGGAAATTTTTAAGGCAAAAATTTAAAACGCTAAACGCATATTTATCAAATTCCTGGACAAATTAATTTTGTCAAAATATTCCATTAGGATGGCATTGCATTATATGGTGATCTATTTTCAGATTTTTAACAAAAGCGAAGAAGGAATATTGTGATACATGGTCCAGAAATAGTATGGTGAAATTTTAGAATTACACAGAAAAAAGTATCACAAAATTTTAAGTAATTAAAAAAAATTATTGGCTTTTTACTTACACAGAAAAAAGTATCACAAAATTTTAAGTAATTAAAAAAAATTGTTGGCTTTTTACTTAGATATCTAACAATTTTTTTATTAAATGTTTGTAAATTGTATCAAAAATATCAAAAAAATAGCCTTAGAATTTTTTGAAACAAAAAAAAAACAAATCATTTATTTTTTGTTTTCAATTGCTCAAATGTTTGTAAATTGTAACAAAAATTTCAAAAAAGTATTTGGTTTTTGTCAATACGACAACATAAAGCGAATAATTGTTTTAATATAACAAACTCGTTGTTGAATTTTATTTTTTTATTTTTAACAAATACAAACAAGTTACAAAAAAAAATTATTGTATTTACAAAACACATTGTTAAAAAAAAATTGATTTCATTTTTAACAAATTACAAAAAAGTTACAAAATGGGATTGGTATATACAAATTCCATTGTTGGTGCCTTTTTAAAAATTTTTTTGTTTGTTTATGCAAAAAAGGTGTTTAACATTACAAACAGAATTTTGTAAATTTTTTCTGTGTATCGTCTAACACGAATTCCTCAAAAATATTTTTATGCTAAGACACATTGTTTCATATAAAATTTGCTATGTCGAACAATAATATGAAATTATTTTTGAAATGGGTCAACGGATGTTCAAAATATTGATACTTTTTGTTAAATTTCTTAATTTTCAAAAAATGTTTCACGATATTTTGAAAACTGTGTGAGCTATTTGAAAAATGTTTTTATACCTGGTTAGCATACTAAATTTAATTAGAAACAATGTGTCACAAGCAGTGTTTCCAAAACTTGGTAAAGAAAAAATGCTAAATTTGTTATGGAAAAATGCTAAAAAAAATAATGTTAGAAAAATACAAAATACTCTTATTTATTTTTCAAATATTATCGGACCCGCAAATTTTACAATAAAAAAATATTTTTTTTAATAAAACGTTTTTTTGTTTTTGAAAATCCACTTTTAGACTCAATCTTTTTGTCAATACTGGTAAGCATATAGTAATGACATATTTTTAGATCTTTCGTGTGCTGGTGTGTACGATTTGACACAAAAAACCGGTGCTCGTACCGGCGTGAAATAAAATTTTTTGTAATTTTTCCCTCGTGCCGTGCTTGTATTGTTCATACTATAAAATCAGTAATAAAAAATACAAATCATGCTTTAAAAAATAAAGATGACAAAAGATGAGCGATTATAAAAAAGATAACCGAAAGAGGACACAAATTTTATAGATGACAGCGAGAGAAAATAGATGATTGTCCTCCAAAAAAGATGACATGTGGTCACCTTATATATTTGATAGAAAAAGGCATTATTGACCTGTTCCGCACAAGTCAGCTTACGACCCAACATACAACAAATCAAAAAATATGTGGATATATCCTTACTAGTGGTGAAAAAATATTGAGTCTAAAAAATTAGAACAGCTTCTTATTCAACAGTTTTTGTGTTTCAATTACTTTTTTTTTAATTTTTAGGTAAATATATGCATAATTTTGAATATAACAAAAAGCGCATAGCATTTTTTTTTCAGCTTAAACAGAATTGGTATGTAGATCATAGTATGATTTGTAGGACAATAATATAATAATATTGGTATCATTTCGCAAACATAATGTGATAATTTAAGAATCATGTTATGTTAAAAATAAAAAAGAGGTATGAGTATGATTGTCAAAACTATTTCATAATATGATTGTCGTAATTATATACCCAAACTATGTGATACTCTTCGAATATAGGCAAAGAGTATACATAATAAAGAGATTGGGGGACTCTCTATCACTGAGAAAGCATTTGTTCTATTATGTGCCTTGGAACAGGAACATACTCAAACCAAGATCACCCAGCAAACATGGCAATATGAAGAATATTCTCCGAACATATCGCCAGGAAGAAAACATTTATTGCCGGCAATATCAATTTCGTATTCCGGAAGTTTCCTCCGTCGGAAACAACTGTTACACTAAAACAATACTTCCAGGCAATATGAAAGCAATTACTCATATGGAAGATAAAAGGGATATCGCTAAATAAACTCCCAGTACAATAAAAAAACAATTTAATTTTTTCATTATTAAATTTAAGCCTGAAAAACAATATCTGCATACATTTGACCAACTTATAAATTATTTTGATTTCATCTTAGCCGATTTTTCCCGCGCAATTAATCTTAACTTTTCACGAGATTATTTCCTATATATCTTTTGATTGCTTTTGTACAAATTTAGTTTTAATTTTTTCCAAATTGATAAAAGATTTCAAACAAATTTGCTTTATCTTCCAAATGATACAAAGATGATATTGCCGAAATATTGTCATAAAAAATTATGACAAAAGATAAAATTTTTGAATTACTTTTTTCCAAATATCGTCGAATTATCTTCCAAGTGATAAAAGGAAGACAATTTCAAAGTAAATACTACTTGATTATTTTCATTCAAATGAAATATCTTCTCGGAAGCTATCTTTTAAATGTTTGCAGGGTCATTATGTGCGCTCTTTGTATGACTCAAAACATCGATTGTAACCAGGGATGGAAAATAATAATTTAGTTATAAAAATCAAGAATGAAACTATACTATGGAATTATACTATTCCAACAGTATTATAGCCCTAGATTATGAGTTTTAAACAACCCATACGTAAAAAATTGCAAATAATATTGGAATGCGAAAAAAGGCTTTGGGGTTCAAAAAATTAATTAAAAGATTTACATTCTGCAAACGATGCCAAAATGTTCTTTTTTTGCAACTAACCACCAAACTTTGTTTTATGAAATGGGCATTATACTCCGTAGATTATAAATTTAAAAAACCGCACTTAAAAAATTGCAAAATAATAAAGGCACGCGAAAAGTGACTTTGTGGTAGAAAAAAATAATTAAAAAACTCAATCAACGATCAACAGTCTGTAAATGAATACAATGACGCAAAAATGTTCCTTTTTGCAAATATTTTTTTTGCGATTTATTTTTTTTTTTTTTTGCAAACTAAGCACCAAACTTTTGTATATAAAATTGGTACTATAGACCCTAGATTATAAATTTAAAAAAATCACACTTAAAAAATTGCAAAATAATCGCGGAAAGCGAAAAAAGGCTTTATGGTACAAAAAATTAATTAAAAAACTTAATCAGCGATTTACATTCTGCAAACAAATATATTGATGAAAAAATTTATCCTTTTTGCAAATTTTATTTTTCGCGATATTTTTTGCAACTAGCCACCAAACTTTGTTGTATGAAATGTGTATTATAGTCCCTAGATTATAAATTAAAAAGAAACGTACTTAAAAAATTGCAAAATAAAAGCGGAACGCGAAAAAAGACTTTGTGGTACAAAAAATTAATTAGGAAACGTAATCAGCGATTTAGATTCTACAAACAAATATATTGATGCAAAAATTTTCCTTTTTGCAAATTTTATTTTTCGCGATTTTTTTTGCAACTAGACACCAAACTTTGTTGTTTGAAACGTGTATTATAGCCCCTAGATTATAAATTAAAAAAAACGCACGTAAAAAATTGCAAAATAATATCGGAATTTGAAAAAAGGCTTTAAGGTACAAAAATTTAATCCCTAGGTTATATACATATTTAAAAAAACCTCACTTAAAAATTGCAAAATAACGGCGGAATTCGAAAAAGGCTTTATGGTACAGAAAATGAATTAAAAAAAGTAATCAGCGATCGACATTCTGCAAGCGAATATATTGTTCCAAAAATTGCGCATTTTGCAAATGTTTTTTTTCGCAATTTGTGCTAATATTTGCTAATATCTAAATATTTAATTTTTATGTTTTTTATCGAGCCAAAGAGAAAGCTATTTTTTAGTTACTTACATTTTTAAATATGTAAGAGCGATCGAACATTTTTTGGTATAAGAGCCCGATTAAGTGAGCCTTTTCCATCCCTGATTAACCAGTCGGAGTTCGTTCCTGTTCCAAGCCGCCTAATATTTTTTCAAATAAAAAATATTGAGAGAGTTGCAAGGCCTTTGATATAGGCCACCCAACCAGTTTTTGCTTTGCATGAATCTATTGCATATCGATTTTTTTTAAATACATTTATAATTTCCCTTGCATTATTTTACATTAATTCTATCATGTCAATTTATATTGTATGCACATCGTCTTCCTTATTTTTTTTTATTATTTAATTTTTCTCTACACAATTTGTTTCGTATTAAACAATTTTGAATACAATTCAATCATCATTTGTGTTGATGTGTTTCCTATTAAATATACAAAATTAAATTATTTCCACAACTTTAATCATATTAAAAACATGATAGACAGACAGCCTATCAATTTTATATACAAACATTGCTGTATACTACCCTAACAACAATTAGTTCATATATATCACATTACTATTAATGTATATATATAGGGTCCGCCATATAACGTTTTTTTTTTCAACTAGTGCTTATTTCGTGAATGGTAACACTTAGCTCATGTCTGATTTGACAGATAATTAGTTTTATGCTTCCGCTGAACGAATATGGTTGTGTATACGCTTGAACAACGCTGGGAAATATTGCGACATTACTTTGAAAATCATGGTAATGTTGCAGAATGTGTGCGAAGTCAATGGCGATCGTTATCAGGCCATGTTGAACGAATTTTTGTTCACAAAAATTGAAGAGGAGGATATTGGCAACATTTGGTTTCAACAGGACGGTGCTACGTGCCACACAGCCGAAGCTACACTCGATGTTTTGCGCCCTGTTTTTGAAGATCGCATTATCAGCCGATGTCGTTTGGCCACCTCTGAGCTGCGATTTGACACCGTTGAACTATTATTTGTGGGGTGCCGTCAAAGATAAGTGTTACGCCGACAAGCCAGAGACAATTTAAAGGACAATATTCGTGAAGCCATTGGTGAAATACAGCTGCACACAATCGATAATGTGCTTAAAAATTGTGCCGATCGTGTAGGCTACTGCGTGGCCAGCCGAGGCAGCCATATGAATTAAATTATTTTCCATTATTAACCGGAAGGATTGTACTTTCAAATAAAAAAAGAAATTTGAGAAAATATTCAGTAGTTTTTTTTGTTATAGCATTTTCAAAAAAAAAAAAGTTATTTGGCGGTATATTTTAATGGGAAGTTTTTGAAAACTTTGTTAAGAAAACAATTAGGGGTTTTCATATAAACTCATATTCTACTCGTAAATGGTGTAAAGCTGGTATATTTATGAGTTTAATGTCAAACTCCATACATAAAATATATGATTTGTATTTATACAAAGTTTACAAGGATTTTACGAGTTTATATGAAAACCCCTATTATGGAATTAAATTAGTGAACAAAATATACACCCAAAAAACAGATTCGGTGCTGACAACCCCATTTGTTGCCAATCAGTTGCATCAAATGAATTTTTCGGTTGCGGCTACTGAGTTATTTATGATACAATTAAAATTTCGTTGCCACAGTCAAATTAGTCGTGTCTCAATTAGTTTTCTGTTGCCACAACTGAAAAATTCGGCTACCACAACCGAACCATGCGATTGGCAACAAATGGGGTTATCAGACCTGAATCTGTTTTCTGGGTGTATGATTGTCAATCCCAAATTATAAGACAAAAAACAAAATAAATTATAAAACCGATTCTTTGCAACAGACCATTTTGCCGGGTATTATTAAGCGCAAGGTCAATGTTTTTTGTTGACCTTGATAATATTTTGTATTTATATATTTTCAATATTTCTTGATGCATTCGATGACATCTTCAGCGAAAAAATAAAAGGCGTAACAATATTCAAAACAAAAATACACAAAGTATGTCAATAGATAATGTCAAAGCACCAAGTCGCTATATTATTTATTTTAAAAGATGTTACTCCTTTCATTTTGTGTTCCTGAAGATGTCATTCAAGCGATAAGAAATTATTGAAAATAAATAAATAAAACTGATTACAAAAACATTGACCTGGAGCTTAACAATGCCTAGCAAAATTGTTGGTTCCAAAGAAGTGCTTGTAGAACAACTGTTTTTTCTTTGTAACCCATTCTGCTCTCGGTTCTATCACCGATGATTTTTGTAGGAAGTTGTCCCAAAAGCAATTGCTTCTATAGCTCAAAATAGAACCGTTTGTTCTAGAAGCAGTCCTTGAGCTTGTTCTATATGCTCTAATTTTTTTTTTTTTTTTTAAAGAGAAAAAATATGAGACATTCCAAAATTTTATTATGATAAATAAAATTTCTGTTCCTAGTCTCAATATATTATCATAATTACCAAAATAATGGAAATTAATGGTTAAAGCTACTAAAGTTGAAAAAAAAATTTCAAATTGATTGGAAAAACTAATACTTTCAATAGAGTGATCGATTTTATTAAAACACAACAAATACTAACTTTTTGCTGCCGATATTTTATTCAAATGATTAAATCTTCGATAAATTGGTGGTTGTTGGTATTGAAGGTAATGCAGAAGTTAGTATTTTTTCAATATTGCTTAGAAAAGCCAATATTTTGGACTACGTGACAGTGTTTTGGTTCATCTTATGTATTTTATATACATAAATAAATTTAACTTCCCTGATGATGAATTTTAAATAACTGCAATTAAAATTATTGAATAACGAAAAAATTTCGTTGGTTCCAATAGAATTCAAACCAATTTATTTTCTATGTGTATAAACTGATTTTTATCGACTCATCTCGAACAAAAATTATATGCAAATACAAGCGTTTCCATTTTTATTAGAAGCTTGTGTTCAATCAGAAGCGCTTGCAATTCCGCTTGATGAGCTTTAAGAAATATTGCTCACAAATTCCTGTTTGCAAACCAAGGCTCGAAAATAAGTTTTTACGAGTAGATTTTTTACCAACCTGGAAAAAATTGTTAATGTAAATACAATTTGTCGATTAATGTCAAGAATTGTATTTTGCGGCTCTTATATATATAGTGATTTTTATTTGAAGTTCAAGATCTTAGTAAACTAAATTACAAAAAGTATAAAGTGGTTTTTTTTTTCATTACCAAATTTTATATGTTCTTTTAAAGATATGCACACTGTAGTGTACAAGGGTAATGATGGAGTTAACATTTAAAATCGATACAAATGTCTAACTAAATGATGTTTCTACATTTAGTTTAGTGCTGTATTAAGTTTATGAATTTATCCTTTTGGTTATTCTTAATTGAACTGTACTTCTAATTAAAAAAAAAAAAAATATCACAGCACACATCATAAAATATGCAAAATATGCCCTTAAAAGCAAACATTCGAAAACATACGCTAATAACAAAATATGCAAATATATGAAAAAACGAGTAAAAAAGTTAAAGTCGGGCATGTCGACCATATAATACCCTACACCAGTCTGGTTAAAAGCCAACTAATGTTTGGATCCGAAATTCGAATGCGAGTCAGCGAAACAAATTTCATTAAAATATCTTCGTATTTGCGACCTGCAGCGTGTAACCAAGCTTACATGGGTACTAGGTCTAAACATGGACCGATGTTAACTAAATTAACCTTGGGCCGACATAAGTCGATGTACCAAATTTCACTAAAATATCTTAATATTTGCAACCTGCAGCATTTAATTAAGCCAATTTTGGGGGAACCTTATATAGGCACTAGGTCTACACATGGACCGATTTTAACCAAAATCAATGGGCTTCGTTCTTGTCAAATTTCATCAAAATATCTTAATATTTGCGACCTGTAGAGTGCGCGCAAGAATGCATGGACAGACAGACAAACGGACAGACAGACGGACGTCGTTAAATCGAAACAAAACATGATTCTCAGTCGATCGGTATACTATACGGAGGGTCTAGGTCTAATATTTTTTGGTTGTTTGGCCTGGTCATAACATATCAGAATTTCATTTATTAACAGCACTCAAACAATGCGTGTTGATGATCTGATTACGAATAATAAAAATTCATTTTTGGAGCGTTTTTTAAATACCGCTGCAAGCTTGTAATTGCTGTTCGTTTTTTTTTTTGCAGCAGAAATTTTAAATTTTAAAATTGTACCAAATGGATCGCTTTAGTACCACGGTACCATCGCAGATCTAAATGTACCAAAAATAGTACAATTGTACCAATTCCATTTTCTACCACATTAAATTTCCTCCTCTGTTTTGTTTTGTTTTGAAGTTTAATCAAACTTTATGTATGATCCCCAAAGAGACCTTCCTTGCTAGTTACTGCGAGTACGTAACTAATAAATACTATTGATGAGATGAAAATCTATATAGAATTAGTTGTAGATGAGAAACGTTAATGTAAAGATCTCCTAAAGTATAAAATGTTTACAATACTATTAATCTTAATTCTAATATTTGCAATTTCATATATTTTATGGAAATGTACATACTGGCAAAGACATGGCATTAAGGGACCTCGAGCATATCCCCTAGTGGGTAATATGTTGCAATATATTACAGCCCAACAACATTTTGGTGATGTTTATCAAAAAATATACAAGTTAGTGAATATTTATGTGTAAATTCATAAATGCTTTATTAAGTTATAGGAGACTTACAAGATAAAATTTTCATACAAAATTTGTTTCATAAGCCTCCTATAACTTTATAAAGCATTTACGAATTTACACATGAAGCACCGTAAGTTGTTTTGATTTTGACGTGAAAAAAAATAATTTCTCACAATAATCAGTTTTACGTAAAAAGTGTGTAGAGTTCGTTTTCACGCAAGTTTAATATACAAGACTATTATTTTTCTGGTGAAGAAGTGACATTTTGTATATATTGTGATTGTGTTTTTGTTAAAAAATTTTTCATTTTTATAATATGAATTGAAGCCATTTATAGTTCGAGTGAAATTTTTTAACGTGAAAAGCAACTTACGGTACTTTAGAATACAAGTATTTCATTATTAACAAATTATACAATATTATGAAAAGTTATCCTTATTTGGTTTTTTTGTTACATATAAACTGTTAGTGAATATTCGGATTTGTCTTACATTGGAATTTATCGCTTGTTCAATGAGCCTTGCATTTTATTGCGTAGCCCAGAAATGTTAAAGGAGGTAATGATACGTAGTTTTCAACACTTTCAAGACAATGTTTTATGGGTTGATCCCAAACGTGATGAGGTTGTGTACTGTAATCCTTTCATTGCTAAAGGTGAAAAATGGCGTAATATGAGAAATGAAATTGTTCCAATATTTACACCCAACAAAGTAAGAATGTCACTATGTGCAGAGTACCGTTAATTTCATGCGAATTCGTTTTAGGTTAAATCTTCATATCCGCATATTGTGAATGTTTGTGAAAAATTAAAAACATATGTAAAGGAAAACATGAATACCAATTGTTTTGAGGCTAAAGATGTAAGTAAAGCAAATAAAATTAACATATGCATGTATAAGCAATATAAGAAATAGTCCCATTTACCGACAATGTAAACTGGTGTTATGAATCAAACAAATTGTTTTTTTAAATTTATTTTTATCGGGATGTACATTAATTGCATTAAAGGAATTAAATGTGCTAAAATTCCAAAACTTAATTGACAAATTGTGAAAAATAATCTGTTGAAGGCATGTCCCTATCTGGATTTCATTCTTGCCTAAGGAAAACGTCATAATATGCAAGTGCTTGTACAAATTTAAATGTTACTACCACCTTAGAAAACATATTATTTTCTATTGTTGTTTATACATGAATGGATGTCACTACATTGCTATATCTGTTAAAATAACAGACTAGTATATTGGAAGATGACAAAGCAAATTGTGGTAAATTTTTTATTGTTAATTTTGTTTTTTCCTTTATGTTTTAAATGTTTAATGATTTAACTTAACAAATAATTCTAGAAATTCTAAAAATGTCGCACAGTGATTTAATCCCATATAACGATTGGACGAAAATAGAAGGAGTAGAGACAGAGTTTTAAAATTCGGTATACTGACATAGAACCCCTTAGTTAAGAAAAATTTTAATTTTTGGAAATATCGGGACAAGGACACGCCCACCTCCCATAAGTGCTGAAACTTAAAAATATTATATTAGCTACATAAATGGGCGTAAAATTGAGATGCACATAAAACTGGAAACGTTTGTGTCAATTTTTATCAAAATCGAAACAAGGACTCTTAGTCCTGCCATATATCCTTTATTTTAAAATCTTTATAAAACCTGCAAAAATTATCCGCTTGCGATGAAATTAAGCACGTGAATTGATATAAGATCAAGCTATATTTCTGGCAAATTTGGGTAAAATCGATTCATTAATAAAAAAAAATGCCTTTCACAAAAGTGGGTTTTAAACGCTAAAATGATTTTTCTAAAAAAAACATTTTAACCTTCTATCTCTTCAATTAAAGGGTCTTTTTTGGCCCCTTTTTAAAATGGGACAAAAACGACCCGTAAGTTGAAGAGTAAGAGGGTTAAAATGTTCCACAAAAAAATTTGCCATGAAATTCTACTACTACTACTACTCTAAAGACATTAGCATTAAAAATTTAACTTAAATGCCAGTAATAAGTAAAAACTTAAAATGTGTTTAAGGGTTAATTTCGTACTTATTCAGAATTGGCGCTCAAATGTCCCACAAACCTGGATTTTAGGGAGAAACCATGGGAATCTTCCATTTTAGGTATAGGATGTGTTCAACGAACTTGTGTAAAACACTACGAGGAACATTTTAACCCAACAACTCTTCAACTTACGGGTCTTTTTTGTCCCTTTTTAAAAAGGGCCCAAAACATTTCCTTTCATTGAAGAGTTAGAGGGTTAGAATGTTCCACAAAAATGTTTATCGTAGTGTTTTACAAAAGTTCGCTCAACACATCCTATTCCTAAAATGAAAGGTTCACATGGTTTTAATACTAAACACTCTCAAATGGGTGAAATTTGTGTAAAAATCATGAATTTAGGCACTTCAAAAAATCCCATTTTTTTAATTTGTGGTAAAAAATAGTAATTAATTTTTTAATGATCTATTATATAACAGTATAAACTTCCAAAAAAAGAAGAAAAAAATATGTAATTTTATATAATTTTTTTTTATACTCCATCAAACTTAGGTAAGTTTTGGATTTTAAACAAAAAAAAATGTGTTTTTCGGAGCAATAAAAAATAATTGTTTTGTAAACATATATCAAAATTCATATTTTAATTTAACTACAAATATATTGAAGTAATTAAAAAATAAATCTTCGAACAAGTTTTTAAAAAAATGTATTCTTGAGAATTATTTTAGTGAAATAATTAAACTCCATTTTTCTGTTAAGTCATTTTTGCATAAAATTATCTGATTTTAGCGCCCTCTCTTGGCGGCAAAAGCAATCACACCAAATATTTTTTTTCACATTTGTTTGAGTTACTTTCGAATCATTAACAAAATCCTTCCTTAATCACAATTTGAGACAAAAAATTTTTTTTTTTTGTCCATGGGACGAAGCATTGGGCGTCGTTCCCTGACGATTTCCCTAGGCAAGAATGAAATCCGAATAGGGACATGCCTTCAACAGATTATTTTTCACAACAAATTGTATTAAATCAATTGAAGATCTCAATTAAAAAACAACAATCATTATTTATCAGAAGACTCTATAATTATAAGTATAATTATGCTTATCATTTCGCATTATATCTACATATTTACAGCTATTTTCAAAATACACTCTAGATGTTGTGGCCTCAGCAGCGTATGGCCTAGATGCACAATCGTTTACCAACACCAACTCCGATTTTACACAATTAGTGGAAAATCTATTTTTACCCAATCCCTTGAGTCTTCTAGAAACAACAGCCTTACTTTTCTCACCCACTTTGGGTGAACTAATGAAATTTACGTAAGTGTTTATTATTATATTTTTATAAAAGTTGATAAGCTGTTATGCGATGGAGAAAACAATTGAAAAAAAAATGCAATTACTATAACACAAATTTCTTGTCTAAAGTTATGTACCAGCTGATGTCACAAAATGGTTGAAAACTATTATAACAAATGTTTTGAATTTACGCTTGGATAGTGATAAAAAACCAACAAAAGGCCAGCAAAAAACAGACTTCATACAATGGTTAATTGAAAATAAGCAAAAACTTAATGAACCAGTCGATAGAGAAACTATTGTTGGTCATTGTGGTACATTTTTATTAGAAGGTTTTGAAACTTCATCATCCTTAATGGCCTTTGCTTTATATGAGGTATGTACGTGGTTTGTAAAATTTATTTTCAGATAAAGGCTGAGTGTGAAAAAGTGTTTACAAATAATTTTAGCAACTGTGAAATTAATAAAAGGTTTGTACGATTACATTTCTAGTAAAACTAGTAAAAGAGAAAAAATGTTGAAAAAGTTGTCAAAATATTCAAAAGTAATCGAACAAAAAAATTGTAAACATACCCTACGGGAAATTTCAACAAACTGTCACCGAACTGGCCCCTTTATATGAAATCGACTGGTCACTTTTGCATGGCGTTGACATAGGAGGGGAAAATTTACCCCTTGTGACATGTCACAAGGCAAATCCTACGACAGGTTACTGAACTCTCATAAAAAACAAAGTTCAGGGACGTGTCCTGGGATTTGTATTGTGACATGTCACAAGAGGTCAATTTCCCCCTCCTATGACAATGCCATGTAAAAGTGACCAGGCTATTTCATATAAAGGGGCCAGTTCGGTGACAGTTTGTTAAAATTTCCCGTAGGGTAGTAACAAAACAACAAAACATTAATGGGGGAAATGTTTAGTTGATCTCTTATTTAAGTAAATGAATGTTCTTTCAGTTTGACTCTAGATCAGTGGTGCGCAGTGTTGCCAGAACTCTTAGATGGAGATATGCTAGATTCCTAAAAAATTTCTGCTAAAATCTGCTAAATCCTAAAATAAAAAATATATGCTTAGAATATGCTAAATTAAAAAATCGCAATTTTTTTTATTATATTCATTATGCTAAATATCTGCTAAATTTAATATAAAAAATATGCTGAAAATCTGCTAAATAATTTTTTTAGTATTATTTAATAAAGTCTTATTAATGGAAAAATACTTTTTTTAAACAATGTTTATAAAAATTATATTTTAATACTTTTTTAAACTATCTTAGAATAAATATAAAAGTTTACCCCTTAATTCATAAATGCTTTCAAAAGTTACAGGGGTTTATCGAACAAATTTTATGTGAAGAATTTGTTTTGTAAACCTCCTAGAACTTTGCAGAGTGTTTATGAATGGAGAGGTAAACTTTCACATTTATTCTAAGATACTTGTAAATACTATTTAATCTTTCTTTGAGACTAAAAAAAAACTTTCTCATTTAATTTTTTCACAATAAACATAACTGATTTTAAATTGTTGCAATATTTTTTTATGGTTTTTGTAGCATTTTCAAATTATAGTAGTATATCAATACTACTAAAAAAGTTTACATTCAAAAAAGAATTGAATAATTATGCATGAAATAAAAAGTTGTGAAAATATTAGCCGTTTTTTTTCTAATCACTTGGATTTAATAAATCCAAAAAGTAGTTCTAAAAGTGATCAACAGATGGGGTTACATTCTCCCTATTTTAAAAAGGAAGGATTTTACTTTAACTTTTAAGTTTTAATTATATTTTATATAAAACAGCGATAGACAGTCTGCCTTTTCAGTTTTAACACTTCAATTTATATTTTTACACAATTGAAAAATTCCATTGCAATATTTAACATTCACTAATTGGATGTAATTAAATTACTTCCAGTAGAGTGAAAAATTGCCATTTTTGTTTCAGCTATTTCTCCATGTCCAAGATGAAAAATATGTATTTGGAGAGGTGTAGTTTTTTTTTCTAAACATATTTCATAAAAAAATTTATTAAAAACCTTTTATTTGTTAGTTTTTCAATTTTTTTTGTTTTTCTTTTAATTTTCATTCGTATTTTTTTCTGACATTAAATTCATAGGCTGTTTCATATATTTTTGCTTTTATTATGGATTTATTAAATCCAGCTTTTTTTGGATTTAATAAATCTCCTTTTTGTATGAAAAATTCTAAATCCAGGTGATTAAAAAAAACGCTGTTATTGTTATAAATATTGTTGCAGAAAAAATTATTTTGTTAAAAAATATGCTAAAAATATGCTTTTATTAAACAAAACAAAATATGCTAAAAAATCTGCTTTTGTCCAACATAATATGCTAAAAAGCAGTTAGCATATTTTTACAAAAGAAATATGCAATTGCTCAACTCAATCTGCTAAATCTAGCAGAAAATATGCTAAAATGGCAACACTGGTGGTGCGCGTTTCAAAGCACAATTGTGAATTTACTACCTCATACATATTCTTACGCTCTTTAATTTAGTCGTCACTGAGACAGCGACGAGTGCACATGCTTAGCGGGTGTTTTGATATTTTTTCAAGTGCACTAAAAGCAATTATTTATGATATTCAGAGAATATATGATGACATCATGCAATGCCTTTTACGTTATAAAACATTTAAGGAATCTAGGGACTATGTTATAAAAAGATTATTTTCATAGTAATATCTTTCATAGTAGATCTTTAATAGAAATAAAAAAAAACAAAATATAAACAAATTACCAAAAAGTATTAATGTAGAAGATTTTGTTTAAAATCTATAAAAATATGTTGTAGAAAATTTCATTAAGATTGTATAAAAATATGGGGATTGATAAATATGTAAAAAGACATATTTTTTAATTCGTCCAATTTTTTCCCCAGTGCAGTTCTCTCTCTTGCTCACTAATACAATTGCAAATCAATTTTGCCCATCACTGCTCTAGATCATAAATTAATATCACTTTCTGTTTAAATTATTTTCAAATCAAAGAAAGATGATACAATTTTTACAAGTAAATTACAAATTATTAGAATTTATTAATTATGTATATAATATTTAATTAATATTATGAAATTTTTCATAACTTTTTTTTCATAAAATTTCATAATTTCATTAAAAAATTCATTGAATTTCATAAATTAGATCTCCATTAGTTTAATGAAAATGATTTTTGTATAATTAACTTTACATTTTTTTAATTTTTTTATAAAATATCGTCATTTCTTGAGAGAATAAACTTTTATAATTTTTTTTTATTTTTTTTTTAAATTAATTTTTCTAGCCAAAATCACCAGGTTTTTTAAAAAAAGGCAACTGTGCAGACTTCACTATTTATCGGAAAATAAAAATATAAAGTGATTCTTAATGCCAGATAAATTCACTAGTCCATATCGTGGCCCGATTTTTTTTTTTTTTTGATTGAAATTCAAAAAAGGGTCACGGTAGGGATTAAAATTTTTTGTTGTGGAAAAATGCGTTTAATGTTTAAAATTAATTTCAGCAAAATTTCTAAAAAGCGTGTACACTGAGAGAATTATCCTTCATGATATTAATGATATAATTTCATAGAATTTTTTTCGTAGAACCACTGACGAATTTCATTATGTATATAATATTTAATTAATATTTTGAAATTTTTCATAACTTTTCTTTCATAAAATTTCATAATTTAATTAAAAAAATTAATTGAATTTCATAAATTAGATCTCCATTAATTTAATGAAAATATTCTTTATATATATGAAATTGTTCAATAGTATTTTTTACTTTTTTTTTATAAAATATCGTCATTTCCTGAGAGAAAATCTTTTATAATTTTTTTTTTTTTAATTAATTTTTTTTATTAATTTTGGGTTATTAAATTTTTTTATAAATCATATTAATTTTTTCGAAACTTATTTTTATTGAAATTTTTAATATTAATGAATTCTTTCTTTAGATATATTTTGTACATCCGTAAATTATGCTACGATTTTATCACGGCATTTGCATTGGCTAAGTACTTTTTATTTATTCACCCCAGCTTAGCAACGACAACAACCAACTATAATAAATAATAGTAAATGAAATTGCTTCATAGATTTTATGAAGCTCTTCATTGGCTGAATGATTTATTCATTGGACGAGTGGCTTATTAATTTTATGAAGAGTTTCATTAATTTTATGAACTTTTCATAAACATTGACTTTAATGAAACCTGTTTCATAGATTCTATGAAAAGTTTCAATGGACGAGTTCCAGTGACAATTTTCATTGAAACTATGAAGAAATTCATTATTGAAGTGATGATAATTTTCTCAGCGTATAAATAAAATTTAGATCTCCGAGTTTTCTACATGCGCACGAATTGGGACGAATCGTTTAGAGGGTATTTTATATACTACTTAACCATATAATCATAAAATCGATGACAGAAAAATTATTATACATTTAATTTTGGTCAGTATGCTATAATTTTAAACATTTAAAAAATTTTTTTTGTATTTGTTTCTTATTTTTTATACACACTGATTACTTTTATAGTTAATATTAAGCCATTAATACCTGTCTAATACGACCACAATTAGAGAATCGCCATTGGAATTTCTTTAAAGAGTGCATGCAATTCTTGCATCTTTGGATGTAGTTTTTTTCTTTTTGTTCTGCCGTATTATGCGATATAAGATTTCTCATAAAAACAATGAAATAAAATCGCACCCAAAATTTTTTGTATACAAATTTAACGTATAGAATATTACTTTGAGACTAAAACATATTTTACAAAAAAACATGTGGACATTTTATTTCTTCGAATTTTTTTCTCAAATTTTCGGAGTATGCAAAACATCGAAAACAAAATTTTTTCTATGGTCGATACCCCCATTAGATAACTGCAAAATATTCGCGATTTGCGAAAAACATGCTTTATGGTGTTACATATTCGTTATAAAATGTATTTAGAAGTTCCATAGCGCCATCCTCTTTCCTTTTCTTGAATGCAAAAACATTTTAAAAATCAGTGATATCACAAAAACAAGAAAATTTGTCTTTTGAAATGTACCATCATAATTTATTTTAACAAACTTTATAAATTTCCAATAAATTTTTGTGTTTGCTAGCGGCTTTGGTTGAAAATCGGCTCAAGCCGATTACTGTTGGTGGCTGAATCGGTTTGTCAAAGGTGTCGGCTGGCAGCGGTTGACCGGCTAAAATCTGCTGGTTTGTATCCCTGACCCAATCAATACTTTTATTGAAAGGACTTCATTTAACTTACAGTACAAGAATTCCGTTAAAATTTCAGGGATTCTAAAAGTTTAGACAAACAGTTTTTGCCCAAAGTCAAAAAATATTTTTTAAATTGACTCATTCAACTTTCAAAATAAATGTTTCATATTTCAATTATATTAACTCTCTTAATGCAATTTTAAGAATTTTAAGATTTTTTTTTAAATCAACATAGCTTTTTACTTAAAACCAGCACATTTTTGAAAACTTAAAAACTATTTTGTGTTTAGCCCTAAACTATAGATAACATTGAATGTTTTATGTTGTTGGTTTTCGTTTTTATTCCATTTTCTTTTCAGTACGCCATAAATCCTTTAGAGCAACGTAAAGTTTTAGCAGAAATCGACGAGGTTTTAAAACGGTATGAAGGCAAAGTATGCCACGAAGCTTTACAAGAAATGACATACTTTGAAGCTTCTTTATACGGTAGGTTGTATTTTTATGCACACAAATTTGTCTTAAAGGATTTTTATTAAAATTTTTCAACCTTTATTGTTGTTGTTTTCTTTGTGCTCAGAAACTTTACGTTTACATCCACCGATGATGGCGCTATTAAAGCACTGTACAAAACCATTTACATTATCTCCGCAAACTAAGAAGGATGGTAAAAGTTTTAAAGTACCAGAGGGTATGGTATTCATAGTACCCGTTAAAGCTGTGCATTAGTAAGTTTTTATTACTAAAAATATTTTTAGACTGCAACGTGGGTTGGTATAGAAAATATATCGACGATGCGCCAGCAAAACACGGTAAACTCTTAAAATAAGCTTTATTTTAATAAACTTTTCAACAATTAATTTTAAAAATATAAAATTTGTTGCTTATAACAAAATAACTATAAAATAAAGCGAAAATCTAAAATACACGTTTTCCTTGAAAAACTCATAAAAACACTTGAGATGTGTTGCTTGCGCAGCGTCCATATAAATATAATGCAATAAAACTCTTTTAGGAATTTACATTTTATGATGTGCGGCGTTTAAATAAAAAAAATATATTGTATGTATAAATTGGTTAAATTTATTTTTAATTTTTTTTTCTAGTGATCCAGATTTATATCCAGACCCTACATCATTTAAACCTGAACGCTTTCTTGTGGATAAAGAAAAACGACCAAGTTGTTCATTTTTGGGTTTTGGTGAAGGCCCTCGAATGTGTCCTGGTATAATGCTTTTCTTTTATGGTTAATCTTTAAAGATTTATAACTTATATGCTCTCTTTCTTCTTTAGGAGGTCGTTTTGGTTTGGCACAATCAAAGGCTGGTTTAGTGACTTTACTGTCCCAGTATTCTGTGTATTTGGCAGATAAGGCTAAGGAAAACCCATTTAAACTTTCAACTACAACTTTTCTTACCGCTACAAAAAATGGCATATGGATTAGTTTTAAACCGAGAATATAAAAATAACATTGTTTTTAGAATATGTTCCAACAAAATCATATTTTTCGAAAAACGGTTTTTATTTATTTACTTTTGTCAAAACAAATTATATTTGGGTAATAAATGTAATTCTCCTGTCTGATGAGTTAATCACATTTTAACAAAAAAAAAAAAACCAACAAAAATATTTGCCCAAAAATATTGGAATGCTGATGTTCCCATGGAAGATTAAAAAAATCTTGAAACCATAAAATTTGTTTCTGATGTTTAAGTCCACTAATATCCAACAACAACAATTTCAGCAGGGTAAATTGTCGTTTGAAATTACCAAAAATGTACCTAAAATTTTGCAAAATTTAACAGATTTTTTGTTGTTGTTTTTATCTTACTAACGTTAAGCAAAGAGATACTGCTAGTTTCAGCAGTGCTTCTGTACTTTCAAAATTTTTGGCAAATGAAAGTAGTTAATTTAAACTTAATTTGCTCAAATATATAATGAACTAATATTAATAAATTTGCGCGATTTTTATCATCGTATACGAATTTAGAGAATATCGAGTTTTTGCAGTGTAATTTGTATGTATTTTGTATTTCATACTGCAGGGTTAACTTTAACTTAACTATTGAAGAAAAGCGAATGCAAAAACAATTTGTGCAAAACAACAACAAATTTTTGGGTTAACTATTATTTAACCCAGTTTGTTTTAACATTATATATATATATATACATATGTATATATATTTGAATTAATATATTTTTTTTACGAAAATTTTTAAAGTAAGTTTGAATTTTACTAAAACAAATATGATTCTAGATAAAATAAACTTCTTCAAATTTAAATTAATATGCCACCATTTTAGATTTTGTTTTCATATTTTCAATATTTAAATTAAAAAGACCATAAACTTAGTTTGATTTCAAAGCTATTTCTATTTAATTTAATGTTTTTTCTACTCGATTTTAAAACATTTTTTTTCTGCGTGTATGATTATTGTTACTGGCACTAAGGTGTCAGTTAAAGTCCGAGTTAGTAGCTAACGAGGGTAAGAACCGATTATTGAATGTTCAATTAGCTACTAACTGAGACTTTAACTGTTGTTGTTTTCCATATAAAAATTTTATTAACTGTCGGCTAAATTTTAACTGGACACTCAGTAATAGAGCTGTTAATGTGTTAAATTTAACTGAAAATTTTAATAGTTTGTCCGGAAAAAGTTTTTAAAATCCCGCCGTTTTAATGAATTTTTAGACATTGTCCCGCTTTTTGATAAACATTTTCTGGCAACGCTAGTTTTAGGTAACTGGAGTGCAAATTGATAAAAAACAACGATTTTCAAATATGCTTCTTCAGAAATGTACTTTATTTCCTTTTGACATAGTAAATTAATTTGAAGTAACCCAGTGTAGAAACGGAAATGACATATCATTATTTTTTGGACTACGAGTAATGACACCCACTTACCTTCTGCATTATTTTAAAACATATAATAATGAGTTACTGATAATGACTTACTTTTATCATTATTTCAAATAGAAAATAATTTTATAGATTATTTTGAAATTTTTTTGAAATATATTTTTAGACTAAAAAAAAAACAATAAAAAATATTTTTTTTAAATAATTTATTTTTTTGAAAATCTATTTTTAGAATCATTATTTTTGTCAGTACTGGTAAGCACATAGGTAACGATATATTTTTTTATTTTTCGTATGCTGGTGTGTAACCATAACTCATTATTTTTCGCGACATCGCCATATAAAGGTAATAACAAATGTAATAACAAAAGTAACTAGTTACCATTACCAAATATGTAGTTACATAACCACATATCTGGTAATGATTTTCTACACTGGGAAAAAATATATAAAATTTCTAATTCAGATTGAATTTTCTGCAAATGTTAATGCAAAAGTTGTGATTCTTTTGGTAAAATGGATTTAGTCGAAAATAACGAAGTTGCACTGGAACTCGTCCATTGAAACTTTTCATTAAATTAATGGAATTTTTCATAAAATATTGTAAAAAATTTCATTTCATTTATTAAAACTTTCTTACACTCAATAAAATGGTTTCATTAAAACTAGATTCATAAAATATGTGAAGCTTTTTCATTATATTTATGAAATTTTTCATTTACTTTGTGTAGAAAACTTCATTAGTTTACTGAAAAATTTCATTAAAACTCGTCCCGCAAAATTCTCTCTGTGTATGTAGTTTTTCACCTTTCACCGCCCTCTATTGAGTATTTTCAATGCTAATATGCATGCAATGAAAATCGGGATTCATTATTTGAAGCTTAATCGTAAAATTTTTCATCATTTAAAAGTTTATAACCAGGTACGCGATATTAATACTTTTAAAACGTTTTATTTTCTTTTTTCCTCAATAAAAAAATCACATGTGCACAAATGAATTTATTTTTCTTGATGGATATTTTGTTTTCATAAATTTTGTTATTTTATATTTTCGAAAACAAAATTTAAAAAATATCCGTACTGATTAGGGATACCGATCCCGAAATCCCGATTCCGAAAATCCCGGGACTGTTCTTGAAAAAATCCCGGGATTTCCGATTTCATTATTTGATATAGTTTATCACTTTTTGTATTTATTTTTATTGTTATATTGGACTAAATCACTTAAAAATCTAATATTTTATTAAATTAAAAAAAAAAAATAAATAATTTCTAGTATTCATAAATAACACAGGCCGACAAAATTTGATGAAGTTTTCTAACCAAGAATCAGACTTTTTTAGACGTGCTGAATCCGAATCTGACCTCAGAATAGCCCTTCCACCTCAGGTTTTCGAGATTATCTAACCTTAAAGTGAAAAACACGCTTTTTCTACGTTTGATGACCTATAACTTCCATAATTTTTTTTTTCATATTCCGATGCAGCATGTCTAAAACCTTGTCACACATTAAATAGATCTGAATATAAACCTAAATAATTTAAAAACTTTTATTCAGCTTTAAAACTTTTAAAAATCGTAATTCGGATTTATTCAATCTGTTAACGGACATGTTTTTATTTATTTGATTGATGATTTACTGAAATCATAACTTTATGCAAAATAATTTTGCCAAATATTAGTGTATCAAAAACAGAATATTTTTTGTTAAAGTATTTAGTAAAACCTAACAATCTACCTTTCTGAAAGGAGAGATATGTGCTCAATATTTTATATTGGTAGACTTAAAAAACCTTTTACAATCACACAATATTTTTGATGATTTCAGCAGAGAAGTTTGTATTGGCATTCAATTAATTTTAGACAAATATAATAACCAAAAATTTGTAGACATAGCAGTGTTTTTTGCTACTTTTAGTTTTTCTCAGAAGTTTCAGAGATAAATTGTAATTTGTAATTAATTAAATTAACTTCATAAGTAATATACTTATTTCGGAAATTAAAAACAAAAACGTTAAAACGTTTTAAAAAGTTTTGTTTTTTATCTTTGATATTTATACCTAAAGATATTTCAACTTGAGGGATATTTTTATTTTAAAGTACATTTGAAATTTTTTGTTTTCGATTGAGAAACATTTTGAACTTTAGTGATATTTATTTTTGATAAAAACAAAAAAAAAAAACGTTTTCTGGTGCCTGGTTTACATTTATTTACAAATTTCATTTATATTTTGTTTTGATTTTCAATAAAAATAAACAAAATTTTTCAATGTATATGTTTGGCATTATTTTAAAAGTTCTATTTTAAATATTTTGTATGGTACGGTAAAAACAAAACCTTTGCTTTAAAATAAAGTCGACTTTAATAAAAATATACTTTTGGAAAAGATTGATAGTAAGGCTGTTAGTTTTTTTATCTATTCATTTATTTGAAAATCTATCTTTAAGCCACATTCACAATGATGGAGTACTCCATTCTACAGAGTGAAATGTACTAAAAGAGAGATGGCATGATGCAGAAAATATGTAAGTGCGAAAAATAAGGGACCAAAATCCACTCTGCAGAGTGGAGTACTCCAGTATTGTAAATCTGACTTTAGACTCATTGTTTTTGTCAATACTGGTAACCACATATGTAACGATATATTTTTTGATTTTTCGTATGCTGGTGTGTAACTCATTATTTTGCGCGACAAAATAATGACCTAGTGCCCTTATATGGGCACTAGTTCTAAACATACACCAATTTTAACCAAAACGAGTAAAAAGGTTAAAGCCGGGCATGCCGACTATACAATACCCTACACCAGTCTGGGTAAAAGCCAACTAATATTTGGATCCGAAATTCGAATGGGTTAAAATGGGGCTTGTGTCAAAATTTTCTATAATGTGAGTCAGCGCACCAAATTTCATTAAAATATCTTAATATTTGCGATCTGCAGTTTGTAACCAAGCCAATTTTGGGGGGACCCTTATATGGGCACTAGGTCTAAACATGGACCGATGTTCACCAAAATCAATAGGCGTCGTCCTTGGGCCGACATAAGTCGGTGTACCAAGTTATATCTAATATTTGCGACCTGTAGAGTGCGCACAAGAATGCATAGACAGACAGACGGACGGACGGACAGACGGACAGACAGACGGACAGACGGACATCGTTAAATCGATATAAAAAAAAATTCTGAGCCGATCGGTATACTATAAGGTGGGTCTAGGACCAATATTTTTTGGTGTTACAAACATCAGCACAAACTTATAATACCCTGACCATATAGTGGTGTAGGGTATAAATAGCAAAAATAAACCGTTAAATCTACAAAATTTTTGCTACTTTTAAGCTAAATTTAGTTGAATGCAAATAGCAGTCTATTCTGCTAAAACTAGCAGAAATATTTGCTAAAAAATTGTAAAACTGCTGTTTTCAAAAGGCTCGATTTTTATTTGCATTAACAAAAAAAATCTAAAAAAAACTTCGAAAATTTTAAATTTTTCGGTGATTTTTTAGGCTACTAATTATTTAACAAAATTTTTTGCTGATTTTAGCAGGTTAATTTGCTATTCTCCATTTACAAAAATTTAGCACAAATATAACTAAAATTCTGCATATTTAACAGTTTTATTTTTGCTGTTCCTATATTACTAATATATAGCAAAAATAATCTGCTAATTTAGCAGTTTTTTTTTGTGTAGGATCATTTTTAACTGGTTTTAACTAAAGCATCATTTTAACTAGTTTTAACATTTTTAGTAGTTTTAACTAAATTTTTGACGGACTTTTTTCTATTAGTGTAGTATCAACTTAACAGTTTTTGACCAAAACTCTACATTGCCGTATTTTGCTAAGATTTTAATATAAGATTGTTTTTATTTAAAGAAAAGGCATTTTTTTCTGTCAACATAATTATTTCCCCTAAAAAGTTAACTAATGATGTTGCTTTTTTATTTTCTTTGCAGGCAATCATGAAATTAAATAGTCTCCCATTATTCAAAAACAATTCACACTGACAAAACATTTCAAAACAAACACTTCATAAATAAAAAAATGCCAAAAAACTAAATTATACCCAAACACAATTTAAAAGTACCGACTTGACACTAGTAAGTTAAACTACACTTAACCAAAAAGGTGCCCGTAGCCAGATAAAAATAGAATTGTGTCTGAACTTAAGATACCCTAAAAGTTTAATTACAAAATAAAACATTACATAGAGAGAATTTTATTGGACGAAAAATAATAACTTTTTTTCAGTAAAATAATGTAGATTTAGCTTATGTAGTTTTATTAACTTTAAATAAACTTTATGATCTTTAAGTATCTAGAAAAGTAAGTAAAAGTTATAAAAAAGCGGCGTAGCGACCAAAAATATAAACACCACTATGTGGTCAGGGTATTATAAGTTTGTGCTGATGTTTGTAACACCAAAAAATATTGGTCGTAGACCCACCTTATAGTATACCGATCGGTTCAGAATTTTTTTTTTATTTCGATTTAACGATGTCCGTCTGTCCGTCCGTCCGTCTGTCTGTCTGTCCATGCAATCTTGTGCGCACTCTACAGGTCGCAACTATTAAGATATTTTGATGAAATTTGGTACGCAGACCTACGTTGGCCCAAGGACGAACAAGTTTGATTTTTTTGAACATCGGTCCATGTTTAGACCTAGTGCCCATATAAGGGTCCTACCAAAATTATATTGTTTATACACTGCAGGTCGTAAATATTAAGATATTTTGACGAAATTTGGTACACAGACCTATGTTAGCCCAATAACGCAGCCTATTGATTTTGGTGAATATCGGTCCATGTTTAGACCTAGTGCCCTATGTTGGGTTTGTGAACTAAAATATTTCAGATATAATCCTCAAACTCGAAACGGAAGTAATGACCGTTGAGACTATCTCTAGCCACCATAATTTTGCTATAGTCAATTTCTAACTTTATAAATGCTGCTAAAGTCACCCTTACGGTTGAGGTTTTAGCATATTGTAAGAAAAGGTAAGTTACGAACTCATTAATCTTGTTGTTTTCTTAAGGGTTCAAAAAATTTTAAAACTTTTAAGTGTTTTGTATAAATATTTGATACAAAAATCTAGTAAGTTAATTACAATTTAACTCCCGTTTGTGTCCTTAATATTTTAAGACCGTTATGACTGGCATTGTATTATTGGGATGCAGGGTTGGCCGGCAATATGCCTGATAATGATGATGATGATGTTGATGAAAACAAGCAGAAAACAATTTTAGTTATATACTTTTACCTCTAGTTGCCACATTTTTTATCCGATGTTCATAAGTAATACCTTTCTGGAAAGGTTGTAATGTTATATTGTAATGTTATATTGTTTACAGATTGAAATTTGGACGCCTCGAAAATGATTTTTTTGATATGTCGTAGTGGAACTTTTTTTCCTCATGCTAAAAGCTATCAAAAAATATCGACAACTTTTTGTCCATACAAATCGGCCCACCCTAATGTGTATGCCTTTTAAAACTTTATTTTAATGCCTTTGAACAATAAATTTTAAAAGTTTTTTCTTATACGACATTTCCGCTTTTTAGATAAATTAAGTTACCTATTACACTAAAAACTCAGAACTAATTCGGAATTATTTAAATATATTTAGTTTTTGATATTGTCGATTTTCTAACATTTTCCAATATTCACTAAAATATAATAAATGTTTAACCACCCATTCTTCACCCACTCTTACAAGAAAATGAAATTGGACAATAAATACCATAAGTTCGACATTGATATGATATGCCTTTTAAAGTAGAATATTTAGTACTGACATCCTTAAAAATTTTCTTTTTGAAAACTTTTTCTTTTATAGGTCTAGTGTCTTTAGCAATCAATAATAACAACAATTTTTTTAACAATTATAAAAAAAAAATAAAGAAATGGTTTATTATTTAAAACATTACTGTATAATTGTTTTCTAAATTAAAATTTATAACTCGGACAACAATTGCAACCTGGTGGAGAGTAAATCTTTTAATTATAAAAAGGTTGGATATGCTCGAATACGTTTTACATCCCTGTAAATGCATCTTCATCTGATATCCTATTTTATGTACATATGTAGTTAACGAAAATGAAGAAATGGGAATTTTTCTCCATTTCACTAAGATTGAATGAAAGTTAACAGAGGGGCAATTCTGTAACTTTTTAACGACAAAATTTGGTAGTTAAATTGACAAGTTTTCATAGTAAACTGACAACTTAACTACCGAATTTTGTTGTTAAGAAGTTAGAGTATCCCACTACAGAATAGTTTCCTTGCAAATTAATTTGTTGAGTACCAGAGAGGATATTTAATTTCATTTAATTGTGTACATTAAAAAGGATAATAAAAACAAAAAAGCAGATGCAAAACCAAACAGTTATAGTGTTCAAAATCTTTAATTAAATAAACTTTGTTTGTAAACAGTTGATGAAGCCTAAAACTATGCAATAAAATAATTTTTAACATATAAATTACAGCTACATTAAGGTGGGCCCTATTTTTCAACTTGTGATTTAAGGCCCTGCCCCCTCTAGAAATGTTCGTTTAGGAATAAAAATATATCAAGCAAAAAATTAAGTTGATCGCATAATGGGAACACGTGCCGCATCAACCCTGAAATTTGAAATACGATTTGGGTTCTTTTGAAAATACTGGTCCTTAAATAACCGTATTTCTCAAAAATGTCAATAGAATCGAGACTGAATTATCTTTTTAGCAATGCATAAAATTCCAAAATCGGTTGGAAAATATTTAAGTAATTGCAATTACCCCAGACCATTTTAGGGTTAAAAAAAAAAATGAGATAAATTATTAAAAACGTAAAAAAATCAAATAGTTCATTCAAAAACTTACAATGTTATACCTTAGTTTCATTTCAGGGTATTATAAGTTTGTGCTGATGTTTGTGACACCAAAAAATATTGGTCCTAGACCCACCTTATAGCATACCAATCGCCTCAGAATTTTTTTTATTTCAATTTAACGATGTCCGTCCGTCCGTCTGACTGTCTGTCCATGCATTCTTGTGCGCACTCTACAGGTCGCAAATATTAAGATATTTTGATGAAACTTGGTACACCGACTCCTGTCGATCCAAGGACGAAGCCTATTGCTTTTGGTTAAAATCGGTCCATGTTTAAACCTAGTGCCCATATAAGGGTCCCCCCAAAATTGGCTTGGTTACAAACTGCAGGTCGCAAATATTAAGATATTTTAATGAAATTTGGTTCGCTGACTCACATTATAGAAAATTTTGACACAAGTCCCATTTTAACCCATTCGAATTTCGGATCCAAACATTAGTTGGCTTTTAACCAGACTGGTGTAGGGTATTGTATAGTCGGCATACCCGACTTTAACCTTTTTACTCGTTTTTATACCCTACACCACTACGTGGTCATTATACCCTACACCACTACGTGGTCAGGGTATTATAAGTTTGTGCTGATGTTTGTAACACCAAAAAATATTGGTCCTAGACCCACCTTATAGTATACCGATCGGCTCAGAATTTTTTTTTATTTCGGTTTAACGATATCCGTCTGTCCGTCCGTCCGTCCGTCTGAATGTTTGTCCATGCATTCTTGTGCGCACTCTACAGGTCGCAAATATTAAGATATTTTGATGAAACTTGGTACACCGAGTTATGTCGGCCCAATAACGCAGCCTATTGATTTTGGTGAACATCGGTCCATGTTTTGACCTAGTGCCCATATAAAGGTCCTACCAAAATTATACTGTTTATACGCTGCAGGTCGTAAATATTAAGATATTTTGATGAAATTTGGTACACAGACCTATTTTGGCCCAGGGACGAATCCTATTGATATTGGTGAACATCGGTCCATGTTTAGACCTTGTGCCCATATAAGGGTCCCCCCAAAATTGGCTTGGTTACAAACTGCAGATCGCAAATATTAAGATATTTTGATGAAATTTGGTGCGCTGACTCACATTATAGAAAATTTTGACACAAGTCCCATTTTAACCCATTCGAATTTCGGTTCCAAACATTAGTTGGCTTTTAACCAGACTGGTGTAGGGTATTGTATAGTCGGCATGCCCGACTTTAACCTTTTCACTCGTTTTTATATAATTTTTTTAGTATGTTAAAATTAGTTTCTAAAAATTCCAATAATTTTTCCAATTTACAAATTAATTGAAAGTCTGTACTAAAGTCATGTAATGACCTGTCATTACAATGTTTTTTCTTGGTCACTCTGTAGTACAAAAGGGTGACTACAAAATAAAGTTGGTTAAAGCTATACTCCTCGTATATAGTTAGCGGTTTGCTGTGTTGAAATCCGTAAAGATATTTGGTTGTGGTATATTTATTTCCGTTTGTGTGTTTAGAACCACTGTGCATCACCTTGGTTAACTTAAATAGGCATTATAATATGTCTGTCTGTTTACAATTCTAGTAAAAAATAGTAAACTTGGAAAGTACGAAAGAATTATCAAAAATGAATAGCTTTTCATGTGGAATGCAAGAAGGTGATGTCAGAAGTAATAAATAGAAATAAATGAGTTAAAAAATTAGCAAATTTTGCATTAACAATAGGGTTTGGGGTTCGGGAATTCCCCGGCAAACTTTTCCCGGGATTTCCCGGGAAAATAATATATTTTTCCCGGGAAAACGGGAAATTTTAAAAATATTAAATTTTTTAAATTGTTTTTGTTTCGAATAGGATTTTTTAATTTTAGTCATAAAAACATTTTAAATACCAATACAAAAATGTCATTGTTAAAATCTTTTAAAAGGGAATACATTTATTTGACACGCAAATAAAATCTTTGCCAAGTAATTAGGAGCATTTCAACTAATAAAGATTTTTCGCATAACTTATTCAAAATTTAAGTAGAAAACTAAAAACTTGGTAAAATGTTTAAAAGAAATATGAAAAAAGCTTTGTTTCTTACAAATAATCGCCCTTACTCTCTAAATTTTTCAAATGTATAATTTAGGTAAAGTCGACTTTAGTTAAAATATTGGGTGGCAGTATACCTTGACTTCGTTTATTTTTGAAGCGTTCTGATAGGTTAATTTATTTTCAACCAATCAAAATATTTGAAAATATACTTTAAATTTAAAATACTCTTTTATATTAAGGGCCAATAATTTTATTAGTAACGTTTTCATTATTAAATGTGAAAAGAAAAGACTGGTTAACGGTGGTATCTAAATTTGGTTATCCGACATCTAAATTTGGTGCACAAAAAAAAAAAAACAAAATTTATGGTCATGTAACTTCTCTTGAAGAAAAGAACAACAAGAATTCCGTTTCAGCTAAAATTAGCAAAGTACCCGAAGAAAAAAGTGTAAGCTGAATAGGCATTAAAGGTTTTATGGTAGGGCAAACATTTCCTGAAATGGTATCCAAATTAGCCGCAGTCAATCCGCACCATAACTAGATCTTCGTTTATTCGAGAAAGTTTTTATAATAAAAACCTGGCATTGCAAAAAAATGAAACCGATGTAAAGAACATTATATTAAATTACTACAATAATGTAAAAGATATCATGATGTAAGAAATATCGAGCAATATTTCAAACAATAGGAGAGTTACTATAATCTTAGATGAATGGACAAGAATATCACAACAATATATAAATGGAAATAATTCATTTTATAACTTGGGGTTGGTTTATATATCAGGAAGATGTAATGCTGATGAAATAAGAAGAATTGTAGAAATAAGACTAGAAGAGTTTTATTTGTCTTTGGAAAATAACATTGTGGCCACCATATCTAATAGGCCAAGAGTGATGAAACGGTTTGTTTCCGACAGTCCAGTAGTAGGTGCTTTCTGCTGGAATCATGCAATTCATTTGGCAGTGCTGCGAGTAATTTATGTGAAATCAAATGTTCAACATTCTGATATTTTTTACTTTGAATTCTCACTACACAGACTGCATTTGTACTGAAATAGTTTTTTTTTTAAACAAAAATTACTTATATAGGTGGTTTTCATTAACAATTTTGTTCAAAAACATTTCCCGGGATTCCCGGGAATTCCGGGAATCAAATTTTTTCATTCCCGTTTCCCGGGAAATAAAAAAGTCCGGGAAATCCCAAACCCTAATTAACAACGAATTTAGGAGAAAAAACTACTAAAACTAGTAAAAACTAGCATGCAAACAAACAGACATAATATCTAAATTTGAAATAAAACTAACAACAATTCCCCACAATACTAAAAAAAAAAAGTTGGATATGTTTAGATATTTTTTGTAAAGCTTTCGCACCCAGTTTATCTGTTTTTCTTTGAAATTATAAGAAATAAATTGAAAAATTAAAAATTGGGTAATTTGTGTTTCCACTGAAAAAGAAAGTGTAGATTATTTTCTTCTCCTCTATCATACATCCAAATCTTATTAAGATCGGAAAAAACCCATTGGGATCCCTTCCTTGTAAAGTAAAACGAAATGTAATAGATTGTGGAACAAGTGAAATAGCAACACCAAATTCATTTTCGTTTGTGTTATATCATTTGTATTTTCAACATTATTTGTATTTCCGGAGTGAGTTTCTTACCCGAATTTTGCAAAAGTTTGTCCATTTCATTCTATCTCTGTTAGTCTAAGTTTAGTTTTCGAAGACTAAGCTATATTGGGCAAAACGTACAAAATTTTTGCTTAACTGAAATAGCACACCCTTATAATCCAAAAAAGCTAGTTTGGATGAGATCACGGGTGATTTACTTTTTTATTTTTATGTTTTTTAACAATTTACATAATAATGCAAATTAAAACACTCCATAAAGTCTACAAATTTAAACAGCAAGCGTCAATTTACACCATCCAAAGGATAATTTTTCTTATCTAATTAAATTTTGTTTATTGCCCATGGTGCTAATTGCACTAAAGAGTAGACTATGAATAGGTAAAATCCATGTTGTGATAATGAAATTTATACAATGCTTTTAACTGCCTTAAGTTAAATAACATTGATTAAATAACAAAGAAAACTAAAAGGAAAGTTGATACACAAGTCGTTAGGCATCCAGTTGGAAATGTCGTTAAGACGTTGTCATGTCGGCTTAGTGACTCATTACTCTCCCTGCTGATATGCTGCTCGGCTTCCACACAACAGGAATTTGGGTAACATAACAGAATTTCCGGTCAAACAATGTATTTCAGTTATGTTGGCAATGCAATTGATTACGATAACCAAACTATTCAGTTGCCGCACCCAAATTATTAATTTAACAAAAAATTCGGTTTCCGAAATAAGTCTCTGCGTCATCGAAACAATTCAGCAAGCGGTCAATATGACATATTGTTAAGAACTTGTTTTAGATTTTTCCAGAATGGGTCATAAAACTACTAAAATATAAAAATTAAAATCAGTAAAACACAATTTTCAGCTGGATAAATAAGCAATGAACAGACAGCAAATCGATGGTTATATTTGTGCCAATCAATTTCCCTACGGGCCCCTTTATTTACATGGCGTTGTCAAAGGAGGGGGAAATTGAGCTCCTGTGACATGTCACAGGACAAATCCTAGGACAGGTCCCTGAACTTTGTTTTTTATGAGAGTTCGGTGACAGTTTGTTAAAATTTCCAGTAGGTTAAAATTTCCAGTAGGAAATGTTAAATATGGGGGTTCAAAAGCCTCTTTGGCTGGAAACCTGAAATTTCAGGAATGAGTGGATTGGAACACTAAAATTTGAAAACGAAAGGGAACAGAACGGAGATTGGCCGGAAATGAAACACTATACACAGGGTACGAAATGGAATGGAACAAGAAACGAATGAAATACAAACAAGAGGCAAGTGGGACTGAGAACGAGTGGAATGGAAACACTTCACAAGTGGAATTAAAGACAATTAAAATAAGCATTCTAAAACGCAGTTTATTATGAAACTAATAAAAATATTTAGTTAAATTTTTATAATGATATAGATAAACACTAGGGTGTCCTGTTAAAATAAATGTTTAATAATATGTAGTACACTAATAGAAAAAAAAATTTAGTTTAAACTACTAAAAATTTTTTGAGAAAAGATAGGAACAGCAAAAGTAAAACTGATACATATACAGAATTTTATTTGCATTTGAGTTAAATTTTAGTAAATAGAAAATAACAAATTAACCTGCTTAAATTAGCAAAAGAATTTCGCTAAATATTGTATTTAGTAGACTAGAAAATTACACAAAAAATTTAAATTTCCAAATTTAAAAAAAATTTTTTTTTTTTAATTTAGACTTCTGAAATCAGCAGTTTACTATATTTTTTTAAAGCAAATTTTTCTGTTGATTTTAGCGGATTAGACTGCTGTTTGAATTCAACTAAATTTAACTTAAAAATAACAAAATATTTTGTTTTGGTTTTTTTATTCTACTAATATTTAGCTAAATTTTCTGCTGATTTAACAGTAAAATAAAACTTTTGACAAGTTTATTTTTATCAGTGTATGGGAGCATGCCCTGATTTTGCGGTGTTGAAATTAATTTCTACAAAGAATTAATGTAGCCACTATATCAAAAGCATGGAAATGTGGAAATTGTGGAAACGATCTGGCGTACATTATCGATAATAACAAAGCTAATCAGTTAAAAATTTTTCTCCAGGACTTACAGGATAATGCCAGGATACGTCTTACGAATATGACTTTAATTCAATAACTAGCCAACAGATTTTTTTAAAAGTAAACACAGATTATATACTCAGAGGTAGTAGTAAATTTCGTAATTTTCAAAAAGCGAAAATCGCCATAACTTCTGAAATTACAACAATTGATCAACGATTGTCGGTACGTAATTTTATTTTACTGATAGTCCCAGCAAAAAAAGAGATGCCGAAGCAGTAGAAAAAGCACTACAATTGATGATCTAGGTGTACTTCTTTTTTAACATAAATACTAATGATTTTGACATTGAGTTGTCATAGGAGAGGAGTACTCCCACTTTAACATTTTTTCAGTACTTTTTGAACGAGTGCAAAGGAAGCTCTTTTTCACCAATTAAAAGTTAAAAAAAATTCTTTACAAAAAAAAATTATATTTTTTTTATTTTACAAAAGTTTTTTTATTGCCGCCACCGGAGATCGAACTTGCCAGCTTACGATTGCTAGTCTAGCGCTGTACCGTTGAGCTATTCTTGGATATGAAAGTTGACTGGCATAAAAACACCACTTTGTTACTGCGAGATATTGTTCCTTATTCTCTTCAATAAAAGTACTTATTAAACAAGTGTAAAAGATGCACTCCAATTCAGTATTGTTTTCAGTACTATTTTTACAGGTGCATAAAAAGCAATTTCTCACCATTTGTTTTATATATACATATTTTTAAAAATTTTAAAATTAAAAATATTGAATTTAAACAAATTAATTAAAAATATTTGAAAAAAGAAATTAACAGAATAAAAAAAATTTAAAAAAATAAAAAAATATTGGTCCCGCCGGGAATCGAACCCGGGACCCTCCGTTTGGAAATGCCAAATGATACCCAAATCACTTTTTACGATCACTTTTAGAGCAATTACTCTTTAGAAGCAATACTTAAGTGATTTTTTGGAAGTTGTTCAGAAGTAATTCTAAAAACGCTGAAAAATATACTAACGGATACTTTGGAAGCAATGAAAGAAGTGATTTTTTTGAAGTTGTGCAGAATTACTTCTAAAAAAGTTGTAAAATTACACTAACGGGTACTTGTTAAGTAGTGAAAGAAGCAGTTTGTAAAGCATTACTTCCAATTTTTTTTGCTGGGGTGTTATTTATAGTAAAAGTCGAAATTATTTGACTACTGGATTTCTAGATACTTCTTCAACCTTTGTTGTGCTATATCGCCCAAATAAAGCGATAAATTAAAATTTTAATATTTGTTCCATAGTAGATTTTCAACGCCAAATATATAGTTTAAATATTATCGCAATCAGAAGAAAGAGCAATAGAGGGTTAAATAATGTCATGCTGTGGTTACAAGTTACGAATGCTGCTTTTAATAATTTCACTTAAAAAAGTTTTTGTTAGTGAGCATATTTAAGGTTTTAACACATATTTCGCATAAAATTAATATGATTTCGATGTTCAATTTCGTAACGTTTTACTTTTGCTTTTTCAGGTTTTTTGCGTTTTCGTAAATTCTAAAATGTTTAAAAAAGACTTTTTGTGGTAAATTCATATTCCAACATCTAAATTTTGATATAAGTTGCCATTTGTAGTTAAAGAAGAGAAGATCGCCGATCAAAATTTTAAATTTGAATTTTTTAGAAAAAATTACGTTTTACTAATCAACAAGAAACTTATTGAATTTACCAACAAGAAGCATTTTAAATGTAAATTTTTTTAAGTGAAATAGTGAACAACATTTTAGGGAATATATACCAAGAAGTATTGAAAAGCTTTTATGAGTTTAAGCTGCTCTTAATATCAATTCCACTTTGGTTTTTGAAAGTGGAATGAAAACGATTTTTTGTTTTCCTTTTACGTTTTGTGGAGAAACTTTTAACGTTTTAGGTACCACTATTAAGCATACTCGATACTTACCAGAACGTTTCATTTTCTATACAAAATTATCCGTAGCACCCTAAACTGCAAATTCAGAAAGAAAAAAATTGTTTTCGATCACTTTAGGGAAAAAATTGCGGAAGTAAAATTGCGAAATCAAATCAATTCCGTAAAAAACCTGTGACATGCCCGATAATTATTAAATAATATAATTATGTTTTTGTTTTGTTGACCTCATCAAATTTTTTTCAATTTTTGGCTCCTACACGACACTGGGCGTCATATCTATTACATTTTATTAATTATTTATGTATTTTATTTATACAAGTTATATTTCCTTAAAAATAGACTTATCGTAAAAGCATAAGGAAACACTTTATAAATCAAATGGATTTTTGTAATATCCCTTCAAACATTTGGATGATATCTTCCAAGACGTTTTCCAACCAATATCGTTTACTCTTTATTTTATGATCAAATATATATATGTTATCCATATCGTGAAATTTTAAACTAATATCATAAATCGGCGAACGTATAAACAATGAAGTATAAACTGACTGCTTGGCGTTTTGTTCGGCGTGGCGAAAAACTATTTCGCGAAAGCTACTGAGACAAATTTGAACACAATGAACATGTGGGCGCTGTGGTATAATTTTCAGTGCATTGGACTATTTGACATAAGATTGTGGGTTCGATCCCCAGCCATGGCAACATGAATTTATGGAAAATAATATGTATGAGTTTTTTCTATACCGCATACATACGCTGCGTCCTTCTTCGATGTTCCCATAGCACTTAACTGCACCGAAGTTAAATAATATGAACTAAAAAGCTCTAACAAAGTTCGCAAACTCTTCATGAGATGGCACGCAACAACTGTTCGAAGATTCGACATCTCGTGCAATTACAGTGTTGCCATATTTGAAGCCCTTCATCTTTCACCATTTTTTACTTCTTCTCTATTCCCTTTGTAAAGAAAGCAACACGTTAATTAGTAGGAAAAAATTTCCTCAGTGTTGCTTCTCTTAAAAACAAAAATTATTTTCTTAGCGTTAGCGGGATAGTTTTTACAAAAAGCGTAAGTGAACAGCGTGCTAATTTATTCGCCTTGCCGAATAATTTAGAACAGTCAGTTTGTACTTCCTTGTTTATATGTATATTTCTTGCCCAAATATTTATATAGCGTTATGGCCGATTTATCACCAAGAAAAGTTGTTTCGGTTTTGCTTAAAAGTATCAATCTGTTCACACATTTTCCAACATACAACATTCGCATTACAGTTGAACTTTTCCACCAGGCGATACGATTTTAAATAATTTTCCCATCGCCACGTTTGCAGGGATACTGTATTTTCAACAGTTTTACGATATTCAAATAAATTATTCCATAAACATTATTCAGTAATGTATAATATTTTCAAAATTCTATGTACTTGTAGCTTTAAAAAACGCTCAAAACGTGACAATAATGGTAAATAAATATTTTTCTAACGCAAGGCTTTTCTATTTAATGTTAAGAGTCATATTTAGTATTAAGCTGTCATCTATGATCATGATAAATTATTAAAATTGAATTTGCATACTCCTAGTTTTGAAAGTCCACATTTCATATAATAAGGAACAATTGAATGTTTGTGTTATCGTTAAGGAATCCATAAAATTGCAAGTGAAATAAATTCAGGACATGCGACAAATACAATTTACACAAAAGTATTTTAAATGCTTTCAATATAAAGGAATTCTATACTTCTTTCCCCTTATTGTTGGGTGGTCAACTGTTGTCTAAACGTGTATTTGTGTACAAAATATGTTATATGTATATAATAGTTTGTCTCCCTGTACTTACCACAACAATGTTTATTAGTCTGCTGTTGTTGTTGCTGGTGTTGATGGTCTTCTTTGTGTAGTACAATATGATGTTGTTGATTATTATAATTTTGAAAATGATTCTGATGATACAATCTTTGTGTTTGTAATTGGTGTTTACCATTGTGCTGCTGATGGTGTTGCTGTTGTTGTTCGTGATAGAATATATCCGTTTCCTTTATATTGTTGTCTAAATTACAATGTTGATGGCTATTGTGTACGCTTGTATTATTATAAGTTGCTGGACCATGACAGCGTAACGACAAATTTAGTTTTAAACGTGACGTAGACGTTGCCGATGCTGCCGACGATGAGGATGATGATTTACTATTCAATTTTCTGTGAAATGGTAAATAAACTTCTTCTTGTTTACCGCCAAATATCATCGCCTTCTCGATACGCATACCAACGTACAATGTACGTGTTATTAATATGTATGCCACGGAAAGTATTATCAATGGTAGAACTAATAGAGTTAAATCAAGGAATAGGTTGTAGGTACGTTCATAGGGTAAAGCATAACTTGGCCAATTTTCACGACATTTACTGCGGCCTAGAAACAAATTGTGAGAAAACAAGAAAATAAAAAAATTTAAGAGATTTTTTGTGGAGAAAATATTTCTGTCAGTACACAGAAAAAATTATTTGCCTAAACTGTCTAATTAGAAAATTATTTAAAACAAAAGTTTTTTTGAAACACTTTAACAAATCCCAGCAAAATTTTTATGAACTGGTTGCCTTTGAATCTGTTCTAGAATAGGTGTTTTTACCACCGGTTCCGTGGAACAGGTTCTAGAACTGATTCCTGGGAGTTAAAATGTCAGGTTTCATTGTTGCAGAATCAGTTCTATAACTGGTTCTAGAACCGGTTCCAAAGCAAACTGTTCTAGTATGGAGAAACATAACCCGTTGCTTTTGGGATAAACTCAAACAAAAATCACCGATGATAGAACATAAATTAGAACAGGTTGCATGCAAGAACAAGTTGTTGTACAAGCGGTTCTTTGCATTCGACAATTTTGCTGGGATTAATTTAAAATCACAACTACAAAATAAAATTTTATCTAAAGTTCAGCATAATGCCTGCTTCCCACATTAAGGGTCATACGCATAATTAATTTTAAAATTTATAAGTGACTTATAAAACAAATTTTTCATATAAAATTAATTTTATAAACGTTTTATAAGTTTTTTAAATTATTATGCATAAGCACTTAGGTTAGATGGCTAAGCTGTCGAGCTCTAGTACAGTTACGTTTGTAATGTAGGAATGCATGGGTTCGATTTCTACAGCCGACGGGTTGTTGAAAAAATTATCATATAGAGACAATCCAACAATAAAATATAAACAATAATACAATTAAATGAAAAATCAGTGTGAAGCCTGTCCATAGAAAAAAGGAAGAAACTAGATCTAGGCTAATTTGCAAATTAATGTGTTTATAACTTTTGAAAAAATGTTTATTATTTTTCTTAACCTCAAACCTACTACATTAGAATTAATAAAAATGCACATTAATTACAATATTACCCCTTAAATACAAGATCTCTTCAATTTTAACCATTTTGTTATATATGATTTCTAAAAACGTGTACATTTCAAGAAAAATACCAACAAAAAAAATGTGAATTTTATTGAAAAATATGGTTTTTGCCAAATCTCTAAATTGTGATTATTTAATGTGCATGAAAAAAAAAAAATTATATAAACCAAAATTAATTTTATTGCCAGAATACCACTTTAAATATTTAAACAAACATTTTTGAATATTACACTTTTTGTAAAAAAAACGCGTGTTTTAGATTTTTTAAAAACATACGAAGCAAAACCAAGATTTTTCTTATAAATAACTGTTTAAAAAGTCTGAGCTAATCTATCAGAACACTTTGTACAGAAGGGGCCACAATGCCCCAATATACAGTTTTGTGAATCAAGTGGGTTTTTTTTTTTAATAAAAAACTGGTATGTTGCCAAATGGCTACACCATGCAATTAAGGGTTAACTGCAGTTGGTCTGTATGACGCGTTTGAAAAAAACAACACTTCACTAGCACTTAAATACTTTTTTAAACATTTTATATAAAAAAGAACTACATATAAGTTAAATCATTTGTTGCATTTATAACGCACCCCAGCAAAAAAAGAGATGCCCAAGGTGTAACAGAAACACTAATGATTTTAATATTGAGCTTCCATAGGAGAGGAGTACTGCCACTTATCAGTATTTTTTCAGTACTTTTTGAACTAGTCCACAAGAAACTCCTTTTTAAAAAAATTATATATTTATATTACTTAAATATTTTCCAACCGAGTTTGGATTTTTATGCATAGCTAGAAAGGTAGTTTAGTCTAGTTACGATTTTATTGATATTTTCCAGAAATACAGATACTTAAGAGCCAGTATTTTTAAAAAAGGAGAGAGGGGGCGGCCTTAAATCGCAAGTTGAAAAATATGTTCTACCCTAATACACAATTACCTGATGAAGAAAATGAAGATAGTCATATGGCATGCAAAAAACTTATTTCTATTTGAAACATTTGTGTGATTAATGTAAAATAATCATTGGATATAAGTTATCAGCCCCTAATTATTTAATTTAAATTGCTTTCTCATTTTGTAATCTATTTTTTAGATTTATTGATTTTCTTTGAAATAAAAACAAAGAGATATTAGTAAATTGTATTTTTTTTAATGTAAAGGGGAGGGTCCTTCAAATTAATGAACGCACTTATTTAATTGAATATATGAATATTTTTTTGACTTCTTACCAGTACACAAAATGACTGTAAACTAGTGTAATTGTTTCCCAAAATTGACAAAAAAAACAGCATGTAAAACAAAAATATAGAAACGCTAATAGCATGTGTTTGTAGGTACTGGGCAAATTTATTCATTAACACTTCACATGTTTCTTCTAACACATTGAATAGCCAACCTGTTAAGCACTAACCTTGTCTGCTTGTTGGCATCAATTGGCTGAACATTGCAATTGGCAACATACACAACATACTACCAAACCAAATGCACGCTATTATTTTATACGCATGGCTGCGTGTCTGCCAACGTCTCGAACGTAATGGATGGCATATAGCATAATAACGTTCACAGGATATGGCCACTAGAGTCCACGATGAAACAGCAACTGAAGCAGCTGAAAAAAAACAAAGTAGAAAAAATGTATAAAAATATTTGTATGGCACGCACGTTTAGTATACAAGAATATTGTTTGATTTAAAGCCTGTAAAATACTGAACTTATTTTGGTCTCTTTTAATATACAGTTTTTTATACCCATATGATACTATTATTGTAGGGTATCATCATATTTCTGTGGAACATAACAAAAATAACACAGCCTGAAAAATTTTTCAATTTCAAAACCCTGAGACGAAAGTATGTTTTTCTAAACAAATAAATATAAATAAATATACTTACCCTATAAACATTTTCACTGGAATTCAAGTTGAAATCAAGTTCAATTCCAGCCCTGTTTTCCAGTTTCAAGGCTTGAATTCAACTTTTATTACATTTTATTTCAATAGCATACTCCAGCAAAAAGGAAACAAAAATTCAAGTTTGAAATATTTTTGTTAAAAAAAACAAGTGCTAGAATTTGAAATATACTTTACTTCAAGCAAAATTTAAAGCACTTGAATTTTTAAAACCTACGTGCTTATTGGGTAGGTATATAAATTTCAAAAAATAAATAAATTTAACAACCCGAATTGGGCTTTATTTAGCAAATTTGTGTTGCCATCTTAAAGCCCGACTTTCGAAATAAAATAAAAAAAAAATTATCGTTTTCCGTTTTCTATAAACATTTAACAAGAATTTCTTTATTTAGTTTAATTTGTTTTTCATAAAAGTCAATTTTCCTTCAAAGTCAAGTAATATTTTTCCAATAAATTGTTTATCACGTGGAAAAATTTCACTCGAACTTTTAAGGCTTCAAACTGCAATTTAAATTATAAAAATTAACAATTTCAACAATTTTCACCAGAAAAATAATACTCTTGTACATTCGCGTAAAAGTAGACTCTGCACACTTTTCACGTGAAACTGATTATAGTGAAAAATAACTGTTGTTTATATGGAGTATAACAATTTTTTTTCACGTGAAATCGAAACAACTTACGGTACTTAACTATAAAACATTTTATAGATCGTTACCAGAGCTTTGAAGAATTAATTCCTTAATTCAATTTTTAAATTCGATGAATTAATTCACAAAGCACCATGTATTGAATGGAATTAATTCATATTTGTTTTTTTTCAAATTATTTTGTTACGAATTAATTCAATTTCTATAGTTCTTTTTATTAAATCAAATGAATTAATTCACTGGTGAACGCGTTCAGTTTTATAAATCGAACGGAAAGAAAGTGAATTAATTCCTTACTGAATTAATTCACCACTGAGATCGTTCAATTTCATTTTCGTTCAGTGAATTAAAAAAAAAATAAAATTACGTTCAGTAAATTAAAAAAAAAAAATACGTTCACTGAATTAAAAAAACAAAAAGTACGTTCATTGAACTCAATGCCTGTTTTCTGCCGTTCAGTAGAAGAAAATATTTATTTACAAATAAAATTTGCAATTAAGCAATTTTACAGCCTTTGCTAGTAAAAATAAACAAATTACAATTATATTTATTAAGTGTTAGAGAAACCCGATGCACTTTATCAACCTACATGATTAACAAATAAAGCCTTTTACTATTAAAAATAAAAACTTTACAGATATAGATGAATTTGGAAAAAATATAACTATTAAATTTTCAAACTTACGCTTCCCAGTAAAATGTAGATGCTTGACTATGACGTATTTCATTTATACGTTTCTATAATACAATGTTTTTTTCTACTGAACGGCAGAATTCAGCGAACGTAATTTTTGTTTATCAATTAAGTGAACGTAATTTTTTTCTTTTGTAATTCATTGAACGTAATTTAATTTTTTTTTTTTTTAATTCACTGAACGTAATTTAATTTATTTTAATTCACTGAACGAAAATGAAATTGATCGAATTCTGTGGTGAATTAATTCAGTAAGGAATTAATTCACTTTTTTTCCGTTCGATTTATAAAATTGGACGCGTTCACTAGTGAATTAATTCATTTGATTTAATAAAGAGAACTATTGCAATGGAATTAATTCTTTGAATTTATTGTTTGATGAACTCGTCCAGTTGAACGAATGCAGTGAATTACTTAAGAAAAGGAATTCATTCAATTCTAGAGAAAATTTAATTCGATTGGTAGTGAATTCATTCAAAAAAGAATTAATTCTTCAAAGCTCTGATCGTTACAACAGCTAAGTTTGTGCGTCAAGCTATCAACGTTGCCTTATGTCATTCTCATACAAATTTGACATTAGCCAACGTTTAGTGTTAACTCTTAACGTTACTGATGTCAAATTTGTATGGGAATGACACAAGCTAACGTTGATAGCATGACGCATAAACACAGCTAATATTTACTTTATTTTCAAACACATATGTACATGTCAACATATTGTGTTTTATTAATGTCACTTCCTACACTTCATTATTACTAGTTACATGCAATAATTTTATTATTTTCAATAAAGCAATTTATTTAAGGAAGTGCACAGAACATGGCACGAACAAAATATTGTTGTCTTATATTACAAATTAAAAAAAAAACAAACAATTAAACATGACAATGGCATACTTTAGAAGAAGAAGAAGAAGGATTATATTACACTCATAGAAATAAAACTGTAAAAACAGCAGAAAACGCTACTAAAAATTAATTAAAAATAACTTTGCAGAAAAAACTGTTGAAATTTGCAGATTAGTTTGCTAAATACTAGTAAAATAAAACCAGCAAATATAAAACATTTGCGAAAAAGGAGACACGGAGATTAGAAGAGAAACAAAAATCCAAAAGCAGAATGGGTGTATGTGTCTGTTTGATCACATCTGAAAGTAAAAAACAATAACAAAAGCTAAACAGGAAAGAAAACTAAGAATTATCTATACTGCATTCAAGGCCTTACTTGGATTAGATGGTTAAGCTGTCGAACTTTAGTATAGTAATGTTTGTAATGTAGGAATATGCACAGGTTCGATTCCTACAGCCGGCGGGTTGTTGAAAAATTATCATATAGAGACAATCTGACAATAAAACATAAACAATAATACAATTTAATGGAAAATCACTGATGAAGCTTGTCCATACAAAAAGGCAGAAACTATATCTAGACTGATTTGCAAATTAATGTGTTTATAACTTTTAGAAAAAAAGTTTTATTCTTCTTCTTAACCTTAAACCTACTAAATTTAAATAAAACAGAATTTTAGTTATATTTAAATTAAATTTTAGTTAACTAAAAATGAAGAATTTTATTGTAAACTTTGCACAAAATTTTACTAAATATTAGTAGACTTAAAATAGCAAACACAAACTGTTACAATTTTTTATTTTATTTTTAAGTTAAATTTAGTAGAATGCAAATAGCAGTCTGTCTTATAAAATCAATAGAGATATTTGCTAAAAAAACTGCTTATTTCAGAAGGCCCGATTTTTATTAGCATTAAAAAAAAATTTCAAAATTTCAATTTTTGTTTTGTTATTTTTCAGCCTAGCGGGCTAAAAATGTTCATATATGTTTAAATATTATAATAAATGGTTATATATATGGATAAACAGGGATAGATATGCACAGCGCATGTTACAGGGACAGTTTTTCGATCTACAGTTTAGTCTGGAGACATTTGTTGAGTTTGGGGATGCTCTTAAAAAATTTATTTCCATCGGGACAAACAATAATTGCATTAAAGGAATTAAATGTGCTAAAATCCCAAAGCTTATTTGGCAAATTGTGAAAAACGATCTGTGGAAGGCATGTCGCTATCCGGATTTTATTCTTGCCTAAGGAAATTATTGACGAATATACCGCATAGTTCGGGCATTTTTTTGTGTATGTCCCCGAACTATGCGCTGTAGGAACATTAGAGCGGGTCGCTCCCCATACAAAAAAAAAAAGTTCTACCAGTCACCCCCTAGAATTAAAGATTAGTTAAAGATGATTTCAAAATTTTTATGCCACGCTCCTTGGTGCCGCCCTTTTCGTTTTTTTGTTTTCTGCGCCGCCATTTATTGTCAAATCGAAAAAAAGTTTGACAACAGCTACACTTCTATTTTTGATAATTTTTAACTCCGACACAAGTTCTAGTAGTGACTTCTGGACTCTCGGTTTCTCAGTTATTCTCTATTTTATATTACTATATATTCCACTGTTTTTTTAAAAAAAAGGCTCATGGACACGATTTGCTAAAGATTAAGAGATGTTATAAAATATTCCTTAAAAATTATGGCGACCCCCAAATCTGCCAAATTAATCGAGAACCAAGTGGAACATAATATTTAATAAATACTTATATGGAATAGAATATTGAACTACAACTAAAAAGAGCCTGGCGTCGCGCAAGGCGATTAAATCGATCCGTAATATAAATTCTGTCATTTTTTTTCTCTCAACAACATTATTGCATAAAACAGCGTTATACGAGAAAAAAGTCTACATTATAAGAAATAGATTATATTTTAATACTTAAACCGCGTTAGAACGAAAGCGCTTTACATGAAACAGTGTTATACGAGGAATGGGCGTATTTGCTTTCACAACTAAACATATAATTTATGTCGAAGATAGTTGTTACTGACTGACAGAATTGAAGTGGCAACAACTTTTGGTGACCACAACTGGGACTGTTTTATGGGTGTGTTGATTAATTTTTGCATTTATCTTAATCAGCAGTGGGAGGTATCCAGATCTATTCATAGGAAAAGCATTTATAATATGTTAATTGTTTGTAGAGTTCTTTTTTTTTATTTTGTGACAGATTCCAGTTATTATTGTTGTATTTGAAAACTTTATTGTTATATATAAATTAAAAACTTTGTTATTTTTTTATTTATTCATACCGATAATAATTTAAATAATAACAATTTTTTACAGCCTGATTATCAGTAAGCGCATATACATGAATAAATTAATAATAATAAAAAAAACATGTATTAAAAAGCAAAAATCCTGTATACACTCAGAAAGAGATTGCCAGTTACTATATGACAGGTGTTTATGTGGTAAACATTAGTTGTAATTTTTAAATGTACTCAGCAAAAATAAATGGAAGAACTTCAAAATTTCTCTCACTACATCGATTTATCGTCATTTTGACGATTTTTACTATCGGAAATAGCCAAATGATGATTTGACGATTTTTCTCTTCAAAATGACGATTTTTTTCAATAGGAAATATAGCAACAATTGTTCAAAAATACGTTATTTTTCCATTATCTAAATCAATTAAACTGAAAATTTATTCAAGTAACTCATAAATTTTTATCATAATATTTTTATTTAAGGTAGTAATTTTAGTATCTGAAAGTTTTTTGTAGGGAAACTAACACAGAATCTGGTAATTATTTTTATTTAAAAGGGTTTTCCCAAAATCCCTAATGAATGTAATGTGTTTTTCGAAGGGATTTATATTCTTTAGTAGGTACCTGTGAAATATCTCTATATATACTTTAAAATCTAAAATTTTTTCGATACGAAAAATGTTTTTAAAAGTTAACTTTTTCTTTCGAACAATTAATTTTGATGGTGAATTTTCAATACATATATAAATAAAATTGTTTGTAATTTTGAGATACGAGTATTAGAGGATTATTTTCTAAAACATTTCGGTGAAGTGTTGCGTTATTTCTATAGAAATGGTTTTTGTTAGAAAATCAATTTACATTGAAAGTTTCCTTCACTTGAACCAATCAAATAAAAAACTATAATTTTAGAATTTTTCTTAAATTACAGCTGCCACCGAAAATCGGGTAATTTTTAAATTTTCTATTATGATTTTATGGTTATACTAATAAAAACATGTGATTATTAAAGTTTTGACGATTTTTAACAATATTTTGACGATATTTCAAAACGCAATGACAATTTTGACGATTTTGTACCCAATTAACCTGGCAACACTGTCTGTGATCAATATTCACATGTTGTCAATGAAAATTGTCACTGGAACTCGTTTATTGAACATTTTCATAGAATCTATGCAACAGGATTCCACTGAAGAGCTTCATAAAATCTATGAAGCAATATCCTTTATTATTATTTATTATAGTTGGTTGTTGCCGTTGCTAAGCTGGAGTGGATAAATAGCTGCGTTTGTGCGGCAAGCTATCAACGTTGGCTTATGTCATTTCCATACAAATTTGACATTAGTAATGTTGAGAGTTAACACTAAACGGCAGCTAAGGTCACATTTATATGGGAATGACATAAGCCAATGTTGATAGCATGCCGCACAAACATAGCTAATAAAAAGTATTTAGCAAATGCAAAATGCATATTAAAATTGTAGCATATTTTACGGATGTAAAAAAAATATATCTAATGAAAGAATTCATTAAATTAAAAAGTTTCAAAAAATTTTCTAATAAACTTAATTCAATTAATGAAATTCCTTACTAATGTTTCGAAAAAATTAATATGATTTATAAAAAATTTCGTAGTCCAAAATTAATACCCAGCAAAAAACCTGCTTCGCTGGATGCAGCTTTGTAAGGGAATAAATAAAATTAATCCCTTACAAAGCTGCTTACGGAAGGCATGATTTTTCCATACAAAGGGCCCGCTTGGAAGTACGTTCTTTTGTGAGAAAAAGCGCATTATTCCCTGCTGAAAAATTGCAGTAAATTCATGTTTTTATTAAGTGCATTTAACCGCGAATAAATTTATGCACTTTTTTGTGGGAAAAAGTGCTTAATTTGCTGCTGAAAAAATGCAGTAAATTTATGATTTTTTATTGAGCGAATTTAAACACGACTTCTTATGAAAATAAATGCATTTATTTTCCGACTTCAAAATGCAGACTGACTCATGTTTATGTGGCGTCTCTACATTAAAATCTAGTAAGGCAATCCTACTAAAAAAGAGAAAAACACGATTGAGATGATTCAGATTTCGTGCGCATTAATCGTTGGATAACTTACATTTTATATTACTCCCTTACAACCTGCTTCGTCGTAAGGGAATAGCGTAGCACTATAATTTTTTAAACAACTTGCTTACGATTTGCTTCATTTAAGGCAGTTTTGAAGGGTATACAATAAAATTGCAAAATTTTTTGTGTATTGTATACGCATAAAGTGGCGCAACCAGAATTTGTAGTGCTTTTTTAAGCGCTTCGTATTTTTACTGCTTCCAAAATAAAAAAATTCGCTCAGTATGGAAGTTAATACACATCACTGAAACTCAGCCTTATGGTTACATAAAACTATTGTATTTGAGAACTTAATGTTTAATATAAAATTCTAATTGTATGAAAATTTTTAAAAATTTATGAAATTACGACAATTTCATATACTCGTATGTATATAAAGAACATTTTTTAATGAAGTTATGAAATTTTATGAAAGAAAAGTTATGCAAAATTTTATAATATTAATTAAATATTATATATTTATATAATGAAATTATTCATTGATTACATGAAATAAATTCTTAGAAATTATATCATTAATATTTTGGAGGATAATTTTTTCAGAAATCGGAGGGCTGCGGCATCAACTAACTGAAATAAGTTAGGGTTCCCCACTTTCGTAGGGAATTTCAAAAAGACCTATAAAGAAATATTCTCTTATTGACATTGGCATCAATAAGGTGATATTTCTTTATAGGATTTTTTTTAATTCGTTTACTTTTATACTACAAAAATGGGCGGCCTAATATTTTCGATTATTAAAAGAAATTATGTCAAGCTTTCTTATTGACTAGATTCAAGAAATTAAAAAAAAAAAACTTCATTTTGAATAATATATTGCTTTAGCTATCATTTTCAGTAAATTCTAACGACAATCTTTTTTGAGTGTGCTCACATCACTTTTTGGTAAATAAAGCATGATTAATTTTAATGATTTATATTTAAATGGAAACAAAAATACATCCATTACCTTTTTTTTTTATACATTAATTCTACAGAGAATATAAACACATTAATGGATTCATTATGAGTTTAAGGGTTAATGCCTGTGTAAATAGCTTACACGTAGACTGATTACAGTTGAATTGTTACTGTTTACTGAAATGCGCTAACAGAAAAGGTTTTTATAATATTATTATGTATAGCAAGGAGAAAAAAATATATATTTTTCATAAAAAAAAATCACACAATGGCAGAAAAGTAGGACTTTAAAATTATGGGATTTTCACGAAAAACAACCATTGTATTCGTTTACTCGAAATTCTTACTACTTTACTACTATATATTTCGGGGACTATAAAGTTTTTAATCAGTAAATATATTTTGTTGATATATTTTGATAGGCCCTATAATATGTTATTTATTATTTCAAAAATTAATACATTATTTGCTGCTTTTGTTTTGCGCAAAACTGTCGATTTTAGTATGGTGGCGTATGATTGTTATTATTTCATTTCATTTTATAACACTCATACGTAATGTGGTGCAGCATCATTTGTTGCTAATTTTGCTACAATACCAGTGTTGCCACTTTTTGAATAATTATTCAAAAACGGGACTGTTTACACATTCGTTGGATAATTTTTGAATAATGACTTTTTTGTGTAGTTTTTGTGTAATTTCACTTTTTACAGAAATATTGGTAAATTTTTAAAAGTTAAAAAAATTTGTCGATATTTAGACGAAACGAGTATATCAGTGAAGAATTTACAACGAATCTCCAGTTTCTGGTGAATTACTTTTGTAAATTTTTTCAACACTAATGTTGCATTTACATCTGCACCCAAATCCCGAGATTTCGACTAAAATTGAGATTTCAGTGAAAATCTCATGTGAAATCCCGAGATTCCCCATACAAAGGAAATCCCGTAAATTTGCGAGATATCGAAGAAATCTCATGAAAATCTCACAAATCTGGAGACTTTTGCAGAATACAACACAGTGTTTCGCTTAATTTGTAGAGTTTTTGCATGAAAAAGTGGCAACGATGGTCAACAGCTGACTAAAAAAATAACCTAAAAATGACACAAAATAATGAAATAAAAAAATTATTATTAATTTAATAAATATGACTTTAGACCCAATGGAAATGTACTAATGATTATAAGAAGTGTTGCGTGGTTCTAATTTTTGCTTCCCCCGAAGCATAACTATGAAGAAAGCATTGGGAAGTGCATGTCTTCCTTCCGCCAAAATATTGCAAAATCTGGGTTCTAGCTTGTCGTCCTTATAAAAAAACAAATTTACTAACATATTTAGCGTTAGATCTTTACATAAAATAATGTAAATTGTACTCCGCCAATGAATAAAATGGTTTTTAGAAATATTTTTATTTTGATGTTATTTTTTTAATGGTACTTTGTTTACAAAAAAAGTACAGCTGTCAAATCGAAATCTCGCTACTGTCATAAAGTGCAAATGTAAACGGTTAAGATTTCGGTTCGAGATTTCCATTGAAATCTCGGGATTTGAAAACAGATGTAAACGCAACTTAAACACAATTTAGAAGAAATCAAAAATGGTGCTACATATATATTTTTGTTTTGTTTAAAGGACCGTCTTCTGTTAATTTTCTGCGAAAATAACTGTCAAGCTTCTTTTAAAATTCTCTTCGTTTGCAACACCATTTAAAAATGCAGCGAAAGAGTGGGAAAATTTGGGTTTGTTATGATTGTTACTTTCTAATCTCTGAAAATTTTTGAACTGGGTTTATGTCATCAAATTAGGAACGGCTTGGAGAATCTACTCCAGGTTTTTGCTTTTAAATCCCATCTTTGAACTAAGAGAACAATTGGTTAATTTTAAATAAAAACGGTTAAAATTTGAGGGGAATTGGAGAGAACAATTAGCAAGCAGGTAATATTTTTGCATGTAACTCATCCTAATAAAGTAGCCTTTCTGAAAAACATAAATATTTTGTTCCGAAGGAAGCTTTTAATGTGGATAAAATACAATTTTTTTAATATTCTAGTTTAAAAGCACGCCATTTTAAGCCTGTAAAAGATATTGGATTGAAATTCCCTTTAGTTAGTAGAATAATTTGTTATAATAATTTTCAGAAAAATTGTCCTGAAGGCAAAAACTCGGGCCAGGTTATTGTTTTAAAATGCCAATTTTAGTTTTAAAATGCAAATAACTTTTGCACTTTGCAGATGATAAAAATGCTAATGTGCTAATTCATAAAAAAAATTTATTTGGTATTTGAAGCTTGCTATAGTTAAAGTAGATATTTCGCTTAATATAGAGTTATTAGAAATCTTGATTCATAATCGTATTTTAACTATAAATTAATTTTTCGATTTGATACTGGCAACACTATTGTTTATTTTCTCTCTTCTCCCAAATAAGTCGTAAGTGATTTATAAATTTAGTAAACGATTGACTCGGTAATCGGAAGTGAAAATGTATTTCCTTATATTAGAGAACTAATGATGTGCTAAGATAAATTTAAAAGCCATTAAAAATATTTTTTTTTTATTTATAAAGCAAATCAATGAAAATGTGTGTAAAAAAGTAATTTTTTGAACATATTATTCGAAGTATACAAAAGTAATCGAATTTCGAATAATGTTTTGACAGTCTGTACATCGCTATTGTTTTGTTTTTCTTTTTAATTTAATTTTAAAATTTTTTTGGAAATTTTTTCGAAAATGGTCATTGGCTACGCAATTGTTGTAGTTTTTTTCAGTTTGATGGATGCAAGTTGTTGTAAGCCACACATTCTAGGGATGGGATGGCTTTTATAAATCATTTCATGCCTGAAAATGAAATAATTAACAATTAAATGGTGGCTTCCTCACTCCAAACTTTATAAAAGGTTTAAAGTTAGTGAGTACCAACTATAAACCTTTATTATTTTCTTCATTATTAAGCAATTATGAATACTGTTTTTCACAAATTAGCTTAAAATCCTGCAATAAGACTATTGTAAAAGTTTATGAATTAGACCATAAGTCTTTAAAAATCGGTTAATATGTAAATAGAAAAATGCCAAGATTTTGGAGTCAAAATTTACAGTGTGAAATTTCATATCAGTTGGTAAGAAATGGCGAAATTTTTTCCAAAATATTTTTATTCTTTCCACTGTGCACAGGAGATTTTATTTTGAAATAATATAAAAAATAATTTTTTGTGTAGTTTCATACGGTTTTGGATAATTTTTGACCTACAGCTGTGTAATTTTTTATTTTACTGGTGGCAACACTGTACAATACATTAATGTTTACTCATTAATACATAAATTAAAAAATGGATTCTGAGTTTAATTTATTAATATTTAGGGGATTCATGATACGCCTCGTATATGCTGTATAACATAAGTACGCAATTTTCGCATACGTACATTAAAAATTGTTAACACGGACGAATAGTTCTTCTTAAATACCACAATAATTTCTCTATATATCTGTATGTATATACATTAGGGCCGGTCTGTATGTATATAAATTTGTCGATATTGTGCTATCGATTTTTCGTTAGCATTAGCTTTTGCCATGAGGAAAAAAAAGTTCCACTACGACATATCAAAAAAATCATTTCCGAGGCGCCCAAATTTAAATTTTTTCGACAAACACTCGTCTAAAAACCATTCACATTTTCTACCAAAAAAAGAGTGCTTTCAAAAAACAATAACCATTTCTATGAGCTATTTAAGAATCTTATTTATGAGCGCTCCGAAATTGCTGGCTGGGTACTAAAAAAACCTTAAAAATAAAAGTTGAGAAAAAGTAAAAAAATTGAAATTTGGGCGCCTCGAAAATGATTCTTTTGATATATCGTAGTGGAACTTTTTTTTCCACATGCCAAAAGTTATCGAAAAATCGAAGGCACAATATCGATTGCTAAATCGACCCACCCTATTATACATATTCGTTTATTTATTAAGGGCGAGTAACTTATTTCCAACATAACCATGGTTAAATAATAACCAGAGATATTTCCATATAAATTTGACATTCATAACTATGGTTAAGCAGTAAAATCATATTATTTTGAGATAAGTTAACAGGGCTAAATAGAATATTTTATGATGAACAATCAAATTATACAACAAAATAATAGAATAAATTTTCCAGGTTTGGAAAATGTTTCGGTCAAAAATTATAATAAAAATACGACATTTACAGTATAAACGAAGTTACACGAATTCTATTATTTGTTTTATTTTATTATCTTCCTTGTTTATTGTTTGCAATTTATTAGTGCTTAAACGCAGCACGACAATTACTTTTTTGTTTATATATATTTTGTATTCTATTATGCTAAACAGTTATAAAATCATTTAATAGCTTTTAAAATATCTATAGTGTTACATTTATTACCGGAAATAATAATATTTTTATTTTGCTGCAACTTCACAATGTCTAGAAAAGAATGAAAATGTATTTTTTTATGATTTTTGAGAGGGAAAAAAGCCGAAGAAATATTTGCAAACATAAGTTGTTCTAATTTAAATTTTATTTGTTGGCTTACGCGAGCAGTAAAATAACGTACAGTGTGTTCAAATGGAAGGTTTTGAGGCCAAAATTCTTATTCAATTTAAGAAATTGCACAAAAACTTGTCGAGACCAATTTTTGAATATCATGTTTGTGGTATTTTTAATGTTTTTTTTTCCTATATTATCTACAATTAATAACCTAGTCCGAAAATCTTTCCTTTAAACAAAGCTTAATACGTGATCAAGTCTGAAATGTTTGTTTTCGAACAACAATTTTATTAACACCCAGAAAGTCCAATTGAGACAAGACTAATTTGACTGTTACTTAATTTGATGCAACTGAATCATTCGAATGGCAAATTAATTAATTTGTTTTGTATTTTGTTAACGTAAATACAAAATACTAAAATCTACATTATAACCTAGAGAGAACTCCTTAAAGACAATCTGATGGGAGTGCTTGGTTGTACTTGAAAATGCCTTAACTATCAACCATTGGTTCTAGGAAAGGTTTTTTCATAAGTTTTTTCTCTGTTTGTTGTAAAATATATTGTGAATTCTATTTGGAATTTGTCATATTTGATCTTAAGCCGAACAGAAAATTAAAATTTTCAAAAATGTTAATCAATTCAGGAGCGAAGCCTTTTAGTTCCATATTTTCCCGATACGAGGCATAGTAAAGCGGAAAAATAGCATAAAAATAATTCCTAGAAAATCTTCAGCGGTTCAAGTTTGGTTGTGAAAGGGCTAATTTAACTATATTTTTTCTGCATATATGAATGCAATGGTAATGAAATCAAATAATTAGTCCCAGCACAAAAAACTGTAAATCATTCTCTAGTGCTTCTATAATTCTAGTTACTGTATTTTTGCTGCTTTTTTAGAAGTAATTCTGGAAACTTTAGAAGTAATTCCGAACAACATAATAAATTTCACCCAATTATTGCTTTGAAAGTGATGGTAAGCAGTGACATGGGTACTGTTTATTTCAAAACAGATGATCGTGAGTTCGAATCTCTTCATTTAACCAACTTCACCAACACTTATTTAATTTTTTTATTCCTTAAATTTTAAAACATAAATAAAATAAAAACTATGAAATATTGCTTTTTATAAACTTGTGAAAAAAGTATTTAAAAAATGTTGAATTAGAGTGCACCTTTAACACTTGTTCCGTATCTACCTTTATTGAAGGGAATGAGGTGCAATATGTTGAAATGATATCAAATATCAGTTAATATTCATATCAAAGAATAGCTCAGAAATAGAGGACTAGACTTGCGATCTTGAGGTCACAAATTCGATACCCGGTGAAGGGAATAAAAAAATATTTTTTTTATTTTTTAATTTCAATTCATGAAATAGAGTCTCCTTTAAAGTCGTTCAGAAAGTACTAACACAAAGTTGAAGCGGGAGTGCTCAGCTTTTATGACAACTCAATTTTAAATGCATCGTTGTTTCTATTTTTATTCCAGTGTTTGCAAACGTCGCATAGGACAATCGTAATTTGTATTATAATTAGTTACTAAAGAATTTTTTTCTAAAGCTGATTGACAGGAAGAAGAATAAGAAAACATTTTTATTGAAAAATTCAACAGACACAAGGGAATCAGCAGACTGCCGCAGTTTCGTTTCACACAGAGACCCGTCAGTAGACAATATATATTATAGAGAGATATTTTGCTACTCTTAAATCTTTCGTAGAAAAGACGAAGTCGGTCAAACTCGATTAACAACATTTTGCTTTTTAAATTGAGTTGAGTGGAAGCATTTGTCTATTTGGTTACAACATGTGTGATAATAAATGGTAAACAACATGTGTAATGATAAGTAATAGATTTGTGGGTTTTTGGTGAAATTACGCCCACTTTTTATATAAATTTGTAGAACTTATACACATATAATGTCACTAATTGTAAGCAATTTTTTTATTACTCTTCTAACATCTTAAGCAGCGTAAGTTGTTTTTTTTTTTACGTGGAAAATTTTACTCGAATTTTAAATGCCTCAAATTGCAATTTAATTTAAACAAATGCTACATTTTTTAGTTTTATAGCAAAGACACAATCACAGTAAACATAAAATGTCACTTTCTTCCAAGAAAAATAATAGCCTTGTACATTGAATTTGCATGAAAACAAACTCTACACAATTTTCACATGAAACTGATTGTCGTGAAAAATCATATTTTTTTAGATGGAGTATAGCAGTTTTTTCACATGCAACTCAAACAACTTACGGTGCATTATACTCAAATTTGACAAAAAATGTGTACAAAAAACCAAATAAAAAAAAACAAATGACCAACTTTTTTGGAGTTTTTTTTTTGTAGAGATTTTTCGTTTTTGGCCATTCTGAATGCTTCAAATCCAATTCTGCGATGACTCGTTTTATCACCTCTTAACGAGATACACCACGGTCGGCACATCGATGAGTGTGGCTAGTTGAAGGTTTGTCAATCTTAGCCTAAAAACTGCATGTTTGTAATCAGCAGAGCACGGAATTAACTAATACATGAGCAATTTATTTCTCAATTAGTATGTTTTCTCTCTTAATCATTATTGTTACTGTGAAAAAGCTAGCTTATTACTTGATCTAAAACTATTTAAAATATTTTGATGGTGGCAGATAAAATTAGTACAGGGGTAAATATAAGAGAACTTTTTGATCAATTCTTTTCATGAAATGCACACAACCAATTTTAGTTTGGACTTCGGTTTCATAAGTACACACCAAAAAATATATAAGGTTTGCTATGTTGCCATCATAAAATTACTACGTAATTTCTGCAAATTCTATATAAATTTCAAATAATTAAATAAGTGCAATTTCGAAATTTCAATAACGACCGAGTAAAGTTGTTTCTTAAGTTTTATTTGCTAGCCCATATACTTTTTTATTGTGAAGCACTCCAATAAGTAGTATATACATAATATTATCACCTCGTACTTATTTTAACAATTTAAATATAATTTGTTGTTGGCTGAAATATAAATTCCAGTATATTTGTATGACAATGACTATTAATATGCATAAATTTATAATAAAAAGCTTTTGTTCATGGCCAAAAGTTGTCGTTTGCATAAACGTTGGAGGGTTTTTGTTTATTTTGCCTTTAAGGTATTTGTAAAACTAGAAATTTAGAGGAAATTTAAAAAAATTATTTTTCTTTAATTAAAAAGAAAATAGTTTTGTTAAAATTTTAACAGTGAGTATATTTTTGCAATTAAACTGTATTATATTTGTTCAGGATTTGAAAATTTCCAGTCTTGTTACTGGTCAGTATTTTACTATTGACAGAGAAGTATTTATTTGTGTAGAATTACAATTATATGTGTTATCTTAAACATCCTTAAACTAGGAACTAGGCAGTGATGTAACCCGCCGTGCCCCTGATATGAATACCCAGTCAGAAATCGCCAGTGGTACAAAAAATCAAGCACTGGCATACCACTGGGTAACCATGGTATTAAAAATAAATGACTGGCAGAACACTCATTTGGGACGCTTTGCCAGCGTTTGCGAAAAGCATTTTACCAGTATTTTTTTTACAAAAATTTCGGTGGTTTATAAAAAAAAACCACTGGCAAGGAATTGGCTTAGAGTGATATGCCAAGGTTTGCAACCAGTGGTTATCCAGTGCTACCTAGCCAATGCTACCAGGCGTACAAAAATCAATTCACTGGAAAACCAATGATTTTATAAAAATGCTGACGCTTCGTTAAAAAATGTTTGTAGGCGGAAGGTTCCGAGTTCAAATCCGGTTGCAAACAAAAAAATTTTTTTTGAATTTTTTTTAATTTAAATTTTTTTTTGTTTCATTAAATTCATTTTTTTGTTTGTGGGAAAGCTCCTTCAAGACCAACTTTTTTTTGCCCTCCCAACACTGGCATACTAGTTACAAAAAATTGTTTGCCAGTACTAGCATTTTAGCACAGCCAGTAGTTGTCCAGCTATTATCACTCATTTATGTGTTTAGCTGTCAAATATTAATATGTCTCGTTAGCTCAGTGGGTAGAGCAATAGTCTGCCAATCTGACGGCCTGGGTTCAAATCACGGCAGGGTCAAAAAAATACATATGAACTTTTTTTTAATTTTATTTTGGAAAATATATTTCCAGACCACCTATTTATTGGTTTTGCCAGCGTTTTGCCAACGTTTAAAAATTTTGTTCCTCCAGTGCTTTTCCGGCGCTTTTTGAACAGCCGGTCCTTTTGTCTAATGATGTTATCATTTTGGGAATGGGAAAGCACTTTTTGCCAATACTTGTACCACCTGTTAAAGTGCTTTGCCACCGCTTTCCCGTTTGTATTTTTCTGACTGGGTATCCTTCATTGGGATTCAAAGCATCACCTACAAACTCCTCTGTGATGTTGAACGGGCAACCCCGTGTCATATCGAAAAGACACTCATTGCAGTTTAGCGAGATTGGAGAGATATGACTTCGTGTTCCTCACCCTCTACCACACCACAAGTCCTCCTACAGATATAACAGGCTTGTTTCTCCATGGTATTCCTCTCCGAAGTAATCTCAGAGCCCAGAATGACAACTTTCTTCCACTTCGCTTCCCTCGAGAGTTGAAAAGTGGAAATTATACAATATATAATTCTGATATATGCTAAAAATTTAAATGAATGCAAATCGAAATTTTGCTGACGCAGTCAAATTCAGTTGACTCAAGCTGTTCTTTCGCCTTTATTTATCAGCTTAAGGTGTTATTTCCAGATAACGTTATTCTCAGACGAACGAATATAAAATATCCAAATACATACAATGCAAAAACAAAATATATATATTAAATGATTCGTCCCAAAACAAACGTCTTGTAAAAACCATCCATAAATAAGAAAAACTTTAAAAAGTTAATGCCTACAATTTTTTTTATTATAAAAAAAAAATTTAAATCAGAATAATCTCGCAACAGTATCAATAGTGAATGAAATCTGTTATTTTTAGGAAAAAAAAAATTCTATAAGTTTGAAAAATAGGGCACGGAATTAGGCTTAAAGCTATAGTTACTAAATTATAAATTTTTTATTAAAAAAATCGGTTGAAAATTTAAAAAAATTTAAATCGCGAATTGTGCAAAACCTAGAGCCAATTTGAACAAACTGGTTGCATTTTCGAAATCAGCAATCCAAAATTATCCTCAAACCACTGCAAGGTTGTGCAACTGATAAATATTGTCATATTTTGGGGAGCTGTGAAATTACCCACTTTGAAAGTTGAGTTGACACCTAAAAAGCTTGCTGTGTACTTTAAGTTTTTTGAGTAATTTTCTATTATGGTAACCAATTAAATTAGGGCACTATTTTTTCTGTATACATTGTGCACTGCACAAACTCGTATATTTTTTTTTTTTTTCAATATACGTATTCATTTAACAAGTAATCTAATCATTTTACGACCTGTTTTAATGACTTGAAATTTTTGTGATGCAAAATGTTACATTTGCTTTTCAAAAGAATAAAAATCAAAAAATGTTGTGCTATTCTTGCACATATCTTGTCGTTGACTTTTATTACTATTTCTGCCGTTTTATTGTTAATTTTCTTTTCTTTTCATTCCATTTAATCGTTTATTTATAACACTTGATGTGTTACATGTTTTCACTTTGTCGAATTACTTGTACGTATTTATGATTTGAATAAAAATAAATATAAAACTGCTATCAAAAACATTAAATTAGGAAATTAACATGATTTAACGATTAGCAACTTACATAAGCATAACATGAATATAATAAGTATTTATTCATTTACACATATTTCGTTGCAAATACTTAAGTTGTGTGTCAATAAAAAAAACAGTTATTACCTTATTATTTTATTTCGTTTGCCGTTTTATATACAATATTTAAATTGCTTAATAACTTGAAACAAAAATTAAAATTAATTTTGACTCAAAATTATTAAAATTTTTTTGTCAAATAAGTATTTAGAACTCTGTATCAAAAGTTTGTCAAATATTGTTCACATGCATGGGTGCGTATGATAAATATTTATTTACAATTTACCAAATTGCTCATACGTTTCCAGTACAAATTAATTTACAGAATTTTATGTGGAAAGGAAGGAAATGAAAACTTTTTGCGAACATTAAACTTTTGAATTATAGCCAACAATGAAAATAACTCAGCAAAAAAAGAGAGGCCAAAGCAGTAGAAAAAGCAATACATGATGATGATTTAGATGTACTTCTTTTTTAACATAAACACTAATGATTTTAACATTGAGTTGTCATAGGACAGGAGTACTCCCGCTTCAACATTTTTTCAGTACTTTTCGAACTAGAACAAAGGAAGCTCTTTTTCACTAATTTAAAGTTAAAAAAAAATCTTCGCAATAAAAAAAATTATATTATTTTTTATTTTATAAAAGTTTTTTTTTGCCGCCACCGGGTCTTGAACTTGCGATCTCATGATTGATAGTCTAGCTCCCTACCGCTGAGCTATTCTTTGATATGAAAGTTGCCTGGTATAAAAACACCACTTTGTCATTGTGAGATATTGTACTTTATTCTGTTTGTGTGTTTTTTTTTTTAATAGTAGTACTTTTTAAAAAAGTGCTAAAGGTACATTGCAATGCAGTATTGTTTTCAGTACTGTTTTCAAAAGTGCATAAAAACGCAATTTTTCATATTTTTTATTTTGTATATTTTTGGAAATTGAAGAATTAAAAAAATATTGAATTTAAACAAAGTAATTATAAATATTAAAATAAAAAAAAAATTAAAAAATATTCGTCCCACCGGAATCGAACCAGCGACCATCTGTTTCGAAATACCAAATGATACCAAAATCACTTTTTAGGATCACTTTTAGAGCAGTTATCCTTTGGAAGAAATACTTAAGTGACTTTTTGGATGTTGTTCCAAAGTAATTCTTAAAAAGCAGTAAAACTATACTAACGTATACTTGTGAAGCAGTGAAAAAAGTAGTTTGTAAAGCATTACTTCCAATTTTTTTTGCTGGGAAATAACTTTCTAGTAAAACATAATAAACTTGGAATGTAATAAAGAATTGCCAAAAATTACTTTCTTTTCATACGAAATGCAAGAAAATTATATCGAAATTAAAAAATCAAACATATTTGTCCATATAAAGTACCAACAGTTTTTGCAATTTTTACAACAATAAATTAAAACGAGTGAAAAGGTTAAAGTCGGGCATGCCGACTATACAATACCCTACACCAATCTGGTGTATTGTTTGGATCCGAAATTCGAATGGGTTAAAATGGGGCTTATGTCAAAATTTTCTATAATGTGAGTCAGCGCACCAAATTTCATTAAAATATCTTAATATTTGCGACCTGCATTTTGTAACCAAGCCAATTTTGGGGGGACCCTTATATGGGCACTAGTTCTAAACATGGACCGATGTTCACCAAAATCAACAGGCGTCCTTGGGCCAACATAGGTCTATGTACCAAATTTCATCAAAATATCTTAATATTTGCGACCTGCAGCGTATAAACAGTATAATTTTGGTAGGACCCTTATATGGGCACTAGGTCTAAACATAGACCGATGTTCACCAAAATCAATAGGCTGCGCTATTGGGCCAATATAGGTCTGTGTACCAAATTTCATCAAAATATCTTAATATTTGCGACCTGCAGCGTATAAACATTATAATTTTGGTAGGACCCTTATATGGGCACTAGGTCTAAACATGGACCGATGTTCACCAAAATCAATAGGCTGCGTTATTGGTCTGTGTACCAAATTTCATCAAAATATCTTAATATTTACGACCTGCAGCGTATAAACAGTATAATTTTGGTAGGACCCTTATATGGGCACTAGGTCTAAACATGGACCGATGTTCACCAAAATCAATAGGCTGCGTTATTGGTCTGTGTACCAAATTTCATCAAAATATCTTAATATTTACGACCTGCAGCGTATAAACAGTATAATTTTGGTAGGACCCTTATATGGGCACTAGGTCTAAACATGGACCGATGTTCACCAAAATCAAACTTGTTCGTCCTTGGGCCAACATAGGTCTGCCTACCAAATTTCATCAAAATATCTTAATAGTTGCGACCTGTAGAGTGCGCACAAGATTGCATGGACAGACAGACAGACAGACGGACGGACGGACAGACGGACATCGTTAAATCGAAATAAAAAAAATTCTGAACCGATCGGTATACTATAAGGTGGGTCTCCGACCAATATTTTTTGGTGTTACAAACATCAGCACAAACTTATAATACCCTGACCACATAGTGGTGTAGGGTATAACAAATAAAAATGTACAAATATACCAAAAAAGATTCAAACAAAAAGTCCTAAAAAGTAAAAGTCCTTAGTAGGCCAAAATATATGATTTGAGAAAAAATAGGTGGTCCACGCCCCTTAAAGGCGCGCTCATAAGGGGAAATATTTTGAAAAAAAATTGTGTTGGTCGAGCAAGCATTCTTCTATACAAAAGCCACATTAAATTATTCAAAGACAACTTTAAAGTAAACGAGTAAAAAGGTTAAAGTCGGGCATTCCGACTATACAATACCCTACACCAGTCTGGTGTATTGTTTGGATCCGAAATTCGAATGGGTTAAAATGGGGCTTATGTCAGAATTTTCTATAATGTGAGTCAGCGCACCAAATTTCATTAAAATATCTTAATATTTTCGACCTACAGTTTGTGACCAAGCCAATTTTGGGGGGACCCTTATATGGGCACTAGTTCTAAACATGGACCGATGTTCACCAAAATCAATAGGCTTCGTCCTTGGGCCAACATAGGTCTATGTACCAAATTTCATCAAAATATCTTAATATTTGCGACCTGCAGCGTATAAACAGTATAATTTTGGTAGGACCCTTATATGGGCACTAGGTCTAAACATAGACCGATGTTCACCAAAATCAATAGGCTGCGTTATTGGGCCAATATAGGTCTGTGTACCAAATTTCATCAAAATATCTTAATATTTGCGACCTGCAGCGTATAAACATTATAATTTTGGTAGGACCCTTATATGGGCACTAGGTCTAAACATGGACCGATGTTCACCAACATCAATAGGCTGCGTTATTGGGCCAATGTAGGTCTGTGTACCAAATTTCATCAAAATATCTTAATATTTACGACCTGCAGCGTATAAACAGTATAATTTTGGTAGTACCCTTATATGGGCACTAGGTCTAAACATGGACCGATGTTCACCAAAGTCCAAATTTCGTGAAAATATCTTAATATTTACGACCTGCAGCGTATAAACAATATAATTTTGGTAGGACCCTTATATGGGCACTAGGTCTAAACATGGACTGATGTTCAAAAAAATCAAACTTGTTCGTCCTTGGGCCAACGTAGGTCTGCGTACCAAATTTCATCAAAATATCTTAATAGGTGCGACCTGTAGAGTGCGCACAAGATTGCATGGACAGACAGATAGACGGACGGACGGACGGACGGACAGACGGACATCGTTAAATCGAAATAAAAAAAAATTCTGAACCGATCGGTATACTATAAGGTGGGTCTACGACCAATATTTTTTGGTGTTACAAAAAACTTATAATACCAAATTACACAAACTTATAATACCCTGACCACATAGTGGTGTAGGGTATAAATATCGCCATAGAACTAGAGTATTCAATCGATTAATCGAACAATTTTGCTCAAAAATTGTTCGCATAATTTCAAATGTTCAAATTTCAAATAACGAATAATTTCATACGATTAATCGATTAAACGAAGTTGGTAGTAAATTACAAAAATTTTTAAAAAATATAAATTATTTTTAAGTAAATACGCTAAAATCTCAAAACATTTAAAAAAAATTGTGATAAATAATTTGCTGTAGGCTTGTACCTATCCGGATCTCATTCTGGCGTAAACAAATAATCAAGGGACGACCTTTTAGAATTTCTAGAAATATTTGTAAGCATCAACTCAATGAGAATTTCGTATTTTCAAGTAGGAGCGTTAATAAACATCTTAAATCTCAAAAAAAAAAGAAAGACAACATAAAATTATCACAGTTTGTTTTGTCATCTTCCAAATTACCACTCTGTTGTTGTGACTTATCTAGTAAAGTAATGGTATGTATAAATTTTTAATTATTTTTTACGACTTTTAAATGTTGATATTAAATGACAGCATTAAGAATTATTATAACTAATGATTATTATAATTATTAATTACAATTAATGCTCAGTGTAATAAAGCTTGTTTAGTGAGCACTCTGACTTAATCAAATAAAATAAAGGGATGGAGGTGCTGCAACGTAGAGGGAAAAATAAATTCTCAACAGAATTCCTCTCTACATTGATGTTTTTTATGTTTTCAATGCATACGAATGAGATACAAATTAATGTACAGGGTCTTATATTCTTCTTTAACTCTTTAGCTCATTGCGGTGTGGTTCTTCCCGATTTGGATAAAATTTGAATATGTGAGGGAACAGAAAAAATAAAAATATTGACAAAATCAGATCTCAATTATTACAATTTTTTATTTTTATGAATCTCAGAAGAGTTACTGAATTTATTTTTGTTCCTTTTTTTAATAAAATTATTAAAAACACAGCAAGTGTAAATATATTATTTTACAGACAATTTTTTCGGTTAATGGATTAATTTTAAAATTTTGTTCGATTAAACGGTTAACAAAATAACCCGAATAATTATTTGCACGATTAATCGATTAAAATAAAAAGCCGATTAATTGAATACCCTACATAGAACTCTACATCCCAGGAAAATTTTCCGTTCCAAAGAATCGGTTGTAGAATAGCAACCCCTTCTACACTCAAAAAAAAAGTCAGTAAAGTCAGCAAAAAGTGTTGCTTAGCTAATTTTTAGTCAAAAGCGTGCTTGCAAAAAAGTCGGTAATTTCAGCAGAAGGTTTTGCTGAAAATCAAAAAAAAAATAGTAATCTCAGCAAAAGTTTTGCTAACACTTAGTCGATTGCAAATAAAAAAAAGTCCTTGCTAAAATCACTAAAATTTTTGCTGAATATTAGTAGACTGAAAAAACTCAATAAATTTGTAGAGAAATTTTACTTTAGTTAATTTATTTGCTGAAAATTTAAATATAGAAATTGTGTAGTTTTTTTTTTTTTTATTTATTATCATTTCCGTTGTCTGTACTTCTACATCTAGACAAGCTGCGACATATACATCTTGTCTATCAGGTTGTCGTCCCCGCTGTAATTGCGGTTATTCGCATAATTTTTGTAGCAATATAAATTAGTAAAACATTAGTTCAAAATTAGTTTAGTTCTAAAAAAATAAAACTAAAATTTTTGCTAAAAATGGAATTTCAGGAAAAAAATTGCTGAAAACTAGTACACTTGCAATACTAGGAGTTTTACTAATTTTTCTACTAACTTATTTTTTTGAGTGTACTGTCGATTCTAACACCGATTTTTTGTTAAATTTAACAAATCTAAATTTAAGTAAAAAATTAGTAAAACTACAGTTTTATTTGTAATTATACTGAGCGTAAAATTTGTTCAAATTTGGGGTCTAGGGACCGTTCCCAGGGCTAGTCCACATTATCTAAACGCATGTAAGGGCACTCCAAAGAAGCAAACGTTTTTTCCGTTTTGCATTATAGCGCTTATTTTTTGAGATATGGGCCATTTTATGAAGTGAAAAATTTCTAATAAAAATTTCCGAGTATCCAAGACCCCACCAAAGTACATTTTTATATAGAGACGAGTAAAAAGGTTAAAGTCGGGCATGCCGACTATACAATACCCTACACCAGTCTGGTGTATTGTTTGGATCCGAAATTCGAATGGGTTAAAATGGGGCTTGTGTCAAAATTTTCTATAATGTGAGTCAGCGCACCAAATTTCATTAAAATATCTTAATATTTGCGACCTGCAGTTTGTAACCAAGCAAATTTTGGGGGACCATTATATGGGCACTAGTTCTAAACATGGACCGATGTTCACCAAAATCAATAGGCTTCGTCCTTGGGCCAACATAGGTCTATGTACCAAATTTCATCAAAATATCTTAATATTTGCGACCTGCAGCGTATAAACAATATAATTTTGGGGGGACCCTTATATGGGCACTAGGTCTAAACATAGACCGATGTTCACCAAAATCAAACTTGTTCGTCCTTGGGCCAACATAGGTCTGCGTACCAAATTTCATCAAAATATCTTAATAGTTGCGACCTGTAGAGTGCGCACAAGATTGCATGGACAGACAGACAGACGGACGGACGGACGGACAGACGGACAGACGGACAGACGGACATCGTTAAATCGAAATAAAAAAATGAACCGATCGGTATACTATAAGGTGGGTCTACGACCAATATTTTTTGGTGTTACAAACATCAGCACAAACTTATAATACCCTGACCACATAGTGGTGTAGGGTATAATAACCTTTTTACTGGATTATTATATAGTTACATGTAGTTGATATTTTCGTCAATTTTGTTCTATCTCTCCTAGTTTTCAAGGAAAATCGGGAGGGAAAGAAAAAGGCCAATTTTAAAACTTCGGGTACGTTGGTGGCGCCATCTACCGGGTAATAAAAGATATATTAAATTATTATATTTTAACAATAAATTTTAAAAAGTAGTTATAAATAATTTTGAATATTAATACGCAAAATTATTTAAAAATTTGTTAAAAATTAGTCAAAGAGATTTGAAACCCGTTTGACAGATTTTTTACTGGCATATTATTTTAAGTGTAGGAGACGCCTTTATAAATCGTTATTTACGTAAGTTCTACTATACACAATACGATAAAGCTATTCACACTTTCACAAAAAACACAATTTCAATCAAAATCTAAAGTAGAAAATTGTCTTTTTGCAGCCAAATTTTAAAATTCGGACATAGTGCAACGATACCATATTTCCACATGGTTTCTTTGGTTGAAATATCTTCGTATTTGCGACATGCAGCGTGTAACCAAGCCAATTTTGGGGGGACCTTTATATGGGCACTAGGTCTAAACATGGACCGATTTTAACCAAAATCAATAGGCTTCGTCCTTGAACCAACGTAGGTACGTGCACCAAATTTCATTGAAATATCTTCGTATTTGCGACTTGCAGCATGTAAAAAATAAAATTTTGGGGGGTACCCTTATATGGACACTAGCTCTAAACATGGACCGATTTCAACCAAAATGAATAGGCATCGTCCTTGGGTGGCGGTGTACCAAATTTGATCAAAATATCTTAATATTTGCGACCTGTAGAGTGTTCACAAGAATGCATGGACAGAAATTAAATGAAAATTTAGTAGAACGACTTTTAGTTGTGTTTTTTTTTTATTATTTTAATTTATATTTAAATTATTTTTAATCGAAAAATGTTATAACTGTATCGCCATAAGCTTAAATATTATCTTATTTTCAGTTGCTATGAAAAAAAATTATATTTTTATTGATAAAAATCCTACCGATTAAAAGGATAAAAGTTTACATAATAATTTGTGTGCCTGTAACAAGGCTTTCACAATTTTAATGCATTTAATTTTATTTCACTTTTAAACCATTAATGCTGAGTTTTTATGGTTATTCTCATGAGAAGTTAAAAAAATAATTGTAATAAAAACAGAAAATATAAAACAAAATCCTTTTTCTGTCATCCCTAATCATAAATTTACACATCGTATATTAAATACCTACAGACACAGTATTAAATACAATCTTCTAACTTACTTAATATACAGACAGAAATTTTATTGAACGAGCAACTAAGAATTTTCATAATAAAAATAATTCTTAAAAAAACTTACGTAACATTTCTTCAAATTAACGGAAAACTCTAAACTTTTTAATGAAATTAATTTATAAATGAAACTTATTCGTTGAACGTATAAAACTCTTTATAAATATACTAATATTTTTCTTAAATTTTCATTAAAATTTACACTTATCTAATAGAATTTCACAGTGGTCGAGTTCCAGTTCAATTTTTTAGCTTTTGTGAAAAATCTCTTTAGTATCATGAAGATAATTGTCTCAGTGTACAAAGATTGAAAGGTGTGATAACACTGAGTACTTGAATTGTAACAATACGGTCATAAAGTAGGAATACATAAAGTACAAAAACGTACAAAAAAGTAAAAATTTGGCACAATGAACAATACGATTAGTGTGTCAAGAAAATCGACTTTTTAAAACCCGGTTTCTGGGTTAACCGAAAATGGACCCTTCCTAAGAACTGGGTTTCGGTTAGCCGTTTGTTAAAAATCCGGTTAACCGACCACAAACAAAAAACCGCAAAAAAAGCATAAAAAATTAATATTAAAAAAATGAGAAAAACATTGTTTAAAAAACGGTAACAGTGACAAATATATTCTCAGAGTTTTTTAAAGAGAAAAAAATGTATCGAAACCTGAGTATTCTTATTGAAATTATAAGAATATACATCCTTTCCACGTATGCGAGTTTTTTGTGTGAATATATTAAAATGTGACTGTTATTCTTCAGGAAGAATTTTTGTATTTTTAAAGATTCACTATTATATAATAATTATTATTTAACAACGTTTGGGAGTTTCGTTAGATTTGATGAAATTTGTATATATGATGGGAAAACAAAATTATGAAACTTTCGGTACTAATTTTGTCGACCGAAGTTGATATTTAAGAAGTGAAAATAAGTTTGAATGCTGTTCAATAGTTTTTTAATTGAAAATTTTGCTATATTTTTTATAGTTTACTGTACTTTTCATTTAATATCCAATGTGTATACATTTCTTTGGAAGAAAAGTGAAAAAATCCAAAAAACGAGAAAAGACCTAATTTCTAACCCTTTTTTAACCATCTTATATGAAAGTGGGCCGATAAAAACATACGCATTGTTATGATTTCTAATTTTTATATCAAAATTTCATTTAAATTGAGTGGATCATACATCAGACCATAGTCGTAAGAATAAGCTAAAGCCTCATTCATACTGAACCCAATGCTAGAAGTTTTAGTTTTTTACTTTTATTTTCGATTTGAAATTTGAATGGGATTTGAAAATCGAAAACAAAATAAATTTGAAAACTACTGGTTTTGGGTTCAGTATGAATGAGCTATAAGAAATCTGAAAATTTTCTTCTTGTGAATATTTTGGGTATTAAGCACCGTAAGTTGTTTTTCACGTGGAAAAATTTCACTCGAACTTTAAAGGCCTCAAATTGCAATTTATTTTAAAAATTTTTTTATTTTATAACAAAGACACAATCACAATAAATACAAAATGTAACTTTTTCCCAAGAAAAATAATAGTCTTGTACATTAAATTTGCGTGAAAACAAACTCTACACATTTTTCACGTGGAACTCATTATCGTGAAAAATCATTTTTTTATATGGAGTATAACAGTTTTTTCACGTTAAAACTGAACAACTTACGGTGCTTTAAACACAAAAACTTTAGAATTAATTTCACTGTGAGACAAATGGTAGGGGTCAGTGATCGGGAAGGGTTCAAACTACCGGGGAAAGTTATATTGGTAAAAAAGAAGTTATACGTGTCCAGGCGTTTCGCTGGGTAATCTAGGAATCGAGATATATCGATTTGACCTTTGGTGGTCTTTTTTTTGACATAACTCGAGAACCACTAGTCCGATTTTGCTCAAACATTTTTAAAAAATTTAAAAATTACAATTCCTTTAATTTTTTAGTTTTTCTATATACTCAACAGTTTTGCCGGTAAAAATAAATGTATGAAGAAAAAAATATTTTTTGCCTAAAATATTAAAAAAAAGTAAAAAACAAAAGGTTATTGATTTTTATGGTAGCGGTAACAAACATTTATTTTTACCGGCAAAACTATTGAGTATATAGAAAAACGTTATATGAACAGATTAAAGGAATTGTAATTTTTAATTTTTTTAAAATTGTTTGAGCAAAATCGGACTAGTGGTTCTCGAGTTATGTCAAAAAAAAGATATATCTCGATTCCTAGGGGTGACCCAGCGAAACGCCGGGACACGTATAACTTGTTTTTGACCGATATAACATTTCCCGTTGGTTTCATCCCATCCCGATTTTGACTGTCGCATAGTGTTTCTAACATTCTCAAAATTTTGTGTTTGAATTTGTATGAACCAATATTTTTTTAAGCAATTCGACATGTTTCTTTATATTTGAAGGGATTTTAAGCCAAAATAATAAAATAAGAAACCGGTTAACAACTGAGAAAAAACCGGTTTTCGGTTTTTTAATTTTTGAAAGTATTTTAAACCGGTTTTTGCTTAACCGAGATTTAAGATTTTCGGTTAACTAGTTTGCAAAAAACCGAAATATTAACAAAAACCGGGTTTTCGGTTAACCGCTTTGGAAACACTAAATAATATAAAGTTGATCTTCTTGTACTTTAAAAAGGTTTATTTAATGAAAAAATTATTTAAAGCACAGCACAATGAAATGTTTTTTACCTGAAGTAAACTCTTATAAAAATCATAAACTTTTTTTTTTCAACAAAATAGATTCGGTTGCTACAGTTTAGAAAAGTTAGTAGAAAAATTAATAAAACATCTTGTATAGCAAGTATACTAGTTTTCAGCAACATTTTTGATGAAATTGTGTTTTCAGCAAAAGTTTTATTTATATTTTCTTAGCACTAAACTAATTTTGAACTAATGTGTTACTAATTAATTTTGCTACCAAAATTGTGCTGGTAAACACATTTATAGTGCGGACAACAGACATTGAAACTAAATGTTGATGTCGCAGATGTAGTGCGGACAAAGAAAATTATACTAAAAACACAACTATCCTAAGAAATATAAAAAATACAAACATGAAAGGTTTTTGTGTCTGTCTTCCATACATTAAAGGACGCCAAAAGAATACATAAAAATATAACAGTAAGATAAAATATGATTTAAATTATTAACAAAATAAAATATTTAAATTTAACGAAGATAAAATAAAATGTGAATGTATAAACGAAATGTTTATAAGTAAATAGTGGTTATATGAAATACAAAGACAGACAATTTTTTCAGTTGTTTGTGGAAAAAGGTTTTTTTTTTAAATAAAAGCCATAGTTTATTTCCTTTTTCGTTATTTAGAACTGTTTACTAATGTGAGAGTCTGAACATTTTTATATTTTACGAAGTTTCCTAAATAATGTCCAAAAGAATTACAAAATCACACTTTTTAGCAAAAACATTAACTAAAATTTAATTTTTTGACTTTTGTTTTAGTCTACTAATATTCAGCAAAAAGTTTTATTGAATTTAGCAAGGACTTTTTTCATTTGCAATCGACTAAGTGGGATTACTATTTTTTGTGGTAAAAATCAGTTTGCTGATTTTCAGCAAACCCCTTTTGCTGAAATTACTAACTTTTTTGAAAGCACACTCCTGACTAAAAATTTGCAGACACAGCAACATTTTTTGATGATTTTACCGACTTTTTTTCTAGTGCATGTTTTAAACACTTTTGCAAACCAAATACAAACTTGAAAGCACAAACGTTTTTTTTACAATTTGTCGTTTGATATATTGCACATTTTAACAGCTGATATAATGTTCCTTATAAGTCTGTTTAAATTTGCAATTTTCTTTTTTTACGATTTCGTTAATAAATAACCTACGATGAAAGGAATATCCAATATTGTAATTCTTACTTGAAGTAAACATCACAGGGTATTTAAATTTTCAATACTGCGTTACTTTAAGAATTAAAGTTCAAAGCAAAAATAGTAATAACAAAGGATAAAAATAGAATTGTTAGAATTTCCTTGATGTTAGTCTAACTGAGTTGTGTTTACATTTGTTTATTTGTTTCACTGTCAATATAAGTAGATCATTATCAATTATTAACCCATAAAGGCATGGATACTGAATATGGGTCTGTAGCGGGACCCGAAAATACGTACTCTATCATGCTGGCCTTATCGAAATTTTTTTAAAATTTTTATTCTCTGTAATTTGCTTGAATGATCTCAAATCTAACAACAAATATTTAAAATTTCGTACTTTCTTTTTTAATTTTAAGAGAAAATTTACAAAATCTGAAAAGTTTTGATTTTTTTAATTAAGGAGAGTGTAACAATTTTATTAATGAATTTCAAATAGAAATTATATAAAATTTGAATTACAGATTGAATTTTCTGAAAATATTGATACAAAAGTTGTGATTATTTCGATGAAATGGATTTAGTGGAGTATGAACTAATGTCGTCATATTTTAAGGTTTTGCAATTCAGGTTAAGGGATTTTGCCATAATCCTAAAATAGTGAATTATTCAGGTATGTGATTAAATAAAAAAATGTTTAAGAAAAAAACTACCTTTTTACTAAAAGTTGAATTTACAAATATTACGAAAAGTAGAGGTAATTTTAAAATTTAGTGTTCACATTCGTGATTTTTATTGTGATTTTCATCAGAATTGAATTTTTTGCCGAACGTAGTGGTCGCCATTTTACATTTTTCGTTATATCTTTGGAATTTACAGTCGGATCTTAAAGCGTGATACATCGATGTTTTTCTCTCGAGGAGGTCTAAGGGTCATTGACCTCATGCATCCCGTTCTAGTAGTTACCCATTAGATCTCAGTTGATACCACCATAACGTACCACCCTAATGTCAGAAAATTAAAGCTCGCAAAAAATTATTAAACTTTTGCTAAGAATGTTTTTCGATAAACCCAGTAGAAATTATTTAATTTTTTGGTTGCCGAACGTAGGGGTCGACTTTTTAAATTTTTTTTCAATGGATTTTACCTTTATAATAAAACACTGCTCTCCTCGAGGCAAAAAAATTGATATATTACACTTTAAAATCTGACTTTAAATGCCGAAGATATAGCGAAATTTAAAAAAGGCGATCCCTACGTCCGGCAAAAATAATTTTTTTTTTTTAATTGCCTAGCAAAAATACTTTATATTGGAGGGTGTACGGCGTACTTTTTTTCGGTTTGATCTATTGAACAAACTCACTGTACAAAGTAACTTTCTTTCTCTTCTTGTATTAACAAAGAAGTAAAGCATAAAGGGAAAACTTGTATTTGTTTATGAACAATGTTTATAACATATCAACAGAAACGTTCAAAATATTTCTATTGTTGCAAAAACTTCAAAAACATATTTTTACACATTTGTTTGCTGCTCTCATCCAGTGGGTTAGCAATTTATGTTTTAATATGATCATGCGCGGGGAAAAATCATACGCCACCGTAGACAAATACATTGAGTTGGGCACTGAGGCGTATGATTTTCCCCCTTATATTAATTTGTGGAACAGCGCATGAATATGATATCTGATGTTTCACAATTGCAGTACCTACTGCCACCACTTTCTAAAGAAAACTGATGATGGGGAACTGGAAAATCCCCGAAACGATCGTCTTTTCATTCTTGAAGGTAGAGAATATTTTGAAAGCAAAAACTATATGAAGTATTTGTTAGAAGAATATCGCGATGAAGAAAAATTACAGAGTTTTCGGAAAAAAGTATTTATTACATTATTTCATAATAAGGAAATAATTGGCCTCGAAAAACAATAAATGAATTCTTCATTCAAAAACTTTAATATTACTTAAAGTTTTTGTTTTATCATTAGAGGGTATTTTGCTAGATGGCTTTAATGCAATTTTTCAATAAACTAATGAAGTTTTATTTACAAAGCAAATGAACATTTTTTTTTATATTTGATGGAAAAGCTTCATATATGTTATGAATACAGTTTTAGTGAAACATTTCACATTGAATGTTAAATAAAACAAACAAATATTTGCTTTAATACTAAAGGAACTTTGGTTAAAGCTAAAACTATATTATAGACACAAATAATATCTTTTTAGAATTGAATTTATTTCTCAATTCATTACCCAGTAGCAAAAAATACTAGTTCAGAACCAGTTATGTACTAGTTTATTTGAACCAGGCAACTAGTACGAGTTCTACCGCCTCTCCATACAAACAACTGTAGAATTTAACATGGAGATGTCATAGGGATGGGGACAATTGTCCCCAAACTCCCACTTTGGTACTAGTTGTAGAACTAGTTTGAAAATTAAAATTTAAGGACGAAAAATAGGGAGCAAAACTGATACTAATGTGACCCTCGCGGAACCAGTTCCGAAGTGACTCTTTGGAAATAGTACTGTACCAGTTGGTGAAGATCTAAATTATATACGTATATAAAAAACAAACACTTTTTCTTTGATGAAACGTAGATTAGACCGATAGTTTCCTTACGGAGATAATTAGGTCCATTTACCAAACGAAATCTAAAATATTTTGTGTTTATGATTTCTAATCACAATAAAAAATTTTAGTGTTTATTCGCAACTTCAGACTATATTACTAACAACAAATGTAAACAAAACTAGAATTGCAAAACTCTTATTTAAATTTAATCTTTCGAAATAGTTGTTACGAACAGACCTCAGTGGCACTAGGTCGAATCAGCACCGGCTACACGCTGACGGACTCTTTGTTCTGGATGTGAATCCCATCCCTTCGACCTAGCCCAAGGCCCGCAACAATTAAAATTCAAAAATTACAAATTCTAAAAAAAAACATTACATTACCACAGTTACCACACCTGGAGTGGGAGGTAGATGGCGTCCTCCAGCCGCCCAGACCCAACCTTGGTCACCAGGTTCTCCACCAGATCAACGGTGACCCAGGTTGGGTCTGGGCGGCTGGAGGACGCCATCTACCTCCCACTCCAGGTGTGGTAACTGTGGTAATGTAATGTTTTTTTTTTAGAATTTGTAATTTTTGAATTTTAATTGTTGCGGGCCTTGGGCTAGGTCGAAGGGATGGGATTCACACCCAGAACAAAGAGTCCGTCAGCGTGTAGCCGGTGCTGATTCGACCTAGTGCCACTGAGGTCTGTTCTTAACAATATTTATTTCCTTTTCTTTCATTCCTTTTCAATTGCGACGCGTTGTTCTTTCCTTTCCAATAAGACAAAAGTTTACACAAGTATCAAATTTATTAATATTCTTGGACATTTCGCATCACCTGAAAACACGGAACCAATACAGATGAAGCGCAATACAAGGATTTCAAAAGATTTGCAAACTTGAACAGTTCCAGTGTTGAGGACAATTAGTGCGTTTGTGGAGCTAATGTACCCTCCTCAATTTAACCAGTTAGTTTTCCTTAAAACTATTAAGACAAGTGTTACCCATATTTAAAGAAAAGGTAATTGCCCAATAAAATTAGAAGTGTTTAAATATTTTCTTTCCCTTTAACACAAATTTCCCATCTATTAAAGGAAGGGTAGTTGCAATAAGAAGAAAGGAAAAAGGTGGGAAAGGAGAAATCAACACACGCACCCCTCGTACCAAAACTAATACCTAACCTTAAAGGCAACCGTATTCAAAAATAAAAGTATAAGCAATCAGTATCTACCCCTCGTTAGAGTCCATCAATATGGTTGATGCCACCAATCGATTACACTCGATAAACCTGTAAGTGAGTTGTATTCGGACCATACCGTTTACTGCCGACTTACCAACAGATGCTACTAACACTCCCGCCAGTACCAAAAGCACTACAACCGATATCAAATCATTGGTTTCAAAAAGAAAATCTGGTAGTTTTGGTTCCCGTGGTTCCCTAACGATATTTAACTGTTTTATCTATGGGATGGTAGCTGCGTAAAGTAAATCATACTATTAAGCATATCACACGCATCCGATGGGGCACCATGTTTAGTCCTTAAGACACAAGAGCAACCACAATTGCATATGCACCATCCACGTCTGGAACGTTCCAGTTTAAACATACAGGGAATTGATAAATGAAATCCATCATGTTTATCTTTTGTTGTATGGGTGAATATTTTGTTCCGTTTCCATTTAAATAAATTCCCGGTAAGATAATTGCTAATGGAATTGAATCTCTGCCCATTCCATCACCCCGGTTTATGTGATATTTACTTGATTGTGTCCTAAGTTGAGTGGGGAAGACAACTCATCATCCTGGAGTAAGTATGCTACCGACCAAGATTAAAATTGAAGGTAAATACAACGAGAAGGAAGCTGATGCGGGTGGCCACCGCAACATAGTCTCGCATTGTTTCAATCAAACTAATAGGTACACAAATGGTTAAAAATTGTTTTTAGAATAAAAACAGGGAGCTGTACTGGTACTTATAAGAAATTTACCAAACTAGTTCCGGAGTGACTCTTCGGTACCAGTACTGTACCAGTTAATTTGCACCTCAAGGCAATTTACAATAAACATAATGTGGGTGTTTATTTGCAAACTCTGATGTTCTATTAAATACAAACATAAACGAAATGAGAATTTCGCATTTTAATTTCTTTTACAGTCCCTACATAGATCGTATTTAACTAGTACACAACTGGTTCAAAATGGTTATTTTGAGAACTAGTTTTGTAGTTTCTAGTCAAAAAACTAGTACCTTTTAGAACTAGTTCGACCATTTGCTACTGGGTATTTACTTGAAAGTTTACATAAATACAAAAAAATAAATCTATATTATAACCTAGAGAGAACAATCTGATGATAGTTCTTGGTAGTACTTGAAAATGCATTAATTATAATTAATTAATTTTTATTAATTATAATTATCGACCACTGTATCTGGGGAAAGTTTTTTTTCACAACTTTTCTCTATTTGTTGTAAAATAAATTGTGAATTCTATTTGGATTTTGTTATATTTGAGCTGAAAAACCGAACAAAACTAACACTCATTGCAACAATATTCAGATCAACTAAAAATATTCGGTAAAATAATTCCATTAAATTAAATAATTCCATTAAAAGTTTTAATGGACGAGTTCGAGTGAAATTTCATTGGTCTTATACAAAAATTCATTAATATCATGCAGATAATTCTCTCAGTATAGGGTTTATTTGGACATTATAACTTTTGTCTTGTGTGCTTTATTCGTTCGAACGTTATAGGACCGTACGACCATATAAACATGTATAAATATACTGTGCAATTTAAATTTAGGACTTGTATTGAAAAAAATAATACTATAAATAAAGTTATATTAAAAGTAAACACCTTGAATATTACGATATTTTTCAAACAGAAAGTATCAACAATTTACTTGTAGAACAGAAGTTATAATGGATTTATTCGTAAATAAAATTAAACTGCCGTAAAGTCTATCATATCTTGATTTCATCTTATTAACTTAATATGGCAAATTACATTGTAATTAAAATTCCAAAATAACAAAAAAAAAACAACATAAATTCTTAATAAGCATTTCGGCAAAATATCAGTAATGGGTTGCCATTATTGGTATCTAAATAATAAGCGGTATCATTTTTATCTACTGCATATAGTGTGATCCAATAACTCATAGTTTTTTCAGACGAGATCATTTTTGCAAGTAGCGAATAAAAGAAAGCTTGTAAATATGCTTTCTCACTGCATTACAAAAACTAAAAAATAAATAGTTACCAAAATAATTAGTTATGCTTACGCTTATTCGTATACTTATTTGCAATTAACAAATAAGTAGTTAAAAATATCACATTATTTGTTTTATTTAACAAATGGTGGCGCATAAGCTCGACTGCTTGTAAAAACAAGTTTGTCTAACAAAAATAACTTATTGGCATCGATTTATAAATTGCAGTAAATTTTAGTTTCATTATATAAATACTTTTTTCTCGGCAATTACATATTTAGTAATAAAAAAACAAATGAAAATTACATTGCATTTCAAGTATTATTTTCTTCAGGATTTTTTGCAATTATTTAAAGACGTAATCGGAATATGGAAAATGAAATATTATTCCTCCCTGACAGTTTTTCGCATTTAAAATTTATAATAAATTCTTTGTGAAATCATTATATTTTTGCCCTGACTTTAGCTGTTGGTGCTGATGAAGATTACGATGATGTTGATGTTTATGCTTCTGAAAAATTATTATCATCATCATTTTTTTTTTTTTTTTTTTTGTTCTGTTGTTATGTTTGAGGATTTTGATTACATGCACAAAATAAGAAAAACTTCTCTTTAAAAACTAAAAATAGGGCGATAACTTTTTTAGATTGGACTTTAGAAAATCATTTTCCTGTGTTAGGGTTTTGTCTCAATATATCCGGAAAAGGTTTTTTGTTTGTTAATAAAACACTTTTGGCGATCACGGGATGCTATGCCATATATTAGTTATAGCCCTAATGCACATACAAAGATAAAACCATTATACTTTTTCCTCTTTAAACAACAAAATACATATTTTAGTGAGATATTTGAAAAGAGGAAAACAAATCGTTTTCCTCTTTAAATATTTAAACTTTCAAACAAATAGCTACTTTCAACTTAACCATGAAATTCTTTTTACAAATTTGAGAAAAATGTTATATAAAGAAAATGTGAGGAAAAAATTAAAATATTACAACTTTAAAACCGAAAGCTATATGAAAACAAGTAAAAGGATTAAATTCTGTTTAACCGATTTGGTTTTTATATCCCCAACAGTGTCTTTGCTAGAAGTATCACAAATATAGGAGTGAGGTGAAAAACTTTTTTGGGATGTGAAAACTATTTTGGTGGTAAAAAACTACTTTGAGGTGATAAAATTCGTGACACACACAACATTTTTGAATGTGCTCATTTAGGGAAGGAATAAGAAATATTTGTGGTGAATATAAAATATTATTCACCTCTTGTGATCTGGTGAAAAACTGTACAGATTATTTTATTTACCAGACACTACTATGAAATTGTACTTAAATACAACAACTTGTAGGTAATAAATATTTAAATGTTAAACGCGAAAAATGCACATTTTTAAACGCGAAAAACACATATTGCTTTACTACTAAAGGAACTTTGGTTAAAGCAACAACTATAACATAGAGAAAAATAATAGCTTTGTACAAAACATGTGATTTTTGTTGTAATACATAAATAACTAGTAAAAATGTTTGAATTTATTTCTCAAATCGTTATTTACTTGCGAGTTTACATAAATACAAAAACTTAAATCTACATTACAACCTAGAGAGAACCCCAATCAATCTGATGATAATGCTTGGTAGTACTTGAAAATGATTTAATTGTCAACCATTTGTTCTAGGAAAGATTTGTCATTAGTTTTTTTTTCCATTTGTTGTAAAATAAATTATGAATTCTATTTAGAATTTGCCACATTTGATATTAAAACCGAACTAAACTTTTTTCTTAAAAAAGTCAAGGGGAACACAAAAAATTACTCAAACGACAAATGTCTGACCTTGTATTTCATATAATCACTTCTTGTAAACACTTGGTTAAATAAATTAACATTTTATCTTTATCTTCATTAACTTTATATTTTTTTTTTCTATAATTTAAATCTTATTTTATCTTACTGTATTGTATTTTTATATATATTCGTCTTTTGACGTCCTTTTGTTTTACGTTTGAAAGACAGATACAAAAAACTTTGGTTGACTTGTCCGCACTACAAATTTGTTTATCAGCAAAATTTTGCTAGCAAAATAAATTCGTAGAACATTAGTTCAAAATTGATTTAATACAAAAAAAAAAATATAACTAAAATTGTTCATGAAAGCTAGTATACTTAATATAAAAAACGTTTTACTAATTTTTTTACTAACCTTTTTTTTTGTTGGGTTTAGGTTTATAAACTATTTGTTTCGAATTAGAATTTGCGAAAAAGCATTCAAGTTTTTATGCTAAATTATAAAAGTATATTTTTTTTATCAAAAGAGTGTAAATTATTTTAAGAAGAACTTTTTGAAAAAGTTAAATCAAATGGTACATCATTTTTCAGAAAGTACCATTTACCAAAAAAAAAAAAAAAAGTAAAATTCTTTTTGAAAAAACTACAATTTTTCAAATGAAGTATTATTTTTCAAATAATTACAATATTTCAAAAACAAGTAAAATTTTTCAAAATGCTACCATTAAATTTATGTAGAGTTGTCCTTTTAATTGCTAATCTTCGCTCGATTTGAGATTATATTATCACATCCCTAGTAAAAATGATTTTTATATATTCATATATGATTTTTATACAATCATTTATGATTTTATACAATTATAACTTGTCGAGTATTATGAAACATATATTTTTATATAATTTGATTAAAAGATATTTAATTATATAAAATTATATTAACCAGATCCACCATTATTCGGATCAAATAATATATTTTTTATAAAATTATATTAACCCATACATGATTTGATCCGGAATGTGGTGGATCTGGTTAATATAATTTTATATAATTAAATATCTTTTGATATAATCATATAAAAATATATGTTTCACAATACTCGACAAGTTATAATTGTATAAAATCATAAATGATTATATAAAAATCATATCTGATTATATAAGAATCATTTTTACTACACTGATAGAATTTTGTGCATAGTATTAATGAATTTGTTCATTAATCCAATGATTTTTTTCATTGAAAAGTCCCCAAAGAACGCGTTCATTCGATCAATGAAACGTATTCATTAAATGAAAACTAATTGATAAAAAAATGTTTTTTTTTCGTTACTTTTTTTATTTATTTTTAATTTTATTAATTTTTATTTGTACATATATTTCTATTTCGTTTTTATAACGTTTTTGACATCTCCCTGAAGTCGACTTGAACCCGCAATCACCACAATGTAAACATTATCGCGTTACCGATTGATCTAAATAGCCAAAACAAAATGATGTCATTATTTGGACTTTTATATTTAAATAATTTCAGTTTGCAACCCTAGCGTTCATTACTGGAACATATATCTATTTTAGTAATTAGCAAATTCAAAACCCTTATTAAAATTATAGCATATCTTACGGGTTAGTTGAAAATATATAATAAAAAAATTCTTTAAATTAATGAACTTTTCATTAACTCAATGAAATTTTTTCATTAAATCAGTGAATTCAGATTAATGAAATCGATTCATTAATAGTACTAACGAAAATTCTATCAGTGTAGGGATTTTTAAAAATTATTTTTCAAATAGTAAATAATAACAATTATTTTAATTTTTGCATTAAGAAACACATCAACAAATACAAATATATTATCATATATTTAGTTAGAATATGGTTCTACCTCAAGTCCAAATATTAGATTTTATTTGTTGTTTCAAAAAGGTTGACCATTTGCATGACAATTAATACAATTGTAATTTAGTAGGTTTGAGGTTAAGAAGAAGAATAAACCTTCCTCAAAAGTTATAAACACATTAAATTTGCAAATCAGACTAGATCCAGTTTCTGCCTTTTTATGGACAGGCTTCATCAGTGATCTTCCATTATATTGTATTATTGTTTATATTTTTATTATCAGATTGTCTCTATATGAATAATTTCAGAAGTGATCAAACAGACACATACAAATATTCTACTTCAGATTTTCTCTGTTTATCTTCTTATTTCCTCCGTGTCACCTTTTCACAAATATTGTTGTTCTGGTGGGCATCACCACAACTCATCGGTTGTCCGCTAGTACCACGCAAATATTGTTTTGTTGGGATAATCGTTATTTTTACAAAAGTTATTGGCAATGAAGAAACAAGCATACATACCATAGCTTTCAAAAAGTGTTGATTTATGACGGGATTTTTCCAAATCAGTTCATATCGCAGCTTTTTAATAATGATTAGTAATCATAATAATTAGTAATTAGACTACTTTATTTTTAAAGGTGAAGTAATGACGTTTCGGACGATTTCTAATTGATTATGATTCCAAATAATCTAAAAGTAATCAGGATTACTTGTAACTACGACAAAATATAATCAAAAAGAATCATAAATAATAACTAAAAAAACCAAAGTAATTTCTATATTTTTACCATGAAAACTTATGTTTTATCAAATTTCAAATGACATTTCTGAACATTTCTATCACGCAAAAATTCTACTAAGGCACTGTAACTCATGCCGAATATTTTTGAAAATAATCAAAAAGAAGCAAAAGTAATCTTTGAAAGTAGTCGAATTATTTTTTGATTACTTTTGATTTTTTTTTTTATTATTTTAATGGAATCTCAAGTAATCTTGATTACTTTTAGATTATTTGTAACCGTAATCAATTAGTAATCAGAAATTGTTTAACACAGAATTATATAATCAATACAATTCTTTTCAAAATGTAATCTAATGAATTAGTAATAGTAATCGAAATTTAACAGCTATGGTTCATATACAAAAATGCAAAATTCTAGTCCCGTTGAATTTGTGTGCGTTATGTACTGTTTTGGTTTGTGTATTCCAATCATCATTTTCTTATTGCGGACAACTGATGTGTTGGCGTGATGCCCACGAAAAGATTGTATCGTCTATCATGAAAAGGGTCAATCTTTTTAAAAAAGTTTTTAATATTTTCTTAAATAAAATTATGGTCCTATGGACTTTTACCTAAAACCAATATCCTTTGTCATTAGGTCTATTATTAGTCAAAGTATTTCTGTAAAATATCTTTGTATTTGCGACCTCTGGCATGCGAAAAGTCATATTAACCAATTTTTAGGGCAAAAATTTTAAAACTTTACAAAGGTAAAAAAGGAGGGAAAATGCTGCAAATTAACATTTTTGATTGTTTTTGTTCGCAATTACATCTGCTTAGAATATGAAATGCAAATATTGTGGGGTAGAATGCAGGTCTTTTGCCACCAGGCCACCTACGCTGCCCCATTTTATCTATGATTCTATCGATCATGTTTTATAACAGCAACTTTGAAGATTTTACTATGCATGTGGTGGCGGAACGATGCATCTTTGTGTGTTATGCAGGGAGGGGGGAGGGCTAAAAATACATATATATATTTTTGATAACTTTTTCAATTCGTGTGCTAAAAAATATATCTTTCAATATTACATTTGTTTCGTCTTTTTCTTTTTTTTTATTATACGTTAGAAAAGTTGAAAAAGATTATAGTTTTTTGTGAGTAGTTAGTTGCACCTGTGGCACATTCGCCATCATCCAGCCATAACAGTTTTTCAAAAGATATATCCCATGTGGATGACATACAATTAGTATTCGTGCTTTAAAGAAAATAAATACAGTTCAAAGTCACTATAACGGATACCACAAATACACACTTCTTTATATAACGAACAATTTTGTGGCACAATCAAACACTAATAGGTACTAAGATTAATATTTATTTGATATGATACTAATTTTAGTAAACGAATATATTTACTACCATAAATTTTGCAAATGGAAACCTTTGGCTTTGAAATTTTGCAAAGGCACTTTTTTTTATGAAATATTTTCATTTTAATTGATGGGCAGATCACTATTATTTTTTTTTGTGTCATGCAGTGTAATCTTTTAAAACAATTTCATTCTTAAGTCGGTATTATAAGAAAAAATAATATTTGTCGAAAATAGCTGCTTTGAATGGTGGATTTTTTAAATTCGGTTTAGACAAATGGACGAAAGTGATACAGATATTAAAGCATACATATTAGAGACCATATACATTAGGGTGGGCCGATTTGTAAAGACAAAAATTTTTCGATATTTTGCCATCGATTTTTCAATAGCTTTTGGAATGAGGAAAAAAAGTTCCACTACGACATATCAAAAAAATAATTTCCGAGGCGCCGTTTTTTCGACAAAAACTCATCTAAAACCCCAAAAAAAATTAATTTTTTCAAAAAATTATATCGCCATCGTTTTTAGCGTACAATTTCACCTTGGAAAGGTAATATTTAAAAAAAATTAAATCGGCCAATTTTTTTTATTACCTACTAAAAAAACCTTAAAAATAAAAGCTGAGAAAAATTAAAAAATTAAAATTTGGACGCCTTGAAAATTATTTTTTTGATATGTCGTAGTGGAAGTTTTTTTCCTCATGGCAAAAGCTATCGAAAAATCGATAGCACAACATCGATTACTAAATCGACCCACCCTAAAATACATATATGTTACTAATGGTATAAATAAGAGAAGAAGTGTAACTGATATTGTATGGTTTTGTTTCAACGCTTTCATTCTATTCATAAAAACAATACCAGTTATTTCTTGTTTTGCATTAAGTGAGGCATTTATTTGTTTCTTGTTCTCAAATACCTATTGTATCACAAATATTTTCAAATAATTGTTGGTGAAACAAATAATCAAGTAATTCAAGATTAAATTTGTGGCGAAATTTGTATTTAAAAATGAATAATATTCAAGTAATAGAAAAAATTGTATTTAATTTAAATAAAATTAGCGAAAAAAAGGCGAAGCATGACATGGGATTGCTTTGGTCGAAACAATCTTCATTATCTGTTTTATTTGCTTGAACGTATCATAGAAAAACAAATATATTACGCTCATCCTCTCTTTATTCATTTACACACAATCTACGAAAAAAAAAGAATAACAATACCAACTTATACCAGAAACACTAAACTACTTATAAATACGCATTCATATCAATAGACACACAGAAACTTGTACAAATAGTTATATCTGTGCACGTCTTTAGTACATATATTTCACTTTTGGAGGCTTAATTTTAGTAGCATTCACAATCGGTCTAGTAGAAAAGTATTGTCCGTGGTATTGTAGTATAAAAATACTTCTTATAAAACTATTTCAAAATATTTGTGTTATGCTTTTCTTGTGAATAAAAAATTATTTAATACTACAATACCGGGCCAGTTACGCTTTTACTAATTTTTTATTCATAAGAAAATAATTTCAGCGGAATATACAACTATATATTTGGTGGTGTGGTGTAATGGTTAGCGCGCTGGACTGCTACACATAAGGTTGAGGTTGTATGATCTTAAGCGGGGTATCGACTCTAGGAAAAATTTGGTTTTCGAATTTTTTTTATATTTTATTTGGAGAGTATACTCTTCAGTTATGCTCAGAAAATATCAATATAAAATTCGTAGAAATAAAATTTCCACATAATTTTGTGTAAAATATATTTTAGTCACAAAGTAATATTCTATGAGTTACATTTGTACACAAAATTTTTTGGGAGTGTTTTTTATCATTGTCTTTATTATAAATCTTATTTCGTACAATACAGCAGAACAAAAAAAAAAACTACATCTAAAGATGCAAGAATTCCACGCAGTCTTTAAAGAAAAGCCAATGACGATTCCTCGATGGTGCGCGAAGGCACATTATATTAGGCTGTTACTGATGGCTTTTTATAAGGTATAAAAATAATCAATGTATATAGAAAATAAAAAACAAATACAAAACAAATTAAAAAATGTAAAAAATAAAAAATTTTGACCGAAATGAAATGCTTAATAAATTCTGTACCATCGTATTTAAGAATATTTGGGTTAACATATAAAATGCTCTTTCTCCGATTCTTCCTAAATTTGGTGCACATGTAGAAAACTGCGGGATATAAATTTTTTTCATACTGGGTTTTTTGAAATTTTGCTCTTTTCTTAGCGTAAAATTAATTTAAACTTTAAACGCGTTTCCCCACAACCTTGAGTTCAAAATCGGCTGCCACTGTACAGCCAAGGTGGGTTAACCGAGTTTGATCCGCCTTTTTTTTCTTTCGTAGGCAACAAAAAACTCTAGTCCTTAGCGTGGCCCTTTTTGAATTTTATATCCCCGAACAAATGTGTTTTTTCTTGCCTTTTTGGAATTTTTAAGTTTGTGCGGCAGCTTTGTTAAAAAAAAATTTTTTAAATAAAAATTGAGTCACGATAAGGTTCAGAGAATTTATCTGGGATAAAGAATCACTTTACATTTTTATTTTTCGATAATTAATGAAGGCTTCACCGTAGCAGCCGACTTTGCCTTTTTTAAAAAAGGCCATTAATGAAGTGGCAACTCTGGCGATTTTGGCTGGGGAAATATAAAACTGATATTTTTTAAAAATACTATAATAACATAAAAACGAGTAAAAAGGTTAAAGTAGGGCATGCCGACTATACAATACCCTACACCACTCTGGTGTATTGTTTGGATCCGAAATTCGAATGGGTTAAAATGGGGCTTGTGTCAAAATTTTCTATAATGTGAGTCAGCGCACCAAATTTCATTAAAATATCTTAATATTTGCGACCTGCAGTTTGTAACCAAGCCAATTTTGGGGGGACCCTTATATGGGCACTAGTTCTAAACATGGACCGATGTTCACCAAAATCAATAGGCTTCGTCCTTGGGCCAACATAGGTCTATGTACCAAATTTCATCAAAATATCTTAATATTTGCGACCTGCAGTTTGTAACCAAGCCAATTTTGGGGGGACCCTTATATGGGCACTAGTTCTAAACATGGACCGATGTTCACCAAAATCAATAGGCTGCGTTATTGGGCCAATATAGGTCTGTGTACCAAATTTCATCAAAATATCTTAATATTTGCGACCTGCAGCGTATAAACAGTATAATTTTGGTAGGACCTTATATGGGCACTAGGTCTAAACATGGACCGATGTTCACCAAAATCAATAGGCTGCGTTATTGGGCCAATGTAGGTCTGTGTACCAAATTTCATCAAAATATCTTAATATTTGCGACCTGCAGCGTATAAACAGTATAATTTTGGTAGGACCCTTATATGGGCACTAGGTCTAAACATGGACCGATGTTCACCAAAATCAAACTTGTTCGTCCTTGGGCCTACATAGGTCTGCGTACCAAATTTCATCAAAATATCTTAATAGGTGCGACCTGTAGAGTGCGCACAAGATTGCATGGACAGACAGACAGACGGACGGACGGACGGACATCGTTAAATCGAAATAAAAAAAAATTCTGAACCGATCGGTATACTATAAGGTGGGTCTACGACCAATATTTTTTGGTGTTACAAATATCAGCACAAACTTATAATACCCTGACCACATAGTGGTGTAGGGTATAAATATATATTTTTTTAGTTAAGTCTTGATAACCGTCGCATAGGACAATCGTAATTTATATTAGAATTAGTTACTATAGAATTGTTTCTAGAGCTGATTTATAGGAAGAAGATTAATAAAACATTTTTATTGAAAAATTTAACAGACACAAGGAAATCACTAGACTGCCGCATTTTCGTCTCACCCAAAGACTCGTCAGTGGTTAGTTTATGTGTCAACTGATTAAAGTGATTTTTCATTGTTAATTTGTCTCTATATGAAAAAATTTTTGTGTATTGCCATGACCTGGAAATTTTTAGTCGACTATGATGCACCATATCAAAATACATATTCCTGCAAAGTTTTATGCTCTTACGACGAAACACGACGATTTTATTAACAAAATTCTAAACAGCCTCAAGTGTAAGCACAAACAATTTTAAAAAGTGTTTGGTTCTCCTGTAAAATTTTTTAAATGTAACTTACGGCTTTTTTGATTTCATATCACGATATATATATTTATAGCAAAAGTTGGAAAATAATCATTAACAAATCGATGCAATTGTGAACTGAGAACAAATCATACGTAATAATAATCCGATCGGTTTTGTAGTTTTTTCTAGCTTTTTTTTTGTTAAAATTCAAAAATATCGTTGTGCCGAATGAAATTTTGTCCATTGGAAACACTAAGATGTCATTTATATTAAGAATTGTCGAAGTTCTTTGCTATTTATAAATAACTGATCACGGAAATGTTAAGACTTTTGAAATCGGCCAAAGGTTTATTGATATCTTTAGCTAATTTTATAAATATAATGATATGAGTTCTTGACAAAAAAGTTGTTCCTACTCAGGCGTTTCTCTGTGTATGAAGAAAGTTATGTTATTTGTTCTGATAGATTTAAAATTTTATTCAAAAAAACAATAATTTTGGCAATATTTTGGAAATGAAAACTGATCATCCATATTTACTATTTCTCAGAATTGGGGACACGAAATGTCATTTTCGAAAGAGAATTTACAAAAAATTGACAACTTATATGCCCAATAGTGGGTAATAGTAGACATGGCTAGTCGACATGTGAATTAATCTTAGCTTGCATATGTGCTTTAAAATGTTTTATCTATTTTATGTAAAAAATTCTTTTCATATCCCAATTCATTTAAAATTGACTAGCCTAGAGACACATTTTAATTGCCAATAAGTTTTTTTTAGTTTTATCATCGTAAACAATTAGAATATATTTTTTTTATTTTATTCCCTCTGCATACACTTACCTTGGGAGAATTGTATTAATTTACATAGAAATTCTCCAAATATGAAATGCCTTAGTAAAGTACCAACTAAGGTTACTGGCATACATAGAACACCCAACAGTATATCCGAGATGGCAAGGTTAAGGAGAAATACATTTGTAATGGTACGCATACGACGATTCTGTGCGAGGGTGGATATGACCAACAGGTTGCCAACAATTGCACAAAGTAATATTACACTGTAACATAATATCAACCATATGGGTACTTCAAATGCACCACTGCGCGTAGATTGGCGTTGAGTGGGGGTGGTACTGTCATTGTTACTGTCTGCTGCAGACGAAATAGCGGAGGTTGTCGTAGAGGAAGACTGCGCAGTAATGTTACTTTGTGTCAAGTTCGTGAATGCCAGATATGCATTGTTAAATGCATACATTGTAACATTTCCATTGACTAGAAAAGTGTCTGCTGTTGTTAAGGATATGACAGTACTTTGAACTGGCCACGACGTTAAACTCGTAAGTTCTTTGGTATCCGTATAATAATCCGTGATGACAAATTTACTTTTAATATAATATAATTTTTTTTTTTTTAATTATAAATCAATATTTTTTTTTTAAATTTAATTTTTTAAAAGGAAATATTTTTTTTCGCTTTTGTTTAATATTTTATAAATATTTTATTGTTTTATTTTTTCTTAATCACTTTGTTTTACGATTTTTTTTTAATAGTTTAAAACTATTGATTTCTAGCACACGTTTTTGAAATCGTTGTGTTTTGTAACACTTTTCATAGTGAACTGAAAAGTGTCGCATGTGCCGCAGTAGCAAATATAAAATAATATTATGGTGTCCTTGTATTAAAACACAAATTTATGAATTGCAGATTCTCACCACCTTGGGGAGTTTTTTTCCGAATACTTTAATGTGTTGATGAAACAAATGTTTACGGTACATTACAAGAAGTTTCAAAAACATTTTCCATTTTCTTCATTTGTGTTGAAGAAACAAATGTTTGTGTAAAACAGCACGAAACATGTTTATATTCCTCACATAAACATGTTTATATCCTCCCTAGTAATGTTGCTGTTTAAAATGATGTATATATACATAAGGAAGTAAACTTATATTGTTACATGTTGCTAATTACCGTGTAACTCATTGTACCTTTTAAATTTCCTGGAAATAAAACTATTGTGTCCCTTATTTATTTTTAAAGAACTAAATCCACTAGACCTGAATCATTAACGTAAATTGCAATTGAAATTTCAAACATTATCTATCCATTTTCGTACTAGTTCCATCATTTTTTAAATAAGACTGCAGTACTAGTGAGCAGTCGAAATAAATCCCGTTAAAATGAGATACAGAATTACAGTGGGATATTTTTCGATGCACTTGAATTATAAGTCCAAAACTTATATCACATCTCATTGTTCTGTCACTATCAATTTTTTTTGAGGAACTTGAAATTTGGTGTAAACTTAGGTTTCTCCTCCGGAGCAGGCATCCGTTAAAGTTTTTTTTTTGCAAAATATCTTTCTTGACGACCTGTCAAAACTAAAAACTCCAAATCTACACTGATAAGAACGTATACAGAAAAAACCTGAGCAATATTACACTCAGATAGAAAAGTCAGTAAAAAATTTTGTAAACAGTTTCCAATCGCACTTTACTATTTTTACACTGATTTTTGATACAATTTTTTTAGTAATCATTTTTGCTATTCTCTTATTACAAATTACGGATTTTTTTTTACTAATTTTCGCTGCTGATTTCAGCAAAACGTTTTACTAATTTTTCAAAACCGAGTGCTAAATTTAGCAGAAAACGAGTAAAAAGGTTAAAGTCGGGCATGCCGACTATACAATACCCTACAACAGTCTGGTTAAAAGACAACTAATGTTTGGATCCGAAATTCGAATGGGTTAAAATGGGACTTGTGTCAAAATTTTCTATAATGTGAGTCAGCGAACCAAATTTCATTAAAATATCTTAATATTTGCGACCTGCAGTTTGTAACCAAGCCAATTTTGGAGGGACCCCCATATGGGCACTAGGTCTAAACATGAACCGGTGTCAACCAAAATCAATAGGCTTCGTCCTTGGGCTGCCATAGGTCGGTGTACCAAATTTCATCAAAATATCTTAATATTTGCGCATTCAGCGTATAAACAATATAATTTTGGTAGGACCCTTATATGGGCACTAGGTCTAAACATGGACCGATGTTCACCAACATTAATAGGCTTCGTTGTTGGGCCGACATAAGTCGGTGTACCAAGTTTCATCAAAATATCTTAATATTTGCGATCTGTAGAGTGCGCACAAGAATGCATGGACAGACAGACAGACAGACAGAAAGACAGACAGACAGACGGACGGACGGACAGACGGACGGTGTAGGGTATAAATATACTAATTTAAAAATTTTTATTTACATGAATTCGTTAATTTTTTACAATTCTTGTTTAGTTTATATTTGTTACTATTGATATATAGTGAAGTGATTATATGCTTATTACAATCGAAAGAAAACAACATTTTTTTATTATTTCTTTATTTAGATTTTACAGTTTGTTTATTTTTTAGTACACTTTTTTGCTAGCTTCAGCAGATTGATTTTAAATTACAGTTTACAAAAATTTACAAAAATTTAGTGGCTGCAACTAATTATTTATACTAATGTCAATGTACTAAAATTATTGATATTTAATAAGTTTTTTAACTGAGTTTAGCAAATCGATTTTGAATTGCAGTTTACAACAATTTTGCGAAAATTTAGTAGCGACTACTAATTTTTTCTACTAATTTTATTATACTACAGATCAGCACACATGTTTTGCTAAAATTAGTAAAAAATACCTCTGGGCTCAAAACAGTTAAATTTCCCGTAATAACAGCAAAATTTTCCGGAGCCATTACAGACTTTTTTTGGTTGAGTGCAGTTATACAAACGCATAATTTCCAAGGTAGTATTAAAATTTTCTGGTGAAATATGTACATTTTTTCTAAAATATATACATGTCTACAGGGTTAGGCGATTGAAGTGTTACCTATTCAAACAATCACATCTTTTTGTGTGAAATTTTTTTTTATTCATTCAAATTACAAAATGTGTGGAAATAATCGAAATTTCAGAATCCATTAATTTTAGCTCGATGTGATCACCGTTTGCCTTGATTATTAGGGTGGGTCGATTCAGAAATCGATATTGTGCCATCGATTTTTCGATAGCTTTTGGCATGAGGAAAAAAAATTCGACTACGGCGAATCAAAAACATAATTTTCGAGGCACCCAAATTTAAATTTTTACTTTTTCTCAACTTTTATTTTTAAGGTTTTTTTAGTAGGTAATAAAAAAAACCGGGTGATTTAATTTTTTTTGTAAATATTACCTCTCCAAGGTGACATTGTACGCTAAAAACGATGTCGATAGCAGTTTTTCCAAAAAAAATGTTTTTCTTGACGTTTTGGACGAGTTTTTGTCGAAAAATTGATCTGTTTTTACGCGTTTTTTTTAGTAGGTATTTAAAAAAAAATTCGCCGATTTAAAATTTTTTAAATACATATATCCTATCCAAGGTAAAATTGTACGCCTAAAACGATTGCGATATCATTTTTTCCAAAAACAATGTTTTTTTTTGGGTTTTTAGACGAGTTTTTGTCGAAAAAACGGCGCCTCGAAATGACTTTTTTGATATGTCGTAGTGGAACTTTTTTTCCTCATGCGAAAATCTATCGAAAAATCGATGGTGCAATATCGACAAATTTTTGTCCTTACAAATCGGCCAACCCTATTGATTATGGACTTCAAACTGTTAAGAAATGAGTTGAATGCTGCACGAATATGATCTTGCGGTATTTTGGCCTATTCATGTACAATAGCTTTCTTCAGCGCATCCATAGTGGCAAATTCTTTAGTGCTCACCTTGCTCTACAAAATAGTGCAGATGGAAAAGTCCATCGGATTTGCATTTGGCGAATTCGAAAGCCATTGTGTGGACGAAATGAAATTTGGAACATGGTTTTTTAACCATTCTTGGTTCACACCAGCTTTATGAGACGGTGCCTTGTCTTGTTGGAACGTCAATGGTCTACGACCGAAATGTGTGCGTGCCCACGGCTCTAAAGCAGTTTCAAAAACATTTTCCCGATAATAAGTCGCATTGACTTTATTGACACCAGGCTGGATGAAAACGATTCCACAGCGTCCATCGGCGGTCACAGCTGCCCATACCAATACTTGAGATGAAAAATTACTTCGGGTGGCCGCTCGTAGGCTCAAATTTTAGTGAGTGCTTTCAGTTAAGTAAACACGATCCTTTTGAGAGTTTCTGAACTGTTCAATAGGAACATTTTTTTCATCAGAGAACACAATGTTCGGCAATTCGCCACGTTCGTGCAAGCGCAACAACTCCTTTGTTCTTTCGAATTTAACTGTTTTTTGCTTTGGGGGTCACATCGAGCTAAATTCAATGGATTCAGAAATTTTGATTATTTCTATATATTTTGTAATTTGAATCAATAAAAAATAAGGTCACACAAAAAAAATATGACTGTTCAAAAAAAAATTTGTTATCGTTAGATTTTGACATGATTGATAATTTGTTTCGGTATAAATAAATCAAAATTGGAAGAAGAATATGTATGACACTTTAATCAGCTAACCCTGTAGTATATATTTTACAATTATTATTTTTGTTGTTATTTCTGGTCACAGTGAATGGTCAAAAATCACGAAAATTTCAGAAGTGCAAAAATTATGATTTCTTTCACTAAACAAGGAAAAAATTAAATTTATTATGTGGATGTATATTTACAGCCGAATGCTTAAAGTTTCTAAACAGTTTAATTAAACATTTTTAAGCTAATTTGCCAAAAACAGTATGCATAATGCGTTTAACAACGAACAATTTAACAATCTATTAAAGTAGGGCCAAGCCTAAAATAAGCGTTTCATAAAGTTTGGAAAATAAAACCTAAAATATTGAATTTTCATTTATTTAAAGACTTCTTCAAGGGTCATCCACCCAAGAATATGTAGAATGTAACATTTTCTAGTCAACAAATTAAAAAACCCTGGAACAATTGCAATATTTAAAACTTTTTTCATTAAATTTTCTCAAATTGGCATACAAATAAAATAAAAAATATTAAATTAAACAAAATAGTGATGTTGATGTATTCAAAACATATTAATCATTTGAATAATTTCAGTATTCGTAGTATTAAACTGTCTTTAAAATATTATTTTACACTATTACATAACCAAAATATAAATAAGTATTGTTGTTATCATGTTTTGATTTATTATAAATTATTTTTATTGATAAAATCTTCAAAAAACAATATTCATATATGATTAACGAGTGAATCGTTTACTTAATGAATCACTAACAGTGTATTTGAAAGCGGAGACACATTAAATTAGGGTGTTACCAGAATAAAACGAGAAATTAACAAATTGGTAGGTTTGAGGTTAAGAAGAAGAATAAACATTTTACTCAAAAGTTATAAACACATTAAATTTGCAATTCAGACTAGATCCAGTTTTGAGATTATTTAACGATTATGCATGATATTTTTTAATAAACGTTTAATAAAGAAAATAAATACTTTAGCAATTGCATTCCTTAACGCAAAATTAGGAAATTTTTATGGATTAGAGCCTAAATTTTTGATGTATAAAAACGACAAATAAAAGTTTTGAATATCAAAAAATTCAAAAAGAGTATAATGATGCACAACTTTTAGCACTTTAAAATGGCTATAATTTTTTATTTACTGGATGAAGATAATTCAGTGGTTTTAAAAACCATAAAATAAAGTATAAAATGGTAGAAAAATTGTATCCAGAGTTGCTAAATATTAAAAAAAATCTATTTTTTTAACATTTTTGAAGGGAATTTTTTCAAAAATTATTAAAAAATATAAAAATTTTACATCTTTGATTAATGTGTTCCTTAATTGTATAAAATTTATGAAAATCTGACCGATCAGTACATGAATTTCCTAAATGCACAAAATGGAAAGTATGCTACAATTTATTCCGTTTTCCGCCAAAATATAAATTGATAAAAATTATAATTTCAGGTTTGCCATATGACAATTAAAAAAAAAAATTGTCTAAAATACCATAATTTTCACAAAAAAAAAAAAAAAATGACAATCGCTTTACTTAAAATAAAAAATTTCTTAATTTTGAATAAATATTTGTCATTAAAAATATACAAAATTAAACAGCTTTAATCATTTAGATCATCATCATTTAAAAATGAGAAAATATCGATTTTCCCAAGTTTTTGACACACTAGGTTTTTTGACACACTAGGTCGCTTTTCTCGGAGAAGGTCACATATGCGTATCTGCACAGTTTGGTTGAAATATATCCAGCGCATCTACGAGGTGTCCTTATTGAGTTAATAATAGATAACTAAATACTACCAGATTATGCATTATCAGAAAGTGTTCCTTAAAAAAAATATTGTTTATTATTTTTGTGTCATTTCATTTTGTTTTACTCGTCCTGAAAATGTGGTTAATTAATCACATTTTAAGGTATTTCTAGAAAGAAAATAAAATTTGATCATCATGTGAAAATATTTTTAAATTATTTTAAATATTTGTTTTCTTCTTTGTCATATCAAGGATTATAAGGTCAATAGTTTATAAACATCTTTAGAGACAATGTTGGACAACATTTTTGCAGTAATTCACATTTATTTCTCAAAGTTTATATACAATGTCCGAAAAGTTGAAATAATCTCAAAATAAACATTGCTTTGTAGATATGTTGAAACACATTGATTTTTTTATTATTGCATCATGTTAACCTAGTTTTGAGACAAATTTGTGAGCCGTTTAGACTTTTATAACAGTTTTAATAAAAAAAAAATCATTTAAAAATATTACTTTTTAATACTTAGTGGCGTTTTATAAATTCAATATGGCGGCAAAAATATTGCGGAAAATTGTCTCAAAATATTTTATTAAGATTTTAAAAATTTAAACTGGGGTATTCAAAATAGTGTTTTATAATATTCACCATTTTTAATTTTCAAAACATGTCATCTGCATCCCTAAACTCAACAGAAAACTTTCTGAATTTAACAAAATTTATGCATGATTTTTCCAAGCACCTTAGCCAAAGTATCAAGCACATGTAAAGATACTGCGAATGCGCAAACGTATTGTCCATTTTCTTCTATCTCGATTGGTTTCCATTCTATAAAATGGATTTTTTTAATAAAAATTTCCGAGCGTCCAAGGCCCAACCTGGGCCCATTTTTCAATTGACATAACTTTTTAACGGGGGTATTGTATATATAGAGGTAGTCGAAAATTTCATCCATTTTGCTCTATCTCTCTTAGTGTTCAAGATACATGTCATTTTAAAAAATCGGAATGGTACACTCACAATATATTTTCCATAACCGATTGAGGTTTATTTAAAAAGTAATAGGTAAAGTTTGTTTTCAATTGAAGAATCAATTAAAATACATTGAAACATATTGTTTAACTTTTTTTGTCAACCAATAAAAAACAAACCAGAAAAAAATATGTATCGTCTGTAGTAGTTGTTATTTTCAGTCAAATATTCTATTTTTAGATTTATATTTTTTGAAAAAATTGTTTAAATTATTTCGTTGTTTTCTGTTTTAAAATAAAAAATTCAAATATTTTCGGTTTTCTTTTTTGTTAAAATAGTTTGTTTATATACAAAATTATTTCAATTCAAATTACAAGAAATTCTTTACTCATACACACAAACATAGCCAATAAAAAATATGAACTTGTCTGTTGTGTATGTAAAAAACTTTCAAATATGAAAAAACAAACCACAAAATCGTTTTTTTTTTTACGTTTTGTCAGTTAAAAAATTGGTGATTGTTTTAATAGACTTTTCAGTTATTTTTATTTCTTTTCTGGATTGTTTAAACAATGTTTGAAAATAAATAGCAAAATGGTTTGAATATAATGAAAAATCAGTAGTCCTTTTTTTAATAGTGTTTTCAATTAATTTAATATGTATTTTATGTTGTTTTTAAGGATAAAATATTGTGAGTGTATGAAATAGCGCCATCCTTTAAACTTCGGTTACATTGGAGGCGCTATCAACCGGGTACGAGTATAATCAGAAAAATTAAAATGATAAATTTTAATAATAAATTGGGTAAATTTCACAAATGGATTCTTAAAAATTTATTAAGTATGAATAATTTTTAAAATTGTTCATCATTAGTTAAAGTGTTAAATGATGTTTAAATCAGTGTTTCAAATAAAAATTTACTAAAATTAGTCAAATCGACTTGATTATCGACTATTATTTTAAGTGTTTATTCTGACGTATATAATAATATAATAATAATTTTCTTTATTTAGGAAATTTAAAAAAAAAATATGTTACATTTTCAAGGTTATACAATCAATTATTCAACAATTTTGAAATTTTGTTTAAAAAGAATAAAATATATAATTAACGACAATGTTTTTTCTATTAAACGTCTGTCGGTATGAAATTTATTTATTTTCAGCTAATTGTACTCGGTAATTATCAAATGCCTAAATTTTAAGGCCGATTTTAAATAAATTATTAAATTTAACCAAACGCCATCTTCGCTACCATTCTTATCATTTCAGGTTCACTTAATAAAGGTTTTTGAAAGCTTCGTATTCGAAATTCTTTCAGAACTGGGCAAATTCCTAAGAAGTGTCGAAAAATTTCTTTAGCTCGAAGGTTACATATGGTACATAGTTTTTGATCATCTTCAACACCAAATTTGTTGCCGTTAAGGAATATCATACCATTGCGTGGTTTCATAATCCATGATATGTTTTATATTTTCATATTATCTCTGAGATGTTGTTGTGCTTTTGTATGATCAATATATTTATACATTCGCGTTTCACTATCTATCTATCTTTTCCTTGCAAGTTATACTGTATATTATTTATTTTAATTTTACTCAAAAGGTCTGTACTAAAATATAGGTTTAAGATAATAGTCACAACTGAGTCTACTGTCGAGTAACAGCAATATATGTCATCGCGATTAATTTAAATTAAGCGACAATCGACCATTGACATTTTTGACGTTTAGAAAACAGGAATCAAATTAACAATTTGCTTATATTTATTTCTTTTCTTATATATTTTCAGCAATCCAATTAATTTCGCATTAAATCTTGCTGTTTTCAATTTTATTGTACTTAATTTTGTTTTTTGGCGGTATATACCGTATTTTTGTTTTCAATTATCCACCTCTGATACGAATTTTTGCTGTTACGATTCCACTGCAACCGATGTCATGGAACTATTTCCGAAACAATTTCCGTAGTATGACTGACGGCGAATCAGTTCTAGAACTAGTTCCAAAACTAGGTTCAAATGCAACCGGTTTCACTTTGGAGCTGTAAAATTGGTTGCTTTTGCCAGAAGGGGTTGCAAAGAAATGTAGCTATTCCAGTGATTCATTCTTTGGAACAGATGATTTTCCTGGGTTGCAGAAAGTATTCAAAAAAATTATTAAAGTTGACGTTATGTTTTGACTTTTCTAACACCGCTTACATCTTATGAGCACAGTTTTCTTGGATTTACTTGAAGCTCGTAGGAAAATTACATCTTTGTTATTTTTGCATGGCATCTTTTGTGGTGTAATTTAAATAAAATTCTTGTTCCTCAAAGAACAGTGAGCAGAAATATTTTCCTTTTCTTTGATATTCATAGAACTGATTATGCTTCTAATGAACCACTACAAAACCAAATAATCTTAGTGAAAATATAGATTTAAATATTTTTATTTACTTACTTCTTTTAAGTAGGTTATTATAAATAATTTGTTTTAGATATAAGTTGCTACCCTGTACGGACAATATTGTATTCATTGACTAAAATAGAGGATAATAACATTCGATAATTTTCCACAAGCAAATTATATAAAATTGTATATAATAATATACGGCCTAAAAACTTATATAAACATTTAATCGGTTATTTTAAAAATAATTAGAAAATGTTTTCTTTTGAGTGCCCAGTTGCGCTTTTTAAAATTGAATATGTCGGCTGCAATTAATCGATGAATCTGTTGACAAAGATATAAAAAAACTTGAAATTTTTTCTGTCAAAAATTAGTTTATTTTAAAATGGTAGGTTTTAGTTTTAAAAATCATTTAAGAATATTTGTTTCTATTTGGCATTTAGTGGCTATTTCGAAATTCAGTATGACGCACAGTGTGTCCAAAAGCACTTTTTATATGACAACTACTTCTATATACCTCAAATTAAAGGTATTTTAATTCTCTATCGATCCCCTTAACCAAATTTAAAAAAAAAAATTTTTTGTATGTTGTTCTCAAAAAAAAAAAAAAAATCTTTTCAGAAATTTTGAGACACCGTTTTTCGAAATACGACGATTTAAATCGCGGATTAATTAATTAAATTTTGAAAATTGTGAAAATTTTATTAGTTAAATTATTTAAATAACGATTTCACATCCTCTAAAATTATATTACAATAACTCTCGCGACTTAAGCCTTTCAAAATGTATAGACAATTTGGGTAAGTCAAAATTTGGATTATAGAAAGTCCAAAAAAAAATTTTTTGTATTTTTTAATGCAAAAATTAAAAATAATTGTTGACAAATTTTTATATTTCATTTAATTATTTAAAACAAATTTTTATTCTTTCACTTTATCCTTTTTTCTCTCCTTTCCCCTCTTTTTTCTTTTCCGTTTTTTTTAGATTTTGCAGAGGGGGGGGGGGGGGGGGTAATCCTATCCCCCTCTGGTGCCACACGTGATCATACTTAATATAAATAGTTTTATAAAGTTGGTTATATATGTTGATGTATTCCATATTTCGAATTAAAATATTTTAATTTTGACAGAATCTCCTCTTTTATATTCTTTATTTTTTTATTGACTGAAAATTAATTTAAAAACACAACTTTTCCTACTTACTGTATCGTAATTAGTTTTTCTGTGTTAGTCCGTACTATGTTAGTCACCCCATAATATGACAAACCCTTGTTATAGTGCCCGATACAGTTCATATAAATGGACACATGCAAGAACCGGTCCCTGTTGCAATGGGCCAAATAGATTTTTAAAATTTAGTAAGTTCGAAGCCACACTAAAAATATTTTTATAAACTTCTTTGCACTGAATAGAAATTATAAAGTCATTTGTATGGTCATAAGTTGATTACTCGAATGTCTAATATATCCAGTATAATGGAGAAGTCATTTGGCATACTTGCAATGTATCAACTTATGCCTACCGATATATTAACTAAATATTTCAAAATAAACATTTTACCAGATTAAAAATTACAAACAACTGGAATGTCTAGGCAAATTAAGTTTCTACCAAAAACGAAAATATGTTTAGCAAAATAATACCCTGATAACAACACAACACATATTTGCATAAATACAAATGTAAATAATACTTGTATCAGTACAAATACTACAACTAGTGCAATATAAATAGCAATGTAGGATATTGTAAATAATTTTAAATACAAATTCTGGGAAAAATATACACAGCAAAACCTGATACGTTATGGCAAGAAAATTCCTACAAACTAAATTTTCTTTCATTGGAACAGTTGCATTTTGCAGCTACTGAGACATAAAATTTGTTCAAGTAAGAAGAAAAATTTGGTAATTTCAGTAATTTTTGGCCAAAAGTTCATTTTTAAATAATTGTTGGTAGCTTTTTTCTATTTTTACAGATTTCTTTCTATACACCTACAAAAAAAAATTGTTGTCCCAACCGAATTTGGTTCCAACTGAATCGTTCGGTTGCCGCAACTGAAAATTCGGTTGTTTCAACCCTATTTCTGTTGTCACAACCTTATTTCGGTTGCCGCAACCCTTGGAGCAACAGAAATAGGGTTGTGACAACCGAATTATCGGGTGCAGCATCCGGACGATTCGGTTGGAACCAAAGTCGGTTGGGACAACAAAATTTTTTTGTAGGTGTAGGTGCAGCAAAAATTATTATTGTAGATTGTTCATCATTTAATATTCCATTTAATAAACAGGGAAATATTTTCGTAAAGAAATAATCATAGTTTTAAACGAGTAAAAAGGTTAAAGTCTAGCATACCAAATTTCATCAAAATATCTTAATATTTGCGAACTGCAGCGTATAAACAATATAATTTTGGGGGGACCCTTATATGAGCACTAGGTCTAAACATGGATCGATGTTCATCAAAATCAATAGGCTTCGTCCTTAGGCCAACATAGGTCTGTGTACTAAATTTCATCAAAATATCTTAATATTTGCGACCTGCAGCGTATAAACAGTATAATTTTGGGGGAACCCTTATATGGGCACTAGCTCTAAACATGGACCGATTTTAACCAAAATCAATAGGCGTCGTCCTTGGGCAGACGTAAGTCGGTGTACCAAGTTTCATCAAAATATCTTAATATTTGCGACCTGTAGAGTGCGCACAAGAATGCATGGACAGACAGACGGACGGACGGACAGACGGGCATCGTTAAATCGAAATAAAAAAAAATTCTGAGCCGATCGGTATACTATAAGGTGGGTCTAGGATCAATATTTTTTGGTGTTACAAACATCAGCACAAACTTATAATACCCTGACCACATAGTGGTGTAGGGTATAAAAAGAAACGGCTGCATAATATTTAAAACATGCCAACACACAGGAAAAAAAATTGCCAACCGAATTGCTAAGCCTATGTTGGTTGCTACAACCAACAAATTCGCTTGCTGAAACCATATTGGAATGTGAATTCTAAATATTTTGGGTATTGCAACTAAAATTCAGTTGTATAAACCGAATTTTGTTGTGATAACCAATATTCAGTTGTACCAACCTATTTTAGTAGATGCAACCGGATTTCAGTTGGAAAATGGCATATATTTTCTCTGTGTGAAGTAATGTTAAGTAACATAACTGGAAATACACAAATATTGTGTATTTTCATTGTGTGTTTTTACGAGGCATTTCATGAATTGCCTGAATATATTTGTGTTGCTGTATTTATTTATTCATTAATAGCAGATATTAGATGTGTGATTATTGAGCAACATATTAAATATGCTTCAATTTAATTTTAGTTAAAAACGGAAATAAAATTACAAAGAATATACTGATATGGTTCTTTATGCAAAACACACACTTTGAATGTATTTGTGTGTGTGAAAAGAATAACAAAAACGAAATTATAGTATAAAACACGCAGGATATTTTTAATAAAATGTACAATATCACATGTGTATTATGGTGGATCGATTCTTTTCTTTAAAAGAATTTCGTTTGTGCTAGGAAAATATTTATAAGTAAGTTGTGGATAGAAAGAAATATATTTCTAGAAAGTTTCAGGCAATTTGGTAATGACTTTTAGGTGAACTTTTTGAAGAAATTGCTTTGTTTTTTGGAAATGAATTTCTTAGAAAAAGCATATTCTATATTTTTTTTATCGGCCAGAAAGAAAATGAAAATTTCGATCGGACATAATTTGAGGATTTCACAGCAAACCTACAGCTAAAATTTATACCCATTTAGAACAATTGTCTTTTTCGACCAAGTTGCCATACAGCTCACAATTATTAACGGATTTCAAAATGGAAAATTATATTGCAGCTTAAAAAATTCTTCATCGATTTTTATAAACAACTTGATAAAAATGTTCTGCTTTTGATATTAACCCGTAGTGGACAAGTTGTTCGGTTTTCACCCAGTAGTTTCAAAAAGGCTGCACACAAAAAATTGCAAATCAAATTTATTCCTATGAAAAGTCTGTGACTCTTAGTTGTGACTGTATTCCCCTTGTGCTTGATGTTGTAAAGCCACAATTAATATTTTTGTTTGGAAACTTAAAAAAAAGGGAAATAATAATACCTGGTATCGACAAAATCATAACATTGAAAAATAAAATTTGCATTATATAAATTATATTGTTGTTTTGTTTGGTTTAGAATGATTTCTGATGTCTGTAGAAGGCGGGTTACTGGAGTATTGCTTCATTTTGCTTATAATTCTATGGCATATGGCATTAATGGGTTAAATTGTGTTACCAAATACAAGAAGCTCATTATTCCTTATAGCATTTAAAAATTAAAATATTCTTGATTTTTATTATTAAAACAAGATATTCATTATTTTTTATAGCACGAATAAATTTAAATTTTCTTTCTTTTATGATAAATGATACTGATATTGGTTTAAACATTCAAATATTAAATATCGATGTAGAAATTTATTAGCTGAAAAGTTCTATATACCCGCATGTACAATATGACGAAGCAGTATTTGTCGTGACGCAAGTAAAACAAGTAACAAAATGAAGGTCGAGCATGCCAACTATATAATACCCTACCATAGTAGAGTTTGCTAAAAACCGAATAATTTGAAAACCGCGGTTTTTCAAAATTATAAAAACCGCGGTTTCGGTTATTTTTCGGTTTTCTTGTGATATTAATAGAATTGTTTTAAAATAATTTAATATGTATGTATAACAATTAAATAATTTAATACATTCAATATATTTATTAAAATTCGATCGAATTTCTCACTCGAATAAATGCAATAACACCATTGCCGAAAAAAAACGCGGAAACCGTTATAAGTTAAAATTTTTTATTCATTTTTCGGCAGATTAAACTGCAATTTAGCATTTTGTTTAATTTTAGAACAGTTGTTGCGCGCCATCTGATGTTGAGTTGGCGAACTTTGTTGAAGCTTTTTAGTTCATAGCCCTGTTATATTATTTTACTTCGGTAGGGTTAAGTGCTATGGGAACACCGAAGGAGGACGCTGCGATATGTATGAGGAATAGAAAAAAACTCATACATATTACCATATTTCATAAATTTATGTTGCCTTGGTTGGGGCTCGAACCCGCAACCTCACGTGTAACAGTCCAACGCGCTAACCATTACACCACATTACACTACAGCGCGGTGAAAATCTGAACTGAATACGTGAAACTCAATATCTCTTAAACTACATGACTTTTGGTGTAATTATACCCTACACCACTATGTGGTCAGGGTATTATAAGTTTGTGCTGATGTTTGTAACACCAAAAAATATTGGTCGTAGACCCACCTTATAGTATACCGATCGGTTCAGAATTTTTTTTTATTTCGATTTAACGATGTCCGTCTGTCCGTCCGTCCGTCCGTCTGTCTGTCTGTCCATGCAATCTTGTGCGCACTCTACAGGTCGCAACTATTAAGATATTTTGATGAAATTTGGTAAGCAGACCTATGTTGGCCCAAGGACGAACAAGTTTGATTTTTTTGAACATCGGTCCATGTTTAGACCTAGTGCCCATATAAGGGTCCTACCAAAATTATACTGTTTATATGCTGCAGGTCGTAAATATTAAGATATTTTGATGAAATTTGGTACACAGACCTATATTGGCCCAGTAACGCAGCCTATTGATTTTGGTGAACATCGGTCCATGTTTAGACCTAGTGCCCATATAAGGGTCCTACCAAAATTATACTCTTTATATGCTGCAGGTCGTAAATATTAAGATATTTTGATGAAATTTGGTACACAGACCTACATTGGCCCAATAATGCAGCCTATTGATTTTGGTGAACATCGGTCCATGTTTAGACCTAGTGCCCATATAAGGGTCCTACCAAAATTATAATGTTTATACGCTGCATGTCGCAAATATTAAGATATTTTGATGAAATTTGGTACACAGACCTATATTGGCCCAATAAGGCAGCCTATTGATTTTGGTGAACATCGGTCTATGTTTAGACCTAGTGCCCATATAAGGGTCCTACCAAAATTATACTGTTTATACGCTGCAGGTCGTAAATATTAAGATATTTTGACGAAATTTGGTACACAGACCTATGTTAGCCCAATAACGCAGCCTATTGATTTTGGTGAACATCGGTCCATGTTTAGACCTAGTGCCCATATAAGGGTCCTACCAAAATTATACTGTTTATACGCTGCAGGTCGTAAATATTAAGATATTTTGACGAAATTTGGTACACAGACCTATGTTAGCCCAATAACGCAGCCTATTGATTTTGGTGAACATCGGTCCATGTTTAGACCTAGTGCCCATATAAGGGTCCTACCAAAATTATACTGTTTATACGCTGCAGGTCGTAAATATTAAGATATTTTAATGAAATTTGGTACACAGACCTACATTGGCCCAATAACGCAGCCTATTAATTTTGGTGAACATCGGTCCATGTTTAGACCTAGTGCCCATATAAGGGTCCTACCAAAATTATAATGTTTATACGCTGCAGGTCGCAAATATTAAGATATTTTGATGAAATTTGGTACACAGACCTATATTGGCCCAATAACGCAGCCTATTGATTTTTGTGAATATCGGTCTATGTTTAGACCTAGTGCCCATATAAGGGTCCTACCAAAATTATACTGTTTATACGCTGCAGGTATTAATATTAAGATATTTTGATGAAATTTGGTACATAGACCTATGTTGGCCCAAGGACGAAGCCTATTGATTTTGGCGAACATCGGTCCATGTTTAGAACTAGTGCCCATATAATGGTCCCCCCAAAATTATATTGTTTATACGCTGCAGGTCGCAAATATTAAGAAATTGGATGAAATTTGGTACATAGACCTATGTTGGCCCAAGGACGAAGCCTATTGATTTTGGTGAACATCGGTCCATGTTTAGAACTAGTGCCCATATAAGGGTCCCCCCAAAATTGGCTTGGTTACAAACTGCAGGTCGCAAATATTAAGATATTTTAATGAAATGTGGTGCGCTGACTCACATTATAGAAAATTTTGACATAAGCCCCATTTTAACCCATTCGAATTTCGGATCCAAACAATACACCAGACTGGTGTAGGGTATTGTATAGTCGGCATGCCCGACTTTAACCTTTTTACTCGTTTTTTATTTATTTTATTTATTTTTATTATTTTATTTATTTTTTCTCTTTAGAAATTTATTTAGTCAGAACATATGTAAATGAAAAAATTAATTTAACTTAGTAATAGAAAAGAAAATAAAAAAAATTACTGTTTGAAGTCTTTTTTGCTTTCAAGTCTGGGCAATTTCGCACGGCTCTCTAATGTCGTCACCATAACAGCCTCTACATTTTCCGGTATAACTCGTTTGGAAACGCTAGCTAGCAATTGAACGTGTCGTTCTGTTGCAGGTCGTAAAATAGGTTGTGTGGGTTTTTTAAGCCACCACAAGACACAGCTGCATGTCGTAAACTTACTTAAGCTAAATCGGTTACAGGTAGAATTGAGCATAAAATTATCATAAAGGATTTTCCAGAAGTAATAAAAGGCGCACTTGCTTAACAGAATTTGTGGTCAGATTAACGTTTAATTTACATGTAAGTACTTTATGGGCAGTTTTGACAACAAAATCAGTTACAGGTAGAATTGAGCATAAAATTATCATAAAGGATTTTCCAGAAGTAATAAAAGGCGCACTTGCTTAACAGAATTTGTAGTCAGATTAACGTTTAATTTACATTTAAGTACTTTATGGGCAGTTTTGACAACAAAATCGGTTACAGGTAGAATTGAAATTACCATTTCATTCTTATTACCTCGTCTCCTAGACCATATATAACGCAACAGTTTTTGTGAATGCATTAAGTCGTTGTGAAGAACTCGAAGTGTGAAGTGCTAATTTGAGATAAAAAAATATTTAAAAAAAAATCATTCCAAATCAAGAAGTTTACAATGAATCCACCATCCTCTACACCGCAAGATGAAGCAATAACAACATCAACAACTACAGGCATGATGTTACTGTTTTTGGTATGTCTACTGATTTGACTGATCTTAATTTACCAACCCATCTGGATATCTTGAGATATTATTTTTACTTGAGCGAACAAAAAAAGTTGTCCTATAAAGCATTCACTATTCAAGTACAAGATAAGTTGATTGGAATTTGAGAAAAACTTGGTATGGAAATAATGCTGAAAAAAAGTGTATGTAATAAATTGAATAGATTGCTTGACAAATATCAAGAGCAAATCAAGAGAAGAAACAAACCCCAACAATTTACAGAGTATGTAAAATCTCTGGAAACAATTTTTTTCATTGGAACATGTAATTGCGATTTGAAGGCAGCTCCATGTGCATGCGGTTTGGTTCCCGAACGCCTCAAAGAGTTTATGCACGATCAACATAATCAGAGAAGTCTAACAATGGATGGATTTGCGATGGAAATTGAAGAGCAAGGAGCAACGTCTATGTCATCAATGCCAACATACCAAGATCCCGATGATTCAACATACGCACCGCCACCGGTTCAAGAAGATTTGGATATAAGCACAAGTTCACAATACACACAGAGATACGATTGTTTTAACTTTGCCTTGGTATGTGACAGATTTGGCGTGCCTGATAGAGTAGCATCAGCAATGGGAACAGCTCTTTTCCAAGATTTTAAAATGAAAGATATCCATGGCAAACCTCTCATCATGGATAAATCGAAAGTTCGCCGAGAAAAAGAGAAATGCAGACAAGAAGTGCTTCGCAAACGGTTAGATGATACCAATTTGTTAGCATTTTCATTCGATGGCAGAAAAGATGATACTTTAACGAGAGATACAATTGATGAGAAGTATCATACTAGAATGGTAAAAGAACCTCATCTTGTTATTTTGAGAGAACCGAATTCTGAATTGATTGGTTACGTAAGACTGGAACATGAAACCGCTGAATACAAAACAACCAAATTAAATGATTTTTTCAACGATAAAAATATATCACTGGATGCATTAATTGGCATATGCACTGACGGTGAGCCAACAAACACTGGCCCAAACGGTGGAATTATACGACGATTCGAATTGCTGTTAAAAAGACCATTGCATTGGTTCGTTTGCCTTCTACACTTCAACGAACTTCCGTTTCGGCATTTGTTTGAAGCTTTGGATAAATCAACCAGCACTGGACCAAGGTCGGCAACCGGAAAATTGAGCCGTCAAATCGAAACTTGTGAAACTCTTCCGGTAAGTTATTGCTATTACTCATTTATTATAATTGTCAACCGTTTTTAATTGTTTTATTTTTATATATTTTCAGGTGGTGGACGGCTTTCAGAAAATTGAGTTGAAAAATATGCCCCCTGCTCCAGAAAAAATTGAATTTTCCACCGATTCCAAGTACTTATACGACATGGCCCATGCAATTTCTAGCGGCGTGGTTTCAGTGGATCTGGCAAACATCAAACCAGGGAAAATTGTACATTCTCGGTGGCTCACCAAGGCCGCTAGACTATTACGATTATATGTGACAACGGAAAATCCAGATGCAAATTTAAGATTACTGGTTGAATTTATAATTACATGTTATGTGCCAATGTACTTCAATATCAAGTATTACAGCTCTGTCGTGTACGGTAGTAGATTATTTTTCAAATTCATTAGTTGGTCAAGATTTCTAGAACCTCGTTTACGCAAAATTGTCAATAAAGTAATTACAGATAATTCATATTATGCGCATTCGGAAAATATCTTGTTATCAATGTTGTTTGATGCTAGCAAAGAAAAGCGCGACTGTGCTATCAAGATAATTCTACGCTATCGAACCGATGTTGACGACCCAACGGGACTTAGAGCTTATAAAAAACCAGATATAAACTTTTATTGCACAAGTTACACGGAAATGATCAATATGAATGACATAAATGACGTATTTGAACCACCATTCACGCGAAGCATTCCATACGATACTTTGAAAGAATATTTAAATCAAGATGATCCACCGTTTAATGATCCAAAAATTCCATCACACATACAAGAAACAGAACGACACGTTCAATTGCTAGCTAGCGTTTCCAAACGAGTTATACCGGAAAATGTAGAGGCTGTTATGGCGACGACATTAGAGAGCCGTGCGAAATTGCCCAGACTTGAAAGCAAAAAAGACTTCAAACAGTAATTTTTTATTTTTTCTTTTCTATTACTAAGTTAAATTAATTTTTTCATTTACATATGTTCTGACTAAATAAATTTCTAAGGAGAAAAAATAAATAAAATAATAAAAATAAATAAAATAAATAAAAAATAATAAAATAAAGTGCCAAAAATGGTGATTTTTTAAAATGTTTGTATGGGGAACCCCCCAGGGGAGTTCCAGGGGGTGTGCCACTGGCATGGGTGGATCGGCCCTCCAAAGTTAGTGGAGGGCCGATCTTAGTGGACTCGATTGGGGCACTCTAAATGGGTCAAAGTGTGATTTTTCAAAACTTGACCCTACGGGACAAAAGTCAACAGTTGGGGGGTATTAGAATTCGTTTTAGAGGTATGGTTCCTTCGGAAAAGTTTCTTATTTTGATCCCTAGAATACGATTTTGGGATCAAAATAAGAATTGGCGATACGATTGCCTCCCCACAAATCGACCCGGCCTAGGTTACATATATCCTTACCAGTGTTTAAAAAATATTGAGTCTAAAAATAGATTTCAAAAATTTTTTTTAAAAATCTAGAAAATTGTTTTCTATTTGAAATAATGATAAAATAAGTCATTATCAGTAACTCATTATTATACGTTTTAAAATAATGCAGAAGGTAATTGGGTGTCATTACTGGTAGTCAAAAAATAATGATATGTCATTACCGTTTCTACACTGGTAATATAACAGAACTATTTCTAAATTTTGGCTTAAAATGAAATTTGTTGAAACTGACAATATTGTTAAAAATTATTTAATCTACAAATGATTTCTATTCAGTTACTAAATTTGTGTTCCCTACTAAAAAAAATTATATCACTTCTGATATTATATATAATCATATCCGAAAAATGAGAACATCTAACTGTATCAAATTAGATCATATTATGATCACATTAGATCTAATTTGACACAATTAGATCTAATTTGATGGAATATGATATGGTTTGATATAATTTTATCCGGATTTTGTCCTCATCCAAATATATCAAATATAATATAATCATATCCAACTAGATATAATAGTATACAATTCGGTACAATTATACATAATTATATGAGGCATATGTAACTATATATATAGGTCTATATAATTGGATATTTTAATATGTTGCACTATATATTGTGCAATATATAACAAGATATAGTTATATATTTAGGATATAATTTCGTAAAATTTTATATAACTATATCTTGGTATATGTGTCCCAATATATAATTATACAAAATATTATATGATAATATATGACTATATCAAAACTTTTTTACTTGGGTTATTATTTATCTTAATACGTTTGCAAAAATTTTCGCACAAAATATTAGTTATACCCTACACCACTATGTGGTCAGGGTTTTATAAGTTTGTGCTGATGTTTGTAACACCAAAAAATATTGGTCGTAGACCCACCTTATAGTATACCGATCGGTTCAGAATTTTTTTTTATTTCGATTTAACGATGTCCGTCTGTCTGTCCGTCCGTCTGTCTGTCTGTCCATGCAATCTTGTGCGCACTCTACAGATCGCAACTATTAAGATATTTTGATGAAATTTGGTACGCAGCCCTATGTTGGCTCAAGGACGAACAAGTTTGATTTTGGTGAACATCGGTCCATGTTTAGACCTAGTGCCCATATAAGGGTCCTACCAAAATTATACTCTTTATACGCTACAGGTCGTACATATTAAGATATTTTGACGAAATTTGGTACACAGACCTATGTTAACCCAATAACGCAGCCTATTGATTTTGGTGAACATCGGTCCATGTTTAGACCTAGTGCCCATATAAGGGTCCTACCAAAATTATACTGTTTATACGCTGCAGGTCGTAAATATTAAGATATTTTGATGAAATTTGGTACACAGACCTACATTGGCCCAATAACGCAGCCTATTGATTTTGGTGAACATCGGTCTATGTTTAGACCTAGTGCCCATATAAGGGTCCTACCAAAATTATAATGTTTATACGCTGCAGGTCGCAAATATTAAGATATTTTGATGAAATTTGGTACACAGACCTATATTGGCCCAATAACGCAGCCTATTGATTTTGGTGAACATCGGTCTATGTTTAGACCTAGTGCCCATATAAGGGTCCTACCAAAATTATACTTTTTATACGCTGCAGGTCGCAAATATTAAGATATTTTGATGAAATTTGGTATATAGACCTATGTTGGCCCAAGGACGAAGCCTATTGATTTTGATGAACATCGGTCCATGTTTAGAACTAGTGCCCATATAAGGGTCCCCCCAAAATTATATTTTTATACGCTGCAGGTCGCAAATATTAAGATATTTTGATGAAATTTGGTACATAGACCTATGTTGGCCCAAGGACGAAGCCTATTGATTTTGGTGAACATCGGTCCATGTTTAGAACTAGTGCCCATATAAGGGTCCCCCCAAAAATGGCTTGGTTACAAACTGCAGGTCGCAAATATTAAGATATTTTAATGAAATTTGGTGCGCTGACTCACATTATAGAAAATTTTGACATAATCCCCATTTTAACCCATTAGAATTTCGGATCCAAACAATACACCAGACTGGTGTAGGTTATTGTATAGTCGCCATGCCCGACTTTAACCTTTTTACTCGTTTTAACAAAAATTTATTTTAAGCCAAAAATTAGAACCAGTGTTGTTTACTGGTCACTGGTTAATGGTGGATCTGGTTAATATAATTTTATATAATTAAATATCTTTTGATATAATCATATACAAATATATGTTTCACAATACTCGACAAGTTATGATTGTATAAAATCATAAATGATTATATAAAAATCATATATGATTATATAAAAAATATTTTTACTAGGGTATCCACTAGACCGTACCTCAAAAAAAAAGTTAGCCGTACACCCTCATATTTGCTGAACGTAGGGGTCGCCTTTTCCAATTTTTCGTTATAGCTTCGGCACTTTAAATCGGATTTTAAAGTGTGATATATCGATTTTTTCGCCTCGAGGAGACCAGTCTTTCGCTATAAAGGAAAAATTCAATTATGAAAAAAATTTCTACTGGGTTTAGCGAAAAACTTCCTTAGCAAAAGTTTAATGATTTTTTGCGAGCTTTAATTTTCTGACATTAGGGTTGTACATTTGGGTTGTAGCAACTGAGATCTGGTGGGTAACTACTAGAACGGGATACTTGAGCTCAAAATGCCCTTAGAGCAAAACACTGATCTCCTCGAGAGAAAAACATCGATGTATCATACTTTAAGATCCGACTGTAAATGCCAAAGTTATAACGAAAAATGTAAAATGGCAACCCATACATTCGGCAAAAAAAAAAAAATTTTTTTTTGAAACCTCCTTGCAAAAATACTTCATATTGGAGGGTGTACGGCGAACTTTTTTTTTTGCCTGTAAGGTGGTACGCTCTAGTATCCACACTGTATGCAGTGCTCGCTGGCGTACCTAACAATCTACTCATTTTTACTAAATTAATAAAACCTGCCGATTATTCTCATAATTTCCTTAGAACCATTTCCTAGCTATAGTTTAAAACTGGATCATAACGAACCAGTGTCAGAGCTATCGTAGTTTGAAGTAACCGTAAACACTGCCAGAGTTGCCGAAAACTGGTTTTATTATTATACATTTAAAAATGTTTGTTATTATTTGCTATTCCCGAAATATACATAAATAGTAGTGAACCGAGTTGCCGAAGCCGGTTATAGGAATCGGAATCACTAGAATAAGTAACTGAAGTAGTTTAAGATCTTAGCAAATAAAGCTTTGTATGATACAGGATTCCAGAGTTTTAGTAAAGAAAATAGGCGGTCGTTGTTTTTATTTTAAAGGAAGCATCCGTTTGACGAACCTCAACAAACTGAGTCATATTCCAGCCGAAGAAAAAACTCCATTACATACGGACAAGGGAAGTCTCCAAACGCGGACCCTCAGATTTTAATGAGCTTCTGATATGTTATAGAGGAGAAAAATCTAAAGGACACATATTTTTTTAGCCGCCCAATCTTATATTTAAGGTTTATAAGATTGGGTAAAGATGGCCAAATTTTTTGTCTTTTTTCGATTTATTTCATATTTGTTCCAAAGTAACTATAGGAACTATAGGTACATGCTTAAGCATCCCTGCAAAAAGGAGCATCAAATTTTTTCAGAATGACTTTTTTCTCTACATTGAAATTAATATAGTGCAAAAGTTAAAGACTACACATAAAACAAGACATACCCTACGGGGAAAGGGACCGGTCCAAGATGACATGGAGGATAGATCCAAGGGGACACAGACAGGTCGTTGATCGGTCTTTTTATTTGAAAGTGACATATCACATGGCGTTGTCATTGGAGGTGCACTCAAAAAAGTTTGACAGTTACTACATGACAGTTGTTTGTGTAGTAATCAGTAGTTGTTGTTTTTAACAGTAATTACGGTTGTTTTTCTATAGAAAAATGCAAAACAACTGTCATGAGGGTTATTTAAGAAAACAGCTAACGAAAAGGACTGTAATTTCGTAACAGTTGTTTAAAACAGTTATTTTTAATGTCATAATAAACAACTACCAAAACAGTAATTTTACAGTTAACAGTTATTTTTGGTATATATTTAAAAAATAAAAAATTTCGTTTAATTTTAAAAATTCTTGTTTAGTAGGTTTGAGGTTAAGAAGAAGAATAAACATTTTCTTTAAAAGTTATAAACACATTAAATTTGCAAATCAGACTAGATCCAGTTTCTGCCTTTTTTTATGGACAGACTTCGTCAGTGATTTTTCATTAAATTGTATTATTGTTTATATTTTTATTGTCAGATTGTCTCTATATGAATACTTTCAGAAGTGATCAAACAGACATATACAAACATTCTAGTTTAGATTTCCTGTTTATCTTCTTATTTCCTGCGTGTCACCTTTTCGCAAATGTTGCCACATTTGTTAAATTCTTTTTTAGTTTATATTTCTTATTATTGATAATTTCTAGTTTGAGAATAAAAATCAGAAACTTGTATTGTATCTGCAATGCATAAAAGCATAATAACTGGAGAACGGTTTGGAATTTGATATTGTTAAAAATAAGTCAAATCGATTTGGAACCCATTTGACAGATTTTTCTACTGACGTATTATTTTAAGTGCATGTACATATCTTATTTAATTTTAAACTATATATTATTGTGGTAAGTAAGAAAATGTCATCTTAAACAATTAAAAAGATGTGCTTTTCGAGAATGTTTTGTGAAAGCTATTAAAATATACATATAAGAATTTGCAATTTAACTAAACATTTTTGTTTCCCCTTTTTGTTTGTTCTATAAAGTTTTTTAAAATGAGGAAATTGTGTGCAAGCACATTCTGCAAACTTATACTAATAATAACATTTTCATTACTGGTTTCTATAGAAAAGCTTAGCGTAATTTAAGAATAGTTTTAGTCTGTTTCAAAAAAAAAAAAAAAAAAAAAATAGAAAAGGAAAAACAATGTACACAGAAAGAATTTACAAAATTCTAATAAAATTATTAAACATCTTTCTCATACCATTTTTGTAAATATAACGAGTAAAAAGGTTAAAGTCGGGCATGCCGACTATACAATACCCTACACCAGTCTGGTGTATTGTTTGGATCCAAAATTCGAATGGGTTAAAATGGGGCTTATGTCAAAATTTTATATAATGTGAGTCAGCGCACCAAATTTCATTAATATATCTTAATATTTGCGACCTGCAGTTTGTAACCAAGCCAATTTTGGGGGGACCCTTTTATGGGCACTAGTTCTAAACATGGACCGATGTTCACCAAAATCAATAGGCTTCGTCCCTGGGCCAACATAGGTCTATGTACCAATTTTCATCAAAATATCTTAATATTTGCGACCTGCAGCGTATAAACAGTATAATTTTGGTAGGACCCTTATATGGGCACTAGGTCTAAACATGGACCGATGTTCACCAAAATCAATAGCCTGCTATATTGGGCCAATATAGGTCTGTCTACCCAATTTCATCAAAATATCTTAATATTTCCGACCTGCAGCGTATAAACATTATAATTTTGGTAGGACCCTTATATGGGCACCAGGTCTAAACATAGACCGACGTTCACCAAAATCAATAGGCTGCGTTATTGGGCCAATATAGATCTGTGTACCAAATTTCATCAAAATATCTTAATATTTGCGACCTGTAGCGTATAAAAATTATAATTTTGGTAGGACCCTTATATCGGCACTAGGTCTAAACATGGACCGATGTTCACCAAAATCAATAGGCTGCGTTATTGGGCCAATGTAGGTCTGTGTACCAAATTTCGTCAAAATATCTTAATATTTACGACCTGCAGCGTATAAACAGTATAATTTTGGTAGGACCCATATATGGGCACTAGGTCTAAACATAGACCGATGTTCACCAAAATCAATAGGCTGCGTTATTGGGCTAACATAGGTGTGTATACCAAATTTCGTCAAAATATCTTATTATTTACGACCCGCAGCGTATAAACAATATAATTTTGGTAGGACCCTTATATGGGCACTAGGTCTAAACATGGACCGATGTTCACCAAAATCAAACTTGTTCGTCCTTGGGCCAACATACGTCTGCATACCAAATTTCATCAAAATATCTTAATAGTTGCGACCTGTAGAGTGCGCACAAGATTGCATGGACAGACAGACAGACAGACGGACGGACGGACAGACGGACATCGTTAAATCGAAATAAAATATATTTCGATATTTTTTGGTGTTACAAACATCAGCACAAACTTACAAAACCCTGACCACATAGTGGTGTAGGGTATAAAAATGGTATGATGTTTTTATACACATTTGTGTATAAAAACATCAATTTACAAACATTTCAAACAAAAAAAATTGTTGGAGATCAAATTTCAATTAAAAAAAATATATTTTTTATATCTGAATATTTTTTTTTTAATTCTTATAAAGAATATATCCATTAAAAAAATTATTTTTCTTTCGGTTGGATTTTTTTTTTTTTCAATCAGAAAATTTTGGGATAATTTGAGAAAGGCTCGAAATTAATCCAAAATTATACATTAACGGTGGGTCTCATACTGTAGGTTTACCTTTAACTTAACTAAAAACAAAATAAAATGTCAAAAAAATGTACACAAAACAATAACAAATTTTTGGGTTAACTATTAACCTAAGTTTAAACCTGCAGTATGAGACCCACCGTAACAGACCAATGCATAAAGTCTCTATATAGTTTAATTATTTAATAATAAAGCTACAGACTATTACATAAATATTTTTTATTGAATTGGGAAAGCCCTAAATTTTTATCAAAATTTCGTCCAGAGTACGGCGAAAAATGTACTAAATTTGCAAAATTATAAACTACATATATCCACTTAGCGATGATTTCCTTGTCAAAAGAAAAGTTTTGGTATCAATATTGCTCTATTTAGAATATATTGTTTCCACCACATTGAATTTCTGATAAAACGCGGAAAATCTTGAATTTCAAAAAATCTGAAACACATGTTCACTTAAATCGTCTATAGATTATGATATGTAAGTTTGATATTTCAATCACAAATATCTCCGTACAAAAGAGTCATAAATTTGTTTTTTTTTTATAGAATATCTTTGAAAATAGGACATTTCAGGATATGCTTGAACATTTTATACATACCGCTGGACGCGCCTCTGAAAAACATTTCATATGATACCCATATTGAGTACACAGAAAAAATTTACAAAATTCTGTTTGTAATGTTAAACACCTTTTTTGCATAAACAAACAAAAAATTTTTTAAAAAGGCACCAACAATGGAATTTGTATATACAAATCCCTTTTTGTAACTTTTTTGTAATTTGTTAAAAATGAAATCAATTTTTTTTAACAATGTGTTTTGTAAATACAATAATTTTTTTTTGTAACTTGTTTGTATTTGTTAAAAATAAAAAAATAAAATTCAACAACGAGTTTGTTATATTAAAACAATTATTCGCTTTATGTTGTCGTATTGACAAAAAAAAAATACTTTTTTGAAATTTTTGTTACAATTTACAAACATTTGAGCAATTGAAAACAAAAAATAAATGATTTGTTTTTTTTTTGTTTCAAAAAATTCTAAGGCTATTTTTTTTGATATTTTTGATACAATTTACAAACATTTAATAAAAAAATTGTTAGATATCTAAGTAAAAAGTCAACAATTTTTTTTAATTACTTAAAATTTTGTGATACTTTTTTCTGTATATGTTTTCTTCAGCTAAGATACAAATTTCTCACAAAAACTAAAAAAATTCCTTTTTTAAAAATGATCCAGCTCGTGAGATCTCATTGCTAGACCCGAAATATTTTGGGAATCATCATAAAACAAACCAAGGTTTATTTTGAGGGGACACTTTTTTTCTGTCCATATGGGGTGAGTCGCTCTAATAAACATGCATTCCTGTACATATACGTAGCATATGTGGCCATTAGACTCCATATTTTCATATGGAGAACGTTTTTTTCTTCTTATTTGTGCGGATTATTGTAGCACTAGGTCTAAAAGTTTCGTGGTGCAAATTTGAAAAAATCGTTACCAATGCGACTAAAGTTTTTGATTCCCCAAATAGTTATTGTCGAGATTATTGAAACACTAGATCTAAAACTTATGTGGCACAATTTTGAAAAATATCGGACCTACGACCAAGGTTTTCCATTTTGGAAAACATTTCAAAAACTTCAAAATTTTTGGGAGATATATTTACTTACACAGGCAGTAATAAGTAGACTCAAATCAATGTGCATTTTGTATTCTTTTTAAGTGCAAGAAGAAAAATTGCAAAATTTTCTAGAATAGAGGAAAAAACGCAATTTTAGATAAAAATCTAGTCGGAATATCTCGATTAATCCTAGTCCGATTTAAAAGATTTCAGCAGGCCAAAACTAATTAAACACAGGAAACTTCTGCAGTCAGAATTTGTTAGCTGTTTAAGTAGTATTTCAGTTTTGTTGTTTTAAGTGAAAATAACATTTTCTTTGGTAAAAGAAATGGGAATAAATACATTCATTCGTAAGTCATTAAAAAAAAAAAACAAATAAAGCCTCATTCATACTGAACCCAAAACTAGAAGTTTTCGTTTTTTAAGTTTTCGATTTGAAATTTTTATGGAATTTGACAATCGAAAACAAATTAAATTTAAAACGAGTAAAAAGGTTAAAGTCGGGCATGCCGACTATACAATACCCTACACCACTCTGGTTCGTTTGGATCCGAAATTCGAATGGGTTAAAATGGGGCTTGTGTCAAAATTTTCTATAATGTGAGTCAGCGCACCAAATTTCATTAAAATATCTTTATATTTGCGACCTGCAGTTTGTAACCAAGCCAATTTTGGGGGGACCCTTATATGGGCACTAGTTCTAAACATGGACCGATGTTCACCAAAATCAATAGGCTTCGTCCTTGGGCCAACATAGGTCTACGTACCAAATTTCATCAAAATATCTTAATATTTGCGACCTGCAGCGTATAAACAATATAATTTTGGGGGGACCCTTATATGGGCACTAGTTCTAAACATGGACCGATGTTCACCAAAATCAATAGGCTGCGTTATTGGGCCAATGTAGGTCTGTGTACCAAATTTCATCAAAATATCTTAATATTTACGACCTGCAGCGTATAAACAGTATAATTTTGGTAGGACCCTTATATGGGCACTAGGTCTAAACATGGACCGATGTTCACCAAAATCAATAGGCTGCGTTATTGGGCTAACATAGGTCTGTGTACCAAATTTCGTCAAAATATCTTAATATTTACGACCTGCAGCGTATAAACAATATAATTTTGGTAGGACCCTTATAGGGGCACTAGGTCTAAACATGGACCGATGTTCAAAAAAATCAAACTTGTTCGTCCTTGGGCCAACATAGGTCTGCGTACCAAATTTCATCAAAATATCTTAATAGCTGCGACCTGTAGAGTGCGCACAAGATTGCATGGACAGACAGACGGACGGACAGACGGACATCGTTAAATCGAAATAAAAAAAAATTCTGAACCGATCGGTATACTATAAGGTGGGTCTACGACCAATATTTTTTGGTGTTACAAACATCAGCACAAACTTATAATACCCTGACCACATAGTGGTGTAGGGTATAACTACTAGTTTTGGGTTCAGTATGAATGAGGTATAAGATAAAACAGTGTGAATTAGTAAAATTCAATTTATTCAGTCATTTATAAAAATACAAAAATAATGTATGTAAGTAATTTTTGTTAGTTGTTTTGACTAATTTGTGGTTCATTTTATTAATAGACAAAAATAAAAGAAAATGTAATTTTAATTTAATGAAATGTTAGTGGTCTTGTTTTCAAGGGAAAATTAATTTGTTTTTCAGTAAATTTGCAGAGGTCTTTACATACAAAATATTTTAACGATTTTAACAATTTTAAAAAAGTTTTTAAATATTGAAAATTTCGGTTTCATATCGCCCAGATTTAAGGTCCCCAATAGTTTTTTTTTTCTCAATTTATTCCACATAATTTTTAAAACTTGTGCCATAATAATAGAAAAACTAATTGATAAAAAATGGAAATCTTAAAAAAAATGCGGTTCTAGTATCCACACATGTGGATCATCCATGTGTTGATAAATGTGGATGCATGTATGGGGATTTTTGCCTCCATGTACGGACATTAGAATGTCTCCATATTTCACAAAGTTTCGGAACGGGTAATCTATTAGCACTCAGATCGAAAATTATCAGATCGAAAATTTAAGAAGCGCCCAAATATTATTATTTTCTTAAAATAAAATTTAGTATAATATTATTCTAAAAAAAAAAAAATAATAACAAAACGTTTAAATTAGATAAAATTGTATCAGAATAATTCGCAAATAACTTTTATGCCAAATAAAAAACAGAAAAGCCTCAAACTAGCACATCTTTATGAAAAGCTCTAACCGAAAATCATGCGAGTTTTGCAAGGTATATAAGTGATTAGTAGGGCAAGAAATTTCATGCAAATGCATGTTTTTTCTCGATAGTCCAAAACTAATATGGACTAAATATTTATCCGAATCATCAAATTTAGAACAAAATGGCATCGATTTGTAGTGGCATATTTTTGCATATTTTGCCAAAAATGCATATTTTTGCATATTTTGACTTTAAATATTTTGACTTTGGTGCCTTTTTAATGCATATTTTGTGCTTCTTAATGCATATTTTCAATTTTAGGAGCATTTTTTCTTTTGTAAAAAAATATAAAAAATTGATAGGTTTTCATATTTTGATTCAATCAAAATAATCATTCTTAAAAACGTTATTGACCTATGAGAAATCTTCGAGTTCTGTGTCTGTTTGCAAAATAACTAACTTAAATATATTTTTAAGTTTTAAAGTGCATTATTTTTGCAAAAATAATAGTTTTTAATGCATATTTTTATTTTTTAGCCGTATATTTTAGGCGCATATTTTCCATTTTAAAGTGCATGAAATTCCTTCCCTACCCAGCAGAAATTCGGAAGCGGTAAAAATCAGTAAAAATTATTAGAGCTTCTTTTCTGCTTCGTTTACTGCTTCTGAGGATTTATAGCTTGCAGTAGTGTGTTAAAAAAGGCAATAGGGTTTTGTTTACCACACTTTATAGCTCTAACAAAACACGAAAGAATGACAATGACCAGCGAATTTACTAGCTAAAAGCTGTGATTTCATGCCATTATTTGGAGCTATGATAGAAGCGCATATCGGATAATGAAACAAGTGCTTTCACGCGAGCTATCTCGAACAAAAATCATGCCTTATATCAGCAATAATGCAAGCGCTACACTATTTTCTTTCCCTGACGAACCTGCTTCCAAGCAAGCAGTATTTTTTGCTGGGTAGTGATTAGTATAGCGCTCTCAGATGCAGTTAGATGCAAATTTAAATCTTAGTTAATTTCAAATGACATTTTACACTGCTGAAGTCAGCAAATGAATTGCTGAACTTTAGTAAATTAAAAATATCTCGGAAAAACAACAACATTTGAAAAATTTAATTTTTATATATTTTTAATGGAAATACAATCTGCTCGTCTGACTTCAGCAGAAATACAATTTTTTTTTTGAGATTTTGAAAACTTCTACTTATTTTACAAAGATACGATATTATTTGCATTCAACTAGAATTTATTTGTATGTAACTAAAATTTGTGTAAATTTGACATTGATGATGAAACAATCCCCATCGTAAATTTTTTTTGTATTGGTCTTTCACTAAAATAAAAAAAATGGAACCGTTTATATACATAGCAAATTAGTTATTACATTTTTTGTAGCAACATTCATCAGTCACCCTGTATATAAACAAATATTTCAAAGGATTTTCGTATCATATTTATTTCAACACATGTAAGAAGAAATTATTTTTTATATAAAAGTGGACAAAACTGCAGTTTCCTTTATTAAAATATTTTAAAAATAAAATGCTGTCAAAATACATTTGTAATTTTCTAACAATTATCTTAAAAGTAGTTTTGATAAAAATCATGTTTAAAATAAAACCGGCTAAGCGAAAAATAATAACCGGTATTCGGTTAATTCGGATTTAGAAATTATTCGAAACTGTTCCGTATTTTGAAATTAAAAACCTCTTAACTGTATCTATTTTCTAGATATGTATGTATCTGCAAAAACTTGTTCCAAAAATTGTTAATTCCTACTTGCCGAATACATCATGTTCCCCTTCTACAAAACGTCAGATTTTCTTTCTTCTTATTCAGCCACTGAAACCCCCAGATGGCCTAAAATTATCTTTTCAATCTGAGAGTTTATTTTGGAATACTCTTCTTTTAGGATGATAATAAATTGCCCACCTGTGCGTATAAGTAATATTTATGCAATATGTATTAATAACACTCATACGTATATATTAAAATAATAATTCAAGAAAACAATAAATTTTTGCATATATTAATAGTACTTTTCATAGAAATATCATACTAAAAATTCAGAAAAGTATTTTAAGAACATCGTTGTTAGCCTACTGAATAATAATAATAATAATGTAATAAGGTTGTGCTGATATTTGTAACACTAAAAGATATTGAATCTAGACTAGGGCGGCCCAAAATCATATGGCAAATTACCAAGTATAGCATACAACCCAACGTACCAGAAATTATGAGAGGGAGCATCGTTAGAAATGTCTTGGGCAAATTTCGACCACCTACAATGAGTGGAAGGCCGCGCTTCGCGATCAAGTGTGCTTATGATCTACGAATATATCTTAAAAAATTGTTTTCTACAATATCTCGATGAAAGTCGTATAGAATGATAGCATAACTAGAGGCTTTAGGTGTGAGAGAGTTGCACGCGTGCATAGCTTTGCCCATCACTGCCCTACATCAAATATTATGTGCCGCAAGGCACAGTAAGGCATCGGTTTCAGAAAGCATTCCACGAAGTATAGTACACACAGAGAAAAAATATGCCATTTTCCAACTGAAATTCGGTTACATCTACTTAAAAAGATTGGTACAACTGAATATTGGTTATCACAACAAAATTCGGTTTATGCAACTGAATTTTAGTTGCAATACACAACATATTTAGGAATCACATTCCAATATGGTTTCAACAACCGAATTTATTGGTTGTAGCAACCAAAATAGGCTTAGCAATTCGGTTGGCAATTTTTTTTCCTGTGTGTACTGACAAATGAGCAACTAGTCAGCACGAGTTAAGGATAAATTCTTGTGACGATGACAAGTAGAATGACAATTATTACTGCTTTTTTATAGAAAAAATAAAAGGGCAGACGAATCTTTAAAATTTGTCACCTAAGCGGAGCTGCTGACTTTGTATTTAGGACACAATTTCCAACTGAGTAGTTAGCTTATAAAGCTGCAAATATTTTAAAGATGTCATCTTGGAGGCCTAATGGCAAGTCATTGTCATTGATGACGTGACAGTTATTTGTAAAATTCACTTTTTTAGAATTTAAATTTAGTTCATGTACACAGAAAGAATTTACAAAATTCTAACTAAATGTTTAAACATCTTTTTCACATAATTTTTTTAAATAAAAAAAAACTTTAGAAAGGCACCAACAATAGAATTTGTAAATCCAAAAAATGTTATTTTTTTTTTTTTTTGTAAAAAAAATATTTTAATTTCGGGATAAGCGATTCAAAACAGTGGAAATAATATTTTTTTATAAACATTTTTTATTAAAAATATTAATCGAATACTGATACATAAAGAGTTAGTCAGCTTTTGTTTTGAAAAACTTCTTGTTGTGCCGACAAAAAGGCAGTTATTCAGCATCAGTTTGAATAAATAAAAAAAGTGTAGACTTGTGATTAATATCTGCACCTGCAGATTTGTCCGATAAAAAGCTCTGCTGATATTACCTTTAAGATAGATTTCCCAATATTTTGTCTAGGGGAATATGATAAATTGTGATATTCCAGGTAAAAAAAGGAATACCACTAGCTTTTTTGTAGGCATAACATTTTTACCCGATTTAAAAAAAAAAAAAAAAACTAGAATTTAGAAATTAGAATAAATTAGTAATAATAAAAATGCATATTAATTACAATATTAGTTGCAGTTGGTCTATATGACGTGTTTGAAATAACAACACTTTACTAAAAAGAGTTTCTTTTACACATGCGCGGTTCCAGCAATTAATATAAGGGGAAAAATCATACGCCACAGTAGACAAATACATTGAGTTGGCCAAGGGGAAAAATCATACGCCTCAGTGCCAACTCAATGTATTTGTCTACTGTGGCGTATGATTTTTTCCCTTATATTAATTGCTGGAACCGCGCATGGTTTTACATAACTGCATTTTCATTCTTCCATTTTTTCTATATTTTACTCAATTTGGAAAAAAGCTATGCCGCGTAGCGGATTTTTTATATCAAGTCACAAGTATCAAGTTCATTCTTACAACAACTAAAAATTGAATCCGCTTTCTGATTAAAATAGCGCAAAAATATATAAAAATATGCAACGTTCGAAATAATTTTCACACAGCGATGATGTACTTATCAAAAGAAAAATGTTGATACCCATATTGCCCTGTTTAGAACAAAGTGTTTCCACCCAATTAAATTTCTGTTAAAACGCGAACTAACAAGCTTTTCAAAATAAACTGAAACACGTATTGACTGAAATCTACTACAGATTATGATATCTTAATTTGACATTTAAATCACAAACCTCTCCGTACAAAAACTTAAAAATTATTTTTTTATATAAAATATCGGTTAAAATGGGACATGGCTGATTATGCTGGGACACGCTATATATACCGTTACACGCGCCTAGGAAAAACTCATATTGTGTGTATTATCATTAGCTAAAATGCAAATTTCTTCGAAAAATTTCGTGAGATGTCGTTGCAGACCCAAAATATTTTGCCAATCTATCATAAAGCAAACCAAGGTATATTTCGAGGGGGCACTTTTTTTTCCTTCTTTGTGCCCATTAACTTATATGGATATACATGTCCCCAGGGCATGTTCTTAGCCTAACAATGAAAAACAAGAGCTAGATTTTTAAAATTATTTTATTTTTCAATATAATCTCCTGAAACTTCAATACACTTAGTCCAACGTTTTTATAGCAATTCTAACCCTTGATTAAAATAATTTTCCTGAAGCTCCTCAAAATAATCGTTTACAGCTGCCATTGCATCTTCATTCGAGTTACAACGTTAGCCAGCAAGGATTTTTTTAGATTTGGGAACAGATAGAAGTCAGAGGGAGCTAACCCAGAGAAATGAGAAATTTTCATTCGAATGTTAACAAATGCGGCCCACATCTTTCAGAAAGCTTTCTAATCTGTAATTCTTGATGCAAAATAAAATGTACCCCATCATTTGCGATGCCTATGGAATTACATATTTCACGCACTTTTACTCGTCGATCGTCTAACACCATATCATGGACTTTAGCTATGATTTCTGGCGTTGCTTCAGTTTTTGGACATCCACTTCGTGCTTCATCTACAATGCGTGTATGACCACGTTTAAATTCATATGAAGGAGCACTTTCACCTAACAAAATCTACTTTTAAGATATTTTATTGGCATCATATGCCTTAATGATTTACGACCTCATTTAGTAAAATCATCATTAAGGCATATGGTGCCAATAAAATATCTTCAAAGTAGATTTTGTAACAGTTTTTTCGCTCTCCTGAAAATCTATGAAAAAACAAATGTGACATTTTGCAGGCCGGTCGACGATATCATTATGAATTTCTTGTCCTGATAAACTTTTCTTATGAAAATATTTAATCACACCACGAATTTCTAATTTTTCCATTACAAAAAAAATCACTGAAGCGCCTTTTTGGAACACCTGTTACTATACTAATTAGTGTACAGATCGAAATGAAATTTTCATACGACGGATGGAAGTTTCCATTATACAAAGCTTTTTGCTGTTTAAACCGCCATCTCTATGTCGGGCTAACAACATTTCGTACTGCCCTCATAGATATTACTTCAATTTTCGTAAATTCGCAAGTGTGAATATATGTGAATGCATGTAGGGAGATTTTTGTATCCATATAAGGAAGAGCATTCATATTTGTGATTCTGCACGAACATATCGTACATTAAAGCTGTACGATATGTTCGTCGATTTTTAGGCGGGATGGCTTAACCTGCGTCTTATCCCAATTTGCGATTTTGAGATTATGTTCTAAAATGTTTCAAATGATTTTGTTAAACTCATTGAAAGAATAAAACCATGTCATCGGAATTAATTTTCCTTTACGACCTAAATTATGAAAAAGGTGCCTAAAATATTTATGTTCTAAGGTTTTGTTTTGCAATAAGAATAAACTACCAAATAGAAAAACATTTAAGTTAATACTTGCCTTCAATAAAATCTAGAAAATATTCGTGGTAAGGTTTTTTTGTCATCAATGAAAAAATATATGTTTGACGGTCTTAATTACTTGACAAATCGAAAATTAAACCAACTTAATGCGCTTAAAAGCAGATGGTCGGGGTAGACACGTATCTCAAATGGTTTTTAGATACTAAATGCTAAATACATAAAAATAAAAGCGAATTATTTTTCTAAGTTTGTATGTGTTTTAATCAATAACAAAGTTTTATTGCACTAAAAAGAACACCCTTCATTTTAAGTGCTGTGGCAGCACTTAAAAAGACAGCACTGCTGTTGTTACTGTTCAATAATGTAAGTATTAAATCTGGTTTACGACTCTTATCTTAAGATTTACCAAAACTATAAAACAACAAACATTGAACAACGTACAAAAATTATAGTTGGTTAAGACCGACAATAGGAAACCCTAAGCTATAAAAAAACTGATGTTGCGACTTCCGAAGTGTTGAACAATTGTAATAAAATGTGTGGTTAAGCTTTGAGGCAGATTAGAGCTTTTAGAAAATAATGTTGTGCTTGCCCTGAGTTTTACAGGGTGAGCACCAGCGTGGTAAATTAACCGCCCAGGAATATCTGTTATATTAATATTAGGGATGTGCGATTATTCGATTAATCAAACAGTATGATTAATCAAAACTTTGATTAATCAATTAATTGATTAATTGAAAATTTGATTAATCAGAATTATGATTAATCGATTAATTTGAATTTTGATTAATCAAAATTTGAATAATTTTGATTAATATTGAAAAAATTTCAAAAAATAAAAAAAATACGGAAATTTTATCCTTGTTTTATGGCGATACTTTATATAGCTCCAAATAAAGAGAATTACAAAGATTTTTTGCTCACTGGTCAGACTTGACCAACTCCATTCCTAAATTTAATGTTTCTATATTGAACTGCCGTTAAAAGGCGTCGTCAACGGAGAAAAACAAGATATTATTCAATTATTCATAAATTTGATTAATCAAAATCATAATTAATCAACTAATCATTATTTTGAATAATCGAAATAACTGATTAATCGATTAATCATGTTTTTGATTAATCAAAATTGTTGAATAATCGATTAATTGATTAATCAGAATTTTGATTAATCAGGAAGTTTGATTAATCGATTAATCGCACATCCCTAATTAATATGTTTAAAAAAAATTAAAATCTCCTAAAATTTGACATTTGACCAGGGCAATTCAATCAATGTATTTGCGTTTTGCCATAATTTTCAGGATTGAAGTATTTAATATTGTGTTGTTATTTATTAGGTTTGAGGTTAAGAAGAAGAATAAACATTTTCTTCAAAAGTTATAAACACATTAAATTTGCAAATAAGATTAGATCCAGTTTCTGCCTTTTTTATGGACAGGCTTCATCAGTGATTTTTCATTAAATTATATTATTGTTTATATTTTTATTGTCATATTGTCTCTATATGAATATTTTCAGAAGTGATCAAACAGATATACACAATCATTCTATTTTAGATTTCCTATTTATCTTCTTATTTCTTCCGTGTCACCTTTTCGCAAATGTTGCCACACTGACGTATGGTTTTTATGTACAAGTGCAGGCAATTTGTGTATATTGGAGACGGACAGCCAACAGGGCATTTTTATTTTTTTAGTTAAGTGTTGTTTTTTCAAACGCGTCGTATAGACCAAATACAATTAATATTCTAATTAATATGTTGTTATATTCCGGCCCAAAATTATTTGGAATTAAAAGAAGAAAAAAGAAAAACTTGCCTAAAAGCTAAATAAATCCCAAAAATCGCTGTTTTATCGAAATCCGCTAAAATAAAATCTCTGCCCCAGCCAAATGAAAAAAGGAATTCCTACTTTTTTTGTAGTTTTTAATCCCAAATATGTTCTTAATAAAACCCTTAAGTCAAGTCGTTGATTTTTTAAAATTTCTTTAAAAAAATTTTAAAAAGAATTCTGACCTTTTTTTGCAGTAATTTGAAATGAGTTAGCAAAAGAAAATAGAAAAAATACTTCTTATCTGAGTCTCTTGGAATTCATAGAATAAAAAAATGTTGCTGTAGTAGATTATCTCAATAAATTTTAAAACTTGAACCCGAATTTCTTGATTTAGTGGTCTGCGTCACATCAGTTGCCTGGGGAAATTGTAATAACTCGGCTGTTTTTTAACCGATTATAATTTTTGTTACTTTATTGTAAACAGAATTCACTCCAAATTACGATTTTATAACCCAGCAAAAAATACTGCATACCTAGAAGCGTTTTTGGAAGGTATTATTTAATAACCGTGCGCTTCCTAAACTAATTCCAGAAGACATGATTTTTGTTCGTGATGTCCCACTTGGTATGTCTGTTTTCAGCAGGTAAAAAGCGCTTCATCAATGACAATTAAGAAGCAATAAAATCAGGCCTTCATAAGCAATGAAATGCGCCTTTTCTTCAGCTTTGAGATGCACTAAAATAATGTGTTTTTAAGAAAATTTAAAGCACTTCACTCACTTCTCTAAAGATGCAGTAAAATATTTGCTTCAGTAATGCGCTAATAAAAATAAAGGACCCCTTCTGGAATTGAAAAAGAAATTTTTCTATCTGATTCTAAAGGGGTCACGTACTTTTTTTTTCTTAGGAGCTCCCGACAAAGTCCATTCTGGTAACTTTTTGTCGTAAAATCGATCATAAATTCTCTGCCTTCTTTCCTGCTTATAAAAGAAACAGTTTAGAAGGCAGAGTAAAAAAATGTGTACTCAGAACAGATCGTAAGATCAGAAGCAATGTACTGTTCGTAACAAATCCTATAAACAACAAAAGAAATCTCTGCATTCGTTACTGCTTCATAAGTATGCAGTTAAGAAGGCAAAGCAAATTAAAATAGATTTTATTTTCTCCCTTCTTTAATTGTTTTCTTGAACGCATGAAGTTTAAGCACTATTTTGGAAGCATACAAATGTAGGTACTGCTTACCAAATCGAGGTTATTTTTTGCTTTAGTTTTAAAATATCAATTTTTTCGAGAAAATACACAAAAAGTCATATTTTCCCCTTGTAATCCGTGTTCGAAATTTCAAGGCCGATGCAGCATGCCTTCCCGATGTTCGATTATCGTAATTTTCTGGGGAACGTAGTTTTACACCCAAATAAATATATCCAGGGGGTAGCCCGGTCAAAAACTCAAAAAAACGTTTTAAGGGAACACCCTAGTGAACATACCTGTATTTATGCGTATATGGTGCATGTGTGGGAAATATTTGCAAGCTTAAGTGGCAAATTAGAAATAAATGGAATATTGGAATAGTTTGACAGGTCTCGTTGGTTTGACTAGCGCTGTTCACTTCGATATAGACGACTTCAGTTTCCTGTTCGCCTTATGTTTGCGGTTACTATTAATAAGGCGCAAGGCCAATCGTTATGAATCTGTGGGGTAAATTTAGAGTATCCAGTTTTCTCATGTACCCTGCTCGCGTGTTGGCAGACCATCGGTTTTGTAAATTTACACCGAAAATGGAAAAACCAAAAATGTTGCGTACCACAGAGCATTACAATAAAAACTGTTTATGACTGATTTAAATGAATTTGAAATTGATTTTTTTATTCTCCCATTTAGCACTACGAAGTGTGCAGAAGGTTCACCAGTAGGGTATAAAAACCAAAACAGTCTGTTGTTGGAAAATACACTCTTAAGCAAAGAAACAAAGCCCTTTTTAATTATTAATTTTCTTAGAAAATAAAACCATAAACATCCAACTGAATATTCGATTTAGTTGAGCACAGCAGGTTATTAAATGAAAAATTATAAATATTTATGCTTACCAATAACGAAAGTTAAAAAAGCTTAATACTTAAGTTCGAGTAGTGAAATCAAGCAGTCAATAAACTTCGTGTTATTTTGTGGAAAATATTTAAGTTCAAAAGACTCGAACAGAGAAACTAATGAATGTATAATTAATAAGTTAAACGCAAACAGAGCTGAAAATGTTTGCATAAGAGTTCAATATATTTTCATTTAAGTGTATAGGTAAATTTTAGTAATCAATAAAAATACATATCAACACGTAAATGCTGCCATTAAAGAAATCATGTAAACGAAACTTTGGGGTAGTCTACTTCTCCTTGATCAGAAATATATGTAGTAATAGAGGAAATTATATCAATAATATTTTACTTAAAGATTTTCAATTTGGCAGCTGTAATTTCACTAAATTTCTTTCAATCAAACACTATACTTTTCAGTCTCATTATAAAATTTAAATATTATTTTATATGAGTCTATATAAAATTTTACTCAAAAATTACAAAGGACGAAAAAGAAAAACACTAGAAACTTCAAAAAGAACTTAATGATTAATACTTGCACTTTTTATTAAACTTTTATAACTTCAGTCATGTGTTAGACTAGATAACTGTAAACAACACGCAAAACACTAAAGTAAATGCTCCCTTTAGCTCGTTTACTATCCCTATTCAATTTTAGCACTTGATTATGGGATTTACCCAATTTAGAAGACAATAAAAACAACAACAGTTAAGCATTTATAAACAACAAAGAAGAGGTTGAATAAGAAAATTATTTTTGTAATAGAAGGACACATTATCATATATTTATAGCCAGAGCTTCGAAAAATTAATTCCCCAATTCCCTTTTTTGAACTGAATTTATATTTTGGGAATGAATTCATTGACCAAACTTAAGGAATTGAATGAATTCCTTTTTTTCATTCGATTTATCCTAAAGGAATTCATTAATATTTTTCTAATTCCTTCATAAAATTTGATCAATTCATTCAGAAACGAATTCATTCAATTCTAGTTAATTCATCTTTTGGTCAAAAAATTAATTCCCAGGGATTTTATTCCCTTGTACATTTAATTCCCTGAAAAAATTACATTTTTCGTTTAATTCCCTAAGGAATTTTTTTTATTTCGATTTAACGATGTCCGTCTGTCCGTCCGTCCGTCCGTCTGTCTGTCTGTCCATGCAATCTTGTGCGCACTCTACAGGTCGCAACTATTAAGATATTTTGATGAAATTTGGTACGCAGACCTATGTTGGCCCAAGGACGAACAAGTTTGATTTTTTTGAACATCGGTCCATGTTTAGACCTAGTGCCCATATAAGGGTCCTACCAAAATTATACTGTTTATATGCTGCAGGTCGCAAATATTAAGATATTTTGATGAAATTTGGTACACAGACCTATATTGGCCCAATAATGCAGCCCATTGATTTTGGTGAACATCGGTCCATGTTTAGACCTAGTGCCCATATAAGGGTCCTACCAAAATTATACTGTTTATACGCTGCAGGTCGTAAATATTAAGATATTTTGACGAAATTTGGTACACCGACCTATATTGGCCCAGTAACGCAGCCTATTGATTTTGGTGAACATCGGTCCTTGTTTAGACCTAGTGCCCATATAAGGGTCCTACCAAAATTATACTCTTTATACGCTTCAGGTCGTAAATATTAAGATATTTTGATGAAATTTGGTACACAGACCTATATTGGCCCAATAATGCAGCCTATTGATTTTGGTGAACATCGGTCCATGTTTAGACCTAGTGCCCATATAAGGGTCCTGCCAAAATTATAATGTTTATACGCTGCAGGTCGCAAATATTAAGATATTTTGATGAAATTTGATACACAGACCTATATTGCCCCAATAACGCAGCCTATTGATTTTGGTGAACATCGGTCCATGTTTAGACTTAGTGCCCATATAAGGGTCCTACCAAAATTATACTGTTTATACGTTGCAGGTCGCAAATATTAAGATATTTTGATGAAATTTGGTACATAGACCTATGTTGGCCCAAGGACGAAGCCTATTGATTTTGGCGAACATCGGTCCATGTTTAGAACTAGTGCCCATATAAGGGTCCCCCCAAAATTATATTGTTTATACGCTGCAGGTCGCAAATATTAAGCTATTTTGATGAAATTTGGTACATAGACCTATGTTGGCCCAAGGACGAAGCCTATTGATTTTGGTGAACATCGGTCCATGTTTAGAACTAGTGCCCATATAAGGGTCCCCCCAAAATTGGCTTGGTTACAAACTGCAGGTCGCAAATATTAAGATATTTTAATGAAATTTGGTGCGCTGACTCACATTATAGAAAATTTTGACATAAGCCCCATTTTAACCCATTCGAATTTCGGATCCAAACAATACACCAGACTGGTGTAGGGTATTGTATAGTCAGCATGCCCGGCTTTAACCTTTTTACTCGTTTTCTTATTGCGGACAACTGAAGAGTTAGCGTGAAGGCTACGAAACAATTGTATTGTCTATCAGGAAAATGATCAACATTTATTGAAACAACAAATAAAATCTAATATGACAATATCATATTAGAATTTCGACTTGAGTAAGAAGAATATTTTAACTAAATATATGAAAATATAGAAAGTCCGAAAAAACAATTTTTATATTTTTAATACAAAAATTAAAATAATTATTTTTATAAATATTTTTCATTTTAGCACAGACTTAATGAAATTATTTCACTAAGGTATGAATATATTATTAGTAAAATGATTTGTTCATATTTTTAATGAAGCCTTTCTCAGATTTTATAAAAATAGTTCATAAAAACAATGAAAAATTTTTAAGCACTTTTTTACAATTCGCATTTAGTTTATTATTGCATTCATTTGGTGATGTTTTTATTTAAATTATGAAATATCTAATGTTAAAGTCAGGCAGCCCGACGATACCAGTCTGGTTGAATGCTAATAAATGTTTGGATCCGAAATTATAATGGTTTAAAATGGACTTGTACCAAAATTGTAATATAAAATAATCAAAAGTTACAAAAACGCCAAATTTCATTAAAAATAACTTCATATTTACGAATTGTAATTTGCGATCTATTTCTGGTGGACCTTTATACGGGCACTAGGTCCAAAGATGGACCGATTTTAACCAAAATAAACAAGCTTGGACCGAAATAAGTCGGTGTATTATGGTTCATTGAAATATCTGCGACATGTACTGTCGCGCAAGAATACATGGACAGCAGAACAAACGGACGGACTGACAGACATCATCAAATCTAATCAAAAAGTGATTTTGTGTCGATGGGTATATTAAAAGGTGTAGGACCAATATTTTTTGGTGTTACAAATATCAGCACAAAATTATTATAATGTCCTGTCCACATAGTGGGTTAGGGTATAACAAAAAGAGGCACAATTTTATCTGAAATCAATTTTATAAGTTAAATTTTTGAATTCTTTCAGTGCATGAATGTTTTTACATAAATAGATACATAAATATTAGATTGTCCCTTAAAATAGCGATTTGTCGATTTTCGTTCATTACACCCCGCAGTTTTATTGGAAATGGTGCCAGATGGAAGAAATCGATTTTTGTTTTTTTTTTTTTGGAAAACCTTAACCCGTGCCGAAAGTTGGACGAAAATGGCCTCTTTTGGAAAAAAAGTATATTATTATTAAAAATTCACAAAATTCGAAATTTCGAAAAAAATTATTTTTTATTCCATTTAATCATTTAATATAGTCAAAATGACTCATACATGGAATTTTGACTTCATCGGATCATTAACCCACTTTAGCCTGGAATCCAAAATGACCCACGAATTTGAAAAAATGCAAAAATGTATTTTTTTTAAAATTAATTTTAAAGATTTTTTAAAATGCCTAATTTGGAGATGTCGATTGTTATTTGCACCGCATAATAGTTGATATTAAAGAAAAAAAATAAATTGGAAAAATAATAATTCGAGTTTGTGTTTGGAGCGACTGCTTTTCAGGACATTTTACAAAAATTGCTAATTTTGTCAAAAATTTGAAAAATTTCAATGTTTTCATCAAATTTTACATGGTTTTCGGAAAAACAGCACTCAAATTTGGTTAGATTATAATTATCTTTTCATTTCTTCTTAGTGGCCTGGGGTCAGAAAAGACCCATGGAACTTAATATTAATTATGACTACGAGATTGTAAAGCCATCAAATTTATAAAAAAAATCTCAACTGGATAAAAATAATTATTTTGTGTAACGTGATCCATATGGGGTTAATTTTTATACTTTTGGCCAAAAACGCCCCCAGGAAATTTACAGAATAACACCTTTCGCATATCCCAATTTAATAAATATCTGATAAATGTTATTCTGTAAATTTCCTAGTGGGTCTTTTTTAGAAAAGTGCTAAAATTAACCCTATATGGATCAAGTTACTCAAAATAATTAATTTTATCAAGTGGAATTTTTTTTTTTATTCATTCAAAGTGATATTTTTCCGAAAATTATGAAAGGTGTTATTCTATAAATTTCCTAGTGGGGCGTTTTAGGCCAAAAGTATAAAAATTAACCCCATATGGATCACGTTACACAAAATAATTATTTTTATCCAGTTGAGATTTTTTTTTTTTGTTAATTTAATGGCTTTACAATCTCGTAGTCATAATTAATATTAAGTTCCATGGGTCTTTTCTGACCCCCGGCCACTAAGGGTTAAATTTTTGCTTAAAGAAATGAAAAGATAATTATAATCTAACTAAATTTGAGTGCTGTTTTCCGAAAACCATGTAAAATTTGATGAAACATTGAAATTTTTAAAATTTTTGACAAAATTAGCAATTTTTGTAAAATGTCCTGAAAAGCAGTCGCTCCAAACACAAACTGAATTATCATTTTTCCAATTTATTTTTTTTCTTTAATATCAACTATTATGTGGTACAAATAGCAATCGACATCTCCATATTAGGCATTTTAAAAAATCTTTAAAATTAATTTAAAAAAAAAATACATTTTTGCATTTTTATCAAATTCGTGGGTCATTTTGGATTCCAGGCTAAAGTGGGTTAATGATATCCGATGAAGTCAAAATTCCATGTATGAATCATTTTGACTATATTAAATGATTAAATGGAATAAAAAATAATTTTTTTCGAAATTTCGAATTTTGGGAATTTTTAATAGTAATACATTTTTTTCCAAAAGGGGCAATTTTCGTCCAACTTTCGGCACGGGTTAACGTTTTCCAAAAAAAAAAAAAAAAATATCGATTTCTTCTATTTGGGACCATTTCCAATAAAACTGGGGGGGGGGTGAAATGACAAATCTATTTTTAAGGGACACTCTAATAAATATATATAAATGCTTCGCTATGTCCATAGACTTGCATTAACGAAATTTGGGGTAATATCTACATGTATAAACACACATGAAGATGCATGAATATGTATGAGCATACATGCAGATATTATTTATATAGATTTATGCACCCATGTATGAAAAAGCATGCATGTTTATAAGATTGCACGAAATATATGGATCCATATTTATCAATTTTTATCTGGGTAGTGATTTTTTCAATTTTAACAACTTTTTAATCGCGAAGTTTTTCTTTCCTATCTCTTTTTCTTACTATTTACTCTACTTTTGACGATTTTTTTTAGAATTTTTGCGAATTTTTTAAATTTAGTGATGTTTCTCAAAATATGTTAATTTTTTCAACATCAGCAATTTTTCTCATTTTAGCAATTACTTAAAATTTGGTGCTTTTTCTACGTTAAGCGATTTATTTAATTTCGGAAAATGTTCCAGTGTTAGCATTCTTTCAGTTTAAGCGCTTTTTCCAATGTAAGCCTTTTTAAATTTCAAGCGATTTTTCTTTTGTAGCGATTTTTTTATAACTTAGCGATTTTGTTTTTCAATTCTAGAGTTTCTTTGACGTTCTAGTGATTTTTTTTAATTTCAGTTTCTTTTATTTTTGGAGATTTTGTAATTTTGACCACATTTCAGTTCAAGCGATATTTTCTTATTGTAATGATTTTTTATACGGTTTAGTGATTGCTTTTTTAATTTTAGTGAACATGTATCCATATTAGCACACTGGACTTGTGCTAATCTTTTTGACAGCAAAACAGTGACTTTTAATATTTTGGTATGTTATTTTATATCATGTTTGTGGTAAAAACTAGTCCTTTTCTTTTCTGTGTCTGTATTTAAGACAACTTTAATATCAGTCAATTTAATTGTTTGCTTAGTATATGTCTTTTTATTTTTGTAATAAAAAAAAATGTGATATCAGTCAATTTTCCAATTCCAAGGTCATTTTTTTTTAGTAAAAATAAATAAGCAAAACGTGGGATATTTTTTGTTGTAATAAAACAAATCTTGAGTACATAAGTTTACAGAGTGTAGCTCTTAGGTTAAATATTTATGTGTTTCGGAACGAAAATTCTGATAACAGCAAAATAAAAATATTACAATAATTTTTTTTAATTTTACCACATTTCTATGCTTTTTCCCATAGCACATTTTATTTAACAATAATTGCCGGTTTATCCTATACATTTCAATGCTTCGTTAAATTGCTTATTCATTTCATAAAAAAATTATTAATAAGTTTGCTGCATTCCTCAGGAATTGCACAAAAATATTGTATAATAAGTTTGTAAAATATTAAAAAATTCCATTTTAACTTTAATCCACTGAAATACTTCAGCGTATGAAGAATATTTGCATTTTATATTAATACGTAATCAAAAAATTCTTATTACGCAGATAAAAATATGACCAAATTTTAAGTGACAAAAGTAATTGTTCCATTAACTAAAAGGTACGGTACGATATACTAAAAGGTGGGTCTAGGTTCAATATTTTATGGTGTAACAAGCATCAGCACAAACTTAATATACCCTGTTAAAATTGTTAAAAGAGTGTAGCAATTCTGAAGCCAAAATATCTTGCCTAATAGAGAGTACATAGTCTGGAACCCGATCCGTTGCAATATCAGAGAAATCCCAATTTGAACAAGTTTTTGTAGAACAACAAACATTACACCCCTAATGACATGTTTGTCACCCCTTATGACAAGCGACTTTGACCTTAGTTTTATTATACACTCTAAAAAATGTTTGTAAATTTACTACTACAAAATGGGTAGATTTTTGTTTAATTTTACGAAAATTCGGTAAATATAAATCTTGACACACTTGTGTACACAATGATATACACACAAAGTATTTTTAGACATTATGTGATTACAAATAAACACATTAAGCCTAAAATTAGTATCGTTTTGTTAAATATAATTTTTACGCACAAAGTTGGTAAATATACTAACTTATTATAGTAATAAATATTCTAAAAGGAATAAATTGTTTTTGGTAGTCTAAACCTCTTTTCAAAATTGATTTTAGTTCAATACTTATAACAAATTTTTATTACGCCAATTTTAAACAAATACCTTAAGATTCCAAAACGACTAATTTCAACAAAATCGATTATGTGAGATTATGTTGTTTATTTAAAATAAAAAAAATAAAAATTTGGGTGGTTTAACTTTGCTCACTTTCTATGGATTTTTGCGCATTTTTACACGTAAAATAATGCTTTTTTACGCACAAATTTAGTAAGTTAACACACTAATTTCAAAATTTAATTTTTATACACTTTCAATGTAAACCTACACATTATTTGTGAACAAACTTAAACATAATGCGTATTTTTGTTTTTTTTTTTATTTTACACGCATAAAGTAAATTTACCCATTTTATAGTAGGAGTGCAGTTTCCTACTATAAGTTGAATAAATTTCAATAGAATATATAGTATTTAGAGCGTAGTCACTATTATATAGTGCACTATATTTATTGCATTGGAATTCCCTTCCTGTAATCTTACCCAAATTCTACACCCAGAACACAGATTCAGTTCTAATAACCCCATTTGTAGTCAATCGCAAGGTTCGCTTCTGGTAGCCGAATTTTTCAGTTGTGGCAACAGAAAACCAATTGAGACAAAACTAATTTGACTGTGACAATGGAATTTCAGTTGCATCAAGAATAATTCGGTAGCAGCAAACGAAAAATTCATTTGATGCAACTGAACCATTCGATTGGCAACAAATTCGGTTGCTGCAACCAAACCATTCAGTTAGCAAGAAATTCGGTTGTTACAATGAATCCGTTTTCTCTGTGTAGTCGCCTTATTCGATTTAATATTTTCACTTGCTCATAATTAACACAAGAATCACTTTAAATGAAAATATCAAGTTATAAATTGCTGTAAAGTAAAAATGATAAATTTATTTATCACCTTGTGTTATCAAAATTTGAGAACAATGAAGCTCACTATGTTCTGTTCCTTCTTAAGCAAAAATAAATTATAGATACAATAATGTATATTAACATCTTCATACATATACGTGGCATTAAGCTGAGTGAAAAATTCATTTTTAGCATGTTAAGAGAGGGAAATATTGCTACGTTACATCTGGCTTAAACGCATAAATTTTCAAGTACACGAAATAAAACAAACAACGTTATAATGGAATACTTATGTAAAAAAAGATTAACACAAATTTATTCATTGTTTGCTATTTGTGGATTTTAGTAAATTTAAGAAAAAATTAGTGTTGTTGGTTTTTGAAGAGGTTCAATATTTTATTGTCCCTCAGCTGTTATAATGCAAGTGCCGCTGGTAAATTGAAGAGTTTAATAATATCTAACACTGGAGTAAACATATTTTCAGGATTTTAACTTTTTAAAATGTTTTGAACATTAGTATTTACGATTGAGATACTCACCCCCTAAAACCATGCAGTTAAAAAATTATTTAAACAGTTAATTTAGTTGGTTTTCACGAAATTCAAGAACACTTCAAGGCACTTTCACTAACTCAATTGTTCTTAAGAGTTGCCAGAGAAATATGACGCGTTCCACACCAAATATTCAGCTAACTACATTACACAATAAATAAACTAATTCTTCTTTACATTTGCAGGAAGTGGGCAAGGTAAGTAGGAGTGATCAAATATCGAAAAATATTAGAGTTATTTTAGTAAACTGTAATTTTTTTTGGCATCCTCCAGAGCAAAAAATAAACATTTTCTCTAGAGGATTTCTGGGGTTATTTTGTGAAAAAAATTTTAATCTCAGAACAAATTCTGAATTCTGGTTTTTTGAATTTTTATAAGGATTAGATTTTAGTGGAGAAATAAATAATGACAAAAAGCACAAGTTAGCGGTCAAACCAACATGACGTATTATTGTCAGGCTTATCCACGTCTATCCGGCCTATCCCAGCCTTTTTTTATTTTAATATTTAAACAAAAAACATTTTCTGGTTATAAATAAAATCGAAATTATAATGGCAATTACTTTTAATTAAAATTACATGTAAATTCTTAATGAAAATTACAATTACCATTGAGTTTATGTAAAAATTTAATTTACAATTATGTGTTGTTTTAATTGTAAATTACATATACATAGTTGAAATTTAAATGAAATACCCCAGGTAAGATATCGTATATATTTGTACATTCAGTAATTAAAAAAATTTAAAAAGTAATTAATTATCTTTTCCAAAAATAAACAACAGTAAAATTATGAAACATATTAATGAATTAATTCTCCTGAAAGAATTTCTTCAAAAGAATACATATATCCTACCAGACACGTTTATATACCCACATACGTGATACTTATTAGTTGTTGAACATAAGAATTTTGCCAAGAATTGAATATTAAATACAAACATAAATTATACATACAGCTAAAGAGGTGTAGATTTGCATTGGTTGTCGTATTATTCCCTTAAGAATATTGTTTTCATTTATTTATACATAGTAAGTACGTGCATAAACAGTTAATATCTTTATAAGTAAAATATATTACTTACGAGGAAGGTATCGCCGGACTCACCGTCTGATTTTGATGAAACTTAACCATGTCCAAGAACATGTATTTTCTTAAGCAGCCTAAACTAATGGCTGCACTCAGGGAACTTTTGCAGTCAGAATTTGTTAGTTGTTTAAGTAGTATTCAAGTTTTGTTGTTTTAATTTGTATTAGAAATATAAATTTTAATGACATTCAGAAGGCATTAAAAAGCAAACAACATAAAATACTGAGAATTAGTAACATTCACTTTATTCAGTCATTTCACTTTTTAAAAACATAAACAAAAAAATAATTATATTACAAATTCCATGGGATTAAAAAAAATGACCGAAGGTCTCCCGATTTTTGATATATTTTGGAGCCGTTTGGATAAATCTATTTTTATTTCCACAAAGTTCCAAAAACTCGAGACTTTATCCACCATTTTCTTTTTAAAAAATCAAAAAAAAGTATAATTTGTCTGATTTTGTACACCCATAGATTCTGCAGCTCTTGCTGGATTCTACACTTAAAATAATACGTCAGTAGAAAAATCTGTCAAACAAGTTTCAAATCGATTTGACTAATTTTTAACAAATTTTTAGTTGAAACACTGATTTAAAAAAAAAAAGATTTTAGTGTTCTTCATTTAACACAATACTAAAAATCCTCATTACTTTAACTAATTTTGAGTGTTAATTTTCAAAATTGTTTACAACTAATTTTTAAGAATCCATTCGCTAAATTTTACACAATTTATTGTTAAAATATAATATTTTCATGTCTCTGTTAATATCCGCTAGATGGCTCTACCAGTGTATCCGAGCAAAGTTGACGAAAATTTTGGACCCTTGGAAATTTTTAATAAAAATTTTCCACATAATAAAATGACCCATACACTCAGATAAAAAAGTTTGTAAAAAAAATTGTAAACAGTTTCCAATCGTACTATACTATTTTTATACTGATTATTAGTACAATTTTTATTTTTAGTAATCATTTTTGCTAATTTTTTTTTTTTTTTTTTTTTTTTAAAGAGGAGGAAATTCTTCCTATTAATTAACATGTTGCTTCCTTTGGAAAGGGGATAGAGAAGAAATGAAAGGTGGTGAAAGATGAAGGGCTTCAAATATGGCAACACTGTAATTGCGCGAGAAGTTGACTCTTAGAACAGTTGTTGCGCGCCATCTGACGGTGAGTTGGCGAACTTTGTTGAAGCTTTTTAGTTCATAGCCCTGTTATATTATTTTACTTCGGTGGGGTTAAGTGCTATGGGAACACCGAAGGAGGACGCTGCGATATGTATGAGGGATAGAAAAAACTCATACATATTACTATTTTTCATAAATTGATGTTGCCTTGGTTGGGGCTCGAACCCGCAACCTCACGTGTAACAGTCCAACGCGCTAACCATTACACCACAGTGCCCAAATAACGGATTTTTTTTACTAATTTTCGCTGCTGATTTCAGAAAAACATTTTACTAATTTTTCAAAACCGAGTGCTAAATTTAGCAGAAAAATATACTAATTTAAAAATATTTTTTTTAGATTTTTTACAATTCTTGTTTAGTTTATATTTGTTACTATTGATATATTCTTAGTTTAGAAATAACACCCATAAAATTTGATTGCATCTCCAATGCATAAAACGACAATAACTGGAGAACCGTTTGCAATTTTGACTCCAAATTTTAAGTACGATGAAGTAATTATACGCTTGTTACAATCGAAAGAAAAAATTTTTTTTTTTTTTTAGATTTTACAGTCTTTTTATTTTTTAGTACAATTTTTTGCTAATTTCAGCAGATTGATTTTAAATTACAGTTTACAGCAATTTACTGAAATTTAGTAGCTGCAACTAATTATTTATACTAATTTCATTGTACTAAAATTATGATATTTAGTAAGTTTTTTAACTGATTTTAGCAAATCGATTTTGAATTGCATTTTACATAAATTTTACTAAAATTTAGTAGCGGCTACTAATTTTATTGTACTACAGATCAGCAGACATGTGTTGCTAAAATTAGCAAAAAATACCGCTGGCCTCAAAATTTCCGGTAACAACAGCAAAAGTTTCAGTAGCCATTACAGACTTTTTTGGTTGAGTGTATCTCTCAAACTAAGCGAGATAGAGCAAAACAAACAATATGCTTGCTCTTTTGTAGTGCCCTTACCCTCGATGAAGTGGACTAGGCCCGCGGAGAGTCCTGAGACTCTAAATTTGAACAAATTGTATGACTCAGAATATTTACAAATAAAACTGTAGTTTTACTAATTTTTTACTTACATTTAGATTTGTTAAATTTAACAGAAATTGTTTTAAAATTAACAAATTTTTTTTAACCAACAAATTGGAATACATTTTGTTAAGTAACAAATTTTTCTATTCAGCCAACAGACTTATTATCTTGAGTGTACTAATGTACTAATTAAAAAAAAAAAACAATTTGATGGTGCGAGTAGTACTAAAAATTAATTACAAATTATCTTGCAGAAAAGTACTGTTGAAAATAGCATATCAATTTTGCTATTAAACATACAGAATTTTAGTTATATTTGAGTCTTTTAAAGTTTTCACCTCTACAACATATCCGAAGCCCATTAAGATCTGCGAGTCCGCGCTGGGAGTCTTTCCTTGTAAATGGTAAAAAGGGCACGAAAAATATTAGGATAAACAAAAATAAATTTTTTTTTTAAGATTTGTCATATTTCTTCACTAATTCAACTTTTAAAAGGAAATTTCAGAGCAATCGGTGTGCGACCATGCGCATACCTTCCTTTTTAACCTCATTTTTACAATATACCCTTAACTTTGAACTGGAGTTTTAACTGAGAAATTGTCTGTTATATTTCACATAAACTTTAACAAATCTTAAAGGATTATTGTTCTTGAACAGTTAATATCTCTGATACAAATTACGATGATTTGTTCTTTCCAAGTTGATTATTGCTTTGTATTGAAGTTCTTCATAACAACATTGTTCATTCATTCTTTTACATATAAAAGCAATAACTTAATATAATTTTCAATATGTTAATAATAATTTTTCAATATGTTAATAACTTTCGAGGAAATAAAGCACATTCTACTTTTAATAATGAACGGATTCATAAGAGCTTTTCTTGGAAGTTATAACATGAAAATTTATTAATAAATAAAATAAATATTTACTACACCTTTTGCAACTGTAATTCAGAAAATATCAATTGAAATTCAGAATTTCCATTTGAAATTCAGAAAATATCAATTGAAATTCAGAATTTCCATTTGAAATTCAGAAAACATCAATTGAAATTCAGAATTTCCATTTGAAATTCAGAAAACATCAATTGAAATTCAGATTTTCCATTTGAAATTCAGAAAATATCAATTGAAATTCAGAAAATATCATTTGAAATTCAGAAAATATCAATTGAAATTCAGAAAATATCATTTGAAATTCAGAAAATATCATTTGAAATTCAGAAAATATCAATTATTATTTAGAAAACATCAATTGAAATTCCGAAAATATCAATTGAAATTCAGAAAATATCAATTGAAATTCAGAAATCGCCATTTGAAATTCAGAAAATATCAATTGAAATTCAGAAACCGTCATTTGAAATTCAGAAAATATCAATTGAAATTCAGAAAATATCATTTGAAATTCAGAAAATGTCAATTGAAATTCAGAAAATATCATTTGAAATTCAGAAAATATCATTTGGAATTCAGAAAATGTCAATTGAAATTCAGAAAATATCAATTGATATTCAGAAAACATCAATTGAAATTCAGAAAATATCAATTGAAATTCTATTGATATTTTCTGAATTTCAAATGACGATTTCTGAATTTCAATTGATATTTTCTGAATTTCAATTGATGTTTTCTGAATTTTAATTGATATTTTCTGAATTTCAAATGATATTTTCTGAATTTCAAATGATGATTTCTGAATTTCAATTGACATTTTCTGAATTTCAAATGATATTTTCTGAATTTCAATTGATATTTTCTGAATTTCAAATGACGGTTTCTGAATTTCAATTGATATTTTCTAAATTTCAAATGACGATTTCTGAATTTCAATTGATATTTTCTGAATTTCAATTGATATTTTCTGAATTTCAATTGATGTTTTCTAAATAATAATTGATATTTTCTGAATTTCAAATGATATTTTCTGAATTTCAAATGATATTTTCTGAATTTCAATTGATATTTTCTGAATTTCAAATGATATTTTCTGAATTTCAATTGATATTTTCTGAATTTCAAATGGAAAATCTGAATTTCAATTGATGTTTTCTGAACTTCAAATGGAAATTCTGAATTTCAATTGATGTTTTCTGAATTTCAATTGATATTTTCTGAATTTCAATTGATATTTTCTGAATTACAATTGCAAAAGGTGTAGTGTTTAAATACAAGTACCAGTTATTAATTTTTGGAATAAAATTTTCCTATTTGCCTGAAAGTAAAGTGTGTTCGGTATATGTTTTAGCCACAGCTCTCCTTAAGCGCCGCACATTGGGTTTAAATATGTACAAAATGGCGCCTAATTAAAATTTTAGAATAAAGTTTTTGTAAAAATGAGCGGGTAAAGGTAGATAAAATTCTAAATCACTGTGTAAAATTTGGTCCATCTAAATTGTTTACCTACTGCGTAGTAAGCTGTCAAATTTAGCAAGTTATTTCTATTTTCATATAAAGTGGTAAAAATTTAAATAAAAAAGTGTACTAATTTTTTTTTAATTTACTAGATATTAATAATGTAATACTTTAAGGATAGAACCTTCAACTTCAGGTATTTAAGTGTACACTCACAATATTTTATCCTTAAAAACACCTAAAATACATATTAAATTATTTGAAAACACAATTAAAAAAAGTCTATGAAAATAATCATCAATTTTTAACTGGCAAAACGTAAAAAAAAAACGATTTTGTGGTTTGTTTTTCCGCATTTGAAAATTTGTTTTTTGTTTAATTTTCAAAATACTACACCATATACAACACACACGTTCCTATTTTTATTGGCTATGTGTGTGTGTATGAGTAACGAATTTCTTGTAATTTGAATTGAAATAATTTTGTATCTAAACAAACTATTTTAACAAAAAAGAAAACCGAAAATATTTTAATTTTTTTTTTCAACAGAAAACAACGAAATTATTTAAATTATTTTTGCGAAAAATAGAATATTTGAGTGAAATAAACAACTCCTAGAGACAATACATATTTTTTTCTGGTTTGTTTTTTATTGATTAATAAAAAAATTACACAATATGTTTCAATGTATTTTAATTGATTCTTCATTTGAAAACAAACTTTACCTATTACAATTTAAATGAACCTCAATCGGTTATGGAAAATATATTGTGAGTGTAGTAGTTAGTTTTTAACTAAAGCTAAATTTTTCCGAAAATTTGCCACTGTGTGGCGCTTGTGAAAAGCAATTTTCTATTTTTAATTTATACATTTTCCGTTTGCAAGTTTTTATTTTACATACGGGAAAATGATGTACCATGAAATATTTGCATTTCAAATATTTGTTACTAAAGGAACATAAATGGGTGTGCCTTAAAACATGTGCAATATTTTGTGAAAGCATTTCTTATATGAATAATATAATAACACAGCTAAACACTAAAGTGTTTATGCATAATAATTGAAAAACCTTTCCAGCAAAATTGTTGGATGCAAAGAACCTGTTATAGAACAACTTGTACTTGCATGCAACCTGTTCTACTTTATGTTCTATCGTCGGTGATTTTTGTTTGAGTTTGTCCCAAAAGCAACAGGTTCTTCTCCACTAAACTAGAACAGGTTGCTTTGGAACCACCTGTAGAATCTGCGACACTGAAACCATACATTTTTACTTCCAGGAATCAGTTCTAGAACCTGTTCTATGGAAGCGGTGGTGAAAACCCTGTTGTAGGACAGATTCAGAGGTAACCAATTCAAAAAAATTTTGCTGGGTTATAATACGTTTATAAAATGAATTTTGTATGAAAAATTTGTTTCATAAGCCATTTATAAATTTAAAAATTGATTATGCATATGACCCTGAAAATTCATCTGACATGACAAAACTTACACAAATAAAACACATTTTTTTGAAATCTTAAAATTCTTTGTCAAAAATTCTACATATTTTGGACGAAAATATGAAAATTCTAAAATTAAAGTGTTGGTTTTTAATTTTTATTTAAAAAATAAAAATTTTTTTTTCGACCTTTTTAACTGATTAATTAGAAATTTATTAATTCAGTTCGAGGACAATTTCCTTATTATGAGTTAACATAATAAGTACTTTTTTCAAATACTGCTATTTTTCTTCATCAGGATACTCTCCTGACAAATACATCACAGAGTTTTTGCTTTCAAAAACCTCTAAAATTTCAAGAATGAAAAGACGATCGTTTCGGGGATTTTCCAGGTCCCCTTCATCAGTTTTCTTTAGAAAGTGGTGGCAGTAGTGCAATGCAATTTGAAGCATCAACATCTCATATTAAATGTAGTCTGCTACATTAACAAAATGGGAATGGAGCAAACAACAAAATAGATTTTCGAAGTCTTCTGCAAATATTATGAAAGTTTTTTGTTTTTGTATTTCATACCATCGGTATGAATCATAAAAGACACAAACATTTGAGACAAAATATTTAGTCCAAAAGATGGTTCAGAAATGACTCAGAAATGTAAACAGATTTGAATATTTTGTGAACAATTCAAAAAAGGTTCAAAAAACATTTATTTTTGAGCCTTTAGAATTTTTTTAAATCTTTTTTTGAGTCTTTTTTGAATCAAAAAAAAAAGGCTCTTTTGGATGAACCACATTCATAGAAAAATTTTAACTTTTAATAATAATTTTTGAGCTTTTTTGACTCATTTTTGGGCTTGTTTGCTGGCTGGGTACTTTAATTAACTTCTACACATTTTTAACATACGAGGGGTACTATTTATATTTCGGGAATAGCAAAAAATAACAAACGTTTTCAAATAAAAATGGCTTTCTTGTTTTTCAAAATATTCCTCTTGATGATCAATATAATTTTGCATTCGTTCAAACCATTAGTCGTAGCAGTTCTTTCATTCCTCTTGAGACACCTTCAAAAACGCTTCAACTGCTTCTTCGGCGCTCGTAAATCGTTGACCACGCAGTTTACCTTTGAAATTCGGGAACAAAAAGAAGTCATTGGGTGCCGAGTTAGGATTGTACAGAGGATGAGTCATCAATTCGATGTTTTGACTGCTCAAAAATTCAACTGTTTGACGAGATGTGTGAAAGCACGCATTGTCATGATGGAGAATCATTCGTCTTTGGGGGTTAGTTTTACGAATTTCTCCGAAGACTTCCGGCAAACAAATGGTCGTGTACCACTCAGAATTGACCGTCCGACGTTGCTCAAGCGGAACAGTGGCCACATGAACCATTCGGCCGAAGAAATAGGCATCCACGAACAACTTTTGTTGGATTCCGCTCGTCTTGGAATACCCACACGGTCGATTGCTGTTTTGTTTTCGGCTTATACGCATATATCCATGATTCGTCACCTTTTAATCATTCCCTTACACAAATCGACGCGAGCCTTTTTTTTAACGATTGATAAATTATAGGGTATCCAACGAGAGCAAATTTTTTTTTCCAACTAAGTGTTCATGCAAAATAGAATGTATTGAAATGGAACTAATGTGCAAGGATGCCTGCCTCTATCTCACGATATGTCACATGACAATCTTGTATTATCAGTTCACGCGCTGCATCGATGTTTTGTGGCACAACAACCGATTTTGGACGACCTTCACGGAATTCGTCAGCGTCCAAACTACGACCACGATTGAATTGACTATGCCAGCGATATACTGTCGTTTTTGATGCTGCTGAACTGAATTCATCGACACATTCTTGTTGAGATAATCCACGTCGAAAGTTGTGAAAAATAATCCAACGAAATCCTTCTCTTGAAAATTTCCATTTTTCGGCCAAATTGAATTCCTTAACTCACTGTAAACAAAACAAATATCACTTGTACATCAAAACATTATGAGTACGTTTATGCTAAAAAATGTCAAATTTTATTATGGTGTTGCCAGATTTTAGCTATTGACATGAGTGTTGCCAGTTCCCGAAATATAAATAGTACCCCTCGTAGTTTGAAAGTATAGGCTTTGGGCTATTATAACCAAATTGACTTCCGAGTGTAGAAAGGGTAATGATATATCATTATTTTTTGGACTACCAGTACTAACCACTTACCTTCTGCGTTATTTCAAAACATATAATAATGAGTTACTGATAATGACTTATTTTTATCATTATTTCAAACAGAAAGTAATTTTATAAATTTTTTCAAATCTATTTTTAGACTCAATATTTTTTTAACACTGGTAAGGATATATGCAACCACATATTCTTTGATTTTTTGTATGTTGGTGTTATATTTTTATCTATCAAAGATTACATGTCGAGATAGCTCAGATAGCATAGCTATTGACTAGCAACCTGGAGTCCCAAGTTCGATTCCCGCACTAGAAAATTTTATTTAAAAAAATTTTACACAAAAAAAATATTTTTTTTTTATAAAACTTATTTTTTGAAAATCTATTTTTAGACTCATTCTTTTTGTCAGTACTGGTAAGCATATAGGTAGGTAACGACGTATTTTTAGATTTTTCGTATGCTGTTGGGTAAGCATAACTCATTATTTTCCGCGACATCGCCATACAAAGGTAATAAGAAATGTAATAAGAAAAGTATTATTGAACCAAAATGTATGGAAAACAGTAGCGTTTTGCTAAAAAAAATACTTGTTGGAAGAACATTTTTGTGAAAAAAATGGCGGAAATAAATATGCAAAATTTCTGATGTTTTCGTTTCATGGTACACCACTTTCCCCTATATAGAAAACCTATTCATGCGATATGTAGCAAAAAAATAATATTCATAAAATCATACATTGCTTTGTGATTGGACTTTTTTATATATGCGAAATATCAAACTTCCGTATAACCCAGTATAGAAAATCATTGCTTGATATGTGGTTATAAAACTCTTTAATTTTGTATAGTAACTTATAAATATGCACATATTTAACTTAATTTTTACTTAAAGAGCGAAAAATACAACTTTTTTAGGTTTTTGCAATTTAGAAATAATTAAAAATTGGTTTCCGCATTTTTTAATTTGAAAAAGTTGCATGAAATTGTATTTTTATTCAAACACAAAAGTATTCGGCTTCGGTTTCGGCCGAACTTAGTAATTTTGGCCAACGTTCGGCTTCGGCTTCGGTTCGGCCTTAAACACCATAGCTTATATCAAAAAATATGTTGTTGCCCATATGCTTACCAGTATTGACATAAATAAGGAGATATTTTTTATTTCCAAGTAAAAAATTTTCGACTTATGTAATAAAATTTTGTATAATTATATATTGGAATATTCATACCAAGACACTATTATATAATAATCTGTTATATGAAACTATATTTTAAATATAAACTTCATTTTACTTTGTATATCACTGTATATAGGGCAATACCGTAGTAAAAAATTAGGTGACTTTTCGTATTACATATAATTATTGTATCAAATTAGATCATATTAGATATATTTTGATACACTACATCTGACTTGATATGAGTCAGATATAAGATATGGTAATCCTACAAAATTTCCCTAAGTCTTGCATTTTTTTTATCTAGACATGGTCGCCAGACTTGAAATGACAGAACCTCAAACATCAAAAATATTTTCTTTGTTTTTAACGATTTTAAAATAAAGTTAACAACACTGAAATTTTAAAGTGAATAGTTTTATGCTATATTACTACGATATAACAAATAAGTCAAGCTTTTTTTTTCGTTAAGTATAAAAAATCATTTCGCTTTAAAATTTCTGTATTGTTAACTTTATTTTAAAATCGCTAAAAACAAAGGCGCTGTCATTTTACGTTTGGCAGCCATTTCTAGACAAGAATAATGCAAGACTTAAGGAAATTTTGTAGGATTTCGAAAAATATACACTTTGTATAGATCCGATCAGTAGTCGCTAAATTTTACTATGTAATTTGATAAAAGGTCGATATCGCTAATTTTTCATTAAAGGCCACACCCACTTAAAACAAGTGACAAAATAAGAAACAGATATTACATTAAAATTCTGCACAATATTCAGGACTACGTATGTATTCGCATTTCGGGGCGAATTTAGCCACTATTTTGATCTTTAAAACTAAAGGCAACGAGAATAAAATTTTAAAAAACTTGAATCGTTCCTATTAGATTTGCCACCACTGTATATATTACACATTTAAAATCCGACTGTAAATGCTGAAGATATAACGAAAAATTAAAAAGTTCGACCCCTGCTTTATATTTGAACGTATACCACTCACTTTTTTTGCCTGTAAGGTGGTACGGTCTGGTAAACATAATATAAATATATAAATCAGAATTAATAATTTTAATTACAAGTACACATAAAAAATATCGGAAATGAGATTAAGTAATGATAAATTGGTTTAAAGGAAAAAATAAAAAATACAATAGATATACATGAAGCTAAAATTTATAATATTTAAAAGCAAATTATTGAAAAAGTTATATAACTCTTTTTGAAATATATTTGCGTTGCTTATAGTTTGAATATGTTTTGGGAGTTCGTTCCAAAGACGTATGGTATGTCGTTTAGACCAGCTCCAATTCCGACTAGAGAAGTATCGACAGCAACAGATAAAATAGCATTCTTATGATTATGTAATATTTTCTGAACAAATTAAGATTTTACGTTCTGAAATGCCTTAATAGTATATTCGGTGCAAGTGATTTCTTTTAATGTCTTTATGGAATAAGATATGCATCTACTCGTGGCGCATATCTGTGATAATAATTGATTATACACTGAGAGAATTATCATCGCTTCAGCAATGAATTTCTTCATAGTTTCAATGAAAATTGTAACAGGTTTCATTAAATTCAATGTTTATGAAAAGTTCATAAAATTAATAAAACTCTTCATAAAATAAATAGACCACTCCTCCAATGAATAAATCATTCAGCTAATGAAGAGCTTCATAAAATCTATGAAGCAATTTAATTTGTTGTTTATTATAAATGGTTGTTGTCGTTGCTAAGCTGGAGTGGATAAATAAAAAGTATTTAGCAAATCCAAAAAGCGTAATAAAATTGTAGCATATTTTACGGATGTACAAAATATATCTAATGAAAGCATTCATTAAATTAAAAAGTTTCATAAAATTTTATAATAAGCTTAATTCAGTTAATGAAATAAACAGTTTGGAAAAAATGAATGACTTATAAAAAAATTTCATAGTCCAAAATTAATAAAAAAAAAAAAAAATTATAAAAGATAATTCTCTCCGTATGGAAATTAATGCACATTACTAAAATTCGGGCTTATGGTTACATAAAACTATTGTATTTGAGAATTAAATGTTTAATATAAAATTCTAATTGTATGAAAATTTTTTAAATTAATGAAATGACGATATTTTATGGAAAAATTAAAAAGGAAATACTATTGAACAATTTCATTAATATAAAGAACATTTTCATTAAATTTATGAAGATCTAGTTTATAAAATTCAATGAATTTTTTTAATGAAGTTATGAAAGAAAAGTTATGAAAAATTTCATAATATTAATTAATTTTATATACATAATGAAATTCTTCATTGATTCTACGAAAAATAATTCTATGAAATTATATCATTAATATCATGAAGGATAATTCTTTTAGTGTACCTAAAAATTGACACAGTCTTTTCACTGTTTTTGGTATATAATATTGTTTTTGAAGGACTCATACCGAATTCCAAAATGTTATAACCCAAAAAATCTAGCTCTGTTACTCTGAAAATGCATTTAAATAGCAGGTATGATATTTAGGCCAGAATTGTACTTTTTGAATTTAATTCGCTACAAAATAACATTTGATTTAAGATTTTCGCCATTTTTTAGAAATTCTGTATTTATGCATTGTCTTATTTCAAGAAGATATCAACTCTACTGCAAATAATGCAACAAATTTCATTATGGGGAAATTTAATTTAAGAAATTCTCTTAATTTTTTACGAGTTCCAAGGTACACGCCAATTTTTAATTTGGAAACTTATTCGCTTTTCTAAAAAAACTTTAATTTCTTAAAATGCATAACAATTACACTATGCGACAGTCAAAATCGGGATGGGATGAAACCAACGGGAAATGTTATATCGGTCAAAAACAAGTTATACGTGTCCCGGCGTTTCGCTGGGTCAGCCCTAGGAATCGATATATATCTTTTTTTTGACATAACTCGAGAACCACTAGTCCGATTTTGCTCAAATAATTTTAAAAAAATTAAAAATTACAATTCCTTTAATCTGTTCATATAACGTTTTTCTATATACTCAACAGTTTTGCCGGTAAAAATATATGTTTGTTACCGCTACCATAAAAATCAATAACCTTTTGTTTATTACTTTTTTTTAATATTTTAGGCAAAAAATATTTTTTTTTTCATACATTTATTTGTCTCACAGTGTTATTAAAGTTAGTATTATTTGCAATATATAACAACACCAACACTAATATTTCTACATTTAAAGATTTTTCGCATCTATCTTAATCTTATAGAGATATTGACACATAATTTTCAAAAGTACCAAGGTATACGACATTTCCCTACTTATAAAATTGTAAACAATTGTTTAGTATTATATTTTATATTCCATCAAATTAGATATAATTGTATCAAAGTAGATTTAACATAATAGACTTAAGACTATATAATTTGATACAATTGGATGTTCTAGTTTTTCGGACATAATTATATATAATAAAAAAGTCATATAATTTTTTTATTAGGGTTGTTAATCGTTGTTTTAATAAAATGTTCCCGTTCCAGAAATTGGACCTAGGACTCTAGATTGATTGCAAGTCGACCAGCGCTACCATCTAAGCTACTCGACATGTTACTACACATAAGTTTGCTTACGCACCAGCATATAAACAATAAAAAAAATATGGTTATATATCTCCCTATGTGAGTTGAAAAAGTGTCCGTCTTAAAATAGATATAAAAAATTAATATAAAAACCCGAAAAAATACTTCCTAGTTGAAATAATTAATAAATTATGTCATTATTGGTAACAGAATATTATTAGTTTAAGCAATTAAGTAGTTATCATATATTTTAAAGTAATGCAGAAAGTAAGTTAGTCTTGTTACTGCTAGTCCAAAAAATAATGATACCATTTCTACACTGGGGAGTTTCAGTTCACCATATAACTTTTTCAAAGCAATTTTATTCTATACCACAACGACAATGTTTGTGCTGTTTGTTGATGCGAGAGTATTGTAGGGGAAAAATTTTAAGTTAGCTATCATAAAACACAGTGCGAATCAGAAAAAAAGCATTTGTCATAAAATAGAAACAATAATAGCTGGATTTTCCGTCATACCTATCAACGTTAAGTATTAGAAGTAAATCTGCGTTAAACGGATTGAGGTGTAAAATAAATTAAACCAGCTAATGTTAGTAATAGCTGGAGTACAATTGAACGAAACGCAAAACTTATACGGAAATAACGCAGAGATCTTACGTTAGATGTGAAAATGTATAAACGTTGAGATTCCAATGTAGATAATTATCCAATTTGAAAGTTAACGTACACAAGAAAAGAAACTTGTAAGTTTTCGTCTTGCACATGTTTTTATGTACTTTGAGTTTTTTTATGAGTTAACGGATATAGTTAAGTCGAGAACACCGTGCTAGTTAAAAAATCCTACGAGCTGGGCACCCTGTGGGTAAACCTAATTCATGTACGCTGAATCCAGTAGAGCTGTCCGTTTTTCTAAGCTATCTCTTAAAAAAAAAGATATTTATGTTCCAAAACTATGTCTCCAAGGACCATAAAAATATCTATTTTTATAAACTTTCGGCCCCTTATTTTCATAAATGTTGTTTGTTATTCACCCAATTCGCGTTGGGTCCAAAATGATAAAAATCGGTGATGCGGTTCAAAAGTTGTAAGTGAAAATATGAGGACACTTCGAAATTTTCTATACAAAATAGTAGAGATGGGCGCGTGACACGAAATTTACGTGATTCACGCATGAGCAGTTAAAATGATCATGTGAGTAGTGCGTGAGAGTGAGTTAAAAAAATGTTCGTAAGTGGATCGTGCGTGAATAAATTTTTGTGAGTGAGTTTGCGTGATTATATTTATAATTTTGGAAAAATGCCAGAGATCTTCCCCTCCTTCAGCAAATCTTTCTGAAATTTGTATTGAAATTAAAAATTGGTATGGAGATATTTAAGATATCCCCACATTTTTCATCACAACTGTTGAACCGGCAGACCGATTCTGATTATTTCTAACATAAAGCTGCTTGTGAGAGTAACAAACAACCTAGCTAAAAATCTATAGTAAACAAATCAACAGTATTTAGTTAGAATATTGTTCTACCTTAAGTTCAAATTCTAATATGATATTGTCATATTAGATTTTATTTGTTATTTCAAAAATGTTGACCAATTTTATGATAGACAATATAATTGTTTCATGAGCCTCACCTCATTCATCAGTTATCTGCAATAAGAAAATGATCAGTGGAATACATAAACCTAAACATTATATTTTTTTTTTTTAGTTAATGTACTTATAAATAATATAATAACATCACTCCCAGTGGAGCTTCTAGCAACATTATATAAGCTACAAAAATTTAACGGGACGAGAATTTGGTACTTTTGTGTATGAAATGTCTGATTTGGTAAAATTCAGTCATAAATCAACACTTTTTGAAAAAAAAAACAATTTTATAAGAGTCCCATTTGAGTACTAAAAAATGGTGGGCAAATTTAAAAATTTCTAACAAAAAAGGGGGTAAGTAAAACGCGTCTTATTGGTTTGTATATAAATTTCAACTATATTTATTGGTATATATTTCTTCTTATTTTATGCTTTTTCTTTCTTTAACATTGTAAGAAAATTCATTAAAAAAAGGATTGCCAAAGGTTATTTATTGTTTAATTGAGCAAATATTGTCCATATAAATTCATGTTAAGACATAAGTTTAAAATTTTAAATTTTAGACTTTAATTTAATAAAAAGTTTTTAAAAAAAAAATGTATAACAATGTGTTATTATAAAAAAAAAAAAATAAAAAGTAGGTTTAGAAAAAGGGTAAACAAAATATTTTATAAAAAAACCAAATGGAGAAAACCATCAGGCCAAAAAACTTCACTAAGTTCCAACAACGAGTACATAAATATTTGTGCGTCAATACCATTTCTAAAAACAACGAGCATCCCAACAAAACAATGTTTGCATGCGACTAGAAGCTAATAATATTTTACTGAACAAGACTGCTAAAAGTCATGTATTACAAGCGAGAGTACAGGGAGAAGAGTGCTGTTTGAAATGCCAGCAAGTGTCAAAGAAGAACTTCCTTATCATTGGTTCAAATATACTCGTATATTATTTGTTAAAAAAAAAAAAACAACTTCCTTCCTATGACAAGCCAATGTTAAATTCAGTTTCTGTGTTGTAATTACTCCTTTCTGCTCACTTTTTGTTTTTTGCTCTATATAGAGGGAATTGTCTTGGAGGAGTTTTAATGAAAATTTTCACTTAACTAATGAAGTTTTTTTTATAACATGAACGATATATTTTTTTTAACATGATATTGTCAGTAGTGTTATTGTCAAAGAATACCTAAAATATCAGAGTTGCCAGTCTTCCTCAAAAAAAAAAAAAAATTGCATCAAAATCAAATTGGTATGGGGTAAAAAAGTGGCCCATGTTAGCTTTTAGGTGTTAAATATACAAACGAATAACAACAATGACTCTCGTTATAATATAAAACAACCCAAGCAAATATACATTATTTTCTGCTTTTTATATTTTTGTAGATTAAATTTACTTGCCTCTAGTGATTTTTGGCTTTTGATTAAGATTTAACAAAAGTTAATTTTCACATTGCTAACTTTTTGCATTAACTTGCAGAATAAAAGTAAATTTATACTCAAATATTATTATAGTTGAAATTATTTTATACTTTATAAACAAACATAAAAAAGATAAATTATTTATTTTTCATTTTAACCTTTTTAATTTATTACTTTAGGGCACCTACTTAAATTTAGAAGTAATTGGAAAGTAATGTGTGGTAATGAAAAGTGTTTCTATTCATTTATTATCATAAGCAGGGTGAGGAAATTAATATAAATACATGTTTGTTGTCGTTGATTTGAGAATAGCACTAACTAATAATCTTTGCAAATTAACAAATTTGCAACAAAATACCTTCGACTTGCTGATGCATATTTTTGCATATTTCTCTATAAATTTGCATTTCTGCACAATTTGTTATAAATCCATAATCTAGTGCGTATTTTGGCATATCTTGTTACATATTCTGCCATTTCCATATTATTTCATATATTGTTAAACACGCATATTTCAAAGCATATTTTTGATATTTCACTAAAACTGAGTTTTTACACAATTTATATTAAAAAAAAATTTTTATTCGTATTTATGAATATTAATTATTTATTCTTATCACGCGGATAAAAATATCAGAAAATACAACTACCATCTTTCGATTATAAACAGATGCTTTTCAAAAAAAAAAACTATTAAAATTGAATTTTAAATATTGAAAACGAGGAAATAAGTCAATAACAAATGAATATTTATTAAGCTCCCAATGCATATTTTTCGAGTTTTAATATATATTTTATGACCACGATTTTCAGTGCATGAACTTCCTTACCCTGATCATAGGATTCCCTAATTAAATTTTGGTTAAAGAGAAACAGAAAAATGTGGCTTCTTGGGCCACATTTTGTGGCCTGATTACACAGAAAATAGTAAAGATGAGTTTAAATTACGAAATTAATTAAAATTGTAATTGAAAATGCTACTATTATTTACTAAAACTTTTATACGATTAATTGAAACAAAATTCGATTAAAGTAGTAATAATATCAATTGAAAATCAAAAGTATGATATTGACCAAAAAAGTGTGTGTACGTCAAGTTTTTATATTTGAAATGCTGCATATGGGGCATTCCATGCCAAATTACCGAGTTTTTTGCAGGACCCTCTTCCATTTTGCTAATTTTTGATAGGCTTTGGTACGTATTCCAAGCAACTTCCACACAAATTTTCAGCCTTTTATTCCGAACAGGTTTTGAGTAAAAATGTTTTGAATTTTCGAGGAAAAAATTTTGCAATTAACCATAGACAAGTGATAAATATTGATATCTTAAAAAAGTAGGGTATCGTTTTGTGCGCCTTTAAATGTAGTTTTAAAACAAAAATTTCGAAGTAATTCTCACTCAGTGAATAACGTTAAAAAATTAAAATTGGCTTTTTCAAAAAAAAATTCTACTATAGAATTGCGCAACGTTCAAGCAATAGTTCGAGAAGTGCTCGAAATTTTTTCAATTTTTTTTCGAATATTGAAAAAAAAGTTTTTTAATGACACTATGTAAAGGGTTTTTCAATAAGAGCGCTACAAAAGTAAATAAGTTTAAATAAAACAAAAACGGTTTTGGATATCAATGAAATTCTTTATTCCTGTGAAAGTACGTTCGATGCCATTATGTATGGAAATCGATCCCTTCTGCATGGCCACCATGGGCACGCTTGCAGAAGTCCAGACGCTGAACCCAATTTTCGACGGTTTTCAAGCATAAATCGGCCGATACTGCTTCAATTTCACGTTCGATATTCGTACGAAGTTCATCAATCGTCGCTGGCTTGTTGGCATACACCATAGATTTGACGTAGCCCCACGCTCAATTGTTGATCTGCTAGGACGATTATGACGACCATAAATTGGACGTAGCGCTCTTAACGTTGAGGCCACTGACTCCGAATTTCGGTAGTAAATTTTAATAATTTCGACTCGTTGTTGGCTCGTATATCTTTCCATCATGAAATGGCAAACCTTTCTGAAGAGAAATGTCAAAAGAGCGGCAAGAAATATGGCGTCATTTGCTGTCCCTGTCTTTCTACTTTTGTAGCGTCCCTGTTGAACAACCCTTTATTAGATTGAGCCTTTGTTGGATGTATGATTTTAAAACCCGCTCACCGGCGCATATTTTGTGAAGTTACTGGAAAAACATATCCAGAAAATATTTTAGCTCAATCGATGAATTTTTGAGGTATCACTGTCCATTCAAAATTTTGAAATACGATTTACAAGGGGAAAAAATTACGTTTCTGGTTTTTTGAAAATACTGCCTCAAAAGTAACTGTAACTCAAGAATAGTAGTCGAGACTAAATTACCTTTCTATCGATGCATAAAAATCGAAAATCGGTTGGAAAATATTTAAGTAATTGCAATTCGCCCAGACCATTGTATTGTCAAACCCCCACCAAATGAGTTTCACCCATTTTGAGAAGATGGCGCTGTTCGCACTGAATCAAATAGATAAATTCGAAAATTATCTCATTTCAAGGCACAGCTTTTATCTCATTTCAAGGAATAATCGAAAAAGCTCTTATTCTTGTGTTGCCAGAACTGAAAACTGCAATTTCACATTGGAGCGGCAAAAATCGCCCTAATTAAAATTTTTAATCTCGAGTTTAGATGTTAGATTTCACTCGAATTTTCAATCAATAAATTTAGGAGTAAAGTAATGGCTCAAAAGAAGAGTGTGGTATTACTGAAATTGTTTCTTTTGTCACCGAATTTGCTTTCTGATAGTATGCATTTTCAACAACAGCTATTGTTTTTTAAACAAAAATGTGCCATTTTAACATTATTTTACTTTTTTTTAAGAATATATAATTGTGTTTAGGGCTTTTAAGATTTTTTAATATGCAAATAAAAGTACTAAAAAGTCTTTAGAAAATATTTTTCTTTACGCAAAAGTCCTTTTAACAAAAATTAAATTTCTTATTATACACAATAAAAATTTTAAACAACGTTAACACTAATAATTCGTTTAACAAAAAGCACAAAGTTGTTTTTGACAAGAAGTTCCTTTATTCAAATTCCCAAAATAAAATAATAAAATTTTAATGTGGCAGCACTGTTTTAATATTGCAGAGCTTTTGGACATTTTGGAAATTTCAAATTCCAGTGGGTGTACACTGTCGCCATCTTGAGATTTCGAAATCAAATTCGATTTTTTCAGCGCCATCAATTGCACGATTCTGCAACTAGAGTGGCGCCACTGAATGCTTTATCTTTATTTATTATATATTTTTGTTATTTCTCACTGTCGAGAAATTAGAAAAGTTTTTAACCAAGAGCGGCCTCCAAACAAAATTAGTTTTCGCGAAATTCATGAAACAAATTTGAGAGCACTGCTGCAGTTCACTGACATTGTGAGTATCTGGATTGGGCTTTAAAATTAGGAAAATCGTGAAAAATAAAATAAATAGTTTTCAAGAACTTACGACGTTAAACTCTAATTTCATTTCTAAGATCTATAAATGTTCAGCTATAAATTTTTGTCTCTCTTGGATTATGCTAACCATCTCCCAGGTATGACCAAACGCAAAGAAAAAACATGGTTGGGATAATCATACTCTAAGAGCATCATATATTTTTGGATTTATGATTGCGACAATCATATTATTACATAGTTGGTACAATCATACTCTTACCTCATTTTAATCATAATATGGTGAATAAGTTATCACACTATGATTGTAAAAGTCTCCCAATATTATCATATTATTGTCCTATAATTCCTATAGTATTCTACCAATATTTTGCTGAAGTTGGATTAAAATTTCACGATACATCCAAAAATCATCATAATATTTTCCTTAGGATCATAATATTTTCTTGATGATTATAATATTTTCCCAGTGATCATATTATAGTCCTGTCGAACATTTTGTGATCACTTAGAATCATATTATGATCACTAGGAAATATTATGATTATTTTGTGCACTCTTTACATTTTCTTAAATTTTGTACATTTCTTTAATTTGATTTCCGTACAAAACTAAAAGCTGTAACACTCCTTATTATGGACGCTCTTCAACAATAACTTTTCTACGTGAGGACAAAAATTAAAAAAACACTTTTTTTAATCACTTTTTACTTATTTTATAACACGGAGCACTTTAAAGTAAAATCTAATTTGAAGGTTCTTCGTTGGACCGAATTCTTTCTTCTACAAACAATGTCACTATTAAAATTAATATTTTTAAATTGTTTTCTATTTTTTTTTTTTTTTTTTTTTTTTTTTTGTTTATTATGTATTATTTTCTTTGATTGCGTCTTATAACTTCTTTTCACAAAATCTAAAACAATAATGACGCTAACTGATCAATGACGCTCATAAAAAGGTATGCTGACCATCTTATAGTTGTCGAAACCCTACCAATTATTGTGAACATGATATCTCTCAGTACAAATAATAATATGATTGTAATTCGAAGAGAGGAATATGGTTGTCCAGATAATATATGATTGTAGCCGAGAGAAAACTATATAAGTTGTAAAGTATTATTAATACATTAATAATATGATTGCAACAACCATGTATGGCAGTAGGGATCATAGTTTTGTAGCCGTGATCATATTGCAACCATATCTCTTCTCTGCGTGCAAATATGGGATTTCTTTTGTAAATTTTCAAAACACTAATTTTGCGTTTATTATAAATTTTTTTCAAAAACATATAAAAAGAAGTGGTGAACGCATACATTTATTAACTACACCTCAGAGAATAATTCTACTATAAATTCCAGTACATTAATATTATAGATATTAAAAAAAAAAATATTGGTCCTGCTAATATTCGAAGCCGCGATTGTCTGTTTGGGAATAAACTGTTTCCAAATCACTTCCTGTGATCTCTTTAAAACCACTAATACTGTGATTTTTTGTATGTTATTCAGAATAAAGAAATAAGTGATTTTTTCAATATTTTCAGAATTACTTCTAAAAAAACCAGTAAATATACCAAACGAATTCTTTGGAAGCAACGAAAGAATGGTTGGTAAAGCATGACAGATAGTTTTTTGTTGCTTGTTAACCCTCTAACCGGCAAGCCCGCCTCCAGGCGGGGTATATTAAATTGACCAGAAATGCGCCAAAGGAGTACTTTATAATAAGAAATTATCCTTTTCCAACAGAAAACAAAATTTATTAAATTTTTTGTGAAGAATTTTTTTGTATACAATGCACGGTTTGGAAGCGAGAAAGTGTCAAAGATAAAATTTCGTAAAATTTAAAAAATTAAATATTTTAAAACAAACAAAATTTTCAATAATCTTAAAAACATATTTAAATCGACTAAAACAATTTATAATGACCATGAAGTAAGATTGAAGCTTAAGCTATTCACAAAATTCCTTACTTTGGTCCAAGGACACACAGGATTCCATAAGAATACCTTTAAAGGACATCGCCTTAACTTGAAAACGAATGGACGGATTTTTCTGAAATTTGGTAAAAAGAATATACTTGGTATAGGTAGCAAAGCTTATAAATTTGAATAATATATATTGACGTTTTGGTGCGTTTTCGCTCAATTTCGCATTTTTCGAAAAACGAAAATCGCTACATCCTCTTAAGTAACAGCACAAAAAATGTAATTTTTTTATTGCAATTACATCTTGGTAAGAGAAATAATATGTGCTTAAACCTAGTAATTTTTAGGCGCTAGTTTTCGAGATTCACCCTTAAACTATTTTGGCCTATATCGCCTAAAGTAGGCAACGAAAAAAGATTTTGTAGAAGAACTTATTGTTTATTTTTCGTGCGGAACACATGGTATAAATTTCATTACAAATAAGCTTAGGCTGGTTAGAGGGTTAAGCATGAGCCTTTCTTTATATCATCCAATTTACAAAATATTGTAAATAAAATTCTTCAATGAAAGAAAAATCCTTCTGTTAAATTTACAGATTCTATAGTATACATTTGCATTTTATTTTCCTTTTGAGTACACTTATTTAAATAATAAATATTTAGTTCAATTAAATTACTTAATACCCGGCAAGAAATCGACATATATTGATCCTTACATATTTAACGAATGTTTGTGCATGCTCATAACAGTGCAAACATATCTATTAGATCGTTATTTTTTAAACCATCGATTTTTATCAGTTATTATTTGGATTATTGTAGACCTATGTGTAAAACGTGTTTGGTAAGAATTTGAGGAAAATCCGAAAGCTTCACCCTTGGCGACCTATGACCAAAGTTTCCGCTATTCAAAGATTTTTTAAAATCCCCATAACAAAAAAAAATGGTGTTGCACATCATTTATAACCAAGGTTATCAACCGATACCTTTATATTATCGTTATCTATTTAAAATCCCTTTTAAATTCATAAACTTTACCGATACCAATACCAAAACTCTTGGTTTAAAAAATACCGGTATCCCAAAACATTTTCCCTTAATACCGGTGTCGTACCAGTATTGAATCGGTATTTAACCAAATAAATTTTTTTATGATTTTAGAAAAAAATATTCGTAGTGTTTTTTTAAAATGAAATAACAAAACTTGTAATTGTATTTAGCACTATTGGTATTCGTTAAAAAAATCCATATTTCTAACTTTACGTACGGTTATTTATTTTTATTTTGTGTTGTCAACATTGCGTTTTTAAACCAACACATTATTTATTGTGGACACCCAATATTTCACTAATACTAAGTCTCGGTATTGATATTTCGGTTTCCATATGAAGGAAATCCGTTACCGATACCAATACCGAAACAAGTAAAAATTGAATACAAATATCGATACCAGTACCATTATTGATTTCGGGATTAAAGACACATTTTTTGAAAGATAATAAAGTTGCTCAAATAAATGTGAAAAACAATATTTGTTGTGACTGCTTTTGCCGCCACGAGAGGGCGCTAAACTCAGAGAATTTTATACAAAAATGACTGAACAGAAAAATGGGTTTTAATTGTTTCACGAAAATAATTCTCAAAAATAGATAGAAGATTTTTTTAAATTAAAATATAGATTTAAAAATTTTTTTTTTTTTTTTTTTTTAACTAGAATATAGATTTTAGTATAACTATGCAAAATAATAATTTTTTATTTCTCCTAAAAAGACATTTTTTTTTTATTGAAAATCCAAAAATTACTTAAGTTTTATTCCTTTTTTTGTAAGTTTATACTGTTATATAATAGATCGTTAAAAAAATTAGTTACTATTTTTTACCTTAAATTAAAAAAAGATGTGTTTTTTGAAATTCCCAAATCCACGATCATGTGAGTCTTCCATTTTAGGTATAGAATATGTTAAGCGGACTCATGTAAAACACTACGAGGAACATTTTTGTGGAACATTCTAACCCTCGCGACGGTCGAAATTCGCAAGTCGACAAATTTAGAACCAATATTGGGGCATATAGGCCCCAACAGCACTTAAGTGTTAATCTTCTAAAATGAAATTAAGAATAATATCAAGAAGTTTCATCAATATCCGCTCAGGAATATATGTTATATTAATATGTTTATAAAAAAATTATAATCTCCTCAAAGTTGACTTCTGACCTTACACAGGGGCAATTTAATTTATTTATATTTTACCCTAATTTTCAGGATTGAAGTATTTAATCTTATGTTGTTATATTCCGGCCAAAATGATGAGAAATTAAAAGAAGAAAAAGAAAAACTTGCCTAAGAGCTAAATAAATGCCAAAAATCCCTGTTTTCTCGAAATCCGCTCAAAGAAAATCTCTGCCGCAGCCAAATTAAAAAACGAAATCCTACAATTTTTTAAGTTCTTAATCTCTTATACGTTCTTAATAAAACCTTAAAGTCCAATCGGTGATTTTTTTAAATTTCTTTACAAAAATTATAAGAAATTTAAAATTGTAGATTTGAAAACTGTGTTTAAGAATACCGACCTTTTTGGCACTAATTTAAAACGAGTTAGCAAAACGCAATATAAAAAAATTATTCTTGTCTGAGTTCTTGGAACTTATAGAAGAAATATATTGTAGTAGATTATTTCAATAAATTTTAAAATTTGGACCCGAATTTCTTGATTAAGTGGCCTGCGACACATCAGTTGCCTGGGGAAATTGTTATAACTCGGCTGATTTTTAAAAAATTTAAGTTTTAATTGCTTTATTATAATTACGCTAAATCACGATTCTTTAGTGCTTTTAATTCTAATTAGTTTTAAAATGTCAATGTTTTCGAGAAAATGCACAAAAAGTCATATTTTCCCCTTGTAATCCATGTTCCAAACTTCAGGGCCGATGCGGCACGTCTTCCCGATGTCCGATTATCCTGATTTTTTTGGCGGACGTTGTTTTATACCCAAATAAATATTTCCAGGGGGTAACATGATCAAAAACTCAAAAAAGTTTTTTCGCAGCACCCTAATGGACATTCATTCATGTTTATGAGCTTATACGAAAATATATTAAACGTCTATGGATCCATTAATGTCAATTTTTGGCTGGGTATTTAAATTAATTAATTGCAAATACCTACCTTATATAAATATTAAAAATTTCTTTAAACATTATAAAATCATATTCAATTGTTGTTCATGTTTGCATTTTATGGCTTTCTGACAGAACAACATGTGTCAGCAAATAATAAAATACATATTTTATAATAACTTTGTCGACGATGATGAAAAATAATTTATATAATACCTATGTATGTGTGAGTTGTTGTTGTTTACATCCTTAATTCCTACCCAATAAACCAAGAAACGATAAAGTATTATAAACGATATCACCTAGCAAAATTTACAATTCCAAAAAATCGATTGTATTATATTTTTTTTCCTTTACAAACACTTCTTCTGTCGCTTTTAATAAAAACATTTTCAATCATTAAGGAAAAATATAACATTTTCAGGTTTTTCAAGTAGTTCGTGATAATTTTTATTGAAACAATAAGAGTCAAAAAAATTAATGGTCTAATTCATAAACTTTTACAACAGCCTTATTGCAGGATTTTAAGCTAATTTGTGAAAAACAGTATTCATATTTGCTTAATAACGAAAAAAATAATATAGGTTTATAGTCGATACTCATTAACTTTAAACCTTTTATAAAGTTTGGAGTGAGGAAGCCACCATTTAAGTGTTAATTATTTCATTTTCAGGCATGAAATGATATATTAGAGCCATCCCATCCCTAGAATGTGTGGCTTCCAACAACTTGCAGCCATCAAACTAAGAAAAGCTACAACAATTGCGTAGCCAATGACCATTTTCGAAAAAATTTCCAAAAAAATGAAAAAATAAAATTAAAAAGAAAAACAAAACAATAGTGATGTACAGGCGGTCAAAACATTATTCGAAATTCGATTACTTTTGTATGCGAAAAAATTACTTTTTTACACACATTTCCAATGATTTGCTTTATAAATAAAAAAATATATTTTTAATGGCTTTTAAATTTATCTTAGCACATCATTAATTTTCTAATTTAAGAAAATACATTTTCACTTTCGATTACCGAGTCAATCGTTTACTAAATTTGTACATCACTTACGACTTATTTGGGAGAAGAGAGAAAATAAACAATCGTGTTGCCAGTATCAAATTGAAAAATTAATTTATAGTTAAAATACGAGTATGAATCAAGATTTCTAATAACTCTTTATTAAGCGAAATATGTACTTTAAGTATAGCAAGCTTTAAATACCAAATAAATTTTATTTATGAATTAGCACATAAAACTTTAAACAGTCATTTAACTTGAATGTACCCACACAACTCCAAACTCTTTCAATATTTCTAACAATATCGCTTTATCATTCTCGGGCAAACTCATCACCGATATTTTATCATTATAATTTAAATATAATGTCATAATTTGGTTTGTTGGGTAAAAACACATTTATTATTTATATAGAATTCAGATGAAAGTAAACAATTCTGGTGGCGCTTTAATATTTATTGCGAATAGAAGTGAACAAAATTTAACATGGTGGTATTTTAGTTCAAGAAAATTTGGTATAATAAAATTTGACTAAAGTAAAAAAATTGTTGATTTATATTGTTCAACACTTAAAAGATGCCATTAAAATAAATCGAAATCATTAATATAAATCGTAAACAATTTTGATATATTAAGAAATTATAGAGGTCTTGAATTAATCTTAACAAAACAACACCACCCATGTAGAAAAATGCGATCGTTAAAGCGTTTAAAAGCATAAGCCTTTTCGAACACTCCGATCTTGAAAAGCGTTTTAACAGCGCTTTAAATCAGTGGTCGGCATCCATAGCCACCAGTGGCCGAGCATAATCGGCTTTTCACACGTACACAACACGAATGGGAACAAAACTCTCAACTAAGAGCGTAGAATTTATTTAGTAGCATGGTAGCTTTCAACAAAGCAGGTTGACGTCGCTTTGTTTAAGAAATTTTAGAAAAATATTACACTCTTAAAATTTTACAAGAACAGGAAATTTATTATGAATTATTTTTATTTATTTAGTTCATTAAAATTTACTAACTAATGGAATACTTTTTAAGAATAAATAATTTATATACAAAAAAAATACATATTTTTAAAATAATGTGTATAATAGAATTTATTATGAATTATTTTAAAAAAATAAATTACTATAAATTATTTTTTTTTATTTCTTTAATTCATTTATGCATTCATTATTACATTTCTTCATTAATTCATGCTCTTAATATACAAATATAAATTTAAAAATGATAAACTAATATCTCACAGTGTAGAAACACAATACATTCACATTCTCTCTTGGTGCCGACCACTGCTTTAAATTATAAAGATGATTTACGGTGAGAGGGTGATATTTTATAACGTTCTCAAAGGCTTGGAAAAAAAATCTTTGAAATGATTGTTCAACCTTCAAATAATTGATATAAAATATATAAAATCACAAGTAATTTATAGTAAAAATTCGGCTTTTTTTAAAGTTGTTAATTTCTTTTCGTTGGGTGTGTTTTGTTTAAATAAAAAACGTTAAAAAAAGTGTGTTACTTTTTTTTGAAATACGACTTTCTTGTGCGACTTTATTTTTAAAAAATGACTTTTTTTGTGCTACTTTTTCAAAATTCCCAGCCGTAACCCAGCGGTGTTTGGGCGTCACTGCTTTAAAGAATGCGTGCATTCCTTGCATCTTTAGATACATATAGTTTGTATCTTTTTGTTATGCGATATAGGTCGGCTAACATATCTAAAAGTACGCTCATTTTAAGACTATCCAGAGTAATTTTAATGCGAATTTTATTCGTGGTTAAGGTTAGAGACCAATTTCACTACTTTAACCAAGAATAAAATTTTAATCAAAACAACTCTAAACAGTGTTAAAATAAGCATTCTTTTAGATAAGTTAGCCGAACATAGTAAAAGAAATAATTAAATAAAGATAAAATAATAATAAAAAAATAAAAAAGAAATAAATAATACTGCAAAGAATGTTATACACAAATTTAACGTTTAGAATATTACTTGAGACTAAAACATATTTTACAAAGAAACATGTAGAAATTTTTGTTTTCCAGAAATTTATAGAACAGATAGGGGAGAGTATGCTCTATCCAAATAAAATATGAAAACAATCGTAAAAATTTTCTTCTATAGTCGATACCCTCCTTAAATTAACTACAGGCAGTTACTGTTATAATATTTTCAGTGTATTAATGCAAAGCGGCCCAATGTTCCACTGGGAATTGAAGGATTAAATATATATTAATGCAATTGAAACTCTATATATTTAATAAAATTTTTGATGCTATAGTGAAATAGTGGTATTTACTATAGTTTTCCAACTGATTTATTTCCTGTGTGATGTTTAATCACATTCTCAAATTGAAAAATTGTCTCAAAGACACGTCTTTTTCGACCAACGCCTGTGGTAGGGAAGATTACAAAAAAATTACTAATATGACATTTAAAAGTTTTCTAAAGCCTTGTCTTTTAGACAAAAGTTAAAAATTATATAGATTTTCTAACAAAGTCTATGGATAAATTAGGGTTTAAAAGTCATTCCTAATCCAAAAGAACATTAATAGAAAAAAGTCTGTAAAAAATTTAGTTAAAACTACTAAAAGTTAGTTAAAAATGATGCTGGAGAACAAAACTGCTAAATTAGCAGATTAATTTTGCTTAGTTTATTAGTAAGATAAGAACAGCAAAAATAAAACTGTTAAATAACCAGAATTTTAGTTATATTTAGGTTCAATTTTTGTTACTAAAAAATAACAAATTAACCTGTTAAATCAGCCAAAAATTAAGCAAATTAATTAGTACATTCAAAAAAATAAGTTAGTAGAAAAATTATTAAAACGTCTAGTATATCAAGTGTACTAGTTTTCAACAATTTTTTTCCTGAAATTCCGTTTTCAGCAAAAATTTTAGTTATATTTTTTTAGCACTAAACTAATTTGGAACTAATGTTTTACTAAATTATTTTGCTACAAAAATTGTGCTGATAACCGTATTCATAGCGTGGACGACAACCAGATAGACAAGATGTAGATGTCGCAGCTTGTCTGGAAACGGAAATGACAAAACAAGAAAATATCATTTAAAATTCAGAAAATATCATTTGAAATTCAGAAAATATCAATTGATGTTCAGAAAACATCAATTGAAATTCAGAAAATATCAATTGAAATTCAGAAATCGTCATTTGAAATTCAGAAAATATCAATAGAATTTCAATTGATATTTTCTGAATTTCAATTGATGTTTTCTGAATACCAATTGATATTTTCTGAATTTCAAATGATATTTTCTGAATTTCAAATGATATTTTCTGAATTTCAATTGACATTTTCTGAATTTCAAATGATATTTTCTGAATTTCAATTGACATTTTTTGAATTTCAAATGATATTTTCTGAATTTCAATTGATATTTTCTGAATTTCAAATGACGGTTTCTGAATTTCAATTGATATTTTCTGAATTTCAAATGACGATTTCTGAATTTCAAATAATATTTTCTGAATTTCAATTGATATTTTCTGAATTTCAATTGATGTTTTCTGAATAATAATTGATATTTTCTTAATTTCAAATGATATTTTCTGAATTTCAAATGATATTTTCTCAATTTCAATTGATATTTTCTGAATTTCAAATGATATTTTCTGAATTTCAATTGATATTTTCTGAATTTCAAATGGAAAATCTGAATTTCAATTGATGTTTACTGAATTTCAAATGGAAATTCTGAATTTCAATTGATGTTTACTGAATTTCAAATGGAAATTCTGAATTTCAATTGATGTTTTCTGAATTTCAAATGGAAATTCTGAATTTCAATTGATATTTTCTGAATTTCAATTGATATTTTCTGAATTACAATTGCAAAAGGTGTAGTGTTTAGCAAAAAAAAAAAAAAACTTCTAATTTAACATGTTTTTCTGAAACATCATTTTTAACTAATTTGTCGTGCTTTTGTTGCTGTTTTTGTAGATTTATTTCTATGACTGTAATTGCTTCGAAGTAATTATTAAGTTTTATTCATATGACCCAATATTAGGCAAAATCAAAATTTCTTATAGATTTTAAAATTTTTGTAATTTTATATACAAATTTTGACACCTATTCAATTCTTGAATATAACTACAAGTTGACTTTTAACCAGGGGATGAATTCCTTAATACACACTCATCATTATCGTATCGTTTCGAACATCGTGCCGAAGATAATAATAATTATAATAAATATAATTATACAACTGATAGGCACGGCTAGAAAATAGCCGCTAATAGCTAAGTCATGTTTCTTCCCACTAATTGCGTTAAAATATATCTAGATTTGATGATAAAATAGCTAAATTAGCAACAGTGTTCGCTTGTCATGAATTTTGAAAAAAAGATGCGGAAACAAAAATGTTAAATTATATGATTTTTAAAATACTTTTTTTATTTTCAAAAATGTATTTTTTGTGTTTTTTAAGAAGGAAGAAAAAAAGGATTGCTATTTTGTTATCGTGCTTTTTCAATCGTTTTGACGATATGGTTTAGATTGTGCTTACGGAAACCAAGTTAGTTGTTAAAAAAACAATTTCGAAAAAAACTATTACAAAGGTTTCCGATACGTGATGCAAAACGATATCGTCAGACTAAAATCGCCCAATAGAATGCAGGCACAGGATGCTGTAAGGCATCATATAGTCGGCATATCCGACTTTAAACTTTTTTACTTGCTCTTTATATGCAAATGGCATGGTAGAAAGAAAAAAGTATTGTATATTGCTAAAAATCGAAAATTCACTGTCAATTTGATTGAAATTTCGGATAGTGAACCGTCTTCAGTCGTCCTGTTGCAATGTAACTTTTGTTCTGTTTATAATTTTCGTAAAATCAATGAATTTTTTGCAAAATTTGTATCCGTATAAAAATATATAATAAACTTTTGAACTATTGGGGATTCCTTACTTAAGTACTTATAATGCGGGAGTACCTTTATAAAGCATACATACATATAAACAAACATTAAACAAAATAAGAAAAAATTATTTGCGGAAGTTATTCAAACAAAAACTTTTAATATATTTAGTATATACCAACAGATACTTTTGTGTCATTGTTAAACAAGTTTTACCATATTTATTTATAGTATTACTAGCGGGCGCAGCCCGCTACGTTGTTAGCGTGCCTTAAAGGTTATGGGGGGGCTGCGCCCTCCCCCCCGGGGGGCTGCGCCCCCCACAATTTTTATTAAATTCATTTTTTTATTTAAAGTTTTTTTATTCAAAGCCTTCACCCAGCCACCACAAATAAATAATTCTGCACAACAATGGGTTTAAAATAAATAAATATTTGATCACTTTTTCTCATGAAAGTGGATTGTTAGTAATGAATCCATAATAAATTGCAATATACGTGTGTATGTTAAGATAATTTGGTAAAGTGCGAACTTAGGTAGATAGACCCGTAAGTAGTTTTGTTCATTTGTGTTTTGAATGAAAATAAATAACGTAAAGCAGGGTTGGAAAGCATTTTATAATATTAAAAATAGCGGGCAAAGCTACGTTGTTAGCGTGTCTTAAAGTTTTTTTTTTAATTCCAGTTTATGTAAAGGTAGACCTGGCAATTCAAGTAAATTCACAAATTCAGTTGGAAAATTTACTGCGTCGGTTTCTTCCACCGGTGCTTCGTTACATGAAGTTTAAATATCGGAATATATAAGTTCCATTCCTTTTCTAAGGTTTTTTCTCTTTCAGAAAATTTGTTTTACTTTTTGGGGAGTATGTTTCAATGCTACATAAGTTTCATATTCCGTTGATAGTGTTTGAATAGGTAATTCCCTCTTCCAATCCATTTGCATTGTCTATAATTTCAATTCCACTCGTTCAACGTTTATATCCATTTCATTCCACTTGTGTAGTGTTTCAATCCCACTCGTTTCCTATTTAGTTTCTTAATTTTAGTGTTTCATATACACTTGTTCTTTAAGTTTTAGGTTTCTAGCTAAAGACGCAGACGTTAAGGGGGGGGGGCAATTTTCCCCTTTTGAACCACCATTTTTACCACGTTCCTGTCCAAAGTCCTAGAAATGCCTTGTCGATAAGTTAGCCCATACTCCAAGGAAAACATATTATATATTACAGGTTTCTAGCCGAAGGGTTCGGTTAGGCCATCAAGGTGGAGAATTATTCCGTTTTTACCCCTCCCGGTAGGAATTTCCAAAAATTCCGTCTTAGAGGACGTCTGCGTTGGAGGAGGAACCTACTACATACATAATTTTAGGTCTCTATATCCAGCAGTTTGGCCAGGCCATCAAGGGGGAAGTTTTTTCACTTTTTACCCCTCCCGGTATGAATTTCCAAAAATACCATCTTAGGGGACGTCAACGTTGGAGAAGGAACCCAATTTAAGATCCCTTGTTCCAGCAGTTTGGCCAGGCCGTTAAGGGGGAGACTTTTCCTGTTTTTGACCCTACCTGTAGAAATTTCCAAAAATCTCATCTTAGCGGATGTCTACAATAGAGGAGGAACTTTAATACCAAATTTCAACTTCCTACCTCCAGCGGTTTGGGCAGGCCTTTAAGCGGCACTTTTCGCTTCATTAATCCCCATTTTTGCAATGTCGCTGTCCAAAAAGCACCGTCTCGGTAAGTGAGCAGATACTCCAAGTAACATATGTTTTACATTTCAGGTTTCTAGCCAACTTTTACTATTTGTGCCCCTCTCGGTAGGAATTTCCGAAAATCCATCGACAGGGAATTCCAGCTTCCTAGTTCCAGCAGTTTGAGCAGGCTGAGAGGAACTTAAGTACCGAATTTCAGCTTCCTAATTCCAGCAGTTTGGACAGGTCGTTAAGGGGCAACTTTCCCTTTTTGAGCTCCCATTTTATAACGACCCTGTCCAAAATTCAAAAAGTATCTTTCTAATACGTTAGCCCTCACTCCAGGGACCCACATTTTAAGCTTCAGGTTTCTAGCCGAAGGGGTTTTTACCGGCCCCCAAGGTGAGGCTTTTCTTCTTTTTGCCCCTCCCTTTAGGAATTTACAAAAATTCCATCTTCGCGGCTATCTGCGATGGATGAGGAACATTCATACCAAATTTCAACTGCATTGCCTAAGCGGTTTGGGCAGGCCGTTAGTGGGGACATTTTTCCCTTTCAACCACCATTTTTACTATGTTCCTGTTCCAAAATAGAAAAATTACGTTGCCGGTGAGTTAGTCCTACTCCAAGGAATACATATTTAAAATTTTAGGTTGGCCAAAAGGGATTGGGCAAGCCGTCAGGAGGAGACTTTTACCTTATTTCCCCTCCCGATAGGAATTTCAAAAATTCCGTCTAAGCGGACGCCTACACAGAAGGAGGAACTCACATACCGAGTTTCCTTTTGGGATATCCTGTAGGGAATTCCAAAAATACAAACTTATTCGATGTCTACTACAGTGGAGGAACTTTTATACCAAATTTCAACTTCTTACCTCCAGTGGTTTGGGCAGGCACTTTTCCAATTTGTGAGACTGTTTATGGGGAGACTTTTCCCCTTTTTGCCCATTCCGGTAGGAATTTCCAAAAATCCCGTCTTAGCGCACGTCTATGCCGAATATCAAGAAACCTTGTTTTAGTGGAGATATCCGTGGGTGGAGGAAAAAAAGTAGTTTTTTTGAAATTATATATTATTTTAAATGGTACTTTTTGGAAAAACGAAATTTTTTGGAAAAAGATACTTTGTTTTTACAAAGTACTTTATTTGTACTTTTTTTGCAAAAGGTATTTTTTTTTAAAAAGTTGTTTTTTTTTTTGTAAAAATGTATGTTTTTTGGAAAAAGGTACTTTTTTTGGAAAAGGTACTTCTTTTGGAAGAGGAAAATTTTTTTAGAAAAAGGTACATTTTTTTGGGAAAAGGTTCTTTTTTTTGGAAAAGGTACTTTTTTTGAAAAAGGTATTTTTTTGAAAAAAATTTATGTTTTTTGGGAAAAGGAACATTTTTTTAGAAAAATGTACTTTTTTTGGGAAAAGTACTTTTTTTTGGAAAAGGTATTTTTTTTGAATAAGTTATTTTTTTGGAAAAATTTATGTTTTTTGGGAAAAGGTACTTTTTTTTTTGGAAAAGGTACATTTTTTTAGAAAAAGGTACATTTTTTGGAAAAAGGTACTTTTTTTGGAAAAAGGTACTTTTTTTGAATAAAGGATTTTTTTGGAAAAAGGTACTTTTTTTGGAAAAATGTACTTTTTTTGGAAAAATGTACTTTTTTTGGAAAAATGTACTTTTTTTGGAAAAAGGTACTTTTTTGGAAAAAGGTACTTTTTTCGGGAAAAGGTACTTTTTTTTGGAAAAAGGTACTTTTTTTGGAAAAAGGTACTTTTTTTGGAAAAAAGTACTTTTTTTGGAAAAAGGTACTTTTTTTGGAAAAAGGTACTTTTTTTGGAAAAGGGTATTTTTTTGGAAAAAGGTACTTTTTTTGGAAAAAGGTACTTTTTTTGGAAAAAGGTACTTTTTTTGGAAAAAGGTACTTTTTTTTGGAAAAAGGTACTTTTTTTGGAAAAAGGTACTTTTTTCGGAAAAAGGTACTTTTTTTTGGAAAAAGGTACTTTTTTTGGAAAAGGTACTTTTTTTTGGAAAAAGGTACTTTTTTTGGAAAAAGGAATTTTTTTGGAAAAATGTACTTTTTTGGAAAAAGGTACTTTTTTTGGAAAAAGGTACTTTTTTTGGAAAAAGGTACTTTTTTTTGGAAAAAGGTACTTTTTTTGGAAAAAGGTAGTTTTTTTGGAAAAAGGTACTTTTTTTGGAAAAAGGTACTTTTTTTGGAAAAAGGTACTTTTTTTGGAAAAAGGTACTTTTTTTGGAAAAAGGTACTTTTTTTGGAAAAAGGTACTTTTTTTGGGAAAAGGTACTTTTTTTGGGAAAATGTACTTTTTTGGAAAAAGGTACTTTTTTTGTCCCCTTTTTGCCCCTCCCGATAAGAATTTCCAAAAATGCCGTCTCAACGGACGTCTACACCGGTCGAGGAACCTACATACCAAATTTCAACTTCATAGCTCCAGCAGTTTGAGCAGGCCGTCAAGGAGGAGACTTTTTCCCCGTTTTGCCCGTCCCTGTAAAAATTTCCAAAACTCCCGTCTTGGTGGATGTCTACGATAGTGGAGGAACCTTTATACCAAATTTCAACTTCCTACCTCCAGCGGTTTGGGCAGGCCGTCAAGGGGGGCCTTTTTCCCCTTTTTAACCCCCATTTTTACAACGGCCCTGTCCAAAATTCTAGAAAGTACTTTCCAGAAAAGTTAGCCCCTACCCCAAGGAACACATATCTTAAATTTCAGCTTTCTAGCCAAAGAGGTTTTGGCAGGCCGTCAAGGGGGACACTTTCCCCCTTTTTGCCCGTTCCGGTAGGAATTTCCAAAAATCCCGTCTTAGTGGACGTCTACCCCGAAAGAGGAACCTACATACCAAATTTCAACTTCCTAGCTTCAGCAGTTTGGGCTGGGCGATGTTGAGTCAGTCAGTCAGTCAGTCACGTTATTCTTTTATATATAGAGATTTTCAATAAAGTACGCACTATCGAAATATAAATATATACATATGTATGGACAGCGCATAGTTCGGGGACATGGCCAAAAAAAGTGCCCAAACTATGCAGTATATTAGTCAAAAATGTCTTCATAGTATGCGCTAGACTTGGGAAGAGTTTTAGGGCAGCCCCTAAACTAACCAAATGTCTCCATACTAAACTATAGATCGAAAAAATGTCCCCGTAGCATGTGCTGTGCATACATCGTGAAATGTTTCCTCTTAAATTTATAAATTTTTTAAAAATAGCGATGGGTATTTGGATAAAGGATTTGGCATAAAACACTTTAAATTGCTTTCAGTACACTTTAATCACACATTGGCGCATTCATTGTGAAATACTATTCCAGGGTTCAATTTATATTGTAAATAAGGTAAACAAAGTAACAAGTGCTAAGTGCAAAGTGCAAAGTAAACAAGCACAGAAACTTTCATTGGTTACCAGTATTATCTGTCCCTTATTTGTGAAGACCGGCTAAAAATTTAAATTTATATTACACTGTGAGACAAATGGCAGAGGTCAGTGATCGGGAAGGGTTCATACTACCGGGGGAAGTTATATCGGTAAAAAAGAAGTTATACGTGTTCCGGCGTTTCGCTGGGTCACCCCTAGGAATCGAGATATATCGATTTGACCTTTGGTGGTCTTTTTTTTAACATAACTCGAGAACCACTAGTCCGATTTTGCTCAAACAATTTTAAAAAAATTAAAAATTACAATTCCTTTAATCTGTTCATATAACGTTTTTCTATATACTCAACAGTTTTGCCGGTAAAAATAAATGTATGAAGAAAAAAATATTTTTTGCCTAAAATATTAAAAAAAAGTAATAAACAAAAGGTTATTGATTTTTATGGTAGCGGTAACAAACATTCATTTTTACCGGCAAAACTGTTGAGTATATAGAAAAACGTTATATGAACAGATTAAAGGAATTGTAATTTTTAATTTTTTTAAAATTGTTTGAGCAAAATCGGACTATTGGTTCTCGAGTTATGTCAAAAAAAAGATATATCTCGATTCCTAGGGGTGACCCAGCGAAACGCCGGGACACGTATAACTTATTTTTGACCGATATAACATTTCCCGTTGGTTTCATCCCATCCCGATTTTGACTGTCGCATAGTGTTATCAAAGCAAAAAAAAAAAAAAAACAAAGTGGAAGTTAAACCATTTCTTTCATTGCTTCCAAATTGTCCGTTAATGTATTTTGGCAGTGTTTTTAGAAGTAATCCTGAACAACTTAAGAAACCCACTTCTTTCATTGCTTCCAAAGTTAAAGTATAAAAGTAATTCTAAACAAAGTCTAAGAATTAATATAATTATTGCTCCTACAGCATTACTGATATTAAAGTGATGCTACGAATTGATTTGAATGCATTTTATTTCCAAAGAGATGATCACGGTTTCGCATCCTGTATTTATACCCTACACCACTATGTGGTCAGGGTATTATAAGTTTGTGCTGATGTTTGTAACACCAAAAAATATTGGCCGTAGACCCACCTTATAGTAAACCGATCGGTTCAGAATTTTTTTTTATTTCGATTTAACGATGTCCGTCTGTCCGTCCGTCCGTCCGTCTGTCTGTCTGTCCATGCAATCTTGTGCGCACTCTACAGGTCGCAGCTATTAAGATATTTTGATGAAATTTGGTACGCAGACCTATGTTGGCCCAAGGACGAACAAGTTTGATTTTGGTGAACATCGGTCCATGTTTAGACCTAGTGCCCATATAAGGGTCCTACCAAAATTATACTGTTTATACGCTGCAGGTCGTAAATATTAAGATATTTTGATGAAATTTGGTACACAGACCTAGATTGGCCCAATAACACAGCCTGTTGATTTTGGTGAACATCGGTCCATGTTTAGACCTAGTGCCCATATAAGGGTCCTACCAAAATTATACTCTTTATACGCTGCAGGTCGCAAATATTAAGATATTTTGATGAAATTTGGTACACAGACCTATATTGGCCCAATAATGCAGCCTATTGATTTTGGTGAACATCGGTCCATGTTTAGACCTAGTGCCCATATAAGGGTCCTACCAAAATTATACTGTTTATACGCTGCAGGTCGTAAATATTAAGATATTTTGATGAAATTTGGTACACAGACCTAGATTGGCCCAATAACACAGCCTATTGATTTTGGTGAACATCGGTCCATGTTTAGACCTAGTGCCCATATAAGGGTCCTACCAAAATTATACTGTTTATACGCTGCAGGTCGCAAATATTAAGATATTTTGATGAAATTTGGTACATAGACCTATGTTGGCCCAAGGACGAAGCCTATTGATTTTGGTGAACATCGGTCCATGTATAGAACTAGTGCCTATATAAGGGTCCCCCAAAATTGGCTTGGTTACGAACTGCAGATCGCAAATATTAAGATATTTTAATGAAATTTGGTGCGCTGACTCACATTATAGAAAATTTTGACATAAGCCCCATTTTAACCCTTTCGAATTTCGGATCCAAACAATACACCAGACTGGTGTAGGGTATTGTATAGTCGGCATGCCCGACTTTAACCTTTTTACTCGTTTTTTATAATATTTATAATTAATTCGTTTTAATCAAATCAGCCTTACTATCGATTAGCTATCGAATATGGGATTAATTTAAAAAAATAGGCGGCCATATTGAATCCGTCATTGTGAATTTTTGAAAACTGACATCGAATTCATAATCAGGAAAACCTCCGAAAACCTCCGAGTAACAGAAATCAAATAATTCCAGATCCGCCATTTTGGACTTTGTAATTCCACCTTAAAATTCCTGATCAGGAACGTCGACAATCGCAAGAACCACTTGAAATTTCGGTGTTTGTTTTACATTCTTTATTATTCTCCAAGTTTTATCTGATACTGCTCATTGTCAGGGTGTCGACGAATTTGCTAAACTGAGTAAGTTCAACAGATGACTTCTCAGTGACAAATAAAGATTAGATTTTTTAAAAATTCAGGATTAGCAGCTTAAGATACCGTAACGATATTTTTGAAAAAAAAAAAAATTATGGAAGTTACAGGACCTCAAATGTACCCACAAAACCCTTCTTTGCACTTTTAGGTTAGAATATCTCGAAAACCTGACGTGATCGGGCTATCCTGAGGTCAGATTCGGATTCAGCACGTGTACTCTGATTCTTGAGTAGAAAACCTTGTCGGCCTGTGTAAACTGAATAAATTTTACGGCTTAGTATAATTAGAAATAAAACTCTTAATTTTGTTATATTTACCAAAAAATATGATACAAATACCAAATTTTATTTTAAGCTATTAAAAACAGGAATAAATTTAGTCAAATTAACAAAGTTTTCCATTGAGTACCTATTAGAGATTCCTCACATACTGACTAACAGACTTTTTTAATTTTATGAAAATTTGCATTCGGGGATAAAAATCGATATATACACTTAAAATAATACTTCAGTGTCAAACCGGTTTCAAATGGATTTGACTAATTTTTAACAAATTTTTTAGTTGAAACACTTTAACTAATTTTGAGTGTTAATTTTCAAAATTATTTAAAACTTATTTTTAAGACACATTCGTTAAATTTTACAAAATTTATTGTTAAAATATAATATTGAGTGCTACTGCTATACCCGGTAGAACGCGCCACCAATGTATTCGAAGTTTTAAAGATGGCGCTATTTCGTTCCCTCCCGATTTTTAAAATGGCCCATATCTCGAAAACTAAGAGATATAGTACAAAATTGATGAAAATTTCGACTACCCCTAACCGATTATCCTTAGCGAAAGGTGTTATCTCTATCCAAAAATGGACCTTGGCGGAGCCTTGGACCCTCGGAAATTTTTAATAAAAATTTTCCACTTCATGAAATGGCCCATATTTCGAAAACTAAGCGAGATAGAGCGAAACGGACAAAATGTTTGTTCCATTGAGGTGCCCTTATATGCAGTTACATGATACGGACTAGGTCCGGGGAGGGTCCCGAAGCCCTTAATTTGGATAAATTATATGATTCAGTATAATTACAGATAAAACTGTAGTTTTACAAATTTTTTACTTCAATTTAGATTTGTTAAATTTAACAAAACAAAGTGTTAAAAAAGTTACAAATTTGTCTGTCTAACCAACAGACGTATTATTTTGAGTGATCCACAAAGTACATGCATATTAACATGCATGCATGTCTATTAGTTTAATTATGCCCTACACCACTATGTGGTCATTATACCCTACACCACTATGTGGTCAGGGTATTATAAGTTTGTGCTGATGTTTGTAACACCAAAAAATATTGGTCGTAGACCCACCTTATAGTATACCGCTCGGCTCAGATTTTTTTTTATTTCGATTTAACGATGTCCGTCTGTCCGTCCGTCCGTCCGTCTGTCTGTCCATGCAATCTTGTGCGCACTCTACAGGTCGCAAATATTAAGATATTTTGATAAAATTTGGTACATAGACCTATGTTGGCCCAAGGACGAAGCCTATTGATTTTGGTGAACATCGGTCCATGTTTAGAACTAGTGCCCATATAAGGGTCCCCCCCAAAATTGGCTTGGTTACAAACTGCATGTCGCAAATATTAAGATATTTTAATGAAATTTGGTGCGCTGACTCACATTATAGAACATTTTGACACAAGCCTTATTTTAACCCATTCGAATTTCGGATCCAAACATTAGTTGGCTTTTAACCAGACTGGTGTAGGGTATTGTATAGTCGGCATGCCCGACTTTAACATTTTTACTCGTTTTCAGGTTAATTTTGTTTTTTTTTTCCTTAGAAAATTTTTAATTAAAGGTTTTTATGAATATGACAAAATTTAAAATCTTTAATTGAAAATGAGCCAACATTATGGCTCAAAAATGGATTTGGGACAGAACATTTTACTTGTAACATTTGCCTATTCCATAGTTTAGAATTCTACATCCAACAAGTGTACACAGTTTGATTTTTAATAAGCAAATCAAGCATTCAATTGTTAAATATATGAACTTTAACGTGGTATTCGTTGCATGTTTGCAAATATTTATATATGACTATTAATTGAGTTGCAAAAAATATTTGCTTCAGGAAACTAGGAGCAGTCAACATAAATAAATGTGCAACTTTGTAAAATCATAGTTAGTGTTTTCAGCAAAAACCACTAAAGTCATAAAATCATTTTTTCCAGGAGTGCAAAAGAAGATATTATTTAAAATAACAAAAAAAAAATTAAAGTTTGGCTTGCTGACTACATGAAGCCCCTTTCTCTTTGTGGGCGTCGTGGTGTAATGGTTAGTGCGTTGGACTGTTACACATAAGGTTAATGGTTCGAACCCCAGAAACGGCAACATTAATTTAGGAAAATAATACATATTAGTTGCCTATCCTGTGGGCGCTGTGGTGTAATGGTTAGCGCGTTGGACTGTTACACGTGAGGTTGCGGGTTCGAGCCCCAACCAAGGCAACATCAATTTATGAAAAAAAGTAATATGTATGAGTTTTTTCTATCCCTCATACATATCGCAGCGTTCTCCTTCGGTGTTCCCATAGCACTTAACCCCACCGAAGTAAAATAATATAACAGGGCTATGAACTAAAAGCTTCAACAAAGTTCGCCAACTTACCATCAGATGGCGCGCCACAACTGTTCTAAAATTCAACATCTCGCGCAATTACAGTGTTGCCATATTTGAAGCCCTTCATCTTTCACCACCTTTCACTTCTTCTCTATCCCATTTCCAAAGGAAGCAACACGTTAATTAGTAGGAAGAATTTCCTGAGTGTTGCTTCTCTTAAAAAAAAAAAAAAAAAAAAAAAAAAAAAATATATATCGCAGCGTCCTCCTTCGGTGCTCAATAGCACTTAACCCCACCGAAGCATTTAACCCCACATAACAGGGGTATAAACTAAAAAGCTTCAACAACATTCGCCAACTCACTATCAGATGGCGCGCAACAACAGTGTTGTCATATTTGAAGCCCTTCATCTTTCAGCACCATCTATCTCTCCTCTATACCCTTCCAAGGAAAGCAACACGTTAATTTATTGTAAGAATTCGATAATGCCAGCAGGATACAATACGTACTTTCGTGTCCCGAATGGGTTAATATTTGATGATGATCTATTTATATTGAATTTAAGCAAGTAAACATATGTTTACAATTCAATTAGATTAACATCAATGAAATTTTAACAATGCTATTTTTAACCTCTGTTATTACTAGTTTTGCTTTGAACTTTATTTCTTAAAGTATCGCAGCTGGTTCTATTCAACTCTGAATCATAGATTTATTGAACGACAACGAATCGTTCATTTTAAATGCATGTTTTTTTGAGTGTAGGTAATGTGCAATAAATCGCTTTAGTTTGCTAATACCATTTAAGCTCAATGCATTCAAACTGAAATAGGATCCTTCTGTGGTGGACAGTGCAAACTTATGTACCAAACATCCACTTATCGTCAGTATTGCAAAGTTTTTAATAAACATAAATAGATGACACTGCATTTTGCTTGGTCTATCAGACAAAACAACAGAGTAGTATTTTGGAAGGTGACAAAGCCAACTGTGATAATTTTTTCGTTGTTGTTTTTTAGATCTGAAATATTGAATAGCGCTTCTAGATGAGGCTAGAATGAAATCCGCAGAGAGGCACTTGTTTAATACATTTTTGGATTTTAACATATTTTACTGCAATTAATAATAATGGTATAATGGTATTGCATTTAAATACTAATATATCAATTAGTAAGTTAGCATTTATCGCAAATTTGACAATTTTCTATAGGTTAAATTTTAAAAATTTTATTATTTTACATTATCACTTAAACCGTGAATGCTTTTCCGATAAAAAATAAATTTAAAATAAAAATCAAATTGTTTCTATTACAGAAATCGTAAATGACCAATTTCATTATAAATCCAAAAATTGTAAAATTCACTGACTTAAAAATTTCGAATTTTCTTAATTAGGCCAAGAATAGCTTTGATATAAATTTTTTATCAAAATCTATCGACGGGAACTGGTAGCGGCGAAAAATTGGTTAGGTACACTTAAAATAATACGTCAGTAGAAAAATTTGTCAAACCGGTTTCAAATCGATTTGACTAATTTTTAACAAATTTTTAGTTGAAACACTGATTTAAACAAATATTTTAGTTACCTTCATTTAAGGTAATACTAAAAATCCTCAGTACTTTAACTAATTTTAATAAAAATTTTTCAACAAATAATATTTTTCAAAAATGCATCTTATTATTTAAGAAATAAAGCATTTTATAATCTGTAACAAAAACACGGCTATAAGCGGCCTACATGAGGAAAAGAATTACAAAAAGAAAAACATTTTTACAAGCGTGAAATAGTAGCGCATAATTAGAACAGTTCCGACTAACAATTAGCTCTACTACCCTATGTTAACTGTTACTGAAGTTATCCGAAATTTCCTAAGTAAACCTATCATTATTTCGCCACTGTATAGTCTACACCAGTGGTCGGCACAAAGAGAGAATATGAATGTATTGTGTTTCTACACTGTGAGAAATTAGTTTATCATTTTTAAATGTATATTTGTATATTAAGAACATGAATTAATAAAGAAATGTAATAATGAATGCATGAATGAATTGAAGAAATAAAAAAAAAAAAATAATTTATAGTAATTTAATTTTTTAAAATAATTCATAATAAATTTTATTATACACATTATTTCAAAAATATGTATTTTTTTGTATATAAATTATTTATTCTTAAAAAGTATTCCATTAGTTAGTAAATTTTAATGAACTAAAGAAATAAAAATAATTCATAATAAATTTCCTGTTCTTGTAAAATTTTAAGAGTGTAATATTTTTCTAAAATTTCTTAAACAAAGCGATGTCAACCTGCTTTGTTGAAAGCTACTATGCTACTAAATAAATTTTACGCTCTTAGTTGAGAGTTTTGTTGCCATTCGTGTTGTGTACGTGTGAAAAGCCGATTATGATCGGCCACTGGTGGCTATGGATGCCGACCACTGGTCTACACTTATATGTAACTCTTGCCAACACACAGTGGGCCAGCATCATCGAATTTTGGCCAAAACTAGAATATTGAGTATATGAAACTAAAAGATATTAAAAATATAAAATTCAAAATGACGGATCCAAGATGGCGGCCATTAATTTTAATTTTTTAATATATTGGACTTAAAATAAGCAATTATTTAGGCCTAGGATCCGCTGATTAAAAATCTGAATTTAAAATTTTTAAATTCAAAATGGCGGATCCAATATGGCGACAAACAATTTTTTCATTAAATTTCTTATGTCGTCTGATTTACTTCAAATTTCAACCAGGGAAAGTTTTTGGGTAGCAGATTACGAATCTGAAATCAAATTTACAAAATTCAACATGGCGGATCTAATATGGCGGCCATAAATTTAAAATTGTTATGTGTTGGAAAATAAATTACACCCTACAAAAAAAAAAGGGTTGTGATGACAACTGATTCACGCAGAGGGACCAAAGCAAATATAAGTGTATTGGCGTTTTAAAAGTTTTTGTCTGGCCCTATGTTTTTGGGGGGTTAAAATTCCCCCTTTTTTTGAAAATGTTTATTGTGCATCGGCATAGGAAACTATGTGAATATTCCATTTTAGGTATAGGGTATGTTAAGTGAACTTGTGTAAAACACTACGAGGGACATTTTTGTGGAATATTTTAAGCCTCTAACTCTGCAATTAAAGGGTCTTTTTTGGCCCTTTTTTAAAAGTGTCAAAAAAAACCCATAAGTTGAAGAGTTAGAGGGTTAAAATGTTCCGCAAAAATATTTGTCATGAAATTCTGAAGACATCAAAGTTGAAAATTTAACTTCAATGCCAGCAATAAGTCAAAACTTAAAATGTGTTTAAGGGTTAATTTCGTACTTATTCAGAATTGGAATTCAAATGTGCCACAAACCTAGACTTTTGCGGGGTTAGTCTGTGTCAGAAAACCAGAACCTACATTTAAGGTAATGTTTTGTGCTATTTTTTTTGTTTTTACTAAAATTCTGTAATGCTGGAAATCAGCGAGATTTGAAGGTACTTTTTCAGTTAAAGGGCAAAATCTCGAAAGTTTATGAAGGGTCGCAAAAACCTAGGTAGGAGACATCTTAGGGAACACATTGGCATTCAACTTTTTTAAATTTATCTTGGAGCATTTTGGAGCTTTTTTTTTTAAAATTTAGGATTTTCAAAAAAACCGATATTTTTGTAGTAAAATTAATAATTTTGTTACTTTTTTCGTAAATACTTATCAGGTTTCTATTTGTTTTTCGATAACTAAAGGGTTTTCCAATAAGGACTTGACAACTTTTTTTTTTTAAATAATGTACGTCGCGTCAAATGGTCCATCGGCTTCAATTTTGAGTCAGCTTGATCTTGTATGGGTGTAAACCAAGATCTTTACGCAAAATTCGCCATAAAGTGGTCTTGGCGATGCCCAGTTCTTGAGAAAGCAGCGGAATCGGCTGATTTGGGTCGTTTGCTACGGGCGCCTGAACGGCAGCGTTGTCTCACTGGCACGGCAGTATCACACAATAAATATGTAGACTCAAATTTTTGCACTAAACTTGTTATTTCTTGTCTACTAGGGCGAGAATAACGAGCGAAAATTGGAGTCAACGCTCTTAAAGTTGCGGTCACCGACTCTGAATTTCGGTAGTACTTTTTTGCATACGTTGTTCATTCTTGTACTTTACCATAATGAAAATGTTGAGTTTACTGAAAAAAAGAAAAGTAACAGTTAGATGATTAGTGAAGTAATGCGTTTACAAATTAAATTCAAAGTTGTCAAGTACCTATTGGAAAACCCTATGGTTTCAGTTTTATAATTTAAAATTGTTTTTGGAACAAATTATTGTTTATTTAAGACTTTTTTATTTTATCTTTATAAAATAAAAAATGTCACAAAATTAAAAAACTTTGACTCTGAACTCTCGCCAACTAACAACGAGTAACCACAATGATAACAATATTTCACTCACAACATATTCAACAATCCTAGATTTTGAATATATAAACATATTTTCCCTTTACCTAAATTGTACTTTTGGCCAAAAAACGGTGATGCTGGCCCATAGTGCAACCTTAGCCATTGCAAAATATCAAAATATTTTATGTATTACAAAAAATGTTCCAGTAGCAACAAAATCTGCATAATTAAGAATATTAATTAAGCATAATCCCCAAATGACAGGTCTTTTATTTTATTTATCCAATTATAACAAACATGAAGTACATAAGACTTTCTCTATGCTTAATGAAATTTTATATATGTCGACATTTATGTTAACAAACAAAAAAATCGTACATCAAGCAAAGCTTATTTGAGCTCCGTTCACATTATCCCACAAGTGAACACAAAAAAGTTTGTCGGTAGAGTCTATTGAAAATGACAGTTTAAACAAAGGTATATGCCGCTAAAAAGTAGACAAAGTTATTACCCATTAAAATAACTTAAACATTGTTATTTTTAACTGTTCAAAAATAACTAACAAAACATTAAAAATAACTTACAATGTCGTTAAATTAACTAAAAAAAATTTTATTTCAAAATTTTTAAATTAACTAACAAAATGGATGAAAACTACTGTTTTTTACAGTTAATTATTGTCTAAATTGTCATTCAGTTGGAATGAATTTTTAATACTCGTACTGTATTTTTCTAGTATTATGTTTTTCAAAATTTTTCCTATATATGTGGAGAGAATATAGCAAAACATATCGGCAGATGGCGATTACGCACGTAATGGCTTGTGGATCTTTGGAAGTCCACATAGTCGTGGAGCGGTAGCTACATTATATGTCATCCTAGTTTTCTGGTAACGTGTAATGTGTTTCTGTTCATATAAATCATTTATAACTTTGTTAATGGCTCCCTGTAAAGTTTGTGTTGGATCTATCTTTTAATAATATATCCATTCCCGTTTCATAATAGTTTTTGTACATGATGTCTCTTTTTTTTTTTCTTTGTCGGATTTGTTATTTTTATAACCCCTCTAAAACTTCTCAAAAACCTTCTCGTGTTCTCATATATATTCAGTCTTTTTGATTATTTGTTCTTCATTGCTTTTTTCTTGGTTAAAATTATATTTGCTATTTTCGTTCTAATTATATTGTAACGAAATTGGTTTAGCCTAGTATGGAATGTTCTGAAATTTTGGAAGAAAAATATACCAAGCACTACTTTTAAGTATAATGTTAATACTCTAGGTGTCTTCGGAATTCTCTACCACCACGGAAGTAAAATTACATAAGACATAACCATATGTCATTTAGTTAGTCAGTTGATTATTAGCGATTGTGTAATTCAGTCGGGCTTTAGTAAATCGTTGTATAAAAAATCGTTGGTAAACTTGTGTGGCATTATACAGTTGCAAAGTAATAAAGTGTTAAATAAATAAGTGTATATATCATTTCGCTTGCCGAAAATATTTGCCATTTGACGATCCTCATAGAGCCCTTACTTGCCCTTCATTTCGCTTGTCAAAGTTTGTGATTTTTACCTCTAAAATTAAGAATTCTGGTTAACCAAATTCGAGGGCTCGCAATGAGAAAGTAGGACCAGGTAGGGATTTACCGCCTACTAGACTTTTGTTTCCTCAACCCTCCTCTACAAATCACATTCGGGCACATTTACTCTATATTTTGTCTGGGCAATTATAAGTGCGAAAAACCCTTTGGCAAGCATACTTGCCTGTGGTCGTCAAAGGGTTAAGGAAAAAAAACACTGCTTTTAAAAGGTAAAAACGTAACAATATCTTTTCCTTTATCATCCGTAAGTTTTTGAACCCATTGTTCGAAGTCAGCTATTAAATTTAAAGATGAAAAACTGTTCTTTATTTATTAAAACAAAAATCCGTGCAAGTGCCATTTTTAAAAAAATGCGGTCGCCATAGGCAATATTTTTACTAGTAAGTTTTCACATGTTTCCCACAAAAAAATAATAAACATTGACCTCTTTTCTTCACAACATAATATCTGCAAATGAATTTTTCGTAACTCCTAGTAAAATTTAACTTAGCCTATTCTAGGAACATGTTAACCCGATTAATGTGACTACTTTTTTTATTTCTTCAATAACTCAAACTTTAATGAGTCATAAAATTGTTGTAATCGAACACAGAATTAAGCGCAGAAAAACTTTTCTTCTATTTTTGTATAATTTTTATACAGTGTTGGCCAAAATTATTAAATTAAATATATCTAAACAGCGTCAAACTATTTGAGGGTTTTACCATACGAATTTAATACATCTGGTATTAAACTACGTCCAATACCATCACTCTCACTTTGTTGTATAGTTATATCGTTATTTTATATATTTTTCCTGCAGACAAGCCATATGGTTTCGCGGGTCCAAAATTAAATTCAAATGTACATTTCATTATTAATAAATAAAAAAAATTATGGCTAGACGGAAGCTCAAAAAAAAGTTCACCGTACACCGTCGAATCTAAATTATTTTGCAAGGTTTTAAAAAAAACTTTTTTTGAGTCCAAAATTAGATTTTCAAAAAAATAAGTTTTATAAAATCATTACTGGTAGCCCAAAAAATAACGGTATATCATTACCGTTTCTACTATGGGTAATAGAGTGGGTCGATTTAGCAATCGTTATTGTGCCATCGATTTTTGATAGCTTTTGGCATGAGGAAAAAAAGTTCCACTCGACGTATCAAAAAAATTATTTTCGAGGCGCCCAAATTTAAATTTTTTACTTTTTCTCAACTTTTATTTTTAAGGTTTTTTTAGTAGGTAATAAAAAAAAAATCGGCTGATTTAATTTTTTTTTTTAAATATTACCTTTCCAAGGTGAAATTGTACGCTTAAAACGATAGCGATAGCAGTTTTTCCCCAAAATGTCTTTCTTGAGGTTTTGGACGATTTTTTGTCGAAAAATCTATATTTTTTTACGCGTTAATTTTTAAGGTTTTTTAAATTTGGTGTGTTAAAAAAAATCCCCGATTCCCTACTAAAAAAAATTATATGACTCTTCATATTATATATAATTATATCCGAAAAAAGAGAACATCTAATTGTATCAAATTAGATCGTATTATGATCATATTAGATCTAATTTGACACAATTAGATCTAATTTTATGGAATAAAATATGGTTTGATACAATTTTATCCGGATTTTGTCCTCATCCAAAAGTATCAAATATAATATAATCATATCCAGCTAGATATAATGGCATATAATTTGATACAATTATACATAATTATATGAGGCATATGTAACTACCCTACGGGAAATTTTAACAAACTGTAACCGAACTGGCCCCTTTACATGAAATAGACTGGTCACTTTTAAATGGCGTTGTCATAGGAGGGGGAAATTGACCCCTTTTGACATGTCACAAGACAAATCCTAGGACAGGTTACTGAGCTCTCATAAAATACAAAGTTCAGGGACCTGTCCTGGGATTTGTCTTGTGACATGTCACAAGGGGTCAATTTCCCCCTCCTATGACAACGCCATGTAAAAGTGACCAGTCTATTTCATGTAAAGGGGCCAGTTCGGTGACAGTTTGTTAAAATTTCCCGTAGGGTATATATAGGCCTATATGTAATTGGATATTGTAATATGTTGCACTATATACAGTGCAATATATAACAAGATATAGTTATATATTTAGGATATAATTTTTTAAAATTTTATATAATTATATCTTGGTATATATGTTCCAATATATAATTGTACAAAATTTTATGTGATAATATATAACTATATCATAACTTTTTTACTTGGGTTTCAAATTTTTTAAATATATCCTATCCTAGGTAAAATTGTACGCCTAAAACGATGGCGATAAAAATTTTTCGAATATTTTTTGGGTTTTTAGACCAAACTAGGGCGAAATTTGGGCGCCTTGAAAATGATTTTTTTGATATGTCGTAGTGGAACCTTTTTTTTCCTCACGCCAAAAGCTATCGAAAAATCGATAGCACAATATCGACAAATTTTTGTCCTTACATATCGGCCCACCCTAATCGGTATCGTAAGTGTCAACAACAGTCTCTAACTATTTAAAATATTTTCCTTTATACTTTTTCGAAAAACATTTTAATCATACTTTTCTTCATAGACGTGTGAAATAAACAATTGTGGTAAATTAGAAATTGTGGTTTAATGTGAACAGGGATTCTATTATACATATAAAAAGCTTTATTATATTTATGGAAATATTTATATGATATGAATGTAGTTCAATAAAGTGTTTTATGACTGGTGTAAAACATTTTGTCATAGTACTTAAGGGGACGCCATGAATTTTATGAAATTTTTATTACTATAAAATGTTTGTTTTTTTTTTTGATATACAATCACACATTAATAGTTTAAAAAGTGGTCACATTTCTTGTGTTCTTGTGAGACGAAATACAATTTTTTTACGAAAGTAAATTGTAAACGTCTTAAGACGGATTAACTATACTGGAGTACTCCACTCTGTAGAGTGGAGTCACTAAAATAGTGGAGTGTCTAAAATAGAAATGGCATGATACAAACAATATGAAAGTGTGAAGAAGAAAGCAAGAAAATCAACTCTGCAGACTTTTTGCTGGGCAATTTAAAATGATTGTATTCCTGTCAGTAGTCTTTATAAAAATACCTGATGCATGACAAAAGAGAAAATTCTTGTTGTACAAATGAAATTTTATACCATCTGAGTCATATGCAGAAAAATACATTTGTTAAAATTAAAAAAAAAAAAAAACGAGTAAAAAAGTTAAAATCGAGCACGCCGACTGTACAATACCCTACACAAGTCTGGTTAAAAGCCAACTAATGTTTGGATCCAAAATTCGAATGGTTTAAAATGGTACTTGTGTCAAGATTTTCTATAAAATGATAAAAGAAGAGAAAATCGTAAATATAGCCCATATGGGTGATAGGTGCAATAATGGATATAAGCTTTGCCCTCGGGACCATGTGAGTCAGCAAACCAAATTTCATTGAAATATCTTCGTATTTGTGACCTCCAGCGTGTAAAAAAAGTAAATTTTAGGGCGGGGCCTAATATGGGCACTAGGTCTAAACATGGACCGATTTTGACCAAAATCAATAGGCTTTGTCCTTGGGCCGATGCACTAAATTTCATCAAAATATCTTAATTTTTGCGACCTGTAGAGTGCGCACAAGAATGAATGGACAGACAGAGGGACAAACGGAGGGAAAAACGGAGGGACAGACGGACATCCTTAAATTGAAATAAAACGTGATTCTGAGTTGATCGGTCGACTATAAGGTGGGTCTAGGTCCAATATTTGTTGGTGTTACAAACATCAGCACAAACTTATTATACCCTGACCACGTAGTGGTGTAGGGTATTATTACTTTTGACTTTATAGAAATTTTGTATTAACTGTTTTTGTTATCTTTGCAAATATACCTCATATAAGGTATATTTTAGAAATGCCTCACCAGCTTTTCACCAATAGAAACAAGTTCGGCTATGAAGTCACTGACGGACTACTAAAATAGAAAAAATAGGCAAATCTATAAAATCCTTTTGACAAAGCTATGAAAAAGATAAGTGGTTTGAAAATAGATATTCCGAAATAAAACTAAAAAAAAGTTCATATGTATTTTTTGGCCCCGCAGTGATTTGAACTAAGTCCATCCTCTAACAAGGAAGGTATCCTCATGTGTTTTCTCTGATCTTAATTTTGATCATAAATTTGTCTATTCATATGATAGAGTAGAAAAAATCATACTAGAAAAAAATATGTATCGTTCTAGGAGTTGTTATTTTCAGTCAAATATTCTATTTGAGATTTCTATTTTTAGAAAAAATAATATATGTAAATAACTTCGTCGTTTTCTGTTTTAAAACAAAAAATTCAAATATTTTCGGTTTTATTTCAATTCAAATTACAAGAAATTCTTTACTCATACACACAAACATAGCCAATAAAAATATGAACGTATGGTTTAGTGTTTTGAAAATTAAACAAAAAAAAAACTTTCAAATATGAAAACCAAACCACAAAATCGTTTTTTTACGTTTTGTCAGTTAAAAAGTGATGATTGTTTTAAAAGACTTTTCAATTATTTTTATTTCTTTTATGGATTGTTTAAATAATGTTTGAAAATAAATAGCAAAATGGTTTGAATATAATGAAAAATCAGTAGTCTTTTTTTTTAATTGTGTTTCAATTAATTTAATATGTATTTTAGGTTGCTTTTATGGATAAAATATTATGAGTGTATACATTTATTTGTTTTAGCGGTCCAATCTCAAGTTTTAGCGGTTAAAAAGTGGGCTAAAAATTACCCATTTTTCGCGTTTTCAATTCATTTCTTAAAATTTTAAGGAAAAATAGAAAGGTTGGTTATTAATTGAATGCTTTTTTGGATACCGTATACTAGGGTGCCTCGTTTTACAACTTTCCTTATATATCAGAAAATAAACGAAAAAAATCCCTTTGGCCAGTTTACGTGTGCATCAATTAGACAAACAAATTTTAATTTGAATTTGAAAATTGAATTTTAAATTTGAGACGAACATTAAATGCCTTTAAGTCTTTAATGCAATAAATTTATTCATTACCGCTTATGTGAGAAAGGAGAAATCACACACAAAATTGTTAACCCTTTGGACCAAAGGCAAATAAGAAGTTTTTGTCCAAAGTCAAATAGGGTTAATTATTTTGTTTTTTTTATATTTTTTTTCCGGAGAGAAATGTAAAACACAGAAAAAATTAAAATCGCGTTTCGATTAAAGTATTTGGAAATACAATTAAAAATATTTAGTTAGAATATTGTTTTACCTCAAGTCTAATATGATATTGTCATATTAGATTTTATTTGTTGTTTCAAAAAAGGTTGATCATTTTGCTGATAGACAATACAATTGTTTCGTAGCCATCACACTTACTCATCAGTTGTCTGCAATAGGAAAATGGTAGCTGTATTACACAAACCGAGACAATACATAATGTACAATCAAATTAAATCAAATTAGATATTAAAATTGGTAGATACAGTAATATCCAATAATAGCCAATTTACATCGTGATAGATCCCAAAATATTCCACGCGATTAATTTAGATCCAATTAGGTACAATTAGATAAGTTAATTTTGGCAGATCAAATTGGATATTTTGGATCAAAAGTTATCCTATGATATATTTGGAATTATTTAAATTTCAATAAAATTTAAAAAATTACACAAAAAATTTAAAAAAGTAGTTGTTTTTTAAAAAAATATTTATTTAATAAAAATTACACCGTCAGCAGAAGTCGAACCCAGATTGCTGTAGTTTTAGTCGACCACTTAACTCAGTCAGCCACACACTGCTATACACACTGTTGTACAAATGAGAAAACATTGTCGTGTTATTTCGTTATATATAATTATATAAAATTTATATCTATACATGACTTAAAAAAAATAAATTAATAGCAATTTTGAAAAAAAACAAAATTTAAAAATCTTAAAAGTTTTTCGATCGTGGAATATGTTTGTTGGAGAAAATGTTTGTTGGAAGGTCTTGGCACCCATTTGTATGGCTCAAAATTCTAAATATCAAGAGTCATAATTTGCGAAGCTAACAGCAGGATAAGAACAACATACAAGTTGTTGAAAAGTTAATATAAATGCCTTTTAAATAAGTTATGACATAAATAAACTTAGCAATCCGTTTGAAAAAAATTTCGGATTTTAGAAGATTTTTTTAGAAATTTTTAGAGGGATTTTTAGAAAAAACTTCTTTTTGTTTCAAAACTTTTCCACAAGTTGTTTTGTGCGTACTAAAAGAAGGAGTAAAAAATAAGAATATTACACTCAAAATAGTTTGTAGTTTAAAATAACTGAAAATGTAATTTAAAATAAATGAAAAATCACTTGAAAACCGGTCTACTGACTTTTCATTTAAATCAAAAGAACTTTTCATTTATTTTTAAATGTTAATAAATAAACTACAAAATCCTTAAAAACTAATGATTTTTCATTTATTTCGTTTTTTTAAATTTCAAAAAATTAACTACAAAATCCGTAAGAATAAATGATGTTTAGTTTATTTAATTTTTTTTTACTGACCTAGAAATCGAAAAGGAATTCTTTTTTTTAACAAAACATTTTAAATGAAAATATTAACTGTAACAGAAAATCCGTATTTATATGTAATTTACTTTTTAAGTAAACGACAAAAACAGTTAAAAAATATATTTCTTTGTATTTTAACTGAATAATCATTTAAAAATAAATGTACGGATAACTTTTTAAATAAACTACAGTCAGTTACTGTAATAATATTTTCAGTGTACAAAAATTTTATGAAATATTACAAAAAAGTAATTTTTGCCCTGGAGGAACTCAAATTCCGAACTTTAACGAAATTATTATATAATAATTAAATATTTCAAATGCTACTAACTGTTGATACAAAATGTTTTAATCTTTTTAAGATCTGTAAAAAAAAATATTTATACAAATCTTCAGATGATACCTGTCAAAATTTAATGACAATTCGTTCATTAGTGAATAAGTTACAGCTGTTTTAGTGACGCTACTTTTGCGATTTTGAAAAATAAAGATCCAAAGCAATTTCATGTGTTGATTTATCATTGCTTTTTAATACTCAAAAGTACCGTTCAAGCCAAAGCTTGGCTTCATAAGTGGTATTCGGACTCTGCTCCATCGAGAAAAGTGGTTTGCTGACTTTAAACGTGGTTGTACACACACTCTCTGGTCGCCCCAAAGAGGTGGTGATGCCGGAAAACATCAAAAAGGTTCACAAAATTATTTTGGCAGACCGTAAAAGGAAATTGCAGGAGATATCTGATACCTTAAAGATGTCGAAGGATCGTCTCGGCTTTATTTTGCATGAACATTTGTCCGTGAGAAAACTGTTTTCGAAACTGGTGCTCACAGTGCACCAAAAACAACAACGTGTCGATGATTCTGAGAACTGTTTGGAGCTATTTCGGCGAAATAAAAAGGACTTTTTGTGTCGGTATGTAACGGACAAAATTTGTATCTGCCACTACACACCAGAGTAGAATCGGCAGTCAGCTGAGTGTACAGCAACTAGCGAACCTCGCGCGAAGAAGCCAAAGACGCAACAGTCAGCTGGTAAAGTTATGGCATCGGTATTTTGGTATGCGGCTGGAATTTAGTACATTGATTACCTCGAAAAGGCCAGACCATCAATAGCGATCGCTACGTGGACCAAATGGTGAGTTTGAAGGAGGAAATGGTCCCATATGAAGAATAAAAAAGTGTTCTTTCACCAAGACGAATGTAGAGATAATTGGTGAAACAGAGGCCTATTTTGAGGCAAAAGATAAATCGTTATATAAAAAATGTATCGAAATGTTACACACAGAAAACTGAATTCTTGTAGTTCCAGGTACAATCACTTTTATTTATTTTTAATACCATTGTAACTACCGAAATTTATTTACAATTTTTGAATTTTTGTTGTGTTAATAGATTACTTTAATGTTTGTGGATTATAAATTCTATAAATAGAAAAACACGTTCCACAAAATTTATTTAAAAATTAAAATTTTTTTATGTCGCTAACTGGGATCGAACCGCCGACCCTCCGTTTGTCAGCACATTGCTTTCCCTCTAAGCTAAGCTCTATTTAAATTTTTTTAGTCAAATTTCAAATTTGAATTTCTTCAGGTTTCAATATTTTGTCTATAAATAAAATTATATCAACAACAGAAAATCAGTTGTGTCTTTTAATTTGAATAAAAAAAAAATTAAAAAAATTTATATCGCGAATCGGGATTGTCAGCCCATTGCTTTTCCTCTAGGCTAAACTCGACATAAATTTTCTTTGTCGAATTTCAAATTTGAATTTCTTCAGGTTGAAAATTTGAATATTTTGTTTTTGAATAAAATTATATTCACAACAGAAAATCAATTGTATCTTTTAATTTGAATCAATAAAAAAATTATTTTAAAAAAAAGTAATGCCTTGGTTGAGGTTTGAACTCAAATCTCTAAGGCTATAATGTTGTATCTCTTACCTCCTCCGCCACACATACTTACGTTTAGTTGTTGTCTAACTTAGAATTTAAATATACATACACTCATACAAATAAGTCCGTAAAAATAGCAGAAAAAGTTACTAAAATTTAGTTAAAAATGATGCTGCAGAAAAAACTGCTAATATTAGCAGAATCAGTTTGCTAAATATTAATAAAATGAAAACAGCAAAAGAAACTGTTAAATTTACAGAATTTTAGTAATATTTGAGCTAAATTGTTGTTAATTGCAAATAACACTTTAACTTGCTGAAATCAGCAAAAAAATTGCTAAATAATATCAGAATGAAAATAGCAAAAAAAAAAACTGTTAAATCTACAAAATTTTTGCTAAAATTTTCTGAAATCAACAAAAATTTTGCAGATTACTAGTGGACTGGAAAGAGGTAAAAAAGGAGCAAATGAAATGAAAATTAATAAATAAAAAATAAATGTGTATTTAAAAACATACTTGGGACCAGTTTATTGAATGTGTCAATTAATTGAAATTTTTCAATTGGCATTGTTCAATGCCTAAATGCCCATTTATAATTGATGAAAGAAGTATTTGTTTTCATGTTTTAATAAAAGAATAAATTAAGAAAAAAAAAATTTAAAATTCGCGTATTTCTTATATTTTTTTTTTAAATTACAATGCTTTTTCTTCAATTATGTGTACATTTCATTACCATTGTTTTCATTAATGCAAATTGAAAAAAAATTCATTGGCATTGAATGGTGATGAAATTTGTTGGCATTGACATTGAGATAAAGTAATGCCAATTATATTTCAATGCCAATGGAAATTTCCCAAGAATGATTTTTTGTAAAAGTGGTAATATTTATAGACAATAATATCCCAATCAGAAATCGCCAGTGGTACAAAAAATCAAGCACTGGCATACAACTGGGTAACCACGGTGTTGAAAATAAATGACTGGCAGAACAAGCATTTGGGACGCTTTGCCAGCGATTGTAAAAAGCGTTTTACCAGTATTTGTTTTACAAAAATTTCGGTGGTTTATAAAAAAAAACCACTGGCAAAGAATTGGCTTAGAGTGATATGCCAAGGTTTGCAACCAGTGGTTATCCAGTGCTACCTAGCCAATGCTACCAGGCGTACAAAAATCAATTCACTGGTAGACCAATGATTTTATAAAAATGCTGACGCTTCGTTGTTTGTAGTCAGAAGGTTCCGAGTTCAAATACGGTTGCAAGCAAAAAATTTTTTTTGGACTTTTTTTAATTTAAAATTTTTTTTGTTTTATAAAATCAATTTTTTTGTTTGTGGAAAAGATCCCTTAAGACCAACTTTTTTTTTGCTCTCCCAATGCTGGCATATTAGTTCCAAAAAACTGTTTGCCAGTGCTAGATTTTTCGCACAGCCAGTAGTTGTCCAGCGATTATCACTCATTTATGTGTTTAGCCATTAAATATTATATGTCTCGTTAGCTCAGTGGGTAGAGCAATCGTCTGCCAATCTGACGGCCTGGGTTCAAATCACGGCAGGACCAAAAAAAATACATATGAACTTTTTTTAAATTTTATTTTGGAAAATATATTTCCAGACCACCAATTTATTGGTTTTGCCAGCGTTTTGCCAACGTTCAAAAATTTTGTTTTTCCAGTGCTTTTCCGGCGCTTTTTGAACAGCCGGTCCTTTTGTCTAATGATGTTATCATTTTGGGAATGGGAAAGCACTTTTTGCCAGTACTTGTACCACCTGTTAAAGTGCTTTGCCATCGCTTTCCCGTTTGTATTTTTCTGGCTGGGATGTTAACCATAACAAAATGTATTTCAGAGACCCTTCTATTGATTTTCATTGTTTGGTGATCGGATATGTACTTCCGAATTTATTTGAGTTTCCATTTTCACCTCTAAAGCTCCACCCACAGGAAAGAAGGTGTGGCCGATTAAAAATATCTTATTCTTTAAATAAGCTTAAAAACTACAATAATGGGGGAAACAAATTAGGGTCATCCCCGTAAACTCTACTTGCTCCCCAGAGATACTTTTAATCACAATTTTCATATTAAAATGGTTCGTCCAAAATAAACCTTGATCTTTGAAAATTAATGTATTACGATAAATAGAAACTTTTCTCATAAATTTTAATAATTTAGATATTTTATGAGTAGGACAAATTTTCAACCATTTCAATTTAGCTTTATTTAAAAATTTTTTGCATTATTTTTGGCGAGTTAAAAATATGCAGTAATTTTTATGAGTCATTTAACATTCTGTTTATAAGCGCTCCAAAATTGGTGGTTTAATTTACAAAAAATTTGTAAAATTAGCAAATCTTCTGTTAAAAATTAGTAACTAAAATTCAGCAAAATAATGTACAGTTAGCAAATTTATTGTTAAAAATTAGTAACTAAATTCAGCAAAAAAAAATAGCAAAAATATTTGTAAGTTAGTAATGTGGAGGTAGCAAAAAAATTAACTAAAAATTAAATTTTAACTAAAAACGAGTTAAAAATTCGTTAAGTTGAAGTACTAACAGTTTTACTAAATTTTCTACAAACTTTTTTCTATGAGTGTATGTATGAAACGAAAAAATATGATAGATTCCAAAATTTTATTATGATAAATAAAAGTTCTGTTCCTAGTCTCAATATATCATTACAATTACCAAAATAATGGAAATTAATGGTTAAAGCTAATAAAGTTTAAAAAAAATTTTTTAATTGATTTGAAAAACTAATACTTTGGATAGAGTGATCGATTTTATTGAAACACAACTGATACTAGATTTTTGCTGCCGATATTTTATTCAAATGACTAAATCTTCGATAAATTGGTGGTTGTTGGTATTGAAGGTAATGTCCCAGCAGAAATTACTGCTTGCTTGGAAGCAGTTTTGTCAGGTAAAGTTGAGCAGTGAAGCGATTGCATTATTGATGATATTATGCCTGATTTTTGTTCGAGATAGCTCGCGTGAAAGCACTTGTTTGGAGATCCAAAAAGGCATGAATTTACCGCTTTTAATTAGTGCTCCTGTTTTTCTTTTAAAATGTCAATTATTCATGCCTTTTCAGAAGTGCCTCTTTTTCTATAAAACCTCTTATTTAATTTAAAATAACTTTTTTCCGCATTTTAAAAAATTTTGATAAAAGAACCGCAAAAATATTTAAGCAATCAAAATGTATTGCTCATTTCATGCCTTTTTGGAAAGCACAGCAAAAAGCGATGTAAACAATTAATCAACTTAGACCTTTCATTAGTGCTGTTTACGAAGCTATACATTTTTAGAAGCGGTAAAAGTAGCAGTAAGGAAGCAGTAATCGTTTTTACTGCTTCCACATTTTTGCTGGGGTGGAATTTAGTATTTTTTCAATATTGGTTAGAAAAGCCAATATTTTGGCTAATGTGACAGTGTTTTGGTTCATCATATATATTTTTTGTTCACAAATAAATATAACTTTCCTGATGATGAATTTTAAATAACTGCAATTAAAATTATTGAATGATGAAAATATTTTGTTGGTTCCGATAGAATTCCAACCAATTTATTTTCTGTGTGTATATATAAAAAAATGATTAGAAATAGCTTTTTGTGCACCTGTAAAAATATTCCTGAAAACAATATTCAATTGGAGTGCACCTTTTACACTTGTTTATTGAAGAGAATAAGGAACAATATCTCGCAGTAACAAAGTGGTGTTTTTATGCCAGTCAACTTTCATATCAAAGAATAGCTCAGCGGTAGAGCGATAGACTAGCAATCGTGAGGTCGCAAGTTCGATACCCGGTGGCGGCAATAAAAAAACTTTTGTAAAATAAAAAAAAAATTGTTTTCCGAAGAAATTTTTTTTAATTTTTAATTGGTGAAAAAGAACTTTCTTTGCACTCGTTCAAAAAGTACTGAAAAAATGTTGAAGTGGGAGTACTCCTCTCCTATGACAACTTAATGTTAAAATCATTAGTTTTTATGTTAAAAAAGAAGTACATCTAGATCATTAATTGTAGTGCTTTTTCTACTGCTGCGGCATATTTTTTGATGGTCTTCTAAACAAATCACCTTTCCTCATATTTGCTTTATCTTTTACATATAAAAAACCCTTGGGCAGGCATACTTATCTGCTGTCATCCAATGGTTAAAACCGAAATAAGACACATTCTAAAATATGCTACACATTAATGCTTTCTTCATTTGTTTTTATTTATATGATGAAAACAATAACCTTGAACTAGACTTTGGTTATGCAAAGCTGAAGAGCTTTTTATATTTAGAAACCTCATGAAACTTTAACAAAAGAAGGAAGGTATCCCATGTGGTTGAAACTGATTTTGAAAAAAAAAAAAATTATACATTGTAGAGAATATCCGTATTGCATTTAGGTTTCTCAATCATATTTTTATTGGTAATAAAATTTTTTAATTTTAATACATATTTTGTTATCTTTTACAAATATAAATTAAAGTAGAAAATTAGTCAAACTATAGTTTTATTTGTAATGATACTGAGTTATAAATTTTTTCAAATTATACCGTCTTCGAACGCTCTCCGGACCTAGTCCATATCATCTAAGGGCATGTAAGGATACTCCGAAAGAGCGTGTTGTCCGTTTTACTCTATCTCGCTTAATTTTTGAGATATGGGCAATTGCAAATATGTTGAAAATATTGATAAAAAAAATATTTTAAAAAAATTACGTTATGATACGTTTTGTGTTTGTTTGGGTCTATGTTTCGGTACGCTATATCCGTCCGCGTTAAAAATTTGTGTTAATGGCGAGATTTTTCTGATTTTAAGTAAGGAATTTCAAAAAAATTTTAGAGTTTTAAAAATAAAACTGCTATATTTTAACAACAAATTGCATAAAATTAATGCTCAAAATTAATTAAGGTACTGGTGATTTTTATAATTGTGTTAAAGGAAGATAATTAAAATCTTTGCTTAATTCGGTGTATCAACTAAAAGCTTGCTAAAAATTTGCTTTTTCATCTTCCACTATTTGCTTTGTCATCTTCCAGTAAATTTTGTTTAAATTTTTCATTAAGAATATTAATTTTTCAAACAAAAATTATTTGCAACATTAATATTAGTACATCAGAACAACATCGAAATGTTGCTATTTCTATTCGTGTTCTTCTGTTCGTAAAATCCTGTTTATTCTCGGCTTTAGAAAACACAAAAACACTTTTCTGCTAATTAACACTGCTCTAGTTGAAATGTTTGACAAAATAATACTTTTAGTTTTGGTGTTTTGAAATGTTTCGATTTTCATCACATGGTGGTGTTGTGATTTCGTATGTTTTACCTAATTTCAACTTTGAGTATAGTATGCAAAACCCAAGAAACAATTTTCCATTTAGAATCATAATTTATTTATCACAAGCTACACTTAGAAAACAAATTTACAAATTTGTTCTACCAACCGAATTTGATGGATGTTTAAATTTCAAGTTTTAGATTTCTTGCTAAAAAAGTTTGCACACACAGAGGGAATTTTGCTAGACGAATTTTAATGAAATTTTTCAGTAAACTAATGAAGTTTTCTTCACAAACCAAATGAAAAATTTCTTACTTTGGATGAAAAAGCTATATATTTATAATATATATATTTTATGAATCTAGTTTTAATGAAACTTTTTCATTGAGTGTATGAAAGTTTTAATAACTAAAATGAAATTTTTTACAACATTTTATGAAAAACTTTATTAATTCAACGAAAAGTTTTAATGGACGAGTTCCAGTGAAACTTCATTGGTTTTATTCAAAAACTCATTAATATGATGCAGATGATTCTCTCAGTACAGATCATAAAAGGAACCCCTTTTTTAACCTCATTTATGTGACATTGTTATCTTTAGTCCAAAAAGTAGACTTCCATGAATTATTCCGTACCTCACGTTCAAAATAATATACATGTTTGTTGGCTCAACAGAAAAATTTGTTAACTTAACAAAATTTATTCCTGTTTTTTGGCTAAAACAAAAATTTCAAAATATTTTTTGTTAAATTTAAATTTAACTAAGAATTAGTAAAACGACAGTATTGTTCGTAAATATAATGAGCCGTGAAATTTGTATAAAATTTGTCGGATATACTGTTGGCGGCATCAGCAGAGTAAAAGTAGAAACATAAAAAAATTATATTGTAATATTTTGTAGTGTTGTAAGTAAACAAAGTTTTGCTTCAATAAGGTGATATTTCCTTAGAGGTATGTATGTTTTTTTGTCAAATTTTTTTTTGCAATATTCGATTTGAGAAAAATGGAATGAGGAAAAGCTTTGTGAAAACTTGAAAAAAGGTTGACGCATTTTTTTTATTAGCAATTGGGGATGAGAGAAATTAAACGAAAATTGCTTCGTTCGCTTTGTGTGGTGCAAAATTATTTAAAAGATCTCGAAAATTATGGTAAAAATCTATAATTGTTAAATCTATTTCTTAAATCTATTGTAACGACGTGTTTTCACTTTTTAAGCTGGGGCATACTCAGCGTGCCCAGGATCCGTTACAAACTATTTATATTTCGATAAGAGAAGAAAACACTGTACAATTTAATATTTTTTCATAACACGTTATAAACTTTATTATTTAATTGTTCTTAAACACGTAACAAGTTGACACGACACGAATATTTAATTTTTTTACAGCCAGCAGAAGTCGGTCCCGTAGTAAACAGCAGTACTTTGTATTGGGGTAGAGCAGGACGATAGCTCACTCTCACGGCGATGATTGAACAGAGCGATAGCTCACACTCACGGCGAAGATTTGAGCAGAGCGATAGCTCACGCTCACGGCGAAATTTGAGCAGAGCAATAGCTCACGCCCACGGCGAGGATTGAGCAGAGCGATAGCTCGCGCTCACGGCGAGGGTTTGAGCAGAGCGATAGCTCACGCTCACGGCGAGGATTGAGCAGAGCGATAGCTCACGCTCACGGCGAGGATTGAGCAGAGCGATAGCTCACGCTCACGGCGAGGATTGAGCAGAGCGATAGCTCACGCTCACGGCGAGGATTGAGCAGAGCGATAGCTCACGCTCACGGCGAGGGTTTGAGCAGAGCGATAGCTCACGCTCACGGCGAGGATTGAGCAGAGCGATAGCTCACGCTCACGGCGAGGATTGAGCAGAGCGATAGCTCACGCTCACGGCGAGGATTGAGCAGAGCGATAGCTCACGCTCACGGCGAGGATTGAGCAGAGCGATAGCTCACGCTCACGGCGAGGATTGAGCAGAGCGATAGCTCACGCTCCCGCTGTTCGTCCGTATTATGGCACAGAGCGATAGCTCACGTTGCCGTCCCTATCGTCAGCTGTCGTTGGTTAAAGGTGTTGAACGATAGTTAGACACCTTTAAGCTACTTAGTTAAAATCTTCTTTAAATGCAGAAAGATATTTCACGCACTTATAGAAGGTCTTACCTCGTTGCCGTCCACTGGCTAATTCCTCAAAATCGATCAATGCAGCAGCTTTTATACATGTTGATCGATGACACATAAACATTCACACATATGTATTACACAGTTGACAACAATTACATGAGTGTTACAATTAGTAGTACAATGATGCATTTTATAGTATTTTCTAATGTTCAATGTTATGTTTGACATCTAGATGGCATTTTTAATAAAATACTGTTAAATTCAAATATAATTTAAATAAATTAGAACACTGATAAGGAACCAATAATAAAATTAATTTTATATATATACATGAGACGCAAAAACGAATGCACTGACTTTTGCTCGTCTCACTATATTTGTTAAAATAAAGGTGTCTAGCCAAAGGGGTTTGGCCAAGCCGTAGAGAAGAAAACTTTTGCTCATACCCCAGGAATAAACAATTTTAAATTTCTGGTTTCTAGACAAAGCGGATTTTCTACGACGTACTTAATTATAGTAAATAAATAGGGAAGTGATTAAAAAAATATTAAAATTACTTATCGTAATTTAAATAAAACCTATGGTAGAAAAAAATGTTGACTGGGGACTCTTTCACTCAACACGTATTTCGTAAATAAATAAAATTGTAGTATTTGTGTTGCTTTAACTTTGATGTTTTCTGTTCTCCATGTTTTCATCAGGAATTTGGCACCCTAAGTCCAGGTAACACAATGTCCCGTTAAAATTTAACCAACAGTTAAATTTAAAATGTATATAGGAACAAACTACAAATGTGTCAGCAAAACTGGCGGTTAATAGCTGAGTGTATTGTACATTGCGATATTCATAGTGATGTTAAGAGTTTGAGGTAGATGAGGTAGCATTATTGAAATACGAAAATACACAAACTGTGTGGTGGAATTTAAATTCAATTTAAAAGCGAAAACATGACAAACAGAGATTCATGTAAAATATTTACGAAAAAGTAATAGAATTAGATTTAATATGTATAAAAATAAGTAGTTGCGTAAATGGATTTTTAAATGGCTCAGTTGTAACTAAATTATTTTTAGAAAATCCAACAATCGCTAACGAACGAATATATTAATCCGCAATAGCAAAAAAGATATAAGTGTCAAAAATAACATTCACAGAAAAAGGTCTTTAAACGATGAAAGCGATGAAATTAGTGTAAGTTATAGAAAAACAAAACTATAACGGGCAGTTTTACAATCAGAACTAAGAACAATTTATTTCTTCTGTACACTCAAAAATATTTGTCGTTAGAATCTACTGAAAATTACAGTTAAAACAAAGTTATATGCCCTTCAAAAGGCTACAAGGTATTTTCCTTTGAATAACTTAAAATGTTGTTATTTTGAACTGCTGAAAATTAACCAACAAAAGAATTAAAAATAACTAACAATGTCACAAAATTAACTGACAAATTTTGACTACAAAAATTTAAAAAACATCTGACAAAATAGATAAATCTACTATTTTCTCCAATTACTTTTCCAATATTATAAAATTACATTTAAAAAAAACATTAGTTTTTCGATTATATAAAATAAACGTTTAGTAGAAATTTGTAACCGATTATGGCCGATTACACTGTGGAACAAATTCAGGTTAGCAAAAGTTAGGTCGATTCTGAGAGTGAGGGGTGAAAATAGAGGCTAAATTAGAAGACCCGTATCGCGGAGTTTGCTTATGTTAGTTCGAATTTTTTATATGGTTTTTTAGCTATAACTCGTCGACTAATTGAAATTTTTTAAATCTATAAAAGCCAAATTATAGCTAGAGACCAGAACAACAATTTAACGAAAAAAAAATCAATCAAATCAATTTTTTTAAATATTTTAATTGTTGTTCAGGTCTCTAGCAATAATTTGGCTTTTACAGATTTAAAAAATATCAATTAGTCGATGAGTTATAGCCAAAAAACCATATAAACAATATGAAAAAATTCGAACTAACATAAGCAAACGCCGCGATACGGGTCTTCTAATTTAGCCTCTATTTTCACCCCTCACTCTCAGAATCGACCTAACTTTTGCTAACCTGAATTTATTCCACAGTGTTAGGCTAGGATATTGTAATAAATAAAGAAATTAAATTAAATGTGCAATTACTTTTTCGTACTTGAAATTTGTATTAAAAATTTCAAACTGTTCTCCAGTTACTACCGTTTTATGAATTGTAGAAACAATACAAATTTCCGATTTTTATTTGCAATCTACGGAATAATAACTAATATAAAGTATAGAAAAATTTTAAGAAATCATCAACATTTTTAATTTTTTTAAATAACGATCGAAAATAAATGTTAACTGTAAAAATACTATTTTAGTAGTTGTTTATTGTGATACCAACAATAACTGATTTAAACAACTGTTATGAAATTACCGTACCTTTAGTAAGTTGTTTTCTTAGGTAACTGACACAGCCGTTGTTTTGCAATTTTCCATAGAAAAACAACTGTAATAGCAGTTAAAAACTGTAAATATTGATCACTGCCCAAACAACTGTCGTGCATTTAACTGTCGTGCACTCACTGCAAATGACAGTGCAAATAACTGAATATGTAGTTAAGAAACTGTAAACTACATTTGCATTTACCATAAATCAACTGAAGTTATTTTTAATTTAAAACAACTACATATGCAATTAAAATAGTATACATGGAAATTATTTTAAAACTACAAATTCAGTTAAAATAACATAAACAAAAATTATTGTAAAAATGTAAAAACTAATAATTTTGTTAGTTAAGTTTGCTGCCTAAATTACTAACACCAATTATTAATTTAATAAAAAAAAAAACAAATTTATATAAATATTCTTAAGTTAATTTTACCCTCGAATAAATTTAAAATATAAAAAAACAAAATTTACACTTAATATCACTTTTATTGTCCACTATTACGATATTGTTCTAGATGTCTATCGGCGAGAATAATCGAAAAACCCGGTTGAAAAGGTCACAAATTTTATTACTTTTACTGATCCGCTTACAGTTAGTTTGCCAATAACATATTTTCCAGACAACCACTAAAAGGGTATATTTTTGCGACAGTCGTTAATCAGTTCTATTTCCTCATTTATTGGAAGATAGTTTCTTGTTTTTTTTTTTTTGTATTTGATAGAGTAATTTCCACAAAAGCACCTATTGAGATATCTTTAATTTCTGAAAGCACGGATAATAGAGTTAAACCACTGTTAATATAGGTATAATATCAAATACACAGCATGCCGGTTAACAGATGTACCCGGTTAGTGGAGGCCCGGATAACCGAGGTTCAACTGTACAAATTTACAATAAGATTTGCAAAAAACCAAAAAAAAATTAATTCCTAAATTTGAGACTAATTGGAACAAACTGGGGTTGCCACCACTGAAATTCGGTAATTCGTTATTAAAGGAACACCTTAATATTTTTACCAGTTAAATGATATTTCACTTTCTTATTCTCAATGTAACTAAAATTTTGAAATTGTTATTACTTTTAATTAATATTTGTAATTGAAAATTTTCAGTTATAATTACAAATACATAATAGCAATTGAAATTTTTAAATAAACTCAATTACAATTATAAAATTTCCCAATTCAAATTGCATTTAATCGTAAGTGAAGTGTAATTGAAATTCCACAGGTCTCACTAATATCTAACTAAGTTTGCCATTTTAAGCTTGTTTCAAAATTACTTTAGTTTTGATTGTTTAATCTAATTGATTTAAAACAAACAAAAAATCTACTGATTATTTTATTAAAGCATATTTTTTAATCACATGAATTTTAATCAAACATATTTTCAGATAATTTGTCCATATAAAAAGTAGTGTTTCGGTGACAGTTTAAGGCATTAATTCCTACATTAGGATTTAAGGACAAAATACCAAAAGTCTTATATTACAACATATTACACTGGAACAACTTCGCACAATCAATATCGTACATTGCAAACAATGTAAATTGCCTTTCTTAGGACAATCCCACAATCCCTAGTGATTGAGCATACTTTATCCAAGTGGCTTATTGTTTGGTTTACATACGTGTGATTGTACGAGTTTGTTGTAATAGAGTGGACCAAATTCGAATAATTGGATTCCTAAGTTCTACCACAGCTGAAGAGTTGTGGAAAACTTTTTAAATTGGGGAGAAATAAAATTTTCTGCTTTGCGGTCGCAGCTACTGAGTTAAGAAAAACGGCAAAATTTATTAAGTTGAGATAGGATATTTTGAAATTTTGTTTTTATTACTCAAACCGTCACATATAACTAATTGATTTCCTATATCAGTCGAAATATTTATAATTAACAGGTGGTTAACCCATTTTGGCCCACTTATTGATCAGCTGAAAATTTTGTGACTATCTTCGGGTAAAAAAAATCCATGTTACATTATACAAAAAAAAAATTTTTTCGCGGCTACACGAAATTTTCGTGCCTGTTTCAAAATTCAGTTTAGGTACCAATTAAGCCTATTCAGATAAAAAAACCTAATTAGATTTTGAGCCTTAAAGAAATATTACTCTTTTGCAGAAAACCATTGAGATTCTGAGGATGTTCCCAGCATAGAAAATCCTCCTGATTCTTAAAAACATTTTTCGGATTTTCCAGAGTTTTGGAAGTTTCTTTATTTTTTCAAATGAGGTTTTAACAGAGTTGTCAGTGAGGGAATTTATGCCCAAATTAGGGATTTCGACTTCGGTTAAGGGACAGCTTAAAAAATTGTAAATTTTAAAAGATTTAGTTTTAGGCCGAAAATCAAAAGAATTTTCGATAAATTATATGCGTATTATTTGAAATAAACGTCGTTCAAATTGGGTCTGTTAAAGTATTTGAAAATTTCTAACAAATATCTGAATTATAGAAGAAATATTCTCTAAATATTTTCAAACCTGGAAGTAAAGAAAGGCAACCAAGCTCAATAATTAATCAAAGAACATTTGTGTAGGTTTAAAAAGTAACAGTGGTTTTCATTTGAGCTCGTATGTACCCTCTATAAATTCGACTTATGCAAACTTAATGTTCAAAATAGTTTACAAGTCCTCGAGATTTACACTTAACCAGAAACTACACCTTTTGCAATTGTAATTCAGAAAATATCAATTGAAATTCAGAAAATATCAATTGAAATTCAGAATTTCCATTTGAAATTCAGAAAACATCAATTGAAATTCAGAATTTCCATTTGAAATTCAGAAAACATCAATTGAAATTCAGATTTTCCATTTGAAATTCAGAAATTATCAATAGAAATTCAGAAAATATCATTTGAAATTCAGAAAATATCATTTGAAATTCAGAAAATATCAATTGAAATTCAGAAAATATCATTTGAAATTCAGAAAATATCATTTGAAATTCAGAAAATATCAATTATTATTCAGAAAACATCAATTGAAATTCAGAAAATATCAACTGAAATTCAGAAAATGTCAATTAAAATTCAGAAATCGTCATTTGAAATTCAGAAAATATCAATTGAAATTCAGAAACCGTCATTTGAAATTCAGAAAATATCAATTGAAATTCAGAAAATGTCAATTGAAATTCAGAAAATATCATTTGAAATTCAGAAAATATCATTTGAAATTCAGAAAATATCAATTGAAATTCAGAAAACAATTGAAATTCAGAAAATATCAATTGAAATTCAGAAATCGTCATTTGAAATTCAGAAAATATCAATAGAATTTCAATTGATATTTTCTGAATTTCAATTGATGTTTTCTGAATATCAATTGATATTTTCTGAATTTCAATTGACATTTTCTGAATTTCAAATGATATTTTCTGAATTTCAAATGACGGTTTCTGAATTTCAATTGATATTTTCTGAATTTTAAATGACAATTTCTGAATTTCAATTGATATTTTCTGAATTTCAATTGATATTTTCTGAATTTCAATTGATGTTTTCTGAATAATAATTGATATTTTCTGAATTTCAAATGATATTTTCTGAATTTCAAATGATATTTTCTGAATTTCAATTGATATTTTCTGAATTTCAAATGGAAAATCTGAATTTCAATTGATGTTTTCTGAATTTCAAATGGAAATTCTGAATTTCAATTGATGTTTTCTGAATTTCAAATGGAAATTCTGAATTTCAATTGATATTTTCCGAATTTCAAATGGAAATTCTGAATTTCAATTGATATTTTCTGAATTACAGTTGCAAAAGGTGTAGTAGTTTTTGAAAAGTACTCGTATTTACTTTGTCAAAATCCATATAAATTTTGGAAAAAAGGATTTTTCACAATAATTAGTTTCATGTGAAAATTTTGTAGAATTTGTTCTCTCGAAAATTTTATATACAAGACTATTATTTTGAAGAAGTAACATTTCAGTTTTATTGTGATTGTGCCATTCTTATAATAAAAAATTGTTTGTTGTTAAATTGAGGACTTAAATTTTGAAAATGGGAATGATCAAAAACTTTTCGGGCAACTCTGATCTCCACTAAATAGAGCAGTATTGTCAGATAAAACAAAACAGCAGTCAGCTCCATATGTTGCATTACAAACCGGTAATGCCGTAACTCAGGAACATGACCCCTGGTTTTTATTTTGTGTTGAATGAACAATATTTTGCATCCAAGAAAAATGTGAATTTTTTAAAGAGACATTATTGTACTCAAAATTTTTCTACATTATTAATTCGAATTCTGCGGCATAATTCTAGCAAAAGAATTATGCCGGTAAAACTTGTTCAAATATCGGTGAAGTTTATTTTTTCAAGAAATCGAGTTGCCATATTTAAGAATCTTTTAAACTGTTTTCTATATTTTGGAGTAAATTTTCATCTAAAACTGAGTTGCCATTTTTCAAAAGTTTTTTTCAAATGATTTGAAACACTTTAGTATGTTTGTGCTAAGCAAACTAAATTTAACTGGTAAAAATCTATTACACGATATCAATTAACAAACACAAATTTTAAAGAAATTTCAGAGTTTGGGAACAGCAATGACAATGCGATTTTAGAAGACGCTAACCAATTTTAAAAATTGAATTTTCACTTAATTAGAACACATTTCCGCAATATCTATGCAGTGCTAGAATTTTAAAATCAATTTCGTTTGAAATTCGATCCACTCTAGTATGTGTTTTATCAATTCCCACAACAACTTTCGAATAATCATTGAACAAAAACTAAACCCTCTTCATTGAAAGAATGGGGTAGCGAATCAAGGAAAATTTTGGCATTTTTCGCTCTGTTTGGTGGATTTTGTACTGACTAGGATTTATGCAAAAATATATATTCACAAAAGAATGTAAAAAATCAATCTTCATTTCAGTATTGTTTTAATGAATTTGTAAAAACAATTCGAAATATTTATTTATTAAGTTTGATTAAAGACAAATATAAGAGCCATCGGAATGCCTGAAATCAATGCAATATTATATATGCATATTCTAAGCCAAAAATTAGAAGTAGTTCTGTTTAATCATACACAGATAAAACGGATTCGTGCTTACAACCAAATTTGTTGCCAGTCGAATGGTTCGATTGCCGTGACCGAATTTTTCGGTTGTGGCAACTGACTACGAATAGAGTAAATACTCATTTGATAATGACAACAGAATTTCTATTGCCTCAACAATATTTCGGCAGTCACAACTGAAAAATTCTGTAGTCACAACCGAAGCATTTGATTGACAATAAATTCGGTTGTAAGTACGAATCTGTTTTCTGGGTGTAGGTGTATTATTTTAGGTGAGGTTAAAACAAACTTTTTCATATTTGAATTAATATAGCAACATTAGCGATTTGTATAGGAAAAGAAATTTGGCATAATTTCTTGGATTTCCGGGCAAGTTTTCGTTATGCTAAAAAGCATACGTATACGTGATATATCACGTATACGTATGAATTTTCGTTACAAAGATCATAACTTCTTTAGTAATAAAGATGTTCTCAAAATTTGAAAAGCAATTAAGAGGTAATACCCTAAGCTTTAAAAGATATACTCACACATGGTTCTTAGCCTATCAACATTTTTTTTTTTGTCAAAGTTCAATGTTATTTATAGTATTTTAAATACTAAAATCGTATTATTTATATGAACATATGTTCATATATCTTACTTAAGAATCGGTTTGATACAGAATATTTTACTTAAAAATGGTTTATTATTCAATAATCTATCTAATTTAATGAAAATTTGCTGCCCGATCTTGCTCGTGCACATGATAAAACAATAGAACTGCAACAACTGGAGTACGTATTTCGTGTTTTTGTTTCTGTAGGTAAATTCTATTAAAATCGAATAAGAACTCTATTGCTTACCAAAGAGTTAAGGAATAACACGTATTTAAATATTAAGTGAAACTTGAAATTACCTACAATCACTAGATTTCCTAACGGCAAATTTAAATCGCTATATCTGACGAGAAAATCGCTAAATTGGCAACAGTGCGGCCAGTCGACTTTTTATTTTATTATCATTATTTTACAATTCACAGAATTTTTTGTCGAAAAAGTGAAAGAAATGCGATAATGTCTTTACAAAATTCAAATTTTTTTATGTTATTCAGAAGTTCGGAAGTACGTTTAACTTGGCTGTTTTACAAGAAGTAGACGTTTTAACAGAAAATGAAGAAAAATTATATTTTAAAACAAAACTTCGCGCAATTTATATGTTTATTAAGAGAAAATTGCAAGTTTGTAATCGTACAAAGGAAAAATAATTCACCCTGGTTAAATATATGCACAATATTTTAAAAATTAGACAAAGTCCATACATCTACTGGCAGAATCAAAAGAAGACCGACAAAATCTATATCCATTGAGTTCTCCCTTAAATATGCGAAACACAAAGAAAATAAAGGTCGGACGTTGCAAAAGTAGTCGCGACCTCAAGCCCAGTGCGACTGCGCAGGATAAAGGATAGTATTCCAACACCACCAAATGATTTACCTAAAAATTATTATAAGAGGCCTTAGCTTTGTTAATGGACTTGGGATTATTAAAGAAAAAAATTCTATTTTGCAAAGCTCCTTAAAGGATCATAATATAAGTATTCTTGCTGGATACAAAAAAGTTAAATCTGCCAAAATAACTGAAATATCGGTAGACTTGATGTACTTGAAGACTTAATGGATCATACTGCGTGACTCTTTATTCAAAGTTCGCCTAAACGGGAGCCAGAATTACTCCCAGAAAGACTCACATTGATTAATAAATGGGGTTGTGATGGATCATCCTGTCAAAGTGCTACCAAACAAGCAATAGCTACAAATGACGTAACTATTACAGAGGTAAATAGGTTTATGGCTTCTTTACACTTAAAATAATACGTCAGTAGAAAAATCTGTCAAACCGGTTTCAAATCGATCTGACAAATTTTTAGTTGAAGCACTGATTTAATTAAAGATTTTAGTTATCGTCATTTAACACAATACTAAAAATCCTCAGTACATTGACTAATTTTGAGTGTTAATTTTCAAAACTATTTATAACTAATTTTTAAGAACCCATTCTTAAATTTTACACAATTTATTGTTAAAATATTATATTTTCACGTTTCCATTTATTGGATAATAGAAACTAAAACACCAAGATAATAAGAATTTACATATTATAGCAAAATACACCATGTTTCACCTAAAACTCGGTGCAACATGTCATACACTAGTTCACTGAACGAGTAAGCAACTGGTTATGATAGTGAACGATCATATACACAACTAACACCATTGTTTTTTTTTTTTTTTTTTGTTTTTCATATACGATACTAATGTTCACTTTTGTTTTTGCCTGTTGTTAAGTTGGACAGAGTAGTTATTGTAGTTTTTACAATACGGTTAAAGCATGTCATACGTGAAGACAAAAAAACGTATATATTTATGCAGGCCTTTATATGTATACATTAGACCGTACCATAAAAAAAGTTCACTTACTTTTGCAAAGCTGTTTGGAAATTTTTTTTATATTTTTTGCCGAACGTAGGAATTTCTTGGTAAATTTTTCATTCTATCTTTAACATTTACAGTGTGATAGGTCGATGTTTTTGTCTCAAGGCGACAAATGTTTTGCTTTAAGGCCATTAACCTCGAGTACACCGTTCTAGTATTTACCCACCAGATCTCCGTTCCAACCACCCTAATGTGCCATCTTAATGTCACAAAATTAAAGCTCGCAAAAAAATCATTAAACTTTTACTAGGGAAGTATTTCGATAATTCCAGCAGAACCCTGAAGGTAGGGGTCAACTTTTTAAATTTTTCGTCAAATCTTCAGTATTAAAAAAAAAACTCTGGTCTTCTCGAAATAAACACCAAAAATTTTAAAAGGTAGGCCCTACGTTCAGCAAAAAAAAAAAAGGATTTTTTTTTTCCAGATTTCCTTGCAAAAATTCTTTATATTCAAGGGTGGACGGCGTGCTTTTTGTTTCTTATTTTCTTTTTGCCTGTATGTGGTACGGTCTAGTATACATATTTGGAAATCCTTAATATTATTGTTTTCAAATAGCTAACTCTTAAAAAAGTGTTTTTTTTTTTGTAATTTGAAAGAACACTTAAAATACTTTCGCAAGTATATTAAATTTTTTCTATTTTGTAACACTGTGCAACCAGCAAATTGATAATAACACGCGCTAAGCTAAAAAAAAAACATACTCGTAAATTGTTAACCAGATGTATGAGACAGTTTATTTTAAGATAATAATTTTTTTTATTTTAAAAAGGTCATAATATAATATGATACAAAGAAAATTTTATAGAGAAAGATCAGAAAATTAGCAAAGTTAGAAACGAAATTCAAGTAATTTAATTTTCAATAACTAAAATGTCTAATTACTGTTGCTACTCACAACAAGGACGACAAATTAAGTATCTATGCCTTGTGTTAATTTAAATGTAAGGAAGTGCTTGCAATGTAACAGTTAATGTTGTTCCTCTTTAAAATAAATGAAAGAATATTGCCCTGTCAAGCTGAAAATAAAAAAATATGTCGTCAAATAAGTAACTTTGTTTCTATATAAAATGTTTTAGTAAGGTTTTGCTTATAGCTCAATTTCATTATGGTTTTTATATGTCAGTGACAGTTGTTTTAATAAAACAAATTTTAAAATTAAAAGTTCTGTTTATTGATATCACGCAATGCTAAAATATTTAAAGATTTAATTTATTAACATCAAAGTCAAGACCGGGCTAAACAGCTTGAAAAACAAAACGATTTGTGGTTTATTTTCAAATTTGACAGCCCTTTTTTTTTTGAGATCATGAGCAAAATAGAAAGTTTCAAATGTAGTGAAACTGTGATTTTTAGGGAATTTTAAATAATTTTTGGTTTTCCTATATTAGGGTTTCCTAGTCAACTGCCCCGCAATGGGAATTCGTATGAATTTAAAACTTGCATAATTTTTTGTTGTACACTAATAAAAAAGTTTATAACAAAAATTCGGTAAAACTACAAAAAATTAGTTAAAAATGATTTTGCAGAAAAAACTGTTGAAACTAGAAAATAATTTTTCCGAAAATGTATTCAGTTCTGATAACTCCATTTGTAGTCAATCGCATGTTTCGGTTGTGGTAGCAGAATTTTTCAGTTGTGGTAACAGAAAACCAATTGAGACAAGACTAATTTGACTCTGACAACGAAATTTTAGTTGTATGAGGAATAATTCGGTAGCCGCAAATGAAAAATTCATTTGATTCTACTGAACCATTCGATTGGCAACAAATGGGGTTGTCAACACCGAATATGCTTTCTGGGTGTATATATTAGTAACCCAAGTAAAAAAGTTTTGATATAGATTTATATGACTTTATAAAATTGCTTGTGGTAATATATTGCAAAATATGTATTCATACAAAATTATATTTTATTGTATAACATTGTATAATGTTGTATATTAAACATATAAATATATCTTCCTTCATATTACACTTTATATAGTACAATATATTATAATATGCAATTATATATCTATCTATATGTCACTACATATGCCACATATAATTACATATTTTTATACACAAGAGTATCTAATTGGATACATTTGTATTACATTATATATAATTTGATACATTTAAGTGGGGACAAAATTCGGATCAAATTGTATAAAACTATATATTAAACAATCAAAGTATATATAATTATCTTATTGTATAAATTTAGATCTTATTAAACCAATTTAGATATAATATGATACAGCAAGATGTTCTCATTTTTCGGATAAAATCATGTATAATACATAAGTCACAAAATACTTTTTTTGCATGGGAAGAGAACTATTGAATATACAGAATTTCAGTTATATTTCTGTTAAATTTTTATTAATAGAAAATAAAAACTTAATCTGTTAAAATCAGCAAAAAAAATTTTCATAAATAATTAGTAGGCTAAAATATCACAAATAATTTTAAATTTTCGCAATTTTTTCTTTCGATTTTTTTCTTAATGCAAAGAAAAATCGAGCCTTCAGCAGGTTACTATTTTTTAGCAAATATTTTTTCTGATTTTAGCAGGATAGAATGCTATTTGCATCCAACAAGATTAAACTAAAATAAAAAAGGAAAATTTTTTTAGCCATAACAATGTGTTTTTCCTATTGTAAGTCTACTAACACTTAGCCAAATTTTTTGCAGATTTTACCTTATAATTTGTCGTTTTCTCTATAAATTTAATAATTTTATTTTTGCTGTTCTTATTTTACTAGTATTTAGCAGAAAAATCTGCTAATTTAAGCAATTTTTTGTCAATGTCATTTTTAACTAATTTTTAGTAAACTAGTGTAAATTTTGGAGCTAGTATTGTTTTTTAGTGTAATATATAAAAAAAGTTTTTAAACAAAAATATTGAAAGAATTCACAGTTTAAGTACTAACTTAAAATTGTTTAAGTTTGACCCAAAGAAAGTTGTCAAATTTACGATAAATGCATGAACTGTGCGTTAGGGTGACCGGATCTCATAGAGAGGGACAAAAATGTCGGAATATTGTTTGTCTGGACCACACAAAATTTGAGCTCGATTGGAGTATGTTAACCCATGCCGCTGAGGGCTGAAAGTTTGAAATACGATTTACAAACCGAAAAATCACTTTTTGGCGTTTTTTGAAAATACAGGCTCTTAAATAACTGTATTTTTGGAAAATGTAAATAGAATCATAATCTAAACTGAATTCCCTTTCTGGTAATGTATAAAAATACAAAATCGGTTGGAAAATATTTCGGTAATTGCAATTTCCTCAGACCATTGTATTGTTAAAATGAGATAAATTCTGAAAATCGAACAAAATAAAATATTTCTTTCAAAAACTTACAAGGTTATACTCCAGTTTCATTTTTAAGATCCACAAATATTCAGATAAAATTTTTTGTTATGATAACCTAGTCCCATCCAAAGATGGGATTTGTTTTTTTATAAATTTGCAAAACTCTATTTTTGAGTTTTTTAAAATTTTGTTCAAAAAAATATAAAAAAAGTGGTCAACGCATAGGGGTTTATTAAATACACCTTAGAGAATAATTTTGCTGAAAATTACACAAACCCCTCTTTTAACTTAACTGTAACGGAGTTTTAAATTTGAAAATTTTAGAAGAAAGTATTAATTTTTGTGTTTTTAGCTAGCTGGAACAAAATCACTTCATTTAATCCTGATACAGCAGATTGTTTTCCGAAAATTCTGTAAAACTCCGACAACGTTAACCCTTTCTTTACCAATGCAAAAGTGAAATTTTTAAAATTTTTCGATTTTTCCTGGAAGTATACCAAAACAATGTGTTGTTTCTTGCGGAATTTGGTGAACGTTGTCCAAATAACTCCGTTAACACCAAATTTTATACGTAGTAATAGAAAATTATAAATTAACCCTTATAGGCACTTGGGGTCAAAATGACCCCAAATTTTTGAAATGTAAACAATTGTCATTTCAGATGAAAATAGATATCGGCTATCTCAATATCTGGAAAGGGGAATCGTTTTGTGGGGTCCAGACGATGGGTGCCGACATCGATTTTTTGCGGTCACCCTACTGTGCATATCCTCATTGAAATGAAAATATATAATTTTATAGATTTTTTCGATTTATATGGTTTTTCATACAAACAATTTCGAAGTCGATATGCTCTATTTTTTCGTGAGATATGTGTATGTTAGAGCGACTCACCTTATATGGGTAGAAAAAAAGTAAAAAAAGTGCCCCCCCTCAAAATATTTCTGGTCTGGCAATGATATCTCAACAGCTGGACCATTTTTAAAAAGGTTATTTTTTTAGTTTTTGTAAGAATTTTGCATTTTATCTAAAGACAACATACTCAATATGGTTATCATATAAAATGCTTTTTTGTGGTGCGTCTAGGGCATATATAACATGTTCAAGCATATCCAGACATGTCCTATTTTCAAGGATATAAAAAAAAAAAATTTTTTTTACCCTTTTGTGAGGAGATGCTTGTGATTGAAACGTCAAACTTACATCCAATAATCTATAGTCTATTTAAGTGAACACGTGTTTCAGATTCTTTTGAAATTCGCGATTTTTCGCGTTTTATCAGAAATTCAATATGTTCTAAATATGGATACCAAAACTTTTGACAAATAAATCATCGCTGAGTGGATATAGTTTAGAATTTTGCAAATTTAGTACATTTTTCATGGTGCTCTGGACCAAGTTTTAATAAAAATTTTGAGTTACCCCGATTCAATAAAAAAATTTTATGAAATTTTTTGTAGGTTTATTACAGAGTACAACAAAATAAGAATAATTTGATGCATCGGGATTGCGACGCATCATTTCTAATAGACTTTGGGACGCAGATCACGAATAGTAGTAGTAGTATTCTTTATTTTCATAATTTTAAGCAATATATATATTATTTTACATGTTCTGAAGTATTCACTCATATAAAATTTTAAATTATAATTATAAAAACAAATTACAACAGCCAATCTGGGGGGTGAGAAATTCCAAGTCAGGATGATGGTACTAGGTCAGTATAGTAAAACCCTCAAAGGGTTTGGCGTTCGTATGTGTCATTTTTTTTTATGACCTTTTAAATTTTTTCCTTATCTTGATGTTTTTTCGCATAGTTGTAACTCGAGAACCACTTGTCCGATTTTGATGAAATAAATTTAGAAAAATTTAGAATTACAATTTCTTTAATCCGTTCATATAACATTTTTCTTTATAATCAACAGTTTTGCCGGTAAAAATAAATTTGTGGAGAAAAAAAAAATATTTTTTTGCCTAAAAATTAAAATTTTTTTTTTTAAATTCATAAAAAATTTTAATTTTTAGGCAAAAAAATATTTTTTTTTCTCCACAAATTTATATTTACCGGCAAAACTGTTGATTATAAAGAAAAATGTTATATGAACGGATTAAAGAAATTGTAATTCTAAATTTTTCTAAATTTGTTTCATCAAAATCGGACAAGTGGTTCTTGAGTTACAACTAAGCGAAAAAACATCAAGATAAGGAAAAAATTTAAAAGGTCATAAAAAAAAATTACACATACGAACGCCAAACCCTTTGAGGGTTTTACTATACTGACCTAGTACCATCACCCTGACTTGGAATTTCTCACCCCCCAGATAATAATCCCAAAAATGTTCCATAGTGTTATTTAATATTTTGTTCATACGGCTATGGCAACACTAGTCAACAAACACATTTTTTCACATTCATTCAAATAGTTTTTGTACATGCATAGGACTTATGTCTACACATTCTCATGAGATAGGTGCACTGACGGGGAATGTCAAATATTAAGAGTAATCATGTAATCTGTGGTTACGAATTCTCAGTATTTTCTGTTAAGGTTTTTAATGACTTATAAATGAAGTTAAAATTTACATTTCCTCAACAAATGATTGATTTTTCTATTGAAAACAAAAAACTGACTTACTACTCGAGCAACTAAAAATTCGTGACTGCATTAACTGCACAAGTTTCCTGAGTGTATGCGTTAATTGATTTATGAGGAATAATTAAGTACATTGAACAAGCATATTACAATTTGGATACTATAACAATTACTATTTTAATATTATTGCAACATTTACATATTTCCGATTGCACTCTATTTAATTTGATGTCGGTTTTCACAAACAACACTTGTAGACAAAAAAATTTAATTGATATAATTAAATTACATTTAAATTTAAGTGCATGTTATTCAGTTTTCTATAAAGAGTGATTTAATTTAAAATTGTAAAAATGCTGCTGCGGAAAAAACTACTGAAATTAGCAGATCTTTTTGCTAAATACTAGTAAAATAAGAACAGCAAAATTAGAACTGTTAAATTTACAGAATTTTAGTTATATTTAGGTTAACTTTTAGTTGATTGAAAAAACAATTGTGCTAAAAATTAGTAGACCAAAACTAGCAAAAATAAAATAATTAAATAAAAAATAAAAATAGTTGAATGCAAATAGCAGTCTATTCTGCTAAAATCGGCAGAAATATTTACTAAAAAAGTTGTAAACTGCTGTTTTCAATAGCCTCAATTTTTATTTAATTTTAAAAAAATTCGAAAAAAAACTTAGAATGTTTTAAATTTTTTTGTGATTTTTTTTGTGCTACTAATTATTTAGCAAAATTTTTTGTGATTTTAGCAGTTTAATTTGCTATTTTCCATTAACAAAAATTTAACTCAAATATTACTAAAATTCTATATATTTAATATTTTTATATTTGCTGTTTCTACATTACTAATATATAGCAAAAATTATCTGCTTCTTTTAGCAGTTTTTTCTACAGCATAATTTTTAGCTAATTTTTAGTAATTTTTTCTGTTATTTTTACAGATTTATTTCTATGAGTGTATGAAAATATAGAAAGTTCGAAAAAGCTATTTTTATATTTTTTAATGCAAAAATGAAAATAAATTTTGTTAGTTTTTTGGTTGTCCATTGTGTTTAAATTAACGAATAGAACATTAAATTCAATTTAATATCTGATATATTTTTGGAAGGTTACGTGATTTAGAAGAAATTATTGAATGTGCATAAACAAATTCATTGTCGAAAATGTGTATCGACTTTTTTCGATCTTACTCCTTATTATGAGAAAAGTAGTTATACATTTTTTAAATAGTTTTGATACAACGCTGAACGTTTGAAGGTTTTCAGCGAGAACATAATAATTTTATCAGAGGAATTAAATATGCTAAAAATCCCAAACGTATTTAACAAATTGTGAAAAATAATCCGCTGCAGGCATGTCCCTATTCGGATTTCATTCTTGCCTAAGGAAATCGTCAGGGGACGAAGTTTTTAGAATTTCTGGAAATATTTGTTAAGTTAAATTACAAACTCAATGAGAATTTTTTGTTCTCGTCTAGGAGCGTTATTAAACACTTAAAATATCAAAGAAAAAACAAAAACAACAACAGAAAATTTTCCACAATTTGCTTTGTCATCTTCCAATGTACTACTCTGTTGTTTTGACAGATCTAGCAATATATTTTTTTTTACTTGTTGTAATAATCTTGAACTGTTTTTTTCGAAGATAATTAACTAAAAACTATTCATTTAAAAAAATTTTTTTTTTTTTTGAGATTACGGGTACAATTCTGGGAATAATATCCAATTTTCTTAAATTGTATGGGATACTTCTTGGGCAAGGCAGTTGACATTTAAAGTGTATAAGATTTCAATTTGTGATGTATCGAAAACAGTAACAAATATATTTTCTATTATTTCCATAATATTGTCTATAACGAAATGTAAATTTAACCCTCATATATAGAGGTTTTCATATTTAAAGTTATTTTCTCTTTTTTTTTGTATTTTTTAAATAAGAAATTTTACAAAAGCAATTAGGTAATTGTATTATTTTCAAACAAAACTTAATTAAAAATAATTCTACTACCACATTTTGTTTGTGCAATAACCACTAATTTGGTCATGGATTATTCTGGGAATTACAAAGTTAGCTAAGAGTTTCTACTGAAATATATATGTGTGAACTTACAAGGAAGATATCCCAATTGGTTCTGTCCGATCTTAAGGAGATTCCGATATAAGTATTATCTTCAAATGTTGATTCCAAAGTAGTTTGACCAATATCGCCTTCCAACTGTGGTTCACTTACAATTAAACAATCGTCTTCAACTTCAAGTTCATAAATTTCCACATTTTTATCATTTGTTTGATCGTTTTCAAAAAAAGATTTTAAAATCTGCATTACGATTTTCGTTGTAACCAGCATTGCATTTGACTTTAATTTCATTACTAAATATTACATCGCTATATACTTCAATTTAATTTTCTTTATAAAAATATATACGATATCCTTTTAAATTGGTATCGAAACCAACAAAGATTACTTTTTTGCATCCCACTTTTTTCTAGTTTGTTTTGATAGTATATTTCCATAGCTAGTGTGCCAAACCATAAATCGATTTCAACCAATTTCAATAGTTTTTGTTCTTGTGCCACTGCAAAGTTATATTACAAATTTTGTCTAAATACTTTTGGAATTGTATTTGACTAAAATGTTCCTTTAGTTTATATGGACGGACGAACAGCGCTAAAGAGATTCAGTGTTTCTGAGTCCATCCGTACACTATAATGTGGGTCTGTGCTCATTATATTTGCTAGTTACAAATATCGGCACAAATTCGATATACCACACAGTTGTGTAGGTTATAAAACACGCAAAGCTTGTTTTTTCTGTAACAACAAAGAACAGTTTTTATCAGGGGTATGGCCAGGGGTATGGCATCACCAAAAACAAAAGTTATAACGACATCGTTATCACTAGATGGCACTTTGTTCAAAAAATTGACAATTTCCTGTTTTCATTTAAATTGAAATAATAACAAACAAAAAAGCAAGAAGAAAAAGGAATTCTCAAATTTTATTATTTGAATATATTTTGCTATTGATTTTTTTCTTATTTTGCGCAGGTTTCAGCAATTTTTGAGTTTTTAAATATAGGCTCAGCTGATACTAAAGTGATACTTAATAGTTGCTCAGGTGATATTAAATTTCAGCGCCCCCTACCGGTGAGTAGTGTAAGTTTTGATTTCCTATCTCTATAATTAAGAGTCTCTGGGTATGGCAACACCAAAAACAAAAGTTATAACGACATCGCTATCACTAGATGGCACTTTGTTCAAAAAATTGACAATTTTCTTTTTTTATTTAAATTGAAATAATAACAAACAAAAAAGCAAATAAAAAAAATAATTCTTAAATTTTATTATTTGTACATATTTTGCGCTTGATTTTTTCTTATTTTGCGCAGTTTTCAGCAATTTTTGAGTTTTTAAATATAGGCTCAGCTGATACTAAAGTGATACTAAATAGTTGCTCAGGTGATATTAAATTTCAGCGCCCCCTACCGGTGAGTAGTGTAAGTTTTGATTTCCTATCTCTATAATTAATAGTCTCTGGTTTTTACTGAATATAGGTTATGATTCTAAAAGAATAAAAATTTCAAAATATTTAAAAAACAATAAAAAAAACTATGCTACAACCTCCTTAGGGTTAAGCTGGACGGGAGCCGTAGGCGTTTGAAAAAAATTACGCGATTTTTGCAAAATAAATTTTGCTGCGGTACTTTTACACAATAGATAGGTATACGGAAACGATTTCATTCCAAATAATACCCAATTATTTACTTGTGCATTAATTTTTCTCCTCTCTCATACTTATTTCTGAACTTAATGAAGAAGGTTCATCATCAGAAAGTCCCTCTTCCGATAACAATAATGCAGCTAAAAGAGATGAGAAAACAAACTACTATCTAAGACCAAATCCAAGAAAAATAAATTTTGATGAATTAATTTTATCTGCTGTGGAAGAAGGCGAGCCAAAAACATATGAAGAAGCTATGAAATCTCAAAATGCTAAGAAATGGAAAGAGGCTATGAACGAGGAATATTAAAAACAACACGTGGGTGCTATAAAATTTACCAGAAGGAAGAAAACTAATTGATTTCGATGGATGTATAAAATAAAATCAAATTCTGATGGTTCCTTTGATCGATGCAAAGCTCGACTTGTGGCTCGGGTTTTCACTCAAGAGTATGCTCTAGATTACGAGGAGTATGGCCTAGATTAAGAATAATACTGGCTATTGCAGTGTCTGAAGGTATGTCAATAAAACAATTTTATATTAAAACAGCAACCAGTTGGATACAATAAAGATCCTAACAAAGTGTGTATGCTTAAAAGAAGTCTATACGGGCTTCAACAAGCACCGAGATGCTTTAACAGAAAGTTTTGTGAAATACTTGAAAAATTTTACATGAAAATTAGTCAATCTGATGCCTGCGTTGATTACAAAAATTTTCACTTTACTTCATTCTTTTAAATAAATTCAAGCTACGAGCAACAAATATTAACAAATATAACATTTATTGTTTGATGTTAAATTTAAGTGTAATTATTAAATGTAGCGTTACTACTGTTGTTTTGTACACTATTTTCGTTTTCGTTTCAGGTAAGGGAATATTATCGCCATTTCCTCCCTCTTCCTGAGATTGATGATGTGTTGTTATATTTGCTGTAGTAGTACTTGGTAGTGGTTATTATATTCGGACTTTGGGGTTTATTTTGGTTGCTATCATCCGTTTGTGATTCTTCAAATCTAACATAAGGTTCATTGACCTTTAATTGCATAGACCCACGATGTAAAGTACCAGATTCAGCCTTACAGAGTATATCATTTATGAATTTCTCTGCCAGAAGACGTTGTTCTCGTGGCAAACGTTTTAATTTGTGAGTCCACGTTCAAGCAATTGATACCTCCTCAGGATAAGTGGATGTTAAATAGTCGCAGGCCATATTAAGCATATCATCGGCTGTAGATGAAGAAGATAAACTGCTCTTTAGACGTTTATTTGAATTTATTGATGTGACCATATGCGGGGTATAATTTGAAGATGGTTGATAGTTTGTCATTTGATTAGGGGTATCACTATTCTGTATACCACCCGGCAAACCTGATATTCTGATTTGGGGTTTTTTCTGTTCTCTGTTGTTGTGAGGCATTAGCTTGCTGCTGGCCAAATGACATGAAACATTTCTGTTATACTAGGTGGTGAAGTACCACCTCCTACATTCATATGATAACCATAAGGAACATTATTCAAGAAATGACCCGAAGAGGATGTATCATCAAATACATTATATGGCGACGTGGCGGAAGAAGTTTCATTTTTGATTTCAATAGCTAAAAGCTTTTCAGCAGTATGTAAAAAATTCAATTCATAAAATGCCCAACAGCGCGGTTGATAATGGCTACCATTTTTACGAGCCACCTTCACAACTTTAAGTTCTTTGCGATAATTGGTAGGCAAGGTATTGATCTTTTTCTTAACATCTTCCAAGGTGGCATCACGTTTTAAATATTTATAAATTGGTACCAATTGCTGATAGGCCTCAGCGCTTTTATCACGATTTGTATAGTCTCGCAAAGAAATGTCCCACAATGTGGGTAAATTATGATAAGTTTGTATAAACACTTTCAAATAATTTTCTTTCGATATACTAAAAGCTTTTGGAGATACAGATTGCATTTCTTGTTGATGTGGTTCATTGACAACCGTTACTTGAGGTAAAAATTTGTCCATTATTTTAAATTTGTAAAAAATAGCGTTATATAACGTTATTTACACTTTTTCTAATATCTACGTCGATTTTTTTGCACAAAACTATGAAATAATTTAAGTTTGTTTATCTTCAATAATAACAAATTGATGTCGGAATGTGTGTGTATAGAGATAGGAAATCAAAACGTATACTAATCACCGGTAGGGGGCGCTGAAATTTAGTATCACCTGAGCAACTATTTAGTATCACTTTAGTATCAGCTGAGCCTATATTTAAAAACTGGGCAAAATAAGAAAAAGTCAAGCGCAAAATATATTCAAACAATTAAATTTGAGACATTCTTTTTTTATTTTGCTTTTTTGTTGGTTATTATTTCAATTTAAATATAAAAAACAAAATTGTAAATTTTTTGAACAAAGTGCCATCTAGTGATAACGATGTAGTTATAACTTTTGTTTTTGGTGATGCCATACCCCTGCGCCTCGGTATTCCTGATTTACTGTATTATGCTGTTTTGCCATATCGCCAAAATTATTCGATAAATTATAATATACATATTTCGTTACCCAGTGTAGAAAATCATTACCAGATATGTAGTTATGTAACTACATACCTGGTAATGGTAACTAGTTACTTTTATTATTACATTTCTTATTACCTTTATATGGCGATGTCGCGAAAAAAAATGAGTTACACACCAGCATACGAATAATCAAAAAATATGTCGTTACCTATGTGCTTACCAGTATTGACTAAAATAATGATTCTTGAAATAGATTTTCAAAAAAATAATAAATTTAAAAAATTTATTTTTTTATTGTAAAATTTTATTTTAATAAAATTTTTTCGTGCGGGAATCGAAAATGGGATTCCAGATTGTCAGTCTATAGCTCTACTTTCTATATGAAATAATGAAAAATAAGTCATTATTGGCAATTCATTATTATATGTTTTAAAATAATGCAGAAAGTAAGTCGGTATCATTACTGGTAGTTTAAAAAATAATGATGTGTCATTTCCAATTCTACACTGGGTAGTTTTGAATGCAAAACATGTGGTAAAAATTTCATGGCCATCGGAGTATAGAACACAAGAGGATTAAGGTTTTCATTAAATTTCCTGTTTTATATTTGCGCCATTAAAAAAAGTTAAAAAATTTTAATCCAAATACATAAAAATATTTGTAGCAACAATACGCAGTGCTTTCGGCTTTATTAGACAATTAACCTTAAAGTATATTTCAACAACTGAAAACTGTTGTAAAAGAAAAGTGATTTCAATTTGAATTTATTACATTTTGTCAGCAGTGACTGATTCATGTTTCTGATATTCCTTTAACGCTTTTATTATTATACATTGTCAAATTAACGACTTCCTGTTGATGATTGCATTCTATAAATAATATTGTTTAAATAAAGCATGCTCGTGGCATTGGAATTTAAAGAATTACACTATACAACAGCCTCAAATACCTCCTGTTCCAATACATATTTTCTAATAAATGTTTTTGTGCTAAATCCAAATTTGACAAGAAGAAGGCAATCGCTGATTTTATATTTTTGATTGGTACACAAATTTTTATTAAATTATTTAAAGAATGTACTCAAAAATCGTTAAAGGTATTCATTTAAAATATTTACGCCTCGTATACTGTGTATATGTTGTAAGTTTACTCAATTAATGTCAAAACTAGTTTACGAGCCCTCGTAAAAAATATACGCTTACATTTTTATGTGTAAACTTTTTCGTATTTATACACACATTTGAGTATTGTCAAAAATAAATTCTATTGTATTGTTTTGTTTGTTGTTTTTTATTTTCTGTTTTATTTGTTTTTAAATGCTACATATTTAAAAAATTCTGTGTTTAATTTATGAAAAGATCAAAAAAGTGGCTAAATGCAAAATTCATTTCATTCGTTCATTCAAATAAACAGGTAAAGTTACAAATATACGCGATTACAAAAATATACGGTTTACGAGGGCATAAATGCAGTTAGATGAATACCACTATTATGTCTATTTAAAGACAATAAATATTGAAGCAACAAATAAAATCTAATATGACAATATCATATTAGAGTTTAGTGGAACAATATTCCAAATAAAGGGTGAGTTCCAAAACGTCATTTGCAATGCAACTGAACAAAGTCATGCATTCCTAAACGCAACCGTGTAAACGTTGGCGATGTCATACATCCCAAAATGTATAATAAAAGTTATCGATGCGCATACAAAACGCAAACTGTGCATCACTAATTTTGTTGATGCTTTGTTGACATTTATAAAAAATAAAGTGCAAATATAACAATGGCGGATGAAAAGTAAGGAAATATTTTTGTTATTAAATTATTTTGAGGCGTTTCTCCCAACAATCCCATCAAATTTTCTAAAATAATAGTTTTTACCATTTTCAAAGGAACTGATTGCAAAAAAGTGTTTCTAAACGTAAAAAATATGCAGTGTTTTTATTGCAAAGTAAACAACACACTTGTTTGCTTTGTATCGAAACGGTAGTAAAACCGCATCACTGCAATGTTTTTTGACGTTTTGGAACTCACCCAAATTGTGAAAATATTAAAATACAGAAAGTCCTAAAAAACTGTTTTTGTAATTGTAATGAAAAATGAAAATAAATAATTTTTTTTATAATAAATTTACATATAATCATGACGGCACAAGGAACTTAGAAATTACTATTAGTTTAATTTCATATTTGCTAATCATATTTGCCGTTTTCTTCTCATATATGAACTAGAATATTGAACAAGCAAATTTTTTTTTTATCAATTTGTCAATTCAACTATATGAAATGATTAAAATCAATTTTTTTAGTCAATTTATCATAAAAAGTAATTTTTAATTAAAGTAAATTTATTATGAAAATTAATAAAATTTATTCTAAGGCTAATTTCGATGAGTATATATTTTATAAAGAAATTGCAGGACGCTCTGTCAGTAATAAAGCTTTTGTTCTTTAATGTGACTTCAAACAGGAAAATACTCAAACCAATACTAATGTACTAACAAAAAACCAAATATTTACATCAAACATCATTATTTGCGCTCTTTGTATGACTCAAACATCAATTTTAACCAGGGATGGAAAAAATCTCGAGCGAGCTATCCAAAGTTATTTAATTATTATAAAAATGAATAATGCAAACTGAATTACACTATATTATAGCCTTAGGTTATGAATTTTAAAAAAGCACGCCTACAAAATTGCAAAATAATTGCTGTTCAAAAAATGAATTAAAAGACTTAATTAGCGATAAAGAGTATATATTATAGAGAGATATTATGCTACTCTTAAATCTTAAAAAAAAAATGCAAAGTCGGTCAAACTCGATAAACAACATTTTTTTCTCTTAAAATTGAGCCGAGTTGAAAGATTATGTTAATTTTGTTACAACATAAATCATAAGCAACATACATGATTATAAGTCATAAATTTCCCTGTTTTTGGTGAAATTATGTCCGCTTGGGTTAAATTATGATCACTCCTGTGTTACGCCCACTTTTTATATAAATTTGTGGAATTTATATGTATAACGCCACTAATTGTAAGCAATGTTTTCTTTCCTCTTTTAACATATTTTACTAAAATTTAGCAAAAAAATGTGTAAAAAAAACCCTATAAAAAACAAACTACCAAATTTTTTGGGCTGTCAAACCCAATTTCTGTGTTTTCAAACAAATATATTTGCTTATAAACCAAATTTCTGTAACTTCATATTAAAAATTTCCTTAAATAAAGCAATATTTAGTCTTTTGTTGTATATCGAGTTGGGGACAGCTTGCGAACAAAAATAAAGAGTATCAGTTGAACACCTAAGAGTAGCATGGACCCTCTAACCGGCCTAAGCTTTTTTGCAATGAAATTTATACCATATGTCCCTCACAAAAAATAAACAATAGCCGTTTTTTCTAATCACTTGGATTTAATAAATCCAAAAAGTATTTCTAAAAGTGCTCAACAGATGGGGTTAGATTTTTCCCATTTTAAAAAAATTTTCTGTCCGGCACTTCTTTCACCCTAATTTTTAATACCGAATTAATTTATAATTATATTTTATATAAAACAGCGATAAATAGTCTGCCTTTTCAGTTTTATCACTTCAATTTATATTTTTACACAATTGAAAAATTCCATTGCAATATTTAATATTCACTAATTGGATTTAATTAAATTACTTACCGTAGAGTGAAAAATTGCCATTTCTATTTGAGCTATTTCTCCATGTCCAAGATGAAAAATATGTATTTGGTGAGGTGTAGTTTTTTTTTTTAAACATATTTCATAAAAAAATTTAATAAAATCCTTTTATTTGTTAGTTTTTCAATTTTTTTGTTTCTCTTTTAATTTTTATTCGTATTTTTTTCTGACATTAAATTAATAGGCTGTTTCATATATTTGTGCTTTTATTGTGGATTTATTAAATCCAGCTTTTTTTTTGGATTTAATAAATCCATTTTTTGTATGAAAAATTCTAAACCCAGGTGATTAAAAAACACGCTAAATAACTTTTTCTACAACATTTTTTTTTGTTCGTCACCTACTTTAGGTTAAATAGCCCAGTGTAGAAACGGTAATGACATATCATTATTTTTTGGACTACCAGTAATGATACGCACTTACCTTCTGCATTATTTTAAAACATATAATAATGAGTTACTGATAATGACTTATTTTTATCATTATTTCAAATAGAATATAATTTTCTAGATTTTATTGAAAATTTTTTGAAATCTATTTTTAGACTCAATATTTTTTAAACACTGGTAAGGATATATGTAACCACATATAATAATGTAGAAAATTATTTTCTATTTGAAATAATGATAAAAATATGTCATTATCAGCAACTCATTATTATGTGTTTTAAGATAATGCAGAAGGTAAGTGGGTGTCATTACTGGTAGTCCAAAAAATAATGATATGTCATTACCGCTTCTACACTGGGATGTCGAGTTAGCTCAGATGGCAATTTGTAGTCCCAGGTTCGATTCCCGCACCAGGAAATTTTATTTAAAAAAAAAAAATACAATAAAAAATAGTTTTTTTTATATAATTTATTTTTTTTGAAAATCTATTTTTAGACTCATTATTTTTGTCAGTACTGGTAAGCACATAGGTAACGATATATTTTTTGGATTTTTCGTATGCTGGTGTGTAACCATAACTCATTATTTTTCGCGACATCGCCATATAAAGGTAATAAGAAATGTAATAACAAAAGTAACTAGTTACCATTACCAAGTATGTAGTTACATAACCACATATCTGGTACTGGTTTTCTACACTGGGTAGTTAAGAGGATGTAGCGATTTTCGTTTTTCGAAAAATGCGATATTGAGCGAAAACGCACCACAACTTCAATATATATTATTCAAACTTATGAGCTTTGCTACTTATATCAAATTAATTCTTTTTAACAAATTTCAGAAAAATTCGTCCATCGTTTTCAAGTTCAAGTTATACGATATCCTTTAAAGGTATCCTTATGGAATCCTCTGTGTCCTTGAATCAAAGTAAGGAATTTTTTGAAAAGCTTCAGTCTTAATTTGTGATCCTTATTAATTGTCTTAGTCAATTGAAGGTGCCTATTCCTACTTGTGACTCATTGTGACCGTCTTAAGCCTATTTTTAAGACTGAGAGTCATAACTTTTCATACAAAACAACAATAAAATTCCAAAAATTTAAATTTTATTTGTCAATGTTATGATTGTATCGATACCAGGTTCTAAATTTTTTTGAAGTTTTCAAACAAAAATTTTAATAAATATAATTTATTAAGACTTTGCAACAACAAATACATGGGGAATACAGTCATAACTAAGAATCACAGACTTTTCGTAGAAATAGCCACCTAAATATGTTTTTAAGATTTTTGAAAATTTTGTTTGTTTCAAAATATTTATTTTTCCAAATTTTACGAAACTTTATTTTTGACACTTTCTCGCTTCCAAACCGTGCACTGTGTGCAAAAAAATCTTCACAAGAAATTTAATAAATTTTGTTTTCTATTGAAAAAGTTTAATTTCTTATTATAAAATACCCATTTGGCGAATTTGTGGTCAATTAGAGGATTAAAGAACTGAGGATTTTTAATATAGTGTTAAATGAAAATAACTAAAATCTTTGTTTAAATCACAAAAAATTTTTTAAAAATTAGTCAAATCGATTTGAAAACCGTTTGACAGATTGACACTGGGGAGGAATGCGAGGAAATCCTAGAACACTACAAGAGGAAGGAAGGAAGGAAAGGAAATAAACTAATCTTGAATTTATGCCTTAGTTCCCAGAAACAGCATTTTTTACACCTTCGTATTCAATAGTTCTTGAACCGGCATCACAAGGAAAACGAGGTTCATGAGGCTAGAAGGAAAGGAACTAATCTAATCTTGAATTTATGTTTTAGTTCTCAGAAACAGCATCTTATTCTATAGTTCTTGCTTTAACCAGTCATTGCATTAATACTTTGAGTGCAATTGACCCTCATTTACCGTAGTGTACGATACTAATATTTTTAACACAGGCTGCATTTTCAAACAACACACTTGCAAATGTGTAAGTGCAAATTTAATGATGCATCAACTTTGTAATGGATTTCGTTATCATATGTACCGTCTATGATTATATACGACTTTTGTATTTTATATTGAAATTACAACTGTTGTCGATGATATTTGAATGTTAACACTTGGTGCTACATACTTTACTTCGCATGATCAAATTTTGTATTTGATTAATCATAAAAAATATGATGAAGGAATATTTTTATCATGTGCAGTGGAAAACCAGATGATTTAACAAACGCATAACTTGTTCATAAAATTGGCAACTGATGTTTAAGTCTTATTTTAATATCGATTTGAAATAAAAAAGTTTTCGAATACAATTTTACAACAAATTTTTGTTGGGAAAAATAAAACAAGTATTGATACATATAGTGAGAGGGTACTCACTTAATGTAGAGAGTTTAGTGAGTGGCTGGGAAAAGCAAATGAATAAAATTTTTTTTCCATAGAAAAATTTCATTTCAGCATGTTAACTTAAAATTGTTGCTATCAACACGAACTTTTATTTCACTTTTTTTAGGCCTTTTTTTAAACACTGGACTTATTTTTGGCTTTTTTTTTTGTTAAAAAATCCATATTTTTTTTATTAGTTTTAAAAATTTTATATTTTTATCCAAATCTAACACTAATTTGCTAATATAATGTAAAAGAAAAAATTAAAATTTTGCGAAAATGCAATTTCCGGAATTAAATTAAGCTAAATCCAAAACGGATTTATTTCTTTTATAAATCTATTTTGAACATGGTTTAATTCAATTTCTGTGTTCACATTTTTAAAAATTCAATAATTTTTTTACATTATACTCGTATTAGGGAATATCTATTGAAAAACTTCAATTAGCCACACTCGCCGCTATGCCGACCGTGGTGTATCTTGTGAATAGGTGATACTACGAGTCATAGTCTGTGCAGAGGGCTGCCGGTTAGATCCCCGGTCATGGCAATACACAAAAAGTTTTCTCATATAGAGACAAATTAACAATAAAAAATTACTTTAATCAGTTGACACATAAATTAACCACTGACGAGTCTTTGGGTGAGACGAAAACGCGGCAGTCTGGTGATTCCCGTGTTTCTGTTAAATTTTCTAATAAAAATGTTTTCTTCTTCTTCTTCCTATAAAATCAGCTCTAGAAAAAAGTCTTTAGTAATTAATTCCAACATTAATTACGGATGTCTTATGCGACGGTTACAAACACTTAATTAATCATAAAACTAAATGATTATTACTAATGCATTATCTTTTATTTTGAAATAATGGAAAAAGTAACTAGTTATTAGTAACTCATTATTATATCTTTTAAAATAATGCAGAAAGTAAGTCGGTGTCATTATTGGTAGTCCAAAAAATAATGATATGTCATTACCGTTTCTACACTGGGATATTTATAGCAGCTTTTGATATTGTTCAAAAAAATCTTGCTAAAGGAGGACTTCTTTGTGATGTAATGAAGGAAGTGATTCATTTAGAAGTTGTTCCAGTTTATCTAGATAAACAATTTTGCTACAGTGATAGCACAATAATTTGCATTGTTTAAAACATACATGCAATGAACTTTATGTTGGTGTAATTGATAAATTGTAAACTTACCCGGGTAAAAATAGTTACATATAGTCCTATGTAATTTGATTAAGTTATATCTGTATAAATATGCAGTTTTATCCGAAAAATGGCCCCCTATTATAATTTTATCAATTGTTTATCAGTATCAATCTTACTGTATCAGTTTAGATCTTAGCTGATTAAATGATACATTAATCAGATGAAATTGCATCCGATTTTTGACCTGATAAAATTTGATCGGTTTTTGATATCTGTTTAGATTGTAATTGGTACAATTTTATATAAATACCATATAATGGTATCCGGTATTTATCTTATATAGTTGTATCAAATGGTGGGTCCTAAAATAATTGTATAAGGTAAAAATTCTTACAAAACTATATAAGTTTGTAGACAATTGTATTTATTTGGGTCTAAACTGATACCATTAGATATAAACCTATTAAATTGTATCAGGTCAAAAATCGGATACAATTTCACCTAATTAATATATAATTTAATCAGTTAAGATCTAAGCTGATACATTTATATATATAATATAACTGATAAACAACTTATACAATTATATCGGGCCATTTTTCGGACGAAATGGTATATGGGTCACACTTTGTTATATATTACCATATAAAGCTCCATATTAATTTTTTTTTTATATGGTATTTAAACTTTTATAACTATTGCCGTTGACTCTTACGAAACATTCTGAATCACTCGACCATTGTAGCTCAGTTTATATTAAAGGAAGCATCATGACAAACTATATAATTTAAGTTTCATAACCTAATTATAAAAAGTTTTAAAAATCAAGTCAACTTTATGATTTGGAATAGAAAATATGAAAGGACATTAGAGATAATAAAGGAAACAAGAAATAATAAAGCAAAAAACAACCACTTCCTTGTTAGAGTCAATCACAATTTTAGTTCTGTAGCATTTGTATACAATGCTTTAAGAAGTAAAGTTTACAAAATGTACGGAACAAGACAAGATCAAATATGACGTTGTAAAACAAACAACGATAAAATGTTTAGGAAAGTTAAATAAAGTTTGTTTTTCTTTAAAAAAAAAAAAAACATTGGCGGCTTTAACGAATTGTAAGTACCTTTCAGGCTTTTGGTTTATGGTTGGACTAGCTTTTGTCGCCCAATACTGTCGCCAACATTTTCGATGTTTTTATCAAAATTTTCAATGCAATATCAGAAATAAAAAAATACGTGTACATTATTTTTCCTCCTCTATCAAATAATCGAATTTCATTTAGATCTAAGAGAAACCATCAGGATATCTGCGTTGTCAAGGAAGAACTGTTACCGTTGTTAATTAAACAAATAAAATTTACTGTTAACACAAATCAAATGATACATTTGAACATTAGATGCTAAAATTTAAGGATGCCAATGGTTACCTTCTGTAAAACATTTAAGGCTACAATGAAAAGCCAATTTAGTCAGTGCCAGCAGTAAAACTTATTGCCTGTTTTTATAAAAAGAATCAGATGAAGTCGTTGAAATATTTGTGTGAAAAACACAAACTTAAAAAAAATTTTTTTTGAAATTTTTAGCCGCATCTGTTCTACATAGATTTTCTAACAAAGTTGTGCAAAAATTTTAGAACAAAAAGGTTTTTTTTTATTATTTTCAAAAATATAATTATTATAAAACATATAAAATAAATCTAAAGAGAGATGGTTAAAGCTAACTTACGTCTCTAACAAATATTAATCAGTTTATGAACATGCAAATGATTGGTAATAAATTTTTCGGAGAAGGAAAATAATTATGTTATAAAACCTGCAAATTAGTTTTCTCATACAAATTTTTTTAGAAACACCCAGTTACTAATTTTCAATTTACAAAACAAAAGTAAAAAGTGATAATAAATTTTATTCATTTAATACGAGAAATCATTGGAATCGCAATAACAAATGCTATGAAAAATCCAAAACACTTTCAAATGGTAACTTTGCTACTTTTTCTATTTTTTTTTTAATATTAATGTCAACATTTGGTTTGACATAAAAAGAAAAAAACTTACACAATGATACTTAATTAAAATAAAAATAATTGGCGTGCTTATGTAAATATTGTAAATTTGTTTATAAAGAAAAAAGATCCAAAAACCCCCTAAAGCCGTGCAAGATAATTTGTTATGTTTTTATATTTTTGCTCATATTCATGTCTTCTTTAGCATAAAAAGTCATTTAAAAATCCTGACACGTTTTTACACTTATATACATATAATATAAATGTATATATACGCAATGAACACCGTGCGATAAGATCATCATAAAGCAATTTTATAATAGAGGGTACAATGGGGCACATTCTCTTCATCCTTTTATCCCTGACCTTAGGAAAATTTTATAATTGTAACTGCCGGTAAAAATTACTAACAAGAAAACTCTCAAAAATAAGACTTCACAGTAAGCAATTCCTGTAAATTTCCCTGTTTCTCGATTTGGGAACAAAAAGTTTTTCTCTATTTCAATTCGAAGATGGTACTATAATTCCACGAGATCTGTCAAATAATAATAATTATAAAAATAATAAAAAGCGCAAGTAAATAGATATTTCACTAAAATACAGAGTTGTTTAGTTCATGAATGAACTAGTTGAACTGAACGATTCAATAAATTGAATGAAAAGACCTAGTTAACCAACACTTTTTTTAGTTTTTCCAAGAGAAATTATTTGTTTAGTAACAACAGAACATATAAGTGACCAATACACCTCAGACTACCCTACACGCAAAGACTTATACTCGTATATGTTAGTTTCTAACAATTGAATAAATTTGAGTGTAATTATACATTAATATGTGTCAATCACCTTGCTAATCAATGTCAACAATACGAGTACATAGATAGGATGGGCCAATAGAGTGTTAAAAAAAACGAATAAAACCCCTGTAAAAAAGTTTAGATCTGATCAGATCTTTTGGGATCTAAATAGATATGATTGAATCTAATTAGATCCTGTACCAGATCTTATCAAATATGATCAGATATGGCATATGTGATAATACCTTATGGCAAGATCTGATCAGATCTAGTGTCAAATCTAAAAGGATCTGGACAATTGCGCCAGATATGCCTAGATCTGATCAGATCTAATTATATCTCAAATTTGTCCCCAATTTTGAGATCTAATTAGATCTGGTAAGATTTACTGATATCTGGCCAGATCTGATCTTACTTACACGGGAATATAAATAAAAATAATTAATTTCAAAAGTTCTGCTTGAGATATTTTTTCTTTTGCATATAAAAACAACTAATATGAAAATTGGTGCGATTCAATAAATAAACATCCAAGTCAGTAAAAATCGAGGTCCTACGGCATACAGAGTACAACATTTTCAGCTCATTGATGTATTGAATTCTGAGAATTGCACGTGAAAGTAGCCCCATAAATAAGAACTTTTGCATCATTCGTTTTATCAAGTTGGCTGCATTAAAAATTAAATGGCCATACGAATTGTTTGGCTCAAGGTGGATTTTTATCACTTTTTCTATATTTTAACACGGTTATATCTCGGTATACCGTACGGAATACCGTGTAATACCGGTACTTGAACACGAACGAGCAACGGACGAAAGTGGTAGCATTTTAATTTTCAAATAGGCATTCAATTTCACTGACGCAACGAGCCTCCACATCATACACTGAGAGAATTATCTGCATGATATTAATGAATTTCTGCATAAAACCAATGAATTTTCACTGGAACTCGTCCATTGAAACTTTTCATTGAATTTCATTTTATTTATTAAAAGTTTCATACACTCAATGTAAAAGTTTCATTAAAACTAGATTCATAAAATATATGAGGAATTTTCATTCATTTAGAGAATTTTTCATTTACTAGATCAGACCCAAAAATCGTTAGAAAATCACTAGATTTATAAGCAGTGTAAAATTTAGCGATTTTATCGCTAGATTGTTGAAAAATGGTACTTAAAGGAGTTTTTACTCAAAAAATTTCTTTAATATGTTCATAAGAAGTGATATAAACTCCGAAATAATGAAAAGTTTTACAATTAAGCTGCAAATAATGAATCCCGATTTTCATTGAATTAATTAGTATTGAAAATATTCAAAAGAATGCATTCTACGGTGAAAAACTACATACCCTTATTTTATCGAAATGTGTATTTTTTAGAAAGTTTTTTTACTAAAATCGTTTAAGAAGTTGTTTTTTATAATTAAAGAATATCAGTATGCGAATTATACAATATTTTTCAACATAAAACTGATTTTTATAAGTTATATTACGGCTGATAAAAAATCGCTAGATTTTTGGCTAATAGCTACAGGACAATTTTTACCGCTAGGGGCGAAATAAAATCGCTAGATCTGACAAGAAAATCGCCGTTATGGCAACACTGCATATAAGTCTCACATTTTTTTTTTTTTTTTGACAATTTAGTTTTTAATAACAACTCACAGCGATCACTTGTGTTTGTATTCGCTTTAATAAACATTTTATAGCTATTTTTAACTATATTTCAACAAGCGAGAAGGACGCTTTGGCTTTTAGAATTTCAACCGGCGCTTCAGTTTTGTAGTATAACACTGGTAAGTAATTTTAAACGCAATACATAAATGCTAGTAGTTTTTAAAATTGTTGTTGTCAAAGTCTAGTCGTTGACGTCCGTACTCAGTCAGGTGCGATAACGCGGCCCATACTTAAACTATGTTGGCTACCGATTTGTTCTTAGTAATCTGTGATATCTGAAATTTGTCAATATAAAGTAATATCTTTACATAATTTTATACACTCTCAGAACAATTCCGTTGTGACAACCGAATTTTTTCCAACCGAATTGGCTCGGTTGCTGCAACCTCGTAATTCGGTTGTGGCAACCGATAATTCAGTTGTTGCAACCGAATTGAAATCGAATTTGGTTGTCGCAACTGAATTGAAATCTAATTTGGTTGCCAAAACTGAATTCGGTTGCTGCAACCGAATTACGAGGTTGCAGCAACCTAATCAATTCGGTTGGCAAAAAATTCCGTTGCCACTACAGAATTGTTCTGAGAGTGTACTTAGCCCGTCCTTTTTTCCTCTTTCATGTCCTAGACTTACAATGCGGTGTCATACTTGCTTCGATCATCAATTAATATATAGCAAAAATAATCTGCTAATTTCAGCAGTTTTTTCTACAAGATATTTTTAGTAGTTTCAGCTAAATTTTTTACGAACTGTTTTCTATTAGTGTAGGACTTAAAACTACAGTAGCGATTTTTTGAAATATGTGCAAATATTCGATGAATCCGAGATATATTCTTGGGTTTACGATTATAGAATAAATGAGAATACAAACTTGTCTAGTGACTACATGTTGTACACTTAAAATAATACGTCAGTAAAAAATCTGTCAAATAGGTTTAAAACCTATTTGACTAATTTTTAACAAATTTTTAGTTGAAACACTGATTTAAGCAGAGGTTTTAGTTATCTTCCATTAACACAATACTGAAAATCCTCAGTACCTTAACTAGTTTTGAGTGTTAATTTTCAAAGTTATTTAAAACCAATTACTGTTATTACCCGGTATATGGCGCCACCAGTGTATCCGAAGTTTTGAAGATGGCGCTATTTTTTTCCCTCCAGATTTTTTACATGGCCCGTATCCCGAAAACTACGAAAGATAGAGCAAAAAAAGAAAAAAAACTACCCCTACTCCTAACCGTGTGACACCCCAGGGGAAAGGTTATCTATATCCAAAAATGGACCTTGGTGGGGCCTTGAACCCTCGGAAATTTTTAATAATATATCAAAACTAAGAGCAAAACAGACAAAATGTTTGCTCCTTTGTAGTGCCCTTACGTGCCCTTACATGCCCTACGACTCAGTGTGATTATCGATAAAACTGTAGTTTTAATAATTTTTTTTGTTACTTAAATTTGGATCTGTTAAATTTAACAAAAAAAAGTGTTAAAATCAACAAATTTTTTCTTAAGCCAAAAAACATCAATACATTTTGTTTAAGTAACAAATTTTTTGTTCAGCCAACATACTTATTATTTTGAGTGTATGAAAGCTCTTCTGAGCTTAATTTTTTGTTCGGATACCCACAATAAAATTTACGAGGATTTTTTGTAGACATTTTAACCATATATCTGGCTTTTTATAGGTTTCGTAAGTTCTTTTTTCGGGAAATAAGGAAAAACTATCCTTAAGCGGCCATTTTTAAGGCTAAAATGTCCAAGCAATATTTTCTGGTAGTTAGGTTTATATTCTGGTATTCCAAATTACCCGCTCGTCACCTCAAATTTAAAAAGCAATTACATACACACAATAACCTTTTCCAAAACTTCTTTAAACCATAATCTTAATGAGGTAATTGGCAATATGTTCACAAAATTAATTAAAATTATAAGAAAAATTTTGGATTGTAATAGGAGGTACACACAAAAATTGCACAATTCAACGATTTCTCTCATAACACGTCTCAAAAAAACTGATTTATGCCACTTTCAAATTAAGCACTTCGTTCATATCAAGTTGTTATCTACGTTGAAGAGCACACACTTTATTGTGGCAAATATTTTTAACCTTGACACTTGACCAAGTGATATATAGTACGATACTTATTGTAGAAATATATATATTCTTATATGAATAATCCTGTTTTAACATTTTTAAGAGAAAATACATTTTTGGTAAGACAGTCACGTTTTGCAGCTTCAAGAAAAATAAATGATTTTAAATGCTAAAAATTAATAGTTCACAAACTAATATTTATAAATTTTCTTGTTTTAAAAGTTATTTTTGTTTTATGCTTTGAAGATATGCTTCAGATGTTTTCCACAAATTTAAATAAAACCGCTGCATAAATAAGTTTAAAATATGTGTGAACAAAAATATTTTTAATATTCAGGCATTATCTAAAATGAATTTGAAGAGCCATTAAATAGCTTTAGGGAGCATTTTAAAATTTTCCTAATCTAAAATGTGAATAAATGATAAGATAGAAAAATTTTGCAATTTATTTCAATGTCATAGAGTTTTGAGCTTAAATTTATTAACATATTCAAGAGTTTCTAATTTTTAATTGACGCACTTGTGCTGTGCTTATTGTAAATTCTAAGATTTTTCATAATTTGGGTTAGTGGACAAAAATCACAGAAAAATTATTAATATTTGCCTAGGATTCTTACCACATGTGTCCGTATGCAAAAGGGAAGAAATTTATCTATGTTATTGTAAAATGTTACATCCATTACAAGATATTTTAATGAAATTTTAAATTTGTTTCGCTGTCTCACATAGTCCCAAGAACAAAGCCTATTGATTCTAGATAGCATCGGTCCATATTTATACCTTTCGCCCACATGGGCTATATTTTCGATTTTCTCTTCTTTTATAATTTTATAGAAAATTTTCACACAAGTCCGTTTTAACCCATTCGAATTTTGGATTCAAACATTAGTTGGGTTTTAACCAGACTGGTGCAGGTTATTTTTAGTCAGCATGCCCGACTTTAACTTTTTTACTCGTTTTTTTACTAAATTTTATATTTGATAGCACATTTCACATTTAGTCGGTAGATCACATTTTCAGCTTTATAAAATTGATATGGCACATTTAAATGTGAAATGTAATTCGATTATTGGCTCATGTGGGTTTGCCATATTTGTCCACATGTGGCCACATTGGCACATTTTAACTTACCCTGCATCAGCATATGAAGCTGCAGATTTTTACTGAAGTAGGAGTAGTTACAATTGCTTTTTAAGTTTTAGTATCAAAAATTACCAAAAGTGGATCAAGCAAATGCATTTCTTAGCGAGTTTTAACTAAGTGTTGATATTAAATTTCTGACCCATAGTTGAAACTTCAGTCATGACTTCCCCAAGAAATGTCATCATTTATTCAACACATTAACCTCGTGCTATTTAAAGACCCTCAGTTTGATTTTGGGCGATTTTTAGTGGCATCGGCGATATTGTCAAGACAATTAAATTTATAGTACGACTGTTTCACAATTTTGTGATTTACTTTTAAATTCACTTATTTAAGTTCAATTGGCACCATAATAGAGGTGTTATTTTGTGTTAAATGTTTTTTTTTTTTTGCTTTTGTTCTAATTTTTAAAAAAACCTCAGGAGAAATACTTTGCATTTAAATAGCTCATTATTGTAGGCAGTTTGTGGGTTGACACATTTCAATGCTAATCCCATAATGACGATTTTGACAAAAGGGCACAATAAAGAATATAATAAATGTGGAAACAATGCTACACATATGTTTTGTGTCAAATGCTGAATTTGAAAATTAAATTGTTTTTAGAAAAAAAGTATTTTGTTTATTTATTTTAAAACCTTAAAACGTTGTTTTAAAATGTATTATATGTGAAATGAAAATATATGAATATCTTGTTTCAACAACATGTTAGTCGTTAGGCGAACTATGTCTTTACTCCTGAATGGTCTATAGTTTGTTATACCCTACACCCTATGTGGTCAGGGTATTATAAGTTTGTGCTTATGTTTGTAACACCAAAAAATATTGGTCCTAGACCCACCTTATAGTATACCGATCGGCTCAGAATTTTTTTTATTTCGATTTAACGATGTCCGTCTGTCCGTCTGTCTGTCCATGCAATCTTGTGCGCACTCTACAGGTCGCAAATATTAAGATATTTTGATGAAACTTGGTACACCGACTTATGTCGCCCAAGGATGGCGCCTATTGATTTTGGTGAACATCGGTCCATGTTTAGACCTAGCGCCCAAGGGTCCCCCAAAATTATATTGTTTATATGCTGCAGGTCGCAAATATTAAGATATTTTGATGAAATTTGGTACACCGACCTATGTCAGCCCAAGGACGAAGCCTATTGATTGTGGTTAACAGCGGTCAATTTTTAGACCTAGTGCCCATATAAGGGTCCCCCCAAAATTAAATTGTTTAAACGCTGCTGGTCGCAAATATTAAGATATTTTTATGAAATTTGGTACACCGACCTATATCAGCCCAAGGACGAAGTCTATTGATTTTGATTAACAGCGGTGCATGTTTAGACCTAGTGCCAATATGAGGGTCCTACCAAAATTATATTGTTTATACGCTGCAGGTCGCAAATATTAAGATATTTTGATGAAATTTGGCACACAGACCTTTGGCCCAAGGACTAAGCCTATTGATTTTGGTTAACATCGGTCCCTGTTTAGACCTAGTGCCCATATAAGGGTCCCCCCAAAATTGGCGTGGTTACAAACTGCAGATCGCAAATATTAAGATATTTTAATGAAATTTGGTGTGCTGACTCACATTATAGAAAATTTTGACACAAGCCCCATTTTAACCCATTCGAATTTCGGATCCAAACATTAGTTGGCTTTTACCCAGACTGGTGTAGGGTATTGTATAGTCGGCATGCCTCCATGTTTAGACCTAGTGCCCATATAAGGGTCCTACCAAAATTATATTGTTTATACGCTGCAGGTCGCAAATATTAAGATATTTTGACGAAATTTGATACACAGACCTATGCTAGCCCAATAACGTAGCCTATTGATTTTGGTGAATATCGGTTCATGTTTAGACCTAGTGCCCATATAAGGGTCCTACCAAAATTATACTGTTTATACGCTGCAGGTCATAAATATTAAGATATTTTGATGAAATTTGGTACACAGAAATATATTGGCCCACTAACGTAGGCTATTGATTTTGGTGAACATCGGTCCATGTTTAGACCTAGTGCCCATATAAGGGTCCTACCAAAATTATACTGTTTATACGCTGCAGGTCGCAAATATTAAGATATTTTGATGAAACTTGGTACATAGACCTATGTTGGCCCAAGGACGAAGCCTATTGATCTTGGTGAACATCGGTCCATGTTTAGAACTAGTGCCCATATAAGGGTCCCCCCAAAATTGGCTTGGTTACAAACTGCAGGTCGCAAATATTAAGATATTTTAATGAAATTTGGTGCGCTGACTCACATTATTAAAATTTTGACACAAGCCCCATTTTAACCCATTCGAATTTCGGATCCAAACAATACACCAGACTGGTGTAGGGTATTGTATAGTCGGCATGCGCGACTTTAACCTTTTTACTCGTTTTTAATACCATTGTAACTACCGAAATTTATTTACAATTTTTGAATTTTTGTTGTGTTAATAGATTACTTTAATGTTTGTGGATTATAAATTCTATAAATAGAAAAACACGTTCCACAAAATTTATTTAAAAACTAAAATTTTTTTATTTCGCTAACTGGGATCGAACCGGCGACCCTCCGCTTGTCAGCCCATTGCTTTCCCTCTAAGCTAAGCTCTATTTAAATTTTTTTTAGTCAAATTTCAAATTTGAATTTCTTCATGTTTGAATATTTTGTCTATAAATAAATTTATATCAACAACAGAAAATCAGTTGTGTCTTTTAATTTGAATAAAAAAAAATTAAAGAAATTTATATCGCGAACCGGGATTGAACCCGCGACCTTCCGTTTGTCAGCCCATTGCTTTTCCTCTAGGCTAAACTCGACATACATTTTTTTTGTCAAATTTCAAATTTGAATTTCTGCAGGTTGAAAATTTGAATATTTTGTTTTTGAATAAAATTATATTTACAACAGAAAATCACTTGTGTCTTTTAATTTGAATCAATAAAAAAATTATTTTAAAAAAAAGTAATGCCTTGGTTGAGGTTTGAACTCAAATCTCTAAAGATATAAGGCTGTGTCTCTACCTCCTGCGCCACAGATACTTACATTTAGTTGTTGTCTAATTTAGAATTTAAACACGCATACATATGTATGAATCGAAAAAATATGGTAGATTCCAAAATTTTATTATGATAAATAAAAATTCTGTTCCTTATCTCAATATATTATTAGAATTACCAAAATAATTGAAATTAATGGTTAAAGCTACTAAAGTTAAAAAAAAAAAATTAAATTGATTGGAAAAACTAATACTTTGGATAGAGTGATCGATTTTATTGAAACACAATTGATACTAGATTTTTGCTGCCGATATTTTATTGATAAATTGGTGGTTGTTCGCATTGAAGGTAATGTGGAAGTTAGTATTTTTTCAATATTGGTTAGAAAAGCCAATATTTTGGATAAGGTGACAGTGTTTTGATTCATCATATATATTTTTTGTTCACAAATAAATATAACTTTCCTAATGATGAATTTTAAATAACTGCAATTAAAATTATTGAATGATGAAAATATGTCGTTGGTTCCGATGGAGTTCCAACCAATTTATTTTCTGTGTGTGAGTATAACAAGTGTTGAACTTAACATAAAATTTTGGATTCAAAACCCATTCTTAAAAATTGGATCCATTAGAAAATAGCATCAACTCTTTAATGGTCTTGCATTGTTATGCAATAAACTATGTATCAGTAAAATGAATGAATTTTTTAATTGAAAAATAGAAATTAAACAAACACATGTTGAACACACTCATTGTACGAAGTATTTTTCTTCCTCCTCAAAGAAGTAACTTAAAAGGTTAGTACGTTGGACTGTTACACTTAAGGTTGCGGGTTCGAGCCCCAACCAAGGCAACATCAATTTATGAAAAATAATAATATGTATGAGTTTTTTCTATCCCTCATACATATCGCAGCGTCCTCCTTCGGTGTTCCCATAACACTTAACCCCACCGAAGTAAAATAATATAACTGGGTTGTGAACTAACAGCTTCAACAAAGTTCGCCAATTCTTTATCAGATGGCGCGCAACAACTGTTCTGAGATTCAATATTTTGCCATATTTGAAGCCCTTCATCTTTCACCACCTTTCACTTCTTCTCTATCCCATTTCCAATGGAAGCAACAGGTTAATTAATAGGAAGAATTTCCTGAGTGTTGCTTCCCTTAAAAAAAAAACAAATCAAACTTGGAAAACATATTAATTATTTGATGCGCTGTGAGGTATTTGTTAGGAGAATATCCAGATGGAGAAAAATGGCAGAGATTTTTAAAAAAGTTTTTATTTATTATGTTATTTCATAATAAGAAAATAATTGGCCTCGAACAAGAATTAATAAATTTGTCATTATAAAATTAATTAAAATAAATGGGAAAACAATTAAAGAAAACACTGACTACACTCAAAATGATACGTCTGTTGGCTGGACGGACAATATTGTTACTTTAACAAAATGTATTCCTGTTTTTTTGGCTTAAAATAAAATTTGTAGATTTTGAAAATTTTTTGTTAAATTTTACAAGTCTAAATTTAAGTAAAAATATTGTAAAACTACAGTTTTATTCGTAATTTAACTGAATCGTTAAATTTTTTCATATTTGGGGTCTCGGGACTCTCCCCGGTCCTAGTCCATATCATCTAAGGGCATGTAAGATCACTCGTCAGAAGCAAACATTTTGTCCATTTTGCTCTATCTCGCTTAGTTTTGGAGATATGGGCCATTTTATAAAGTCGAAAATTGTTATTAAAAATTTCCGAGGGTCCAAGGTCCCACCATTGTCCATATTTGGTTAGAAAAAACCCCTTTCGTTGAGGTATTATATGATTAGGGGTAGTCGAAATTTTCGTCAATTTTGCTCTATCTCTCTTAGTTTACGAGGTATAGGCCATTTAAAAACATCGGGAGGGAAAGATATAGCGCCATCTATAAAACTTTGGATACAGTGATGACGCCATCTACCGGGTAATAACAGAAACATTAGAATATTATCCCTACGGGAAATTTAAACAAACTGTCACCGAACTGGCCCCTTTATATGACATAGACTGGTCACTTTTACATGGCGTTGTCATAGGTGGTGGAAATTGACCCCTTGTGACATGTCACAAGACAAATCCTAGGACAGGTTACTGAACTCTCATAAAAAACGAAGTTCAGGGACCTGTCCTGGGATTTGTCTTGTGATATGTCACAAGGGGTCAATTTCCACCTCCTACGCCACGTAAAAGTGACCAGTCTATTTCATATAAAGGGGCCAGTTCGGTGACAGTTTGTTAAAATTTCCCATAGGGAATAAATTGTGTAAAATTTAACGAATAGATTCTTAAAAATTAGCTATAAATAATTTTGAAAATTAACGCTCAAAATTAGTTAAAGTACTGAGGATTTTTAGCATTGTGTTAAATGAAGATATCTAAAATCCTTGTTAAAATCAGTGTTTCAACTAGAAATTTGTTAAAGATTAGTCAAATCGATTTGAAACCCGTTTGGCAGGTTTTTCTACTGACTTATTATTTTAAGTGTAGAATTCGAATTTTTCTTTATACACGTGAATAAAATCCTTGAGTGAAATACTTTTTACGTGATAGCCTCATTATCACAATGTCCCGTTAATTATTGTACTAACTGGGACTTTAACTGAGACATTTGTTGTTGTTTCCCATAAAAAATGTTAATTTTACTATAGGTTTAACAGCGCTCTAAAAATGAGAGAGATTCTATTCTATGAACGCTTATTTGACGGTTGAAAAAGAAATTCCGATTTTTTTTCCAATGCTTTGAGAACGTTATTAAATACTCGTTATAATTTGGGGTGTTGTCAAAACGCTTTATACCTATAAATCCGTACGTTCTGGTACTCCTAAAATAATGCTATCATGATAGCATTTTCTATCTGGGATGTGAAGTGTGGCGGTGTTGGTTATTAAAAAATTTCATTGCCCTTTTAAAAGCGTTGTTCTTTGTTGCCAGATTTCTCTGTAAATATATTTGCATATGAACTTTATTTCTGACCTCAAAAAACTTACGCCCTCGTGAAAATATATGCATCTGCAGTCGTTAATTGACACTTCAAAACTGTCAGTTTTTTTGTAACTTGATAAATAAAATAGAGCTAAATGACTTGTATAAAACAAAAAGGTAGTTTTCCGTGCTTACCTGAAGTTGTGAAAATATTCATAGCGATTCCTATTCTCGCTTTTACCATTCACCCCAACTTTTTAAACTCAATTTTTGAACCTCATTTTCTTCCGAGTAATACAACTGTTTGCATTTTTCGAGCGCCATTATTAGAAACAAATGTTAAGAAGCTCGAATCAAAAGAGGAAAATTTACTGCCAAGCGGAAAATAACGAGATTCGAATATTGAGGTGAATGGTGTAAATGAGAATTCGAATAGCTATCATTGTCATTTACAAGACATCAAACTGTGACTATTCAACTTCATATTGCTTGGTATATAAAACAAAATCACCACATATTTTTTCATATTTTTTTTAACTTGTTCATTGTGCAGCATTATATGCTTTGAACTCAATATGTGAGTTGAATTCGTGATGAAAATAATCACTGGATGTTGCATATAAATGAGAAATATATAGTTTTTTATTACCCACACTTGAGTAGTATTCAAAAGTCCTGCGTAGTTTCATGGAAAAATAAATAAATGAATACATTTTAATTTTTTAAATTTTTAAAAATATATAAAATAAAAGCGACGTAAAATTACTTTTTACGCGCTTATGACTGAAAACAATACTGAATTGCAGTACACCTTTTGCAATTGTTTGAAAAGTACTTTAATTGAAGAGAATAAAGCACAATATCTCGCAATAACAAAGTGGTGTTTTTATGCCAGTCAACTTTCATATCAAAGAATAGCTCAGCGGTAGAGAGCTAGACTAGCAATCACAAGGTTGCAAGTTCAATACCCTTTGCCGGCAATAAAAAAACTTTTGTAAAATAAATAAATATAATTTTTCTTTTTCGAAGAATTTTTTTTTAACTTGTAATTGGTGAAAAAGATCTTCCTTTGCACTCGTTCAAAAAGTACCGTAAAAATGTTGTAGAAGAAGTACTCCTTTCCTACGACAACTCAATGTTAAAATCATTAGTGTTTATATTAAAAAAGAAGTAAGTACATCTAGATCATCAATTGTAGTGCTATTTCTACTGCTTCAGCATCTCTTTTTTTTTTTTGCTGGGAAATAAATAAATTTTTCTTTTCTTACAAATTTATCAGTATTGCCAACCCCTTTATTTTTCCTTATACGAACAATTTTAGCAACTTTCCATAACATTGAAAAAGCAGACGTGGTTAATGCCGTGTTAAACAGATGTAAAATGTAATTTCCTAACATAGGAATCAACACTTTAAGGAACTTAGTGCAAAGCCGTTATAGCCAACATCTTTTGACTTCATAATGTTAAAGGCTAACCCCCTGTTACCACATTCAAGTAAATGGTTGCTAGTTGAGAATACGTATTATCAGCGAAAATTTCGAAAATTACCGAAAAAACATGAAAATTTTACATGTGTCCACACTACTTGCTGCAAGTTCATTTTTAAAAGGTCGTCGAAGGCATAGGTTGTCACTAAATAGCACTCAGTATTGTCAAGTATTCAATATTCTAACAAAGCTGGGAAAAAATTTGTTCTTAACAATTTTTTTTTTCAAAAACTTAAAATTTATATTTTAAATTACCATTAAGCTATGCCGTTGTGTTCTTTTTTATTTTTTTTTACAAATAAATAGAAAATCCGTTGCATTACAACTCTTACTTTACCAAATACTAGTAAATTAATAGAAAACATTACTAGGCAACACTGTTTTCTTCATTCTGTCATTTCACTTGCAGCAAGTATCAAAAATCCACTGTCTTCTAAATTTACTTACAAGTTAAGCCGCAAGTCGTATAAGTGTGATTGTATTAGTGAAAGAGTGTGAGTGTATTGAGTTTTTCGAACTTGCACTTGCACGTGGAAACGGGGGGTAAGATCATTTCAAATCAATCTACTGAACGAAAAAAAAACCATCACTATTCATTTGAGGAATATCCCTTACTAATTAGAAGAAAATAAATTATTCAGGTAATCAGGATCAATTACTTCAAAGCCATCAGTATTTAAATTTTTTAAAAATTATTACCTTTACTAAAAAAGAGAAAAAGTCGATTTTCAATTACAAAAGTCCACTATTATCTTAAATGTTGTACCATAAAACTTTAAAGTTTTATTTTAAATTTGTAGTTTTCACTTGCTTTTATTTTATATTAAGGGTGTTCATTAGGGGTGGCCTGTCTGTTGTATCGTCCTAACAAAACACCAAAGAGCCTTCTTTTCTGATTCAAAAATGACTCAAAAAAAAGGACTTAAAAAAATTCGAAAGGCTCAAAAATTAATCTTTTTTGAGCCTGTTTTGGAATTTTTCACAAAATATGCAAATTTGTTGACATTTCTGAGTCATTTCTGAACCATCTTTGGAATTAATAATTTGGCTTAAATGCTTATGCCTTTTATGATTCATTTTAGAAGGCTCATATTTTCATCCAAAATATGAGCAATTTTATAAAAAAAATTTTAAAAGCTTCAAAAAAATGTGTTTTATTTGAGTATGTAAGTTTTGACTCATAGAAAATGAACCCTCAAAATAGTATCCAAATTAGGCTGGCTGGGTACATAATTTCTTCTTAAAACCCAAACATTGTGTTTACCTTTTTTAAAATACAAAATGTTAAGAAAACTTATCAACTGCAGTTTGGGCCGCCGTACGGTGGTACACTTTTCTTAAATAATTCAAGCACACACTTATAAATTAATTCCCACTCGCGTGTGTAAGATACATTTTGCTCCCACTCACTAATGAAATGTATTTTGATAAAACCTACATACATTTTTTATAGGCGATTGCAATATCTACCACACTTGCTTCTTTTAAACATCCTGTTAACACTTTTCTGAATTTCAATTGATATTTTCTGAATTTCAATAGATATTTTCTGAATTTCAAATCATATTTTCTGAATTTAAATTGATTTTTTCTGAAAGATTTCATAATTTCAATTGATATTTTCTGAATATCAATTGATATTTTCTGAATTTCAATTGATGTTTTTCTGAATACTAATTGATATTTTCTGCAGCTGACACATTAAATTCTTAAGGTATCGGGACAATTTTATATATGTTTAAGATTTCTGGATAAACAGGTGTACCTGTCATCTTGTTGAAAATATCCACTAACATTGAATTGTATGTAAATGAAACTATTGTGAGCGATTTTATAAATGATCTTTATCTTTATTGGACAACTTTACTACTTTAACGATAATAAGAAAGTAACCCAGATTTAACAATGCCTGGGGTCATTTATGGTGATAAATATAACGGTTAATTTAATAAGAAACAATTCAAGAATATACACTCAAAAAATTGTATGAACTAAAATTAAGGTTTCACTTTATTAAAACAATGTATATGAGTTATTAATAAAAATGAGTTAAATTTCTTTCCAATAAGTAAAATTGCTTTCAAATAATGCAAATTTTATTTGATATTAGTTTATCCAAAATTCGTATTAACCCAAGTAAAAAAAAATTATATGGAGCCATATGAAGTTATATTTAATTATATATAATCTTTTATGTAATTAGATATAATTATACCCGAAAAATGAGAACATCTTATTGTATCGAATTGTATACAATTGTATACAATTTGGTACAATTTGATACAATTTTATGCAATTCGATACAATTGTATCCGAATTTTGTCCTCATCCAATTACATCAAATTATATCTTTTTGTATAAAATTATATAAAATGTTATAAAAGTGGACATAGTTTGATACAATTATATCTAAAAATTGACCTTATACTCTAGATCATATTATATATGACCACATCTAACAATATACAAAAATCATTTTTTAAAATAAAAAAGATATGTAATATCTGGAGATCAGACCTGAGGGATTTCAATTACAATTGCAAATAAATGTAATTAAAATTAAAATAAACTCAATTACATTTCATGTAACTATAATTGAAAATTTTCCATTACAAGTAATTGTAATTGAAAGTGATTTCAATTTCAATTTTCAATTACATTTAGAATTAAAGTGTTTTTGTTAAAATTTTGTAGTATAAAAAGAATACGTCATGTTGGGCTGACCTCACTTGTGCTTTTTGTCATTATTTGTTTTTCGAAAAAATGTTATTGTAATTGACATTTTTTCAATTACAATTATATGTAATGTATAATTGAAAATTTTCAATTACAAATTACTTGTAATCGTTTTTTTTTTTTTAATTACAATTACAAATAATATGTAATTGTAATTGAATTTTTTTCAATTACAATTACATGTAATTGTGTAATTGCATGTGTAATTAATTTCTAAATATAATGATTAACCCAAAGGTCTGCAGGAGATCCTATAATTTCGATAAATCTTCCATTACTTTTATCCAGATTTACCATGACAGTGCATTAAACATGAACAAAATTTTCTTTATTTTTAGTAATTTTAAAATAAAGTTAACAAGACTCATATTTTAAAGTTAATAGGATTATGTTATACAACCAAGATATAAAAAAAATAGTAAAAAATAGTAAAATATTACAAAATAGTAAAAATAACTAAAAATATATGATGCAAAAAATAAACTCACACACGAATCATGCACGGGTTATATATTCTTATTCACGCTCACGCACGAATCAAGTACGAATTATATATTCTCAGACTCACGCACGAATCACTTGATTATATTAATTATTGCTCACGATCACGTGTGAATAACGTGACTCACGAACATTTCTAGTTAACCGCCAATCCCTAGTAATTACTAAATCTAAAACTAGTACAAAATCATTGTTATTATAGAACCATATATAATATAATACGGTTTTATATGGACCTTATATATTTTTATATAAAATCACTTTGAAATAATTGCTTTTGTGGGATGATATATAATTATAGACGATTTTATAAAGAACAATATATTGTTATATATTAAAGAAATCATGAAATATTGTAGATATGGAACCATATTAAGTTATATATGGGTTCTTATTCGTCAATATACAATCATATTTAACACAAATTATGAAATATTTCTTATATGGCTCCACATATAGTTTTATATTATTATGTGTAGTGTCATACTAAATTATATATAAACGTATATGTAATTATATCTGTAATATGTTACTTTATGTACTTATATATAGCACATGCAATTATATATATGCCAGTATGTAATAATATAAAATCACATATGTCTCTATATGAAAACCTTTGAGGAAAAAATATCTAACATATACTGCTTGAATTTAAAAGCATATGTGGCCATATGTAACTATAAGTTACTATATGCAATTACGTAAAATAATATATGGTTATATCAAAACTTTTTTACTCGGGAACTCAAAAATAATAAAACGTTTTCCTTAAATTTATTTTCTTGAATTAGGTTAAAATTTCTTAAAACTGTTGAAAAATGTATTTATTTTTAGTTAAAAATCTTAAATGTGAAGAATTTGGTTGAACTAAAAATTATAAAATTTAAAATTGTATGAAAAAGTAAATTCAAATAATGAACTTCCTTAAATTTAGTTTAAACATTTTAACTTCTTTAAACCAAGTATAAACTTCTTAAATTCTAGTAAAGATTTTCTTTCGTATTCCTGAAAATATTTTATAACCTATGGAATTCTTATTTGGTTTGTAGTTTGTATTATACATATAAGTATTTTAGTGTTGTGAAGAAAATTTAAGTAATAAATTTCACACAAATTTATATTAACGAAAAAATATTAAAATTATTTTCGTCAATACTTTCGTAAAAAAAATATATGAAATTGATTACTTAGATTTTTGGTAGTGAAACTAAAATACTTATATATTTGAATATTTATACCTAATGAGAATTAAAAATTAATAAATAATACCTGCAATTTTTTGCATGGTTTTTTTTGGATATTCTTAATACGAGCATAACATATGAACTAAAAATAAGTTTATTCTGCGTTAGCACAAGTTCAAAGCATCTTTAAATTTAAGAACAATTGACTTGATTTTAAGACATGTATTCTAAATTTAAGAACAAGTTTATACTAAATTTAAGTAAAATACATACTAAATTTTAATAAAATTTTCAGAAAAATTAAAACAGTATTTACTAAATCTCAGAAAAAATGTACTTAATTTAAGTTAATTGTTTTAACTTTTTTTTAAGAAAATTGTGTACTCGATTTAAGTTAAAATTTCCTTGGAGCCAAATCATTCCCAAATTTCTTTAAATTTAGTTCAAATGACCTAATATTTGGGAAACAATTTTTTCGGTGTATTTGACACACAAATAAAATCTTTGCCAAGTAATAAGGAGCATTTCAACTAATAAAGATTTTTCGCATAACTTATTCAAAATTTAAGTAGTAAAACCTAAAAACTTGGTAAAATGTTTAAAAGAAATATGAAAAAAAGCTTTGTTTCTTACAAATAATAGCCCTTACTATCTAAATTTTTCAAATGTATAATTTAGATAAAGTATTTTTGGAGCATTCTGATTTGTAAATTTATTTTCAACCAATCAAAATATTTGAAAATATAAATATTTTTGTAAGGTTTTCATACACAAAATGAACAAAACCGTTTGATTAAAAATAAAGTCGACTTTAAATTTAAAATACTCCTTTATATTAAGGGTCAATAATTTTATAAGTAACGGTTTCATTAATAAATGTGAAAAGAAAAAGACTAATGGTTAACGGTGGTATCTAAATTTGGTTATCCGACATCTAAATTTGGTTCACAAAAAAAAAAAAAAATTGATGGTCATGCAACTTCTCTTGAAGAAAACAACAAGAATAACGTTTCAGCTAAAATTAGCAAAGTATCTGAAGAAAAAAGTGAAAGCTGAATAGGCATTAAAGGTTTTATGGTAGGGCAAACATTTCCTGAAATGGTATCCAAATTAGCCAATTAGCGATGAAAAATGAAACCGATGTAAAGAACATTATATTAAATTACTACAATGATCTTCCGCCTTGCGAATGGTATATCACACCTTGTCATTTTTATGACGATGTATGATATATTATTTGCTTATGGGAAGCACAGCTGAGTGCTACCGGACGCGTCACAGGTTGCGGATAGTGATTCCGCAGAAATGTGGAGTAGCTGCCAATGGCAGCCGCGGACAGTCAGCGGTTACAAGGGGAGAGTCTCGGAGGGCCTTTCGAGCTCCCACTAAGTCCCGAGTTTGCCTATGATCCTTGTAACGTCGTGGCGAGCAATTGGCGCCAACCAAAAAAACCAATATCCCAACCGACCATGGGCGGTATAACCCTATTGGCGCTTGGATTAAATCCCTGCGCAACCACTGCAGGCCTGGAGGCAATGTTGGCAGCCCCAACACCAGGATCGGATGCTTTGGCCCAATCAGCCATTCATCTTAAACCAAACATGATTACCGAAACCGTATAAGCGGCCCTATGCTCCTTGCAGGAGTAAAAGGAACAAATATACTACAATGATCTAAAAGATATCATGATAAAAGAAATATCGAGCAATATTTCTAACAATAGGAGATTTACTATAATCTTAGATGAATGGACAAGAATATCACAAAAGCATGCGCGGTTCCAGCCATTGATATAAGGGGAAAAATCATACGCCTCAGTGGACAACTCAATGTATTTGTCTACTGTGGCGTATGATTTTTCCCCTTATATTAATTGCTGGAACCGCGCATGCACAAAAGAGATATTTGAACATACCCATGTGAAAATCGAAATATATATGAACGTACATGATCATACAATGACTAGTATATGATCATGCATAGGCATATATGATCATATACGTCCATACATAGTTCAATGTATGACCATACATTATGTCATATATTTCCATATATCTTGGGATCCGAAATTTGAGGGTATATGACCGTACATGTTCATATATGACCATATATGCTCATATATGATTCATGTATGCTCATATATGATCATATATGGCCATATACCTCCATATACCCTCAAATTTCGGATCCGAAGATATATGGAAATATATGAGATTATGTATGGTCATACATTGAACTATGCACTGACGTATATGACCACGTATGCCTATGCATGATCATATACTAGCCAATATATGATCATGTACATTCATATATATTTCGATTTTCACATGGGTATGTTCATATAAACGGAAATAATTCATTTTATAACCTGGGGTTGGTTTATATATCAGGAAAATGTAATGCTGATGAAATAAGAAGAATTGTAGAAATATACTAGAAATAAGACTAATGGGCCAAGTGTGATGAAACGGTTTGTTTCCGACAGTCCAGTAGTAGGTGCCTGCTGGAATCATGCAATTCATTTGACAGTGCTGCCAGTAATTTATGTGAAATCAAATGTTCAACATTCTGATATTTTTACTTTGAATTCTCACTACACAGACTGCATTTGTACTGAAATAGTGTTTTTTTTTAACAAAAATTACTTATATAGGTGGTTTTCATTAACAATTTTGTTCAAAAATATTTCCCGGGAATGCCGGGAATCAAATTTTTTCATTCCCGTTTCCCGGGAAATAAAAAAGTTCGGGAATATAAATACGATAAAAAATTAATTTGTGGAACAAGAAACAAGAAGAACTAACTAAACATACAATAAAATCCTTTAAATTTAAGTTCCCAGATATTTAAATAAATAGCCCATTTAATTCCTTTAATGCAAAGAAGCGATTTAGTTCCTACATTTGTTGAATCAATATACGTTTCAACAGAAATTTACTATAGCGTAATATATTTTAGTCTATTTAGAATTTCTTTAAATTTCTTTTTTCCAAAAAACACAAACTCAAATTCTTTTCAATAAATATATTTTTAACAAAAATATCCTGAAGTATATTTCAACAAGCATAAAAGTCGAATTGATTAAATTATAAGTGTTATGATGATGAGATTGTAAAGATTTTTATATCTATATGTAGATAAGAATAAGTTTTAATAAATAAGCAAATAAATTCTGTATCTTTGGTATATCAGTTATTAGGGATTTTCATATAAACACGTATTCTACTCGTAGACGGCGTTTAATGTCAAAATCCATACATATTACTTAGAATTTACGAGCTTATATGAAAACCGCTATTGTATTTATTGGAAATATATTACTTATAAAGGGTAAAGGGTAGTTTTAATCAATTTACTAAGGCTGCCATGACACCTTTTTATGAAATTCCGGCGTAGCAAAGTTTATGAAATTTCAAAATGAATAAGCTAATTTTGTTCAGCATTTATGTATTAAATTTACACTACATCCCAGTATAGAAAATCGTTAATAGATATGGGATTATATAATTAATATATATCTGGCAACATTAACGGCGATGTCGCCCAACATAATGGGTTCAACTTACACACCAGCAAAGTATCAGATATAAATATATCCGAATAATGACGCGATACAATTGGATACGAAAAGTTTATGATTTTCTAGCTTCAACGTTAAACTATTAAATTTTTTTGAATTTGACAAAAGAACAATTTACAGGAAAGCAAAAACACCTTTGCTGTTGCTTTAAACTGTTTGTATGAATTATATAACAAAGTATAAAATCTTGTGTTATAAAAAATTATAGGGAATCACAGGAATTGCAAATTTTATTTTTAACAGTCTGCATATATCCTTTTTCTCAAAAACTAATTTGGCTGCACTAAAAACTTAAAATAGTTTATAAAATAATACTTTTCAGCTCTGTGGCAAATTTCGTTTCATTCGGTGCAAGGACATGACTACCTACCATATATCCTTTCTCTAAAAAACTATATTTTGGATACAGTTATAATCATAATGCACTAAAAACTTCGAAAATTATAATTTTTACCTCTGTGGCAAGTTTCGTTTTATTCGGTGCTAGGAAATGACTATCTCCCATATATCCTTTTTCTCAAAAACTTAATTTAAGCCACATTTATGATCAAAATGCACTAAAAACTAATTATAATTATATAATTATAAAATTATACTTTTTAACTAAATTTTTTTTTTTTGTAATTTGTCAGAATTTTGTTTTATTTGGTATCGAGAAATTTCTACCTTTCTTATAAGTTTTAGTTTTTGCAAAAAAAAATTGATAATTTAATATTTTACTTTATAAAATTTTAGGGTTTCCGCAAAAAATGTTATTACTTCCAATTCTTTTGTTATTTTTTGTTGCTATTTAATAAAAATTATACACTACATCAAAATTAGGTTTATTTTTTTATAGTAATAAAAAAAATGTTAATAACTTAATTTTTTCAATTTTGGCGTACCATAAACTTAGCTCTTTGTAACCTTTGATGCAACTTAGGAAATATGGCTTAAAAATGCATATAATTTTCACATTTCCGGCAATAAAAAATCTAGAACTTCTTCAAAGCTACTATTACAACATTTCAAAATATTTTGAAATCACAAATAAAAAATTAGGTATTCTGAAAAAAAAAATTTATTTCACTCTGCCAAACTGTAGCAACTTTGGGAATTGCAATAAAAAAATCACAAAACTTTTCGATGGCACAAACAAATTTTAAATAAAAAATATTTCCAGATTCAGTTCTGATAACCGCATTTGTAGCCAATCGCATGGTTTGGCTGTGGTAGCCGAATTTTTCAGTTGTGGCAACACAAAACCAATTGAGACAGGACTAATTTGACTGTGGCAACGAAATTTCAGTTGTATCCAGAATAATTCGGTAGCCGCAACCGAAAAATTCATTTGATGCAACTGAATCATTCGATTGGCAACAAATGAGGTTGTCAGCACCGAATCTGTTTTCTGGGTGTAGTAACTGTTTGGGTTTGTTTTTGACCACAAGTCAAAATATTAACTCTATGTGGATCAGGGTGAATAAAATAGTAATTTTTAACAAGTGGAACACATGTTTCGAGCAATTTCAAAATTTTAGAAAAATAGAGTCAAAAATTAGATAAACTTCGAGCGACTTTTTTTGTCCTCGGGACATTAAACGTTAATTATTTTTTAAATAAATTTTAATCCTGTGTAGATCAGGTCACATAAAATAATACGTTTCATCAAGGAGCACACACGTTTCGAACAATTTACAAAATTTTAGAAACGTGGAGTCAGAAATTAAATAAGCTTCACTGGTCTTTTTTGTCCCCAAGGCACTAAGGGTTAAAGATTGTTTAGAAAAAAATAATGACAATTATAACATAATAATATTTAATTGCTACTTTTTGAGAAATTTTGCAAAATTTAGTGAAAACAGCCCAATTACCTACAATTTTTACAAAATAATCAATTTGCATAAAATATTCTGGAAAGGAGTCGCACCCCACACAAAACCCGAATTACCATTTTTTCAATTTATAATTTTTTCTTTAATTATAACTATTATATTACAAATATAGCTTTGAATAATTCCAAATTAGGCATTTAAAAAAAATTTTAAATAACAAAAAAGGCCGTTTTTGCATTTCTACTAAATTTTCAATTCCAGGTTAAAGTGGGCTATATTTAATAAACAAATTAAATAAAAAAAGTAGTTTAAAAGTGGATATGCTATTTTTTTTAATATGCCATTTTCGGCCTCGATTCAGCAGCGATTACAGTTTTCTAAAAAAAAATTGAATTCTTCAATTTTGACAGCATATACTTTTACATACATACATACATACATATATATCTACATTAAATTGAAAAAATTAAAAAATTCAAATTTGCGGTTCAAAGTCTTAATTTTTTTGCTTCCAACAAATTATACATCCTAATGGACTATCTATATCACAAAATAATTAACGGTTTTTTCTTTTTATATATTTTTAATTTCATATACTTAGTTAGAATATTCTTCTACCTTAAGTCCAAATTCTAATATGATATTGTCTTATTGTTGTTTCAAAAAGGGGGTTGATCATTTTCATGATAGACAATACAATTGTTTCATAGGCATCACCCTACTCTTCAGTTGTCCGCAATAAGAAAATGATAACTTTCTTACTCAAACCAAGACATTACATAAGGTACAAAAAATCAACGTGACGAGAATTTTATACAATCGTATGTCTGATTTGGTAAAACCAGTTATAAATCAACTCCTTTTTAAAAGCAACATTTACATAAAAGTACCCTTTGGGTACTATTTATATGTATGTTTGTTGTCAATACATTTTGTAAAAACAACTAACTTTAAACACAAAACAAAATAAATATTTTAATGAGATTTTAGCTGTGGTATGCTTGTCATTCATCCTAATTTTTGCATTAAAAATATAAAAATTGTTTTTTTGGACTTTCTATATTTTCATATACTTAGTTAGAATATTCTTCTACCTTAAGTCCAAATTCTAATATGATGTTGTCTTATTAGATTTTATTTGTTGTTTCAAAAATTTAATTTCACTAAACTTTATTAAATTTTAGGTTTTCCGCAAAAAAAGTTTCATAACTTAAATTCTTTTTTTAATTTTCTTGATCTTTTTTATTTGTACACCACGTAAAAATGAAGCTTGTGTTTGCTTTTCCCCCAAAAAGAGAGCTTCAAACATACACTTAAAATATTTTGTTCGTAAAGATCACCGCAAAAATAATTTAAAATAAATGAAACTTCACTTGAAAACAGAACTACTAACATTTCATTAACCCTTTGACGACCATAGGCAAGTATGCTTGCCCAAGGGTTTTTCGCATTTATAATTCCCCCACAAAAGATAGAGTAAATATTTCCAAAGCTGATTTGTAAAGGAAAATGGGGGATCAAAAACGTAGTAGGCAGCAAATCCCTACCTAGTCCCGCTTTCCCCTTGCGAGCCCTCGAATTTGGTTATTTAGAATTCCTCATTTAAGAGGTAAAAAGCACAAACTTTGACAAGCGAAATGAAGGGAAAGCCAGGGGTCTATTAGGTAAATTTTTTTTAACTTATCCATAATTTAGTTCCAGATCAGGAAAATAAAATAATAATAAAAATCGCTTCGTGCGGAACGGCAGGGTCGTCAAATGGCTAATATTTTTGGCAAGCGAAATGAGTGGTAAGAAGGGGTTCTACGTAGCCAATTTTTCTTGGCATAACTATTGTTAGGTCAGAGATTATGAAAATCGAAAAATTTTCAAAATCGCTTCGGCAGAAAATGTATGGCCCGCAAAGGGTTAAATTCAACTTACATTGTTTTTGGCCGTTAATAAAATGAACCACAAATTATTGAAAACAACTAACAAAATTTACTTATATATATTTTATTTTGTTTATTTATAAAAAAAAAAACAACACGACTGCATAAAATGAATATTACGATTTTTCAGTATTTTATGTTGTTTGTTTTCTTTAATGACTTACGAATATAGTTAAAATTCACATTTCTTCTACAAATGAATGTTATTTTCATTTAAAATAACTTCACTGAAATACTACTGAAATCAATAACAAACTTTGACTGCAGAAGTTCCCTGATTATAAAAATTTGTAGCTAATTACTTCAGGATATGGGGCTGCCCGGTAAAAATGGGTTTCATCTGATGTTTCAAATTGATGGTAAATCAAAAAAAAAAAATAAATGCCAAAAAATTTAAGAACCGTTTACAAATATTTTTACTAATATTTTGTTCTGAGTGTATATAAATAGTTCCCAGTACTGTTCCTTTACTTTGTTGGTTTTTTAATTATAACTGTAAAAATAATTCTTTTGTATTTTTAAATAGCAAAAAACTGTAATTAGATTGAACAAACAACTGTCATTTAGAAATACACAAACTTTTTCGAGTTTGAAATTGAAAACGTTTTTTAAAAATTTATTCCAAAGACTCATCTATTTTACTTTTATCTCAAAAGAAATCATCAAAAGATATACAAGATTAATACAAGTTATTTGTTATTAGATTTCAGTTTGAAAGACAAATCTTCACATGATAACGTCATGGCATTATTGATATTAGTATGATTGGTATACATTTGCCATCAAACCATTGAAAATTAATTTTGCCAAAGTAGTTAGTTCTTTTGAAACAAATTGTAAATATGTATACAAAGATGGAATAATTTTATTTGCTATAAAATGTTAAATATCAAACTTTTTTCCCTGTTGTAAATACCAAACTCCTACATACGTTCGCAAAAGTTTATCGACAGAAATTACTGAAAATTACAGTTAAAACAAAGTACATATGGTTAGTAAGGCGACAAAGATATGTACTAAAAAAATAATCATAATAAATGTAGCTTTTTTTTTTTGCTGTTAAAGAATACCAAATGCAATAAAAATAATTAACAATATTGTACAAAAAACTCACGAATTTCTAATTACAAAAATTATAAAACAATTTAAAAAAAAATATAAAAACTACTACTTTATACAGTTAGTTTTTCGTAATCGCAGTATAAGTAAGCATATATATTTAAGAAAGGGCTATAATAATTGGCATGGGCTTCAAGTGCCTTATTTCTATAAGTATCACCCTGTAAACGTGCTGGAAAATTAAATCCAAAGTTTCATTTAATTTTTTGTTAACCCTTACAAAACTCTTAGGCCAATTAATTTCAGATGTGTTCAGATATTTTCAGATGTTTCTTTCTTCTTTGAAAAAAATTATTCCTCTAAGTGATATTTAAAGAATGTTCAGTCTACTAACAAAAATTTATAAATTACAGTTGATAACAATTTTACTAACATTTAGTAGCGGCTTCAAATATTTTCTAGTAATTTCGTTGTTATAAAATATAAGATATGCGTTGCTAAAGTGAGCAAAATATACCGCAGGGCTCAAAATAATTAAATTTCCAGTAATAACAGCAACATTTTTAATAGACATTATAGACTTTTTTGGTTGAGTGTATCCTAATTCATTTACAATTATCAAGACCTTTTTGGGTTATTTAAAAAAAATTCTTCCATAAACCTTTTCGAAATTTTAAATATATGTTTTTTATTTTATCAAACTAAAAACCAATATTTAGACAAAATTCTAATTTAATTATACCCAAGAGTATATACTGTATAAAGAGATTGTGGGACTCTATATCAGTGAGAAAGCATTTGTTCTATAATGTGGCTTGAAACAGGTACATACTCAAACCAATACTAATGTACTAATAAAAACAAAATATTTACATCTATGTAACATCACTATTTGTACTCTTTGTATGACTCAAACATCAGTTGTAACCAGGGATGGAAAAAAGGGTGGAGCGAGCCATCCAAAATAATTAAGTTATTATAAAAATCAAGAATGGAACCTTAATTATACTATTCCAACAATATTATAGCCCCAGATTATGAATTTTAAAATGCGAACCACTATTATTTTGAAATTTTGTACGTGTGGTTCAAAAAATGAATTGAAAGATTTAATTAGGGATTCAAATTCTGCAAACGAATATATGGATGCAAAAATTTTCTTTTCTTGCAAATTTTTTTTGTGACTTTCTTTTAGGAGATATGCTTTGTGGTCCCTAGAATATGAATTAAAAACGAGTAAAAAGGTTAAAGTCGGGCATGCCGACTATACAATACTCTACACCAGTCTGGTTAAAAGCCAACTAATGTTTTGATCCGAAATTCGAATGGGTTAAAATGGGGCTTGTGTCAAAATTTTCTATAATGTTAGTCAGCGCACCAAATTTCATTAAAATATCTTAATATTTGCGACGTGCAGTTTGTAAGCAAGCCAATTTTGGGGGACCCTTATATGGGTACTAGGTCTAAACATGGACCGATGTTCACCAAAATCAATAAGCTTCATCCTTGGGCTGACATAAGTCGGTGTACCAAATTTCATCAAAATATCTTAATATTTGCGACCTGCAGAGTATAAAGAGTATAATTTTGGTACCACTATATATTTACTAATATGCTGCACGGATTTTATCAAGGTAATTTGTTATTTTTAATTAACTAAAAGTTAACTTAAATGTAACTAAAGTTTTGTAAATTTAACAGTTTTATTTTCCTGTTCTTATCTTACTAGTATTTAGCAAAAAAAATCTGCTAATATCAGCAGTTCTTTTGCAAGGTCATTATACCCTACACCACTATGTGGTCAGGGTATTATAAGTTTGTGCTGATGTTTGTAACACCAAAAAATATTGGTCCTAGACCCACCTTATATACCGATCGGCTCAGAATTTTTTTTTATTTCGATTTAACGAAATGGTAACTAGTTACTTTTGTTATTACATTTCTTATTACCTTTATATGGCGATGTCGCGAAAAATAATGAGTTATGGTTACACACCAGCATACGAAAAATCAAAAAATATATCGTTACCTATGTGCTTACCAGTACTGATAAAAATAATGAGTCTAAAAATAGATTTTCAAAAAAATAAATTAAATAAAAAAAAATATTTTTTATTGTATTTTTTTTTAAAATAAAATTTGCTGGTGCGGGAATCGAAGCTGGGTCTACAGATTGCCAGTCAATAGATCTACCATCTGAGCTATATCGACATGTAATATTTGGTAGATAAAAACATAATTGACCTCCTGCACACAAGTAAGCTTACTCGCCAACATACAAAAATCAGAAAATATGTGGTTACATACATATGTATATCATTACCAGTGTTGAAAAAATATTGAGTCTAAAAATAGATTTCAAAAAAATTTACAAAAAATCTAGAACATTATACATATACATTATTTTGTTTTAAAATATTGAAAAAGGTAAGTATTTATTAGTAACTCATTATTATATCTTTTAAAATAATGCAGAAAGCAAGTCGGTGTCTGTATACTGTGTAAATTTATACGTAAAATATACTTTTTATGCACGTAATTAGTAAATTAACACACTTATTTAAAAATTTCTTTTAATTTTTACATATTTTAAATGTAAAATTATACATTATTTGTGCACCATCTTAAACATAATGTGCGTAAATTTTTCAATTACATAGAATAAGTAAATTTACCCAATTTATAGTAGGAGTACAATTTCCTTCTATAAGTTAAATTTCAGCAGAATTTAATTAGAATGTAGTTCGTTCGAATTAGCAAACCAAATTTTTGTGATTGCCCATTTTTTCAATGAGCGAGCGATCCAATTCCAATTTCCTAAGTACAAGCCTCAATAACGTGAGAAATACCCATCAATTTTCCGTTGCAACAAATCAGAAAAAGGTTTTGTTCTACCCAGAAAAATCGGTTGTAAATAGAACGGCTAATATTCCTTTGTAATCCCTTCTACTCAGGGTTGGCAGGCAATAACCAAAAATAAAATACCATTACCCCTAAAATACCATTACCGAAATAACGGTTATCCTTAAAATACCGTTACCGAAATAACTGAAATACCGTTATCCTTAAAATACCGACACCGAAATAACTGAAATACCGTTATCCTTAAAATACCGACACCGAAACAAATGAAATATCGATACAGTTATTTTTAATTTTCTGCTTTTGGTAGTTGCACGTATTGAGTATTTTTCTTACTTTAAGTTGGTAAATTGGTTCTGTTTTTAATCTCGGTTACTTTTTGTAAAAAAATTGCGGGATACATCGAAATAACTGACTACGATTATCCTTAAAATACCGTTACCGGAATAATCAAAAAACCGTTAACCTTAAAATACCGTTACCGAAATAATCTCAAATAGCGTTACCCTTACCGATAACCGCATTGTTTCGGTTACCATTGACCATACTGTCAATTGTAGCAATAATTATTTTTGTTTGAAATTTTCCCTGTTGACCAAGAATCAGTGCTGGAACTTCTGAAACCAGTTCTAGAACTGAATTCCTGGAACCAGTTGCAGAATTAGTGTTGTTGGAAATCGATTGAAAAAATTTTCCTGGGTACTTTTGGTGTGTAACCCCTTCTACTGTCAATTCTAACACCGATGATTTTAGTTTTAATATTTAACAAAAGCAAAGGCTTCCTAAGCTTCAAAAGTGGAAGCGGTTGCACTACAATCAGTTCTGGAACTATTGGTGTGGTTGGCAACCGATTGCAAAAAAGTTTCCTGGGTAGGCAATTCATGGGCATGAAATTTATTTTGTTGAATATGTCTACTTAATACCGTTGTTTTGTAATAAAAAGTTATTGACAAGGTAAACATTAACCATATGGTGTTATATTTTTAATGTTACAAACTTTTGTACAGTCTTAAGTATATCCAGAAGGTGTGTAGGGTAGTGATTTTTGCAAAGCCTTTTAATATCCAGACTGTATTCTTTTGAGCATTTCTACATGCGGCACATATACGTATATAATCCAAATACATTCACAATACATTAGTCAAGATTTAAAGAAGTCAATGACAGATAAAATAATAATAAAAAATTGTGAGCAGTTCAAACAATTTGTACTTGCTACTAGTACACTAGAGCTTAACAAAGATGAAATAAATAAAATATTTTATCTTTGTAAAGCCTGTTTTTTAAACCAATATACATAAATATTAGAGTTGAAAAGATTTATTAAATTGCAAATAAGAAACAGGTGATAAATTCCATTTTACCATAAGTACTTTTTCTTAAAAATGTGTATATGTGCAAAATTGTTGTCTTCGTTCGTATGTATTTGATGCTACACAGAACCTCGAAAGAATAAATGCAATTTGAATCAAATATTAAAGTCGTATGCCCATATACATATACGAGTACAATAACATTTATTTATTTTAGAAGAATTTAAAATGTCTTTCGGCACTTAGTGGCAAATTATATTTTTTTAGTTTACTAAATGAATGAGTACAAATCAGTCATGATTAACCTGGCTATGCTTCCTATAGGACGATCGACGATTATTGTCCACTTTGCAAGTTAAATTACTACCATATTACATACAAATTTTAGATAATGTTAACGGTTTTAGCTAAAAAGAACAATTTTTCATCATATAAATTCGCATTTTTGTGTAGGTATCCATGTCAAAACGATAGCAATTTAGGTCTCGTCTTGATCAAATTCAGGGCAATAGAATATACATACGATATTTAAAACAGAACTAATTCATATATTTCAAAGCTTTTTGGAATAAGGTTTCTGAGTTATTTCTATGAGCATGCTAATATGGAATGAAATTTTAGTCAAATTAAATTAGGTTTTATAAGTGAATTAAGAATTAGTTCTTTGCAAATTTTGATGCTACACTGAGGGAATTATCTGCATGATATCAATGAATTTTTGCATTAGATCTATGAATTGTCACTGGAATTCTTCCATTGAAACTTTTCATTAAATTAATGCAATTTTTCATAAAAATGAATGAAAAATTTCATATTATTTATTAAAAATTTAATACGACTAATGAAAAAGTTTCATTAAAAATATTTTCATTAAAACTATGAAGCTTTTTCATAGAGTTTAAGAAATTTTTCATTCCTATTGTGAAGAACATTTCATTAGTTTAGTGAAAAAATTTCATTAAAACTCGTCCAAGGAATTCTCTCTGTGTACATTCCTGAAATCATCTACAGTCAAAGAAGGTTTTCACAAACATATTTGTGCTTTTGTAATTCAGGGTGGAAGAATCAAATATATAGTATATTTTAACAACAGTTATGTTTTAAATAAAAAAAAGTATACAAATTTTTAAAGTTATTCATCCGTTATATTTATATGAAATCTATGTAAATTTGATATCTTATCAACTAGATATTAAAACAAATATTAAATTAATTTATTGGGATTGGATGATATTAATTTTCTTTTTTCTTTGGGTATAATTTTTTTAAGGCAAAATAGGGAAAAGAGTTTTACATGATAAAATAAAAACAATTTAACAATGAATATATTGAATTTTCATTTTTGTTAAGGCGACCAGATTTTGAAAAAGGAAAAAGATGACATTAAGAAAAAAAATTATTTATTTCGACATTTTTTACACAAAAATTTACATTCGCATATGTAAATATGTAAAATTAGTTAAAAAAATAAAATAAAACTTATAAATATATAAAGTTTGTTAAAAAAAAAACGAAACTTAAAAAATAGGATAATAGAACTAAATCTTTGCAATGTATCAACCCTGTACTCATAAAGCTTACAGGAGCCCATACACTATACTGCATGTCGTCTAACTTGCTGGCTGGTCGTGTGCATTTTGTTTTTGCAATTGTCGTCAAACTAGCCCATACACTCTCAAAATCGCATTTTCTTACAACATATTGTACAGCATGCAGTATCGTGTATCCACCCTCCCCCCCCCCCCCCGGCACATTTACACGCGAGAGAAAATTGCTAGAGGTAGAGCAAAAAACACCTCTAAACAGCTCTATTGTGAGTGATTTAAGATATTTATGGTTGCTTTTTGCTCTAACTCTAGCAGTTTTCTCTCAAGTGTATATGTGCCTTTACGAAAAGACAATAAGTGCTAAAATTAACTTTCAAAAGCGAAAGCTAAGTAAGAGTATGAACAGAACAAGCACGGCACGACATATTTCATACGATTTGACAGAAAAAAACCGGTGCTCGCACCGCCGCACTATGCTGCATCCCATGGACAAAAATGAAAAAAAAAAAAAAATGTTGTCTCAAATTGTGATTAAAGAAGGATTTTTTAAAGATAAGAAAGTAACTCAAACAAATGTGAAAAAAAAATATTTGGTGTGATTGCTTTTGCCGCCAAGAGAGGACGCTAAACTCAGAGAATTTTATGCACAAATGACTTAACAGAAAAATGGGTTTTAATTGTTTCACCAAAATAATACTCAAAAATACATTTTTTTAAAAACTTGTTCGAAGATTTATTTTTATTTACTTCAATATATTTGTAGTTAAATTCAAATATGGATTTTAGTATATGTTTACAAAACAATTACTTTGTATTGCTTCGAAAAACACATTTTTTTTTTTTTTGTTGAAAATCCAAAAATTACTTAAGTTTGATGGAGTATAAAAAAAATTATATAAAATTAGATATTTTTTCCTTTTTTTTGTAAGTTTATACTGTTATATAATAGATCATTAAAAAATTAGTTACTATTTCTTACCACATATTAAAAAAAATGAATTTCTTGAAATGCCTAAATTCATGATTTTTACACAAATTTCACGCATTTAAGAGTGTTTAGAATTCAAATTATGTGAACCTTCCATTTTAGGTATAGGATGTGTTGTAAAACACTACGAGGAACATTTTTGTGGAACATTCTAACCCTCTAACTCTTCAATGAAAGGGAATTTTATGGCCCCTTTTTAAAGTTGAAGAGTTAGAGGGTTCAAATGTTCCGCGTAGGGTTTTATATAAGTTCGCTGAACATATCCTATACCTAAAATAGAAGATTCCCATGTTTCTCCCTAAAATCCAGATTTGTGGGACATTTGAGCACCAATTCTGAATAAGTACGAAATTAACCCTTAAACCCTTAAATTTCATTGCAATCGGATAATTTTTGCACGTTTTATAAAGATTTTAAAATAAAGGATATATGGCAGGACTAAAAGTCCTTGCTTCGATTTTGATAAAAATTGACGAAAACATTTCCAGTTTTATGTGCATCTGAATGGACACTTTTTGTAATTTTACGTCCATTTATGTAGCTAATATAATATTTTTAAATTTCAGGACATATGGAAGGTGGGCGTATCCTTGGCCCGATATTTCTAAAAATTAAAATTTTTCTTAACTAAGGGGTTCTATGTCAGTATTCCAAATGTCAAAACTCTGTCTCCACTCCTTCTATTTTTGTCCAATCGTTATATGGGATCAAAGCACTGTGCGGCGTGAAATAAAATTTGTTGTAATTGAGGGGAATGTTTAGTTGTTCTCTTATGTTGGTAAATAAATGTTCTTTAGTATGACTCTAGATCATAAATTAATATCACTTTCAGAATAAAATTTTTTTTTTTTATTTTTTTAATTTACTTGTAAAAATTGTATCATCTTTCTTTAATTTGAAAATAATTTAAACAGAAAGTGATATTAATTTATGATCTAGAGTCAAACTAAAGAATATTCATTTGTTGTAATTTTTAAAGGAAACCATCCCTCGTGCCGTGCTTGTACTGTGCATACTAGAAGATCAATAATCAAAAATATTAATCATGCTTTTAAAAATAAAGATGACAAAAGATGACCGATTATGAAAAAGGTGACAAAAAGAGGACACAAATTTTATAGATGACAGCGAGTGAAAATAGATGATTGTCCTCCAAAAAAGATGACATATGGTCACCTTAGTTTTGTCTAAAAACTCAGGATTAAATTGGAAAGTTCCGCTTACAGAGGCTACTTGTATATTCTCCATGTTTATTTATAATTCAAATTGATTTAATATCAAAAGTTGGAAATAGCATTAGGATCTAAATTAAAACTTTAATTAACGTATTTAACCATAGATATTACAACTATAATTTGTTGAACTTTTGATGTACGCTTTTACAGATCATGCATACACTAAAAGAGAATTCTCTCAAAAATTTTGTTAAGTATTATTATGCATTTAAGTATTATTATAGATTTTGTTCAGTTATTTGCACTGTACTCGAATTGGCGGCAGTTTTTTCGACAAGCGGGGCACCCAATGGGTAAAGCTAATTATAATTCGGCTACGCTGAATCCAGTGGTGCTAGCCGGTTTTCTATGTTAACTCTTAAAAAAAATATATTGGAGTATGAAAAAGCGATTATTTAATTTGTTTACCATAAATTTTTAACTAGTTTGTTTGTTACTCTCCCAAGCAGCTTTTTGTTAAAATAATCTAAATCAGTATGGCGGTTCATTTCATTTCATTTATTCAGTCTATGGATACAAAATTCCTTACAGACTATGATGTTACAGTTTTAGAATAATCTAAATATTAATTTATACATTATTTTATTAATTTACAAATTTAAACCCATCAAAATGGAATATAAATATTGCTTAAAGGCAGATTTTGATGCACAAAACTCTATTTGCGGTTTTAAATGAATTTGTTGATAATGATTAATGTCATTCAGTTGAATAAACATGCGGGTCAAAATGCTATTAAGACCATAATTGGTACGATGTAGTGGTACATTAAAAATATTGTTATACCTAACACTTCTAGGTGGAACATGAAATCTAATAAGACAAAGCAACTCTGAACAGTCAATACCACCACTAATAATATCGAAAACAAATAAAGCAGATTGCAATAACCTACGAAACTCGAGGGTTTCCAAACCTATTAATAAGCTTTTAGATCTGTAGGATGGTATAGGATCAACAAACGTAAAAGATGAGATTGCAAATTTAACAAATTTTCTTTGCACTCTCTCAATACGCGAGATATGAGTTCCACAATGGGGAGCCCATATAATAGCTGCATACTCTAATTTAGATCTGACAAAGGCAGTATAAATTAACTTCAATGTCATAGGATCAGAAAACTCAGCACAATTTCTCTTTAAGAAAGCTAACATAGAATAAGCTTTCGGAACAATATAGTCCACATGCTGTTTAAAGGACATCACTGAGTCAAAAACAACACCCAGATCCACTGTGGAATCCACAGAAACCAGATTATAGTCACCTATATTAAAGGTAGTATAAATAGGATTTAAAGACCTAGAAAACGAGATGTGGAAACATTTGTTGAGATTTAAATGGAGCTTGTTTAAATTACACCATGCAAGAAGATTGTTTAAATCTACTTGCAAATCTAAAACATCACGAACTGAGTCGATTCTATGAAATATTTTCAAGTCATCAGCATACAACAGAAATTTAGCTTTATGAAAACAAGACGAAATGTCATTTATAAATAAATTAAATAGAAGTGGACCTAAGATGCTGCCTTGAGGTACACCGGAAGTTTGAATGTACGGATCAGAAAAGTAGTTTTCTATGCTAACTTTACAAACTCTATTGTATAGATATGATTTAATCCAAATTAAAAAAATAGAATGAAATCCCATTTGATGTAACTTGGCAAGAAGAATGCCATGAGATACCTTATCAAAGGCTTTAGAAAAATCTGCATAAACTGTCTCAACTTGGCTACCTTGTTCTAAGGCTGATATACAGTATTCATTAAAAATTGCTAAATTTGTGGTAGATGATCTACCAGAAAAGAAACCGTGTTGATAAGGAGAAATCCATGATTTAGTAATAAAAAAAAGTCTTTTATAGAGAACATGTTCAAATATCTTAGACACACAGGACAACTTAGAAATAGGTCGGTAACAAGTTACATCATCCCTCTTTCCGTCTTTGAAAACCGGTGTAATTGTTGCCAACTTCCATCGGTCAATAAAAACACCTTCCTTAAGAGACAAATTAAAAATATATGTCAATGCTAAAGTAATAGAAGATGCACACTTCTTTAATAAGTGAGCACATAAGCCATCAGCATCCGATTTGTAACTATCCTTGATTAGCAAAATGCCATTAAAAACCTCATCCTCAGAAATAACCATATAACCAATGTCTAACATAGACATGGAACTAGAAAAGCCAAAAATATTACCATTTGAAGGCTCAAAATTAGATTTAAAAAAGTCTGCAAACATATTCACAGATTCAGTGCAAGATTGGGATATTTTATCAGCGTATTTAACAGTAGATGGTATATCAGATACTTGTTTTCTAGATTTTACAAATGACCAAAAAGATTTAGGATTATTTTTAATATCATCTTCCTTTTCAAGAAGATACTGTTTGTACAAAAACTTATTTAAACAATTAAACTCACGTTGATAATGAATAAATTTATCTTTACAATCAGTAGATCCTGATTCCCTAAAACGTTTATGAAACTTATTACGAAGATTTTTAAGTTTCTTAAGACCACTAGTGTACCATGGCAACTTGTAAGGCTTAGCCCTTTTAAGAGGAATATTTTCTTTACATATACTCAAAACTTTATCCAAAAATTGAGCATAACATGTTGATGTTGATAGCCCGGAAAAGATTTCCAACCAGTCAACTCGATTAAAAATAGAGTTAAGTACATCAAAATTACAAAAATTAAAATCGAAATTCAAAGAATTTAAAGATTGAGAGCATTTAAAAAATTCATATGATTCTATTTCAATGACTAGTGGCAGGTGATGAATATTAGATTGCGATATTGGCAGTAAAATCTCGTATAGTTTAAACTTACAATCCTGAGGAACAAAAATTAGATCCAAAAATCGGTTTAATTGATTAGCAATATGATTAATTTGGATTAAATTCAAACCAATCAAACTATCAATAACCTCAATTTCATGAAATTTATTTACATTAGTCGGTGATAAAATAGCATTATCATAAAGTCGTGACCAAAGAACATCTTTAAGATTAAAATCACCCATAATACAAAAGCGAGAATTTACTGACAAGTTCTCTTCCAATGCTAAAATATTGGAAACATGTGCGGAATAAATTAAGTCTGAGCTATTAGGAGGAATATATGATACACACAAATGCAGTAAAATATTAAAGCCGGAAATTGATACTATAAGTTGATCAAGCAAACCATTATTATCATCAATATTAACAAGAAAAGATTTATAATGACTTCTAACGGCCACTAAAATACCACCACCTTTAGAATGACCAGTACGCTCAGCATTCCTATCCTTACGATATATATTGTATAGCTTAGTATCAAAATATTCGGCATTACAAAAATCAGCATTCAACCAAGTTTCCACCAAGACAATGACATCATGTTGACATTGAGAAGAAAAATCATATATACTTTTAGATTTTGTTCGCATTCCAGATAAGTTCTGGTAATAAATTTGAAAGCCAGTTTTCACCGAGTCTAAAGTTTTTCCGCAGGCGCTGGTTTCCTTGGAAAATTTACAAATTGGCGAACCTTAATATTTGATGGCCAAAGATCAGGTTTTAATATTTCATTATAAGCACTGGGAGAAACACCGAGCTTAAAGTTGACTCTTTTGAGTTGCTTAAGATCAGTATCTTTTTTAACTAATAAATAGCACTCAATATGCTGTTTACCAATACCAGCATTTTTTTCCACATAACTTATTATTTGATCAGTCGTAACAGTTGGCTTAAATGATGAAAGATGCACCCATTTCTTTTTGATTACAACTTCCAGATCGTTAGAAGTATTAACCCCAAATACTACAGGCCCCTTTCGTCGTCTACGCCTATGCACTTCAACCCAATCATGTGTTTTCTGTGATTGTTGTATGTTGTCATCAAACATGGCATTATTCATTTGAGCATCAGAGAAAAGTCGTTATTGAAAATGAAGGGAAACCTTAAATATCTCCATACAAATTTTTGATTTCAATACAAATTTCACTACATTTGAAAGCCATTTAACAAAGCAATAAAATGTAAAATTTTATATAGGAAATTTCCAAGTGTCCTCATATTTTCACTTACAACTCTTGAACTGCTGCAGGAATTTTGAAAATTTTTTACCCAATAAAAATAAAGCAATAAAAATAAAGGGTCGAAAAGTAAAAAAAAAAAAAAAACAATCTAATTTTTTGGAGTCCTTGGGAGCATAATCTTGAAACTCAAATATCTTTTTTTAGGAGCTAACCTAGAAAAACTAATAGTATTACTGGATTCAGCGTACGTGTATTAGGTTTAGCCACTGGGTGCCTCGCTTGTCGGATTTTTCAATTTATTTTCACAATTGCTTTTTGCTGATCGTTGCATCAGCTGTTCGTTTTACAATTACTTAGACTTTTTCTCTCTTAAAAAGAGAAATACAAATACACTCTCCTGAGCGTTCTCATTTAACATTGGGATCCTGCGGATTCACCCAGTAACATAAAGGAACAGACCTATTATGCACAAAATAACTGTTTAATTAAATAAAAAATATCACTAGCAATAAGAAATGATCTTAAGAATTCTAAGCTCTTAAAAAATCTAAAAATGTCTAGAAAATCCTCAGAATTTAAGGGCTTCTACGGAAAACCCTCCGATTTTTGTTACCTTATTTAAAAAACCAATCGAACCCTGCCCTCTAATTAAATTCTGTTGAAATTTACCAAACTTATAAAAGGAAACTTTACTCCCGCTATAAATTGGGTAAAATTCCCTCTATGTATTGAAAAAATATACGCAAATAATGTGTAATTCTTCTCTGTACGCACAGCACGGGCTCGATTTGGATGAATATTATCTAAAAGAGTAAATCTGGTCATGAATCGATACATTGTATTGCGTATTACCTGCTCAGATGGACGATTATGCGCACCGTAAACTTGACAAAGTTCTCTATAAGTTTGGCGAACAGAGCGCGAATTTTGGAAATAAATTTGCACAATTTGTAAACGTTGTTCTGGTGTAAGTCTTTGCATGGTGATTTTCCAAAGTATGCTAAAAAAAGTCAAATACACTTCATTAGTATGACAGCTAGTTTTACAGTTATCCCTGTCGGAAGTTCTATACGTCTAAAAAAACACCCTATACCCCTTGAAAAAATGTTTTCCTGAACAAAACAAAATCTTGAATCCAAGAATCTACACAAAATCTCAAAAATAGAAATGTATGTTTAATGCAGTGGGCGGCACCCATAGCCACCAGTGGCCGATCATAATCGGCTTTTCACACGTACACAACACGAATAGCAACAAAACTCTCAACTAAGAGCGTAAAACAGTGATGTTAGACGTACCAATTTGTTGGTACACATACCATTTTTCAGGGCGTTGTACCATGTACCAACTGAAAATTGTGTTGGTACGCAATAATACCAACTTCTATAACTTACGATTTCTATTTTGTTTTTTATTAAAAGTGTAAAGGAAGAAACGAAAACACCTTTTTTACTGATTTACTGATTTAACCTCCACAAAACTTGAAATACTATTCACAAGTGTGGCGACAAGCTACAATTTAATTTTTTATACATTTTGTTAAAAAAAAACAATATATTTTTATATCATACAAAATACAGCATATTTGTAGTTGTAGCGTACCGACTTAACTGTGACTTATATCCCATTTTTAGTCGTTTATGAGAACAGCTGTTCTTTGAGTGTAGATTTTATTACTTTTGTGAGGAAATTTTTGTTAAAAGGACGCTCACTACTGTTATTGCAGATTATCATGTCATCAACAGATGAAGAAAAAGAAAATGACGATTCTGATGGCCCTTCAACGCCTAAAAAAATTCGTGTCGGTAGTAGTGATACTCTACGTGAAAATCAAAAACATCGTAAGCAAAGCTATCGCTCTGAATGGGAGCAATATCCCATTTGTTCTCCTTGGTATAATATCATATTAAACATACTATGTTGTGAGTATACCAATTTTTTGTTTCAAATACCAGCTTTTAGCGACATCTATACCAGGTTTTTCTGGCCACTATCTAACATCACTGGCGTAAAATTTAGTCAGTAGCATGGTAGCTTTCAACAAAGCAGGTTGATGTCGCTTTGTTTAAGAAATTTTAGAAAAATATTACACTCTTAAAATTTTACAAGCACAGGAAATTTATTATGAATTATTTTTATTTATTTAGTTCATTCAAATTTACTAACTAATGGAATACTTTTTTAAGAATAAATAATTTATATACAAAAAAATAAATATTTTTTAAATAATGTGTATATTAAAATTTTTTACGAATTATTTTAAAAAATTAAATTACTATAATTTTTTTTTTTATTTCTTTAATTCATTCATGCATTCATTCATTATTGCATTTCTTCATTAATTCATGTTCTTAATATACAAATACAATTTTAAAAATGATAAACTAATTTCTCGCAGTGTAAAAACACAATACATTCACATTCTCTCTTTGTGTCGACCACTGGTTTAATGTGAAATTCCAAGCGCCTTGTATCCGCGCCTCTCGCTGGGTATGTAAGCGTACTCCCAAGGAGCAAACATCTTCTCCGTTTTGCTCTATCTCACTTAGTTTTCGTGATATGGGCAATTTTTTGAAGTGAGTAATATTTATTAAAAACTTGCGAGGGTCCGCGGCTTCACTAAGGTCCATTTTTGGATAGAGATAAGCTTCTCACGGGGGTACTGTACGGTTAGGTGTAGTCGAAGTTTTCTTCAATTTTGCTATATCTCTCTCAGTTTTAGATTTATGGGACATTATATAAAATCGGCAGCTAAATATACAGCTTTATAACTTTGGATACATTGGTGGCGTAATGAAAATGTTATATTTTACCAATAAATTGTGTAAAGTTTAACAAATGGGTTTATAAAAATTAGTTATAAATAATTTTGAATCCTGAGTAGGTACTGAGGATTTTTAGTATTGTACCAAATTAAGATAAATAAAATCTTTGTTTAAATCAGTGTTTCAACTAAAAATTTGTTAAATATAACAGATTTGTCTACTGATGTATTATTTTAACTGTATGATTTTTTTTCTCTTTGTATGAACTACAAAAGAAAAAAAAATGTAGCAGCCTTTTCTCACGATTTGTATACCCTACACGGCTACGTGGAGAGGGTATTATAAGTTTGTGCTGATGTTTGTAACACCAAAAAATATTGGTCGTAGACCCTTATAGTATACCGATCGGCTCAGAATTTGTTTTTATTTCGATTTAACGATGTCCGTCTGTCTGTCTGTCCATGCATATTTGTGCGCACTCTACAGGTCGCAAATATTAACATATTTTGATGAAATTTGGTTTGCTGACTCACATGGTCCCGAGAACAAAGCCAATAGATTCTAGATAGAATCGGTCCATATTTGGACCTATCGCCCATATGGGCTATATTTACAATTTTCTCTTCTATTATAATTCTATAAAAAATTTTCACACAAGTCCCATTTTAACCCATTCGAATTTCGGATCCAAACATTAGTTGGCTCTTAACCAGACTGGTGTAGGGTATTGTATAGTCGACATGCCCGACTTTAACCTTTTTACTCGTTATATACTATTCTTAGTTAAAACTCCGTTATATTTTAACTTTAACATTTTTAAAAATTGGTTTGTTGTTCTTTACCACTTTTTGGTAATTATTGAAAAAAGGTCTACTTTTTTTAATTTTTAAATTCTAAACTTAACTTTTAAAAGAAATTAGTTTCGTGATTTTTTGCGCCCTGTTTGGTAAATTTTAAAATTTTTATAGATTTGATGTGGAATACCTCCAAGATGGTACTCCATGCAGTAGAGTATTTAATGTAAAAGATATCCAAATTTTTTAAATTATTTTTCTATCTTCAAGATAAATGGTTAAACAATATTGTTCAAAGTTTTTATTAACATTAACAGTTTTTTTTTTAATTTAACGCTTTCAGAAACATCAAAAAAATAAACGACTTCAAGTTTTGTTAATGGAAAATAAAGAACTTCGTAAACAAAACCATTAATTTTATTTTTATTTATTCAAAACTTTGAAGGAAAAAAATCCCAACAACAAAATAAAATCATTTTTAAGTGTGAATTTTTTCTCGAAGTAAAGAAAATCTAAATATAATACAAATACAACAACACATAGAAAATTGGTGCACAAGCATAGTTTTTTCTTATGAAAATTTATTAAATTTACAATGGTATATGTTTTTTACATGAAACGCCTAAGTTAAATATATTGATGGAAATGTCAAAAATAAAGTAGTTAACACGTGGCTTTTCCATCAATGAATTTACGGTGTCAGACGCAATAACAAATACCGTTGCAAATTTAATAAATTTGGACTATAAAGGTATGCTTGTGCATAAAGTTTCTATGCTCATATATTTGTGTTATTTTATTTTTGCATATTCTTTTATTGGATTTAGATAATATAATCATGTTTTTTAATGCACTCCTTAATATTTTTGCTGGGATGCCAAACTAACTGAGAAAAGAGTTTGGCTTTACAGGAAAGCAAACTGACAAACTTTTTCACAGCATAGAACATATTGTTATTAAGGTGCCACCTAAATATTTGAGAAAAAGTTAATATTAACTTAATCACATGCAAAAAATTTTTATTTTGCTATAATAAATTATTTTCAGATAGTTATAAAAAACTTTTCAATTGTTAAAATTTTAAAGTGTTTTCATCTGTGTATACTATAGGGTATTATACAACAACCAAATAGGTGAGAAGTGTCCATTGTGAAAAATGCAATTCTACCTTATTTATGCCCAAAATGAGTCAGAAAATTAAAAAAAAAAATAAAAAAAACAAATCACAAAAACAATGGCTTGTTTTATAAATTTTTTAAAAATTATGTACAAATTTGGGCAAAGTTTGGCCTTAATTGTTTCCTTTTCATTCGACAGAAAATCTATATTTCATTTTTATATTCATAAGCATGCACATTAGGGAGTCCAGAAGCTTTAAAGGCATTAACTATTGTCATTCACACCATGCGTAATTTTACGATAATTACGGGAAAAATAATTTTAAAAAAATATTGAAGAGTACGTATAGACCTCCAAAATCATTTCAAAATTGATATTTAGCGGAAGATTATTCTTTGTAAAACACCTCAAAACCTTTTTGCAAAACACCAAAATAAAAAAAGAGTTCAAAATATATGTCTTAAAGTTCAAATTTTTACATAGAAATGGTTCATTCAAAGGAGCCTTCTTGATTGATTCAAAAATGTCTCAAAAAAATATTTAAAAAATTCTATAGGCTGAAAATTTTATCTTTTTTTTTGAAACTTTTTTGAATTGTTCAAAAAACATTCAAATTTATTTGCATTTCTGAATCATATCTGAAACATCTTTTGGATTTAATAATTTGCCGCCAATATTTGAGCATTTTACGATTTATTTTAGAAGTCTAATATTTTTGTCCAAATAATGAACAATTTTTGACAAACATAATTACAAAAATTTGTGTTTTATTTGGTTGAAAATTTTATATTTTTTTAGAAAACTCCCAATAAACAATTTTGCTGGAATTCAAGTTGAAATCAAGTGTAATTCCAGTCACATTTTCCAATTTCAAGCCTTGATTTATACTTGATTTACACTGTAATTCAATTGCATACTCCAGCAAAAGGGACACTAGAATTTCATTCGAACATAACAGTATAAATACGCTTCAATTCAAGTCTTGTATTACTGTCCCATTCAAGTTCAAACAATACACTAAAACCCTTGTATTCAGGCCATATCTTCAAAAACACATCCCAAGCCAATTAAACAACGATAACTGTAATATTTATTTTTTTTTGGGTTTGATGTCTGTCAGAATGACAGAGTTGGTAGAGTATAGTAAAATACTCATATACCAGTGCTGATATAACACATTTTTGTGTTAAGGCTCCATTAGTCTTTGCGTTCCGTGACGTTTCTGTAACGAGCCGTGCTGGATGGCTCTTTTGTGTAGTTAGTCTTTTCCGTAACAACGTATCAGCTGTTTAATGTTGTTTTTCTTAGCAGAGATCTGCGCCAACCAGATTAATCGGTTGCGGTGGCTAAATAAAAAAATGGCAGCGGCGGCTTAAAGCTTGCTGTGAGCCAAAAGCTGAACGGCTAGCCAACTTTAAGTTGACAAATACAAATCATCGGCTTAACGGTAAAAAACGAAAATTTAAAAAAAAATATATACTATTTTTAGATTTTTATAGTGTAAAAAAAAATTTCGAAGGCGGCGGTTAAAAAAATTAGACGGCGGCTCGGCTTAGTCGGTTTAAGCCATTCGTCGCAGATCTCAAAATATCAGCTGTAAACTCCCTGTCACTTAACGGATAACAAAAATTCTGTTTTCAACAGGTTCATCCGGCACGGCACGTTACATTACAGACAAACTAACGACTCAAATGCTTTTTCATAGAACAAAAACAAATCAGCTGATTCGTCACGGCACGTTACGTACAAACTAATTATACCTTTAGGTGCATATTTAAGTTTATGTTTTCATTTTTATTTTAGTGTTTAATTATAAGTTGTATAGTTATTTTGTCATACATACATTAACATTTGTATTTTTCTTTTAATATCCAACATATTGAGGCGACCTTTTTCTGGCAGCGTCGAATGTAGTAGTGCTTTTCTTAGCTAAGGAGAAAATAATAACGTTAGAATAAAGTTTAGCCTCAAAGAAATGTCAATTACTTACATATTATTTAGAACCGAAGGAAGAAATTCAGATTCCTTTTATATCTTCATATAAGAAAAAATGATTTTAATTTATTTTTTCAGCATTGACAAGAATAGAAAAAACATCCCTACGGGGAATGAGGGGTCAATTGCCCTGAAAGTACCTATCCTGTGAGTGGTTAAATTAAGACTTGTCACAGGATTGGTATAATTTACCATTGCTGTGGGTTAAGCAGTGACAATTATACTTAAAGGACTAGTCCCATGACTGGTGAATCGGTAGCATACCACTTAATCGTCCTCAAAGTACCTATCCCGTGACTGGTAAAAAGAGGACATACCACTAAATTGCCCTCAAAGTACGTATCCCGTAACTGGTTAAAGAAGGACTTGCAGCAGGACTGGTATAATTTACTATTGCTGTGGGTTAAGCAGTGTCAATTATACTTAAACGACTGGTCTCGTGACTGGTGAAATGATGACATACCAATGAATTGTCCTCAAAGTATCCCGTGAGTGGTTAAAGATGGTCTTGTCGCAGGACTGGTATAATTTCTTATTTCTATGGGTTAAGCTCTGTCAATTATACTTAAAGGACTGGCCCCAAGACTGGTGCAAAGAGGACATATCACTTAACTGGATAAGTTTGTTATAAAAAAAACCCACAAGTAAGACTTTATTTTTTTTTTTTAAAGAGAATCAAGACTCAGGAAATTCTTCCTATTAATTAACGTGTTGCTTCCTTTGGAAAGGGGATAGAGAAGAAGTGAAAGATGGTAAAAGATAAAGGGCTTCAAATATGGCAACACTGTAATTGCGTGAGATGTTGAATTTTAGAACAGTTGTTGCGCTCCATCTGATGGTGATTTGGCGAACTTTGTTGAAGCTTTTTAGTTTATAGCCCTGTTATGTATTCTATTTTACTTCGGTGGGGTTAAGTGCTATGGGAACACCGAAGGAGGACGCTGCGATATGTATGAGAGATAGAAAAACGCATACATATTTATATTTTTCATAAATTGATGTTGTCTTGGTTGGGATCGGATCGGATCCGCAACCTCACGTCCATAATTGGTCGGTTACCCAGTACACTGATAGAATTATCCTTCATGATGAACAATTTCATAGAATTTTTTTCGTAAGTTCAATGAAGAATTTCGTTAAATAAAATGATCAAAAAATCGTAGTTTGTGAAAAATTACGATTTCCAATGTCTGTACTACATTCAGACAAGCTGTGACATCTACATCTTGTCTACCTGGTTGTCGTCCACGCTATAATTGCGGTTAGCAGCACAATTTTTGTAGCAAAATAAATTAGTAGAACATTAGTTCAAAATTAGTTTAGTGCTAAAAAAATATAACTAAAACTTTTGCTGAAAACGGAATTTCAGCAAAAAAATTGCTGAAAACTAGTAAACTTGATATACAAGATGTTTTACTAATTTTTCTACTAACTTATTTTTTTTAGTGTAGTAAAATCAATCCTCTAATTCGAAGCCATTAATTTTTCCTCGATATACTGTCAATTTAAAACATCGGCTGGCGCCCATTTTCATTAGGGTTCCTACAATTGTAATGAACATGTCAACAGCTTTCATGGTTTGGGGCTACCTATATGGTAGTGTCATCGGAATTATTTCTTCGTTTTCGATTTTTAAGTACCACTATAAAGTCTGTAGCATAATCGATACTTACCAGAACGTTTTATTTTTAATACAAAATTATCCGTAGCACCCTAACCTGGAAATTCATAAGGAAAAAAATTGTGTTGGATCATTTTAGGAAAATAATTGCGAAATCAAATCAATTCCGAAAAAAATCTGTGCCATGCCTGTATATTGCAAAAACAATTTCTTTCCGCCAAATATCAAACTTTAATCGCTTATAGAGGTTGATAAATAATTACCTTTGAAAAACAAAATTGGTTGTTTTCCCTGTAGCCTGCTTAAAATTACGCATCTTTTGAGTGCTACCGTTAAAGCGATTCACAAATATCTGAACTCCCTAATGTAGATTGGGGTGTAACATATATTTTTTTATAAATAATAAAAAAATATTTGTTTGCATTAATTTAAAACAAAAACCTCACGTAGGAACATTAAATTTTAACTTAAACAATAACCTATAACCAATTTTCCGACAAATTTTATATATGTATCTTTAGATGATTAGTCACACATTTTACATATTCATATACCTGCCAGAAACAATAATATAAAACATATATCATATTTCATTATATTTAGTCTGTTCCTTATGTCGACATTTTTATTACATTAAATACATTTGAAAAATATTATTTACTTTAATATATTGCAAGTTACCATCTCTTGTGAGCGCAGAGTTAATTTCATAAATAGAAACTAAATGAACAGGCATATTGTTTATCAAGTATCAAAAAGCAATATACATATGTACATTAGACCGACTCACGAGAAAAAGTAAAAAGTGCCCCCTCAAAATAAACATTGGTTTGTTTTATGATGATTCCCAAAATATTTCGGGTTTAGCAATGAGATCTCACGTGCTGGACCATTTTTAAAAAAGGTCTCTTATTTAGTTTTTGTAGGAAATTTGCATTTTATCTGAAGGCAACATCCACAATATGGGTATCATATGAAAGGTTTTTTTCGCGGCGCGTCCAGCGGTATATATATCAAGTGCAAGCATATCCAGAGATATCCTATTTTCAAGGATATTTTATAAAAAAAAAAAATGTTTACCCTTTTGGTTGGAGAAGTTTGTGATTGAAATGTCAAACTTACATATCATAATCTATAGCAGGCATCGGCAAACATATACAACAGGGGTGCGCATTTCATAGCACAATCAGGGCTGGCAGAATTGCCGATTTTTCGGCATTTTGCCGATTTTTTATTGAAAAATATGCAAAATGCCGATTTGCCGATTTTTAGTCGAAAAATGCCGATTTTTTTTAATTCAAAACACACGAAAATTTCATTTTTAGTGATTTATTATGCATATTAATAAATAAGAAAATAATTCTAATTTTGAAATTCTTAAAGAATTTTCTATTTTACTAAATGAATCTGAAATTCAATAATTGGAGGATAAAAGTACACCAAGAAATATTCTTGTGTAACTTTTGAAATTGTGCAAAAATTCATTTGATTGTATGTCAAATTGCAATTTTTGTATTATAAACTTATTGCAATATGAAAGCAAGAGCACGATAATATTTGCGTATTATTGCAAGGTGTATGGCAGAATTTTAAAAACATAATTCCATAATTCTATTCGCATCATTTAATCATTTTATTGACTAAATTATATCATACTTTATTCAATCAATATTTTATCAAAAAGTCAGTTAGATTTTCGTTGATTCATTTTATAGAATCATGCAAATTGATTCAATTTTAACAAATCATTTCAAGTAAAAATGGGTACAAATTATTTAATCGAATCAAAATTAAATCAATATAAATTATACTAAATCATTATCTTTATGCACTACCGAATCATTGAGTTAAAGTAATTATAAATTATTCACTGATACATAAAAACAAAACTTTTCTATGCGAATTTCCTGAAAATAGAAATATCTTTTTCAATCTCTGGTTACCCATACACCATAGTTCAAAAAAAATATATTTTTAAAAATTGTGTAACTTCCCTACGGGGAATGAGGAGTCAATTGCCCTCCAAGGACCTATCCCGTGACCGGTCAACCGAAGGCATATTACTAAATTAGTACAAATATGAACAATAGAAAATGAATTAATTTTCTAAGTATTTTCTGATCCGTTATTTTCACTGTTGCTTTTAAAAAAACTTGACCGATACCTAAATAAAAACAAAATTCGCGGCATATTTTTAAAAATATTTTTTATTTTACTCTTTTATTTATTTTTAACTTTATTTTTTCACGATTTGCTTATTTTAGCTCTTATTTTAAATTTCTATAATGTTTTGCTAAGAAATTTTAAGTTTTGTATTTTCAACGTTTTTTTAATGTTAGAGCTGTTTTAGTTTTAACAATTGGTATTTCATTTAACTTTTCTTTGTAACTTAAGGGGAATTTTTTAAATTATTATTTATATAATCAGAGGTTTTGAGGTAGTTTTCTAATTTTTAATTGATTTTTTAATTTAATTATGGCCAACGCAAAAAACAAGTCAACTGCCATTAAGGGACCTATCCCATGACCGGTCAATCGGTGGCATATTCAAGACACTTCCACCACATTTGTGTGTGTATGTTAATGTTGTTTTATTTTCTATTTTTTTCTTTTCCATGTTTTTTTATTTGCTGTGTGTGTTTGTTTTTTCTTTCTCTTTTTTATCTGAACAGAAACGAAAAACATATAACTTAACCATCAGCCAGCCATCACGCATAAGCAACGTTAGCTCAGACGGTAGAGCGTTTGCCTTACAAGCAGAAGGTTGTGTTATCGAGCCCTACTTCAACGCCAAGTAGATTATTTTTAATTCTTAATTTTTTATTAGTTTATTTGAAAAGCTATTTTTAGACACACCACCTTACTGCCACAATGTGTCTAAAATGTGGCAATTGGTCATTTCCAATGACAACGCCATGTTAAAGTGATATGTCTCTTTCAAACAAAAAGACCGATCAGCGACCGGTCTCCGCCCCCTTGGGACCTATCTTGCGTGTCATCTGGGACCGGTCCCTTTCCCCGTAGGGTTATTTATGTAGTATTGACATAAGTTAATATCTGAACTAACATTTTTTTGTCATTATTTAATTTATCTCAAAAACCGTTATTTTAATTTGTTTAATTATTTAATTTCAGTGTAAATCACTTTATTTTACACTGAAATGTCCTTTTTATATATTTTTTTTAAGAAAAGTAAATTAAGTATTACTTATTCATTTAAGTAATACTTAATTTTTAATTGTGCCGATTTTTTGCCGATTTTTTTTAAAATCAAAGTGCCGAAAATGCCGATTTTTTTGAAAAAAAGTGCCGATTTCTCATGAAAATTATGTGGCAGCCATGAGCACAATTGTGAAATTACTACCTCACACATATTCTTATGCTCTTTAAATTAGTCGTCAATAAGACAGCGACGAGTGCACATGCTTAATTTGAAAAAAATTATATGTAGAAAAATGTTTTTGATATCATGAAATGCCTTTTACGTTATAAAACTTTTCTGGAATCTAGGGAATATGTTACTAAAAGACATTATGCTTATTTCCATAGTAAAATCTTTCATAGTATACCTTTAATAGAAATAAAGAAAAAAATAAAAAAATACAAAAAAAAAATTGCCATGAAATTATTAACATAGACGATTTTGTTTAAAATCTATAAAAATAGGTTGCAGAAAATTTCATTAAGATTGTATAAAACGAGTAAAAAGGTTAAAGTCGGGCATGCCGACTATACAATACCCTACACCAGTCTGGGTAAAAGCCAACTAATGTTTGGATCCGAAATTCGAATGGTTTAAAATGGGGCTCGTGTCAAAATTTTCTATAATGTGAGTCAGCGCACCAAATTTCATTAAAATATCTTAATATTTGCGACCTGCAGTTTGTAACCAAGCCAATTTTGGGGGGACCCTTTTATGGGCACTAGTTCTAAACATGGACCGATGTTCACCAAAATCAATAGGCTTCGTCCCTGGACCAACATAGGTCTATGTACCAATTTTCATCAAAATATCTTAATATTTGCGACCTGCAGCGTATAAACAGTATAATTTTGGAAGGACCCTTATATGGGCACTAGTTCTAAACATCGACCGATATTCACCAAAATCAATAGGCTGCGTTATTGGGCCAATATAGGTCTGTGTACCAAATTTCATCAAAATATCTTAATATTTGCGACCTGCAGCGTATAAACAGTATAATTTTGGTAGGACCCTTATATGGGCACTAGGTCTAAACATGGACCGATGTTCATCAAAATCAATAGGCTGCGTTATTGGGCTAACATAGGTCTGCGTACCAAATTTCGTCAAAATATCTTAATATTTACGACCTGCAGCGTATAAACAATATAATTTTGGTAGGACCCTTATATGGGCACTAGGTCTAAACATGGACCGATGTTCACCAAAATCAAACTTGTTCGGCCTTGGGCCAACATAGGTCTATGTACCAAATTTCATCAAAATATCTTAATACTTGCGACCTGTAGAGTGCCCACAAGATTGCATGGACAGACTGACAGACAGACGGACGGACGGACATCGTTAAATCGAAATAAAAAAAAAATTCAATATTTTTTGGTCTAACAAACATCAGCACAAACTTATAATACCCTGACCACATAGTGGTGTAGGGTATAAACATAGTGGTGTAGGGTATAAAAATTTATGAAATTTTTTTAGGTTTACTATTAAACAAAATATTTGGTTGAAATACGCGTTTCTGTAATTTTTTTAAGAAAAACCTAAATATATGCTGACCATAAATAAAATTTTGTAATAACTTTTTTAGCGAAAAAAAATATTCTGCTTAAAAAAGCACGCGTTGGATTTTTTTCTGTTAAATTGCTTTTTAATCCTTACATCTATGAGAAACTGAATTTAAATTATTAATAAAATTTTATAATTTTTTTCGCGAAAAAAAGTTATTCCGTCAAAAAGCGCATGCTGGATTTTTTTCTGTTTAGTTGCATTTTTATCTTACATCAACTAGATACTGAATTCAAATGCAGATTGCAGTAACTCAAATATTTTTACAAAATTTGGTCCAGGGCACCGTGCAAAATGTATGAAATTTGCAAAATTCCAAAATATATCCACTTAGCGAAGATTTACTTGTCAAAAGAAAAGTTTTGGTATCCAAATTTCCCTATTTAGAACATTTTTCTTCCACCACATTGAATTTCTGATAAAACGCGAAAAAAAAGTCTGAAACACGTGTTCACTTAAATCGGCAATAGATTATGATAAGTTTGACATTTCAATCACAAACATATCCGTACAAAAGATTCCATAATTAGTTTTTTCTTAGAATATCCTTGAAAATAGGACATGTCTGCTTGAACATGTTAATATGGTGGAAACAATATTAACAAAAAACGTTTATATGATACCCATATTGAGTATGTTGTCTTCATCGAAAAAGCAAAATTCTTGCAAAAACTAAAAAAATACCATTTTTAAAAATGGTCCAGCTCGTGAGATTTCTTGCTAGACCCGAAATATTTTGGGAATCATCATAAAACATACCGTGGTTTATTTTGAGGGGGGCAATTTTTTTTAATTTTTTCTGTCCATATAAGGTGAGTCGCTCTAATGTACATACATTTGTTTAATTATAATGAAAAATTACTTTTTGTTGCCGTTTTAACTTTTCCTGAAATGGTGGTAAAAAAGTTTGAATAAAAATTCAGACACATGTATTGTACATACATACTCGTACATACACACATATGTACATATATGGTTTATGAACTGCTAGTAATACTTTTAAAACAAAAAACACAAATCATAATATACGATTTGATGTATACATTTACGGTGGGTTTCTACAAGACGTGCGTCGTTCGTAGAATGAGTGACTACACTCAAAAAAATAAGTTAGTAGAAAAATTAGTAAAACGTCTTGTATATCAAGTGTACTAGTTTTCAGCAATTTTTTTGCTGAAATTCCGTTTTCAGCAAAAATTTTAGTGATATTTTTTTAGCACTAAACTAATTTTGAACTAATGTTTTACTAATTTATTTTGCTACAAAAATTGTGCTGATAACCGCATGCGTAGCGTGGACGACAACCAGATAGACACGATGTAGATGTCGCAGCTTCTCTGGAAACGGAAATGACAAAAAAAAAACAACTCTACACATATTCTATATTTAAATTTTCAGCAAATAAATTAACTAAAGTAAAATTTCGCTACAAGTTTTTTGAGTTTTTTTCAGTCTACTAATATTCAGCAAAAAGTTTAGTGATTTTAGCAAGGATTTTTTTCATTTGCAGTCGACTAAATGTTAGCAAAACTTTTGCTGAAGATTACTATTTTTTTGGTAAAAATCAGCTCGCTGATTTTCAGCAAACCGTTTGCTGAAATTAACAACTTTTTTGCAAGCACGCTCCTGACTAAAAATTTGCTGACACAGCAACATTTTTTGCTGACTTTACTGACTTTTTTTTTAAGTGTACATGTATTTTGTTATTGGATTTTCATTCGTGTGACAAAAAACGTCATCTAGATACACCATCTTAGTGTATCATAACTTATGCATAAAGTAAAACAAATAAAAAAAATTAAAGCCGGGTATGCCAACTATCTTACATGTCACCCTACACGCCATAGGGCTATATTCTGTTTGTTAGTTGAGATATTTTAGTTTCAGAGACGGTAAATTGTCTTAATATCCACTACACAATTTCCGAGATAAATCCATAATGGCCATTGTCAATTAACTGGTTTTTCATAATTTTTTTGTGATCTTGAAAATTAACACGTCAGGGCTTTTATATAAAATAATATATGAAAATATATGACCATATTTTCCCATATATGGAGATCTAGGTTAATTTGTTAGTATGTACTAATATGGACGACCATATATGAAAACGAGTAAAAAGGTTAAAGTCGGGCATGCCGGCTATACAATACCCTACACCAGTCTGGTGTATTGTTTGGATCCGAAATTCGAATGGGTTAAAATGGGGCTTATGTCAAAATTTTCTATAATGTGAGTCAGCGCACCAAATTTCATTAAAATATCTTAATATTTGCGACCTGCAGTTTGTAACCAAGCCAATTTTGGGGGGACCCTTATATGGGCACTAGTTCTAAACATGGACCGATGTTCACCAAAATCAATAGGCTTCGTCCTTGGGCCAACATAGGTCTATGTAAAAAATTTCATCAAAATATCTTAATATTTGCGACCTGCAGCGTATAAACAATATAATTTTGGGGGGACCCTTATATGGGCACTAGTTCTAAACATGGACCGATGTTCACCAAAATCAATAGGCTGCGTTATCGGGCCAATATAGGTCTGTGTACCAAATTTCATCAAAATATCTTAATATTTACGACCTGCAGCGTATAAACAGTATAATTTTGGTAGGACCCTTATATGGGCACTAGGTCTAAACATGGACCGATGTTCACCAAAATTAATAAGCTGCGTTATTAGGCCAATATAGGTCTGTGTACCAAATTTCATCAAAATATCTTAATATTTACGACCTGCAGCGTATAAACAGTATAATTTTGGTAGGACCCTTATATGGGCACTAGGTCTAAACATGGACCGATGTTCACCAAAATCAATAAGCTTCGCCCTTGGGCCAAAATAGGTCTGTGTACAAAATTTCATTAAAATATCTTAATATTTGCGACCTGCAGTTTGTAACCAAGCCAATTTTGGGGGGACCCTTATATGGGCACTAGGTCTAAACATGGACCGATGTTCACCAAAATCAATAGGCCTCGTCCTTGAGCTGATATAGGTCGGTATACCAAATTTCATCAAAATATCTTAATATTTGCGACCTGCAGTTTGTAACCAAGCCAATTTTGGGGGGACCCTTATATGGACACTAGGTCTAAACATGGACCGGTGTTAACCAAAATCAATAGGCTTCGTCCTTAGGCTCCCATAGGTCGGTGTACCAAATTTCATCAAAATATATTATTTGCGACCTGCAGCGTATAAACCATATAATTTTAGTAGGACCCTTATATGGGCACTAGGTCTAAACATGGACCGATATTCACCAAAATCAATAAGCTTCGTCCTCGGGCCGACATAAGTCGGTGTACCAAATTTCATCAAAATATTTTAATACTTGCGACCTGCAGCGTATGGACAATATAATTTTGGTAGGACCCTTATATGGGCACTACACTCAAAAAAATAAGTTAGTAGAAAAATTAGTAAAACGTCTTGTATATCAAGTGTACTAGTTTTCAGCAATTTTTTTGCTGAAATTCCGTTTTCAGCAAAAATTTTAGTTATATTTTTTTAGCACTAAACTAATTTTGAACTAATGTTTTACAAATTTATTTTGCTACAAAAATTGTGCTGATAACCGCATGCATAGCGTGGACGACAACCAGATAGACAAGTTGTAGATATCGCAGCTTGTTTGGAAACGGAAATGACAAAAAAAGAAAAACAACTCTACACATATTCAGCAAATAAATTAACTAAAGTAAAATTTCGCTACAAGTTTTTCGAGTTTTTTTCAGTCTACTAATATTCAGCAGAAAGTTTAGTGATTTTAGCAAGGATTTTTTCACTTGCAGTCGACTAAATGTTAGCAAAACTTTTGCTGAAGATTACTATTTTTTTGGTAAAAATCAGCTCGCTGATTTTCAGCAAACCTTTTGCTGAAATTACCAACTTTTTTGCAAGCACGCTCCTGACTAAAAATTTGCTGACACAGCAACATTTTTTGCTGACTTTACTGACTTTTTTTTTTGAGTGTAGGTCTAAACATGGACCGATGTCCACCAAAATCAATGGGCTTTTTCCTTGGGCCAACATAGGTCTGTGTGTCAAATTTCATCAAAATATCTTAATATTTGTGACCTGCAGCGTATAAACCATATAATTTTAGTAGGACCCTTATATGGGCACTAGGTCTAAATATGGACTGATGTTCACCAAACTCAATAGGAGTCGTCTTTGGGCCGACATATGTCGGTGTACCAAGTTTCATCAAAATATCTTGATATTTTCGACCTGTAGAGTGCGCACAAGAATGCATGGACAGACAGACAGACAGACAGACGGACGGACGGACAGACGGACATCGTTAAATCGAAATAAAAACGAGTAAAAAGGTTAAAGTCGGGCATGCCGACTATACAATACCCTACACCACTCTGGTGTATTGTTTGGATCCGAAATTCGAATGGGTTAAAATGGGGCTTGTGTCAAAATTTTCTATAATGTGAGTCAGCGCACCAAATTTCATTAAAAAATATCTTAATATTTGCGACCTGCAGTTTGTTACCAAGCCAATTTTGGGGGGACCCTTATATGGGCACTAGTTCTAAACATGGTCCGATGTTCACCAAAATCAATAGGCTTCGTCCTTGGGCCAACATAGGTCTATGTACCAAATTTTATCAAAATATCTTAATATTTGCGACCTGCAGCGTATAAACAGTATAATTTTGGTAGGACCCTTATATGGGCACTAGTTCTAAACATGGACCGATGTTCACCAAAATCAATAGGCTTCGTCCTTGGGCCAACATAGGTCTGTGTACCAAATTTCATCAACATATCTTAATATTTACGACCTGCAGCGTATAAACAGTATAATTTTGGTAGGACCCTTATATGGGCACTAGGTCTAAACATGGACCGATGTTCACCAAAATCAATAGGCTGCGTTATTGGGCCAATGTAGGGCTGTGTACCAAATTTCATCAAAATATCTTAATATTTACGACCTGCAGCGTATAAACAATATAATTTTGGTAGGACCCTTATATGGGCACTAGGTCTAAACATGGACCGATGTTCACCAAAATCAATAGGCTGCGTTATTGGGCCAATATAGGTCTGTGTACCAAATTTCATCAAAATATCTTAATATTTGCGACCTGCAGCGTATAAACAGTATAATTTTGGTAGGACCCTTATATGGGCACTAGGTCTAAACATGGACCGATGTTCATCAAAATCAATAGGCTTCGTCCGTGGGCCAAAATAGCTCTGTGTACCAAATTTCGTCAAAATATCTTAATATTTACGACGTGCATCGTATAAACAATATAATTTTGGGGGGACCCTTATATGGGCACTAGGTCTAAACATAGACCGATGTTCACCAAAATCAATAGGCTTCGTCCTTCGGCTGCCATAAGTCGGTGTACCAAATTTCATCAAAATATCTTAATATTTGCGACCTGCAGCGTATAAACAATATAATTTTGGTAGGACCCTTATATGGGCACTAGGTCTAAACATGGACCGATGTTCACCAAAATCAATAGGCTTTGTCCTTGGGCCAACGTAGGTCTGTGTACCAAATTTTATCAAAATATCTTAATATTTGCGACCTGCAGCGTATAAACCATATAATTTTAGTAGGACCCTTATATGGGCACTAGGTCTAAACATGGACCGATGTTCACCAAAATCAATAGGCTGCGTTACTGGGCCAATGTAGGTCTGTATACCAAATTTTATCAAAATATCTTAATATTTACGACCTGCAGCGTATAAACAGTATAATTTTGGTAGGACCCTTATATGGGCACTAGGTCTAAACATGGACCGATGTTCACCAAAATCAATAGGCTGCGTTATTGGGCCAATATAGGTCTGTGTACCAAATTTCATCAAAATATCTTAATATTTACGACCTGCAGCGTATAAACAGTATAATTTTGGTAGGACCCTTATATGGGCACTAGGTCTAAACATGGACCGATGTTCACCAAAATCAATAGGCTGCGTTATTGGGCCAATATAGGTCTGTGTACCAAATTTCATCAAAATATCTTAATATTTACGACCTGCAGCGTATAAACAATATAATTTTGGTAGGACCCTTATATGGGCACTAGGTCTAAACATGGACCGATGTTCAAAAAAATCAAACTTGTTCGTCCTTGGGCCAACATAGGTCTATGTACCAAATTTCATCGAAATATCTTAATAGGTGCGACCTGTAGAGTGCGTACAAGATTGCATGGACAGACAGACAGACGGACGGACGGACGGACAGACGGACATCGTTAAATCGAAATAAAAAAAAATTCTGAACCGATCGGTATACTATAAGGTGGGTCTACGACCAATATTTTTTGGTGTTACAAACATCAGCACAAACTTATAATACCCTGACCACATAGTGGTGTAGGGTATAAAAATTCTAAGCCGATCGGTATACTATAAGGTGGGTCTACGACCAATATTTTTGGGTGTTACACACATCAGCACATACTTATAATACCCTGACCACATAGTGGTGTAGGGTATAAAAAGGACTACCCACTTTTCGCTTAAAACAATTGAATTTTGTCGTTTATTTTTAATTGTTAATTAATTAACTGACAAAGTCGGTAAAAATAATAGATTTCTCGTTTATTTTAAAATTGGTTATAACAACTGGTTATTTTTAACAGAAAATTTTGACTAAATATTTTAACTCATACCGAAAGTCCGTATTTTGTGTATTTAGTTTATTGAACGACTGACAGGAAAAGTTAAAAATATATTTCTTTGCAATTTAATAGCTTATTCAAATGAAACAACTTTACCGATTTACTTTTTAAATAACTATTGAGCTTTTATGGTAAAGCTATTGTGAGTGTAAATTAATATAAACCATTGATATATTTTATAATTTATTTTAACATTTTTTAATTGGTTTTGCAATTTATTTTCTGTATGTACTTCTCTAATTAAGTTTTAAGATTTGACCATGATTTGTAGATAACAATTTATGTCTTATATGCAAATATTTAATTGAAATAGAAATAAATTTAAAAAGAATTACTTAAATTATTTTAATTTTTGCGTTAAAAAATACAGACATTTTTTTCCGACTTTCTATCTTTTCATATATTTAGTTAGAATATTGTTCTACCTCAGTTCTAGAACAATATTCCAACTAAATACATATATGATGATGGCAGATATATGATAATTACTTAAACTTAACTTAAATTTAACTTTTACCATTAAAATCAACGAAATCGTTGTAAAAAATTACATAGATATAAAAAGTTGTTATCAATAATACAACATATAAATTCTTGCACGTAAAATGCTAAAGTGTCTAGACTTTTCAAATAAATAAAGCATTTAAATGTGCTGTCAGATTAAAGTTGTATGCACGCACAATTATTTCAATTAAATACTTTAATTTTAACAATACGGCTGAGTATACCAAAAGTTAGTGTTTATTAAAAATAACCTATTAAAATATGTGTTTTACTAATATAGATTTGCAATTAATTTATTCAGAACCATTTAATGCACATTAAGTTATAATCAGTGTGTTCGTTTACTTACTACAAGTTACTGACTACTTTTACTTCAGCTCGAAACATTCAATACAAAAAGTAAACAAAACTTTCCAATTGTAGTAAAAGTAGTAAAAATTTCGAGTAAGCGAATACACTGTATGTGTGTAAATATGTATGTTTGTTGTTCGCAAAACAAATGTAACACACAGCGTATGAGTAATAAAAAATTAGTTCAACAGAGCACTCATACGTACAGGTATTCCAGCATAATTAAATGTTATTGCCAACATTTCGTTTAACTTTTTTAATAAAAAATGTATACTTGACAGTTTACACAATATATTACAAATAAAAAATAAATTAAAATTTAATGTACAGTAAGGAGTAAAAGTGTAACAGCGTTCATATTGTTCAGATACATTTCCTTTAAATTTTTGACCACGAAAGCGAATTAAACAATTCTTTCTAGATGTATTTGTTTTTTAAACCTTACTAAGGTAAATGTTACGCTTTTGCAACTGGTTTATTTTTGATAATTTTTATAAGATTAATATAACAAATCATAAAATCTTTGCGGTGTTTTTATGTAATTGGAAAAATTGTTGTAAAACATGGTAATTTTCTCATCAAAATTTGGGTCTTAATTAAATTTGTTCCTATTTTTCGGCTCTTAAGCCCTTCTAGAGGGCTGGCAATATTAATCATGCTGAGATTTTCAGTAAATTTAAATTTATGTATGTAATAGGGCGATAGCAGGGAAAATTGCACATGGTTGCGGCTACAGAACTATGTTACCTACTGCCATACATGATTGTTGCAAACAAATTATTAATGCATTAATTGATATGGTGGCTCCTAATCATTTTATAGTAAAAATCTGCCTTTTTGTGATTATCACATTATATTCATTTGTACAATTTCGACAACTATAAAGTGGTTAGTATATTTTTTATGTGTATCATCGATCAGATAAATTTATTTTTGTTTGAGATTTTGTGAACAAAAGTTGCAGTCAAATTAAATAACACATATTAAACAAAAGGTCATAAAAAATAGAAAAATATAATAGAAAATATAAACAATAATACAATTTAATAGAAAATCACTGATGAAGCCTGTCCATAGAAAAAGGCAGAAACTGGATCTAGTCTGATTTGCAAATTGAATGTGTTTGACGAAAATGTAACTTTTGAAGAAAATGTTTATACTTCTTCCTAACCTCAAAGCTACTAAATTAGAAAAACAATTAATTGGTATTCATTTTAATAGTGACATTGTTTGTGGAAGAAGGAATCCGCTTTATCCAGAAAGTATGGACAAAATGTTAGTTGTCAAGCAACATTCAAATACAATTATTGTTTATTTTTCATTAAAGTTCCTGGCATTGTAAATTAAGTAAAATGTTATCAGAAAGTGATTTATTTTTAAATTTTTTGTACTCATATAGGAAAAATATTGTAAAGGGACAGATTTAGATTCCTGCGAAAATAAAATTGAAAAAAGTGTGAAAAAAGTGTACAAAAAAGGACCATAGTATAAAGTAAAAGAAATAATACGTATTTTCTTATGGTAGCTGTATTTTGTCTCATGCCTATCAACGTTAAGTATTTAAAGCAAATCTACGTTAAACTGATTGTAGTATAAAAATATTTCAAACAGGTTATGGTTATAATTGTTCCGTTATAATCGAACGTGCGTCAGCTAAAGTTTTTAGGAAGTACCGCGAATAAGTTACATAATATAAACGTTGAGTTTTTAACGTTGATAATTATCCGTGTTGAAAGTTAACGTGTATACGAGAAGTAATGTATTAGTTTACGTCTTAGACGCGTTTTTATGCACTTTGAGTTTTTTTGTGAGTTAACGGATACAGTTAAGTTGAAAACACAGCTTGTGTTCCACAATGTTAATTTATGAATGAATATGTGAATGAGGGGAACACTTTTACTCCTCACTGTGCGTCATTCTTCAAAATGTTCTGTTTTTGATATTTATGTGTTACACACTAGAAGTGTTCTGCGATGTTGGAAAAATGTTCAAAGCGAATTTTTAAGGATCTGATTAGTATAATTTTTTTTTTCTTTTGCATATACGAAATTACCGATATGAGTTGCTGTGGTGAGTGGATAAAGAAAACTCGGTGCGGAAATCAATTGATATTTTGATTTGTGTTTACAAGGCAAACAAATTACTTTTTTAAGTTTTTCAAAAATTTCTGGTTGTTGCCTAACGAAATCGATATCACCTTAAATATACGAAATTATAACATATTCCAAAAAGATTATAGATAGTTCTTATAAGTTTTTGGCCATAAAGTATAAAATGAAATATTTGTAACTAAAACACATAAAAAAATGTAGGTAGACGTATATAATACTGTTATGCCAAATACTTTTTAGACAAAATACTGGTCAAAAAAATTTGAAAAATCCTGCTTTTCATAATACTGTTTTGCAGAATACTGGATTTCACAGTACTGTTTTGCAAAATTCTGTGAAGTAAAAATGCTGGTTTACAAAATTTATTTTATTAAAAATAACTTCAACAAAAGTATATACAAGTAATTTTCAAAAATGAACAAAAAATTAATTTCAATGCATTTTATAAACTTAAATTAGTACAAGATTTTTTGCAATTCGCTTTAGGTAGCATGTATGGCTCAATTCACACCTTTTTCTTATAACTCTTTTAATGTTTGTGTACGCCTTTCTTTTCTTTAAATTTATGTAACTTCTTTCTCCATTCGCGCATTTTGAAATGGTATTTACAGCTACCACGACCTCATTACCCAACTGCCTGATAAGGTGGTATAATCCTGACTTTCTACGCCCAACAACAGCTTTCAGTCTTCTGCGCCAAGCTTCCACACTATTTTGAGTTATTGGGTAGGATTTCTTACTGTCATCGTAAACCGACCAAAAGGTTCCAGAATACTTTAGGTGATATGAGCCCTTGACGTAGTTTTTTTCAAACCACTCGCACAGTTTAAGCAAATCTTCATCTTCATATTAAAATTTTTACAAAAATTTTCGCCGCCCAGCAAAACAGGATTTTTCAAAACAGTATTGTGTTATACAGTATTTTGTAAAACAGTATTACAAAAAGCAGGATTTTGAAAACAGAATTTTGTTATACACAGGATTTCGACGCGAACCCAAAAATCTACAAAGACAAATAAAACATTTACCTACTTCTTTCGCATATCTACATTCTTTTTGTGCCCTACACCACTATTTGGAGATTGATTTATTTAGTAAGACTTTTCATCTACATTCGGATAGAATTGTTATTATATTATAATTGATATAAAAGTCACCTTACTATAGTTATTCCACGGAAACGATATTCTTAGGATTACTACACCATAATACACACACACTTAAAATAATACGTCGGTAAACAATCTAACAAACGGGTTTCAAATCTAATTAAGTAAATTTTAACAAATTATAAGTTCAAATTTAACAAATAGGTAGAAGAGACCTAAAATCTTCATTTAACAGAATGCTAAAAATCCTTAGTACTTTAAATAATTTAGAGTATTCATTATACCCTACACCACTATGTGGTCAGGGTATTATAAGTTTGTAACACCAAAAAATATTGGTCGTAGACCCACCTTATAGTATACCGATCGGTTCAGAATTTTTTTTATTTCGATTTAACGATGTCCGTCTGTCCGTCCGTCCGTCCGTCTGTCTGTCCATGCAATCTTGTGCGCACTCTACAGGTCACAAATATTAAGATATTTTGATGAAATTTGGTACGCAGACCTATGTTGGCCCAAGGACGAACAAGTTTGATTTTTGTGAACATCGGTTCATGTTTAGACCTAGTGCCCATATAAGGGTCCTACCAAAATTATATTGTTTATACGCTGCAGGTCGTAAATATTAAGATATTTTGACGAAATTTGGTACGCAGACCTATGTTGGCCCAAGGACGAACAAGTTTGACTTTGGTGAACATCGGTCCATGTTTAGACCTAGTGCCCATATAAGGGTCCTACCAAAATTATACTGTTTATACGCTGCAGGTCGTAAATATTAAGATATTTTGATGAAATTTGGTACACAGACCTATATTGGCCCAATAACGCAGCCTATTGATTTTGGTGAACATTGGTCCATGTTTAGACCTAGTGCCCATATAAGGGTCCTACCAAAATTATACTGTTTATACGCTGCAGGTCGTAAATATTAAGATATTTTGATGAAATTTGGTACACAGACCTATATTGGCCCAATAACGCAGCCTATTGATTTTGGTGAACATCGGTCCATGTTTAGACCTAGTGCCCATATAAGGGTCCTACCCAAATTATACTGTTTATACGCTGCAGGTCGCAAATATTAAGATATTTTGATGAAATTTGGTACATAGACCTATGTTGGCCCAAGGACGAAGCCTATTGATTTTGGTGAATATCGGTCCATGTTTAGAACTAGTGCCCATATAAGGGTCCCCCCAAAATTGGCTTGGTTACAAACTGCAGGTCGCAAATATTAAGATATTTTGATGAAATTTGGTACATAGACCTATGTTGGCCCAAGGACGAAGCCTATTGATTTTGGTGAACATCGGTCCATGTTTAGAACTAGTGCCCATATAAGGGTCCCCCCAAAATTATATTGTTTATACGCTGCAGGTCGGAAATATTAAAATATTTTGATGAAATTTGGTACACAGACCAGTTGGCCCAAGGACGAAGCCTATTGATTTTGTTGAACATCGGTCCATGTTTAGACCTAGTGCCCATATAAGGGTCCCCCCAAAATTGGCTTGGTTACAAACTGCAGGTCGCAAATATTAAGATATTTTAATGAAATTTGGTGCGCCGACTCCCATTATAGAAAATTTTGACACAAGCCCCATTTTAACCCATTCGAATTTCGGATCCAAACAATACACCAGAGTGGTGTAGGGTATTGTATAGTCGGCATGCCCGACTTTAACCTTTTTACTCGTTTTAAAATAACTTATAACCGGGTTTTTTCCGTTATTTTTTTTGTGATAGTAATGGAACTCTTTTATAATAATTATATATGCATAAAACTCAAATACTCGTAGTTTTAGGCCCGTTAAATTATTTCAATATTTTCACTGGTAAAAATATTTTTTTATTAACTTATCTAAATTTTACCCTAGTATATCTTCTAACCAGTGCTAAAATTTAACCATAAAAATTTCCATAAAAATAATTCACCCTACATAAGATATTTGAATAAATTAAACTTGTAATGATGATTATTAAAAAATCTAAAGCGCAGCTTTATTCCTGTGCACTTTGACTAAAAATCGTTTATGATACCTATATTTTCGATGTGCATTTTCGCACTGTACCCAAACTTAAAAAAGTGTTTCAGTACTTAAAATCGTGTAACAATGTTTGCTATTTAGGATCTAGGTTTCTCTGGTAGCTTACGGAAATTGACCTCATGTGGAAAAATAGGAAAAATTTATCTTTTTATGGGTTTATAAATTACGCGGACTACGGGTCAGGACTTTTTGGATATTCATTGAAACTCTGAACTGAATATCTGAAATTTAATATCTCTTTAATCACTCGACTTTATGGTGCAGTTTTTTCCTTTGAAAATATCTGGAAAATGTCAATGGGTTAATATTTCGATATCTCTACTAGAGATAATGGGGCGATAATAAAAAATCACAAAATGCCGTTTATGCAGAGGTTTCCGGCCCCGCAATTTTTGTTTAAAAATTCCGATTTCTTTAATCAGGAGAATATGGGTTAAGGGAAAAAATTTACATTACAAATAATTACTAAATTGAGAGGTCTCCCATGGTCCTGATGAATGGCAACACCGGTTTTTAATGCAACAGATGGCGCTGACTGCTTTTTTGTTTTTCTGACAATACTGTTTCATTTTATTTGGGGAGCAGTGTTGCACAAAGACTTTTAGCTTATACCCATTTTAAATGTTTAAATCCCCAATGTTATACCCAATTCATTTCAATTTAAACAAAAAATCAAAAAAAGCAGCTAAGCATCGCTCATAAGTTCAGAAAATTATTAAGAAATTTGTGAGCAAATTAAATAAAATTGAATATCTTACAAAGAAATATTTACGTTTTCACTCGGAATTTAAAGGCCTCAAATCTTTGTTAAAATTGTGAAACTAAAAAAATTTTATTATGCGGAAGACAAATCACAATTAAGCTGAATTGTCACCGTTTCAAAATAAAAGTCGTATATTAAATTTTCTGGAGAAAAAATTCTACACAATTTTCACACGAACTTCATTATGGCGAAGGCTGTTTTTCTAAAATTTGTAAATCTAGTAAGGGCTCGTTGGAAAATAGGGCTCTAGGGCTCGTTGGAAAATAGAACATTTGTTGATTAATTATTGAGCTTGGTTGCTTTTCATTATTCCAGGATTTATAAATATTTGGAGAACTTTCCTTCAATAATTTAAATATTTTGTAGAAATTTTGAAATTATTTAAATAAAATAATACGCATATTATTTATACCAAAATTCTTCTTATTTTGGGCCTAAAACTAAATCTTTTAAAATTTACAAATTTTTTAATCTGTCCCCAAAACGAGTCGAAATCCCTAATTTGGGTCCAAATCCCCTTACCTAACAACTCTGTAAAAGCTCATTTGACATAAAAAAAATCCTCCTTTGACAAAATTTCCCACATGCCAGCGACATCTACAATTTGTTTAAAAAATTATCCATGTTATATCTCTATATTATATGTCCCTGACTAAATTATGAAAAGTAGGAGCTGATCCTTTTTATAAATTCAGGATTTAATAACATGCAATTTCATTGATTACACTACTCTACAAAAAAAGAGGAATGACACTGCAGTGGATTTAGGATAATTGGGGGTACTGATTTCGAATTACTGAATTACAAATTTTTTTATTGAAATAATCGGTTCAAAAATTGAAAAAAGTAAAATCGCGAATTGTGCAAAATCTAGCGCCAATTTGAATAAACTGGTTGCAGATTCATTCGAAATCAGTACCCGACAATTATCCTAAATTCACTGCAAAATTGTGCAACTTAAAACTATTGTTTTAATTTGTACAGCTGTGTTATATCTGTCTTTTCAACTTAAATATATCCGTTAACTCTTCCGTTGTGGCAACCAAAGTTTTTTTTTTTTTTTTACTGAACTCGATTTTAACTCAGTTGTGATAACCGAATTGTCGATTGCCACAACAGAATTCGGCTAAGATATCCGAATTACGAGGTTGCAGCAACCGAATCAATCCGGTTGGAAAAGATTCGGTTATCAAATGTACACTGAAACGTGTCTAAGAGGAAAACTAACACTATACTTTTTGTAGACACGTTATCTTTCAACGTGGATAATTATCAACGGCAGAAACTCATAAACATACTTGTAATGTAATGAAATCTTTTCATGGCATCTTTTTAATCTTATTTGACTATTTTCAAAAGTTTTCCGCTACAAATTTGCAATTGAATATTTATGTATTTACTTTTGTTACATTCTTTGCTTATTTACTTATTAAATTTTACTTCCTATATCAAATATATTCTCAAATTTTTGAAAGATTTAACACCGTTACATTTACTCTTTTAATTAACAATGTGTTTAACATGACCTAGAACCTGATAAAAATATATATACTCGCATATATATGTACATATAAATTATTTTTTAATTTAAAGATAATGCGCGTGCCATTGAATTAAGAACTTAATTATACTTTAACAAGATTATAATCTTTTGTTATTTTCCCATCCCTATCGTGTTTACCAATACTAAAGCTAGTTAATTCAAAACAAGTGTTAAAACATTTTGTTAGTCATTTAAAAGTCATTTCAAAATTAAATATAACATGCTCTTTTAATTGCAATTACCTAGAAACAATTATAAAAAAAACATATTGTTACACTCATAAAAAAAGCCCGTACAAATAGTTAAAAAATTCTGATAAAACAACAGGAAATAGTACCTGAATTTGCGCCAGCAGAAATTTCAATGATGTTGAGAATCATGGTCTGCTAAATTTAGGTGACCTAAATTTTAGGTAAAAAATTAGTTCAAATACATTAATTTATAAGAAATGTTGGTTAATGGAAATGAAAATTACTCAGCTGAAATTAGCACATGTTTTCTGCTAAATTTTAGTTGGTTATAAACAGGTAAAAAATTTAGTTAACATTCAAAAATTTAGAAGAATTTTCGTTTAATAGAAATAAAAGTGGGTCAGTTGAAATCTGCAAAACATGCTGCTAAAATTAGAATCACTTTTTGTTATTAATTGAATCAAAACAAATTAATGTAAATATTGTTAATTTTATTTTCAAATAAATTACACAATCCAAAAACACTATTTACACTTTTATTTTCTTGCCAATATGTTAAACTTCCGCTGGAGTTGTATTATTTGGTTCCTTTTTTTCGTCTACCTGCGGGTCGAATTTAGATGAAAATGTTAAAGGGCTGAAATAAAAGAAAAAAATAACATATTTAATAGTATTCCTATAAATAAATATACTTAGTTTATATTATAAAACAAACATCTCTTATTTTATTTTTTAAATACAATTTTAACTGCGAAATGTTAATGTCCAGTATACCTCCGTTTTCTTTTGCGTTCCTTTGCTGACTAACAGAAAGAAAAGAAAACATACTCTTATCATATTATTTTATATACTAGAACTTTCTAAACAAGCGCATATTATTTTTATTTGCATTGGTAAGCGTCATCAGTGATGACTCATCACACACATTAAAATACACTTACTACAAATTTTGCAATTTGTATTGGTCGGCAAACTCACCAATACACACTTCACCATCAAGCGCCATCAATCACTATACACTAGCTCCCCTATCGTTTTCTTTTGAAAACACAATTATTAAAAAAGTTGCCAATAAATTTATCTATAGCTGTATTTTGTCTCATGCCTATCAACGTTAAGTATTTAAAGCAAATCTACGTTAAACCGATTGTAGTACAAAAAAATTTTAAACAGGTTATGTTTATAATTTTTCCGTTATAATCGAACGTATGTCGGCAAAAGTTTTTAGGAAGTAACGCGAATAAGTTACGTCAGATGTGAAAATGTATAAATGTTGAGTTTTCAACGTTGATAATTATCCGTGTTGAAAGTTAACGTGCATACGAAAAGTAAGATATTAGTTTTCATCTTAAACGCGTTTTTATGAACTTTGGGGTTTTTATGAGTTAACGGATATAGTTAAGTCGAAAACACAGCTTATATTAGCTGATAAAATTGTCAAAATCATTTATAAAAAAATAAATAAATATCAGGAGGAAAAATTAGTTCAAGTACAGCAGAAATATGGTTTTGTGGTGACATTTGATAACTAACAACTTTAGCTAAACAACGGATTTAAACAAAAACAACAGGAAAAATTAGTTCAATTGAATTAGAACGCGTTTAACAGACTTTTGTACTAACTTTTTTTTATGAGTGTACTGTTACATGCGAAACACGTAGGTACAACACGAATTTTTACTATGACTTCGTGTTTTCAGTGAGTTATAAACAATATTTTGAAACAATAACAATGTTATTTTGTCAGGGCAGCGACTTCCATGCAAATATATTCATGACTTAACACCAAAATCCAAAATTGTTTTCATAATCAAAGAATTTGGAACAAAAAAGCATCAACTTTTTGTTCGATATTGTTGCATATTCCGCATTTGGTGCATATTTCTGCATATTTTATTTATATAAAAATTATGCCTCAAATAAAAGTACCCTACAGGAGGAACTTGTAGACGTTGTAATTGCAACATTCTATTGGAATTCACTTCTAAACCAACGCTCTCGATTAAAAGTGGCACACTGAATTCAATGGCGTACACAAATCGAAAACAGTCGGAAAAAATTTACTAAAAATTAGTTAAAAATGGAAAACGCAGAAAAAACTGCAGAAATTAGCAGATAATTTTTGCTAGATATTAGTAAGATAGTAACAGCAATAATAAAACTGTTAAATATACAGAATTTTAGTTATGTACATTGGAGTTAAATTTTAGGCACGGTAAAATGATAACTTACCCCCATTAACAATAAACAAATAACCTAAAGTTAACACAAACTGAAAGTTAAAAAATTCAAATTTGATGGAATTTGACACCTGTAACCTTAAGTTAGCTCAAACTTTAGGTTAATTTGTTTATTGTTAATGGCCCTTAGCCTACTAAAAGCAGCAGAATATTTTACTTAATAACACGGTGCTACAGTAAAAATATACTTGTAAAATGACCTAGTGTAAGTTGTAGGCCTGGTTGAATAAATCACTTTTCAATTTTCAGAATTTTGAATATACCCTCAAAATCTGAAGTTATCGGCAAAAAAACGTTTTTTTCAACACTTAACGGACTAAAATAATTTTAACTAAATCAATTTTGAACCGATTTTCAATTTTCGAACTGTTTCATGAAGACGAATAGTTAGCCTTTCCAAATATATATATTAGGGTGGGTCAATTTTTTTTTGTGAAGAAGCGTATAGCAGAAATGTGACCTACACTAAATTCTAAGAAAACTACCCGAAGAAACTATGGGTCTAACATATACAGCATAGTTTGGGCACGTTTTTGGCCATGTCTCCGAACTATGCGCACCACATTCATATATATGTTTATTAGACCGACTCACGAAAAAAAGTAAAAAAAGTGCCCCCCTCAATATAAACCAAAGTATTTCGGGTCTAGCAATGAAATCTAACGAGCCGGAACATTTTTAAAAAAGGTTTTTTTTAGTTTTTGTAATGATTTTGCATTTTAGCTGAAGACAACATACTCAATATGGGTATCATATAAAAGGTTTTTTTGAGGTGCGTCCAGCGGTATATATAACATGTTCAAACATATCCAAACATGTCTTATTTTCAAGGACAAATTTTTGACCCTTTTGTACGGAGGTGTTTGTGATTGAAATGTCAAGTTAACATTAGATTTAAGTGAACATTTGTTTCAGATTTTTTTGAAATTCGTGATTGTTCGCGTTTTATCAGAAATTCAATGGGGTGGAAAAAATATGTTCTAAATAGGGTAATATGGATACGAAGACTTTTCTTTTGACAAGTAAATCATCGCTGAGTGGATATAGTTTAGATAAATGTGATAAAATTTGGAGTCAATAAAAAAAATTTATAAAATTTTTTGTAGGTTTATTGCTAAATAAAATTATTTTATTGAAATACGCGTGTGCGTAATTTTTTTAAGTAAAATCTAAATATAGCCTGACCCTAAATAAAATTTTATAATAACTCAAACTAAAACAAAAAAACATTCATTTACCAAATAAAAGATCAACTATACATACCCCTAGTTCATCTCAAAAACGCATGATATGGTGCAAAATATAATTTACACACATTTACCACATTTAAATTTATAACATCCATTTAAATTTAACGATTCGTTGTAATTCAAAAAATTTGTGTTTATCATACATCCACCCTATGCTCCAGTGGGAGTTAGAGGAATATATATATATATACAGAGTTAAATAGAACCAGCTGGGGTACTTTAAGATTTAAGGTTCAAAGCAAAAAAGAGTAATAATAACAGGATAAAAATAGCATTGTTAGATTTCATTGATGTTAGTTTAAGTTGAGTTGTTAACATATTCGATTTTCTTTCAACTTTCACATAAGTAGACGAGTATCAAAGTTTAACCCATCAAGGCAAATGACACTGATAATGGCTTTGTAGCGAAAGCCAAAAATCGTATTCTTTCAAATTTTTTATTCTTTGTAATTTACTTGTGAAAATTGTATCATCTTTCTTTAATTTGAAAAATAATTTAAACCTAACATAAATTAAACTAAAACAAACATTCATTTAAGTCAAAAAATTTAAATTTGGGCGCCTCGAAAATGATTTTTTATGATTTTTTCGAAAATTGAAAATCGGTTCAAAAGTGATTTAGTTAAAAACATTTTGGTCCGTGAAGTTTTGATAAAACGTTTTTTGCCGATAACTTCGAAATTGTGAAAATTGAAAATTGATTTACTCAACCAGGCCTATAACCTACACTAGGTCATTTTACAAGTATATTAAATTTTTTCTATTTTGTAGCACCGTGTAATCAGTAGATTAAAGAATAACAAATTCTTTTTCTATTTTTTTTTTTCAAATGCAAATAAATATCTAGACTTCTAAAATATGCAGTTTACTATTTTTTTTTTTTCTACACTAAAAATAATACGTCTGTTGGCTGAACAGAAAAATTTGTTACATTTTTTGTTAAATTTAACAAATCTAACTGAGTCGTAAAATTTGTTCAAATTAAGGTCTCGGGACCCTCCCCGGGCTTACCTTTTGGGAAACTTGAAAAAGTTGCTCCAATTTGTATTCATGTCATAGAGGCTATAAATGCTGTAAGTTTGAGAATAATATAGGCGGAAAAAAGACTTTGTTGAATATGTTTACAGGCAATTATATATATGTGACCTTCGCCGAGAAAAGGGATATAGTGTGTCAAAAAACGGGTTTCGATAAAAATGAGAAAAGCATTAAAAATTCATTTTTAATTTAACTTTAAATGCGTTCTTGTCAAAACTTCATTTTCACACACTAGGTCCCTTTTCTCGGAGAAGGTCACATATATGCTTACAAACTACTGTTTGAAGTATGCTTCCAATTATTTTATTTTTGATCGACTGTGGGTCATGTTTTTCCATGACATGTTTGCAATTTTCTTTTATTATTAACATTTTTACGGCATATACATTAGTAAGACTGCATTCAATGATATATAAAATGTTTATATAAAGTATTCCATCGAGTCAAACTAGTGCACTCAATGTCTGTTTTGAGTCAGGTCAAAATTTATTATTCGATAATTTGTTTCATGCTTAGTAGACTGGCCCTTATTTGTAACGTTGCTCCGAATCCCGCATCCCGGGGCTTATTTTGTGAGGTTACTAGAAAAACTATTCCAGAAAAAATTTCAGCTCAATCGAAGAATTCTTAAGCTATCCAAGGCCCTTCAAAATTTTGAATGTGATTTACAAGGGGGAAAAATTGCTTTTTTGGCTTATTTTGAAAATACTGGCTCTAAAATCACTGTATTTCTGGAAAATGTTAACAGAATCGTAATCTAGACTGAATAAGTTTTCTTAAAAGGCATACAAATCCAAAATCGGTTGGAAAATATTGAAGTAATTGTAATTCGCCCAGAACATTGTAGGGTTAAAATGGCATATACAGTGAACAAAGAAAAAAGTTGGACATTATATAAAATAAAATGAACAACCATGTTATTTTAATTTCTTTTTAAAACGACATAAGCACATTGTACGTACAATCAAAGACTATTAATTATAGAGAAAGAAAATCAAAACTTACACTACTCACCGGTACACTATAGGTAATTTCACCCATTTTTGTGGCAAAAAGTCATTTTTCAAACATTCGAGAATGAATTTTTTTTTTGTTGGTATTCAACTAAGAACACATCAAAGCAAATAACGGCAAGTTTTGTTTTTGTAAAAAAATTAACAACGACTGCTTAGCAAGTGGTGAAAATCATTGCTTGTGAGCAAGGTGTTGAACGCAGTATACACAGTGCAATTTGGTCGAATTTTTACATTTCTTTAAATAGTTAAAAAAAAGAACATAAAATTAAACTAAATATGGAAAACAAAGGCGATAGTAAGTGTTTAATGGTTTAAGAGAAACATTTTATTAAAAAAAAATTTTTTTGGCGAAAAAATGACATAACTTTTAATTCCAGTTTTTTTTTCTGAAAAATGAACTTTGGATAAGCTTTAAAAAGATGGCCGAATTTGGCTGGGTTTAAACAATCAGAAACGTGTTAAATGAAGAATTTTGAGTTTAACTTGTCAATTTCATGTTGCGATTTTTTGCGTTTTTTGAGAAATATCATTTTTGGTAGGCAGCCTCCACTTGCAAAATAGCGAACTTGCGGAAGTTTTTGGATGAGCAAAAGAAAGAGGAGAAGTATACTACTGTTTACAATTTTATTGTTGGTAAAGCTGAATGAGGCAGTGTTTTGAATGAGGAATCGTCTTATGGGAAGGATAAAGTGAGAATTTATTTTAACCCTCTAACCGGCAAGCCCGCCTCCAGGCGGGGTATTTTAAATTGACCACAAATGCGCCAAATGAGTATTTTACAATAAGAAATTAAGCTTTTTCAATAGAAAACAAAATTTGTTAAATTTTTTGTGAAGAATTTTTTGTATACAGTGAACGGTTTGGAAGCGAAAAAGTGTCAAAAATTAAATTTCGTAAAATTTCGAAAATTAAATATTTTAAAAATAAAAAAATTTTCAAAAATCCTAAAAACTTATTTAAATTGACTAAAACAATTGATAATGAACACAAAGTACGATTGAAGCTTAGGCTATTCAAAAAATTCCTAACTTTGGTCCAAGGACACACAGGATTCCATAAGGATATATTTAAAGGACATCGCCTTAACTTGAAAACTAATGGACGAATTTTTCTGAAATTTGGTAAAAAGAATATATTTGGTATAAGTAGCAAAGCTTATAAGTTTGAATAATATGTATTGAATCTAAGATGCGTTTTCGCTCAATTTCGCATTTTTCGAAAAACGAAAATCGCTACATCCTCTTAAGTAACAACACAAAAAATGTAATTTTTTTATTGTAATTACTTCTTGGTAAGAGAAATAATTTATGCTTAAAGCTAGTAATTTTTATGAGCTAGTTTCCGAGATACCCTCTTAACCTATTTTGGCCCATATCGCCTAAAATAGACAATGAAAAAAAATGTTGTAAAAGAACTTATTGTTTATTTTTCGTGAGGAACACATGGTATTAATTTCATTGCAAGAAAGCTTAGGCCGGTTAGAGGGTTAAGAATATCTCAGTTAGATGGGAGAGTTCTCATAGGAAGATAAACATATTTCAGATGCAAAACGAACTCTGGCTAAACGCTGAATTTATTTTGGCAATTAACTGCAGCTTCAATAGGGCTTCCAAAGAAAGAGTATCGTGAGAAACCTGAACAAACAAAGAGGAAATTTTAAATAACTTTATTAAAAAATGAAAATGAAATTAAAAATTAAATGAAATTATTTTAGATAATGAAATTAAAGCAAAATTTTAAATAGCTTTATTAAAAAAAAAAAAAATAGTTTCTAAAAAAGTTTCCACTTGTTCAATTTTCTGCTATAATATGCCCCAGATTTAAAAAAAAAACTATTTTTATTTTTTTTTTTGAGATTTTAGACAAAAAAAGTTTGCATTTTACACAGTTAACATTTTTACCCAAATCAGCAAATCTGAAGAAATTTTAAAATTTACGCCGCCATATTGGATCCGCCATTTTGAATTTGAAAAATTTAACATCACATTCGAAATCAGCAACCTTGAAAACCCCCGTATACCAATTTTCATGTGAATTTGAAAAATTTTACTTCGGATTCGAGATCAGCAACTTTTAAAACCTCCGTAAACCCATTTTCATGTAAATCAGAAGAAATTTTAAAATTTCCGCAGCCATATTGGATTCGCCATTTTGAATTTGAAAATTTTTACCTCAGATTCGAAATCAGCAACCTTGAAAACCCCGTATGTAGATTTTCGTTCTTATTCAGTGATTCCTTATAGTTTTGGCCAGAAAATGGGGTCACTTTACCTATAGTGCGGTAGAGGGAGCTGAAATTAGTATCAGTTTAGTATCAGTTGAGCCTATGTGATCGTTAAGCGCTCGTAGCTAAGTATAGTCTTGTAATGTAGGAATAAGCGCATGCTAGAATCCTACAGCCTACGGGTTGTTAAAAAATTAGCATATAGAGACAATCTATAACCTAATTATAATTTTTAGAGAAAAACGTTAATTCCTTCTTGCTAAGATACACATATATGTATGTATATTTGCTTGCAAATAGATGCATTTCATATGATCCAAAAATATATGTGTTCGTATGATTCAAACATATAAGTGTTGTTTCTAGCGGAATTTGATTAAAGTTCTCCAAATAACTCTGTGAACAACAAATTTTATATATAGTAATAAAAAATTGTAAATTAACCCTTATGGGCACATAGGGTCAAAATGATGCCAAATTTTTAAAATGTAAAAAAGAGCCATTTTTATGTTAAATAACGCTAGTTGTAATTACATGTGGAAAAAATGGAAGCCCTTTATCTGTGAGCACTTTTCATCATTCCTCTATCCCCATTCCAAAGAAAGTAACATATTAATTAATTAATGCATTAAGTTATAACAAATTACAATAATTAAAAATAGAATTTCCTGAGTGTTGCTTCTCTTAAAAAAAAGAAAATCTTTTTTTTTTACCGAAATACCGATTCGGAATTGGAAACTCTAACTTCGCAATTTTTGTATATTTTTTATATCATGTCAGCTCTATTTGAGTGTATTTAACTCTGTTATTGACAATGAAATTTTTCCTTAAAAAATACAGTTCATAAAGGTAAAAAAAAAAATAAATAAATTACCGATTATAAGTTTTGTAAGATAAGATGTAGTTAAGTTTAATTGGCAAAACACTGGTTTACTAAATATTCCTGCATTGCCAGCACCAGTTTTTATCGTCGACAATTTCTGACTGGGCAACGCTATTAAACAAAACATTTATTGATTGTACAAATACAAACATACCGCATCTATTAAACTTAAATATATTATAAACGTTAATGTTTACATTGTGGTACACAAGACAGAATATTTTAAACAATTTTATAACATCCTGTTATATTTTTGTGGGTTTTAAACATACATGGGAATTTTTCATTACCATTGAAATTTCATTACCAGTAGTTCATACTAATGACAATGAAAAAAATTTCATTACCATTTAATGGTAATGAAATATTTTTAATTAGAAAAATCATTACTAATGGTAATGAAATTACACTAATGTATAAAAAAAACTAATTACAATTGATTAAAAACCATTTGTTTACAAAAAAATTCAGACAAATCAAAACGAACAACGGGTTTGGCCGGGGAAGTTATAAAACATAATTTTTTAAGGAGGATCCATTCCATTCCGTTAAACTTTACCTGTACCCCTTTTCTGTATCTAATGCGAAAAGTTTTCGCATCGAGAAATGCATGGTCACCCTGCATTATGCAGGCTGATTAAAGACGTGATAAAATGGAGTGCAGTTTTTGTTGTAATTCGTTCAGATAATAGCCGTTTTTTCTAATCACTTGGATTTAATAAATCCAAGAAGTATTTCTAAAAGTGCTCAACAGATGGGGTTAGATTCTCCCTATTTTAAAAAGAATTTTCTGTCCGACACTTCTTTCACCCTAATTTTTAATATCAAATTCGATGATGAAGGATTTTACTTTAACTTTGAATTTTTGATTATATTTTATATAAAACAGCGACAAACAGTCTGCTTTTCAATTTTATCACTTCAATTTATATTTTTACACAATTGAAAAATTCCATTGCAATATTTAATATTTACTTTCTATTTGAGCTATTTCTCCACGTCCAAGATGGAAAATATGTATTTGGTGAGGTGTAGTTTTTTTTTCTAAACTTATTTCATAAAAAAAAATTTAATAAAAACCTTTTATTTGTTAGTTTTTCAATTTTTTTGTTTCTCTTTTAATTTTCATTCGTATTTTTTTCTGACATGAAATTAATAGGCTGTTTCATATATTTGTGCTTTTATAGTGGATTTATTAAATCCAGCTTTTTTTTGGATTTATTAAATCCAGCTTTTTTTTGGATTTAATAAATCCAATTTTTGTATGAAAAATTCTAAATCCAGGTGATTAAAAAAAACGCTAAATGTAACTTTAAGAACTGTTGACACATGTTGTTTTGTAATTAGAAATAACTTACTATGCAACGTATTACTAGCTGATTTGGTTTCATATATTTTTTATTGTCTGCGACTCACCCTCTATAAAGTAGAGCAGGGTTGCATTTCACATGTTTTTTCCGTAAAATTTTTCGATGCGAGAAATACAGAAACGGGGTGCTGGATACAAATAACAATGAAAAGTAATATTTAATTTCAAATGAGCGTGAGTCTGAATGAGCATATTCCATCTTCGATTTCCGCGAGTTTTACTTCATTTTTACGTTTTTCTGTCAATGGCAATTATTTTTTTTTAATTTATTCATTATCAATGGTAATGAAATTTAAAATCATTGTCATTAGTCAATGATATTAAATTTTAGAATCATTACCATTAATTAAAAAAATGGTAATGAAAATAATTTCATTACAATTGATATCAATGTAATGGTAATGAAATCATCAATTAATTAGTCCACCTAATTAATTAGTCCCATGTATGGTTTTAAACTATCTACAAAATTATTGGCTATATTTTCATTATTTCCACAATTTATTGGTAGTGAACAACAATCAAAAATTTTAAATATTCAATGATAATAAGATTGCCTACACATTATTTTAAGATACCAAGCAAAATTTTAGTAATGGTTCATCATTATTAATACACTCAAAATAGTTTGTAGTTTAAATTAACTGAAAATGTAATTTAAAATAAATGAAAAATCACTTGAAAACCGAGCCTGAAAACTACTAACTCTTCATTTAAATCAAAAGAACTTTTCATTTATTTTTAAATATGAATATATTAACTACAAAATCCTTAAGAAAATAATGATTTTTCATTTATTTCGTTTTTTTTACTTTCAAAAAATTAACTACAAAATCCGTAAAAATAAATGATATTTAGTTTATTTCGTTTTTTGAACTGACCTAAAAATCTAAAAAGGTTTCTTTTTATAACATAATATTTTAAATTAAAATATTAACTGTAACAGAAAATACGTATTTATATGTAGTTTATTTTTTAAATAAATGACAAAAAAAGTTGAAAAATATATTTATTTTCTTATTGAAAACAAATGTACGGATAACTTTTTAAATAAACTACAGTCAGTTATTATAATAATATTTTCAGTGTATCTAATTGTGTTAATCAAAATCTTTTAAAATAGCCTAATTAGAGATTTTTAAACTAATTTGGCAAAAAGAATATTCACAAATGATTAATAGAGAAAAGAAAAAATTGCCAATTTGCCTTTAACATGTCTACTTTTAAAAGAAGACTACTTTAGATACGAAGACTATAACGCCGTTAAATAATTTAGAGTCTTATGTTTTCTGTCTTTGAAAAATTTTCATTTTTTGCCCTGATTATTTGCAATTTATAGCAGAGATTTGTCTTATCAAAAAATAAAAATAAAATTTTTTATAATATTCAACTTTAACGTGTGTACAAGGCCACCAGATCGCCCAACTAAATTTAAAACAAAAAATATGGTTAGTGGGAAACCGACCAATCTTTCTACAGAATTTCGTAAAAAATGTGCACGCTACCGGTAAGCGATTAAAAATGGGTTAATGTAAAAGTTTTTGAAATATAGGACTGTTTCCAAAGAGTAAAGTCTTAATTTTGAGGTTTTCTGTTACATACTTATTCAGTTAAATGCTACGTCCTCGTTTTACTAGTAACGGCGACAGTCCTTTAGGTATAATTGACACTGCTTAAACCACAGCCATAGTTGATTATACCAGTTCTGTGATAAGTTCTATTAACAAGTCACGGTATCTTGAGGGTAATTGAGTGGTATAACCTTGTTTCCCAGCCACTGGATAGGTACTTTAAGGGCAATTGACCCCTTATTCCCCGTAGGGTAGTTAATCTTCCAATAGTCTTAGAATTCAACGCTTTTTCTTATGTCAGTACGATTTTTAAGAATATATATTTTTGAATGTTTTTCGTTCGATTTTAGATCATATATATTAACCCTCTGACGACCACAGGCAAGTATGCTTGCCGAAGGGTTTTTCACACTTATAATTGCCCAGACAAAAGATAGAGTAAATGTGTCCAAAGGTGATTTGTAGAGGAGGGTTGAGCAAACAAAAGTGTAGTAGGCGGTAAATCCCTACCTGGGCCCACTTTCTCATTGCGAGCCCTCGAAATTGGTTACCAAATATAATATCAACTAGGGTATTTACTCCATTCAATATATATTTTTTTCCAAATAATAAAAAAATAAATATTTTCTTTGAATAAAAAGATGAAAATGAGTCCATTTTTAATACTTTCTACGCATTAAAAAAAATTCAACTGAAAAATGCTAAATATGCATTAAAATGCACAAAATATGCATTAAAAAGTAACCAAATATGCATTTGAAGCCAAAATATGCAAAAACATGCATTTTTGTTAAAATGTGCAAAAATATGCAAATACAAATCGATGTCATTTTGTTTTAAAATTGATGATTCGAGTAAATATTTAGTAGACATTAGTCTTGGACTATCGAGAAAAAAAACATGCATTTGCATGGAATTCCTTGCCCTAGTTATCACGAATCGAACGAAACACACTTATTTTCCAACGAAATGATCAACTATACAAAAACTATATCCAATTCATAATAGTTTCACATTGGGATGACCCAAAAAATAATAAGTCATGCTTAAGCACCAGCATACCACTACATTTAAAATATGTGGTTACCTATTCGCTTACTAGTATTGACAATAATTATGAGTAAAAAAATTTATTTTCAAAAAGAAAATTAAAAAATTGTGTTTTAATTGTTTAATTTTTGCTTTAAATAATATGTGCTTGTGCCAGGAATCGAACCTGGCTGGTATCTTCACATGTTAAAGTTGATAGATAAAATTAGTAATGACTTGCCGTACACAAGTACATATGCTTATACATCAGCATACCAAAAATCAAAAATATGTGTTTCTCTATACTTACCAGAAAATAATATGGAGTCTAAAAATAGATTTAAAAATAAATTCACAAAAAAAAAATCCAGATATACTTGTAACAACGATAAAAATAAGTCATTATTTGAAAGCGTTGTTATTTGTCATGAAATAATGGGAAAAGTAACTTGTTTTACTAGCATATATGTTTTAGAGTATTGTAGGTGGTAAGTTGGTATCATTATTGGTAGTCCAACAAATAATGATACCGCATTATATATATATAAAAATTATTTTGTTTCACTTAACAACCACTCATTTGGTATTTTTTGCTGGGTAAATGAGATATTTTTTACATATTAAAAACATTTAACTTTGAAGTCTACTATTTAAGTTTATGCTAAATTAAAGGAAATTCTTTCTTATAAAAAATTCAATTAAGTTTTCGTAATGATTTCTTTTATGGCACATCATCATTTTCGCTATTTAGATTTCATTTAACATCAGTGTGAAATACAATTATTATTAGGCTAATGACAAAATGAGTATTAAATGGTTATTTGTCTTTAAAATTATTTTATATCCTCATGAAGTAAAACTGGTTAGTTAAGAGGAAAAAAAGGTCAAAAGCAATATAACCAAAATTTTAATGAAATAGAACATTCAAATGTCACAGACTGGATTGCAAAAAGTTTTATGTGTTTCTGGGAACGACTTGTTAGAAATATATTTATGTAGCCAGGATAACTTTATAGAGCAGTTTCCTAACAACATTTACTTTTTTTTACAAAAGCAGAGTTTAATAACGAAATGGAAAATTTCAAGCAAAACAAATACAACATTTTCATTTTCCGCAAACACTACATCTACTTTTGTCGACCTGAACAATATAAGCTGAAGCTACGTTCATATGTGGGTAGTTTTATACAAGTTTTATGAGATTAGTTTTATATAATTAAAGCATTGGATTGCAAGCCATGTGTATTAGGGGGTATGGAACAATATAAATTATTAATTTTCAACAATTGTGAGATGGAAAAAATTTCAATGAATCTCATAAGAATTTAATTTACAAATAAGTTATTTTTAAGTCAATCAGTATTTTTTATTTTATTTTTATTAATTTTTGTTAGGATTTGCCAATTAATGCAAACTTGTTAATTTAACAAAGTTTAATTTCGGTTAACCCATGTTTCGACGCTCCCAGTTCCCGTTGACAGATTTTGACAAAAATTTATATCCAAGCTATTATGGGCCTAATTAAGAAGATTCTAAATTTTCAAGTCAATGAATTTTCCAATTTTCCCGAAAATTAGTGGAAATTGCAATCACCATTAGTGAAATATGTATACACGACTGATATTTTTCAAGTGTAAATAATAAGCTTTTTCATACTGAGTATAACATAAAAGAAACAGGATCCATAATAATTGATACAAAAAATAAATTAAATAAAAAAAAAATTTTATTAGCAAGTTATGAATAGTAAAAGTGCTGGTATCGATTATAACCAACGGTAGGCGAAAAATGGGTTAAAATTAACAAAAAATATTTAAGTGACGCTCGTACTTACTATTCAGTATATTGAAAAAGCAATCATAATAAAATTTGTTTCGGCTTTCATTTTGCAGCAATAGCCCATCATACATACGAGTATATTAAGCTTTAACTTTTACATTATATGTGATTATGTGAGAACTTTTCTTATGATAAGTTTTAAGACCATTACCTAAGTGTCACCCTAAAAAGTGTTTTACTTATGGCAAACACAGACACCTCTTTGCCGAACAACCTAGATTTATGTTGAACAAGAAACAATTTATAAAAAAATGTGTTTAGTGTTATATCATATGACTCCAGAGGACATGTTTCTAAAAGACTTTCAACACGCCGCAAAATATTAAAGAAAAATAAATGTAAAATGTTTAGTATTTTAACATTTTGTCATGGAAATATTTTTTGTATTACCATATATTATTATTCTTTATTTCAGTCTATGGATACAGTATTATCCTTACAGACTAGCAACTTATATCAAAAACTACTTATTTATAACAATTTATTTTACAAGCATTATTGGTGGCTCCTAGATGATCCGCTCCGATGCCACCTGTTTTTGAAAAAAACTTAAACGGCCCTACCTTTATATCAGACGTCCAAAGTTCAGGTTTAAACAATTCTTGGTAATATCCAGGTGAAATGCCAAGTTTAAAATTTATGAATTTAAAGTCATTTAAAGAAGCATCCTTTTTCACCAGTTGGTGACATAATAAATGAATTTTATCTATGTCAAGATGCTTAGCAACATAATCAATTATATTACCCTCAGTAACCGTTGGTTTAAAAGAGGATAAATGCAGCCATTTCATTTTAACCACAACATCTAATTCACGATTATTGTTATGCCCCATATTAACTTTACCGGATCCATTTGACTTCTTTCTCTTAGTCGCAACTTGAAAATTAGCATTATCAACATTTAAAACCGCAACAGTAGCATTACCATTGCCATTAACAGAAGGAACACTCTGAATAATATAAGTAGGAAAAACATCGTTTTCAGTATTTAAAACTGCTGCATTAGCACCACTAGGCTTATTAAGAGTAGCAACAACTGCATCATCATTACTAATCTTCGCTACATTTTTAGTAGTAACATCATTAGCACAGATTAATACCAGATGTGAAACCAATGACAGGTGTCAAAAAAGTATTCTCGAACCGTATGGTTTTGTTTAAATGGAAGTCAAGTCAAGAGGGAGATAACCATATAAAATCTCCATACATTTTGTATTGCGCATTTTTTGTATATATCTGTCTCTTTTTAGATTATTGTGCTTTATCTTTTGTGTTTTTCTTAAATTTTTGCGTTTTGCTTTGCTCATTTTCTGGCGGCCATATTGTCCAAATCAGCTGATTCATATCTGGTATAATTTGTGATCATTAGTATAGGCCCAGAATAAGAGAGCAGCATTTTGACATTTAAAAATCGCTGGGCGTAGCTGTTGTGAAACAGAATTTATTTTATTTTAACCCATATTCTCCTGAGTTAAGAAATAATTGTGCCACTTGTTTGAAACTTACATGATTTGCTACTGAGGGCCCTAGGAACACGAAACTGAAGTTGAAAGTATTTTGTCTTATACAGGTCCGTAGTTATTGCCTGTCGTCATATGACGACGCTAGGAGAATATGTGTGCAATTGTTACAAAAAAAAATCAAAAAAATTTTTAATAATACCAGGAATATTTATTAAAAACTACATTTTGCCATTAAAGGTATGGAAAATCAGCATTATTTTCCAAAATAAATTCAAATATACTTCAATTTCTTAAATAAACTAACATTATTTCATTGAATAGCGAGAGAAAATAAAAATTATAACTCTCGTAAGTGGCATATATAAAAAGAAGATACAGCATCGCATTTGGAACATACTGCCCGACCTGTCGATTTGATATCGAGACCTCGACATTGTCTTTGCTTATCGTTGTGGCTTCTTTTTAAGAAGTGTTCTATTCGACCATAACGTAAAGTGTCTGCTACGGGAAGTTTAAGGCTATTTTCCTGTCGTTCTGGGTAGATTCTATACTGAGGTAAGATACGAAGCTCCAACCCTTGTCAAAGACAGCCCAAAATGCCTATATTAAAAAAAAAAAACAAATAAAAATTTTGTACATTTTGTACACATATTCTCCTAGCGTCGTCATATGACGACACCCAAATTCATTAAAATATATAGTTTCTCCAAATTGCGACGGGGATATTGTAGTTTTACCAATATGGAGCAAATTTTATTGGCTTTCAGAATAGCCAAACAAGAAAAATATATTAACGTAATAAATTTAATTTTTTTTCCTTCTTTATTCAAAGAAATCATAATTTTTGCAGTTTTGGAATTTTTGTGATTTTCCCTTAATCACTGTGTTCAGAAACAATTACCAAAGTGGATAAAATAAACACAGAATGAATTATTGACTTTTTTGTTTACAAAACTCTTAACAAAAGTCCTTCCACGTTTAAAGTAATGGTATTATGCACATTTAAAAAGAGGCCTTTTCATGTCGTCATATGACAAAAAAAAAAAAAAAATTTTTTAAATTATTAAAATTTAGTTTTTTTTATTCAACTGAGATATTGAACATTATTAGTAGCTTGTTAGTTCATCGTTTAGCATTGTATATTACGTTTGCAGTAAACTAAGAGACATATGAGTGGCATAAAGTCTCCTTGTTATATATAACACATTCTGAATTATGTCGCTGCCGCTGTACGTCGTTATTTCAAGCCCGATTTTTCTCAGAGCGTAAATCGCTAGCTCTGCCCTCTTATTCTGGGCCTACACCAGGGATGATAAATGGGATTTTTAAAATAGTACTAACCAGCTTAAAAAATAGTACTTTTTCGACCTCTATAGTACCATAGTTTCTTTTCATTTAATTTTTTATCATTATAAATTAACACATAAAAACTCATAAAAAATAAAGAGTTATGTTATATCTAACTCAGTACAGCAATAGAAAAACGTAAAAATTTTAGTTAAAACTATTAAAAAAAATTTTATCAGCTTAGTTTTGTAAAATATTAGTAAGATAAGAACAGCAAAAACGAAACTGTTAAATACACATACAAAATGTTAGTTATATTTGAATAAAATTTAGTTAACAGAAAAAAAAAACAACTTAACCTGCTAAAATTAGTAATAAATAATAATTAGTAGACTAAAAATCAGCAAAAATTTAAAATCTAGAAAGCCTTTGTCTATTTTTTTAATACGAATAAAAATTTAGTCTTCTAAAATCAGCAGTATACTATTTTTAGCAACCATTTCCGTTGATTTTAGCGGGACTGCTATTTTCATTCAACTAAATTTAACTTAAAAGTAACAAAAATTTTGTAGATATAACAGTTTATTTTTGCTATTTTTACTGTACTAATATTAATATTTTCTACAGATTTTACAGTATAATTTGTTATTTTCAATGAACTAAAAGTTAAATATAAAAATATATAAAATATAAAAAAAAAATCTGCTAATCTCAGCAATTACTTTTGTAAGGCCATTTTTTCTTAATTTTTAGTAGCTTTTTCTGCTATTTTTACAGGTTTATTTCTGTGAGTGTAGCGTTCAGAATTTAAAGTCCCTGAATATCGTATTCGACTTCGTTTTAAAGCGAATATTATTTTAAAGTTATTTACAGGTCTATTCCACCTTGTAATGTCTAAAGAATGTTTTCGAATGAACAAATTGATTGACAATCGAATCAAATGAATTTAATGATTGCATTAGGTGCATTAAGAATTTATTCGATTCTTCGAAATAGGTTTTAAGTATTTAATCATTCAGAAATGGAAATCGAATGAGTGAATTCTTTAGGAGCTTTGATGTGGAAAAACATTTTGCTCGTTTCAAAAAATACAAAAATTTCTAGATTTCTTAATTCTCCTAATTTTTAATATTTTTTTTTTTTTTTTTTTGTATTCATACGTATTTTAATAAAAAAAATTGCGAAAGAACATTATTTATAATATCTCTCAAAATTAAAATAGCACAAAAAATTTAAAAATCGAAAAATGTGTAAATAGTACTAGATGAGTCAGAGGAGTACCATGGTACTTTTGAGGTTCCAATAGTACCACAAAAAGTACTATAGTACTAACTTTATCATCCCTGGCCTACACTTATTTTTATTACTAACAATATATTGAGAGACTAAATTATTTGCATCAACATTTAAGGAATTTGTTTGTGAGGAATTTGCAAAAATCATATCAGAAGCCAAACCGGTTTTTGGTAAAGGCAAACTACGACGAGACAGAGGTTTAACGTTGTTGTTGTTGTTATTGGTATTATTCTTATTTATGTTAATAGCATTATTATTAACAAATTGAGCGAATAATGTTTTTAATGTTTCCACTTCATACGTTATAAATAGGGATGCCAACTTGGTGTTTTAAGCACTATTTATGCTGCTTTTTGATGACCCAAAACGCCAAAATTTTGCTCATGGTGCCAAAATAAAAAAAAAACACTTAAATAGTGCTTTTTTATTTTTTGGTTAGTGCGTTTAGTGGTTTTGTTAACAATTTTTCATATTCGTGTTTTTGCAATTAAATTGTTATAAAAATAAATCATCAAAATCGTCAACCATTTTATGAGAAACCGTCATCAGTTAAATATCATAAAAATACTAGTTTTATATATTTTTTTATTCAAAATTTAATTGATTTTAACTGCTTGACTATATCGCTGCTCTTAAGATAAATTCGAATTATATATAACTGGACCTTATGTTTTACTTCACCTGTAAATATGTGGTATTTATGCTACGATTAGTTACCCTACAGGAAATTTTAACAAACTGTCATCGAACTGACCCCTTTATATAAAATAGAGTGGTCACTTTTACATTATTATTGATATTTAGTTTATTTCGTTTTTTGAACTGACCTAAAAATCTAAAAAGGTTTCTTTTTTTAACAAAACATATTAAATCAAAATATTAACTGTAACAGAAAATCCGTATTTCTATGTAGTTTATTTTTTAAATAAAAGACAAAAACAGTTAAAAAATGTATTTCTTTTTTTTTTAACTGTATAATCATTTAAAAATAAATGTACGGATAAATTTTTAAATAAACTACAGTCAGTTATTGTAATAATATTTTCAGTGTCCTGAAAAAACTTCATTTTGTAAAGCTGTGTAAATTAAAAATTAACCTAGTTCCAACTTTTGTTTGTTAATTGTTTTCAACCATAAACATATTTTTCCACTCAGACCTGAGAAGTATTGCGAGTCGCAAAAACGCGATTCGGAAAGAACAATTTTCGGTTTTTGAAACGCTTTTTTAATAGCTTTGTGAATTAGATGGTATTTACCCTGTAAGCATTTGGAAGCGCTATCTTCTATTTATCATTTGAATGAAAATAATCAAGTAGTATTTCGGAATTGTCTTCCTTTTATCATTTGGAAGATAATTCGGTGGTCAATGGATTATGTTAGGTTTAGGTTGAATGGGAGCCCGCCAGAACGGCGAGTTCACTCGGAGGCCATAGGGCCCATTGTGATGATTCCCTTAGTTTTCCCCACATGGAAAGAAATACCACGACCCGAGAAATCTAGAACCATCCCGATCCCCTTAAAAAGTTCGCAAGACCAGACAGAGAAACATCGCGTAGACTGTCCAGGTCGTCGAAGAACCTGCACCCCAGATATCTGAGTCGCCGTTCCTTCAGTCCCGGATATTCACAATGCAGATGATGCACTGTCTCCTCCTCCTCGTCCCCACAGCCCCTGCAGTAGTCCGCCTGGGCGTAACCACAACGCGCAGCCATTCGGCCTATCGCGCAGTGTCCCGTTAGAACTCCCGACCGTCCGCTTGCCAAATCCAAGAAGAATCTTTGTCCTCCCCGGATCTGGCAGTGGCCATAGGGTCCGAGATATCCTACAATTGGTCAAGTTTGTCCACCTTGCTGTCGTCTCCCTATCCGATATATCCCCTATCACACCGAATAGCTCCACCAGAGGAACCAGGACCTCCGTCTGTATAGAGTCCTCAACCAACTCGGAGCCATTCCTCGCACACTCGTCAGCCCGCTCGTTCCCCGCATGGATTATGTAAGCAGATATTCTTTTTCAGGCTTAAATTTAATAATGAAAAAATAAATCGTTTATTTTGCACCGAGGAGGTGCATTTATTTGGCGATATCACCTTTTTATTTTCCAGAGGTACTGCTTTCGTATTGCCTAGAAGTAGTGCTTTCGGGTAACAGTTGTCCCGACAGAAAAAACTTCCGCAATACGAAATTCATATTGGCGGCAATAAATCTTTTCTTCCTGGCAATATGATCGGGGAATCTTCTTCGTATTGCCATGCTTGCTGGGTATAATTAAAGAAAGTATAGAAACCTTTGTATCTGAGTTTATTTCTGTTTTTAGTTTTTAAATTACTTTTTTACTTTGTATAAATTTATTTATTGTTAAAAAGGCGTAGTGCTCTTGACGCTTTTTTAAGCGAAAAAACACAAAAATTTGCGCTTTTTACACTCCAAAAGTTGACAACACTGGTCATAAACTGATTTTCTTGATTAAAGAGTGTGGTTACCCAACCGTAAACGTAACTGTAACGAATCAGCTGTTTCGAAACCACAAGAAGAAGTGGTTACTAACGCGTAAATGTAAACGTACTTGCCGGATCATTCTATTGAAATCAGAATTTTCTATCCGTCATCGAAACAGCTGAATGATTTTAGTCGGAAAAAATATAAAATGAATAAAGAAAATAGATTCAAACAACAAATAAGAAATGAAAATTAACAAATAAATGGAAAAATTTAGAATAAAATATAAAACCACATTATAAACTATAAGTGTATTTTTTAGCTACGGCACGGAACAGTTACATCACATTTACGTTTACAGTCCCATAATCCGCTCTTAAGTCACTGGATGTTTTTAAACAATTGTCATAATTATAAACAATATTAACAAAACTGCAAAGGGCGTTTACAGCACCCTCAATATCTGCTTTAGCACAGAATGTATGAAATTTACATAGGCAAATTTAACATGTAATAGCACAGTATTTTCCAATGTTTTTGTAACACTTAGAACAAATTCTTTCCGATGACATTTTTAAACAAGTAGCCCGATTGAAAGCAGAATTCTTTTTTTTTTCTTTTATTTGTTAAATGAATTTGTATTTAAAAAGCACTTTTTTAAAAAATGACATGACGGAATGAAGTCATAAAATATATCTTATTTTAATACAATTTTCGATGAAGAATTTCCATTGAAACTGTAAATGGCTTGTACATTATTTTTGAAATTTCTCATCATAATTTTCTGCTTCATCATCAGTTACCTACTATATGAAGGTTATTTGTGTAGTAATGCGGTTGTAGTTATTTGAACTACAATTGCGGTTAATTTACTTAGAGCAAAATTTTTCAATGTTTTTGACAGTAATTTTTTAAACAAACTTATTTAGTTATTTTGAATTTTGTTACAAATACTTAAATTTTCAAGTGTGTATGTGTACGAATCAAACAAGAATGTGTGTACGAAGCGCTTGTTCAGAAATTTCTAGTGAAAGAATAATTTTCATTCAGTTCTTTTATATGTTCATCCCATTTTACCTGAAGAAAAAAAGGAAGCCCAACAATATTTCATCACTCATAGACGGACATCTAGAACAATATCTTAATAGTGAACAATAAAAGTGATATTAAGTATAAATTTTGATTTTTAAATTTATTATATTATAGAATTAAATTTAAAGTACCCGAGTAAAAAAAATAATATGATGTCATATGTAATGATATCTAATTTAATACAATTGGAGATATGCTATGATCCGAAAAATGGTGGATAAAATTATATCGGATAAGTTCTAAATATATTAAATCATATAGAATCTTATCCGGATTTTGACCCCATATAATCATATCTAATTTGATGTAGAAAGACATAATTATACAACGCATTATATTACAGGCTCAAAACAAAAACTATTAAAAACTACTAAAAAATAACACCCTTAAGCTAAGAATTCAAAATTTAAATAAAACTTTAATGTATAAATTCATAATGTATAAATTCCTATAACTTTACAAAGCATTTATGAATTTACACATAAGTATTTGGAAGTAGTTGTACATAATTGTAACCAAGCATTTTAAGCCTTCTTATATAAACTTGTATTCTACCCGTAAACTGTGTAAACCTGGTATGTTTATGCGTTTAATGTCAAATTCCATACATAAAAAATATAGCTGGTATTTATACAAGGTTTACAAGGAATTTAGGAGTTATAATGAGTACGCCTTTTATATTTTGAAATCGTACATATATAAATATATCTCAGAAAAACATAGAATTTTTTTTACATTGCGCTATACTTAAACATATCTAAAACAACTTAGAAAAAAATTAACATTGAGCTATATAAGACTTTATATGTTAACCGATAAAGCCATTTTTAATTATATAAGACGCTGTATTAAAATTGTCATAGCATATGTAACTAAATATGGTATATATTAATATATATGGGGACATATATATTTATACTGATCTATATATGACATCATATAAGAAATTTGTGGCAAACTCAAAGCTATACATAATTATATCCACAAAGATATAGTGTCACATTTGACTATATATAAACATATTAGTCCATATTAATTTATATAATTTCCTATATAAATATTTTTACTCGGGTATTTACATAAATTTTATTTTATTAAATAAATAATTTTTAAAATAATTTTTATTTATAATAATTGCATGGATGTTGTATTAATTGCATTTGTACTTGTTTTTACTACATTTGTCAGTTGAATTTTAATAGTTAAAAATAACTTCACATTGCACTTGATTTAAATGCAAATGTAGTCTGGACATTTTTAACTGCCAATGCAGCTATTTTAACTGTCATTTGCAGTTGATTTTACCTACATAGTTCCCTGAGTGTAGATCTTCTCTTGTCATTTCCAGTTAGAAGCTAATTTACTTTTGTTTGTTTTGCAAAATTTAAAACTTCTTTTTTGCTTCGTAAAGCGCAGTCTTCTAGCGTTTCAGCAGCTTCCAACATACCCTGTCTTCGGTAAAGAGCACTTAGATTTGTTAATGTAGTGGTGACTGTTGGTGAATCTACCTTTGCTGCCTTATGCCAACCACCATATTCCCCATAGAGAGTATTTTCCCTGTTATAACATTTTTGTTCTTCTCGTTCTTCTGCTACCTGCCAAATTGGTTTATTTTTGCTATGAATTGCTCCAAATTCTCTTTCATGCGCACGCGTTAAAACTTGTTTATACAAAATTTCGGCTTCGGCATATTTTCCCTGTTTTAAATAGCAGCTTGCTAAATTATTTTTAGTTTTCGCTACATTTGGATCGTCAGGGCCAAGTTTAGATTCGTATATCTCTAATGCTCGTTGGTAATATTTTTCAACTTCATCATATTTTGCTTGGTTTTGACTAGTGTTTCCAATTCGGTTAATCGATTAACCGATTCCTCGATTAATCGCCTCTATTTCGGTTAATGTCCAAACAAATAATTTAAAACTCAAATAATTATTCGACCCGAATAATCGGTTAAAATAGGTCGATTAACCGGTTACATTTTTTATACCATCAAAATCTTTAAAAATCGAGTGAAAGAGGTCCTTAAAGCTTTAGATACCTTTTCTTGAGCAACGTTTTTGTTTTTGCGATTTTTGTAAATTTTTTTTGTTTATTTACTACTTTTACAATTTTTTTGTTCGTTTACTTTTGAATATTTTGACAACTTTATCAATACTTTTTCTCTGTTACTAGTTTTACTAGAAATGTATTCTTACAAACCTTTTGTATCTAAAGTTTTTCAGATTTTTAAAGTTTTTCTAAAGAAATAAAAAATTTACATTAAATTTTCATTTGTAATAGTTTTAGGTTTACTTTCCTTAACCTACTAATATTTGAAAAAAAAAAATATAATTTTAAGTAGCTTTAGCAGCATTTTTACACAACTTTTTCTACTAGTAGGGTAGAGGGGGATCCTTCGCCAGTGGCGCACATACACTAAATCCATTTTTCTCCGATCTTAATTGAGATAAAAAATTGGAAAAAATATATTTTGTGCATTTTTCAATTGCCTTTCCGTGACATCTACTTTGACGAATTTATATCACATGTGGTCGCAGATAGACGTGTTTTTGTGTTTTTTGGGTGCCAAAAAAATAATTGAAAGCAACTACATTTTGCAATAACTTCCTCAAATCGTGTGATAAAAAAATATTTTTTCATTATGTTGGACCTATGATCCTAAGCTTTCAGAAAATAATAATTTGATTTTAATAAATGCGAAAAATATTAATTTTGTGTTAGTGCCTGCCTCTGGGGCACAATCACCAGATGCCCCTGGAGCTACGAACAGTTGGTGCTTCCCTGCCTAAAATGCTCTATAAGACTTTTCTATATGTTTAAAATATATTTAATAGTAAATTAGAACAATCGTGTTCATTCTTAAATTTATATTAATTATTCAGTTTTTTGTAATTTTGAAGAAGCATTATATTATAGTTTAAAATTGTTTTTTTTTAATGTAGTGGAGATTTATTGATTAAAAAGAATCATATACCTTAATGAACTTATTCTAAGTTATTTATTTCAGTCATTAAAACGTTGACTTTGCCGTATTAACAATATTTTTTTGTTGAAATTGTATCTAGCTCTTTTGGCGAATATCCCCCAGGCTTGGGGCAGTTACGCCGATTTGGGTTACTTTGGAAATCATAAAAAAAGTAATAGAAAATATGCAAATAATTAGAATAAAAATCATAGAAATTAAAGCCAAGAATTGTAGATCTTAAATTTGAAAGTAATTTTTGATAAATAATTAGGGGTTAAGAAATCGCAGTGTTTTGAAAAAAAAGTGGCGAAGGATCCCCCCTCTACCCTATCGTATAAAAAATATTTCAATTTAAAAAATCTCAACTTTTTAGCCTACACGCAGAAAAAAAAACACAGGTGGAAATTTACCTAAGTGCTATGTAATTATACAACTACATAAGTTCGAAGTAAGTTTTACAAATTTCTAGCAAAATATATATAATTTTTCGTATATTTTCCACTACACATGTATATATTTTGCAAGGATTGTATATATTTTACAAAAAAATGTGGATATTTTACTAGAACTTTGTAAAACTAACTTGAAAATTATGTAGTTGTATAATTACATAGCTCTTAGGTAATATTCCCCCTGTTTTTTTTCTGTGTGTAGACTATGAAAACTTTTTTAAATACATATACACGTTGATATATAACAAAAAGAGGCAGCTTTTTGTAATTTTATTTATAAAAATATTAAGGAAATAAGTTTTTTCAAATGCGTCATATAGACCAGCTGCAATTAATATTGTGATTAATTTTAGTGATTTTTCGAATAATGTTCTAACCGGTTAACCGCCTACTTCGAATAATTGGAAACAGTAGTTTTGACATAATAGAGCTAAGTTACTTAACTGCTTTGCAACATCTGGGTGATCCTTTCCCAACACCTTTTCACGAATTTCTAATGCTCTTTTACATAATGGCTCGGCATCTTTATACTTTCCTCGTTTTCCATATAAAACTGCTAGGTTATTTAAAGTTGCAGCTACTGCAGGATGATTTTCGCCAAGGGTTTTTTCTCGAATGGACAATGCGTCATTTAACAAGTTAGCAGCTTCCTTATACTTTTTCTGGTCTCGGTAAACTAATGCCAATATGTTCAGCATAGTAGCTACATCAGGGTGATCATGCCCACTTGCTTTTTCAAGATCTTCAACTGCTTGTTTACACAGTGGTACAGCTACTTCATATCTTCCCTGTGATGCGTATTGAATTACCAGGTTGTGGATTGTCCTCAATCGTGCTGGAATTTCGTAACCAGATGACTTATTTGAGAACTGACTTGGTGGAGTTGGAGAAATATTGTTTCTATCATCATTCTCTTCGTCTGGAAACAATTCAACAACAGGGTCTGGTCGATGTATTTCACTTATATCATCTTGTTCTTGATTTTCCTCAAATTTTTTAACTGAAGTCATAAACTCAAGATGTTTCTTTTCTTCTTCTAGCTGTGCTACTAATTGTTCAGAAGCTTGAAATTTTTGTTGCGTATTTGCTAGCTCGTCTCTTAACCAAGCATTTTCTTGGTGTAATCGTCGCATTTGAGTTTTAAGTGTTTGATTTTCTGCTTCAATATTTTGAAGATGGGATGCCAATACCATCATTACATGTGCTTCACTTAATCCCAATTCAATATGTTCTATGTTTGTTTTTATAATGTATGATTTTTCATCCTCTTTATTTGGTGCGCCGATACCAGACATAAGCGATGCATGTTCTACACGAAGCGCTTCCAGGCCTTGTAAAACAGTTTTTGTATTACTTATTATTTCATGTTGTGTCATTTTTCCAATATTTTCAAACGTTCTCTTCAATATAGGATAATAAAAAATATAGTTAAAAATAGCTATAAAATGTTTATTAACGCGTATACAACTGAAACACAAGTGATCGTAGTGAGTGGTTATTAAAAACTAAATTGTCAAAAAAAAAAAATTAGACTTATATACAAAATAGTAAATCGTTAAATTTTGATAGAACTGTAAGAATAAGGAATAGTCCTCATTGTAAGCAGGTAGATTATATGGGTAATAAAACATTCAGTGATTAAAATGTATTAAAAATCGATAGGTAGAAATCAATTTTCAATAGATTTTTCTACCTCAAATGTACTTTCAAACTAAATAGTTGGGTATACTGTCATTAACTAAAAGTAAACAGCTGACACGATACTTTACGATACTACTAGACTAATGGAGCTTTAAGGGCCAATATTAAAGTAATTTCTTTTTAATTTTATTTATATTAGAAATTTTCAAACAATATTTTTAATTTAGGAAATCTTTAAGACAAAAATCTCTTACAAAATACAAACAAATTCATACTATGAAAAATAGTACTGGAGAACCGACATAAATATATATTCCGAAAATGCATTGGCATAAAAAATAATTGCAATGAATAAAAAAAAAAGAAAAAATGGTTCATAGTAGGCAATGTGTATAGGGTTTGGGATTTCCCGGACTTTTTTATTTGCCGGGAAACGGGAATGAAAAAATTTGAAATGTTTTTGAACAAAATTGTTAATGAAAACCACCTATATAAATAATTTTTGTTAAAAAAAACACTATTTCAGTACAAATGCAGTCTGTGTAGTGAGAATTCAAAGTAAAAAATATCAGAATGTTGAACATTTGATTTCACATAAATTAATCGCAGCACTGCCAAATGAATTGCATGATTCCAGCAGAAAGCACCTACTACTGGACTGTCGGAAACAAACCGTTTCATCACACTTGGCCCATTAGATATCGTGGCCACAATGTTATTTTCCAAAGACAATTAAAACTCTTCTAGTCTTATTTCTACAATTCTTCTTATTTCATCAGCATTACATCTTCCTGATATATAAACCAACCCCAGGTTATAAAATGAATTATTTACGTTTATACTTATGTTCAAATATCTCTTTTGTGATATTCTTGTCCATTCATCTAAGATTATAGTAAATCTCCTACTGTTAGAAATATTGGTCAATATTTCTTTTATCATGATATCTTTTACATGATTGTAGTAATTTAATATAATGTTCTTTACATCGGTTTCTTTTTTTGCAATGCCAGGTTTTTATTATAAAAACTTTCTCGAATAAACGAAGATCTAGTTATGGTGCGGATTGACATTCGGACGACTGCGGCTAATTTGGATACCATTTCAGAAAATGTTTGCCCTACTATAAAATCTTTAATGCTTATTCAGCTTACACTTTTTTCTTCGGGTACTTTGCTAATTTTAGCTTGTTGTTGTTTTCTTCAAGAGACCATCAATTTTTTTTTTTTTTTTTTTGTTAACCAAATTTAGATGTCGGTTAACCAAATTTAGATACCACCGTTAACCATTAGTCTTTTCTTTTCACATTTATTAATGAAAACGTTACTTATAACATTATTGACCCTTAATATAAAGGCGTATTTTAAATTTAAAGTCGACTTTATTTTTAATCAAACGGTTTTGTTCATTTTGTGTATGAAAACCTTACAAAAATATTTTGATTGGTTGAAAATAAATTAACCAACCAGAATGCTCCAAAAATAAACCAAGTCAAGGTATACTGCCACCCAATATTTTAACTAAAGTCGACTTTACCTAAATTATACATTTGAAAAATGCCCTTACTCTGGGCGATTATTTGTAAGAAACAAAGCTTTTTTTCATATTTCTTTTAAACATTTTACCAAGATTTTAGGCTTTACTACTTAAATTTTGAATAAGTTATGCGAAAAATCTTTATTAGTTGAAATGCTCCTAATTACTTGGCAAAGATTTTATTTGTGTGTCAAATAAATGTATTCCCTTTTAAAAGATTTTAACAATGAAATTTTTGTTTTGGTATTTAAAATGTTTTTTATGACTAAAATTAAAAAATCCTATTCGAAACAAAAACAATTTAAAAATTTTAATATTTTTAAAATTTCCCGTTTTCCCGGGAAAAATATATTATTTTCCCGGGAATTCCCGGCAAACTTTTCCCGGGATTTCCCGGGAATTCCCGCCCGGGATTTCCCGAACCCCAAACCCTAAATGTGTACCATTTTGAGAACAATTAGTACAAATAGTACAATGAGGTCTACTGAGATCCATTCAGATTTGATCTTTTGTATACGGGGAGTTATTTTTCAATCAAAATTTGTTTGTACAAAATTTGTTTTGTATTGGTGCCAGCTGGAATGGATAAGATCTAGCAGCAAATCCGGTACCAAATCCTGCCAGATCTGCTCACATCTGGTCATGAAAATCACCCAGTTTTCCAGACCACTTTAGATATGAGCAGATCTGGCACTAGATTTGATCAGATCTGATCACAAAGTGTATCACATATGCCATATCTGATTGTATATGATTGCATCTGGTATCGGGTATTATTAAGTTCAATTATATCTATTTAGATCTAAACCGATCTGAGTAGATCATATTTTTTATATGCACTGGTAGAATTTTGTGCATAATATTAATGAACTTGTCCATTAATACAATGAATTTTTTCATTGGAAAGTCCCCAAAGAACGGTTTCATTAAACTAATCAAAAGTTCATAAATTACATGAAACTTCTTCATTAATTTTAAGAAACAATTTTAAAAGTTTCATGTGTCTCATGAATTAAATACATTACTTTTATGAATTATTTTTAATATTTTTCATTTTAGCACACACTTAATGAAATTATTACATCAAGGCATGAAATTAGTATTAGAACATATTTTCTTATGAAACCTTTCATAGATATTACAAAAATTTTTCATTAAAACAATTGAATATGCATTTATGTTATTTTGCCATTATACCCAATAAACCAAAAAACGATACGATAGCAAAATCGATATTACCTTAAATTTCCGCAAACGATATCATATTCCAATGAGATTATAATATCGCTTTCGATAAGGTTTACTGATAAAGTATACTTCCAAATATTCATTATTTACAAAATATCAAAAAATTTTCAGAAACAAATAAAATTTATAAAAACTTGGAATAACGATACACTCATACAAATAAGTCCGTAAAATAGCAGAAAAAGTTACTAAAAATTAGTTAAAAATGATGCTGCAGAAAAAACTGATAATATTAGCAGAATCAGTTTGCTAAATATTAATAAAATGAAAACAGCAAAAAAAAACTGTTCAATTTACAGAATTTTAGTAATATTTGAGCTAAATTTTTGTTAATTGCAAATAACAATTTAACTTGCTGAAATCAGCAAAAAAAATGCTAAATAATAGAATGAAAATAGCAAAAAAAAAACTGTTAAATCTACAAAATTTTTGCTAAAATTTTATGAAATCAACAAAACTTTTGCAGATTACTAGTGGACTCGAAAAAGGTAAAAAAAAAGGAGCAAATGAAATGAAAAGTAATAAATAAAAAATAAATGTGTGTTTAAAAACATACTTGGGACCAGTTTATTAAATGTGTCAATTAATTGAAATTTTTTCAATTGGCATTGTTCAATGCCTAAATGCCCATTTATAATTGATGAAAGAAGTATATGTTTTCATGTTTTAATAAAAGAATAAATTAAGAAAAAAAATTAAAAATTCTCGTATTTCTTATATTTTTTACATTACAATGCTTTTTCTTCAATTATGTGTACATTTCATTACTATTGTTTTCATCAATGCTAATTGAAAAAAATTTCATTGGCATTGAATGGCGATGAAATTTGTTGGCATTGACATTGAGATAAAGTAATGCCAATTATATTTCAATGCCAATGAAAATTTCCCAAGAATGATTTTTTGTAAAAGTGGTAATATTTATAGACAATAATATGTTAACCATAACAAAATGTATTTCAGAGACCCTTCTTTTGATTTTCATTATTTGCTGATGGGATATGTACTTCCGAATTTATTTGAGTTTCCATTTTCACCTCTAAAGCTCCACCCACAGGAAAGAAGGTGTGGCCGATTAAAAATATCGTATTCTTTAAATAAGCTTAAAAAGTACAATATTGGGGGAAAAAATTAGGGTCATCCCCGTAAACTCCACTTGAGATACTTTTAATCACTTTTTAATTTTTATATTAAAATGGTTCGTCCAAAATAAACCTTGATCTTCGAAAATGAATGTATTACGATAAATAGAAACTTTTCTCATAAATTTTAATAATTTAGATATTTTATGACTAGGAAAAATTTTCAACCATTTCAGTTTAGCTTTATTTAAAAACTTTTGCACTATTTTTGGCGAGTTAAAAATATGCAGTAATTTTTATGAATCATTTAACATTCTGTTTATAAGCGCTCCAAAATTGGTGGTTTAGTTTACAAAAAATTTGTAAAATTAGCAAATCTTCTGTTAAAAATTTGTAACTAAAATTCAGCAAAATACTGTAAAGTTAGCAAATTTATTGTTAAAAATTAGTAACTAAATTCAGCAAAAAAAAATAGAAAACAAATTTGTAAGTTAGTAATGTGGAGGTAGCAAAAAAATTAACTAAAAATTAAATTTTAGCTAAAAATTAGTTAAAAATTTGTTAAGTTGAAGTACCAACAGTTTTACTAACTTTTCTACAAACTTTTTTCTATGAGTGTAGTGTTTCGATGCAGGAGCAGATTTTGAATCGATTTTAATGAAATTGATTCATTAATACTATCAACAAAAATTCGTTCAGTGTGGGAAGCCAATTTTTATTAAAATATCCAGTGGTGTAGGAGAGAGATCTTATCGAAACTCATATATACTGTAGAGGCCAAACATTTATTAAACCCGTGTACACACAAACTAACTTTTATGGTTTTCGGGTTTCTAGTTTATTACTCATTCAATTAAAAAAAGGTAAATAAAAATTGAAAAGTTGGGTGGCAAATTAAAGGTTTTTGGGAGACTAGGGATTTATTAATTGACTGAACTAATTTGTCGATGGTTTAATTATCATTGAATTGATATCAATTGTAATGAATTTTTTTTTTCACTACCAGTTCTCAAATTAATGCTTTTTTGCCTGAATTAGGAATGGAAAATGTTCGCGCAGGCTCGTGCTCATTTTCAATTCGAAAAAATGTATGTTTCGTTACCAACTTCAAAAATTTTGGAAATTAAGCAACCTTTTGTGAATATCCGTAGCACACTTAAAAAAATATTGAAACTACAATTAAATGTCCGAAACAAAATAAAAAATAAATCCAGAACAAAAACTACGATAAACACAATCGATTATAGTTAACGCATGCAGGATGTAAGGTAACCCCTAAAACAGACGGTAAAGATAATAATACAGAAAACCAATCTTACCCCATTACCTTTTACACACGGAGAAATATTTCTATAAATTCTAATACCTTCATCCAGTAACGACTTCCCAATGCAAGACATAAGCCGAATATAACCAGCCTACATAAATTTATTTTTCATTATTTGTTAAATAAGTTTTGGGATTTTATCACACTGAATTTAATGTAATTAATGTTTGTCCTTATGAAGATTTTTTTTTTCTTTTAGTAGGCTTGTAATAAAAGTTTGTAGAGGAATTCCTAAAGTCAATGACAACAGCACATTGTAGTTGCATTAAACTTTTTATATGAACGTAATAAAATCTTGTCGGTTCTTGAGATGTTCACATAATAAAAGCCAACTACACATTGCTACATATTTATTTATTTATTAGGGTGGATAGAATTCTAACTTTGTAGGAATTTCGAATAAGGCAGGGAAGAAAAGAAAAGCTGTTTATCCAATTCTGCATTGACCGACGTATTGCCCCGTTCTGGTTGAAAGTCAACCAGCTACAACTAGAAATAGTCTGATTTGCAAATTAATAGTGTGTTTATAACTATGGAAAAAATATTTATTCTTCTTCTTAACCGCAAACCTACTAAATTAAAATTAATAAAAATGCACATTAATTACAATATTAATTGCAGAATGTCTAAATTACGCGTTTGGAAGAACAACACTTTACTAGGAAAATCAAAATGACCTGCTGGCAGTCCGTCTCCGATATACACAAATTGCTTGCACTTTAATGTAAAAACCATACGTCAGTGTGGCAACATTTGCGTAAAAGGTGACAGGAGGAGATAAGAAGATAAACAAAAAATCTAAAGTAGAATGTTTGTGTGTCTGTTTGATTACTTCTGAGAGTTAAAACAATTACAGAAAGCTGAATAGGAAAGAAAACTATGAATTAGCCACATTATAAACAAGGCCTTACCGTGAGTGAGATGGCTAAGCTGTCGAACTCTAGTATAGTTATGTTTGTAATGTAGGAGTGCATGGGTTCAAATCCTACAGCCGACAGGTTGTTGAAAAAATTAAACAATAATAATACAATTTAATAGAAACTCACCGATGAAGCCTGTCCTTAAAAAAAGGCAGAAACTGGATCTAGTCTGATTTAAAAATTAATAGTGTGTTTATAACTTTTGTAAAAATTTTTATTCTTCTTCTTAACCGCAAACCTACTAAGGCATCTTAATTATACCCTACACCTAGGCTTGCCCGATCGAAATTGGTAAAAAGCTTGACATTCAGAGGAAAAAGCTTGATTTTTCTTGACATTCAAAAAAAGGCTTAATTTTTCTTGAAAATTTAAAATTGCAAAATTGACTTGGAAATTTAAATGATATTAATTTATACAGATTTTCTGCATTCTTTGTACCACATTTTTTTAAAGAAATGGGCCCATATGTTGTCAATGGATATGTCTTTTGGCAATACTTCAAAAACTTCCCGAGGGCAGCAGTAATCTGCATACAACATATCAGTATTAATTGAATTTGATATTTTTAAAATAATTAGCAGCTCTGCGTAATTATTCCTTGGCAACAACGAGTTTTTTATTTTTAAAATACCAATTTGCTAAAAAACTGATTTTTCTCAAAAATTATATCTTTTTTCTAAGTATTTCATAGCATTTTATAAAAATTTGTTAGCTTCTCTTCTCTCTTCTCAACCGTTTCCTTTCCATTCAAAGAAAGACTTTTTATTCTTTACTACCATGGAAATAGTCATTTATCCGTAAAAATTAGTCATGGAACATTTAAAAAACAATTAGGTTTTTTTTACTAATGGTTAATTTTTCTTGATTTTCTTATCAATTTGATGGAAAAATTTCTAAAATAAAGAAAAAATTACATTTTTTCTTTATTCCTGACACGCATTGAAAAATCTTGACAATCAAGCCAAATCAAGCCCGTCTGGCAACCCTACCTACACCACTATCCCTATGAGCATTTGGAAGATATCTTCCAAGAAGATATTAAAGCGATATCTTCTATTTTTCATTTGAATCAAAATAATCAAGTAGTTTTTTAAAATTGTCTTCCTTTTATCATTTGGAAAATAATTTGGTGATATTTAGAAAAAATAATTAAAAAATTGAATTTTTTGTCATAACTTTTTATGATAATATTGCGGCAATATTACCTTTTTATCATCCGGAAGATAAAAAAAATTTGTTTGAAATTGTTTGTCATTTTGGAAAAAATTAAAACAAAATTTGTACAAAAACAACCAACAGATACATAGGAAACAAATTCCTCTAAAAAATCAATATTTAATGCGCGGAAAAATCGGCTGCGATGAAATCAAGGTAATTAATGTGTTGGTCAATGGATTATATATGCAGATATTCTTTTTCAGGCTTAAATTGAATAACGAAAAAAATAAATCGTTTATTTTGTACCGGGGAGTTTATTTGGCGATATCACCTTTTTATATTCCAGGTGATAAATTAGCGATATCGCGGATTTACCTTCCTGGGGTATTGCTTTCGTATTGCCTGGAAGTATTGTTTTCGGGTAACAGTTGTTCCCGACAGAGGAAACTTCCGCAATACGAAATTGATATTGCCGGCAATAAATGTTTTCTTCTTGGCAATATGATCGGAGAATATTTTTCGTATTGCCATGCTTGCTGGGTATGTGGACAGGGTACAATAAGTTTGTGCTGATGTTTGTAACACCAAGAAATATTGGACCGATCACTTTTTGTTTCGATTTATCGATGTCCGTGTGTTCTCTGTATGTCTGTCTGTCCATGCATTCTTGTGCGCATCCTACAGTTCGCAAATATTAAGATATGTTGATGAAATTTGGTACACCGAACTATGTCGGTCCAAGGACTATTGATTTTGGTTAAAATCGGTCCATGTTTAGACTTAGTGCCCATATAAGGCCCCCCCCCCCGCCCCCCTTTACACACTGCAGGTCGCAAATACGAAGATATTTCAATGAAATTTGGTTCACTGACTCACATGGACAAAGTCTATTGATTCTACCCGAGTAAAAAAGTTTATATAAAATTATATATGAATGAATATATTTGCAATATGTAACTGGATATAATTTCATCCGAAAAATGGTTATATCAAATTGTATCAAATCGGATATAATTATATTTACAAGGATACAAAGTTATATAGTGATCAACTTATATCACTACCAGCCGCAGGCTACTATTGACAATAAGTAGATATTAACTGAAGTGCAAATTCCTAAAAAAATATACTTTATTTCTTTTTGCCATAGTAAATTGACACAAAATTAATTTGAAATAAAAACGATTTCTAATTCTGAAAATGTTGATCCAAAAGGTGTGATTCTTCTGGTAAAATGGATTTAGTGGAATATAAATTAACGTCATGTGTTAAAATTTTCAAATCCGACTGAGGGATTTTACCAGATTTACGAAACAGGAAAATAAGTGAAGTTTTCATTTTAATTGCAATGATAGCCTATATCCTTCATCTAATCAAAATAAGTCAATATGTTTCTGAAAGCCCAAAGTCTATACTTTAAAACTATATGAAAAATTATCTGCACTCAAAAAAAAAAGTCAGTAAAGGCAGCAAAAAATGTTGCTGTGTCAGCAAATTTTTATTCAGGAGCGTGCTTGCAAAAAAGTTGGTAATTTCAGCAAACTTGTAGCGAAATTTTACTTTAGTTAATTTATTTGCTGAAAATTTAAATATAGAAATTGTGTAGAGTTGTTTTTTTTTTTTAATTATCATTTCCGTTGTCTGTACTTCATCCAGACAAGCTTCTACATCTACATGTTGTCTATGTGTTTGTCGTACACGCTATAAATGCGGTTGCCAGCACAATTTTTGTAGCAAAATAAATTAGTAAAACATTAGTTCAAAATTAGTTTGGTGCTAAAAAAAAATACACACTTGATATACAAGACGTGTTTTCTACTAACTTATATGAAAAAATAAGAAATTTTAAAGAAAAAACCGTCTTTTTGCTAAAAGTTAAATTTTCGAATATTTTAGAAAGTGCCAGCAAAATCTTTCATTACCAAATAAGTGGTTATATAATAGAAATTCATAGCTTCGCACAACTTAATTTTTGGCGTCAAAACTCATTATTTTTATTTGGCGTGGTCGTTTTTATAAGTAGTTACGCTTACCGGCTCGCTTACGAAAAAATGAGAAATAAGTAGTTATGAGATTTTGAATAATCAGTGGTTACACACATGCTTATAAAAAGTTTAATTATAAGTGGTTATCCGATTGCTTACCTGATTCTTAAAAATAAGGAGTTAAGCAAATACTATTAGCTTAAGGAAATACATTCAGAAAAATCTAAGTTTTCTCTAGTGTGTAATTTTAGGACTCGTCATAAAAATTTAAACATAAAACATATTTACATATAATAAAAAAATTAAAAGTACTGTAAAAAGTACTTATTTAAACTAATACGAGTAAGTCATTATTTTATATTTAGAAACAATGAATACAATAGGCCGTTATTAGGAAGTCATTATTTTATATTATAAAATAATGCAAAAGGTAATTATATATCATTTTTCGTAATGCAAATAGTAATGAGGTGTCATTACTAATATTTTGCTGGGGTAGAGCTAATTTTAAAAATTGGTGTTCCCATTCGTGATTATCACCCTAAAATCTGTCAGAACTGATATCTCGCATATCCGATGCGTTTTTAGTCTTGTACTGTGTAATATTTTCATTGAAGATTACCGATTTTAGTCATTTTATTTATCAATTTATTATCGACTTCTTTCTTTATCCGTACGCAATTCGCTTTAATACCGATTATAAAGGTGATAACGACTATAATTTTATTATCCATCCCAGATTTGCAGTTAGCTTAAACATGCTATTTGGATTCTTAAGAATTTTCTGAATTGTGTATTTGGGAGATTAGGGAATTTGTAAAAATCCTAGTTATTTTAATACTTTTATGTCTTTTCTTTACAAAATGCTAATTATACTTTATATGCACCTTTTGAAAATGCATTTCATTTGCATTTTTCATGATGTAAATACCAGGTAGACCATAAACAGTCATAATCACTCTATGTTTTATTACCCATTCAATCTACCTGCTTACAATAAGGTTTCATCCTTATTCTTACAGTTCTAGCACAACTTAAGGATTTATTATTTTGTATATAAGTTTAAAATTTTTTTCTTGACTATTTAGTTTTTAGTAACCACTCACAACTATCACTTGTGTTTCAGTTCTATTCGCTTTAATACACATTTTATAGCTATTTTTAACTATATTTCAACAAGCGAGCAGGGCGCTTCATCAAGACACTTTGGTTTTTAGAATTTCAACCGGCGCTTCAGTTTTCTAGTACAACATTGGTAAGTAATTTTAAACGCAATACATAAATGCTGGTAGTTTTTAAAACTGTTCAGTTTTCACTTATCAAAATCCAGTAGTTGACGTCCGTACTCAGTCAGGCGCATTGGCGTACCTAGACCATTTTTCTGGGGTGGGCAAGGGCCCCATTTATATTTTGCTATTTTCCATTCTCAGACCCTTAATCTTAAAAGACACTTTCGACATTATGCTTGCAATTTTTTCATACAAAAAAAGACTTTTAAAAATAACTCCCTCCATTTTCATAAAATTTTCAACATTCTCAAATGTTTTTTATAGAAAACTCTGAAAATGCATCCTTTTTTCTGAAGAAAGCCTATATGCTCAGAAGACTATAAAATTTTGATATTTGATGGAGAAAATACATCTAAGATCAACCTGTCTCATATTTTCTTCCACCTCTGACGAACCTATTCTTACCCCATATTTTGACCACTTAAATTACCGAGGTGATCAAAAACTGACATTTTCTTCGTAGAATTTTTGCTTCTACAACATATTGAAATTTCCTCAAAATAGTACACTCTTAGAAATAAATCTGTAAAAATAGCAGAAAGAGTAACTAAAAATTAGTTAAAAATGATGCTGTAGAAGAAACTGTTAAATTAGCAGATTTTTTTGCTAAATACAAGTAAATTAAGAACAGCAAAATTAATGCTGTTAAATTTACAATTTTACAATTTTTTTTAATAAATATTTTTGCTAATTTAACATTATAGACTGCTATTTCCATTCAACTAAATTTAGCTTAAAAATAACAAAAATTTTCAGATATAATAGTTACTTTTTGCTATTTTTAGTCTACTAATATTAAGCAAAATTTTCTGTAGATTTTACAATACAATTTGTCGTTTTCAATTAACTAAAAGTTAACTTAAATATAACTAAAATTCTGCAAATGTAACAGCTTTATTTTTGCTGTTCTTATTTTACTAGTGTTTAGCAAAAAAAAAAAAAAAACAGTTCTTTCTGGAGCATCATTTTTAACTAATTTTTATTTGCTTTTTCTGCTATTTTTACAGATTTATTTCTATGAGTGTAATACTAACTAATTATTCCTTTAAAAAACTATTAAATTCAAGGAATTTTTCTCTTAAAGCCAGAACTAATATCGATTTGTTTCTTAAATTTTTCTTAAGTAAGAATTTTTAAACAACATTTCTTATTTAAGAAATATTCAAGACAAAAATCGATATTAGTTCTGGCTGTAAAACTGACCCTTAGATTCCAACAAATTATCTTCCTGGAAAACTAGAAGACATTTTCCCAATCAAAAACAGAGGATTAACTGATCTTTAAAAAAAAAAAATCATAGAACAAGAATTATAGACAAATTTTTTTAAAATTCTCCGCCAATGGTCAGGCGTGATAACGCGGCCCATACTTAAACTATCTTTGCTACCGATTTGTGCTTAATAGTCTACGATATCTGAAATTTGTTAATATAAATAATCTCGTTACATAATTTTATACTTATGCTGTCCTTTTTTTTTTTTTTTTCTTCTACTAGACTTACAATGTGGTGTCATATTTGCTACGAGTATCATCGCCTTTGTTTATGCCCAGTTTTCACTAAGTTCACGGTAAAGCAGCGATCTATTGCGATCCAACTACACGGCTACTGCATCATCTGCTTGGGATGGGCTCACACCGCGGCAGAGTGTACTTCTATGGCGTCATGTCTGAAGTGCGGCGACCGTCATCACACAATGTTGCACCCAAAATCAATGGGTCTCCCTGCACCGCAACCACTGTATCGAAAAGAGCAATTTGAACAAGTAAACAAGCTCGTAAGACAAGTGAGAGCTATGGTGGAACGTATCCTAGAGACTGAGGCCAGCGTTGATTCGAATCCGCAAGCGCCCTGCCAACTTGAGCAATGGAAACAGGCAGACGAGCTCCTAACAGAAGCGACAGCTGTAAGGTATCAGCTCTATGAGGATGAGGCCCCTCCACATTGATCCATAACCACTAACGTAACCGATTGTGACCCCCTGACTGATGTTACTGTGATCGGTAGGCTATTGTGAATGGTCGACTGGACGGTTGACAGTTGGTTTCGGTACTCCAGTCATATATAGATCGCTACCAACCGCCATCGCAGTAACAAAAGTCAGTCACGATTAAATTGAACTGTGATAAAATTCTTTTAAAAAATCAATAAAAAAAATATACTTGGATATTTTGTAACGTTGAACAAAAAACAAACGCCTTTCTTTTCATCCAAAGTGTAACAAATATTCCGGGTTGCTTTGCTTAACAATTAACTTAACCACATACATACACAGAAAAAAGATTAGTTGGAAATCGGTTACGACTAAGAAAAAATATTACGGATAAAAGAATATTAATTGAAATTCCCAATTCAATAAAAAAAGTGTAAATAAAATAAATAATTGAATTACTCCCAAATAATGGGAACTACAACTTAGAATAGAATGAGATCAAACATTTCAAACTAAAAATTGCGGTTCAGTTATATCAATCAAATTTTAGTTAATAAGACGTTATTATGAGTCATAGCTGTTAAATTTCGATTACGATTACTAATCAATTAGATTACATTTTGAAAAGAATTGTATTGATTATATAATTCTCTATTAAACAATTTCTGATTACTAATTGATTATGATCTAAAAGTAATCAAGATTACTTGAGATTACCATAAAATAACCAAAAAGGATCAAAAGTAATCAAAAAATAATTCGACTACTTTCAAAGATTACTTCGGCATGACCCAGCAAAATATTGCTAATGACATCTCATTACTATCTGCATTACCAAAAATGATATATCATTACCTTTTGCATTATTTTATAATGTAAAATAATGACTTCCTAATAACGGCCTATTGTATTCATTGTTTCTAAATATAAAACAATGACTTACTCGTATTAGTTTAAATAAGTACTTTTTACACTACTTTTAATTTTTTTATTATATGTAAATATGTTTTATGTTTAAATTTTTATGACGAGTCCTAAAATTGCACACTAGAGAAAACTTAGACTTTTCTGAATGTGTTTCCTTAAGCTAATAGTTTTTGCTTAACTCCTTATTTTTTAAGAATCAAGTAAGCAATCGGATAACCACTTATAAATCAACTTTTTGTAAGCATGTGTGTAACCACTTATTATTCAAAATCTCATAACTACTTATTTTTCATTTTTTCGTAAGCGAACAGGTAAGCGTGACTACTTATAAAAACGACCACGCCAAACAAAAATAATGAGTTTAGACGGCAAAAAATAAGTTGTGCGGAGCTATGAATTTCTATTATATAACCACTTATTTGGTAATGAAAGATTTTGCTGGGGAGTTACAGTGCGTTAGTAGAATTTTTGCGTGATTGAAATGTTCTGAAATGTCATTTGAAATTTGAAAAAATATTTTGGATATGTTTTCATGGTAAAAATATTGAAATTACTTTGGTTTTTTTTTATTTATTATTTATGATTCTTTTTGATTATATTTCTCCTAATTACAAATAATCCTGATTACTTTTAGATTATTTGGAATCATAATCAATTAGTAATCGTCCAAAACTAAATATATAATCGTAATTTAATCATTACTTACCTTTAAAAAGAAAGTAATCTAATTACTAATTATTATGATTAGTAATCATTACTTAACAACTATGATTATGACATTATTTTTCGTTCATACCCAGCAAAATCTTTCATTACCAAATAAGTGGTTATATAATAGAAATTCATAGCTCCGCACAACTTATTTTTTGGCATCTAAACTCATTATTTTTGTTTGGCCTGGTCGTTTTTATAAGTAGGCACGCTTACCCGCTCGCTTACGAAAAAATGAGAAGTAAGTAGTTATGAGATTCTGAATAATAAGTGGTTACAAAGAGTTACACAAATACTATTAGCTTCAGGAAATACACTCAGAGAAATTAAAGTTTTTGCTAGAGTGTAATTTTAGAATTAGTCATAAAAATTTGAACACAAAACATATTTACATGTAATAAATATAAATGTATAAAATTTAACTTTGTAAAAAGTACTAATTTAAACCATTGCGAGTAAGTGATTAAAATATTTTTGTTAAATAAACAAGTGCTTGAATTGAAATCTACTTTACTTCAAGCAAAATTTAAAGTACTAGAATTTTTAAAACCCTAAACCTTAAATATTTTGTGAAAATTAAATATGGAAACAAATACGAATAAAAACCAAAATTTAAAATTAAAAAAGTTCGGACAAAAGAATTTAGTGATCAATAAAACAAACTCTTAAATTCTGTGCAGGACATCCTCTGGAGTGTTTTATTTTTTTTTGTATTAAATATATGTATTTGTGTATGCCCGAGTAAAAAAAAATTGATATGGCGCCATATCTAATTTGACATTACTTAAGATCTGCTGTAATATCTAGCTGATCCAATTGGATCCCAAAATTGGGTGTATCCAATGATACCCTATTAGAACCTCTTATATACATGGGGATAAACTAAGATCAACTTATGTATATCTCAGAATTGGTAGGTCCAATGGTATCCTTGGGGATAAACTTAAATCTAATTTGATCCAAAAAATGGCAGATCAAATTAGATCCACGAATATATTTGGGAATTTAATAAGATCTAAATTAATCCAAAAAAAGGCAGATCGAAATGGATCCAGCAATATATTTGGGATATATTTGGAAATATCTAAAAATGGTAGATCGAATTGTATCTTGAAATATATTTGACGACATGTTAAAGTCTAAATTTACCCGTAAAATGGAACATCGAATTAGATCCAACAGTATATTTTGGGATTAAGTTGTTTCAAAATCAATGTGAGAAATAGCAGATCGAATTAGATCTAGCAATATATTTGGGATTAAGTAAGCTCTATTTACTAAGTATCGGAAATTAATTGGCCGTTTTTTATATACTTCCGTAAATACCAGATGTTTCAACTTCTGTAAGTATTTCAGCACAAAATGTTTCACAACCAACTAATGAAGATTGGTTGCAATGCAAACGAATTTAAAAGTATTTGGAATTAGAGTTTGCTATTCGTTTTGCTATTTTCCAAGCCTCAAAACCGAAACCGAAAACCGACAAAAATAAGTCGGTTTTTAACAAATACTTTAACGAATAAAAATAATTAATTAAATTGCATATTATTGAATCTTGAATTTCAAAAAGGCTCAGCTCCTATTTTACAAAATTTTGTATTTAATTGTAATGCACATTTTCTCCATTAAAAATTGCTTTAAAGAATTTTTTGTTTTTATTATTACGGATAACATAAACTGAGGCTTATAATTTTAGAAAAAAACTGCACCAAAAAGTCAAGTGGTTTAAGAGATATTGAGTTTCACATATTCAGTTACGATTTTTACCGCGTATTTTTCAAAAAGCCTTATTTCGTATTCCGCGAAATTTATAAAATTTTAACTTTATATTGTTTTAAAGAAATTGCTAAAATTTAAATTTAAACTCTTTAAAATACAGCTTTAGTTGCCGTGTTTATTTCTTCTCCCGGAAAGGTTTCGAAATAGCGTTATTGCCTTTAAATATTTGAGTGAGAAATTCAATCGAATTTTAAAAGATATCTTCGACGTATTAAATTATTTAATTTTTTAGGATATTGATATATTTAATTATTTTAATAGAATTATATTACTATCACAAGAAAACCGAAAAAAACCGAAACTGCGGTTTTTATAATTTTGAAAAACCGAAACCGCGGTTGCCAAATTTTTCGATTTTTAGCAAACTCTATTTGGAATCAATGGCAATGCTGAAAATAATATTAAGTGACATTAATCAAGACCAAGAATTAATTGTTTATACTGAAAAAATTTACAAACTTTTTGTACATTTTCTTTTCAATCAGAAATTTTTTTATATTAATAAATAGCTCTTTTATAATTAAAATAAAAACAATTCGACGGCCAATCCTTTTCTTTAAAGCGATTATATATGTATGTGGTTGTAAAAATTTAGTATTACATCATTGCGGTGTTAATGTGTTAAATTTTGTCCATCATTTAAGATTTAATTTGGGATCACATCAAACAAATAATAAAAAAAACGTGTAGATATACATATATTCGGACAAGTAAAGGGCATTACAATATGTAAATTGAAATAAGGATAAACTATACAAATTGTATTGTTAAATAAACAAACCCAATCTGATAAAAAGAATAAGGGTAATGTGGGATAAAATGGAAAACGTTTTAATGTGATACCAAAAAATTTTAAATTAATAATCAGACAGAAAAATACAAACCTCACATCATTGGCAGAACGGTTAGTTATGTATTGACAGATCATTGGATTTTCAAAATTGAGAGTGTTCTTATGTTATTCGATTTATAGCAGTGGACAAGAGGCATTAACAGACCTTTGTTCCACAAATTAAGAGAAAGGAATGAAAATACTTCAGCAGTTCCAAAATATCCTAGCAAATGTTTATAAATTTAGTACAATGAAATAGGTAAAATTTTATGTAATATAACAAAATTTCATTAAATTTTTACAAACCCGTGACCATATCTGATCAGATCTCAGTAGTCTGGTTCTATCAGATCTAATTAGATCTCAAAATTGGGGACAAATTTGAGATGTAATTATAAAATATTATTTTTTTTATGTTCAAATTTTTTAATTTATTAGAGACTGGACTTCACATAAATAATGGTTTTTGGGAGAATAAAAATTGCTCAGTGTAATAATTCTATAATACTGTAAGCTAAACTGAAAAATTTTCAACATTTGTGAAAAGGAGACAAAGAGGAGATAAGAAAATAAACAAAGAAAATTTAAAGTAGAATGTTTGTATGTCTGTTTGATCACTTCTGAGAGCAAAAAAACAATAACAGAAAGCTGAATAGGAAAGAAAAACTATGAATTAGCCACACTATGAGCAAGGCCTTAAGTGGGTTAGATGGCCAAGCTGTCGAACTCTAGTATAGTTACGTTTGTAATGTAGGAATGCATGGGTTCGATTCCTACAGCCGACAGGTTGTTGAAAAATTATCATATAGAGACAATCTGACAATAAAATATAAACAATAATACAATTTAATGGAAAATCACTGATGACGCCTGTCCAAAAGAAAAAAAAAAAAAAAAAGCAGAAACTAGATCTAGTCTGATTTGCAGATTAATAATGTGTTTATAACTTTGAAAAAAAGTTTATTCTTCTTCGTAACCTCAAACCTACATAATTAAAAAATATTTCCATTTGAAAATTTTTAATCAGCGATATCGCGCAAACCGTTCCTCTGTTTAAAGTTTAGACTTCATATTCGTAATAATCGGCAAAATATTTAAGAGTTTTGATGTATCGCGTTCCATTATAATAAATTAATATATTTTTTTATTTAAAAATTTTAAATTTTTTTTCACCTACACCTGTAATTTTATCGAAATTTAGAGACCTAAAAATTAAAACTTTTTTAAGTTTTTTTTTTTTCGATTGCATAAACTGAAGCTGGAAAATTCGAACGTCTTACAATTTAAAGTACCCTAATAAACAACCAGCCAAAAACCTCACCGCACGTCCCTGGTTCTGGTACGTATTCAAAGCAACTTCTACACAAGTTTTCAGTGTTTTATTCCGAACTGGTTTTGAGTAAAAATGTTTTAAATTTTCAATAAAAAATGTTCAATTAACGATATACCATTGATAAATATCGATATTTTATAAAAGTAAGGTAGCATTTTGTTCGTAGTTTTAGAAAAAAAAATTCGAAGGAATTCTCACTTAGTTAACGTTTAAAAATTTAAATTTCTTGCGGTGGGTCTCATACTGTAGGTTTAACTTTAACTTAACTAAAAACAAAATACAATGTCAAAAAAATGTACACAAAACAACAACAAATTATTGGGTTAACTACTAACCTAAGTTTAAACCTGCAGTATGAGACCCACCGTTATTAATTAAAATTTACTTTTTCAAAAACTCCGACACCTTCGATTTCTCAAAAAGAATTTCCAAAAATTATACTGTGTATTGCGCAAATTTCAAGCCGTAGTTTGGGATGTGCTCTCGATTTTTCTATTTCTTCGAATATTGAATTTTTTTTATGACACCATATATTACAATTGGCCTTCTTCGTATGAGCGATTTTAAAACCCGCTCTTCCGGGCATATTTTATGAAATTATTGGAAAAACTAATTCAGAAAAAATTTCAGCTCAATCGAAGAATTCTTTAAATTAAAATTTTGTACTATGATTTGCAAGGGGAAAAATTACTTTTTTTTGGCATTTTTTGAAAATACTGTATTTCTGAAAATGTCAATAGAATCGTAACCTAAACTGAATTACCTTTCTACTACACAGCAAAACCTTGGTAATATATAATGGTACTACTATGAATATTGCCTGGTAATATATCAAACCACTTACCCTTGCATTACCTTGGACCCTTACACCTTACCCTTGCATTACTTTTAATACAAAATTAATACGCTTGGATATTTTATTGGTATAAATAATTCGATATTCTAGAAAATTTTAGAAATTCTATTTTTTTGTTAAAAATCGGTGAATTTAAATTTGATATTCCGTTTAAAAAATTACAATTTAAACAAAATGTTTTTAAAAACTCCTTACCTGTAAGTTCAGAATAACATGTTACATCGATGGACATGCCCTTGTTAAAATAATAGCTTTGGTAATAGAAAAGTAAGAAGTTACCTACCCTTATTTCTTCTTACCAAAGTCATAATCGAGTAAAAGAAAGTTTTGCTGGGTAAGGCATAAAAATCCAAAATTGGTTGGAAAATATTTCAGTAATTGCAATTCCCACCCCAGACCATTGTAGAATTAAAATGAGATGAATTACGAAAATCGTGAAAAAAATTAATTAGTTTTTTCAAGAACTTACGAATATATACTTTGGTCTCATTGTTTCTTTTGGACTACGCTAACCATCCATCTATGGCTTTAAAGTTGCCTAATATAGAGTAGAATTTTTGCAAATTTTTATTGAAAAAATCGAAGACTTGACTCTAAAAAAGTAAATTTTAATTTTTAAACGTTATTAACTAAGTGAGGATTCATACATTTAAGGACGAACAAAATGATACCCTACATTTTAAGATATCGTTATTTACCATAAAATGTAAAACAATTTTACCCAAAATCAGTTTAGAATAAAAAGCTGAAAATTGGTGTGGAAGTTGCTTTGAATACTTACCAAAATATATCAAAAAATGAGCGAAATAGCGAAGAGGGTCGGGCCAAAAACTCGGTCATTTTTGCATGGAATGACCCATATATTTAAAATAACATTAATTTAGTCTTACTTTTTTTGTTACATAGTTTGAGTTCAGATATCATAAAAAAAAAAAAAAATTTGCAGACAACTCGACAGATACGACACATATGTTTAGCAACTTTATAATGAAATTTATTTGAACGGGATATTTATTAAACCATTTTTCGCCGACTGGTGATTATAATCACCAGCACTTTTACTATTCATAATTTGCTAATGACATGTTTTTTATTTAATTTTATTTTCGTATCAATTATTATGGGTCCTGTTTCTTTTATGATATAGTTAATATAAAAACGCTTTTTATTTACACTTCAGAAATATCAGCCGTGTATGCATATTCCGCCAATGGTGATTACAATTTCCAATAATTTTTCGGAAAATTGGAACTTAAAAATTTAGAATTTTATTAATTGGGCTCGGAATAGTTTTGATATAAATTTTCATCAAAATCTGTTGACGGGAACTGGTAGCGGCTAAAAATTGGTTAAATGAAAGAAAATAGCCTTTAGTTTGACATATAAAGTTTCTTTTTGTGAACTTTTCAAGTAATTGCAACTTTTGTGCTTTCAGATCTGTAATTATGATATTTTCCATTATATGCAAGCATTAGAAATTGTTCATTGGACGTGTATTTTGTGATACTAAACAAACTTGAATATTTTTTGATTGTTTGACTTTATTACCAATTGTAGTTATACCCAAATAATGTTATTTGTCTGTTGAAATAAATTTCCCTAGAGGGTTTGTGTAAATTGCAAATAAAAGTCTTATAAAAATCATGAATATATTTTTTAACTTAAAAAATAAGAATGAAAGGAAACTCATGATTTTTGTATGTTATATATATACTACTGTGCCCTGCCCCAATAATTACAAAGTTTCAAATTTTAATGTTAATATATTTTGTTCCAATCAGTTAAAAAAACAAACTTCGCGCATATAAAATCTATCAAATCCAAATTAAGGTCTCTTTCCCTATTAATAATAATTAAAAGTTATCATTTGTAATCAAGCTTACTGAGATTCGAACCAGAAGCCTTATGTATGTAGTTCATTGCCTTAATAATAATACTACCCATTTTAGGAATCTCTTAATTTCATATTTTTTTGTAAAATTCTGTCATCATTTCATTTAAAACATATAAAAGTCAGAAGAACTTTATTTTAAAATTGACTCTTATACCCTCGATTTAGGGTTTTCAAAAAAATGCAGACATGTCTTTAAGACGCCTTTAGTAATTATCTGCATCTGCTGACTTGTAACTTAGAGAATAGGCACAATACAAACGGAAAAGGAATCTTAAATCGTAAAAAATTAACAAAATAGCAACGGAAACGGAATCTGACTTTTACCACAGAGAACACATACAAAGTCAAGTTGTCTATATTTTTTATTTTTCTTCTTGCCACATTCCAACGTATTGTTGTTGTTTGACATTAGTTAGAATAAAAGGCTGTGAAGGTGTTATTGAATTATTGCTGTTTTCATATATTTTATAAATGTATTAAGTTAAATCCTATGATATTACTAATACATGTGCATGACGTCATCAACCATGTAATCGTACTAAATATAGTTGTACTGTGATTGAAATCATACGTTGTTTGTTTACAAAATTGAAGTGATTGTGTTAAAATACGGCAACATTAGTAAAATAATCTGAGAGTAAAAACAGGAGAATAAGAAATTACGCTGAAAAAATAAAATAAAGGCTGAGTTACCCAACCGTAACCGTATCTGTAACGAATCAGCTGTTCCGATACCACAAGAAGAAATGTATACGAATGGTTACGCACACGTAAATGTAGACGTACTTGCCGGATCATTCTGTTGAAAATAGAATTTTCTATCCGTCTTACGTGACAGCTAAAAACAGCTGATTAGTTTTGGTGGGAAAAAAATAATACAAAAAAAAGCAAACAACTTAAAAAACCTACAAGCAGTGCAAAAAATATAAAAATCTAATAAAAAATAGTGTACAAAAGTTTATAAAGAAAATGGATGATGAAAAATTGGTATTGCTCGTACAAAACCATGATTTGCTATACAACAAATTTAATAGGTCGTACAAAATACCAGAAGCTAAAAGAAAAGCTTGGATAGAAATAGCGAACGATATGGGACTTCCTAGTAAGTAAAAAGATGAAATATATTATTAAGCAACTAAAGAGAATTTTTCTTATTTAGTGGAAATTGTTACTAAAAGGTGGACAACTCTCCGTGATCGTTACGTGAAAGAAAGAAAGCAAGACAATCCTGCTTCTGGCAGTGGAATTAATTATAAATCTCGTTGGTACCTAATGAGCGCGATGGAATTTTTAGCTCCTCATATTACCCCACGCCCGTAAGAATAATATTTAAAATAATAAAGCTTATTTAAACTTTTTGTATTTTAGCATGCGATCCTCAACAAATATTGTAGACGAATTTATTCTATGTTCCCCCAGTTTCTCACCACTGACAGTGGACATTACTAATACTTCAGAATCATCGTCACCACTTCGATCACCTACTGGTTCGCCACTAGTATCTCCATCATCTAATATACTGTTTAACACAACTAAATCACTAAGAAAATCTAATGAACGAAAAACCACCATTCTGTCTCCCATTCAACTGTCAGCTATATCACCGTCTCCTAATAAACAGATAGACTTCACAACTCCATCATTACCGTCTTCTTCTAATGCACGGAAAACCGCAACACAACCGCCAGCTCCTAATGAAATTTTACAAAAGAAAAGAAAACAAAATGATTCCTCAGAAATTGATCTCCTTTTTTCTGAAGCCGTGTTTGCTTTTAAAACATATTGTGAATCAGAGCAAGAAAATAATAGAAAAGAAGAAAACGGCACGCTTGAAGGCTTTGGAAAAATGATTATATCCACAATTGGCACGATGAGTGCTAGGAAGCAGGTGACCGCAATGCAAATGGTAACGGCACTTGTAATGGATTTGAAATTAGAGCCGGATGATTGAATGGCTGTAAGCATTGCAATAAATTTCTGTAATATGTATATCTAATTGATCTCTCCATACCGAAACATAGTGAAGAATATTATTTTATATTCCTTTAAATCATTTCCTTATAAACATTAACGTAATTCGAGTGTAATCAAGTTGAATTTGTAGCTTTTTGAAAGCATGATTAAATTATACCTGAAATTAGTAGCATACTCCAACAATATTGGTACTTAAATTAAAGTATTGAATAAAACTTTAAATACGATTTTAAAGTTGGTCCGAAACCCGCTAGTCGGGGCTTATTCTGTGAGGATACTGAAAAACTAATCCAGAAAAAATTTCAGCTCAATTGAAGAATGTTTGAGCTATCCCTGGCCCTTCAAAATTTTGAAAATACTGGCTCTTAACTGATTTCTTGTAAACGTTAATAGAATCGTAATCTAGATTGAATCACCTTTGTACCAAAGTATACAAATCTAAAATCGGTTGGAAAATGTTTAAGCAACTGTAATTCACCCAGACCATTGCGGGGTTAAAACGGGATAAATTATGAAAATCGAAAAAAATAAATATTTTTTTCAAAAACTTTCAATGTTATAATCTATAAATATTCAGAAATAAATTTTTGTCCCTCTTGGATTATGCTAACCTTGTCCCATCCCAAATATCAGATTTTTTTTGTAAATTTGCAAAACTAATTTTGAGTTTTTTAAAGTTTTGTTCAACAAAATATAAAAAAAAGTATTCAACTAATAGAGTTTTTTAACTACACCTCAGAGAATAATTCTATTGAAAATTACAAATATCCCATTTTTACTTTGTTTAGCTATCTGTAACAAAATCTCTTCCGATTTTTTTTAACTCAGACAAAAGAGATTGTTTTCTGAAAATTTCGTGAAACTCCGACAACGTTAACCCTTGCTTTACGAAGTAAAAAGTGAAATTTTTGAAAATTTTCGATTTTTCCTGAAAGTATAGCAAAACATTATATTATTCCTTGGAATTTTAAGTGCCATTTGCCATAAAAATTTTTAATTCGGCATTTTCTAAAAAAAAAAAATTAATCTGTTTGACAGCATGGTGCCAAAATGATCCAATTTCTGTTAATGTTAACGCTATTTGGTTCAAAATTTTATGTAGAAACCAGAAGTTGTAGTTTAAAAATTGTGAAGGAAGGAGTTAATTTGGATTTACTTTTTTTAAACAATATTTTAAGGCTTTTAAATGAATTTTTCAGCCAATCAGCGTTATTTAACATTAAAAAAATTGGGTTATTTTGACACCATGGCCTCAAGCTGGTTAATTTTGATTTTTATTCTAAAAAATCCTTAATTACAGGTTTTTATGTCAGTTTTCATGCCAAATGGCACTTTTTTACGTTTTAAAAATTTGGGATCATTTTGACCCCATGTGCCTATAAGGATTAGCTTCTAACCCCTAAATTCATAAACGCTTTGTAAAATTATAGGAGGTTTATTGAACAAATTTTGTATGAAAATGACGTTTTGTAAACCTGCTATAACTTTACAAAGCATTTATGAATTGAGGGGTAAATTTTTATTACTATTTATAAAACTTTGTGTTAACAGAGTTATTTGTACATCTTTCACCAATATTTTGATATACTTTCAAGAAAAATCGAAAATTTTAAAAAATTTCACATTAGCCCTTGGTAAAGAAAGGGTTAACGTTGTCGGACTTTTATGAAATTTTCTGAAAACAATCAATTTTAGCTGGGTTAAAAAAATCTGAAGTAACTTTGTTATAGCTAACGAAAAAACAAAAATTAATACTATTATCTAAATTATTGTTACTGTTACCTACTTGTCTATTGATTTTGGCTGATATGGTTGATGTTACTGATATCTTTGCATGTAATGTAAACAAACTGATTGAACAAGCAGCCAAACAGCAGCAAGCACTTAAAGATCCACAATTACATGATGATTTAGCCGCAGCCTGTGATACATTGAAGAAACCTTTGACTATGTTGCTAACTGCCTCAAAGGTATATCCTGAGCTTGATTTGGCTAAACTAAATCGAGGCTTTATTTTGAAACAATGTGACGCCGTAGGACGTGTGGGAAAACACGCGATTTACGTCGTCAACTACGCAAAGCTGTTGTAGACCATGTCTGCGATTCATTTTTTTGGAACTACAACAACACTCATTGATCTTGTTGAAGCAGCAAAGAGGGGCAACGAAAAGAGAGTACTCGAAATAGCTGACATCTTTACCAAACATGCCGGAAAATTGGTGTAAGTGGCCGATCTCGTCTGTAGCATTTCCAACAACGAAGATGGTGTGAAAATTGTACGCTATGCGGCCGATAAAATCGAGAGCTTATGCCTTCAAGTCATCAATGCTGCGTCGATTTTAACCGTACGACCGAATTCAAAAGTGGCATAAGAAAACATGACGGCATACCGTCAAGCTTAGGGAGTTCAACAATTGATGACTTTTTGGCAGTTTCAGAAAATCATATTTTGGAAGATGTCAACAAATGCGCCATGGATCTGCAAGTAGGCGACGCCAAGGACTGGCACACCATTCTAGGAAGATCAGCACGAGTTTGTAACGTGGTCGAAGCTGAAATGGACAACTTCGAACCATGCATATATACGAAACGCGTTCTCGAAGCGGTAAAAGTTTTAAGAAATCAAGTAATGTCAAAGTTTGACCAACGTGTCGATTCAGCAGTTGATGCATTCATCAAATTCCAACAAACATTTAATTTGAGCCAGGGTACAGATATTGAATTTGAGCCAGTTAAAGACATGACTTTGGAAACTCGGAGTCGATCAAGTGTACATACGGTGGTCAAACTGTTGATGAATATCCTGATAGTGGAATATGTACTGCAAGAGAAGCCATGCGTAAAATGACTGAAGAAGATAAACACAACATTGCCTAACAGGTAGAACTTTTCCGACGGGAAAAGCTGACATTCGATTCTGAAGTGGCAAAATGGGATGATATTGGAAACGATACAATCTTTTTGGCTAAACATATGTGTATGATTATGACGAATTTTACACGTGGACGTGAACCGTTTAAAACTACAATGGATGTCATTAATGCTGCAAAGAAAATTTCTGAAGCAGGCACTAAGCTCGACAAGTTAACATGTGAAATTGCAGAACAATGTCCAGAAAGATTTATTGGCATATTTGCAACGCATTGCGTGTTACTTTCAGTCTTAAAAGTGGTCTTTTAAGCCAGTCCCAGCGAGTCACAAGTAGAAATAGGCACCATCATTTGGCATACTTATCCCAAATTATAAAAAAAACATTCCAGAAATGTAAATTGATTACCATTCATTTCTTTATGTGATAGTGTTTATCCTAGTGTCTTCAAATGCAATGAAATGTGCAAAGAAATTTGAAAATAACACACAAAGCAACAACAAAATTATTTTCGTTGTTGTTCTTTTGTGCGTTATTTTCAAATTTCTTTGCACATTTCATTGCATTTGAAGACACTAGGTAATATAGACTGAATTATTTTTTGTTCCTTGTTTTTATTAAAAATACGATATTTATATTTAAGTTTGTTTATTTACCTTATGCTTTGTAATAAATATAATTTAATTTTTCAAATGAAATAAAAAATACATTTCAAAACTATAACACAAAGATCCATTATTTATTTTTTTAGTAAAATTTTTTAATTAACCCATTTTTTATCAAGGTGCCTTTAAATACACACATACTTTTAAGAGATGAAACTTTAAGATATGAAATTTTTGGCTTTACAAATAAATTTTAAACTATTAATCATCATATAATTTTAAAACAGAAGAAATTTTTTTTTATAATAATGTCTTATAAGATAATTAAATCATCCTATATTGAAATGGAATCGCTCCTTCATTTTCGAAGTAGTTGGCCAGTCTATCTCTTATCTGTATTGCATTTTCAGATGACCTACGTGCATGAGAAATTAAGCGACGTAGTGGCCGAGCACCACTACCTCTAATTTCTTCACGCCAATCTCCTTCTTGAACCGTTCCATCTTCTCTTTCGCGATCTATAAAGTTTGCTGAGCAATACCAACGTTTATGGTCGTTCATCATAATAAAGTTATGTAACGCAATACATCCCAATACAATGGTTTCACAATTTTCCGGATAACACTCGATTTTTGTTAAAAGAATCCTCCATCGTGCACACAAAATACCAAAACTGTTCTCTATAACTCTACGAGCTCGCGATAATCTATAATTAAAAAGAGATTTTGTTGTGTTTAAGTTTGTTCCAGCATAGGGTCGCATTAAGTTTCTTCTTAAAGGAAACGCAGCATCGCCAACAAAGAAATGTGGAAAAGGTGTGGAAGAAGGGAATAACGGTTTACTTTGTGGCACAGGTATTGTATCAGTCACCACCGCCTGGCCAAATGGGCATAAAGGAAAAATTCCTGAAAATTAAAAAAATATTATTTCAATATGATTTTAAAGTTGGTCACTTTTAATCATTCATAAACGCTTTTTTATCGCGGATTAAAAATAGAAGTTGGATTTTAATCTTTGTCCAAAAGTGTTTTAGAACTTAATTTTTATCAGTAATTAAAAACGTAAATATTGCTATTCGATCGAAAGTGTAAAAAAATTAATCACCTTGGATTAAAAAAAGTTTTTATACTAAAATTTAGTCTTAAATAAAAAAAGTATTTTAAAACTAATTTTTTTTAAACTTTACATTGATAATGAATTTAAAGTTTTTAGAAAATTAATTTCAATCTCAATTTAAAAGTGTTTTTGATTCAGTTTTGGATTGAATAAAAGTTAGTTTTAATATTTGATTAAAAGTCTATGTCAAGTAAATTTAAATTAAAAATGTATACGATCTGGATTTATTATTGAGTTGAAAAAGTTTTAAAACATAGTTTTAATCTTGTATTAAAAGTATTTTTAAACTTAATTTTAATCTTGGATTGTTTCAAAACTTTTTTTCAATCTTTTATTAAGAATGTTTTAAATCTTGATATTAAATCGTTTGAAAAATAGATTTTATTGTTGATTAAAAACTTTTCTCAGACTGGATTTTATATTGATATAATTATTTTAAAACTTTATTTAAACCTTGGATAAAAAATGTTTTAAAACTTTAATCTTGGATTTAAATTGTTTTAAAATCATCGGTCAAAAGAGTTTTAAAACTTAAGCAAAATATATATACCTCCATCACTCTGACTTCCATAGCTTCCAATGCTAACGGCTGTAAATGTGTACTTAGCATCACATACAGCCATCAAAACTACACTAAAATATTTTTTATAATTAAAGAAACCTGATCCTGAGTTCGGCGGACACTTTATGGCTATATGCTTGCCGTCAATCGCTCCTACACAATTTGGCATGTTCCACATTTGTTGGAAGTCATAAGCAATGTCGCTGTATTGCTCAGTTGTTGGTTCACTAACATAAATTGGTGAAAGTACGCGCCACAATACACTGCAAGTCTCCAGAACAATTTTTCGGACTGTAGATTTCCCCAGCTTATGGCTCCATGCAATTGATTGCAAAGAAGCTCCGTGTCCTAAATGGCTGAACAAATATTTTTGAGCTTCAATAAATACAATAGTCGTGAAATACTTACAGCAATGTAATCGCAAGTCTTTCTTCTGGATGAATTCTTTGTTTGGGTTTTTTCAATGAACTACCAATCAACGTTAAAAGCAATTCGAATATGTTTATGGACATACGAGTATGCAAAAAAAATTGTTCTTCGTCCATACTTTTTATCTTTGAAAACACCTTCCGGTGGTATCCACTTTGGGAATAATCCTGATTTATTGGACGGACACTCCATCTTCTTCTACGTTTTTTTTGTTTAAGTTTATAATACATTCTAAATATATTTAAAAAGTTAAAAATAATGAACATTTTCTTTGTATCCATTTTTTTTATAAAATTGGTTGCAAAGTATTTTGAAACAAAACAAAAAATACACAATTTGCGCTTAAAATCAAATGATTGTTTTTTTTTGTATTTACAAAATGTCAAAAACATATGATACGTTTACGTGTATCCATAACTGCAATTTTTTGATCCGGCACGGTACAGCTACGGCACATTTACGTTTACGGTCCCATAATCCGCCCTTAAGTTTTATCTTTCACGGAAATCGGTGCACGATTCAGTGTTGCCAGTTTTTTTTCAGACTTTATCCCCAATTTTCAAATTGTTATCCCCAAAAATCCCCAATTTATATTTTCTTGAAAAAATTCGTATTCTTTGACATTTTTTTAAATTAATGTAAAAATACCATATTTATTTAATTCTTTTCGGTACCTTATACACTCAAACTCAATAAATTTTGTAATTCTAACAAATTATAAATTATATAAAAAATAAATTTAAATAATATCATAAAAAATGGGAGCCAAATTTTTTCGTTATAAATATTTCAGAAGCAAAATTTTTCGATTCATCAGCTTCAGACTTTTTGTTGCGTATGGTACTGGTACTGTATAAAAAAGTTTTAATATTTCAGCAGACGTATTGAATTTTTGACAATTGAATAACATGTAAAGTATATATTTAATTTAAGAAGAGCTTCTTATAACTCATATTACATCCGAATAACCTTAAATATTTTGGAACCAAAAGGAATTCAAATTTTCACCAAAAGGAATTAAGGTTTGTACGCACATTAACTTTCCAGACACAAATTTGTGTAGCCTAAAATCATGCACTATTATCATCATGCTTAAAAGAAATATATAAATATTTAGAATTATCAGGGTTAAATTCATAAAAATATAAAAAGGCAATAGTATGTTATCCCAAAAAAATCCCCTAAAATTTCATGTCATCCCCAATAAATCCCCGGATCCCCAAATGGAAAAAATCCCCAATTTGGGGATAAATCCCCTAAACTGACAACAATGGCAGGATTTTAATTGTCAAGTTATGTGGAAAAAAGGGGACTTTTGCATTTTGCTTATACGAGTACTCTTAAACGGTGCTGCTACCATTGAGTGCGTTTACCAGACGCTCAACTGTTGCTAATCCGCTACTCAACAATCTGGTGAACGATTTGATTAGCTACCGCTAAGTCAACATGTTGTTGTAGAGCTACCTTGTTTTGGTAGCGTAAAAATTTTACGCTACTTGTGAGCAGTTAATGATACATCAGCTGTCGTTTGTTTTTTTGTATATTTTTTTTAAAGAATAATAAACATATACAAATATGATTATAAAGGAATAAAAAATTTCGAAAAAATCAATGAAACATCTACAAATATTTTTTATTTTAAAACAAAAAGAAAAGTAGCATCGTTTACCAGATTAAGGTAATCATAAAGCGCTACATATCATTTGTAGCGGTAGCGGGTTTCTCTGGTAAACTTTCCCATTGTCTTTAGAACAAATTTTCTGGAATGATAAATACAGCAAAAAAAAACTATTAAAATCTAAAAAGTTTAATTATATGTTAGTTATACTGAAGTTAATTTCAAATCACAATTTAGTATGTTATTAAATAAACAAAAAAAAACTGAATATTAGTGGCAAAAAATTAATACCTGTTATATCTACAAAATTCAAATTGTATTTACTTTAAATTTAGTTGAATAAAATTAACAATACATCCAGCTAAAATCAACAGAAATTATTTATTATATTTATTGTTAAATAGTATACTACTGATTTCAGAAGAAAAGATTGTCAGTTATAAATATAAAATTTTTTAAGATGAATGAGGGAATATTTAGTTGATCTCTTATTTTTAAGTAAATGAATGTTCTTTTTTTAGTTTAAAAAATCTGTGGTTATCATACACAGAGTTAAATAGAATCAGCTGAGATATCTTAAGAATTAAGGTTCAAAGCAAAATAGAGTAATAATAACAAAGGATAAAAATAGAATTGTTCGTTGATGTTAGTCTAAGTTGAGTTGTTGATACGAAATTCGATTTTCTTTCAGCGGTCACATAAGTAGACGAACATTAAAATACACTATGCGACAGTCAAAATCGGGATGGGATGAAACCAACGGGAAATGTTATATCGGTCAAAAACAAGTTATACGTGTCCCGGCGTTTCGCTGGGTCACCCCTAGGAATCGAGATATATCTTTTTTTTGACATAACTCGAGAACCACTAGTCCGATTTTGCTCAAACAATTTTAAAAAAATTAAAAAATACAATTCCTTTAATCTGTTCATATAACGTTTTTCTATATATACTCAACAGTTTTGCCGGTAAAAATAAATGTTTGTTACCGCTACCATAAAAATCAATAACCTTTTGTTTATTACTTTTTTTTAATATTTTAGGCAAAAAATCTTTTTTTCTTCATACATTTATTTTTACCGGCAAAACTGTTGAGTATATAGAAAAACGTTATATGAACAGATTAAAGGAATTGTAATTTTTAATTTTTTTAAAATTGTTTGAGCAAAATCGGACTAGTGGTTCTCGAGTTATGTCAAAAAAAGACCACCAAAGGTCAAATCGATATATCTCGATTCCTAGGGGTGACCCAGCGAAACGCCGGGACACGTATAACTTCTTTTTTACCGATATAACTTTCCCCGGTAGTTTGAACCCTTTCCGATCACTGACCCCTACCATTTGTCTCACAGTGATATTAGCCCACACAAGACGAAATACACTGATGATGGCTTTGTAGCGAAAGCCGAAAATACGTATTCTGTATTGGTGGTCTTATCGTATTCTTTCAAATATATTTTTATTCTTTGTAATTTACTTGTATAAATTGTATCATCTTTCTTTGATTTGAAAATAATTTAAACAGAAAGTGATATTAATTTATGATCTAGAGTCAAACTAAAAAAAGAACATTCATTTACATATAAAATTTTTTGATAAAATTATCATAAAGAATTGTTTGCTGGTTTTATTTTAATTAACTAAAATATGGCTACAGTTTTGAAAAATTTAACAGATTTTTTTGTGGTGTTCAGCAACCAGATTCTGCCGATTTCAACAGTTTTTCCTGCAGGGCTCTTTGAGCTTATAATTATTAAGTACCTAACTTTGGCAAAAAATTTACAGACTAATTTCTGTTAGTGTATATTAACAAAGTTTGGCAACAATTTACGTATACGATATGTAGTTATATCTAATTTATGACATTCAAACATACATATTTTTTTGTATCGAGTCATTTTCAACTCAAACAATAATTTTTGCAATACACAATGTCGCAATGTTTAGTTGGTTGAAACTTTATAGTTTATACTATAAAAAAATATATAACATCCCAGCAAAAAAGTATCGAATTAGTTCAAAAACAATAGAGAGGCGACAATTGCTGATTTTTCTGATCTAATGCTGGTATTTTAGACAGGTTCGTAAACTTAACACATAATGTCCTTATATACAAGTATAATTAGTGACAAAAATGCATATGGTTTTACAAAAATACATAATTGAAGAAAACACAAATTTTTTTTAATATTAATCCTATACTAAATTATTTTTGTTTTTAATTGTATGCTTATATTTATTTTACAAATGTCCATATGTTACAAATAAAAGATTGAACACATTTCATATTTTTTTTTTTTTTTTTTTTTGATAAAACCTCTAAGTCCGAAATTTTTGGATGTAAGTTAAACTTGGTTTAGTTAAGCCAAAACCAAAGGTTATAATAAAAATATCTTCATTACTAAACCATAATTCCAGTTGCAAACCACTTTAAACTACACGGCTAAAAGTAATTGTTGAATAGAATTCAATTAGATATTGCAATTGAATCTGTATAATGGCATCAATTTATTTCACAATACTTTTTAAAGCTAAACAACGGGTTTGAAGGATTCATAATCCATAACATTTAAAGCACTTCTTTAGATCCATATTTTTACTTATTCAAAAGATGTGACTTATCACCACACCCCAAATACTAATTAAAAATAACTTTGAAAAATAACATAAAAAAATGTAATCTTTCATAACCCTATACACTAATAGAAAAAAGTCCGTAAACAAATTTTGTTAAAACTACTAAAAATTAGTCAAAAATGATGCTGAAGAAAAAACTGCTAAAACTAGCATATTATTTTTGCTATATATTAGTAATATAGGAAAAGCAAAAATAAAACTGTTAAATGTATAGAATTTTGGTTATATTTGAGTTAAATTTTTGTAAATGGAGAATAGCAAATTAACCTGCTAAAATCAGCAAAAAATTTTGATAAATAATTAGTAGCCCAAAAAATAAAAATAAATTAATTTTCGAATTCGACTTTTTTTTAAATGCAAATAAAAGTCGAGCCTTTTGAAAACAGCAGTCTACAATTTTTTTTGGAAATAGTTCTGCTGATTTTAGCAGTATAAACTGCTATTGGCATTCTACTAAATTTAGCTTAAAAATAGCAAAAATTTTGTAGATATAACAGTTTTTTTTTTGCTAGTCTACAAATTTTCTACAGAGTTTACAGTACAATTTGTTATTTTCAATTAACTAAAAGTTAACTTAAATATAACTAAAATTCTGTAAATTTAACAGTTGCTTCTAATTTTAGCAGTTTTTTTCTGCAGCATCATTTTTAACTAATTTTTAGTAACTTTTTCTGCTATTTTCTGATTTATTTCTATGAGTGGACATTAAACCGTACCTCAAAAAAAAAAGTTCGCCGTACACCCTCCATGATGTATTTTTGGAAGGCGATTTCAAAAAAAATTTTTCTTTTTTGCCGACCGTAGGGGTCGCCTTTTTTAATTTTTTGTTTTAGCTTTGGCATTTAAAATCAGATTTTAAAGTGTGATATACCGATTTTTTTGCCAGTGTTTTGCTATATAGTAAAAATCCAATTAAAAAAAATTTAAAAATCAACCCCTACGTTCGGCAACCAATATATAAAAAAAAATTTCTACTGGGTTTAGCGAAAAACTTCCTTAGCAAAAGTTTAATGATTTTTTGCGAGCTTTAATTTTCTGACATTAGGATTGTACATTAGGGTGGTAGCAACAGAGATCTGGTGGGTAACTAATAGAACGGGATACTTGAGGTCAAAATGTCCTTAGAGCAAAACACTGGTCTCCTCGAGAGAAACACATCGATGTATCATACTTTAAGATCCGACTGTAAATGCCAAAGATATAACGAAAAATGTAAATTGGCGACCCCTACGTTCGGCAAAAAAAAAATAAAAAACTTTTTTTTGAAACCTCCTTGCAAAAATACTTCATATTGAAGGGTGTACGGCGCACTTTTTTTTTTGCCTGTAGGGTGGTACGCTCTAGTGCGCATACCACTTTTGATTGAGTAAATTTTTAGCAGTTTGGATTACTTCCGTCCTATAACAACCCCATGTTAAAATCAAGCATGTTTCACCTCAATTTGAACTACAACTGAATCGGTATATGTGATCTTTTTCCGCTCTTTTTTTTTTGCTGGGAACATGGTAATAATACCACTACTTCAAAAAATATTGTTAGGACATTTTTATGTTTATTATCGTAGTAAGGAATTTCAGAACAAATAAACAAATACACAAATAAACCAAGCAAATAAAAATTATTACCAGGGCTACAAATTTCATATAAATACTTTTATGTTTATAGTCGTTAGTCTGAGAACAAAGTTAACCAAATAGCTTTAATCAACAAAATGGATTTGTTAATGAAAAGTTTTGCAAATTTTTTATTATTATTTTAAGCATATCTTTTGAGTTTATAAAGAAATTATATCTTAAACAAAGTAAATTTATAAACATATTCAAATTACTTTTCAGCTTAAGCAAATAATAAAATAGAATATTATCAATAATAAAATATTAATTGATAATATTCCTTTAGAAAAACGTGCAAGTCCACATAATATAATCGATTTCGTGTACTTTACGTTGTGTGTACTTACGCTATGAGATACTTGTGTATAACAATTGTATATGAAACTTAGAACATTTGAAATTTTCATCAAAAAAAATTTCTAACTAACATGCCACTATACTTGTGTGTACTTGCGAAGTATATTGCCTTGTTGGCCCTTACAATGCGGCCATACCCTGGGTAAAGCAAGCCAGCTTATGTGTAAGGTTTGAAAGTATTGTGTTTAATTTTTGTTTTACAAAATTTTAAATGTTTTAAGTTTCATATACACTTGATATACACTAGACCGTACCACCTTACAGGCAAAAAAAAAAAAAAGTGCCCGTTACACCTGCAAATATAAAGTATTTTTGCAAGGCAATTAAAAAAAGATAGCCTTTGTTAATTTTTCGTTATAATTTCGGCATTTAAAGTCGGATTTTGGAGTAAGATATATCGATTTTTTTGCCTCGAGGAGACTAGTGTTCTGCTATAAAGGAAAAATCCAATAAAAAAATTTAAAAAGGCGACCCCTATGTTCGGTAACCAAAAAAATAAAAAAATTTCTGCTGGGTTTATCGAAAAACTTCCTTAGCAAAAGTTTAATGATTTTTTGCGAGCTTTAATTTTCTGACATTAGGGTGGTACATTAGGATGATATCAACTGAGATCTGGTGGGTAACTACTAGAACGGGATACTTGAGGTAAATGGCCCTTAGAGCAAAACATTGGTCCCCTCGAGAGAAAAACATCGATGTATCATACTTTAAGATCCGACTGTAAATGCCAAAGATATAACGAATAATGTAAAATAGGTTTTTGAAACCTTCTTCCAAAACGAGCGCGCGTGAGCTTAAGTATGAACAAAATGCTTATCTTTCGCAGCTGTGTGGCCTAGGCTACTTACTTATCATTTATCATCCCTTCATTATAATAAACATCATTATTATTATTAATTTTTTTTTTTTTAATTATATTTTTTCAATGCAATTTTACTTTATAATGGTTTTTAAATAAAAAAAAAATCTTATTTTAAAAACCAAAGTCAATGTTGCATTAAAATTCTTAAATTGTTCAGATGTCTTCTATACGTGATGGAAAAATTTTTGAATGAGATTTGGATCTTCAAGCAAAATATATCAAAAACAAGTAGAAGGTGTATTTTCTTTAGGAAATTGAAGTTAGTGAAAAACGCCAAATAAAAAACTGAAAAGTGTCAACCTAGCTAACAAAAAATAATGCCGGTTTTATACAGTATAAAAGCGCTTAATCTGTCGCGAAAGGCACTTATTTGGCATCGCTGCTAATATAATAGTGATCCCAAGATGGAAAGTAAAGACAATAAATATAAAATCCCACAGTTGTAATGAATATACTTTCAAACTTTTGAAAGAAAAATAAACATTTTATGGAAACAAAATCTTAACTTATTCAGAAAATAGCTTAAAATATATTAAATTATAACCCATGTGAAAATCGAAATATATATGAACATACATGATCATACATTGTCTCGTGTGTGATCATGCATGGGCATACATAGTCATATACGTACATGCATAGTTCAATGTATGACCATACATGATCTCATATATTTCCATATACCTTTGGATCCGAAAATTGAGGGTATATGGAGGTATATGGCCATATATGATCATATATGAGCATACATGAATCATATGTGAGCATATATGGTCATATATGAACATGTACGGTCATATACCCTCAAATTTCGGATCCAAAGATATATGGAAATATATGATATCATGTATGGTCATACATTAAACTATGCATGTACGTATATGACAATGTATGCCCATGCATGATCATATACAAGTCAATGTATGATCATGTGTGTTCATATATATTTCGATTTTCACATGGGAAGTTAAATATTAATAGAACAAACTATTTTGCATGCCCATGTGAAAATCGAAACATATATTAACATACATTATGAAACATTGACTTGTATATAATCATGAATTGGCATAGATAGTCATATACGTCCATGTATAGTTCAATTTATATATTTTCATATATTTCCATATATATTCGGATCCGAAATTCGAGGTTATATGACCGTACATGTGCATATATGACCATTAGAGTTGTCAAGTATTCGACCTATTTGAAAATCCGATTTTTGAATATTTCTAAAAACCGCCTTTTTGAAAAACCGATTTTCGGTTTTTTTTAATTCGAATAACCGGTTTTTCCGGTGTTTTAAATAATCATTTTGTATTGCTATATATGCAAATTTTCTTTTAAAACTTGCAAAGAATTGCTAACAATCTTGAAACTTACTATTTTCTTCCTTTCGTGAAAGCAATTCGCAGCGTAAATCATTCCATTAGTGCGACCTTTAAAACTAAAAGTTATTACATATTTCCAAAGGCACTGTTTGGGGTTTTTTTTTTAATAAAAATGCTATTAACCTCCATAAAAACAAAAATGATTTTTCACTTGCTCTGGAAGTGTTACAAAATTGCGGTGGAAGTTTCTTCGCATTAATTTAATAGACTGGAAGTTCAAATCTTACTGAATGTCGCAAAAAATAACTTTTGCCTTATGAAGATTGTAGTTTTCCAATTCATTTGAAACAGTTTGTGACTTTTAAAATTTTTGTTACAATTCGGTTTCAAATCGAAAAATGTTTTATCACTGTGGGAGAAAAGCTAAAAAATAAGAAAAAAAACTCCTTTTATTTAATGAGGAAATGATAAAATTGGGCTTATATGAATTTTAGGACAAACTTTTAGATCTTTCTTATTGTCAAAATATTATGACTTTTTTAAGATAGAGAGAAAACCCTACTAAAAAAAATTATATGACTTTTGATATTATATGTAATTATATCCGAAAAATGAGAACATCTAATTGTATCAAATTAGATCGTATTATGATCATATTAGATCTAATTTGAAACAATTAGATCTAATTTTATGGAATATGATATGGTTTTATACAATTTTATCCGGATTTTGTCCTCATCCAAATGTATCAAATATAATGTAATCATATCCAACTAGATATGATGGTATATAATTCGATACAGTTATACATAATTATATGAGGCATATGTAACTATATATAGGTCTATATATAATTTGATATTGTAATATGTTGCATTATATATTGTACAATATATAATAAGATATAGTTATATATTTAGGATATAATTTCGTAAAATTATATAAAATTATATCTTAGTATATATGTTCCAGTATATAATTATACAAAATTTTATATGATAATATATATGACTATATCAAAACTTTTTTTACTTGGGAATGTAGAATTCTGCAAAATAAACAGTCTCTTGAAAGAATTTTAACATTTTTGTTTCGAAAAAACTAATTATTTCATAATGTATGTCATAGCAACGACAAAGTGAAAAACCCTACCTAAAGGAGAGAATCAAACATTAAGGGTCATATGCATAATCATTTTGTAAAATTTTAAGCGACTAATAAAACAAATTTTCCATACAAAATTCTTTTTATAAATGTGTTATAAGGTTTTCAAAATATTATGCATATGTACTTAAATATTTTGCAATATATTTGCATAAACTGTTGAAAAAATGAAGAAAATTTATTAGAAATTTTTACCTTATAAATATTCGAAAAAGTCGAATTATTCGACACCAAAAACCGGTTTCTCGAATAATTTGAAAGCCGACCTTTTTCAAAAGCCATTTTAAAAAATCCGGAAATATAGAAAACAACCGGTTTATCGAATAATTCGGAAACAGGTTTTGACAACTCTAATGACCATATATGATCATATATGGCCATATACATCCACATACCCCCAAAATTCCGATACAAAGACATATGGAGATATATGAGGTGTGAGGCCATGTATTGAACCACACATGGACGTATATCACTATGTGTGCCAATGCATGATCACATACAAGCCAATGAATGATCCTGTATTTTCAAATATATTTCAATTTTCACATGGTTGGTTTTTATTCTAAAAACCGCCGACAAGTGCAATCGTAGGCGTTATATTTCCGATGCTCTTCGAATATGGTCATCCCTACCATATCTTTTCTTTGTGTGTATTATAATTTTTACCCGAATATATATTAGACGAACTCCGGATTATTTGTTTTAAGCCACCAAAATAATTAAAATTTTTTAATTATTTTGGCCGGCCACTTTTATAATTAATGTTCTTTTAAATGCTATAATAGTGGTATTTGAATTTTTGACAACTGTCCAAAAATCCCTTTATAATGTTGTTTTAACAGTAGCTATATACAACCCCATTAACTATTTAACAGCTTGCGTTTAGTACATTTATTGGCATTTTTTGTTTAGCTTAAAAGCTCTTTAATGCAAAGTTTATTAAATGTATTATATGATCCTAATGACTTTATTACCGTATTACAGTAAAATAATATCAATGGTGCATGCAAGTTTTGAGAAATTGTCGCAAAATGTGTTACACAAAAATGTTCCATAATGACTAAAATTGTTAATATGTCATTAGATTATATACATTAGAGACGGCCGAAGTTGAAAAATTTTTATTCTGAAGTTACAACATCGCCTAAGAGATGTAGAGAAAGATAAAATATTTAAAATTGGTTAATATCAACTGTGTTCAGTAAGCTATTGCAATTTACGAGCTCTGAAAAATCATCAAAATTTCTAACATCTCCACCGCCGAACACAAATGTGTCAAAATTTTTTAAATCGGTTGAAAGTATGGAAACTCTGTTTTTAACGAAAATTTATGGGCACTGTGTTGGAATAGTTAGCGCGTTGGACTGTTACATACAAGGGTGCGGGTTCGATATCCAGCGACAACAACATCATTTGTAAAAAATATCGTAGCATTCTCGTTCGGTGTTCTCAAAGCACTTATCGCCACCGAAGTAAAATAATATAACAGGGCTATAAACTTAACAGCCTCAACAAAGTTCGCCAACTGTCCATCAGATAGCGTGCAACAACTGTTTCAAGAATCAACATCTCGCACAATTAGAGTGTTGCCATATTTGAAGCACCACCTTTCATCACTTGTCTAACCCCTTTCCAAAGAAAGCAACACGGTAATTAATAGGAAAAATTTCTGAGTGTTGCTCCTTTAAAAAAATAAATAAATAAATGATATTTGTATTGTTAATTTAGGTGGTATTTGAAAAATTCTTAATTATTTTTTTGACACAGGCAGAACCTGTATAGAATAAACTTCTCTTTATATCAAATTTGTTACGGTATATATTGATTAGATTTAATCAAAGGCCAACATTTTGTTTGGGATTTCCAAATATTAATTTATTTCAGTGAAGTTCATTTTCGTCTATTGATACATAATTCCCACAGATGCAAATACGAGCATTTAAACTAAATTCTTTGTTTCTTTTTTATTTCTAATTATTAGAATATTAAGTGTACCAAAATTTTCGAAAAAAAGATTTACCACACGATATCAATTAACCGTCGTTTACCAGAAATGCAAGAGGTTAATCAATTTTCCATATTTTACTATCCTCTATTTGGAATCTTTTTCCACAACTTTTGTGCAGAATCTAAAGTTTTTAAACTTCAGCCCACCCTAGTATGCACATTAGACCGTACCTCAAAAAAAAAAAGTTCGCCGTACACCCGTAAAATAATTTTTTTTGCCGACCGTAGGGGTCGCCTTTCTAATTTTTTGTTATAGCTTTGTCATTTAAAATCGGATTTTAAAGTGTGATATATCGATTTTTTGCCTCGAGGAGACCAGTGTTTTCCTATATAGTAAAAATCCAATTAAAAAAAATTTAAAAAGGCGACCCCTACGTTCGGCAACCAATATATAAAAAAAATTTCTACTGGGTTTAGCGAAAAACTTCCTTAGCAAAAGTTTAATGATTTTTTGCGAGCTTTAATTTTCTGACATTAGGGTGGTACATTAGGGTACATCGATGTATCATACTTTAAGATCCGACTGTGAATACCAAAGATATAACGAAAAATGTAAAATCGGCAAAAAAAAATATAAAAATTTTTTTTTTGAAACCTCCTTGCAAAAATACTTCATATTGGAGGGTGTACGGCGCACTTTTTTTTTGCCTGTAAGGTGGTACGCTCTAATGCACATAGCACGTGAAAAAAAATCATTAAACGTTTCCCAGTGTAGAAACGGTAATGACATATCATTATTTTTGGACTACCAGTAATGACACCCACTTACCTTCTGCATTATTTTAAAACATATAATAATTAATTACTGATAATGACTTACTTTTATCATTATTTCAAATAGAAAATAATTTTCTAGATTTTTTTGAAAATTTTTTGAAATCTATTTTTAGACTCAATATTTTTTAAACACTGGTAAGGATATATGTAACCACATATTTTTTGATTTTTTGTATGTTGGAGAGTAAGCTTACTTGTGTGCAGCAGGTCATTTATGTTTTCATCATGTCGATATAGCTCAGATGGTAGAGCTATTGACTGGCAATCTGTAGACCCAGGTTCGATTCCCGCACCAGAAAATTTTATTAAAAAAAAAAAATACAATAAAAAATATTTTTTTTATATAATTTATTTTTTTGAAAATCTATTTTTAGACTCATTATTTTTGACAATACTGGTAAGCACATAGGTAACGATATATTTTTTGATTTTTCGTATGCTGGTATGTAACGCCAACTCATTATTTTTCGCGACATCGCCATATAAAGGTAATAAGAAATGTAATAACAAAAGTAATGTAAAAGTAGTTACCATTACCAAGTATGTAGTTACATAACAACATATCTGGTAATGATTTTCTACACTGGGTTTATAATAGTAAATTGCTTTTCCCATGAACAAATTTCATTAGTATTTTAAATTATGAACTTTTAATTTCATAAATAATACACAATCACAAAAAAAGTGTCAATTTTTCATCAGAAAGATGAAATTCAAAGAAATTCCACATATTTTCTTTTACATGAAACATACGTATACAGCAGTTCCTTCACGTAAAACCTACACAAATTACTATCCTTTCAAGAGAATTTTGTGTAGCCAGCAATCAAAAAATAGCACCATTTTTAGTTTGAATTTTGACACGCTACAGCACGAAGTGGGCAGGATGTAATGAGTTTGTGCTGATGTTTGTAACACTAAATAATATTGGATTATTTTTTAGTATACACGTGTTCCCACGCAAATACAAAATATTATTATTATGAAATTCAAGTGAAGTGAATTATAATAAAATTTCTTTATTCAATTAGTAAAATATTGAAGGAATAGGCGATTTGAATGATTCAAGTTGGGAATTTATTTAAAAATATGAGTCTAAAAGTAGATTCTTAAAAAAGCTTATACGAAAAACGGAATATTAGGTAAAATCACCTAATGCAAAACTGCTCAAACTTGTGCATCAAATTTGTGCATGCAATTTTAAGAGACATTTACTGCAGTGCATTAAATATCTGGATGCATATAGAAAAAATATGGGTTGAGACTATCATTTCATGATAGGGAATACGACATGATCATTAGTATGAATCTGGTTATCACAACACGACCGTAAATGGATCATTGTGGATGATTTTGTGATCACTATGAATTTTATTATGATCATAGTGTGATCATTTCTTATGTAGACTCATTAGCAGATGATCTTAAATCATAGTTTTTCTGCATTCGCATTTATTTATTTATTTTAGGAATAAATAAATAAATAAATAAATAAATGTATTAATATTGATAAATATTTTTTTTTAGAATTTAAGAGAACCCTAGTTTTTATATAATCATTTATGATTTTATACAATTACATCTCGTCGAGTATTGTGAAATGCATATTTTTATATAATTATATCAAAAGATATTTAATTATATAAAATCATATTAACCAGATCCACCATTTCCTGGATCAAATCATATATGGGTTATCATAATTATTTCTAAAAATATATTATTAGATCCGAAAATCATAAATGGTTATATAAAAAATATTTTTACTCGGGACGATCAAATTTTAGACTTTATTTTTAAAATTGAGATATTTGCAAATTTCTAAATTTCGCAAATGAAATTTTTAATATTATTTTTAAGATTTACCTTTACTTTGAAATAATTGAAATGGCAAATAAAAAGTTATTTGAAATCATTTCCTTTTATAATAAAACATGAAAGAGCTCGAATTTGATTAATTGTCTGCGCTACAAATATCTGAATTCCGCAAATAACATTACTAATATTTACATTTTCTTTAAAATAATTGAAATTAATAAAAATAAGATATGTATTGGTATATTTATATTCGTTTGATAAAAAATTAGTCTATTGAATGAAATATTTATCAATATTTTATACCCTCTAAATAAGACTCGAGTTAGCAGGATGAAGTGGTAGTTGTCAAGACACTTGTAAAATGTATATCATTTTTTTTTTAATTTTACAGGAGAAGTAGAAAACGTTATAAAATGAAAAATATTTCAGATATAAAAACAAATTATCGAATATGGGCTTAAACACAACAATTTTTAGATTTGGTCACAAAAGTCTAAAAATTGGTAGAGGCATGTAGTTTAACCTAATGGATCAATCAAAAAAAAAAAAAAAACGATTTTGATTTTTTTGATGATACGTCCTTTTGGATTTTCGAAGACGATATATATTAGGGGCTTCAAAATCGTATGGGGAAAGGGGACGTATTCCGTTTAGAGTTCCCTAGAAATGACAGGTTTTTATAACCTTTTGTATGTAGATTTACATATAAATTTAAAAAAATTTTTTTGTTATCACTTAAGGTTATGTCTTTCAAGATTTCTCCATAAGTTTTGGTACACAATAAATATGAAATAAAATATGAAATAAAATCTATTAAATTGTTAACTGTTTTCCAAGTATTCGCAGTTTTATGATATTTCGAAAAACAAAAAATATAAATATAATATTTGTTAAGAAGAAGAAGCAACATTTTTTTCAAAGTTATAAACACATTACTAATTTGCAAATCAGACTAGATCTAGTTTCTGCCATTTTTTTATGGACAGGCTTAATCAGTGATTTTCCATTAAATTGTATTATTGTTTATATTTTATTGTCAGATTGTCTCTATATGATAATTTTTTCAATAACCTGTCGGCTGTAGGAATCGAACCCATGCACTACCACATTGCAAACGTAACTATACTAGAGTTCGATAGCTTAGCCATCTCACCCACGTAAGGCCTTGCTCATAGTGTGGCTAATTCATAGTTTTTCTTTCCTATTCAGATTTCAGTTATTGTTTTCACTCTCAGAAGTGATCAAACAGACATAAAAATATTCTACTTTTGATTTTTTGTTTATCTTCTTATCTCCTCCTTGTAACATTTTTCGCAAATGTTGCCACACTGACCTATGATTTTTACGTTCAAGTGCAGGCAATTTGGCAATTTAATGGAAAATCAATGATGAAGCCTGTCCATAAGAAAAGGCAGAAACTATATTTAGTCTGATTTGCAAATTAATAATGTGTTTATAACTTTAAAAAATTTTTTATATTTCTTCTTAACCTCAAACCTGGTTAATTAAAATTAATACAAATGCATATTAATTGCATTTGTTCTATATGGCGCGTTTGAAAAAACAACACTTTACAACACAAAAAATTATTATAATTTTGAATTTTTTTGAGCCAGTCTGCACGTAAAAAATTATGTTAATATAAAAAGTTTAATGTTTTCATTGAAGCTATAATTCAAAATTAATTAGATCACCATTGCAGGAAGGAATTTTAAAATTTAAAACTTTATTAAAAACTAGACTTCACATAGACAACGGTTTTTGGGAGAATAAAATTAAACTAAGGAAAGAGTTCCATAACACCGGAAGCTAAACTGAAAAAGTTTTAGAAAAAAACATTTTTTTATTAAAATAGTTTTAAACAGCGATATCGTGAAAACCATTTCTCTATTTTAAATTTAGACTTCATATTCGTAATTATCTCCAAAATATTTAATAGATTTTATGTCTCGCGTTCTATGGTAATAAATTTTGAATTTTTATACCCTACACCACTATGTGGTCAGGGTATTATAAGTTTGTGCTGATGTTTGTAACACCAAAAAATATTGATCGTAGACCCACCTTATAGTATACCGATCGGTTCAGAATTTTTTTTTATTTCCATTTAACGATGTCCGTCTGTCCGTCCGTCCGTCCGTCTGTCTGTCTGTCCATGCAATCTTGTGCGCACTCTACAGGTCGCAAATATTAAGATATTTTGATGAAATTTGGTACGCAGACCTATGTTGGCCCAAGGACGAACAAGTTTGATTTTAGTGAACATCGGTCCATGTTTAGACCTAGTGCCCATATAAGGGTCCTACCAAAATTATATTGTTTATATGCTGCAGGTCGTAAATATTAAGATATTTTGACGAAATTTGGTACACAGACCTATGTTAGCCCAATAACGCAGCCTATTGATTTTGGTGAACATCGGTCCATGTTTAGACCTAGTGCCCATATAAGGGTCCTACCAAAATTATACTCTTTATACCCTGCAGGTCGCAAATATTAAGATATTTTGATGAAATTTGGTACATAGACCTATGTTGGCCCAAGGACGAAGCCTATTGATTTTGGTGAACATCGGTCCATGTTTAGAACTAGTGCCCATATAAGGGTCCCCCCAAAATTGGCTTGGTTACAAACTGCAGGTCGCAAATATTAAGATATTTTAATGAAATTTAGTGCGCTGACTCACATTATAGAAAATTTTGACACAAGCCCCATTTTAACACATTCGAATTTCGGATCCAAACAATACACCAGACTGGTGTAGGGTATTGTATAGTCGGCATGCCCGACTTTAACCTTTTTACTCGTTTTTATATAGGGTTTTGCAATAGGTACTTGACAACTTTGAATTTAATTTGTGTACGCACTAGGTTCACTGATCATCTAAACTGCTACTTTCCTTTTTTCAGTAAACTCACCATTTTCATCATGGTAAAGTACACGAACGAACAACATATGCAAAAATGTACTACCGAAATTCGGAGTCGGTGGCCGCAACTTTAAGAGCATTAACTCCAATTTTCGGTCGTTATTCTCGCACTAGTATACAAGAAATAACAAGTTTAGTGCAAAAATTTGAGTCTACACATTGTGTGATCCTGCCGTGCCAGTGAGACAACGGGTTGGTCTAGTGACCAAAATATCGCTGCCGTTCAGGCGCCCGTAGCAAACGATCCAAATCAGCCGATTCTGCGGCGTTCTCAAGAACTGGGCATCGCCAAGTCCACTTTATGGCGAATTTTGCGTAAAGATCTTGGTTTACACCCATACAAGCTGACTCAAGAATTGAAGCCGATGGACCATTTGATGAGACGTACGTTATGTAAAAAAAAAAGTTGTCAAGTCCTTATTGGAAAACCCTATATTTGCATATTTTTAATTTTTGTTCACCACAATTTTATCGCCATTTACGGACCTTAAAATTAAATTTTTTTAACTTTTTTTTTTTTATAATGGAATAAATTTCTAAAAGATAGCCACATTGTTGGTGCCGTGAGTAGCTGGTAAATTCGAACGTCTTGCTATTTAAAGAACCCTAATATATATTTAATACTCGTTCAGTTAATGGATTAATTTGTACTTATCCCACAGAAATTAGTTTTCTTCTATTTTATATTTGCTCTGCCAATAATTATTTTATTTTTTTGAAATTTTTCAGAAATTATTTTTTTTTTTTTGTTGAAAACCATAATATATTTATTTTATTTAAAATAATTTTTAGTTAATTTTTTGGGATTTTCATTTAAAATATATTGCGTTATTATTTTATACTAATATTCTGCAATAAGTGAATATTCTGATTTAATATGCCGAAATTAAAATATTTACCAAATAAAATAATAAATTTAATGAGAATTTATAAAATTTGAGAAAACTTTATTTAAAATATCAGTTAGTAATACTTAAACATTTATAAACATTTATAAAAAAAAAAAACAATTACAGGAATAAAGAGATCAATAGTTTTAGCTATTGTTCCTTTTTTATACAATAAAATACTTTTGAGCGAAACAATACACCAAATGTCACAATACACAAATTGCAGTTTTGAAGAATTGTTTAATCTGTTGCATTAATTTTTAATTGTAACCTTTTGAAATAATTCAACAAATGGTTTTAATTGAAAAAAGTTGGACAATAATTTTTTATGTGTACAAATATCCAAAACAAAGTCGCATTTGCCGAAAGATAATATTGGACAATACATGCGAATTTGGCAATCAGTTTAATTTGCATGTGCCAAAAGAACATACATTTTTTTTTTTTTTTTCTTAAAAGAAAATAAAGAAACCTTAATAGTTATAATTGCCATGCTTTTACCTGACACAAAACATATACATACCTATATCGGCACACTAACACACACACACACATATTTAAATATATGTATGTATATATAAATGGAACTATATTTTAATAAAGCCAAATTACCACGTAACATAATGAAAAGAAAATAACAGTTATAAACAACTGTTTTTGTGTAGAAGGTTAATAAACATTTTATTTTGTAATAAATGTAATAAACACAAACACTTTAATGTTACATTACACAAATACGTGCGCAAACACATGCATACACACATACTAATAGTTATACACCATTTTGAATTTATTTCACATTTATGCATTTGTAAAAAATCGTCATAGTTTAATAAAACATTCTTGTAATTTTATTGAAAATTTGATTTAAAAATATGTAGAATTTAAAAAAGAATTGTAAATGGTGTTAATTACGACCGTAGCCAGGAAGCGTATTTGAGGGTATTCAATATTTTCTGCAGGCAGAACAAAATTTGTTGTCTTATCCAAATTTGGTTAACAATTTCAAAGCCTTAACAAATTTTACCTATATATATATTAATTCCTATGGTTCCCGGTTGGAACAAAGGGCCGTAATGAAATTCATCCATTTTGATCAGTCCGGTGCGATTAGTTTTACTACAGACCAAGTTGTTGCGTCTACTTCGGACACCAATATCCTTCTCCAGGTGTAAGCGGTTCTACCTCTTTGTCGGCTACCTTGATGATTCCCGTCCATTTGTGTTCGTGGATATACTATTGTCATAGGGTCTTCTCAAAATATGGCCCATCCAGCTTCACGGTGATCTCGGGTTCGTCTGGGCAAACGGTACTTATATCGTACCTTCTCTGATGTGGATTACAGTGACATAGCACTGTTTATGAATTTGTATTTTATTGCATTCCATTGCCTTTTGTTGTTGTTCCGCACTACTAAAGAACAAACATACTTTTCGCGTGCATTTGGGAATTTCCATTTGGATACGCCGCATCGTCTTGGCAAGGACTGTTTTATTTGTCGCCGGATTGTGGATATCCTCAATAATATTTCTCATACAAGTAGGTGATGATCTTGGGCTCCGTCTGCACCACGCCTATTGCGAACTTCCAGTACACTTCTCGCTTATCGCAATGTAGTCAATTTGGGTTTCTGTTCGGTGGTCGAGGGAAACCCAGGTTACTTTATGAACATCCCTATTTGAAAAGATAGTACCATCGATAGGAAGATTATTACTTGCACATATTCAAGTAAAGAGTTCGCCGTTCCCGTTCATTTTTCCCAGTGCGTGAGTTCTCATAACAGACTCCACGTTCGTGTTAGCTGAGCCTACCTGTGCATTGAAATCACCGATAGGGAGTAAAATGTCACCACTAGGCGTATGCTTTCTTATCAAGTGGCTGTAGAAGTCTTCTTTGTGATGTGTGTGCATGTGATGTTACGTGCCCGGGTGCGAAGGCGGATGGATATAATTCTATCAGAATGAGGCTTCCATGCCATTAGAGTTCTCTAGAAAAGAGGAAACCTACGCCGCTCGATCTAGGGAGTCCACTTGGAGTGCCAGAATACAGGACGGTAATGCCACCATCGCTTGTTATGGTGCCATTAACAGGCCACCTTGTTTCATATACACCGAGAAAGAGAAGGTTGTAGTTCTAGTATTCCATGTTCCGAATTGTATCCTCGATTTAAAACTAAAAGTCGTCAACAGTTGGGGATCATTTTGGTTTTAGTTCGTTGTGGTTTCTGTAATCAGGAAAGTTTAAGATGGACCGATGATTAGCCAACCGCATCCGATCCTGGTATCGGGATTGCCGATTGAAGCCTCCAGAAATGCTTTTTAAAATATTTGTTAAGATTGGATATTAACAAGCGCCAATTACTCGCCACATAGTTCCAAGGATCACTGGTATTTCGGGTATTTAGATGAGTTCTTAATGAGACCCCCGAGGCTCTCCCTTTGCGACTGCCAATTTCATTCGCAGCATTCCAGCATATCTACTGGGGATTCCACTATCCTCAAACTGTGTACGCGTCTGATACCACTCAGCTATGCTTCCCGAGGCAGTAAGTACCATGGGGCATGTGCTTTTATATATGACATGCTACTTAACCAGGAGAGGTACGAACTAATAGGTATTTTTTATAAATAATTTAGAAGATTAAGTAAAAAAAATAAAATGTGAACTAAACTGTATTTTAGCTTTCCTTAACAATTGCTTATTTACAGAGAGCCCTTATTGAATATAAGCCCTCGATATAAATTAAACACCAAAATTTAATTTAATTTCTTAAATTAGATATTTTCGACTACGCTTTAGATTGAAACTCACTGACTTTAAATCCATTTTCAAGATTTTTCTATCACATCACAATTTTGAAAAAATCGGGATTAAAATTTGTAATTTCATCGTTTTTAAAAGACCGTGTACTACCCAAGAAATTTCATTAGATTTAGTAATGAGATTGGATTATGTAATTGGTAGAAAATATTTTTAAATTGTTCTAACTATATACATGAAAATAGCGTTTTAAATCAGCGGTCTCTTAAAAATTTGAAAATATATTAGAAAGTCATCTGAATTCAGCGAATTACCGAATTTTAAAACATGGTAGAACAAAAAATATATATGAAGACGGCAAATACATAGTTAACTATGTATTTCCAATTACGAAAATTGTTCATTTAATTAAAAATCTGTAGCTCTTTTATTGAATAAATTTTCAATAAATTATTAATAGATTTGCTTAGGATTTTCGTTATTATTTTGTATATGTATTTGATTAAAAATTAATGCATTGGATTAAAAATGTATCAATATACCTCTTTAATAAATATATATTTTTTAATTTTAGCTGAGTTTCATAATATTGAATTTCGTTAAAGTGAAATCTGATGTGTTTTGTTCAGTTAACAGATTTATATACATATATCTCACATATAATTTTTTAATTTTTTTAAAAATTATTATTATTTTTTACAACTAGAATAAACTTAGTTTATTAAAAATAAATAATAATTAATTCTTTTGCGATTTTGTTGTTTAAAAAAAAAGTAGGTACTTTTCTTTTACAGTAAAGTTATTGTGCTGCATGGACTAATTAATAATTTATTTTATTATCATTGCTCTCATATCCATTGTAATAAAATAATTTTGATTATGAAATTTACTGAATTGATAACGATTTAAGGATTTTATTTCATTAATGAATGGCAATTGTTTTAAAATTCCTTTCGAAAAGGCATAAAAGTTAAGAAAAATCGATGAAAAAATAATATATTCAAATCGACGAATATCACTAAAATTCAGGCTCGCTCTATTCAATTGAGGTCCCCGTGTTTAGTATTTCAATTCCACTGCCCGTTCCAATTCATTCTTCGTTCCATTCCATTTCATCACAACCCTGCAAAAAATAGACACGATTTTATAAGCAGTGCGGAACAAGAAGCACGTTTTTTAGCGCTTCTCTCTTTTCTCCCTTCCAAAAGATCAATAAAAGAAGGCAGAGGTTTTGATGTTGTTGTAAGCAAAAATCGAAACGAAGTGCTACTTTTTACTGGATTTATGGAAGCAGCTTCTTTTATTGCGTGTATGATTCTTGTTGGCAATGTCCCACTTAAAAGCAATAAATTACAACAACGTCAAAAAATCTGCCTTCTTTTGTTGCTCTTTTGGAAGGGAGAGAAGAGGAAAGCGCTGAAAATGTGCTTCTAATACTGCAATGCTTCTAAAATCATGTCTATTGCTGGGAATTGTCCATTTCATTTCCTTTGTTTAGTATTTAATTTCCATTCGTTCCATTCCAATTCGTTTACGGACTTCGGACCCCACTCTTTAACCTCTAAACGTGATACTTTTTTTAAATTTTATAATATTTTTGCTTAGTTAAATTCAACAAAAAAAAGTTTAACCTTCTTTCAAAAGTTAGTTTTTTAATAATACAGATTTGTCAATTTTATTATGGGGGAGGCATGGCCCTCCTGAAGCCAGTCCCTGGTGTTAATGATAAATAAGCACAGCCGCGTTTAGCTGCTAAGTTTTATATGTATAAGTAATTTAAGTAGTAGGTAATCATGTTTAATACAGTTAAGGAAACAAGTGTATAGTACAAGTGTAAAGAACGCTGTCGAAAAAGTGGCGACTTTTGCCGACGGAGGAGGAAGTAAAAGTTTACTGCTGTTTCAATTACTCGACTGTGCTAAATTCAAATAAGGCGACTTTAATTCTCTAAGCACATGGGAAATGTTTAAAAATCGTCATATTCGAAAAAGTTACCCTCAACTCTTTCATACGGAAGCTTATTTTTAAACAACTTTTTATATTTTTGAAATTCCTTCCGACTTAAGTTTAGAATAAGTTCATAGTTTCTTTATGTTATGTTATGTTTCTTTTTAAAGTTTGTGCCAAAAATGGACCTGGAATTTACGAAAATGTGTCAAAGATTTATGAAAACTTCAAAAACTGTTAGTGTCGAGTCCCACATGTCGTTAATTACTTAGATAATATTACAGAACTATTTTATCCCAGCAAAGACAGATAATACCAAGTAATTAAGAGGGTAACTTGCACGCAAAGGGTGTCACTGGTTACCAGGCTATTTATTCGCAACATTACTTTTGTTCGCGATGTCCAAAAATTCAGGGGTAATCATTACCGTTTCGCTTAAAAAAAAAGTGAAAACAATGAGTTACCCCCTAGTGAAAGAATAAGTAGTTACTCACAAAGATAGAGTAAGTGGTTACTCAGAATTTAGAATATATGTAGGTGGTTATCCTACATTGTGAAATAGTTGGTCATATTGGCAAAATAACTTTTTACCTTGGAAAATTTCCTATTTACTCGTAGTTCAAAAAAAATTATTAAATAAAATATTAATATAAAAAAGACTAAATCGGTACTTATTCAATCAATTACCAGTAAGTGATTACTTTGCAAGAATATATAAGTACTTCTATAACTTATTATCAGTAAGTCATTATTTTATATTTTAAAGTAATGCAAAAGGTAATGACCTATCATTACTAGGTAATCCGTACGGTAATTACCTGTCATTACCATGTTTTTGTTGGGATTGTTTTTCATAGATGTATAAATAAATGAATAAATAAAAGGAATACCATTTAACCCTTTTCAGCCCAACGGTAATTTTTATATTTTTCTAAAGCTGGGGAAGTATATCAAAAAACGTCGCAGTAAGCATATTTAATTGAGTTTGTGTGGTTAAGTGTAAAATATAGAGATAAAAGAAAAACTAAAATGAATAAAAATAACAGAAACTTATTCTTTCTTTGCCATCCTCAAAATATGCTAATATGGTTATGAATGTGACAGCTGTCAAATAAAATATACCTGCAAACACAAAAAATGATCCATGGCTTAAATCTATTAAGTACGATAAAAGTAATCCTCAAAAAAATAAGCGAAAATCCCCAAAATTTGAGTTATTTATTCCTTCAATAAAATATATTCACTTCCAATAAAATATATTTTGTTTTTCTAATGTCATATTTAAAGGCTCTGGTTAGCAGATTACATAAATAGTACCCAAAGGGTATTTTTATATAATGGCTGCTTTCAAAAAAAGTTGATTTATGGCTGGTTTTAGCAAATCAGACAGTTGGTTTTACCAAATCAGACTGTTTGTACCTTATGTAATGTCTCGGTTTGTGTATTCAAGTCATCATTTTCTTATTGCGGACAATTGAAGAGTTGGGGTGATGCCCACGAAACAATTGTATTTTCTACCATGAAAATGATCAATCTTTTTGAAACAACAAAAAATTTGGACTTGAGGTGAACAATATTCTAACTAAATATATTTTCATGAGAGACAAATAAACAAACCAAAATCATTGTATTTCTTTGTACCATATAATTATTTCCTTACATGTATTATGCACAACAAATTAACAAATAACAGAAACTTATTTTTTCCTTGCCACCCTCAAAATATGCTAATATGTTTATGAATGTGACAGCTGTCAAATAAAATACACCTGCAAATACAAAAACTAAACAAATGCTATTCCATTATATAGGCACTTAGAAAGTTGAATTGGACTATTAGTTGTGTGAAATAAAAATTAAAGTGAGACAATGGAAAACATGGTAGATATTAATGTTTTTTTTTTTATTAACATTTTTTGTTTTTTTTTTAACAAGAGGACTTCAAAGAACATAATAAGAATTTAAATCAATGGCCATTTGATTTTAAACATTCTTCTTTTTGAAGTCTATGGGCGTTAGGAAAACAAAAATAATCTAGGGGAAAGGAAAAAAAAAACTTTGTCATTTGGACGCATTTTTGTTTGTAATAATCTTTTAATTAAACTAAAATAACTTCTTTCGCAAATGCTATTGAAAAAAGAAACTCTAAAAAATATTTATTACGGTTGAAATCTAATCTAGATGCCAAAACAATTTCTGCTTAACAAAAATATTTAACAATGGAAAACAAAGTAGCTAACAAGGAAACTCTCCCAAGTTAAAATTTAATTATTGCTGAAATTTGGATGTCTGATAGGAACTTCAAAATTAACTAAACGGATTTTTTTCTTCTCGGCTCAGCCTTAAAATTATCGATTGAAAATTTTGTTACAAAATAGCGGATTTTTCGCTTTTTAATTATCTTTACTCCTTGTTGTACAGCGATTGTAATTAAGTAAGTATTAAATTAAAGGTTTTTACAAAACTAGGTTTATTGTGCTTAAAAAAGTTGTTGTTCCGTTTTTTATCCTTAATTTTTTTTTCTCCTCTACAAAAATCCAGACTTTAGCGAAATCTAAATTCCCACTTGGAGGTGTTCTCCTTGTACAGCAGAAAACCCATATTTAATTAGTATGCTAAATATTTACCAAGGAACCCTTTTTTAAAAGGATTAATTTTCTTTACTTTATGCTTGAAAATAAAATAGAAAACAACAACGACAATTCGTTAGAAGTATTAAGTGTCATAATATAATAAATAAACCAACGGTCGACAAAAGTGTTGAATGAACCAATTAAAAAACAAAATCAATTATTTAAAGGTTAAAATTTCCTCAAAAGGTCGTTTTGAAAAGAAATTAAAACTAAAAAAAAAACAAATACTTAGTTTTTTATCAAACGTAAATTTTTAAAGCCTTTATTTATAACATGTAAAGACTCTTACATATGAAGGCGTAATGCGTACCGGTGTAGCAAGACCATTTTTATTGCACAGATTTCAAGTTTTAATTATATTTTTTGGTTAATTTTGCCAACTTACCCTTGTGAAATCAGCCAAAAAAATTATCCTAATATTAGTAAAGAAAAAAAGCACAAAATACTGTTATGTCTTTAAAATTTTAATTACATTCAAGTTAAATTTTGTTGGCTTTCAGTTTTTATTGAAAAATTGTATTCTGCTAATTTTAAAAGGGACAGTTTTCATTTGTATAGGATAGTTTTTTAAACCACGTTCGAGAATATATATATACTATCCAAAAAGTCATCCCAAATATCCCGAATTGTGTATCGCATTAAATATTCGTAGTCAAACGAAGGATAACTCTATGTTGATTATGGTTATAATCAATATTTTTGCCGGAAAAATGTTTGGATTTACTTCTCGTAACGTTTTTCACTTTGTAGTTAAGCTAAATACAAAAACTAAAATCTACATTATAACGTAGAAAGTATCCCATAAAGACAATCTGATGATAGTGCTTGGTAGTACTTGAAAATGCATTAATTGCCAACCACTGGTTTTAGGAAAGATTTTTTCCTGAGTTTTTTCTCTATTTGTTGTAAAATGAATTGTGAATTCTATTTGGAATTTGTCATATTTGATCTTAAAACCGAACAAAAATAACGCTTAAGTCTTCAGATCAACTATTTATTTTTTATAAAATATAATATATATAATAAAATATATATAAATATAAATATAAAATATTCCTTAAATTGTTGCACAAAAGAAAACTCATCGTTTACTTTTAAACTACAAAAGAGGACGCACAAATTTTTCTGGTTATTAGAAGAAAAGCTTACAAGTTTTTATTTTAAGTACCCGAGTAGAAAGGAGTATATATTTTTAAAGATATAAATATACACTCAAAATAGTTTGTAGTTTAAATTAACTGAAAATGTAATTTAAAATAAATGAAAAATCACTTGAAAACCGGTCTACTAACTCTTCATTTAAATCAAAAGAACTTTTCATTTATTTTTAAATATGAATAAATTAACTACAAAATCCTTAAGAAAATAATGATTTTCCATTTATTTCGTTTTTTTTTACTTTCAAAAATTAACTACAAAATCCGTAAGAATAAATGATATTTAGTTTATTTCGTTTTTTGAACTGACCTAAAAATCTAAAAAGGTTTCTTTTTTTAACAAAACATTTTAAATGAAAATATTAACTGTAACAGAAAATACGTATTTATATGTCCCAGCCAGCAATTTCGGAGCGCTCATAAATAAGATTTTTAAATAGCTCATAGAAATGATTATTGTTTTTTTGAAAACACTCTTTTTTTGGTAGAAAATATGAACACTCAGAAAACAATCGAAAAAGTTGTCTCAAAACGAGGGTTCATTTTTCGGACTCACAGAAGATTCCAAAATTATTTAAATTTATGAAGAAATTTTCGATTTTATACGTTCTTTTTTCTGAGTACACAGGGGGCTCTTTTGGATGGATCACTTTCATAGGAAAAAGTGGAAAAATGTTTATGTTTTTGGAGCTCATTTCTGAGTCGTTAATGATCATCTTTGTTTGCTGGGGTAGTTTGTTTTTTAAATAAATGACAAAAAAAAGTTGAAAAATATATTTATTTTCTTATTGAAAACAAATGTACGGATAACTTTTTAAATAAACTACAGTCAGTTACTATAATAATATTTTCAGTGTATGTACTCGTATATCCCAGTGTAGAAACGGTAATGACATATCATTATTTTTGGTCTACCACTAATGCCAACGACTTTTTTATAAAATTTGCTTGTGTGGGAATCGAACCTGGGACTCCAGATTGCCAGTCAATAGCTCTACCATCTGAGCTATCTCATCACGTAATATTTGATAGATAAAAACATAGTTGACCTGCTGCGCACAAGTCAGCATACTCGTCAGCATACAAAAAATCAAAAAATATGTGGTTACATATATCTTTCCCAGTGTTAAAAAAATATTGAGTCTAAAAATAGATTTTAAAAAATAGCATTTATAGCCAAACACTGGTCTCCTCGAAGCAGAAAAATCAATATATCACACTTTAAAATCCGACTTTACATGCCGAAGCTAAAACGAAAAATTAAAAATGGCGACCCCTACGTTCGGCAAAAAAATTTTTTTTTTAAATCGCCTTCCAAAAATACTTCATATTGGAGAGTGTACGGCAATATTTTTTTTTTTTTTTTTGAGGTACGGTCTAATGTTCAGCTATTTCCCATTTTAAGGGAGAGTTTAAATATCAAATTAACATATCTTAACCTCTAATCGATTAAAGTGGGTCAGTGTTTTAGATTTTTTTTAGAAATTTGTGCTAGTTCGCGTTTTACCAGTAATTGAATTGGGTGGAATTGCTTTGCTCTAAACAGGGCAAAATGGATATCAACAGTTTGCTAGAAGAATACATCATCGTTGTATGAATATAATTTGGAGTTTTGCAAATTTAGTGCCAAAGGACCAAATTGTTATAAATTTTGCGTTACTTTAATCTGAATGCGGATATACTTTCTAGTCGATGTAACAGTGACTTAACAAAATAACTAACCAGCGCGCATTTTTTTTTGGCGCTATAATAGCTTTTTTCGCAAATAAGATAAAATTAAAAAATTACCTTTTAAATTACTCTGACTTTGAGACCATTCAATAATTTCCCAGTGTAGAAACGGTAATGACATATCATTATTTTTTGGAGTACCAGTAATGACACCCTCTTACCTTCTGCATTATTTTAAAACATATAATAATGATTTACTGATAATGACTTATTTTTATCATTATTTCAAATAGAAAATAATTTTTAGATTTTTTTTAAAATTTTTTGAAATCTATTTTTAGACTCAATATTTTTTAAACACTGGTAAGGATATATGTAACCACATATTTTTTGATTTTTTGTATGTTGGCGAGTAAGCCTACTTGTGTGCAGCAGGTCAATTGTGTTTTTATCTATTAAATATTACATGTCGATATAGCTGAGATGGTAGAGCTGTTGACTGGCAATCTGTAGACCCAGGTTCGATTCCCGCACCAGAAAATTTTATTTAAAAAAAATACAATAAAAAATATTTTTTTTTATATAATTTATTTTTTTGAAAATCTATTTTTAGACTCATTATTTTTATCAGTACTGGTAAGCACATAGGTAACGATATACTTTTTGATTTTTCGTATGCTGGTGTGTAACGACAACTCATTATTTTTCGCGACATCGCCATATAAAGGTAATAAGAAATGTAATAACAAAGGTAACTAGTTACCATTACCAAGTATGTAGTTACATAACCACATATCTGGTAATGATTTTCTACACTGGGTTATTAAATTTATGGATTAATCTCCATTGCCTTAAAATAATATTTAATTGTCAAAATTTCAAAGATATAAACATCAATTAATTAAATTATTATATCAAAAACTAAAACAAATGAATTGAATTGAATCATGACGTTTAACTAATAATAAAGTCATTATGACAAACAATAACAAACAATAGACAACTAATTGGGGATATAGTAGAACATCAATTTGAAAATTCGAAGAAAAGAAATAGTTTGTTCTAGTAAACCATATGTGGGTAGGTATTTTTATAATGGCAAGTATTTGATTAATCACATGTGTTTTTTTTTTATATTTATCCACTAATCCATAAGAGCTATTAACTTTCTTTCTTAAAATGAAATCAAGCTCCCTTCATTAGAGTGCTTTATATCAGTAAAAGAAACACATAAAAACAGCTCCCAACTAGTGCTGCTAAAAATATGAGTAGTGGGTATCAAGTATCGAGTATTTGTCTTTTTTTTGGGTACGAGATACTCAAAACTACTACTCGATATTTTCAGAGTTGCATTTTGGGCAGACCAAATATATCAAAATGTGACACCGATAAAATATTTACCACAAAAATGTGACTGCTAAAATATTTGCCACAAAATTACAACTCTGCTAAAAGAAAAAATCAGAAGTAAAATATTTAAAATAATATGTAAAAAACTATGAAAAACGCAATGAAAAGTTAGTGAAAAAGTTTAAATATATGTTTATAAATTTAAGTATTGAACTACCATAAACATTTTCAAAGAATTTTAGCAAAAAATTCTAAAACATTTCAAATTTAAAAACCGTTAAAAGTATCGAGTACTATCGAGTATCCAAATCAAAAATATCGAGTAGTATCGAGTATTGAAAATTAACTCAATTTACCAGCACTACTCCCAACCTCAATTAGCTAAAACTTATTGAAAATTGGGGTAGTACTCCATCCCAGCAAAATCGTTCATTACCAAATAAGTGGTTATGTAACGAAATTAAAATATTTTAGTACTTATGATTCGGCTTGAGTATTAGTTATTTTTGTTTGACGAAATTGTTTTTTATAAATATAATTGAGCATTGGTAACTCCTTATGTTTTAACTATTAATAAGTATATGAGTAAGCCTTATTATTTTTCAACTTGGAACCAATTATTTTTTAACTGCTTCTCATCATACGAATAGCTAATTACTTCAGCAAAACTGCAGTTTATGGGGTTTCGTCAAAAAAAAAAAAAATATTTGACCCCTTCTGGAATAAAAAAAGAAAAAAAAACGTGAGACAATTTCCTTTAGTTTGAGTACCTACACTTACATGTTACTATGTTCCCCCATTTTTAGCCCACGGGCCCCAGGTTCGAGCGTTTTCCAAAATAAGCCCTTGTTTATGTATTACGAAAATACTCTAAACAAAAGGAAAGTAACGAAAATTTGTTTTTGTTTCCCATGTATTTTTGACGAAAGTAATTGTCAATTTCTTTCGTTTAGACTATTTTCGTAATAGATAAGCAGGCCCTTAATTTCGCTTTTTTTCTTTTTTAATTCCAGAGGGGGTCATATATTTTTTATATATTTTTGACAAAACCCCCATAAACTGCAGTTTAGCCATTATTTAGGTCATACATATGGAGATCACAGTATTCATGTTATAACAGATTTGATCATTTTATGGCAGTTTATATTTTTCATTATTAGAAGTACTCAAAAATTTATAAAACCATAATATTTTTTTTCAGGAGGGAAAATACCTATTTCAGAAATCTTTCAAACTAAATTTAAATAAGAAATTTTATTGTTTATTGTATAGTTTAGAATATATGTATGCATCTTCAACTTTTTTGGGATCATGTGTGTCGCACTTCCCTTTATTACTAAAGAAGAAAATGTTTTTATTGAAAAATTTAACGGACCCAAGGGAATCACCAGACTGCGGCAGTTTTGTCTTATCCAAGGGCTCGTCAGTGGTTAGTTTATGTATCAATAAATCAAAGTATTTTCAGTTGTTGAAGTGTCTCTATATGAAAAACTTTTTTGTGCACTAAGGGAACTTGTTCAATTAAAATTTATTAGTTCCCAGTGTAGAAAATCATTACCAGATATGTGGTTATGTAACTACATACTTGGTAATGGTAACTAGTTACTTTTGTTATTACATTTCTTATTACCTTTATATGGCGATGTCGCGAAAAATAATGAGTTGTCGTTACACACCAGCATACGAAAAATCAAAAAATATATCGTTGCCTATGTGCTTACCAGTACTGACAAAAATAATGAGTCTAAAAATAGATTTTCTAAAAAATAAATTATATAAAAAAAAATATTTTTCATTGTATTTTTTTTTTAAATAAAATTTGCTGGTGCGGGAATCGAACCTGAGTCTACAGATTGCCTATCAACAGCTCTACCATTTGAGCTATATCGACATGTAATATTTAATAGATAAAAACACAATTCACCTGCTGCACACAAGTAAGCTTACTCGCCAACATACAAAAAATTAAAAAATATGTGGTTTCATATATCCTTACCAGTGTTTAAAAAATATTAAGTCTAAAAATAGATTTCAAAAAATTTTCAAAAAAATCTAAAAAATTATTTTCTATTTGAAATAATGATAAAAATAAGTAATTATCAGTAACTCATTATTATATGTTTTAAAATAATACAGAAGGTAAGTGGGTGTCGTTACTGGTAGTCCAAAAAATAATGATATGTCATTACCGTTTCTACACTGGGTTGTTTAAATAGTTTTTCAAATTTGTTTTTTCAAGCAAAATAAAATTTATTTGTAGAAGAACTGTAAATTTTGACTACATTCGTAAATAAAAAACGAGTAAAAAGGTTAAAGTCGGGCATGCCGACTATACAATACCCTACACCAGTCTGGTGTATTGTTTTGGGTTAAAATGGGGCTTATGTCAAAATTTTCTATAATGTGAGTCAGCGCACCAAATTTCATTAAAATATCTTAATATTTGCGACCTGCAGTTTGTAACCAAGCCAATTTTGGCGGGACCCTTATATGGGCACTAGTTCTAAACATGGACCGATGTTCACCAAAATCAATAGGCTTCGTCCTTGGGCCAACATAGGTCTATGTACCAAATTTCATCAAAATATCTTAATATTTGCGACCTGCAGCGTATAAACAATATAATTTTGGGGGGACCCTTATATGGGCACTAGTTCTAAACATGGACCGATGTTCGCCAAAATCAATAGGCTTCGTCCTTGGGCCAACATAGGTCTGTGTACCAAATTTCATTAAAATATCTTAATATTTACGACCTGCAGCATATAAACAGTATAATTTTGGTAGGACCCTTATATGGGCACTAGGTCTAAACATGGACCGATGTTCACCAAAATCAATAGGCTGCATTATTGGGGCAATATAGGTCTGTGTACCAAATTTCATTAAAATATCTTAATACTTACGACCTGCAGCATATAAACAGTATAATTTTGGTAGGACCCTTATATGGGCACTAGGTCTAAACATGGACCGATGTTCAAAAAAATCAAACTTGTTCGTTCTTGGGCCAATATAGGTCTGCGTACCAAATTTCATCAAAATATCTTAATAGTTGCGACCTGTAGAGTGCGCACAAGATTGCATGGACAGACAGACAGACGGACGGACGGACGCACAGACGGACATCGTTAAATCGAAATAAAAAAAAATTCTGAACCGATCGGTATACTATAAGGTGGGTCTACGACCAATATTTTTTGGTGTTACAAACATCAGCACAAACTTATAATACCCTGACCACATAGTGGTGTAGGGTATAATAAACTAACAATGCAAAATACTGAAAAATTGTAACATTTATTTTACTCAGTCATTTTGTTTTAAAAAAAATTAACAAAAAAAAAATATATGTGTAAGTAGCGTAGAGGGGGGATCCTTCGCAAAAGCACTGTCATTTCTTAACCCCTAATTATTTATCAAAACTTACTTTCAAATTGAAAACCTACATATCTTTAATTTCTATGATTTTATTCCAGGGACGTAACAGTTATAAATTTTATTCAAAAAAGTGATTGTTTTACAATTATTTCTTGTTTGAGTATTTTTAATTTTCGGTTTATTTGCTCTGTTTGATTTTTATTTTTAATTCAAACAAAAACAATCCAAACACGATTTTTATTTTTTCAAAAATAATAAAAGTTATTTTGTGATTTTTTTTCTTTATCAAAAAATAACAATTAAGAATATAAATCAAAAGCCATAGAACCAATGACTTCACCAATTATAATATCCTGATGATGTCAACTAGTGTTAATAAAAGATTGAACAGTGATTTATAGTGAGTAAATATGTATATTCCAGCAACTTCCGCCATTCAATTTAGGTCAATTTTTAATTTTTATTTTATTATCAAATAAAAAAGTTAGTTCTTAATTTTTTCAAAAAAATCATTCTGTAACTTTTATAAAAAGTTTTAAAATAAAAATCAAAAAACAACAAAAATTTATAGAGTAAAATATAAAAATTGAAAAAATTAAAATCTTTGCCAAACTTTGTGATTTTTTTGTGCAATATGATTTATAAAATATAGTGCATTATTGAAATATTATAATTAAATAAATTTGGGTGGTAACTTTTTTAGAAATATAACAGTTATTTTGGGTCTCTGTTTTATTCTAATTATTTGCATATTTTCTATTATTTTTTTAATGATTTTCAAAGTAACTCAATTCGGCGTAACTGCCCCAAACCTGGAGTATATTCGCCAAAAGAGCTATATACAATTTCAACAAAAAATTTGTTAATACAGCAAAGTCAATCTTTTAATGACTGAAATAAATAACTTATAATAAGTTCTATAAGATATGTGATTCTTTTTAATGAATAAATGTCCACTACATTAAAAAAAAATTATCTAAATTTAAGAATGAACAGGATTGTTCTAATTTACTATTAAACATATTTTAAACATATATAAAAATCTTATAGAGCATTTTAGGCAGGGATGCACCAACTCTTTGTAGCTCCAGGGGCCATCTGGTGATTGTGCCCCAGAGACAGGCACTAACATAAAATTAATATTTTTCACACTTTTTAAGCATTTATTAAAATTAAATTATTATTTTTCGAAACCTTAGGATCGTAGGTCTAACATAATGAAAAATTATTTTCTTATCACACGATTTGAGGAAGTTATTGCAAAATGTAGTTGCTTCCTATTATTTTTTTGGCACCCCAAAAAACACAAAAACACGTCTGTCTGCGACCACATGTGATATAAATTCATCAAAGTTGATGTCAAGGAAAGATAATTGAAAAATGCACAAAATATATTTTTTCCAATTTTTTATCTCCCTTAATAGTGGAGAAAAATGGGATTAGTGTATGTGCCCCACTGGCGAAGGATCCCCCCTCTACCCTAATTTGTGTTTGACAAATTTGTGGTTCAGCTTTCTAACAGTCAACAACAAACAAAAATGGGAATGAAATGTAAGTTGAATTTAATGAAATGTTAGTGGTCCCATTTTTAAGTGAAATTTCATTTATTTTTAAATAAAATTGCAACGATCTTTACATACAGACTATTCTAAGTTTGTATACCATGACGGGGAATCAAACCGACAACTCTCCACACAGGATTTGGCTAGAATTCATCACCTCTTAACAATATACACCACGGTCGACGCAGCGAAGAGTTTGGCTAGTTAAAGTTTTGTGAATCACAGCCTACACAATTTATGCTTTTTTAATCAGAAGAGCCAGAATGAACTACCCAGGAAAATTTTCTGTTCCAAAGAATCGGTTTTAGAATAGCTACTTTTCCTTTACAACCCCTTCTACTGTCAATTCTAACACCGATGATTTTTGTTTGAAATTGTCCCAAAAGCAACCACTTATATAGCTCCAAAGTGAAACCGGTTGTCCTAGCATCAGTTCTGCAGCTAGTTATAGAACTGATTCTACGTCAGTCATACCTTTCATATGGGATCTTAGGAAGTGCTTCAGGAACCATTTCCATGGAATCGGTTGCATTGGAACTAGTTGTACACCGATAAAATTCCATAGTTAGATAGTTAAAAAAATCTATAGTTGAAATTAAAAAATATGTAAATAACTAGCATAATCAAGAACACCTACTGTTTTCGTTGAAATCAATAAAATTTTGGTTACCCTGTAACATTTCATTTAATTTTAAGTTGTCAAAAAAGTTTACAAATATATTTTTTTATGAGACACAGAAAATGAAATGTGAAATTGTAATTGATTTGGTAAGTTCTTATTTATTTATATTTTAAACCATATAAAATTAATATCTAATATGTTTTTTATGATTTGCAGATACATTTTTGGAATATATATTGAAGAATTTATTAAGACGAAATAACAAAAACGCCAACAAAAGGATCCTTTCTGCCATGTTTTCAATTTCGAGGTATTTTCCTAAAATTGCCTGAAAACGCGCATGTTACAAATAAATCTTGAAAAGCTAAAAAGAAGTTTAAAAACTTCTGAGTTTTAAGTGTGTCTGTGAAATCCTTATTTATATTAAATTCTGTTGGTTCTATTCTATTTCCTTTTGAAGTGTTGAATCATTTGAAATTATTTTTAACAAAAAGATTTGTCAAAATGTTTGTAATTTCTCTTTTAAATTAAAAGAAAACGATATCTGTAGTATCGATTAACTATCTTTTATATTATATAGTTGATTTCTATTAATTTTTAGATATCTACAACACTTAGTAATCATCAACTAAATCAATTCAACTATATATTAGTTAGAGGTATTTCACCTATTAGATAGTTGAAATATTCGTTATAATCAACTAAGGAATTTTTTGGGTGTAGGATAGGTGTGGTTGGCTACCGATTGTAAAAAATTTTACTGGGTAGTATATAGTATATAAATAATTTAATTTTTAACAAGAATGTTTGCTCTTTTTATTCTACTGTTATCTCCTTTTTACAAGAAATTTAAGTTTAATATTTAGTTTTATTGAAACTGATTAAACCGAGTAAAAAAGTTAAAGTCGGGCATGCATACTTTACTATAACCTAACATACACTAGTCAGATAGAAATTCAACTAATATTTGGATTCGAAATATTATTGGGTTGAAGTGGACTTGTGCTAAAATTGTTCTATAAACTGATAAAAAATTAAAACATCAGTAAGAAATTTTGACTTTGCTTTACGCTAGCTGAGTTTAGCAGAAAATCATAAATGCTATATTTATCGACAGGGAGACGGACGGACGGTAGGATAAACGGAAATCACTGATTCGACTAAAAAAGTAATTTTCTCGATCGGAATACTAAAAGGTAGGTTTAGGTCCAATATTTTTTGGTACTACCTTGTCACATAGCAGTCTAACGTATAATAAAACCAAAAACGCCTAGCAAAAAAAATTGCAAGTAATGCTTTACAAACTACTTCTTTCAATGCTTTACAAGTATCCGTTTGTGTATTTTTACTGCTTTTTTAGAAATTATTCTGAACAACTTCAAAAAATCACTTCTTTCATTGCTTCCAAAGTATCCGTTATTACATTTTTACAGCTTTTTTAAAATTACATCTGAACCACATCCAAAAAATCACTTAAGTATTGCTTCTAAAGAGTAATTGCTCTAAAATTGATCGTAAAAAGTGATTTTGGTATCATTTGGCATTTCCAAACAGAGGGTCCCGGTTTCGATTCCCTGCGGGACCGATATTTTTTTTTTTTTTTTTTAATTTTTGTTATTCTATTAATTTTTTTTAAATATTTATAATTAATTTGTTTAAACCCAGCAAACAAAGATGATCATTAATGGCTCAGTAATGAGCTCCAAAAACATAAACATTTTTCCACTTTTTCCTATGAAAGTGATCCGTCCAAAAGAGCCCCCTGTGTACTCAGAAATGACTCAGTAAAAAGAACGTATAAAACCGAAAATTTCCTCATAAATTTAAATAATTTCGGAAACTTCTTTGAGTCCGAAAAATTAACCCTCATTTTGAGACAGCTTTTTAGATTTTAGAGACAACTTTTTGGATTGTTTTCTGAGGGTTCATATTTTCTACCAAAAAAAAGGTTTTCAAAAAAAACAATAATTATTTCTATGAGCCATTTAGGAATCTTATTTATGAGCGCTCTGAAATTGCTGGCTGGGAATTCAATATTTTTTTAATTTATATATATAAAAAAAATGGTGAGAAATAGCTTTTTATGCACCTGTAAAAATAGTACTGAAAACAATATTGAATTGGAGTGCACCTTTTACACTTGTTTAATAAGTACTTTTATTGAACAGAATAAGGAACAATATCTCGCATTAACAAAGTGGTGATTTTATGCCAGTCAACTTTCATATCAAAGAATAGCTCAGCGGTAGAGCGCTAGACTAGCAATCGTGAGGTCGCAAGTTCGATACCCGGTGGCGGCAATAAAAAACTTTTGTAAAATAAAAAAAATATAATTTGATTGTAAATAATTTTTTTTTTAACTTTTAATTGGTGAAAAAGAGCTTCCTTTGCACTCGTTCAAAAAGTATTGAAAAAATGTTGAATTGGGAGTACTCCTCTCCTATGACAACTCAATGTTAAAATCATTAGTATTTATGTTACAGTACATCTAGATCATCAATTGCAGTGCTTTTTCTACTGCTTCGGCATCTCTTTTTTTGCTGGGCGTTTCATCTTAACTTCTTTGAAAAGTTCTTGAAATCTCTACTAAAAATATGGATAGTAAACATAATATACTTATGTGAGCTTAATGAAAAGGCACAAATATTTTCTAAAAATAAACAAAAGTTTAAAAAAGCCTAATATTTTTTTAGGTACATAAGTTTTCCGAAATTAATTACAAATTAAATATATTTATATATGTATGCACAGCGCATACTCCCAAGACATTTTTTCGATCCACAGTTTGCTATGGAGACATTCGGTTAGTTTGGGTCCCAACCTATATGATATATTAGTCAAAAATATCTTCAAAGTATTCCGAAGACCTAGAAAGAATTTGATTATAGTCTCCAATCTCGGAAAATGTCTCCAGAGTAAACTGTAGATCGAAAAAATGTCCCCACATTATGCGCTGTACATACATATGAGAAATATATGAATATTTATAACCTGTACGAAATTTAAGTGGTTGGGATTGCAAAACTAAATATATATTTTTTTACAATCACTTTTGTAATTTTCCTTTGACAATAGTTTACCAATGTTTTTTATATCTACTTGGTTAACCAAGCATGTCAACATTGTAGGTTTCTATAGTGTCAAGAATTATATAAAGAAAACCAAACTGTGTAGGTGTTGTAGTTTCAATTTGTGTTGCATAATATCATATTCTGTACACTAGGGTGGCAGCTATTCGGTGCAATGTTGGAATTTCAAGAAGAGCACCCCCTACTTTTATACAATTCCTCTCAAAGGAATATGGTGAAAATTGGAGCCATCAGTTTGATATTGCAGCACACTGAGATCAGATTTTCGAGTTTTCGTAAAATTTCAAAAAATATAATATATGGACTGTTTTGGAAATTTTTTCAAATCTTCGCAATTGACATTATTTCTTAACATTTTTGTTAGCATAGATCTGTTTTGAATAAATGGATTACAGATTTTAAATCAGAACACTTCAAGCTAATAAAATGGAAAATTTTAGTATTATTGTTTTCTACCTCTAATTATGATCCATATGCAAAATTGAAAAAAAAAATAATTAGAGAAATCGATTGAAATTAGCTCTATTTTTTATTTTCTTAAATTTTTTCCTCGCGACTTTCAATCCCATTCAGTATTATACTGTTGGATCTTATTGGGTATTATGCAAAGTTCCAATACTTCAGAGATAAATCAATGCCTGCCAAATCTGCGTATCGTCATTGCGTATCATAATTTAAGTCAAAAAGATTTGAAAGATCGATTGAAATTAGTTCACTTTTTACGTTTTCTTAAGTGTTTACTTCACGGCTTTCAGCTGTTGGATCCCATTCGATATTATACAAAGTTCCAATACTTCAGAGATAAATCAATGCCTGCCTAATCTGCGTATCATTATTTGGCAGGTAACAGTATGGTAGGCGAAAATTGAAACAAAATTTTAAAAATGATTGGTGTTTTTTTTTCATATGATATTATCCTGCACCATTTGAGGTGAGTTGTTGTATTTTAGAAATAAAGATTTTATTTCTAAGTTAGATTTTTGGGTGAACTGAGTTTTTCTTATTCAACAGTATAAAGGGACAGGTTTCTGGTGACCAGTAGGATATGTCCCAACATGGATGGTACCGGTTCTTTGATCGTTACTTTTATTTAAAATAGGCCAGCCTCTTTAAAATAGCGTTGCCATAAGATGTGGTCAATTGCCACAGTTTAGGCACCTTGTGACTTGTGAGGTGGTGTGTATAAAAAAGCGAAACAATTATATTGTCTATCGTAAAAATTATCAAATTTTTTGAAAATACAAATAAAATCTAATATGACAATATCATATTAGTATTTACACTTGAGGTAGAACAATATTCTAACTAAATATAAAAGACTATTTATACCCTACACCACTATGTGGTCAGGGTATTATAAGTTTGTGCTGATGTTTGTAACACCAAAAAATATTGGTCGTAGACCCACCTTATAGTATACCGATCGGTTCAGAATTTTTTTTTTATTTCGATTTAACGATGTCCGTCTGTCCGTCCGTCCGTCCGTCCGTCTGTCTGTCTGTCTGTCCATGCAATCTTGTGCGCACTCTACAGGTCGCACCTATTACGATATTTTGATGAAATTTGGTACGCAGACCTATGTTGGCCCAAGGACGAACAAGTTTGATTTTTTTGAACATCGGTCCATGTTTAGACCTAGTGCCCATATAAGGGTCCTACCAAAATTATATTGTTTATACGCTGCAGGTCGCAAATATTAAGATATTTTGATGAAATTTGGTGTACCGACCTATATCAGCCTAATAACGACGCCTATTGATTTTGGTTATAATCGGTCCATGTTTAGACCTAGTGCCCATATAAGGGTCCCCCCAAAATTATATTATTTATACGCTGCAGGTCGCAAATATTAAGATATTTTGATGAAATTTGGTACACAGACCTATGTTGGCCCAATAACGCAGCCTATTGATTTTGGTGAACATCGGTCCATGTTTAGACCTAGTGCCCATATAAGGGTCCCCCCAAAATTGGCTTGGTTACAAACTGCAGGTTGCAAATATTAAGATATTTTAATGAAATTTGGTGCGCTGACTCACATTATAGAAAATTTTGACACAAGCCCCATTTTAACCCATTCGGATTTCGGATCCAAACATTAGTTGGCTTTTACCCAGACTGGTGTAGGGTATTGTATAGTCGGCATGCCCGACTTTAACCTTTTTACTCGTTGGTACTAAGTTTATAGCAAAATTCTGAAGTGTTTCGCAATATTTTAAGTTTTCTTTCAAATATTCTTTTCAAGTGTGCTATAATTTTGAATCACTAATTTGGGGGTTAGTAGGTCAAGCATCAAAATATTGCTTTTAACTGCGCTATAATTTTAAGTAATGCTTTATTTAAAATAGTACATAATTGATACAAATTATTTATAATAAGTTATCTTAATTTTTATACCTACTTCAATTTCAAATTCTTTATCAAAAATAACAAACTTTTATTAACTTTCAATTAATTGCTACTTTATTTATAGAATTAAATTTAAATTTTTATTTGAAGTTAAACAGAAATAAGTTTCCTATTTTGTTTGCCTTCAATACCTACTATTCATAAGTTAATTCCTCTAAAGGAATTTTAAAAAGTCCTTGATTATTGCTTTATTATTTTCACACAAAAGAAAAAACTGAACATTAAGCTCAAACATTTGTCAATAATAAAAAATATATTAATACACATGCTGTTATCATAATTGTTTTGAACATCCATCGTATACGAACACAGAAAGATATTGAACAACTAGAGGAGAAAATTGAAATGCACACATGCTGGCAAAGAATTGTTGTATTGCTGATAATAACTGATGATGAACTTTATTTTGCTGGTATTTTGTTTGCCTAAGTGATATGAATTTCCGTTTCCACTTGTGCGTTGTGTTTTATAAAACATGGGCTTCCCGGGGGAAAAAGTTCTGATATAATTATAAATCGTCGTAGATGGGATTCCATGTCACTTCATATGTATCTTATTTAAACCGAAAATTGGCATACATAAATTTATCTCATGGATTCCCATGGAATCTGTTCTGATATAATTTTATCCGAAAAAGGGTTATTAAATTTGATCACAGTTTTGTTTTTGTCGAATTTTATATAAACATTCCATATAAATTTAATTATTGATAAAATTTTTTAGTACCCAAGTGAAAATTTAAATATATGTGAACATACATGATCATATATTGACTAGTATATGATTATGCATGGGCATACATGATCACATACGTCCATGCATAGTTCAATGTATGATCATACATGATCTAATATATTTCATATATCTTCGGATCCAAAATTTCAGGGTATATCACCGTACATGTTCATATATGACCATATATGCGCACATATTATTCATGTATGCTCATATATGATCATCAGAGAAGACAAAATTGCTGCTTTTGCTTTTTATTGCTTTTTTTACTCATATTTGCTTTTTATTTTGCTTTTTTGGATTTTCCGTTTTTTAGCTTCAAAATACCTTTTTATTAAGATTTTTGAGCTTTTACTAAGATTTTTGAGATTTTTGCCCATGCATGATCATATACTGCAATGTATGACCCTGTATGTTCATATATATTTCGATTTTCACATGGGTAGGTAAAAATGTAGCTCAATAAAAACTAAGTAGTTATAAAAATGCTACCTAGTCTTAAGAATTCTTTGCATTTCTCTTTTGAATGCAAACAAAAATATTTTTGTTCCGTTTTAAGATCAATTATGACAAAATCCAAATAGAATTTACAATTTATTTTACAACAAAATAGAGAAAAAACTTTTCTAGAACCAATGGTTGACAATTAATTTGTTTTAGACATTTTTTTTTATATTTTATTTGGATGGAGCATGCTTTTCCCTATGTGCTCCGAAAATTTCAATAAAAAACTCGAAGAAATTAAATTTTCATATGTTTTTTTGTAAAATATGTGTTAGTCCCAAAGTAGGGTAGAGGGGGGATCCTTCGCCACTTTTTTTTCAAAGCACTGTGATTTGCTAACCCCTAATTATTTATCAAAAATTACTTTCAAATTAAAGATCTACATATCTTGGCTTTAATTTCAATGATTTTTATTCTAATTATTTGCATATTTTCTATTACTTTTTTTATGATTTCCAAAGTAACCCAAATCGGCATAACTGCCCCAAACCTGGGGGATATTCGCCAAAAGAGCTATATACAATTTCAACAAAAAAATATTGTTAATACGGCAAATTCAATGTTTTAATGACTGAAATAAATAATTTAGAATAAGTTCTTTAAGGTATATGATTCTTTTTAATCAATAAATCTCCACTACATTAAAAAAAATAATTTAAAACTATACTATAATGATTCTTCAAAATTACAAAAAACTGAGTAATTAATATAAATTTAAGAATAAACGCGATTGTACTAATTTACTATTAAACATATTTTAAACATTTAGAAAAGTCTTATAAAGCATTTTAGGCAGGGAAGCACCAACTGTTCGTAGCTCCAGGGGCCATCTGGTGATTGTGCCCCAGACGCAGGCACTAACATAAAATTAATATTTTTTCACACTTTTTAAGCATTTATTAAAATCAAATTATTATTTTCTGAAAGTTTAGGATCATAGGTCTCACATAATGAAAAAGTATTTTTTTATCACACGATTTGAGGAAGTTATTGCAAAATGTAGTGACTTTCAATTATTTTTTTGGCACCCCAAAAAACACAAAAACACGTCTATCTGCGACCACATGTGATATAAATTCGTCAAAGTGGATGTCAAGGAAAGTTAATTGAAAAATGCACAAAATATATTTTTTACAAATTTTTATCTCCCTTAACATCAGAGAAAAATGGGATTAGTGTATGTGCCCCACTGGCGAAGGATCCCCCCTCTACCCTACTACTCTAAATATGTGCTAAATTTATGTGTAATAGCGAATTTACATTGTTAAATTTTTCACTAGATTTAGTTTTGAAATCCAGTTCGAAATCTATATCGTTTACATTAGAATATTTGACAGATGAATGGGATTTCGACCGACCAACAACAATTTTTTTGTAAACAAACTAACCTTAAAAAATAACCAAAATTAAAAGATTTTCTAAAAACCATTTTATGTAATGGCGGAACACAAAAATCATTTATATTATGAAAGATACAATGTTATATTTGCTAAGAAATGTGTTTAATTATAGGGATGATTAGTAGAAAGCTAAAATATTCAATGTTTTGTCAGTGCTCTTGCCAGCGCAATCAAATAATTTTTCATAGTTTCTCTTCGTCGGATGCAATAAAATAGCCGTTTTCAACTTTAAATATTTCTTTCAATTAAAAATAACAGACTTTATTATGTTATTTCTTAATTTTTTAAAGTTATTAAAATTTATTATTTATTAATTTTTTATGACATAAACAGCTGCTGAATGTTGCCACTTTTTCTGCAAACTTCCCTACTTTTCTGCAAATATGGGAGAAAAATTGGATTTCAATTTGGATTTCGATGAGATTTCGCTGAAATCCAAATTAAATTGGGATTTCATTTCGTATGGGAAATCTGTTTGAAATTTCAAATTTGTATTGGATTTCAGTCGAAATCTATCGAAATCTACTTTTAATTCGATTTCGATCATAATGTAAATTCGCTATAACAGTTTTTGTTTGCATTTTTATTAACTTATTTTTATTAGAAATCGAATATATTATAACAGGACAGAATAAAAAGATAAAAACTACATCAAAAGATGTAAAATTGCAAGCAGTTTTCAAAGAAAAGCCAATGACGATTCCTTGATGGATGTTGAAGACACGTCATATGGGGCAGGTGACGATGGCTTATAAAAGTAATAAATATTTAAAAAAAAATGGGAAAAAAATACGAAATAAATTAAAAAATGTACAAAATTATAGCATTTTTACAAAATAATATGAGTAGCATTATGTATAGTAATATATCTACCATCGTTTTTAAGACTATTAGGTTTAATATATCAAATACCCATTAACCGATTCGTCCCAAATTTGTTGGACATGTAGTAAGCTAGGAGATATAACTTTTCTTTACTCACAATTTTTCGAAATTTTGTTGTTTTCTTAGCTTAAAATTAACGTTAGACGTTAGAACGCGTTTTCCCCACAACCATGAGTTCAAAATCGGCTGCCACTGTACAGCCAAGGTGGATTATCCGATTTCGATCCAGTTTTTTTTATTTCGTAGTTCACAAAAAACTGTAGTCGTTTTCGTTGCCCTTTTTTTGAATTTTAGTCTAATAAATTTTATATTCCCAAGTAAAATTGTTTTTTCTAGCCTTTTTTGAAATTTTCAAAGTTTCTGTGTCAACTTTGTTAAAAAAAATTTTTTTTAATAAAAACCGGGCCACGATAAGGATTAGAGAATTTATCTGCTATTAAGAAGTACTTTACATTTTTATTTTCCAATAATTAATGACGGCTGTACAGTGGCTGCCGATTTTGCCTTTTTTTCAAAAAGACTAATAATGAAATGGCAACTCTGGCGATTTTCGTTGGAGAAATTTAAAACTAATATTTTCTGAAAATACTACAATAACATATATTTTAAGTAAAAAAATAATATAGTAAAAATATTGTTATTTGAATTTTTGACATTCTTGTAAATATGTCCCTTAAAGTTCTGTTGTTACAGTAAGTATTTACCCCCCTTAATGCATTTTCAAGTACAACCAAGTTTTAAGAAAGTTTCTTTCATAAGTTTTTTCTCTATTTTGTTGTAAAATAAAATGTGAATTCTATTTGGAATTTGTCATATTTGCTCTTAAAACTAAACAAAAATAACACTCATTAGGCCTGTTTCTTTACTTTTTGGGTAAAGTTCGGTAAAATGAGAGTTAACAAGAAATACTCTCACGAAGTGACAAAAATGGCCAAAAGTAAACGCACGCGAAAAGCCATATTTGAAGCCCGAAAAACAAACGTCAATAGATTTGTGCATTATAGTTCGTTTTGGTGAGCGCTCTTTCTAGTTCTTGTTCAATTTGTTGTAAAAATCTAGATAGCTTTTCTAGTTAAACCCCTTTTTAAATCAAAAATTTTAATAAAAATTTCCTTTTTAGGCATTTCTATTTACAAAAAGAAATACATACTTTATTAAATTTGGTAAAGATTTTAATATTAAAGAAAAGCTTCGTTTTATTTACATATTTAGCTCTTTAACACATTTAAACAAGCGTCTTCATAAAATTGTCGGTAATTTTATGGAGTTGTAACATAACCGATAAACTTATGCAACTATTATACTAATTTTTGTAAATGATAAACATATTTTCCGAATGACTGAAATGAGCGATTGAACTAAAAGAGCTATTAGTTGTGAACTAGGTCTTTGGTTCAAATTAGTGAATAGTTCAATTGAACTAGTTGAACCCAACTGATGATATAACAGCTGATAAAAACAATTTGCCCAAATTTACACGAAAAAAAGTCTGGGCTTTTTCGTGCAAGAAGAATGACAGCTCTCATTTACCCAATTGTGCAGTAAGAAAACGCTTTTTGGTAAAATTGGGATCCCGCGGGAACAGACCTATTGTAACAATCTTCAGATCAACTAAAATCTACGATAAAATATTTTAAATTTTAGTATTTTTTAACGAATAAATTATAGGTTTGTTAGTAATGGTAGAGCAATGTACACAGATAATTGCTCTATTTCGCATTCCGGCGAAGTCTTTATAAAAACAGCTTCGTACAACGGCGACCTTAAGTGTTTAAATTTTACTTGTTTACAAAAAACGAAAGAAAATTCAGGTAAGTACACTCAAAATAATTCCTGTTTTTTGGCTTACAATTAAATTTGTTGATACTAAAACATTTTTTGTTAAATTTAACAAATCTAAATTTAAGTAAGAAATTAGTAAAACTACACCGGGCCTAGTCTTTACCATTTGAAGTCATGTAAGGGTACTCAAAGAAGCAAACATTTTATCCGTTTTGCTCTATCTCGCTTAGTTTTCGAGATTTGGGCCATTTTATGAAGTTAAAAACTTTTATTGACAATTTCCGAGGGTCCCAGGCACCGCCTTGGTCCATTTTTGGATAGAGATTACCCCTTTGGTTAGGGGTAGTCAAAATTTTCGTCAATTTTGCTCTATCTCTCTTAGTTTTCGGGATATGGGCGAAAGAAATAGCGCCATCTTTAAAACTTCGGATACACTGGTGGCGCCATCAATCAGGTAATAACAGAAACATGAATATATTATATTTCACCAATAAATTTTGTAAACTTTAAGGAATGGGTTCTTAAAAATTAGTTATAAATAGTTTTGAAAATTAACACTCCAAACTAGTTAAAGTACTGAGGATTTTTAATTTAAATGAAGATAACTAAAATCTCTGTTTAAATCAGTGTTTCAACTAAAAATTTGCTAAAAAATTAGTCAAATTGATTTAAAACCCGTTTGACAGATTTTTCTACTGACGTAGTATTTTAATACATATTTGTGTCAATCAAATTATTAATGAATTAATCATACTTTACAAGTGATATGGTCGCGGTTATCATATTATTCTCTCGTCTACAATCATATATTATCTAGACAATCATATGTATTTGTCTCCTCGAATATACAATCAGATTATTATCTGAATCGAGAGAGATCATGTTCACAATTATTGGTATAGCTCCTACAACTATGAAATGGTGAATATGTTTTTTAAGAGCGTCATCGATCAGTTAGCGTTGTTCTTGTTTAAGATTTTGTGAAAAGAAGTTGTAAGAAGCACTCAAATAAATAAAATAATATATACTAAACAAAAAAATTATAAAAAAGAAAAACCCATTATTAGTATTAATTCGGAAGAAAGAATTCGCTCTACCCAAGAAGTCTGGAAAAATGTAGATTGCCAAGCAGTCTTCTAATAAAATTCTTATATATTGTGCATCAAAGTGTTTAGTATTAAAAATTAAGTAAAAAGTGTTAAAAAAGTACTTTATTCTTTCAATATTTTGTACTCACGTAAAAGAAATTAAGAGCGTCTCTAATAAGAAGTGTAATAAATTTTAGTTTTGTATGAAAGCAAAATTGCAAAAATATAATAATGATCATAATATATTGCTAATGATAATATGACCCAACATGGTCGTAAAATTTTTAACATTCCCATAATGGGATCATGAGGAATATACTGTGATGTTCAGGAAAATATTGTGATCATTAGAAGAATGTTATGATCATTTCGAATGCCTTGAAAAATTGTATTTTAAACAATATTTTTCTATGCGCTGCTATCACATAGTTCATAATTTACTTTTATTTATATATATGAGTGATAACTAAAATTAATTTAAATTATTTAAGTTTGTAAATTAGTCATTGAATAAATAAATGTACTATTTTGAATAACAGTAAAATGTCAATAGCTTTTTAACCCTCTAACCGGCAAGCCCGCCTCCAGGCGGGGTATATTAAATTGACCACAAAATGCGCCAAATGAGTATTTTATAATAAGAAATTAATCTTTTTCAATAGAAAACAAAATTTGTTAAATTTTTCGTGAAGAATTTTTTTTGTATACAGTGAACGGTTTGGAAGCGAAAAAGTGTCAAAAATTAAATTTCGTAAATTTCGAAAATTAAATATTTTAAAAATAACAAAATTTTCAAAAATCTTAAAAACTTATTTAAATTGACTAAAACAATTGATAATGAACACAAAGTACGATTGAAGCTTAGGCTATTCAAAAAATTCCTAACTTTGGTCCAAGGACACACAGGATTCCATAAGGATATATTTAAAGGACATCGCCTTAACTTGAAAACTAATGGACGAATTTTTCTGAAATTTGGTAAAAAGAATATATTTGATATAAGTAGCAAAGCTTATAAATTTGAATAATATTTATTGAAGCTGAGATGCGTTTTCGCTCAATTTCGCATTTTTCGAAAAACGAAAATCGCTACATGCTCTTAAGTAACAACACAAAAAATGTAATTTTTCTATTGTAATTACTTCTTGGTAAGAGAAATAATTTATGCTTAAACCTAGTAATTTTTATGAGCTAGTTTCCGAGATACCCTCTTAACCTATTTTGGCCCATATCGCCTAAAATAGACAACGAAAAAAAATGTTGTAAAAGAACTTATTGTTTATTTTTCGTGAGGAACACATGGTATAAATTTCATTGCAAGAAAGCTTAGGCCGGTTAGAGGGTTAACTCGCCTTACCTAGTGTCTTCAAATGCAATGAAATGTGCAAAGAAATTTGAAATTAACACACAAAACAACAACAACGAAAATAATTTTGTTATTTTCAAATTTCTTTGCACATTTCATTGCATTTGAAGACACTAGGTTAACCCTTAAATACATGGTGTAGCCATTTGGCAACATACCGGTTTTTAATAAAAAAAAACCAATTTGATGCACAAAACTGCATTTTTGGGCATTAGGCATCCCTTCTGTACATAGTGTTCCTATAGTTTAGCGCAGAATTTTTAAACAGTTGGAGTAAGAATCTTGGTTTTGCTCTGTATATTTGTGAAAAATCTAAAACACGTGCTTTTTTTCTACAAAAAGTATAATATTCAAAAATATTTGTTTAAATATTTAAAGTGGTATTCTCGCAATAAAATTCATTTTGTCGACATTAAATGTATAAATTATAGTTTATAGATTTTTTTTTATGATTTTTTTTTTTCATACATATTAAAATAATCACAATTTATCTATTAGGCAAAAAAAATCATGGCCCTTACTACAAAAGAATATTTTAAATTTAGGGGGTAATTTTCCAAAACACTTCGGTAAAGTGTTGCGTTATTTCTATAGAAATTGTTTTTGTTACAAAAGCAATTAACATTGAAAGTTCCCTTCACTTCACCCAAGTGTAGGTAGTTAAAGTCGACTTTATTTTTAATCATACGGTTTTGTCCATTTTGTGTATGAAAACCCTACAAAAATATTTTTATTTTCAAACATTTTGATTGGTTGAAAATAAATTAACCAATCAGAATGCTCAAAAAATAAACAAGGTCAAGGCATACTGCCACCCAATATTTTAACTAAAGTCAACTTTAACTAAAATATACATTTGATAGTAAAGGCGCATATTTTTCAATAAAAATCACCTTTTTCTTAAAAATTTATTTATTTTGGTATTTTTCTTGAAAGGCGTGTACACCTTTAGAAATCACATATAAAAAAATGGTTAAAATCGAAAAGATCATGCATTTAAGGGTTAAAGAAAAAGCTTGGAAAATACTATAGGGATCATATTATGATATGCAGGATCATTTTGAAATCATAATGTGGTAATTTAAAGATCATGTTATAATATAAAAAGATATTTCATAATATTATTATCGCAATCATAAATCCAAGACGAAACGTAAAAAAAAAACGATTTTGTGGTTTGTTTTTTAATATTTGAAAGTTTTTTTTTGAATTTTCAAAATACTACACACACAACACATACGTTCATATTTTTATTGGCTATGTTTGTGTGTATTAGTAAAGAATTTCTTGTAATTTGAATTGAAATAATTTTGTATATAAAGAAACTATTTTAACAAAAAAGAAAACCGAAAATACTTGAATTTTTTGTTTTAAAACAGAAAACAACGAAATTATTTAAATTATTTTTATAAAAATAGAAAACTAAAAATAGAACATTTGACTGAAAATATCAACTCCTACAAGCGATACATATTTTTTTGGGGTTTATTTTTTATTAACTGATAATGAAAAATTAAACAATATTTTTTAATGTATTTTAATTGATGCTTCAATTGAAAACAAACTTTACCTATTACTTTTCAAATAAACCTCAATCGGTTATGGAAAATATATTGTGAGTATAGTAATAGAATAACAATAAAAATTGGACATGTGGGTATATATTTTATTCACCAGTGGATGAGCCTCCAAAAAAGCGTTGATTTGATATCCAATTTCTCTATTATTCTTCTTTTTTTTATTATAAAAAATAAATTAAAAGAACGAAAAATTGGTTCAGTTTTTACCCGCTTTTCAACCCCTAAACATTAGTTTAGGACCCTTAAAAAATACGTGTAAATTTTTTCTACCGAAATATGACCGAAAACGTACTCTGGTGTAGCGTATCTTTTCTACTCTACAACACTATGCCCAACTTTTAGTATACCGATCGACTGAGAATTACTTTTTGAATCGATTTAGCGATATCCGTACGTCCGTTCGCCTTGTAGTCTATGTATCCTTTTATCTAAGCTACAGGCCACAAATATTAAGATCTGACTTATGTCAGATGAAGTTTATTGATTTTGGTTAAAATCTACCCATGTTTGCAGCTTTTGCTAATTGAAAATTCCCCTATATATAAATATTATTATTTAAAAAGTATGGGTTAAACTTTTAGCTGGCTAAAACAAGCTGAATTTAAACTCGATCGGTAAGTTTTTCCTAGCAATTTTCCGCGATTTTTTTATCCATTTTAACCGTACCTTTTAGAGTTTATTTAAACACTGATTACTGATACAAACTTAAAGGTTTTAGTTGTCATTGTAGTGCAATACTGAAATCAACAAATTGCCGCATTTGGGCACCTTTAATATATTATTTGTACCTGTGTACACTAGGTGTAGAACTTTTTTCGCTGCGATATTGCCAACTGATAAAAAGTCTTTATCTTTGACCGTTTTTGTGAAAAAAACGTCTTATACGGAGAAGAGCTTTTTAAATATCACATTTTTAGATATTTCTTTAAGGAGTTTACTCTCCTTAGAAATCAATAAAAACAACAATACCTAAAAAAAATTAATAAAAGTCAGCAAAAGAGTTTGTTAGAAATTGCTGAAAATTAGTACACTTGCTATACAAGATTTTTCGCTAATTTTTCTAATAACCAGGTATTTCTTTGTTTAATTGGGATTTCTTTAATTGGGATTTAGCATGATTATATTAATTTAAAACTGCACATTTAATGAAAAGTTATCAAAAAATCAAGTACTACCATGTTTGTCAATATTTTCTCCAAGCCGTGTAATTTTTGATACTTGAAAAAAATCCAGAAAGTTGTATCCCTAATGTGTACTTCGTAAATAATTTAATATAGAGAAATGAAACATTAAATTAAGAAGGACATTTTTCGTTTCCTAAATGCAAAACACTTGTTATTGTAGACGCATATTAGGCCGTCCCAATATTTAGATAACGAAAAAAAGTACGTTACCCGGCTAAAAATCGGCATATATGGATTCATACAGGTTTAATGTATACTCGTGCTTGCTCAAATACCTGCATGATTTTCCATTCATGGATACATAAATCTCGATAAATGCATTCATATATCTTCACATATGTGCATTAACGAAATTTGAGGTAATATCTGCATGTATGTTCATGTATGAACACTCATGAACATGGATGAAAATGTATGATCATACATGCAGATATTACCTCAAATTTCGTTAATGCACATGTATGAACATATATGGATGCACGTATGGTGATTTATGTATCCATGAATGGACATACAAGCATGTTTATGAGCATGTACGAACATACATTAAACCTGTATGGATCCATATATGAAGATTTTTACCTGGGTAGTTCTTTCGAAGTTCACTAGGTTTGAAATTTGACATATTTTTTTTTTTTTTTTGTAAAATTTGGCACAAAATTTTAATCTTTTTATGGGAAAGTTATTTATAAGTTAACTTCGAATGACTTTGGCCTGTGATTGTACTTTTAAGGTCGGTCGTGCAGGAGCGAAACAACCCGTATAAAAAAATTTGATCTGATCAGTTCTCTTTAGATGTAATTAGAAATGATGGAATCTATTTAGATCTGATGTCAGTTCAATGCCAGATCTAATCAGCCATAGTACCAGATCTGTTCATACCTAAACTGATGTGGAACGCTGGCTTATTTCTATGGTCAGATATAAGATTTCATTAGAGGCCACATCTGGTACCAGATCTTTGCCATCTATTCCAAAGGCACCAAAACAAAAAATTGCAAACAAATTTTGTTTAAAAAATTACCCGGTGAAAGCCCGACGTTTTAGGTTCCTTAGTTTTAATTTAAAATTTTTGTGTTATTGATAAAAAATTATAAGTCCAAATGAAATTGGATACTTTATACGCCAGATTTGCACATTCATACATGATCAGATCCAATATATATATATCAAATTTGTCCCCGATTTTGAGATCTAATCAGATCTGGTATATTAGGTCTAAGAAGATCTGTCCAGTTCTGACCTTATTTGCAAGTATATTTTAGTATTCTTTTTAACTATTTCTTTTATTGCAATAACCTTTAAATACCCCAGTCAAAGAGTTTGCAAAATATAGACTTATACAAAATTATAAAACATTGTATAGCATTATATCTTAAATATATAAGCACATAGTATCAAGACTTTTGTGACTCATATACAGCATAGTTTGGGCACATTTTTGGCCATGACTCCGAACTATGCGCACCACATACATATATAAATATATATCTATCTGTATAAATATACAGTTTCATCCGAAAAACGGCACTTTATAATTTTATCAATTTCTATCTAATTGTATCAGTTTAGATCTTAACTGCTTAAATTATATATTATTCAGATGAAATTTTATTCGAGTTTTGACCTGATACATTTTTATCGGTTTATATTTAAATTTTGTAGAAAGAACAGTTTGATTTTGCTATTTTTAATCTACTAATATTTAGACAAATTTTCTACAGATTTTACAATAAAATTTGTTATTTTCAGTTAACTAAAAGTTAACTTAAATATAACTAAAATTCTGTAAATTTAACAATTTTATTTTTGCTGTTCCTATTCTACTAATATTCAGCAAAAAAAAAAGAAAATCTGCTAAATTCAGCAGTTTTTCTGCAACATCATTTTAACAAATTTTTATTTGCTTTTTCTGCTTTTTTTATAGATTTATTTCTATGAGTGTATGATACAATAAGATGTTCTCATTTTTCGGATAAGATTATATGCACATAAAAAATTATAAAAAAATAATTTCAAATTTCAGTTAAAAACCGGTCTACTCACATTTTCATTTAATTCAACAATTTCTTTATTTGTTTTTGACTATCAATAATTGACTATAAGAAACCGTAAAATCAACTTAAAGTTTATTTATATTTACTATAAAAATAACAAACAAAATGGTGCGAAGAACTAAATTTATATTTGATTTTACTAAAAAATTTAAAATAAAAACAATTCAAATAATTGTATTGGTGTTTTTTTTATTTCAAACAACTTTTACTACAAATTAAAATAAAAATTGACTAGAAAATTTGACTGTGACGAAATATCTGTATTTTCATTTAGTTAAATTTTTAAATAACTTGTGAAAAAAGTTAAAAATTATTTTTCTTCTACGAACTGTTATTACTTAAAAAATAACTCAACGGAAAAACTTCAGAAACAACTAAAAAAAAGTTATGAGTGTGTGATACGGAAACACACAAAATATTTTTTTTATGGCACTATGGCCGAAAATAGCAGTGTCGCGGTAAAAAACATTTCCCTACAACCTAGCGTTGCCAAAGTCCAGTGCAAAAATATATGATTTGAAAAAAAAATAGTTGGTCCTCGCACCTTAAGGGCGTGACCATAAGGCGGATTTGGGAAAAATGTAACGTTCACAAAGTTATATCTACTAAAACTCTCCCCACGTACTTTTCTACAGAGATTTGTATAAACTGTAGAAATATTTTGTAAAAAGTTGTGCCGGTCGAGCCAGCTTTTTCTTGGTGCTCCCAACGCACTTTTAGCAATAGCCTCATTCAATTTTTTAAAGATAGGTTCGAACTTTATGTAACCCTTTTATCGGTTAAAAAAATATTAGTATAAAAAATGGGCACACCGCGCCCTCTCTTAATCGACCTCCATATAAAAAATTTCTTACAAAAAGAACTTGAAATGGGTCTAATAAATTCATTCGTTTGCAGTTTTTTGCAAATAATTTCAGCATGGCATAAAACCTGAGTTTCCCATGAAGACATACACGTAGGAAAATCTTTTATCAATCATTATCTACATAAGATTCACAATTACACAAAAAACATGATCCATTTAATACATCAAAATAAATAACAAATACAAACATCCCAGCAGAAATTTGGAAGCGGTAAAAATGATAAGTGCTGCTTTTCTGATTCGTCTAATGCTTCTGAGGATTTATGGCTTGCAGTAGTGTGTTAAAAAAAGGCAACAGAGTTTTGTTTACCACACTTTATCGCTCTAACAAAGCACGAAAGAATGACAATGATAACCAAATTTTCTTGCAAAAAGCTGTGATATCCTGCCATTATTTGAAGCTATGACAGAAGCGCATATCGGATATCGAAACAAGTGCTTTCACGCGAGCTATCTCCAACAAAAATCATGCCTTATATCTCCAATAATGCAAGCGCTACACTATTTTCTTTCCCTGACGAACCTGCTTCCAAGCAAGCAGTATTTTTTGCTGGGATTTATCAAAATATGTTTACAACAGTTAAAAATACATCAGATCCCGCGGGATCCCAATGTTGAGTACCCGAACACACCTATAAATTATAAAAAAATGTAAACATTAGCAGCTGTTTATACATAAAGATGGTTGCCAACAACCATATTTTTTTTCTTTTCAATATATTGCGAATGGAACCCGTAATTTAAAAAATCGACCATAGTGCATGGATAGAAAACGCTTGAGCCCAATATTGCAACACGGGACGACATAATGTAAATCCATGCAAGAATAGTAATAACAATATTTGTGTTTTGTTGCTCACATTTAACATCTAATGTTAAGAACAAATGGCAGCACTTTCAATATTTACCCATACAATTGTCGACGCTAAAAATTAACATCTTAATAACAGTTAACAACAAAACAAGCCTTATAATGAATTGCCTTTAATATTAATATTGTCACATAAAGTGAAATAATAGGGGCACATTTGCATAATTTTCAACTAAACCAAATGTAAATGGAAACCATCATGTACAAAAAAATAAATAAATATAACGACATGAATATCGCAGCCATATAATATTTATGCAAATTTTTCTTGTCTGTTATGCCTGAATATACATGGGATCATTTTCATGTTTTAAAACCTTTAAACCGATTTAATTTGCCAACAATATCTAAACTATTTCGAGTTCAGGAGATATAAGGAGAGCATTTACTTTAATAATTGTTTCTTTGTAGTACACTCTAATAAATTGTTGTTTAAAATTCACTATTTATAGTAGGTAATTCTTTTGCTACTATAATATCTATGAAATTAATCTATTTGTGTATTTTCAACATGATAAATATATCTTCTATTATATTAGTACACACGAAGTGTGTAATTTTATATTAGAAGTGTGTATGAAATTATCAGAAGTTTTATTTCGGTGTTTAAATGTTCCCATTTTTGTACGTAAATATAAGAAAGGTATATTTGAAAATAAATATTTATGTACATATATGCTTTAAAATGCGTTCATAAATGCTTGAAAATATAAAGGAAAATCTTATATTTACATTTGAAGTAACTCAATGACCTAAAAGTTGTATTTGATAACAAAAACCCTCACCCACCTTATGATATAGCGATCCTTATAATCAAACTGTAGATTGTAAATATAAAGATCTTTAGATGAAATTTAGCACATGAGCTTCTCTTGGCCCAAGAAAATTGAAATTGGTTAGAATCGTTTTAATTACGGAGCTTACTCCCATAGAAAGGTCCTATCTGAACTGGTCTTAAATGGTATTTAGACACATAAAAATCAATTGATATGTGATTGTTATTTGGGTTGCGAATATTTTCTGGAACTTTAAACCATAATTCAAAGGCAGTTTTTGTAAAAAAATGGAATTCAAATCAACAAAATTCATACTGAACCCAAAAGTAGAAGTTTTCGTTTTTTTTAGTTTTCAATTTGAAATTTATATGGGATTTGACAATCGAAAACAAATTAAATTTGAAAACTACTTGTTTTGGGTTAAATTTGAATTCGTTAGAAATTTGTGTTTTTATAAAAAGTTTTTTCTTTTTTGCTTCGTTGTTATTTTGTTTAATAAAATATGTTCATACGAAACCCAAATATTTAGAAGATTTCGTTGACTTCCTTCTTACAAAGACGGAAATTGACATTTGTTTGTTATTTTGATTAAACGAATGAGAAAAACAGGGGGCTGGTTTGTTGTTCTTTGGCCACTACTGGAATGACACTCATGATAGCAGCAATGTTGTTGCTCTGATTCTTCAGCCACCAACTGTAACAGTACACTCATAGAAATAAATCTGTAAAAATAACAGAAAAAGTTACTAAAAATGATGCTGCAGAAAAAACTGCTGAAATTAGCAGATTTTTTTCCTAAATACTAGTAAAATAAGAACAGCAAAATTAAAATTGTTATATTTACAGAATTTTAGTTATATTTAAATTTAAAATAACAAATTGTACTGTAAAATCTGCAGAAAATTTTGTAAAAATTTTAGTAAACTAAAAATAGAGAAATAAAACGTTATATCTACAAAATTTTTGCTGTTTTTAAGCTAAATTTAGTTGAATATTTGCTAAAAAAAATTTAAACTTCTAACAGCATTTTTAAGCTCTGACTTGAGTGTGGGCGGTATAGGAAGAGAAGGCGTGACACCAAGTTTTTACTTCTCTCGACTTTTCCGAGTATAAAAACGGTAATGACATATTATTATTTTTTGGACTGCCAGTAATGACACCCACTTATCTTCTCCATTATTTTACTACATACAATAATGAGTTACAGATAATGACTTATTTTTATCACTATTTCAGATAGAAAGTAATTTTCTATATTTTTTGAAAATTTTCTGAAATCTATTTTTAGACTCAATATTTTTTCAACATCGGTAAGGATATATGTATGTATGTTACCACATATTTTTTCAATTTTTGTATGTTGGGGAGTAAGCTGACTTGTGTGCAGCAGGCCAATTATGTTTTTCTCTATCAAATACCCAGTGTGGAAAAGGTAATTACATATCATTATTTTTTGGACTACCAGTAGTGACACCCACTTACCTTCTGCATTATTTTAAAACATATAATAATGAGTTACTGATAATGACTTATTTTTATCATTCTTTCAAATAGAAAATAATTTTCTAGATTTTTTTTTTTAATTTTTTTAAATCTATTTTTAGAATCGATATTTTTTACACACTGGTTGGTGTGTAAGCATAACTCATTATTTTTCGCGACATCGCCATACAAAGGTAATAAGAAATGCAATAAAAAAAAAGTAACTATTAGTTACCATTACCAGGTATATAGTACATAACCACATATCTGGTAATGATTTTCTGCACTGGGTTGTTAAACATATCTGACCAATATTTAGCACAATTTTTTCTAAGAAAGTTCTTACGCACTGTTTAAAAAGTGAACAGTATTGAACTATATTTCCCAAAATTTTAAATGTGACATTTCTCGATTACAGTTGAACTAAATACTTCGGAAACAATTTTTCACAGCTACCTTTATGGACTAGATTAGACAACCTCCCTATCTTAATACACAAAATCGTTGGTTCATATGTTATACATCGCATCAGATCTTCACCATCCAAACTATAGAAGCCATATTCAGATCTTATGCTCGTTCTGCTCTTGAATCGGTATTATAAGCGATTCATTTATGACCTGATTTGGTCCATATTTAGAATGTATATTATTTAAGTAAAATGAAAAAATTTGGCCATTTGGCAAGCCATATTCGTACACAACAAATTTGTTTAAATGACATGCAAATAGATAATTCAATTTACCAAATTATAAACTTATTGAAACTATATTTCGTATCAATATAAAAAAAATATATTAAAATATTTATTTTTCATATAACTTATTGAGTATGGATTGTTTTTCATAAAGAACATACAAGAATATACAAAACACTTTGTTACATTCGTGTAACACAATGTGCTTATAAATTACTACAATTGATTTCATAAAGCAACACCTTGGCAAAACATCATTTCTAAAGTACCACTTTCACAAAATTTCCATAATTCAATAGTTTGTGAATTTAGTATATTTCTGTGTTAAAATAGATATGAAAGAAATTCAATAAGTTTGAATCATACTTGGGAGTAAAGCACCGAAACATTTTCTGTTTTCATACACTCACAATATTTTTTCCTTAAAATCAACCGAATATATACATTAAAACATTAGAAAATAAATTAAAAAAAGGACTACCCACTTTTCGTTTAAAACAAATGTATTTTGTCGTTTATTTTTAATTGTTATTTAATTAACTGGCAAAGTCAGTAAAAATAATAGATTTGTCGTTTATTTTAAAATTAATTGTATTCTAACAACTGATTGTTTTTAACAGAACATTTTGATTGAATATTTTAACTTCTACCGATAGTCCGTATTTTGTGTATTTTATTTATTGAATGACTGATAGAAAAAGTTAAAAAATATATTTCTTTGCAATTTAACTACTTTTTCAATTAAAACAACTTTACTGATTTACTTTTTAAACAACTGTTGAACTTTTACGGTAAAGTTATTGTGAGTGTATATAAATGCCAATACTTTGGCATTGTTATTTCTTCATGTATGGTTTGAATATTCATATCTTGAGTGTATAAATTGGAAATTATAATACAATCACGTAACATAGTAAAAGTAAAATCAATTTAAAAACTATGGAAACACAAAAGACTACATTCAGATCCGCATGACAATTTAAATATATAAATACTAACAAGAATAGCTCGATACTTCGTTACCGGTAGTTTTAAATATATGAATATGGGAAAATCTATTGCAAAGGTCGCTTTCAGATTTTACAAATGAAAAATTTCAAATTAGTGGCACACACTTTTTTCTAGATTAACTTATTTAAAATGCATTAAAGAAGTAATATGTTCGAGTGAATAATTTTTTTGTTGTGTCCTGAAAGCACTCAACTTTTATTTGACTGGCACATCCACATATAAAAGTATTAATGGTGGAGATCTGGCCTACATAACAGATATTGTTATGTATAAGTGCTGAAATGATTGGATTATCCTTTTCGTTTCTACATCACTTTTAGCTCCAATAATAGTACAATCCATTTAGAACTTACACACAATAATAGCACACTCCAAGTAATAAGTCTGTTGACTGAACAGAAAACTTCCCTTAAATTTAACAAAATGTATTCCTGTTTTTTGGCTTAAAATAAAATTTGTTGATTTTAACACTTTTTTGTTAAATTTAACAAATCTAAATATAAGTAAAAAAATTTATACAACTACAGTTTAATTTGTAATTATACTGAGTCGTAGTATTTATTCAAATATGGGGTCTCGGGACCCTCCCCGGGCCTAGTCCATATCATGTGAGGATTCTACCTCGCTTAGTTTTAGAGATATGGGCCATTTTATGAAGTGGAAAATTTTTATTAAAAATTTTCGAGGGTCCAAGGCCCCGCCATCAATTTTGTTCTATCTTTCTTAGCTTTCGAGATATGGGCCATTTAAAAAATCGGGAGGGAAAGAAATAGCGCCATCTTTAAAACGGCGGATACATTGGTGGCGCCATCTACCGGGTAATAACAGTAACATAAAAATATTATGTTTTAACAATTTTATAAAATTTAACGAATGGGTTCGTAAAAATTAGTTTTAAATAATTTTTTTGAAAATGAACACTCAAAATCCTCAGCACTTTAGGATTTTTAGTATTGTATTAAATGAAGATAACTAAAATCTTTTTTTAAACCATTGTTTCAACTAAATATTTGTTAAAAATTAGTCAAATCGATTTGAAACCGGTTTGATAGATTTTTCTACTGACGTATTATTTTAAGTGTATTACTGATAAATACCGATTACTCAAAAATTTTAACAAAATTTGGTCCAGAGCACCGTGCAAAATGTACGAAATATGCAACATTCAGAAATGTAGTCATTTAGCGATGTTTTACTTATCAAAAGAAAAGTTTTAGTATCCATATTGCCCTATTTAGAGTATATTGTTTCCACCACATTAAATTTCTGATAAAATAGGAACAATCGCAAATTTCAAAAAACTCTGAAACACGTGATCACTTAAATCAACTATAGATTATGATATGTATTTTCAATCACAAAAATCTCTGTACAAAAGAGTCATAAATTTGTTTTTTTTTTTTAGAATATCCTTGAAAATAGGACATGTCTGGATATGCTTGAACATTATATATATATTTGTTCCTTTTACTCCTGCAAGGAGCATAGGGCCGCATTAGACCACCCAAATTTGCAAAAGTATTTTTTGTTCGCTCCACCGGCAGTTTCCGATAGATTTTGGGCATAAAAAATAATACGTGTATAAAAATTGGATCTCTCGGGCGCATATAGGCCAGTCAGTTTGGACTTTTGACCCCAAAAATTACCAAAACACTTCAAAGTTTGCGGTTTTCCGAAAAAGTACCATATAATGCATTAAACACATAGACGACTGCATCTTCACGACTACAGCCTGTCTTGACGCCAACACAGGTACACGGCTACATGACTACTTTTGCCGCTGTAGTCAACTTAGGATAATTTCTATTTTTGTTGGCTACAAAACAAAAATATTGTTGACAATATAACAAAATATGTAAACCAGGACAATTTTTCCCGCTAGAGGCGAAATAAAATCGCTAGTTCTGACTAGAAAATCACCGTTATGGGAACATTGAAGAAATAGCTGTTTATATTTTACAATAGTTTGAAGGTTTCATTAATTTATATTTGGAAATAATTTTGTTGTGAAGTTTTGTAAAAAAAAATGGATCTTACAAAATTAACAAAATATTCCTCAGCCATTATTTTAGAAGCAGAAACCAAAAAAGATTAATATTTATCAAAACATCAAATTTTTAGGATCAGCTGTTTATTATGTTGCTGTCGTTTTCAAAAAAATTAAGTATCTGACTATACGACTACAAATGCTGCTGGCTGCAATTGTAGTCGTATAGTCAGATACTTAGCCGCAGTCGTCTATGTGTTTTATGCGGAATGAGAGGACAAACATAATAATCTTTGGTCTAAGTATTCCCTACGGGAAATTTTAACAAACTGTCACCGAACTGGCCCCTTTAGTGACCAGTCTATTCCATATAAAGGGGCCAGTTCGGTGACAGTTTGCTAAAATTTCCCGTAGGGTTACTTCTCGTGGCGTTTTAAGCGGATAAAATAAAAATTTGTGTTAAGACTTCACCCAGAAAACAGATTCGGTGCTAACAACTCCATTTGTTGCCAATCGAATAGTTCAGTTGCATCAAATGAATTTTTCGTTTGTGGCTACCGAATTATTCTTCATACAACTGAAATTCCGTTGTCAGAGTCAAATTAGTCTTGTCTCAACTGGTTTCCTGTTGCCACAACTGAAAAATTCGGCTACCACAACTGAACTGAATGGAGCGGTAGGGGCTGATTTCATAAAAAAAAAAAATTATAAAAAAATTAAAAATTTGTATGGGGACCGCTTTAAGGGTTGAAGATAGAGGGTAGATATATTCCGAGAAAATTTTGTGGTTCAAAAAATATTCGGTGTCAGTCATACATTTGACTTCTCTAGGAACACCTTTGGGGCAGTTAGAGCGGTGGGAGGAAATTTTCTAAAAATGTCATATTTGTATGGGAGCCCTCTTACGGATTAGAGATAGGGGCTAGGTATGTTCGGAAAAAATATTTAAAAGAAAAATTAATGGGGTTCGATCTTACATTCCACCCCTCTAGGAAGCATTATGGGACCGATAATGGCTGATTTCTTAAAAAAAATTATAAAAAAATTGTATGGTGACCGCCTTAAGGGTTAAAGATAGAGGGTAGATATGTTCCCAGAAAATGTTGAAACTAAAAAAATATTGGGGGTCAGTCATATATTTGACTTCTTTAGGGGCACCCTTAGGACAGTTAAAGCGGTGAGAGTAAATTTTATAAAAATGTCATTTGTATGGGAGCCCTCTTACAGAGTGGAGATAGGAGATAGACATGTTCGGAAAAAGTGCTGAAAAAGACAAATCAATGGGGGTCAGGCTTACATTTTACCGCTCTAGGGTCGACTCCGGGAAAGCTGTGGGGCTTTTTGTGGATTTTTAACCCTTCACCACCACCTTTGACCCTGATGAGGAGCCATTTGTCCCCACCCCACCTCCCCCATTTTTCGCTTATGCATTTTTTTCTCAAACCGCACAAAATTAGGAGTTCTAGCGTATCCAAATTACTAAGGGTTTCCGTACAACATATATGTATAACAAACCGATACTACAAAGTCAATTTGGTCAATTTTTCATGGAATAACAGATAAAATAATGGAAACCAATCTTAACTGTCTCTGTCGAAATTTTAACGAGGGTTGTTTGAGCATTATAGACTGCTATTTGCATTCAACTAAATTTAACTACTATATAAAAACAATTTTGTACATATAATAGTTTGTTTGTCGAATTAGCTGATTAATCAAGCAAAGCTGTTTTTGTTATAATGACATTAAGATGCTGCCGCAAAAATATTTTGCCGCTGTCGACAAATATTACTAACGTAGATATTTTCCATGTTCAGCATGTGCCGTACAGCTATCGGCGCCACCTTGGTATTTTAAAGTGACAAAATTAAATCCACGTGCAACCGATGAAGAATAAAAAGTCGGATTAACTTTAATGAAGTACACAGAAAAAATCAAAATCGAGTTTCAATTAAAGTATTTGTAAATACAATTAAAAATTTTATTGAATTCGGACCAATTAAGAAAATTAAATTATCAATTAAATTTTTTTGTAAAAATTCAATTGAAAACTTTTTAATTAAAGTTTTAATCATATCAATTAAAAATTTAATTGAAAAACGTCAACATTTTCAATTAAGTTATATATATTAAAATGTGTAATATTAAAAATATTATTAATATATATTTATAAATTTTCTTATGTTTTTGTCTGATTTGAGACGTACTTCTGAAATTTTTTTATTTTTTTTTATTTTTTTTTAATGAATAATTCAAAATAATGCATATTAATTCAAAATAATGCATATTAAAGCCAAATTTCTGAATATCCAGGCAGTTGAATTTATAATTTATATGGGAGACAACAACAAATGTCTCAGCTAAAATCTCAATTAGTAGCTAACTGGACATTCAGTAATCGGACCTAAGAGTTTTTTTAATATTTTTTTGATACCATGATTATTTGCAATTAAAAATTTAATTTATATGATTAAACTTTTAATTGAAAAATAAAATATAATAAAATTTTAATTGAAATTTTATTGGCAATAATTTTTTCTGTGTAGATTAATTTCGCTGTCTAAACGAGCTATATTAATTTGCTTAAAATGTTTGTTCCTTTTATTATTTATTTTAGATGGCTAATATTTTCGTTCAACAAATGAGCAATTTTTGAAAAAGGAAATTTAAAATTTAAAAAGTATGTGTTTTTTGTCTGAGTAATTTTTTACTCATAAAATAAAAACTCCCAAAAAAGTATCTAAAGTTTTTTGATGGGGTATTTATTACACTGAAAATTTCGAACTCGTTCTGAATTTCTTTGTGAATTGTTGTACATAATTTTTAGATACAAAGAGGAGCTTTGTGTTATGTTCTCATTCATAACATAATAAAAATAAAATTAAATTTCCTTATAAATAAATAAGTTCATCGACCCAGCAAAATCTCAGCAATGGGTGCTTATAACTAATACCCAGCAAAAACTTTCATTATCGACTAAGTGGTAATATAGTAAAATCAGTATAATTTTCAGTTTTATTTCGGAAAATTCCAAATATATTTCAAAATTTTCTAAAAATGTTTTAAAGTTATCCAAAAATGTTTTAAAATTGTCCAAAAATGTTTTAAAATTGTGCAAAAACCATTCAAAATTGTCCAAATATTGTTTAAAATTGTCTAGAAACTTTTCATATTTGTCCAATTGCATTTCAAAATTGTCCAAAACGTATTTTAAACTTTTCAAAATTATACAAATATATTTTAAAATATTACAAATATATTTTAAAATATTTTATTTGTATTTAAGAAAATTCCATATGTATTTGAAAATTGTCCAAATGCATTTTAAAACTATTCATTTGTATTTAAAAATTTAAATTACGATTTCCAAAGTGTCCAAATGCATTTCAAATAATTCCATTTGTGTTTCAAAACTCTCTAAATGTATTTCAGAAAATTCCAAATGTATACAATTAAAAATTACTTTGGTCAATTGACACTAAGCACTGCCGAGTCTTTGGGTGAGACGAAACTGCGGCAGTCTGGTGATTCCCTTGTGTGTGTTAAATTTGTCAATAAAAATGTTTTCTTCTTCTTATTCCTATAAAAATCAGCCCTAAAACTGTTAAATTTACTAAGTTTTAGTTATATTTGAATTAACTTTTAAATAATTTAAACGGCAAGTTGTGGTGCTAGAGTCTCCAAAAGCTTTTTGCTGAATATTAACAGACAAAAACTTATTTTAAAATCGAAAAAAAATCTTTGAAAATTTTACATTATTTTTTAGTCTACTCAGAAATTGTTTTGCTAATTTTATTAGGCTAAGTTATTATATTAACTGAAATTTACCTCGAATATAACTAAAATTTTGTATATTTAACTGTTTAACTGTTTTATATTTGCTGTATTTCTCTAATATTCTGTATAAATAATGTACCTATTTCAGCAGTTCCAGGTAATTTTTGACTAATTTTTAGTTCAACATTTTTACAGAATTTTTTCTATTAGTGCAGTTAAGAGCATCCATTAACAAAATTTTGCTGGGTATGCATAAAAAGGTTTCTACATTTTGTTACCTGAAAAAGCATTAACCGAACCGTGAAGTATGTTACATAACTTATGTAATACTCGTAAAAAACGTATATATTTTAAAAATATATGCTCTAAGGGATTTCCCAAAATGACCCTTATTGAAAATATTTATTTAGATTTTGTACGTGATCACAACCTTAGCAATTAATTTACCACCTAACAAGACAAAAAATAATAAAACTGCCATTGCCACAGAATATAATGTAACCTTAATAAAACATAAAACAAGAAAACAATAGAGGTTTTCATATAAACTCGTAAATTCCTTGTAAATCTTGTATAAATACAAAACATATTTTTTATGTATGGATCTTGACATTAAACTCATTAATATACTAGGTTTACAATGTTTACGAGTTTATATGAAGCCCTCAAATATTTGCTTATGTCAGCAAATATATAAAAATACTTCATAGATACTTCAATAGACTTGAAATTTCTTATATTTTCGTTAGAGTCCCGAATGGAGGCTGGCGTTTTTGAAAAAAAAGAAAAATTTAGAAACACTCACAAGATTTTTTTTTTTTTTTTGTCAACATAATTGAGTTGTGATAACCGAATTAGAGGGTTCTATTGGAAAAAATTGATAAAAGTATTTCAAATTCTGTATTGATTAACTATTTTTGTATATCAATAGTTATAAGTAGGGCAAGTATTTCCATGCAAATGCATGTTTTTCCTCGATAGTCAAAAACTGATATGGACTAAATATTTATCCGAATCATCAACTTTAGAACAAAATGGCATTGACTTTTAGTTGCAAATTTTTGCATATTTTGACAAAAATACATGTTTTTACATATTTTGACTTCAAATGCATATTTGGTGCCTTTTTAATGCATATTTTGCGCTTTTTAATGCATGTTCCCAGCAAAAAAAATTAGAAGTAATGCTCTAAAAACTACTTCTTTCACTACTTAACAAGTATTCGTTACTATATTTTTACTGCTTTTTTAGAAGTTATTCTGAACAACTTCAAAAAATTACTTCTTTCATTGCTTCCAGAGTATCCGTCATTACATTTTTACAGCTTTTTAGAATTACTTCTGAACCACATCCAAAAAATCACTTAAGTATTGCTTCTAAAGAGCAATTGCTCTAAAAGTGATCGTAAAAAGTGATTTTGGTATCATTTGGCATTTCCATACAGAGGGCCCGGGTTCGATTCCCGGCGGGACCAATATTTTTTTATTATTTTTTATTTTATTAATTTTTTTAATATTTATAATTACTTTGTTTAAATTCAATATTTTTTTTAATTTTTAAATTTTTAAAAATATGTATATAAAAAAATGGTGAGAAATTGCTTTTTATGCACCTGTAAAAATAGTACTGAAAACAATATTGAATTGGAGTGCACCTTTTACACCTGTTTAATAAGTACTTTTATTGAAGAGAATAAGAAACAATATCTGGCATTAAGAAAGTGGTGTTTTTATGCCAGTCAACTTTCATATCAAAGAATAGCTCAGCGGTAGAGCGCTAGACTAGCAACCGTGAGGTCGCAAGTTCCATACCCGGTGGCGGCAATAAAAAACTTTTATAAAATAAAAAAAATATAATTTTTTTTTAAATAATTTTTTTTAACTATTAATTGGCGACAAAGAGCTTCCTTTGCACTCGTTCAAAAAGTACTGAAAAAATGTTGAAGTAGGAGTACTCCTCTCCTATGACAACTCAATGTTAAAATCATTAGTGTTTATGTTAAAAAAGAAGTACATCTAGATTATCAATTGTAGTGCTTTTTCTACTGCTTCGGCATTTCGTTTTTGCTGGGTTTGTGCATATTTTTAATTTTTAAGAGCATTTTTTATTTTGTAGAAATACATAAAAAATTGATACGTTTTCATATTTTGATTCAATCAAATTAATTTTTTGAATCAAAATATGACCCCTGGAAAAGTTTCGAGTTCTGTGTCAAAATGTTTGCAGAATAGCTAACTTAAATTTATTTTTAAGTTTTACAGTGCACTATTTTTTCAAAAATAATATCTTTTAGTGCATATTTTTTATATTTTTATTGCATATTTGTCTCTTTTAGCCGCATTTTTTGGGCGCATATTTTTTATTTTTAAGTGTGTGAAATTCCTTGCCCTAGTTATAAGTTTACTACTCTTAACTGAAATTATCACTTGAGATAAGTATGTAAAATGATTTCACTATGATGAGGAAGTCCCTTGGCATACCTACGCAAGCAGAAAAATACGATCGGCACAATATTGGCATACCGTTGGCGATGGTCGGTTATGCATTGGCAGAACGTGGGATTAACAGTCTTGACAGTATTGTCCTGTTACCCGATTGATAACAGCGGCCAACCGTTGGTTGGCGCTAACTTGCCAACATTTTCACAACCTCGTCGAGATTGAAAAAAGGTGGTCTAAAAATAGATTTTCAAAAAAATTTTTTTGTTTTTTAAATTTCGAAAAATTGTTTTTAGTATTTTTTTAAAAAACATGGTTCTGATGGGAATTGAACCCAGGCCGCCAGGTTGTCAGCCGCGATCTCTCCACACTAAGCTACCAAGACTTGTAATATCCAATAGCTAAAAAATTTGATCAATGATAACAGCAGTTGTAGCTAACTTACAAGCGTCGGCAAAAGGTTGGTTCACACTAAGCGGCCAACATTGTCATGATGTTGGAAAAACCAAAAAATTGATGGTCTAAGCAACTTAAAAAAAAACTTTATTTTTGGGAAAGAAAAAAAATGTTAATTACAATTATTTTAAATAAAACATGGTCGGGCCCGGGCTGTCAGATTGGCAGACAATCGCTCTACACACTAAGCTAACGAGACATGTAGTACATAGCTTAAATAATAAATGAATAATAACAATGGCTTAAAGGTAAACCTTGGCATAACGTCTGCTGGTCCTCACTTGCCAAAGTTGGCGTTACGTCAGCAAAGCCAAAATATACTTAGGTGGTCAAAAAAAATTAAGAAAAATTATTTTATAAAAAACAATTAAATTTAATAAATAAAAATGTAATTTTATAAAAAAAAAATATAAAAAAAGAAAACAAAAAATTGTATATTCGTGACCGGAATCGAACCCGAGACCTTCCGACTTTACCTTATTTTAACGAAGCGTAGTAATTTTTACAAAATCAGTGCTCTGCCAGTGTTTTGTTTTTGGTGCAGTTGGCAATTTCTGTCTGGGTACTTATGTCGGAAATTCAACATCCGTTAAGAGGTGTGAACTGGTCACACAAAATGGAACGAAATACTTCAAGTTCAACGGTGCGAATGCGAAATTAAAGTGTACCATCAGGTAGAGAAAAGGCTCGAAGGGTTTGGAAAAAATAGCGTGGTTTTATTAGAATTCTTATATCATCCGCGCGGCGATGACAATTGCTTAGACTTCCGCCTGGAACATGCTACAATCGTCTACGAGTAGCATAAACTCCCGACCGACATCTCACTACTGATGCTAACGGAATCAGCGGTCCAGTCTCTTTGGTAGGTAGAATCACCTCAAAAGTCCTCAAAAATTCGCAATCGGTAAAGTGTAGTCAACTCGTATGATCGAATCGCGAACCACTAATCTCAAGCAGGATGTTATGGTAAGTCTGGAGATTTGTGGATAAAAATATCAAATGATTTAATGAATTTTTATAGGATGTTAAAAAATGTATACAGTTTGTATAGATCCGATCAATGTTCTCTAAATTTTACTATGTACATAGTTTGAAAGAAGGTCGATATCGTTTATTTTTCATTAAAAGCCACGTCTACTGAAAACAAGTGATAAAATAAAAAACAGACGTTACATTAAAATTCTGCTCAATTTTCTAAACTATCTCCTCGTATCTTGGGGCGAATTTATCCACTATTTTGATCTTTAAAAATAAAGGCAACAAGAATAAAATTAGAAAAAACTTGAATGTCCCTATTATATTTTCCACCACTGTATTTTATCAACAACAAAAAATCAATTGTGTCTTTTAATTTGAATCAATAAAAATAATTATTTACAATCCCAAATAGAAGTATTTGCTGTGATTTGAACATAGATTGCTAGGACTAGTATCAGGCTAAATCCCTACCCCCTACGCCACATATACTTATATTTAGTTGTTGTTGTATTACAGTTACCAAAATAATGGAAATTATTGGTTCATTGCGCTAAAGTGGACAACAGTATTTTAAATTAATTGGAAAACTAATATCTTGGTTAGAGTGAAAGATTTTATTGAAACAGAACTGATATTTTCTCATATTATATTTTTACTGCTATTTATACTGCGATATTCAAATTGCAAAATCTTGAATAAATTGGGTGTTGTTAGTATGGAAGATAATACAAAAGTTAGTATTTCTTCCATATTTATTAGACCAGACTATATTTTGGATAAAGTGCTTAATCTGACATATTATCTGCTCATCATTAAATCAAGCTTTTCTGATGATGAATTTTAAGTAATTTCAATCAAAATTATTGAATAACGAAAACATTTCGTAGGTTCCGTTGGAATTCCAACCAATTTTTTTTTTTCTGTGTTTAAGAACTAAGGAAATGGTCAAGAATTTTTATTTATTTTTTTCTTGATTTTCGTGTTAATTTGGATTTTACGAATTTTTTACTGAAGCCCTATTTTGGCGGAAAGTTCGTTTTGGAATAATTTCCTTGCGAGTTTATTTTTTCTTATATGGTTGGTTAAAAAATTTATGATATTGTTAAGCAAATAAAAGTTGTTCACTACTGAATTCCATAAAAATTTTTCCAAATCGTTGATTGTAAAGAATTTCATTAAAAAAAATTAAAAAGTAGAAATTTTATCCAAATCTAACACTTGTTTGCTAAAGTTAAATTTTGCAAAAATTCAATTTCTGGAATTAAATTTAGCTAAATCCAAAACAAATTTATTTACTTTATAAATCCATTTTGGATTGAGCTAAATTCAATTTTACAAAATTAAATAATTTGCTTTTACATTATATTAGCAAAAAAAGTATTAGATTTTGATAAAAATATAAATTTTTTCAAATCAAAAAATAAGACGTGGAATTTTAACGGAATAATATAAGTCAAAAAAAAAAACCGATGATTCAAACCTAAAGACTTATTGTCTTAAAGACACAATTTCCAGCTGGGTTATATTTGAAATAATTGTAAATTAAATTCAAATAATATGGCTACCACATGATTTTATATTTAAAAATACTGCAGAAAGTAAGCGACTCATTATTTTACGTTTTGAAATAATGCAAAAAGCGTGGAGGCATTACTGTTAGTAGTGAAAAAAATTAATAAACATTTCTAACCTGGGTATCTTATAGAGATGAAAATAGTAATGTCTTTATGTTTACTTCTGAAAGTTGAAAACATCATCATAGACTTATAATACCATCCCAATCAGAAATCGCCAGTGGTACAAAAAATCAAGCACAGACATACCACTGGGTAACCACAATGTTGACAATAAATAAATGGAAGAACACTCATTTCGTCCTTTTGTCTAATGATGTTATCATTTTGGGAATGGGAAAGCACTTTTTGCCAGTTCTTGTACCACCTGTTAAAGTGCTTTGCCATCGCTTTCCTGTTTGTATTTTTCTGACTGGGATGTGTATGGTTTAATAATACATGTTGGTTTTGTCTGATTGTGAGTGTGTTTTAAGGATAAGCAGGACAATGAATAAAAAAATATATTTTTTTTTTCTTTTTTTGTTAACGATTCCAGTTAAAATAACATAAAAAGCATTATATGGAGTCTAAATCTGGTCAACAACAGAATTGTTTTGAAGGTTATTATTTTTATTATTTTTCAGTTAACCCATTAGTGGATGAGCCGTAATTTCTTTTAGATGATTTTATAAAAAATTTTACCGAAAATATTTAAAATAGCTTTACAGAAGGAGTAGGAGTATTTTTTGATAATGCCTGCACAAAAAGAATTTACAAAATTCTCATTAAATTTTTAAACATCTTTCTGACACCGTTTTTGTAAACAAAAAAAATAAAAAAGGCACCAACAATGGTTTTGATTTAAATCAAAATCCAAAATGTTAAAAAATTATCATATAGATACAATCTGACAATAAAGTGCAAACAATGAGTAAAAAGGTTAAAGTCGGGCATGCCGACTATACAATACCCTACACCAGTCTGGGTAAAAGCCAACTAATGTTTGGATCCGTAATTCGAATGGGTTAAAATGGGGCTTGTGTCAAAATTTTCTATAATGTGAGTCAGCACACCAAATTTCATTAAAATATCTTAATATTTGCGATCTGCAGTTTGTAACCAAGCCAATTTTGGGGGGACCCTTATATGGGCACTAGGTCTAAACATGGACCGATGTTCACCAAAATCAATAGGCTTCGCCCTTGGGCCAAAATAGGTCTGTGTACCAAATTTCATCAAAATATCTTAATATTTGCGACCTGCAGCGTATAAACAATATAATTTTGGGGGACCCTTATATGGGCACTAGGTCTAAACATGGACCGATGTTCAGCAAAATCAATAGGCTTCGCCCTGGGGTCTGTGTACCAAATTTCATCAAAATATCTTAATATTTGCGACCTCCAGCATATAAAAAATATAATTTTGGGGGGACCCTTATATTGGCACTAGGTCTAAACATAGACCTATGTTCACCAAAATCAATAGGCTTCGTCCTTGTGCCAACTTAGCTCTGTGTGCCAAATTTCATCAAAATATCTTAATATTTGCGATCTGCAGCGTATAAATAATAATTTTTGGGGGGACCATTATATGGGCACTAGGTCTAAACATGGATCGATGTTCCCCAAAATCAATAGGCTGCGTTATTGGGCCAACATAAGTCTGTGTACCAAATTTCATCAATATATATTAATATTTGCGACCTGCAGCGTATAAACAATATAATTTTGGTAGGACCCTTATATGGGCACTAGGTCTAAACATGGACCGATATTCACCAAAATCAATAGGCTTCGTCCTTGGGCCAACATAAGTCGGTGCACCAAGTTTCATCAAAATATCTTAATATTTGCGATCTGTAGAGTGCGCACAAGAATACATGGACAGAGGGACAGACAGACAGACAGACAGACAGACGGGCGGACGGACGGACAGACGGACATCGTTGAATCTAAATAAAAAAAATTCTGGGCCGATCGGTATACTATAAGGTGGGTCTAGGACCAATATTTTTTGGTGTTACAAACATCAGCACAAACTTATAATACCCTGACCACATAGTGGTGTAGGGTATAAAAATGCACTTTTTTTTGTAAGTTAAAATTTTGTTTTAAACAATTTTTGTATGAAAAATAACAATTTACAAACATTTCCAACAAAAACATTGTTGGGAATAAAATTTCAATTTAATAGACAATGCGTTTGTTCCTACAAATTCCATTGTTGGTGCCTACTGATTTTTCTGTTTAAGACTCTATATTTGCGATATTAAATAGTTTTTATAGATATTCTACTCAAAACTTTTCATTTTTGCTAGTGACGTTTATGTTAATTTTGAAATATATTTGAATTGAAAACATTAAGTATAATTTTGAACAACATGTGTCCAACAAAATTTATCTTCTACCTTTTTTATACTCGTTCAGTAAAAGGAATGACAAAATGTGTTAGGTCGAGCAAACACTATTCAATCGACTTACCTTTGTAATTAAACACTTGTAGTTACCAATGAAACGTTTTTTTTTTGTTCGTTCGTTTGGGTCTTTGTAAATTTATGCCACCCAAGGCATGATTACAAATAGTCGCAATATTTTTCTATTCCTTTCTGACCTTTCCATGAAAACTTATTTACGATGCCCACCACCTACCTTTAACAAAATTTTATTTAAGGGTCCATTATTTTTGGACATTTTTCTATTCAACTAATAGAAATGGGTTAAAAGGATACGAAACTTAATTATGTTGTTATATCGTAGTACAAAAGAATTTTGTTGTTGACAACAAAATGATATTTGCTTTAGAAAAAAATGAGTCAGTGTAAAGTATTTTTACTTATTTATTACGACTAAATGTAACCAAAAATCAATCGTTCGTTAGACATTGGCTCGTATGAATAAAAAATAGATATTACTAATAGGGGGAAATACAGGGTTTTTTAAGTAATTACTTCACAAATCTAGTCTGCTTGGGAGTAGACTAGAAATTTCGTTTTTTAATTTTCGTTTACATTTCATGCTATTCTACCAGCCAATTGGTAAATTTGCAGTTAAAAGCCATTCCTAAGCCCAAAGTAATTCCTTCGAAGTAATTGCTAAGTTTTATTCATATGACCCATTGTCAATAAATTGAATTAAACCTCATACGAATACACGTGGTGCAGGTGTGGATAAATATAGGGGGACTTTAACTGTTACATTTGTAGTTATTTCCCATGTAGAATTGTGATTTAATTGTCGGCTAAATTTTAATTGGACATTAAATAATCGGGCCTAAATATGAGAAATATTTTTATACAAAAGTCTAATTTTAAACATTTTCCCTGTAGTTTTATAGAAATACTCTAAAAATTTAAGTGATAATTTTTATCGACCTTTTCCTTGTAAACCTATATACCTATATACCTTATAGTATACCGATCGGCTCAGAATTTTTTTATTTTATTTCGATTTAACGATGTCCGTCTGTCCGTCCGTCCGTCCATGCATTCTTGTGCGCACACTACAGGTCGCATATATTAAGATATTTTGGTGAAACTTGGTACACCGACTTATGTCGGTTTACCAAGTTTTTTTTATTTTACAAAAGGTTTTTTATTGCCGCCACTGGGTATCGAACTTGCGACCGCACGATTGCTCAGCCTAACGCTCTACCGCTGAGCTATTCTTTGATATGAAAGTTGACTGGCATAAAAACACCACTTTGTTTTTGCTGGGGTATTAATCATAGGATATTTTAGTTTGGATTATTTATAGCAAAGCTTGCACCTAGCTGGTTCATTAGATTTTGGACTTGAAATAGAACTATATTCTAACTAAATATTAGGCCGGGTCGATTTGTGGGGAGGCAAAAAAATCGCCCATGGCTCGGGGAAAATCGTATTCTAGGGATCAAAATAAGAAACTTTGCCGAATGAACCATACCTCTAAAACGAATTCTACTACCCCCCAACTGTTGACTTTTGTCCCGTAGGGTCAAGTTTTGAAAAATCACACTTTGACCCATTTAGAGTGCCCCAATCGAGTCCAAATGTATGACCGACCCCCACTAACTTTGGAGGGCCGATCCACCCATGCCAGTGGCACACCCCCTGGAACTCCCCTGGGGGGTTCCCCATACAAACATTTTAAAAAATCACCATTTTTGGCACTTTATTTTATTATTTTTTATTTATTTTATTTATTTTTATTATTTTATTTATTTTTTCTCCTTAGAAATTTATTTAGTCAGAACATATGTAAATGAAAAAATTAATTTAACTTAGTAATAGAAAAGAAAATATAAAAAATTACTGTTTGAAGTCTTTTTTGCTTTCAAGTCTGGGCAATTTCGCACGGCTCTCTAATGTCGTCGCCATAACAGCCTCTACATTTTCCGGTATAACTCGTTTGGAAACCAAACCGCATGCACATGGAGCTGCCTTCAAATCGCATTTACATGTTCCAATGAAAAAAATTGTTTCCAGAGATTTTACATACTCTGTAAATTGTTGGGGTTTGTTTCTTCTCTTGATTTGCTCTTGATATTTGTCAAGCAATCTATTCAATTTATTACATACACTTTTTTTCAGCATTATTTCCATACCAAGTTTTTCCCAAATTCCAATCAACTTATCTTGTACTTGAATAGTGAATGCTTTATAGGACAACTTTTTTTGTTCGCTCAAGTAAAAATAATATCTCAAGATATCCAGATGGGTTGGTAAATTAAGATCAGTCAAATCAGTAGACACACCAAAAACAGTAACATCATGCCTGGGTATATGACTCATTGGGTTTTCGATAGTTGTTGATGTTTTTATTGCTTCATCTTGCGGTGAGGATGGTGGATTCATTGTAAACTTCTTGATTTGGAATGATTTTTTTTTTAATATTTTTTTATCTCAAATTAGCACTTCACACTTCGAGTTCTTCACAACGACTTAATGCATTCACAAAAACTGTTGCGTTATATATGGTCTAGGAGACGAGGTAATAAGAATGAAATGGTAATTTCAATTCTACCTGTAACCGATTTTGTTGTCAAAACTGCCCATAAAGTACTTACATGTAAATTAAACGTTAATCTGACTACAAATTCTGTTAAGCAAGTGAGCCTTTTATTACTTCTGGAAAATCCTTTATGATAATTTTATGCTCAATTCTACCTGTAACCGATTTTGTTGTCAAAACTGCCCATAAAGTACTTACATGTAAATTAAACGTTAATCTGACCACAAATTCTGTTAAGCAAGTGCGCCTTTTATTACTTCTGGAAAATCCTTTATGATAATTTTATGCTCAATTCTACCTGTAACCGATTTAGCTTAAGTAAGTTTACGACATGCAGCTGTGTCTTGTGGTGGCTTAAAAAACCCACACAACCTATTTTACGACCTGCAACAGAACGACACGTTCAATTGCTAGCTAGCGTTTCCAAACGAGTTATACCGGAAAATGTAGAGGCTGTTATGGTGACGACATTAGAGAGCCGTGCGAAATTGCCCAGACTTGAAAGCAAAAAAGACTTCAAACAGTAATTTTTTTTATTTTCTTTTCTATTACTAAGTTAAATTAATTTTTTCATTTACATATGTTCTGACTAAATAAATTTCTAAAGAGAAAAAATAAATAAAATAATAAAAATAAATAAAATAAATAAAAAATAATAAAATAAAGTGCCAAAAATGGTGATTTTTAAAATGTTTGTATGGGGAACCCCCCAGGGGAGTTCCAGGGGGTGTGCCACTGGCATGGTGGATCGGCCCTCCAAAGTTAGTGGGGGTCGGTCATACATTTGGACTCGATTGGGGCACTCTAAATGGGTCAAAGTGGGATTTTTCAAAACTTGACCCTACGGGACAAAAGTCAACAGTTGGGGGGTAGTAGAATTCGTTTTAGAGTTATGGTTCCTTCGGCAAAGTTTCTTATTTTGATCCCTAGAATACGATTTTCACTGAGCTATGGGCGATTATTAAATCGACCCGCCCTACTAAATATATAAAAATACAGAAAGTCGGAAAAAAAATGTTTGTATTTTTTAATGCAGAAATTAAGTTGGTTTTATATAAAATGAGTGTTAATTTTGTTCAGTTTTAACATCAAATATGACAAATTTCTAATAGAATTCACAATTTTATTTTACAAGAAATAGATGAAAAACTTATGAAAAAATCTTTCCTAGAATAAATATTTGACAATTAATGCTTTTTCAAGTACTACCAAGCATTATCATCAGATTACCTTTATGGGGTTATCTCTAGGTTATAATTGTATTAGTTTAGTTTATTGATTTTCATTTGATTTGTCCGAGTTCACAAACAAATAAAAAGCGAAAAAATAGCGAAAGATGTAGAGGTATCGACTGCAAACCAACATTTTGACAACACTCATGGTACGGAGTGTCTAAGATGGAGAATTTCACTTGTAAGTATTTTTATGTCGTTTAATCCTCTATAATTTTTTATTCGCATTTGTTGAGCTTTTTTATATGTTTAATTGCTCGGGAAGGTCTGATAACGGAATGTCATTCAAGTTTAAAGTATCAGATAATGTCATAGGCAGTAGATAATAGCTTGTTTGTAACGGTATATTGTGAAAATTATTGTGAGCTGCAATAACGTTTAGAACTTCCCCCTACGATAATCGTAGATGCGCCACTGCCGTTATTATATACGCGTATCCCTTTGCATACTTTGTGGCGGTTTATGGGTGTTTATAATGAAATTCGAATTCTATTATTATTACAAAAAACAAAAAAACAATAAAGTTTATAAATTACATTTGGCACCAATAAAACAATATTTTTGATGTCCAATCTATTAAATTTATCCATCAGTGTTCGCTTGTGTTGTGATTTTTAGCTGTTCGCACAAATATATAGAGGGGTTTATTTGCACAGTGCAACAAGAAATTTTTAACCTTAATGCTCACAACGTGAAATAAATTTATTCCGTCAAGCAGAAGCTACAACATGATGATAAAATGCTTCTTCTTGTTATATTTTTAATTGACATTAGTTAAAATGAAACTGCGCGAAATTATTATAATTTTGGTTTTTATGCATTTTGTAAACGCCAAAAGTCATGTTATCTTAATATTTCTCGTATTGTGGTTAGAACCACTGAGGCCAACGGCTACTTCGTTACACTGTGTAATTGCATATATTGAAAAAGGGCGACATTGAAAAAATATTTGTACTACAGCTTAAAAAAGACATTTCTTTTTTGAATCAATTCGCATTAAAATTTGTTTATTTTATAAATGATTGCATTAAATAATTTATAAATACTTTAAATAAATGTTTTAATATTGAATACCGCGAGTTTATTTAATTTACATTGATTAGATTTTGATTCGATTGAATAATTGGTTTTATGAAGTCTAAATCAACCCAGAAAAAACGGACACGATTTTAGTGATGAAGCAATTAAAAGAAAAAATATTTGATCAAAAACAAATGTATTCATGCGATAGCTTGGCAAATTGACACTTTTTTTGCATTTCACTACAAAAAATATATATTGATTGCATTTGAAAATTTTTTTTTATATAAAAAAATAAATGAAGAACCACTAAACTTTAAAGACATTTCGCAGAAAATCTGTACCTTAGATTGAAAAATAGTACGCCATTGTAATCAGCATGCCCGAAATATATAGTTAAAATCCCGAAAAAATAATTCTAAAATCCCGAAAAATTAAATTTGCAAAAACGAAAATTTTTGCATTATTATTATTATTGCAGAATGTTAATCGCTAATAGAGTTTTTTAATTAATTTTTTTACCATAAAGCCATTTTTCGTGTTCCGCCATTATTTTGCAATTTGTGATGTTCGGTTTTTTTAAATTTATAATCTATTATAATTTTTTTTTAACACGGAGAGGTAGAAAAATTGTTGCTAAACTCTGAGAAAGAGATATTATTCGGCTCTTGCTCATTGATAAATGAGCGAGACTGGCTCGAGCCTAAAATTCTGGCGAAAATGCAACTTATTATTTTATTTAATTAATATATTAGTTACTTTATTGTTATTTTATTGTTTTTAATTGTTTAAAATTTGCATTTGCAATTTCTAATAAAATATCCTTTAAAAGTACATTTATTGTTTTTAAATCCTTTAAATGGCAGTTGGAATCATTTGGGTTGTTTAATATAAAGCACCAGGAATGTATACATACATATTTTACGTGTGGTTGTAAGCATTTTATCTGTATCTTTACATATTTATACCCTACACCACTATGTGGTCAGGGTATTATAAGTTTGTGCTGATGTTTGTAACACCAAAAAATATTGGTCCTAGACCCACCTTATAGTATACCGATCGGCTCAGAATTTTTTTTTATTTCGATTTAACGATGTCCGTCTGTCCGTCCGTCCATGCATTCTTGTGCGCACTCTACAGGTCGCAAATATTAAGATATTTTGGTGAAACTTGGTACACCGACTTATGTCGGTTTACCAAGTTTTTTTTATTTTACAAAAGGTTTTTTATTGCCGCCACTGGGTATCGAACTTGCGACCCTACGATTGCTCAGCCTAACGCTCTACCGCTGAGCTATTCTTTGATATAAAAGTTGACTGGCATAAAAACACCACTTTGTTTTTGCTGGGGTATTAATCATATGATATTTTAGTTTGGATTATTTATAGCAAAGCTTGCACCTAGCTGGTTCATTAGATTTTGGACTTGAAATAGAAATATATTCTAACTAAATATACAGAAATGCAGAAAGTCCAAAAAAATAATTTTTGTATTTTTTAGTGCAGAAATTAAAATGGTTTTATATAAAATGAGTGTTAATTTTGTTCAGTTTTAACATCAAATATGACAAATTTCAAATAGAATTCACAATTTTATTTTACAACAAATAGATGAAAAACTTATGAAAAAATCTTTCCTAGAATAAATGGTTGACAATTAATGCTATTTCAAGTACTACCAAGCATTATCATCAGATTGCCTTTATGGGGTTATCTCTAGGTTATAATTGTATTAGTTTAGTTTAGTTTATTGATTTTCATTTGATTTGTCCGAGTTCACAAACAAATAAAAAGCGAAAAAATAGCGAAAGATGTAGAGGTATCGACTCCAAACCAACATTTTGACAACACTCATGGTAGGGAGTGTCTAATATGGAGAATTTCACTTGTAAGTATTTTTATGTCGTTTAATCCTCTATAAGTGTTTATTCGTATTTGTTGAGCTTTTTTTATATGTTTGGTTGCTCAGAAAGGTCTGATAACCGAATGTCATTCAAGTTTAAAGTATCAAATAATGTCAGAGGCAGTAGATAATGGCTTGTTTGTAACGGTGTATTGTGAAAATTATTGTGAGCTGCAATAAATAACATTTAGAACTTCCCCTTATGATAATCGTAGATGCGCCACTGTCGTTATTATATACGCGTATCCCTTTGCATACTTTGTGGCGGTTTATGGGTGTTTATAATGAAATTCGAATTCTATTATTATTACAAAAAAAAAAAACAATAAAGTTTATAAATTACATTTGGCACCAATAAAACAATATTTTTGATGTCCAATCTATTAAATTTATCCATCAGTGTTCGCTTGTGTTGTGATTTTTAGCTGTTCGCACAAATATATAGAGGGGTTTATTTGCACAGTGCAACAAGAAATTTTAACCTTAATGTTCACAACGTGAAATAAATTTATTCCGTCATACAGAAGCTCCAACATGACGATAAAATGCTTCTTCTTGTTATATTGTTCTTAATTGACATTCTTAATTGAATGAAACTGCGCGAAAATATTATCAATTTAGTTCCTATGCATTTTGTAAATACCAAAAGTCAAACCGCACACTGTCAGTAGTACATGTGCATGATCAATGCAATCATGTTATCTTAATATTTCTCGTATTGTGGTTAGAACCACTGAGGCCAACGGCTACTTCGTTACACTGTGTAATTGCATATATTTAAAAAGGGCGACATTAAAAAAATATTTGTACTATAGCTTAAAAAAGACATTTCTTTTTTGAATCAATTCGCATAAAAATTTGTTTATTTTGATTGAATTAAATAATTTATAAATACTTTAAATAAACGTTTTAATATTGAACACAGCGAGTTTAGTTTAACTTACATTGATTAAATTTTGATTCGATTGAATAATTTGGCAAATGGACACTTTTTTTAAATTTTGCACAAGCCGTTTTTAGAGTTTACCCCATATTATACTAAAAGTTGGACTTTGGGGACAACTTGGAAAGCTATGCTGGCAAATAAATTTTTTTAAAAATCGCAATTTTAACGTATAGGTCGCCATACGTGAATACATTTCTTTTTGTTGAAATATTTTCCTTTTAATTTCTGCTTCACTAAGCCATAACATGGTTGAAACCATAAAAAAACTGTAAAAATCCATATAAAACGCGAACAGTGCACTGTGGGCCAGCATCATTGAATTTTGGCCTAAACCAGAATATTGAGTATATGAAACTAAAAGATATCACAAAGGGGGGTCTGGTTGTTGCTGATCACGAAGATGAAATGAAAAATATAAAATTCAAAATGGCGGATCCAAGATGGCGGCCATTAATTTTTAGTTTTTAATATATTGGACTTAAAATAATCAATTATATAGGTCTAGGATCCTCTGATTAAAAATCTGAAATTAATATTTTGAAATTCAAAATGGCGGATCCAATATGGCGACAAACAATTTTTTCATTAAATTTATTATGTCGTCTGATTTACTTCAATTTTCCACCAGAGGAAGTTTTTGGGTAGCAGATTACAAATCTGAAATCAAGTTTAAAAATTCAACATGGCGGATCGAATATGGCGGCCATAAATTTAAAATTGTTGTGTGTTGGAAAATAAATTACACTGTACAAAAAAAAGGTTCTGATGACAACTGATTTACGCAGAGGGACCGAAGAAAAATATAAGTGTATCGGCCTTTTAAAAGTTTCCGTCTGGCCCTATGTTTTGGGGGGTTAAATTTTCCCCTCTTTTGAAAATGTTTATTGTGAATCGGCATAGGAAACCATGTTAATCTTCCACTTTAGGTGTAGGATATGTGCAGCGAACTTATGTAAAACACCACGACGGACATTTTTGTGGAACATTTTAACCCTCTAACTCTGCAATTATAGGTTAAAGAGTTAGAGGGTTAAAATGTTCCGCAGAAATATTTGTCATGGAATTCTACTATAAGTCTCTGAAGGCATCAAAGTTGAAAATTTAACTTCAATGCCAGAAATAAGTCAAAAATTAAAATGTATTTAAGGGTTAATTTCGTACTTATTCAGAATTGGCACTCAAATGTGCCACAAACCTGGACTTTAGGGGGTTAATCTGTGTCAGAAAACCAGCACCTACGAAAGTTTATGAACGGTCGCAAAAACCTACGTAGAAGACATCTTAGGGAACAGATTGGCATTCAAGTTTTTCAAATATCTCTTGGAACATTTTGGAGCTTTTTTTTAAATTTAGGATTTTCAAAAAAACCATATTTTTGGGGTAAAATTAATAATTTTGTTCCTTTTTTCGTAAACACTTAACAGGTGTCAATTTTTTTTTTTTTAAACTAGTTTCAGTTTTATAATTTGAGATTGTCTTTGGAACAAATTGTTCTTTATTTATGACTTTTTTATTGTATCATTATAAAATAAAAAATGTCACAAAATTAAAAAACTTTGACTTTGAACTCTCACAAACTAACAACGAGTAACCACAATGATAAAATATTTCACTCACAATATATTCAATAATCCTAGATTGTGAATATATAAACATATTTTCCCTTAAACTGAATTGTACTTTTGCCCAAAAAACGGCGATCCTGGCCCACAGTTCAGTGTTTTCATTATCAATTGTTTTTCATCAGGTGTTAGCCCTAAATATGACTACAGGTCCTGGGCCTACATTTCACTACAAAAAATGTATATTAATTGCATTTGAACATTTTTTTATATAAAAAAATAAATGAAGAATCACTAAACTTTAAAGACATTTTGCGGAAAATCTGTATCTTAGATCGAAAAATAATACGCCATTGTAATCAGCATGTCCGAAATATATAGCACTGATGGTCACAGGTCCATTAATTTTTTTCTATGTCATGCAGTGCTGTACATTGGTGTTAGAAAAGTGGCTGCAAGTTGAGCTAATAAAAACGATAGTTTTTACAGTTTTACAATAATTGTACAATTTTATAATAGTTCTCACGCATGTTGTTTTAACTGAAGTTGTAGTTGTTTTTATTAAATTTTTCAATCGATTTTAACAGTTTAAATAACTACGTATTACAACTGATTTAACTACAAATGTGGTGTACACATTTTTAACTGCAAATGCAGTTATTTTAATTGTCATTTGCATATATAATTTCCTGAGTGTAGTAAATAAAATATGTTAATGACCATATTCATAATCACTTTTAAAATTTATAAATAGTTTACAAAACAAATTTTTCATACAAAATTAATTTCATAAACATACTATAAGGTTTTCAAATCAGTTAAATATTTATTGAGCTTATACGATTTAAGGATAAAAACCTTTGTTTGCTAAATGTTTATACCCTACACCACTACGTGGAGAGGGTATTATAAGTTTGTGCTGATGTTTGTAACACCAAAAAATATTGGTCCTAAACCCACCTTATAGTACCGATCGGCTAAAATTTTTTTTATTTCGATTTAACGATGTCCGTCTGTCCTTCCGCCCGTCCGTCTGTCTGTCTCTCTCTCTGTCTGTCCATGCATTCTTATGCGCGCTCTACAGGTCGCAAATATTAAGATATTTTTGGTACACCGACTTACGTCGGCCCAACACCTATTGATTTTAGTTTAAATCGATCCATGTTTAGACCTAGTTCCCATATAAGGGTACCCCCCAAAATTGCTTTTTTACACGCTGCAGGTCGCAAATACGACGATATTTCAATGAAATTTAGTACACCGACTTACGTCGGCCCAACACCTATTGATTTTAGTTGAAATCGGTCCATGTTTAGACCTAGTGCCCATATAAGGGTACCCCCCAAAATTGCTTTTTTACACGCTGCAGGTCGCAAATACGAAGATATTTCAATGAAATTTGGTTTGCTTACTCACATGGTCCCGAGGAAAAAGCCTATTGATTCTATATAGGATCGGTCCATATTTGGACCTATCGCCAATATGGGCTATATTTTCGATTTTCACTTCTTTTATGATTTTATAGAAAATTTTGACACAAGTCCCATCTTAACCCATTTGAATTTCGGATCCAAACATTAGTTGGCTTTTAACCAGACTGGTGTAGGGTATTGTATAGTAGGCATGCCCGACTTTAGCTTTTTTGCTCGTTTTTCTCTGTAATTGTTGTTTCCACTCAATAATTAAAATGAGTGTAGGTTAGAATGTAGAGTTGAAACAAAATTCAAGAACAAACACAACATGACATTAACAAAAATGAAATAGATTCAATGCACCGATTATTGCGATTGGTTTGTTACAAAAAATTAAGCATATCCAAGTTTATTATCATTTGATTATTACAAACTATTGTATATTAAGTAATAATGGAAAAAAAATCTTATCTTGGTAACTAATATAAATGGCCTTCAGTCAAAATATTCTTCACATAAATTACTGCTCACAATTGTAGTACACTCAAAATAATAAGTCTGTTGGCTGAACAGAAAAATTTGTTACTTTAACAAAATTTATTCCTGTTTTTGGCTTAAAATAAAATTTTTTAAATTTAACAAATCTAAATTTAAGTAAAAAATTTGTAAAACTACAGTTTTATCTGAAATTAAACTGAGTTGTAGAATTTGTATTTTTATTAAAAATTTTCTAGGCCCCGCTAAGTTCCATTTTTGGATAGAGATAACCCCTTTTGATGGGCTATTATTTGGTTATGGGTAATCGAAATGTTCATCAATTTTGCTCTATCCCTCTTAGTTTTCGGGATAAGGGCCATTTTAAAAAATCGGGAGGGAAAGAAATAGCTACATCTTTAGAACTTCGAATACATTGGTGGCGCCATCTACCGGGTAATAACAGTAATTTGAAAATATTATAAATTTTGTAAAATTTAACGAATGGGTTCTTAAAAACTAGTTTTAAATAATTTTGAAAATTAACACTCAAAATTAGTTAAAGCACTGAGAATTTTTAGTATTGTGGTAAATGAAGATAATTAAAATCTTTCCTTAAATCAGTATTTCAACTAAAAATTTGTTTAAAATTAGTCAAATCAATTTGAAACCGGTTTGACAGATTTTTCTACTGACATATTTTTTTAAGTGTAGCAAAATTTCGATAAACCTTTACTTTGGCATTTAAATAACACGTAAAAGACTAATTAGAAAATAATAATTCCAGGAATTTAACAGCATAACTAACTTTGTACGCATTATAAATATGCTGATACTTGTGTAGGTATTTCCGTAATTTGGAAGGAAATAGTTGGTAAGTAAAGTTACCTAACCTACAAATACGTATTTCAAAATTATAGTGCACTACCCATAAAAAATTAAAAAGGAGTTTCAATTACGAACTTGATATCAATTATATTTTAATTGATTTTGCAGATCCCAAGTGAATGATAGAATTTATTACTTAAAATTGTGTACAATTAATTTAAATAATCAAAGAATTCAAATATTTAACAGATTCAATTAAATATTTGTTTAAATAATATAGCGAAATACAATGGTAATTTGATTTGCATTTATTATTATTAGTGTTTCCAATTTGGTTCATCGATTAACCGATTCCTCGATTAATCGCCTCTATTTCGGTTAATGTCGAAACAAATAATTAAAAACTCAAATAATTATTCGACCCAAATAATCGGTTAAAATTGGTCGATTAACCGGTTACGTTTTTAATATTGAATTTTTCCTTTATTTTTTTCCCAAAACATCATGATTTTCTTAACTTTCGCTAAAAAATTGCAAGAAACGCTTAGAAAAAACAAACACTAACTAAAATATAGCAAATTCTTTTAAAATCTATTGAAAGACATTAGATACCATTTTTTGAGCAACTCCATGCAAGTCGACATTGCCTCAGCGAGACACGTCATGAGTTTTAAAAGACTCCTAAAAACGGATTTGTCTTACATTATCGCAATTAAAGGTGCGTTCACAGTGAGGGCGTACTCCATGCTGTAGCAAATTTCGTTCTTTTCTCTTTCATACTAATACATTTTTGTATTTTGGTATCTTTTTTTATTCCACTCCAAAGTCAAAGAAGTTTGACTCTGGGGATTTAAACATTCAAAATGGGAATGAGCTAACACTTTTCGGGCAATACTGCTCCTCAATAAAATGCAGCAGTATTGCCAGAAAACAATAACAAACAGCTGTTGCATTAAAAACCCGTATTGCCATTAAAAACGAAAGTTCCATAACTTTTTCCGGAGCAACCGATTTCATTTTGGGGGCTATATAATCGGTTGCTTTTGGAAGTCATCGTTGTTAGAATCGAGAGTGGATTCTTTGGAACAGAAAATTTTCCTGGGTTAGAGTAAGAAACTTTTTTTTAATATATCGAGTTATTTACGTATATATCACGTTATTTTTAAAAAAACCGGCAGCTCTTTGTATTTTTAGTGATACAAAATTAAGGAAATATATTAGTTTTGCATTAAGCGATTAATCGCCAATTTTCTCGATTAACCGACACGAATAACCGGTTAATTCATTTCAGTGATTTTTCGAATAATGCCTTAACCGGTTAACCGCCTATGTCCAATAATTGGAAACACTAATTATTATATTCCCAGGAAAAAAAAATTAGAAGTAATGATTTACAAACTAGAGTCGCGGGTTCCATTCCCGGCGAGCACAGAATTTTTTTATTTCTTTTAAATTTTTTTTTATTATTTTATTATTTTTTTTTTAATTTTTCAATTTTTAAAAATATATATATATAAAAAAATTATGAGAAATTGCTTTTTATGCAACTGAAAAAATAGTACTGAAAAAAATATTGAATTGGAGTGCACCTTTTACACTTGTTTAATAAGTACTTTTATTGAAGAGAATAAGGAACAATATTTCGCAGTAACAAAGTGCTTTTGTTATGCCAGCCAACTCTTTCATATCAAAAAATAGCTCAGCGGTAGAGCGCTAGAGTAGCAGTCGTGTGGTCGCAAGTTCGATACCCGGTGGCAGCAATAAGAAAACTTTTGTGAAATAAAAAAAATATAATTTTTTTGCGAAGAATTTTTTTTAACTTTTAATTGGTGAAAAAAAGCTTTCTTTGCACTCGTTCAAAAAGTACTTAAAAATTGGATCCGAAATTTGGGGGTATATAGAGGTATATCCCCATATATGGTCATATATGAGCATATGTGACTCATATATGAGCATATACCGTAGACCGTACCTCAAAAAAAAAGTTCGCTGTACACCCTCCAGTATGAAGTATTTTTGCAAGGCAATTTCAAAAAAAAAAAATTTTTTTTTTACCGAATGTAGGGGTCGCCTTTTTCAATTTTTCGTTATAGCTACGGCATTTAAAATCGGATTTTAAAGTGTGATATATGGATTTTTTGCCTCGAGGAGACCAGTGTTTTGCTATAAAGGAAAAATCCAATGACAAAAAATTTAAAAAGGCGACCCCTACGTTCGGCAACCAATATATAAAAAAAAAAATTCTACTGGGTTTATCGAAAAACTTCATTAGCAAAAGTTTAATGATTTTTTGCGAGCTTTAATTTTCTGACATTAGGGTGGTAGCAACTGAAATCTGGTGGCTAACTACTAAAACGGGATACTTGAGGTCAATGGCCCTCGAGAGAAAAACACTGGTCTCCTCGAGAGAAAAACATCGATGTATCATACTTTAAGATCCGACTGTAAATGCCAAAGATATAACGAAAAATGTAAAATGGCAACCCCTACGTTCGGCAAAAAAAAATAAAAAATTTTTTTTTAAAACCTCCTTGCAAAAATACTTCATATTGGAGGGTGTACGGCGAACTTTTTTTTTTGCCTGTAAGGCAAATTTCGGATCCGAAGATATATGGAAATATATGAGATCATGTATGGTCATACATCGAACTAGACATGGACGTATATCACTATGTATGCCCATGCATGATCATATACAAGTCAATGTATGATCATGTGTGTTCATATATATTTCAAATTTCACATGGATGGGATAAACATTAAAGACATAAACGTCAGATGCAAAAAGTTGTTTTTTACTTTTATTTATAAAGCAAAAATAAATCATATTTTTTTGATAAAAAAAAAAACTCATTAAAATGTTAAAAAAAAATAAAATTTGGACAAACTTATTTGAAATATATAAAAATATGAGATATATCTATAAATGTGAGTTTCATGAAAATTTTTAATTGGCAATTATTTCAAAAATAACTTTTATTTCTGCTCGAAAAAATAAACGTCACAAATAGCTTTTAAATTTGCTCGAATAAACAAATACAATTAAAAAAAACATAATGCTAAATTGGCATTTCCATGAATGAATTTCACATTAGCATATCATAGGAAAGATGCGATATCGTTGTAAATTTAACAAATTTTCAGTAGAAAAGATATGCGTGTGCATCAAGTTTCCATATGTTGTTTGATTTGTATTATTGTACCTTTGCATACACTTTTCTTGAATTTACAAGAAATAGTAACGCTTTTCTAAGTACTGCATACTTCCTTTGGTTAGAAATAATTAATTACACAATAATTAATTACTGTTACATCTCGATTGCTTTTGGTTGCAGATTTATTAAGCCGGAAAACTATTTGGACAATATCGATTTAAACACTAACTACAAACAAGAGTAAAAGTCGCAGCACTGGGTATTATATACATTGTAAAATGTATTAAAAGATTGGAAAATCAGATTACAAACGTAACCCCCTTATATGTTTTGAAGGTCATATTATTCTATAATTATTTCCAGACTTTATGGCTTGCTATAATACTTATGTATCTGGTTTCAGTAAAATTATAAGACTTTCCGTTTATAAACATATTGCTAATGCTAAATGTACAAAATGAAAAAGTCAACTACCATTAAATTGACATTAAGTTAAAAAACCATAATGTTGTCTTTGGGAATTAAATAAACTTCAAAAAGGCACTAAAAGATACTATGAGCGTCCAAAGTAAACGTACACCCAGAAAACAGATTCAGTTATGATAACCGCATTTGTAGCCAATCGCATGGTTCGGTTGTGGTAGCCGAATTTTTCAGTTGCGGCAACAGAAAATCAATTGAGACAGGAAAAATTTGACTATGGCAATGGAATTTCAGTTGTATCAACAATTATTCGGTAGCCGCAACCGAAAAATTCATTTGATGCAACTGAACCATTCGATTGGCAGCAAATGGGGTTGTCAGCACCGAATCTGTTTTCTGGGTGTACATATAAGTTCGTTATGTGTTTATTTATATTTCAGTATTTTGCTGTATTTATACTAAAAGTTAGTATATTTTTTTGTTTGTTTTTGTATTGAAATATTTTTCATTTAATTGGTTCTTTGCTAAGGCATAACATTTATCAAGGTCGATTTCACATTCAGCGATTCAATTGGTTAAATCATAAAAAACTGTAAAAATCTACATAAAAATGCGAACAGTGATTTTAATATCAAGTTTTGTGCATCAAATATTAACCCTCATTATGACTACAGATCCTGTGCCTATATTTTACCACAAAAAATTATATTGATTGCATTTAAAATTTTTTTTATATAAGAAACTAAATGGAAAACCGCTAAATTTTAAGGACATTTCGCGGAAAATCTGTACCTTAAATCGTAAAATAAAGTACGCCATTGTAATCAGTATGTCCGAAATTTATAAAATTGATGGTCCGAATTTTACTAATTTCTAAAAGTTAAGATATCATCCTGTGTAATTGATCAAACTTATAATTGTTGTCCTCTCTGGTACAAGTTAATCGTAACACAAATTTTACCATTTTTGTGGAAAACGGGCATGGTGGACGGAAAAAAAGAAAACTTTTATAATTGTCATTACCGATTTTTCCTTGGAACTTGTCTATTTGGAACCATGCTATTGGTAACACCTGAGCCTTCGGAAATTTTTACTGGATATTGTAAAGGGATTTTCGGTGGGAGTTTTCCTAATATTTTGGACAATGGATCGTATTTCGTCTTCATTAAGTCTCATGGTCCTACCAGATTAAGGCCGATTTTGAAACTTTGTGAACCTTTTATACTTATCAATTATTTTTATCAGTGTATTGTGGATTCTGTCAGTAACTAACTAAATTTCGTATAATTTTCCCTTACTTTATGTTATTTTTGCACAAGCTCAAGCACATTCAAGGAGATTTTTTCGAACCATTTTGGAAATAAAGTTTCTTTAAAAAAAAATTTATGACTTGTACAATAAATTACCAAAAATAACCGTAATTTCAACTGTACAAAAAAATACTTCACGGTCGATTGTATACTTATTTTTGACGCTTAAAATATGCAGTATTTTTAATTTATGTTGTCTAATTCTTGTTTTTGTAAGTTTATTGTTGTTGTTTTTTTTATTAATTGAGAAAGAACAAATTTTGTTATTCAAAACGCATAAAATGTTGAATAAAATAGATTGGAAAATACTGAAATATAAATAAACATGTAACGAACTTACGTGTATACTTACTTTTCACGCTCATAGTATATACAAAAACATGCTTCATAGGTCGCAGACTTCGCATGAACTTTACAAAGGAAATAAAAGCATAGTAACCCATTTACGACAGGTTATAGATCCTGAAAATTTTTAACCAACCTCTACAGATGCATAAAATTTTGGTATCCATATTCCGCTATTTAGAACATATTGTTTCCACCACATTGAATTTCTGATAAAACGCGAAAAATCACGAACTTGTAAAAAGTCTGAAACACGTGTTCACTTAAATCGTCTATAGATTATGATATGTAAGTTTGACATTTCAATCATAAATATCTCCGTACAAAAGAGTCAAAGGTTTGTTTTTTTTATAGAATATCCATGAAAATAGTACATGTCAGGATATGCTTGAACATGTTATATATACCGTTGGACGCGCCTCTAAGAAACCTTTCATATGATACCCATATTGTCTTCAGCTAAGATGCAAATTTCTTACAAAAACTAAAAAGAATACTTTGATCAGTTGACACTAGGGTATTCAATTAATCGGCTTTTAATCGTGCAAATAATTATTCGGGTTTTTTTCTTAACCGGTTAATCGAACAAAATTTAAAAATTAATCGATTAATCGAAAAAATTTTCTGTAAAATAATATGCATACATTTGTTACATTTTTAATAATTTTATTTAAAAAAAAGGAACAAAAGTAAATACAGTAACTCTTCTGAAATTCATAAAAATAAAATAATTTAATAATTGAAATCAGATTTTGTCATTATTTTTGTTTTTTCTGTCCCCTCTTTCACATATTAAAATGTTATCCAAATCGGGGAGAACCACACCGCAATGAGTTAAAGAGTTAAAAAAGCATATAAGACCCCTTACATTAATTTGTATCTCTTTCGTATGCACTGAATACATAAAAAACGTAAATGTAGAGAGGAATTCTTTTGAGAATTGATTTTCCCTTTACGTTTGCGTACAACCATCCCTTTATTTTATTAATTCAGAGTGCTCACTAAACAAGCTTTATTACATTGAGCATTAATTATAATTAATAATTCTAATAATTATTAATTACAATAATTATTAATGCTTTCGTTTAAAAAGTCGCAAAATATAATTAAAAATGTATTATACGTAAATAGATACTACTACTTTACTAGATAAGTCACAACAACAGAATCGTAATTTGAAAGGTGACAAAGCAAACTGTGATAATATTATGTTGTTTTTGTTTTTTTTTTGGGATTTAAGATGTTTATAAATGCTCCCACTTGAAAACATGAAATTCTTATTGAGTTGAAGCTAACAAATATTTCCAGAAATTCTAAAAGGTCGCCCCTTAATTATTTTTTTAGGCCAGAAAGAAATCCGGATAGATACAAGCCAACAGCAAATTATTTATTACAATTTTTTAAAAAAGTTTTGAGATTTTAGCACATTTACTTTAATCAAAAATTTATATTTTTTAAACATTTTCGTAATTTTCTACCAATTTCGATTAATCGTATGAAATTATTCGAATTATTCGTTATTCGAAATTTGGACATTTTAAATTATTCGAACAATTTTTGAGAAAAATTGTTCGATTAATCGAATAACGATTAATCGATTGAATACCCTAGTTGACACATAAACTAACCACTGACGAGTCTTTGGGTGAGAGGAAACTGCGGCAGTCTGGTGATTCCCTTGTGTCTGTTAAATTTTTCAATAAAAATCTTTTCTTCTTCTTCTTCCTATAAACCAACTCTAGAAAAAATTCTTTAGTAATTAATTCTAATATTAATTACGATTGTCCTATGCTAGGTTGCAAACACTTAACTAAAAAGAATACCTTTTTTAAAATTGGTCCAGCCAATGGCCTTGCAACTCTCTCAATATTTTTTATTTGAAAAAATATTAGGCGGCTTGGAACAGGAACGAACTCCGACTGGTTAATCAGGGATGGAAAAGGCTCACTTAATCGGGCTCTTATACCAAAAAATGTAAGATCGCTCTTACATATTTAAAAATGTAAGTAACTAAAAAATAGCTTCCTCTTTGGCTCGTTAAAAAATATAAAAATTAAATATTTATATATTAGCAAATATTAGCACAAATTGCGAAAAAAAAACATTTGCAAAAAGCGAAATTTTTGCAACAATATATTCGCTTCCAGAATGTCGATCGCTTATTACCTCTTTTAATTCATTTTCTGTACCATAAAGCCTTTTTCGAATTCCGCCGTTATTTTGCAATTTTTAAGTGTGTTTTTTTTTAAATATATAACCTAGGGATTAAATTTTTGTACCATAAAGTCTTTTTTCAAATTCCGCTATTATTTCGCAATTCTTTACGTGCGTTTTTTTTTTTAATTTATAATCTAGGGGCTATAATACACATTTCAGACAACAAAGTTTGGTGGCTAGTTGCAAAAAAAATTTTTATATCAATATATTTGCTTGCAGAATCTAAATCGCTGATTACGTTTCCTAATTAATTTTTTGTACTACAAAGTCTCTTTTCGCGTTCCGCTTTTATTTTTCAATTTTTTAAGTACGTTTCTTTTTAATTTATAATCTAGGGACTATAATACACATTTCATACAACAAAGTTTGGTGGCTAGTTGCAAAAAAAAAATCGCGAAAAATGAAATTTGAAAAAGGATAAATTTTTTCATCAATATATTTGTTTGCAGAATGTAAATCGTTGATTAAGTTTTTTAATTAATTTTTTCTACCACAAAGTCTTTTTTCGCGTTCCTCTATTATTTTGCAATTTTTTAAGTGCGGGTTTTTAAATTTCTAATCTACGGAGTATAATGCCCATTTCATAAAACAAAATTTGGTGGTTAGTTGCAAAAAAAGAAAATGTTGGCATCGTTTGCAGAATGTAAATCTTTTAATTAATTTTTGAACCCCAAAGCCTTTTTTCGCATTCCGATATTATTTTGCATATAATTCCATAGTATAGTTCCATTCTTGATTTTTATACCCTACACCACTATGTGGTCAGGGTATTATAAGTTTGTGCTGATGTTTGTAACACCAAAAAATATTGGTCCCAGACCCACCTTACCGATCAACTCAGTTTTTTTTTTATTTCGATTTAACGATGTCCGTCCGTCCGTCTGTCTGTCTGTCCATGCAATCTTGTGCGCACTCTACAGGTCGCAAATATTAAGATATTTTGATGAAATTTGGTATGCAGACCTATGTTGGCCCAAGGACGAACAAGTTTGATTTTGGTGAACATCGGTCCATGTTTAGACCTAGTGCCCATATAAGGGTCCTACCAAAATTATACTGTTTATACGCTAGGTCGCAAATATTAAGATATTTTGATGAAATTTGGTACACAGACCTATGTTGGCCCAATAACGCAGCCTATTGATTTTGGTGAACATCGATCCATGTTTAGACCTAGTGCCCATATAAGGGTCCTACCAAAATTATACTGTTTATACGCTAGGTCGCAAATATTAAGATATTTTGATGAAATTTGGTACACAGACCTATGTTGGCCCAAGGACGAAGCCTATTGATGTTGGTGAACATCGGTCCATGTTTAGACCTAGTGCCCATATAAGGGTCCCCCAAAATTGGCTTGGTTACAAACTGAAGGTCGCAAATATTAAGATATTTTAATGAAATTTGGTGCGCTGACTCACATTATAGAAAATTTTGACACAAGCCCCATTTTAACCAGACTGGTGTAGGGTATTGTATAGTCGGCATGCCCGACTTTAACCTTTTTACTCGTTATAACTAAATTATTATTTTCCATCCCTGGTTACAATCGATGTTTTGAGTCATACAAAGAGCGCACATAATGACCATGCAAACATTTAGAAGATACCTTTCAAGAAGATATTAAAGCGATATCTTCTATTTGTCATTGGAATGAAAATCATCAAGTAGTATTTACTTTGAAATTGTCTTTCTTTTATCACTTGGAAGATAATTCGACGATATTTGGAAAAAATAATTCAAAAATTTTATCTTTTGTCATAACTTTTTACAATATTTCGGCAATATCATCTTTGTATCATTTGGAAGATAAAGCAATTTTTTTAAAATCTTTTATCAATTTGGAAAAAATTAAAACTAAATTTGTACAAAAACAATCAAAAGATACATAGGAAATAAACTCGTGAAAAGTTAAGATTAATTGCGGGGGAAAAATCGGCTAAAATCAAATCAAAATAATTTATAAGTTGGTCAATGGATTATTTATGCAGATATTGTTTTTCAGGCTTAAATTTAATAATGAAAAAATTAAATCGTTTTCTTATTGTAAAACTCCCATATTTAGCGATATCCCTTTTATCTTCCATATGAGTTATTGCTTTCATATTGCCTGGAAGTATTGTTTTAGTGTAACAGTTGTTTCCGACGGAGGAAACTTCCGGAATACGAAATTGATATTGCCGGCAATAAATGTTTTCTTACTGGCGATATGTTCGGAGAATCTTCTTCGTATTGCCATGTTTGCTGGGTGATATTGGTTTGAGTATGTTCCTGTTCCAAGGCACATAATAGAACAAATGCTTTCTCAGTGATAGAGAGTCCCCCAATCTCTTTATTATGTATACTCTTTGGTCCAGCTCGTGAGATCTCATTGCTAGACCCGAAGTATTTTGGGAATCATCATAAAACAAACCAAGGTTAATTTTGAGGGGAGCACCAATTTTTCCTTTTTTTCTGTCCATATAAGGTGAGTCGCTCTAATGTACATACATATGTATATATGAAAAACGTTTTTCAAACTTATGATTAAGTTTCATCGAATTGGTTTTATAAACTTCATCAATATAAAAATCCATACTTATTAAGAATTATAAGCAGCAAAGCTTTTGAACTTAAAAGCATTTAGTTTTGAAATAATTTTATTGAAGGTTTTATAAATTTTTATGAAAGTTTATAATAAGTATGTATTTTAAAACGTTTTATAGAAAGAATATTTTTATATATACACATATTTTTTTATGAAGGTTTTTATGAAATGATTAAGATTTATGAAATATCTGTTAAACATGTTTTTTTATATACATATATATATACCAGGGGTCATCTACACTCACACTATATCTACAATAAAAGTTCAATTGTTATTTGCAAAGTAAATCAGTAAAGTTGTTTTCAATTCATTATAAATAAATATAATAAAATTTTAAAAAAATAATTTTTTAAACTTTTTGTGGGCCATTTCAGAAAAAATACAAATTAGTTAAATATATATTAGTTAAAATATTCAATATAATTTTTTTTTTTATTAATTATTTAATTAAAATTATCATATATGATAAAAAAATATCACTTAAGCTCCGTTTAGATTATCACACAAGTGTGTTATACCTGCAGAAATGTGTTGTATAAAGAAAATGTATAATAGTGTAAATACAGTTCCTTACACACATGTCAAAATGGGCTCACATATTTTAAAAAGCGGTCACACTTTTTTGACAAGATTTATTTTTTGAAATATTTCATAAAGTTACCACTTGCCTCAACACAAGTGTTGTGTTATTCACAAATAAATGTAAAAATAAAGATTAAAAACAAATAATGGTAAAAAAAGTAATAATAGAAGAAATATTAACTGTTTTAATTTATTTGTTGTGTATGTCGATAACAGTCTGAACACTAAAAAGATTTTCAACCAGACAATTTTAGCATACTTTTTGTCATACTTGTGTGAAGAAAAGTATAAGCACTGGTGTGATAATGTGAGCGGGGCTTTTGCGTGATATCGTTTCGCAATCATAACGATATCATTTGCTTTATTAGGGTATTTTAATATCTTAAAGGCACATGAAAGTTTGATAAATTAATGAGAAACTGTTTATGAAACAGCTTCTTAAATATGATAAAGTATATTTCCTTGGGTGAGGATTAAGCCTATATTTAACATATCGACTTAAGCTATTATACTACATCCATTGTCGCAAATCCAATAAAAAATCTCTCACTTTGTAAAAACGCATTAATGTGAATATGAATCATTTTTTTTAGGGGGAAGCATTAAACGTGACTTTATTGCTAAAATTTATAAGTAGAACTTTTTGGCGTAAAATTTTCCATTTTAATATTAAACACATGTTTATCTCTTATTTATTTTTATATTCCCCACATATGGGATGAGGGTATATAACAGTTCGTCATACTGTTTGTAACACATGGAAAAATTTTCAACATTTCGATGATTATTATAGGGTAGTTTGAGGAAAAGTTTAAACCAAAATTAGCTACAAAAATGTTTACTTTTTGCGTCGCAGATTTACAATATGCGAAAAAACTTCACAAAAATATTTTCGTAATTTTTGTACATTAAGACACATCGGCAGTATTAGTTCTGACGTAAATAGGGACAGAGAAACAAATATTCAAAATAAGTTAAATCAGTTAAGGGGTTAGATCAATTAGTTGTCATAATTTCTGTTGTAACAGGATTGCGGAAAGTGGTCCCAGCAAAATCTCAGTAATGAGTGCTCATTGCATATGAGTTTCTCCTGGCGTAAAGTGGGCTCAATAATTGGGGCAATACTTTAAAGTAGAAGCAGTGCCATTAATCTATTTATTACGTTTAGCAGTGTTATTCCACGCCAGTTTTTGCAAGGTAGGTAAGATTCCCTTCTTAGGAATTGTTATGATTACACCTACTTTCCAGCTCTTTCAGGGATTTTATTATACAACTTCAATTAACGTTTTCCTAATTTCAGCTAACATTTCACTTGTTCGCATTTTTATCTGTGAATTTCAGTTCATAGTCTCAGAATTTTAATTGATATTTTCTTCATATTATTTGATAATTTCTGAATTTCAATTGATATTCTCTGGACTGAGATTGAGATGCAGTTGATGTACAATTAATATTTTCTTGAATTCAAATTATACTTTCTGAATTTAAATTGAAAATTCTAATTCTCAATTGATTTTTTCTCAATTTCGAATGAAAATTCTGAATTTCAATTGATGTTTTCTGAATTTCCATTGGTGTTTTTTGATGTGTAAAAGATGTAGAATTACCATTTCGTATACAAAATCAAAAAGCTGTTTTAGGAAAATACTCAAAATCAAAGCTATTTTAAAAATTCTACAATTTTTTGCTGGTAAATCTCTCAAATTTCATTAATTTTTATAAAATAGAAAGGTTTCCTACAAATTTTTCTAAAAATCATCGGCTATAAATTTTTTTATACAGAAAAGTTTGAAAAATGGGTTTCCAAAATTTCTCAAGGGATTCGCAAATTGAAAGTTGATGAGAATCGCTAGAAGTAGAAAATTTCTCAGAAAACAAAAATATTGTCCTTAAATTTCAAATTCATGCATAAACTAATGACCTGTGGAATTGGATATTTTTCAAACCATTTTTAATTTTTGTAAAGATAAATAAGAATGGGTTCCGATGGTAGATGGACATTAGACCGTACCTCAAAAAAAAAGTTCGCCGTACACCCTCCAATATGAAGTATTTTTGCAAGGCAATTTAAAAAAAAACTTTTAATTTTTCGTTATAGCTTCGGCACTTTAAATCGGATTTTAAAGTGTGATATATCGATTTTTTTACCTCGAGGAGACCAGTCTTTCGCTATAAAGGAAAAATCTAATTAAAAAAAATTTAAAAAGGCGACCCCTACGTTCGGCAACCAATATATAAAAAAAAATTCTACTGGGTTTATCGAAAAACTTCCTTAGCAAAAGTTTAATAATTTTTTGCAAGCTTTAATTTTATGACATTAGGGTTGTACATTAGGGTGGTAGCAACTGAGTTCTGGTAGGTAACTACTAGAACGGGATACTTGAGGTCAATGACCCTTAGAGCAAGAACACTGATCTCATCGAGAGAAAAACATCGATGTATCATACTTTAACATCCGACTGTAAATGCCAAAGATATAACGAAAAAGGTAAAATGGCGACCCCTACATTCGGCAAAAAAAAAATAAAAAATTTTTTTTGAAACCTCCTTGCAAAAATACTTGATATTGGAAGGTGTACGGCGAACTTTTTTTTTTTTGTCTGTAAGGTGGTACGCTCTAATGGACATACATAGGCGCACATGATCATACATTTTAATAATTGAATTATCACCAGAATGTACTATATACTTTAACTGCAATAAATTTATGCACTAATTAAAATAAAACTAAAAACCAGTTTTAATTGTCTTTCACATCGTTGGCGGTATTTTTATTATTCCATTTAATTTTTTATTTCAGTGTCATAGCTCTTGTGTTACATCAGACGGTATCTATACATCTCTCTCACTCTCAATCTTCTCTATTTTTATTTGTTAGCAAAGTCAGGCAAAGCAAATGTAAACACGTTGCTTAAATTCATTTTTTTCTTTCTTTTCATAATTTTAATAATAGGGGTTTTCATATAAACTCGTATTCTACTCGTAAACGGTGTAAACCTAAAAGCAGATTACCGCAGTCGTGATCGAGTTTTATTTAATAACAATTATTATTACTTAAAACATTAAAAAGAATAAAACCAGGTTAGGGGTGAAGCATTTCGTTCCTATAATACAAATCTAAGTTAAAGTTAGAACAGTAGTTATTCGTTTTCTTTTATTTGCACTTTAAAAACGTGATGTTTTAACAATTTCGAACGCCTTCGACAGCGGGAATCTGGCCCCTGGTATGTTTATGAGTTTAATGTCAAACTCCATACATAAAAAGTGTTGTTTGTATTTATACAAGGTTTATAAGGAATTTACAAGTTTATAAGAAAATCACTAATATTTCACCCATTTTTTAAATAGTTATTCGGTATTTTAACAAACAAGTTATTAAAATAAAATAAAAAACTATTAAATTTTAATAGAAAATAACATAATTAAAGCAAATTAAAAGTTCGTGTTGATATAAACAATTTTTAATTAACAAGTTGCAAAGAAATTTTTTTTATATGTAAACTTGTCTTGATTTGCTTTTCCGAGCCACTTAAAGAACAACAAAAACCGTGAAGAATGTAGTCTTTAAAAATAAAATACTTTCACTTGCTTTCCCGGGCCACTCAAACAACAACAAAAAGTCGTGAGCACTGTAGTCTTTCTATTTAAATTTGTTCTCCCTCGTTAAATAGAAATGGCAATAAATTCGATTACGTTAAAATGAATGTCAAACAACGTCATCACAATCAGTAATTAAAATAGTAAAGATTTTCACACCAACACAATTTTCAAAAACTTTATTTGAATGAAACTGTAAAGAGCTTACAGTTGTGTATTTAAAGAAATGGTAGAAAATATTACAGTCTACAATATTTGGATGCATTGCTTAAGGCCTCAACGAAACTAAATAGAAATGAAGGCACTTGTGTATATTTAAGAAAAATACTTTCCAATGCTGCGTTAATGCTTTAAAGTTAAAGGCTTTAGAAATTTACTCAAATAGAAACAGTAAAGCTATAGGGCAGAGGGGGATTTTTCGGCAGTGAGGCACAAGCACTAATCCCAATATTCGGAAAAATATATTTTACGAATTTTTCATTTACCTTCACTTAACACCTACTTTGACGAAATTACCACATATATGGTCACAGGCAGACGTATTTTTGTATTTTTTGGGATGCCAAAAATATAATAGTAAGCAACTACATTTTCCAATAACTTCCTTAAATCGTGTGATACAAAAATAATTTTTTATTATGTTAGAATTACAACACTAAGCTTTGGAATAATATTAATTTTATTTTAAAAAATGTTTAAAAGTGTGAAAAAAAATTAATTTTATACTAGTGGTTGGCTGTGGGGCACATATACCATATGCTCGTTGCAGCAACAAAGAGTTTAGTGCACTACTGTCTAAAATTCTCTATTAAGACTTTTAAATATAATAAAACATGTTTAATAGTAAATTAGGGCAACCGTATTCATTTGTAAATTTATATTAATATTTTTTATTTTTACTCTTTTGAAAATTAATTTTTTTGTAAACATAGTGGGGCTTTATAGATTAAAAAGAATCACATATCTTAAATAACTTCCCAGCAAAAAACGGGATGCCGAAGCAGTAGAAAAAGCTCTACAATTGATGATCTAGTTGCACTTCTTTTTTAACATAAACAGTTATGATTTTCATTTCATTTATTCAGTCTATGGATACAAAATTCCTTACAGACTATGATGTTACAGTTTTAGAATAATCTAAATATTAATTTATACATTATTTTATTAATTTACAAATTTAAACCCATCAAAATGGAATATAAATATTGCTTAAAGGCAGATTTTGATGCACAAAACTCTATTTGCGGTTTTAAATGAATTTGTTGATAATGATTAATGTCATTCAGTTGAATAAACATGCGGGTCAAAATGCTATTAAGACCATAATTTAACTTTGAGTTGTCATAGGAGAGGAGTACTCCCATTTCAAAACTTTTTCAGTACTTCTTGAATGAATGCAAAGAAAGCTCTTTTTCACCAATTAAAAGTTAAAAAAACATTTTGGAAAAAAAAATTATATTTTTTTTTTTGTTTTACAAAAGTTTTTTTATTGCCGCCACCGGGTATCGAACTTGCGACCTCAATATTGTTGTCTTCAGCTAAAATGCAAATTTATTAAAGAAACTAAAAAAAATACCATTTTTCAAAATGGTCCAGCTCGAAATATTTTGGGAATCATCATAAAACAAACCAAGGTTTATTTTGAAGGGGGCTTTTTTTACTTTTTTTCTGTCTATATAAGGTGAGTCGCTCTAATATACATATTTGTAAAAAGTTTAAATATACTGTATTTCAATAAATTAATTATAAATATTAAAAAAAAAATTAATAAAATAAAAAAAAAATTAAAAAATATTGGTCCCGCCGGGAATGGAACCCGCGATCCTCTGTTTGGAAATGACAAATGATACCAAAATCACTTTTTAGGATCACTTTTAGAGCAATCGCTTACATTTGGATGTTGCTCAGAAGTAATTCTATAAAAGCTGTAAACGTATACTAATGGATACTTTGGAAGCAATGAAACAAGTGATTTTTTGAAGCAATGAAACAAGTGATTTTTTTCAGAATAACTTCTAAAAAAAGCAGTAAAAATACGGATACTTGTGAAGCAGTGAAGGAGTAGTTTTTAAAGCATTACTTTAAAAAAAAATCATAAAAATTAAAGTTAAGTTATGTGGATCTTCAATATGAACAACTTTTGGAAAATAATTATTGGTTAAAAAATTACAGAGCTCTAGAAAAATAAGTGGTGAAGGATCCCCCCTCTACCCTAACCCTCATTATTTCTGGGAGATTGATCAAAGCATAACAAACAACTTACATCTTAGATGCAATGCTTGAAAAATATATTTGTTTTTTTTTAGTAAAACAAACTGCAACGTTTGTTTTTTATTTTGTAGAAACCCTGTGAAAAAAAAAATTTTTTTTTTCAAATATTCTGAATGGTTAACCACAAATCCACCAATGTGTTGTACAAGCGTAGTAGGTTTTGAATTATTCTTTTGCCTATAAAAAGAATTATGACGCGTTAGAACAAAATCCAGCAGGGGTTTAAAAGTCTCTAACAAACTTTATATGAGGCCCTAAAATGTTTGTTGCACTGTATTTTTTATATATCTTGGATATTACTAGCGCTAGGAAGTTTTTATTCTTGAGAGACCTTTATATGGTATCAGGTCTAAATATGCACGGATTCTAAATATTCTATTGTACTAAATTTCACCAACCTTTATATGGGAACTAGGACTACAGATGCACCGATTCTAAAAAATAAAATCATTAGGCTTTGTCAATCGGCTTATATAAGTCGATGCATCGAATTTCGCCTTAAAGTTTTTGACGTGTAGCGTGCGACAATACCCATTTTTGGGAGCAGGATTATCATTTTTTAGGTAAATGTTATAATCAGGGTTAAATTGAAACGAATTCAAAATTTATAACTCCATCTGAAATTAAATTTTGGAAATTTTCTTAATTTTTCATTAACCTTGGTACACTTCTCATACAATTTCACAGCTCTAAACATATTCGTATCGAAAAAGATTGAAAAAAAAACTGATTTACCCAGCAAAAATAGACATCACCTGGTAACTACCCAGCAAAATCTTTCATTACAAAATAAGTGGTTATCATGCGCGGTTCTAGCAATTAATATAAGGGGAAAAATCATACGCCTCAGTGGACAACCCAATGTATTTGTCTACTATGGCGTATGATTTTTCCCCTTATATTAATTGCTGGAACCGCGCATGGTGGTTATATAATAGAAATTCATAGCTCCCCACAACTTATTTTTTGGCGTCTAAACTCATTATTTTTGTTTGGCGTGGTTGTTTTTATAATTAGTCACGCTTACCCGCTCGCTTACGAAAAAATGAGAAATAAGTAGTTATGAGATTTTGAATAATAAGTGGTTACACACATGCTTACAAAAAGTTGAATTATAAGTGGTTATCCGATTGCTTACTTGATTCTTAAAAATAAGGAGTTAAGCAAATACTATTAGCTTAAGAAAATACATTCAGAAAAATTTAAGTTTTTTCTAATGTGTAATTTTAGGACTCGTCATAAAAATTTAAACATAAAATATATTTACATATAATAAATAAAAATGTATAAAATTTAACTGTGTAAAAAGTACTTATTTAAACTATTACGACTAAGTCATTATTTTATACTTAGAAACAATGAATACAATAGGCCGTTATTAGGAAGTCATTATTTTATATTATAAAATAATGCAAAAGGTAATGACATATCATTTTTGGTAATGTAGATAGTAATGAGGTGTCATTACCAATATTTTGCTGGGTAAGCGAGTAAGACGCATTAACATATCTCGATCGGTTAGCTTTAACTTAACCATGTGTAACTAACCAATACTAAATAATTAGCACTAGAAAAATTTAACCATAATAACTTATCAATATTTTTGCTCTGAGTAGTTAACCTTAGTACCCAGTGTAGAAACGGTAATGACATATCATTATTTTTTGGAGTACCAGTAATGACACCCACTTACCTTCTGCATTATTTTAAAACATATAATAATGAGTTACTGATAATGACTTATTTTTATCATTATTTCATATTTTTTAGATTTTTTTGAAAATTTTTTGAAATCTATTTTTAGACTCAATATTTTTTAAACACTGGTAAGGATATATGTAACCACATATTTTTTGATTTTTTGTATGTTGGCGAGTAAGCTTACTTGTATGCAGCAGGTCAATTATGTTTTTATCTATTAAATATTACTGGTTTAATTCATAAACGTTTACAACAGTCTTATTGCAGGATTTTAAGCTAATTTGTGAAAAACAGTATTCATATTTGCTTAATAATGAAGAAAATAATAAAGGTTTATAGTTGGTACTCACTAACTTTAAACCTTTTATAAAGTTTGGAGTGAGGAAGCCACCATTTAATAATTAATTATTTCATTTTCAGGCATGAAATGATTTATTAAAGCCACCCTAGAATGTGTGGCTTCCAACAACTTGCATCCATCAAACTGAAAAAAATTACAACAATTGCGTAGCCAATGACCATTTTCGAAAAAATTTCCAAAAAAATGTAAAAATAAAATTAAAAAGAAAAACAAAACAATAGTGATGCACAGTCTGTCAAAACATTATTCGAAATTCGATTACTTTTGTATGCTTCGAATAATATGTTCTAAAAAATTACTTTTTTACACACATTTCCAATGATTTGCTTTATAAATAAAAAAAAATATTTTTTTAATGGCTTTTAAATTTATCTTAGCACATCATTAATTCTCTAATTTAAGAAAATACATTTTCACTTTCGATTACCGAGTCAATCGTTTACTAAATTTGTACATCACTTACGACTTATTTGGGAAAAAAGAGAAAATAAACAATAGTGTTGCCAGTATCAAATCGAAAAATTAATTTATAGTTAAAATACGATTATGAATCAAGATTTCTAATAACTTTTTATTAAGCGAAATATCTACTTTAACTATAGCAAGTTTCAAATACCAAATAATTTTTTTTTATGAATTAGCACATACATGTCGACATAGCTCAGATGGTAGAGCTGTTGACTGGCAATCTGTAGACCCAGGTTCGATTCCCGCATCAGCAAATTTTATTTAAAAAGAAAAAATACAATAAAAAATATTTTTTTTTATATAATTAATTTTTTTGAAAATCTATTTTTAGACTCATTATTTTTGTCAGTACTGGTAAGCACATAGGTAACGATATATTTTTTGATTTTTCGTAAGCTGGTGTATAACGACAACTCATTATTTTTCGCGACATCGCCATATAAATGTAATAAGAAATGTAATAACAAAAGTAAGTAGTTACCATTACCAAGTATGTAGTTACATAACCACATATCCGGTAATGATTTTCTACACTGGGTATGAAATATGAGAATAAAAACAACAGAAAAACAAAAATTAATAACAAAAGAAATTTTTTTTTCAAAACGGGAAAATTTGAGATTTTTTGCTCGGGTTTTTGTGTGTTTCTGGTCATAAAAAAATAACACATTTGACCACGTCGTTTTTCTTAAGATTCGTGGTCGCTAAATACTGTAAAATGATTGTGCCTTTTTGGATACTACGTGAGGTGATTTAATTAAATTCAGTTGGTAAGTCATTAAAACAAAAGTGGATTATTTGATGCATTTATTAGTATTTCGTGCAGAGCCAGACAACTGCGGACTGATTCGCGTATAAAATTATAAAAAAAGTAATAATAATTTTATTAGTGCAATTTTCGTGCTATTTTGGTATATTAAAGTAATTTATGTGATCAGTACATCAAAGTGAATAGACAAATATTCACCGTGCATGATTTTGTACCTTTTTGTAATTGTGAGTCAAAACCGCGGGTTGTCCATATTAAATAAATTGCTGTTTGGCACGGTTTTTGGCAACTTTCGGTGTTTCTTACATGCTTTTACACATTTAAAATATGATTTTTTCACATTTTGTTAATTCACGAGTGATTTCTATACTCTTTTTTTTCTATACTATTCTAAATCCTTAAATGCAAGTTACCCAAGATTGATGGAATAATTCAAAAAATAATCTTCAAAGATAAATTTTTCCTATTTTCTTACATGATGTCAATTTCCGTAAGCTTCCGCGGAAATCTAAACTGTAAACAAAAAAATTTGTACACCATTTAAGTACTGAAACAATTTTTGTAAGCTTGGTAAAGTGCGGAAAAGCACATCGAAAATATGAGTATCATAAACGATCCTCAGTCAAAGTGCAATGGATTAACCCTTTGAGGACCATAGATTTTCTGCCGAAGTGATTTTGAAGTTTTCACGATTTTCATGATCTCTGACCTAATTATAGTTATGCCAAGCAAAATTGGCTCCCTTGAACACCTCCTTACCCCTTATTGCGCTTGCCAAAAATAGTTGCCATTTGACGACCCTGCCGTTCTGGAGGAAGCGATTTCTATTGTTATTTTATTTTCATGATCTGCAACTAAATTATAAATATATCACAAAAAATTGGCCTCATAGACTCTTTGATTACCCTTCATTTCGCTTGTCAAAGTCTGTGCTTTTTACCCCTCAAATGAAGAATTCTAGTTAACCAACTTCGATGGCTCGCAAGGAGAAAGCAGGACCAGGTAGAGATTTACCACCTACTACATTTTTGTTGCCTCAACCCTCCTCCACAAATCACATTTAGATATATTTACTCTATCTTTTGTCTGGGATATTATAAGAGCGAAAACACCTTTGGCAAGCATACTTGCCTGTGGTCGTCCGTCAAAGCGTTAAAGCTGCGTTTTAAATTTTTTTTAATAATCATTACAAATTTAGTTTATTAAAATATCCTGTGTAGGGTGAATTATTCTAAAATAGCCTTGCTTAAGACTCTTAATCACAGAAATTTGTATGGTACATTTAAGCATTGGTTAGAAGAAATACTTGGTTAAAATTTAGATAAGTTATTTAGAAAATATATTTCCCAGTGATTAAGGCTAGTAAGATATTACCAAGGGCATAAACTGAGCTAAGTTAACACAGCACACAAAAGGTTCCACTATTTACCAGGCTATTTACTGGCTTAAATAGTCTGGTTAATGTTTGAATCATTTTGACTATATTAAATGAATAAATGGAATAAAAGATATTTTTTTTCGAAATTTCGAATTTTGGGAATTTTTAATAGTAATACACTTTTTTCGAAATAGGCCATTTTCGTTCAACTTTCGGCACGGGTTAACGTTTTACAAAAAAAAAATTTTGGAACATTTCCAATAAAACTGGGGGGTGTAACGACAAATCTATTTTTAAGGGACACTCTAATATATATATTCGGTAGATTTTAAGGAAAAGATATTATGAGTGTAGTTACTAACATCTGACAATGAGATATAGATATAGTTATATACATCTGAGTTATATTTTAATTCATTGATATAAAAATCTACTCTGGTAGAAGAGTTATGAAATTGTTCTAAATATTAGTAGAATAAAAAAACCGCAAAGAAAATTAAATAATTCTAATGCGAATAAAAATACATTTTTCTGAAATCAGCAGTCTACTATGATTTTCAAATATAATGTTGATTTAAGCAGGATAGACTATTATTTGTATTCAATTAATTTAATATAATTAAATTTTTGAAGGCATATATTTTTTCTGATTTCAGCAAGTTAAATTGCCATTTTAAGTTAACTTAAATTTAACTTAAATGGACATCAAATTTTCAATTTTTAACAGTTTTATTTTTTATTAGGTAATTACTAATTTTAGTAGTTTTTCCGTAAGCTAATTTTTAACTAACTTTTCTACTTTACGACTTTTATTTCAGCAATTTTTACAGGTTTATTTCTATGAGCATATAAATAAAGTCCAAACGAGTGTATCTTGGACGGCTTTACGGGGTTCGTAAAACAGCCTTGAGCATCTCCAAATATTTTTATAGTACATACTAAAATTAAAACACATTTTTTTTTTTATTAAAACTCTTAAAAATAAAAGATTTTTAAGTACCTCTACATAATATTGAGCCATAATGCATTAGAGTTTAAATATAGAACTAGAAAAGGCGATTTGAAGGAACATTTTTACTTGATATTCTTATATAGGAGGCGAAAATACTTTACAAAAGTTTCAAAGGCAGTCTGTGCAAAAAAAGTTTCACTTATTTAGTTTTTTTTTTTTTTTATTTAAAGTTATAGGAGGCTTACAACAAAATTTGTTCCACAAGCCTCCTATAGCTTTATTTAAGAATTTACACATATACATATAAAATATATTTATTAGATATCTTGTATTTAACAAAAAAAAAAAAATCTCTTATTAAACAAATTAATATGAATATATAAAAAATATTAACTGTTTTTAATTAATAACAAATCCTGTTAATAAACTGAAAAGCACAATTAAATAAAAATTCTTAAGCAGTTCCTGGTACGTATGAGTGTTATTTATTGAATGTACATCACTCATACGCCACGTTTTAAATTTACAAATGAACTCAATTATCAGTGTATTTCTTGATGACTGCCTGGTACATGTTATTTATTTAGTTTTGCATATTTATACCCTACACCACTAAGTGAATGAGTTTGTGCTGATGTGTGTAACTACCAACAATAACGAATGTATACTTATTAAACCAATCAACTCAGAATATCTCTTTAAGTCAATTTAGGGGTGAACAGACGGACAGACGTCTGTTCATATAAATTTGGTGATTAAACTAAAGGTCGTTAATTTTAACATGTGCTAATGAAATTAAGAGCGTGACTTTGTCTAAGCCCAAGAACGAACACCATTGAAATTGGTTAGAATCATGTTATATTACGACCTACCTCTCATGTTAAAGGACAAACAAAATTACAGCAATTTGGTTTGAAAATACCGCCTCCGAAATCGCCAGTGGTACAAAAAATCAAACACTGGCATACCACTAGGTAACCACGGTGTGGAAAATAAATGACTGGGAGAACACTCATTTGAGACGCTTTGCCAGCGTTTGCAAAAAGCTTTTTGCCAGTATTTGTTTTACAAAAATTTCGGTGGTTTATAAAAAACACCACTGCAAAGAATCGGCTTAGAGTGATATGCCAAGGTTTGCAACCAGTGGTTATCCAGTGCTACCAGGGGTACAAAAACCAATTTACTGGTAGAGCAATGATTTTATAAAAATGCTGACGCTTCGCTAAAAAAGGTTTGTAGTCAGAAGGTTCCGAGTTGCAATCCGGTTGGAAGAAAAAAATTTTTTTTCGATTTTTTTAAATTTAAAAATTTTTGTATTTTATAAAATCAGTTTTTTTGTTTGTGGGAAAGCTTCTTTAAGACCAACTTTTTTTATCTCTCAATGCTGTAATATGCCAGCACTAGCAGTTCCAAAAAACTGCCAGTACTAGCATTTCAGCACAGTCAGTAGTTGTCCAGTTCTTATCACTTATTTATGTTTTTAGCCACCAATTATATATGTCTCGTTAGCTCAGTGGGTTTAAACAACGGCAGGACCAAAAAAAAAATACATATATATGAACTTTTTTAAATTTTATATTGGAAAATGTATTTCCAGACCACCTTTTTATTGGTTTTTACAGATTTTTGCCAATGTTAAAAAATTTTGTCCCTCCAGTGCCTTTCCGGCGCCTTTTGAACAGCCGGTCCTTTTGTCTAATGATGTTATCATTTTGGGTATGGGAAAGCACTTTCTGCCAGGACGTGTACCACCTGTTAAAGTGATTTGCCATCGCTTTCCCGTTTGTATTTTTCTGACTGGGCAGCTATAATTCATATATCTGTAATAAAGATTTCTTCCCAGAATTTGGTCGTCTTCAAGGAATACTATCCAGAACATACTACGATGTAGGATATCTAATGGTCGGGCTTCTTGGACTGAAATGTATAACTTATTTTTGTAAATGCATTTTAATTTAAAACTCTCATTTGAAAGGTTTACAGGATATATCTTGTTACACAGAAAATAAAATATTCACTTCGAGCACTTAAATTTAGTTAAGCAACTGCAATTTTATAGGAAATTATACAACAATATTATTTTAGTTTAACTGTTACTTAAAATAGATATTTGCTACAACAAACTTTCTCACAACTTTTTTTTTTTGTGTATGTATGTGTTAATGCTTAAAAAAGCTTAACAATTATTTTTAGTTTTTATTTGTAATTAAAATGGTTTTAAAATCATTTAAAAAGTCATTTAAATACAATAAACTTTGTGTATTATTTTTATAGTGAAAAATAAAATATGCATTTTAATAAAAACCATTTCAATTGTTATTTTTTATACCATAATAGTGTAGAAAATTGCTATAGGGTACATATAATAAAACGATTTCAGTTTGTTCAATTGTTGGAATAGAAAATAATTTTATAAAATACTTAATTAATAGAGTGGAATAACTAACCCAAAGAACTGAAATAAATATAGATATTTTTCCATATAAAACACTATATAATATCAATATGATCTTCATGATGCATTTTATAAAATCCAATAAAGATACGATAGTAGCCATTTGAATCCGTTATTTTTAAATTTGTTAAATGGATTTATTTTGAATTTTAAAATTAAACTTTGAGATTTGTATTAAAAAAGAAACTGTTTGTTGGGATCCCCAAATTAAACTTATTCATTTACACACCCAATGTGAAACTAACATGTAGAGTAGAGTGGCAGGTTAGTTTCAAAACGTCAAATTTTGAGGAACCTAAAATTTTCATATATCTCTATATATAAAAGAATAACGTGACTGACTGACTGACTGACTGACTCACTCAACATCGCCCAGTCAAACCGCTGAAGCTAGGAAGTTGAAATTTGTTATGTAGGTTCCTCTTTCGGGGTAGACGTCCACTAAGACGGGATTTTTGGAAATTCCTACCGGAACGGGCAAAAAGGGGGAAAGTGTCCCCTTTGACGGCCTGCCAAAACCCCTTTGGCTAGAAAGCTGAAATTTAAGATATGTGTTCCTTGGAGTAGGGGCTAACTTTTCTGGAAAGTACTTTCTAGAATTTTGGACAGGGACGTTGTAAAAATGGGGGGAAAAAGGCCCCCCTTGACGGCCTGCCCAAACCGCTGGAGGTAGGAAGTTGAAATTTGGTATGTAGGTTCCTCCACTATCGTAGACATCCACCAAGACGGGAGTTTTGGAAATTTTTACAGGGACGGGCAAAAAGGGGAAAAAGTCTCCCCCTTGACGGCCTGCCCAAACCGCTGGAGGTAGGAAGTTGAAATTTGGTATAAAGGTTCCTCCACTATCGTAGACATCCACCAAGACGGGAGTTTTGGAAATTTTTACAGGGACGGGCAAAAAGGGGAAAAAGGTCCCCCCTTGACGGCCTGCCCAAACCGCTGGAGGTAGGAAGTTGAAATTTGGTATAAAGGTTCCTCCACTATCGTAGACATCCACCAAGACGGGAGTTTAGGAAATTTTTACAGGGACGGGCAAAAAGGGGAAAAAGTCTCCCCCTTGACGGCCTGCCCAAACCGCTGGAGGTAGGAAGTTGAAATTTGGTATAAAGGTTCCTCCACTATCGTAGACATCCACCAAGACGGGAGTTTTGGAAATTTTTACAGGGACGTGCGAAAAGGGGAAAAAGTGCTGGAGCTATGAAGTTGAAATTTGGTATGTAGGTTCCTCGACCGGTGTAGACGTCAGTTGAGACGGCATTTTTGGAAATTCTTATCGGGAGGGGCAAAAAGGGGACAAAAAAAGTACCTTTTTCCAAAAAAGTACCTTTTCCCAAAAAAAGGACCTTTTCCCAAAAAAAGTACCTTTTCCCAAAAAAAGTACCTTTTTCCAAAAAAAGTACCTTTTTCCAAAAAAAAGTACCTTTTTCCAAAAAAGTACCTTTTTCCGAAAAAAGTACCTTTTTCCAAAAAAAAGTACCTTTTTCCAAAAAAAGTACCTTTTTCCAAAAAAAGTACCTTTTTCCAAAAAAAGTACCTTTTTCCAAAAAAAGTACCTTTTTCAAAAAAAAGTACCTTTTTCAAAAAAAAGTACCTTTTTCAAAAAAAAGTACCTTTTTCCAAAAAAATTCCTTTTTCCAAAAAAAGTACCTTTTTCCAAAAAAAGTACCTTTTTCCAAAAAAAAGTACCTTTTTCCAAAAAAAGTACCTATTTCGAAAAAAAGTACCCTTTTCCAAAAAAAAGTACCTTTTTCCAAAAAAAGTACCTTTTTCCAAAAAAAGTACCTTTTTCCAAAAAAAGTACCTTTTTCCAAAAAAAGTACCTTTTTCCAAAAAAAGCACCTTTTTCCAAAAAAAGTACCTATTTCCAAAAAAAAGTACCCTTTTCCAAAAAAAGTACCTTTTTCCAAAAAAAGTACCTTTTTCCAAAAAAATTAAATTTTTCCAAAAAAAAGTACCTTTTTTCAAAAAAAGTACCTTTTTCCAAAAAAATTACCTTTTTCCAAAAAAAGTACCTTTTCCCGAAAAAAGTACCTTTTTCCAAAAAAAGTACCTTTTTCCAAAAAAAATTCATTTTTCCAAAAAAGTACCTTTTTCCAAAAAAAGCACCTTTCTCCAAAAAAAAGTACCTTTTTTAAAAAAGTACCTTTTTCCAAAAAATGTACCTTTTTCTAAAAAAATGTACCTTTTCCAAAAAAAAAAGTACCTTTTCCAAAAAAAAAGTACCTTTTTCCAAAAAAGTACCTTTTTCCAAAAAAAGTACCTTTTTCCAAAAAAAGGACCTTTTTCAAAAAAAAGTACCTTTTTCCAAAAAAAGTACCTTTTTCCAAAAAAAGTACCTATTTCGAAAAAAGTACCCTTTTCCAAAAAAAAAGTACCTTTTTCCAAAAAAAGTACCTTTTTCCAAAAAAAGTACCTTTTTCCAAAAAAAAAACACCTTATTAAAAAAAAACCTTTTCCAAAAAAAGTACCTTTTTCCAAAAAAAGTACCTTTTTCCAAAAAAAAATTCCAAATAAGTACCTTTTTCCAAAAAAAGTACATTTTTCCAAAAAAAGTACCTTTTTTAAAAAAGTACCTTTTTCCAAAAAATTTACCTTTTTCTAAAAAAATGAACCTTTTCCAAAAAAAAAGGACCTTTTCCAAAAAAAGTACCTTTTCCAAAAAAAGTACCTTTTCCCAAAAAACATACATTTTTCCAAAAAAAATACATTTTTCAAAAAAAAGTACCTCTTCCAAGAAAAAGTACCTTTTCCCAAAAAAGTACCTTTTTCTAAAAAAATTTTCCTTTTCCCAAAAAACATACATTTTTTCAAAAAAATACCTTTTTCAAAAAAAGTACCTTTTCCAAAAAAAAGTACCTTTTCCCAAAAAAAAGTACCTTTTTCTAAAAAAATTTTCCTTTTCCAAAAGAAGTACCTTTTCCAAAAAAAGTACCTTTTTCCAAAAAACATACATTTTTCCAAAAAAAACACCTTATTAAAAAAATACCTTTTCCAAAAAAAGTACAAATAAAGTACTTTGTAAAAACAAAGTATCTTTTTCCAAAAAATTTCGTTTTTCCAAAAAGTACCATTTAAAATAATATATAATTTAAAAAAAAACTACTTTTTTCCCTCCCCCACGGACATCTCTACTAAAACAAGGTTTCTTGATATTCGGCATAGAAGTGCCTACCGGAACGGGCAAAAAGGTGAAAAGTCTCCACGTAAACAGTCTCACAAATTGGAAAAGTGCCTGCCCAAACCACTGGAGGTAAGAAGTTGAAATTTGGTATAAAGGTTCCTCCACTGTAGTAGACATCGACTAAGTTTGTATTTTTGGAATTCCCTACAGGATATCCCAAAAGGAAACTCGGTATGTGAGTTCCTCCTTCTGTGTAGGCGTCCGCTTAGACGGAATTTTTGAAATTCCTATCGGGAGGGGAAATAAGGTAAAAGTCTCCTCCTGACGGCTTGCCCAATCCCTTTTGGTCAACCTAAAATTTTAAATATGTATTCCTTGGAGTAGGACTAACTCACCGGCAACGTAATTTTTCTATTTTGGAACAGCAACAAGGGAAAAATGTCCCCAATAACGGCCTGCCCAAACCGCTTAGGCAATGCAGTTGAAATTTGGTATGAATGTTCCTCATCCATCGCAGATAGCCGCGAAGATGGAATTTTTGTAAATTCCTAAAGGGAGGGGCAAAAAGAAGAAAAGCCTCACCTTGGGGGCCGGTAAAAACCCCTTCGGCTAGAAATCTGAAGATTAAAATGTCGGTCCCTGGAGTAAGGGCTAACTTATTAGAAAGATACTTTTTTGAATTTTGGACAGGGTCGTTATAAAATGGGGGCTCAAAAAGGGAAAGTTGCCCCTTAACGACCTGTCCAAACTGCTGCAACTAGGAAGCTGCAATTCGGTACTTAGGTTCCTCTTCCAGCCTAATTCCAACCGGGAGGGACAAAAAAAGAAAAAGTGTCCCCCTTGACAGCCTGCTCAAACTGCTGGAACTAGGAAGCTGAAATTCCCTGTCGATGGATTTTCGGAAATTCCTACCGAGAGGGGCACAAATAGTAAAAGTTGGCCAGAAACCTGAAATGTAAAACATATGTTACTTGGAGTATGGGCTTTTTGGACCGGGAAGGTGGTTTTTGGACAGGGACATTGCAAAAATGGGGATTAATGAAGCGAAAAGTGCGGCTTAAAGGCCTGCCCAAACCGCTGGAGGTAGGAAGTTGAAATTTGGTATTAAAGTTCCTCCTCTATTGTAGACATCCGCTAAGATGAGATTTTTGGAAATTCATACCGGGAGGGGTAAAAAGGGAAAAAACTTCCCCCTTGACGCCTGGCCAAACTGCTGGATATAGAGACCTAAAATTATGTATGTAGTAGGTTCCTCCTCCAACGCAGACGTCCTCTAAGACGGAATTTTTGGAAATTCCTACCGGGAGGGGTAAAAACGGAATAATTCTCCCCCTTGATGGCCTAACCGAACCCTTCGGCTAGAAACCTGTAATATATAATATGTTTTCCTTGGAGTATGGGCTAACTTATCGACAAGGCATTTCTAGGACTTTGGACAGGAACGTGGTAAAAATGGTGGTTCAAAAGGGGAAAATTGCCCCCCCCCCCCTTAACGTCTGCGTCTTTAGCTAGAAACCTAAAACTTAAAGAACAAGTGTATATGAAACACTAAAATTAAGAAACTAAATAGGAAACGAGTGGAATGAAACACTACACAAGTGGAATGAAATGGATATAAACGTTGAACGAGTAGAATTGAAATTATAGAGAATGCAAATGGATTGGAAGAGGGAATGACCTGTTCAAACACTATCCACGGAATATGAAACTTATGTAGCATTGAAACTTACTCTCGAAAAAGTTAAAAAAATTTTCTAAAAGAGAAAAAACCTTAGAAAAGGAATGGAACTTATATATTCCGATATTTAAACTTCATGTAACGAAGCACCGGTGGAAGAAACCGACGCAGTAAATTTTCCAACTGAATTTGTGAATTTACTTGAATTGCCAGGTCTACCTTTACATAAACTGGAATTAAAAAAAAAACTTTAAGACACGCTAATAACGTAGCGGGCTTTGCCCGCTATTTTTAATATTATAAAATGCTTTCCAACCCTGCTTTAAGTTATTTATTTTCATTCAAAACACAAATGAACAAAACTACTTACGAGTCCATCTACCTAAGTTCGCACTTTACCAAATTATCTTAACATACACACGTATATTGCAATTTATTATGGATTCATTACTAACAATCCACTTTCATGAGAAAAAGTGATCAAATATTTATTTATTTTAAACCCATTGTTGTGCAGAATTATTTATTTGTGGTGGCTGGGTGAAGGCTTTAAATAAAAAAACTTTAAATAAAAAAAGAATTTAATAAAAATTGTGGGAGGGCGAAGCCCCCCCCCTTAACTTTTAAGGCACGCTAACAACGTAGCGGGCTGCGCCCGCTAGTTCTGGTATATAATAACATGCTTAACTAGATTAAAATTCCGATATTTTGTTACTGATAGTTTCAGTAATCGAAATATATATTTAAAAGAAAGTTGAATTAGCTTTCTAAGGATTTTTTCTTTTTTATACCCTACACCACTATGTGGTCATTATACCCTATACCACTATGTGGTCATTATACCCTACACCACTATGTGGTCAGGGTATTATAAGTTTGTGCTGATGTTTGTAACACCAAAAAATATTGGTCGTAGACCCACCTTATAGTATACCGATCGGTTCAGAATTTTTTTTTATTTCGATTTAACGATGTCCGTCTGTCCGTCCGTCCGTCCGTCTGTCTGTCGTTCCATGCAATCTTGTGCGCACTCTACAGGTCGCAAATATTAAGATATTTTGATGAAATTTGGTACGCAGACCTACGTTGGCCCCAAGACGAACAATTTTGATTTTGGTGAACATCGGTCCATGTTTAGACCTAGTGCCCATATAAGGGTCCTACCAAAATTATATTGTTTATACGCTGCAGGTCGTAAATATTAAGATATTTTGATGAAATTTGGTACACAGACCTACATTGGCCCAATAACCCAGCCTATTGATTTTGGTGAATATCGGTCCATGTTAAGACCTAGTGCCCATATAAGGGTCCTACCAAAATTATAATGTTTATACGCTGCAGGTCGCAAATATTAAGATATTTTGATGAAATTTGGTACACAGACCTATGTTAGCCCAAGGACAAAGCCTATTGATTTTGGTGAAAATCGGTCCATGTTTAGAACTAGTGCCCATATAAGGGTCCCCCCAAAATTATATTGTTTATACGCTGCAGGTCGCAAATATTAAGATATTTTGATGAAATTTGGTACATAGACCTATGTTGGCCCAAGGACGAAGCCTATTGATTTTGGTGAACATCGGTCCATGTATAGAACTAGTGCCCATATAAGGCTCCCCCCAAAATTGGCTAGGTTACAAACTGCATGTCGCAAATATTAAGATATTTTAATGAAATTTGGTGCGCTGACTCACATTATAGAAAATTTTGACACAAGCCCCATTTTAACCCATTCGAATTTCGAATCCAAATAATACACCAGACTGGTGTAGGGTATTGTATAGTCGGCATGCCCGACTTTAACCTTTTTACTCGTTAATAAATTTGTTTCACCTTTCTGTAAAAATTTCAAATGGATGTGTGTGCCAAAGTTAGAACGTCCGTGTCAATTTTACAGGCAAATTTTTTTCCATTTGAAGTTTTTTCCTTGTTCCTAATCTGCCACTTTTACATCTTTATATGGAAAAAAGCTTAAAAGATCTTTACTTGATTTTAAATAATGGAATATATTTAGAAAAAAAAAAATATTGAAATCTTTTGTTGAGGATTTCCCTCTACTAATAAATTTTTTGGACTAATAAATTAATGTTTTAATTGCCATTGCATTGCATATCCCTTTCAATGATATAATTTGTGTTACCATTTTTCAATTCAATGATACCTACTGATTTTAGGACTTCGTAAAGTCACAAATTTTAACTCCAATTTGAAGAATTATGTATATAATTACAATTTCATTCGAATATTCAAAATGCCGACATTCGGTACAAGTTTAAATATTGAATCAAACTTTTCTGTTAAAAACAATAAGTTCTTAAAGTATAAATATTTTTGAATTTGCCAGTTAATTAACAACTTAAAATAAACCACAAAATACAATTGTTTTAAATAAAGAGTAGGTGGTCCTTTATTTAAGTGACTTTCAATTGATTTGATGTACATATTTGGTAGAGTTTAAGGAAAAGCGAGTAAAAAAGTTAAAGTCGGACATGCTGACTATATAATAACCTACACCAGTCTGGTTAAAAGCCAAATAATATTTGGATCTGAAATTCGAATGGATTAAATTGGGACTTGTGTCAAAATTTTCTATAAAATTATAAAAGAAGAGAAAATCGGAAATATAGGCTCTGTACTTATGAGTCAGCGAACCAAATTTCATTGAATTATCTTCGTATTTGGGACCTTCAGCGTGTAACCAAGCAAATTTGGGGGGGGGGGGGGGTGGTCCCTTATATGGGCACTAGGTCTAAACATAGACCAATTTCAACGAAAATGAATAGGCTTCGTCGTTGGGCCGACACAGGTCGGTGTACTAAATTTCATCAAAACATCTTAATATTTACGAACTGTAGAGTGCGCAAAAGGATATATGGACAGACAGACAGACGGACGGACATCGATAAATTGAAACAGAAAGTGATTCAGAGTCGACCAATATACTAAAAGGTGGAACTAGGTCCAATCTTTTCTGGTGTTATAAACATCGTCGTAATCTTTAATATTATAACAAATTTTTGCTGTGAAATTACAGATTACCCTAGTATAAAAAAGTATATAAAAATTTAAACTGAAGCTACTAAAACTTAGTACAAAATGAGCTTGAAGGAAAAACTGCTGAAATTAGCTGATTTTTTTTGTTTTTTCCTAAATATTAGTAAGAACGGAACAGCCAAAATAAAACTGTTAACTATACAGAATTTTAGTTATATTTATGTTAAATTTTGGTTAATAGAAAACAACAAATTAACCTGCTAAATTCAGCAAAAAATTTTGCTTAATAATTGGTAGTCTAATATCACAAGTTATCAAAAAATAAAAATTCTGAAATATTTGTTAACCACAAATTATGCGTCACGTTAACCTGATTCGATTTGACCTAAATTTACACAATTTAATTTTTAAACCAAATATAAATACAATAAATTCCAGTCGGTGCTCCGACTGGATATTTTCGTGCCACCCTAATGTGGAGAATATCAATACACTTGAAATGAAAAAATAAAGCGATACCCCTAGGTACCCTTTAGATGGTGCTTCTTTTGTTATACGTATTTATACGTTTTACACTTTTTACATAAATAACATTAATTTATCACCTCAATTAAAAGAACTAAGACATTAACACACATTCACATTAAGAACAACAAATGTGTGAATAAATGTAATACGTGCGTAGCAATAAAACAAATACAAAACTAAGTCTGATTATGTACCAAGTATTATTGTAAATCTACTCTATTTGTACTATTGCTAACAAGCTTAGTAACAATTAGAGATGGGCACGTGAACAGAAGTTTTCGTGAATCACGAGCGACTGTATGTGAAACCTTAATATACTCATGTGGACATGAGTGTGATAAGAAAATAATTGTTTATGAGTGAGTGTGCGTGAGTCAAAATTTTACGTTTTACCAAAATTATTTATATTTATTATATTTTATTTATATTACCCATTTTCTATCTTTGAGTTACATATTCATTGTAATTCTTAATCAGAGCTTTGAAGAATTAATTTCTTTTTGAATGAATTCACTACCAATCGAATTCAATTTTCTCTAGAATTGAATGAATTCCTTTTCTTACGTAATTCACTGAATTCATTCAACTGAATGCGTTCATCAAACAACAAATTCAAAGAATTAATTCCATTTCAATAGTTGTTTTTATTAAATCAAATGAATTAATTCACCGGTGAATGCGTTCAATTTTATAAATCGAACGGGAAAAAAAGTAAATTAATTCCTTACTGAATTAATTCACCACTGAATTCATTCAATTTCATTTTCATTCAGAGATCCACTCACGTGCCCATCTCTAGCAACAATTTTAAGTTATTCGAACATTTTTTGAGCAAAATTGTTCGATTAATCGATTGAATGCCCTAATATGTATTTAATAGTTTGGTTTTTGTTGTTCTTATCTTAGTAATATCTTACAATACAAAAGTAATCTGATAGAATTTTTTAATTCAACGTAATTTTGAACAAATTTTTAATAGTTTTAACTAAAATTTTTACGTTTTTCTATTGCTGAATGAGTCAGATATTTGCTAATTTATAATGATAAAAAAAATTAAATGAAAAAAATTTTGGTACTATAGAGGTCGAAAAAGTAATATTTTTTTAGCTGGTTAGTACAATTTTAAAAATCCCATTTATCATCCCTCTTCCACAAGCAAAAGATATAACAAAAAAAATTGCCTACGAATTTTCTTCAATTTATTAGTTTTCCGTATTTGGGTTTTTAACGTGCTTTTCAGTAATATACAATTTGTGTTTATCAAATTGACGGTTTCGCGAATAAAAATACAATTCATTTTGTTTTTTAATTTTGTATTTTTGGTCCTTTTAAATGCTTTTCAAAAATATAAAATTTTTTAAAATCCAATCAGCGGTTGCGAAGTTACAAAATAATATATTAAAAACATAACATTTAGCGATCAAAAAATTCTTAAATTGTGCGAAAAAAATTTAATTTGTCAAACTAATGTCAGTAATGGCTCGAAATATCGATTCCAAACCAATGAAATGCAAAATCAATCATTTTTTGCTCCAGCAGTTTAGGGTAAAAAACTGATAACTTTTTTTGATTTGACGCAAAATTATTAGTTGGGTCATCTTTTGATGCATAAATATTAGTTGAATCACATCTGTTTATGGTTATTTTAAAATATTTTAAACATTTATCTACATTTATTTGAATGAAATCTGATGCAAACAATTTTGGTTACGGAGTTTACCGTTACGGTGTTTACATTTGGTTACTTTTTTCGTTTTCTTTCAGAAACGCTTTGTCAGAATTTTCTTTCCGAAACAAAATCGTATGATGCCTACAAGGTGAATCCAAATATGACATTGTTTTTCTTACTCGCTAAATAGTTTGGTGTTAAAATTAAGAACGGAGTTTACAACATTTTTTCAAATCTTATTAAAGACATCCTCTTTCATCTCGAGAATGTTACGTGCTGCAGAAAAGCTTCAAGTGTGTTAGACAAGAGGATTACACTGTGAGACAAATGGTAGGGGTCAGTGATCGGGAAGGATTCAAACTACCGGGGAAAGTTATATCGGTAAAAAAGAAGTTATACGTGTCCCGGCGTTTCGCTGGGTCACCCCTAGGAATCGAGATATATCGATTTGACCTTTGGTGGTCTTTTTTTTGACATAACTCGAGAACCACTAGTCCGATTTTGCTCAAACAATTTTAAAAAAATTAAAAATTACAATTCCTTTAATCTGTTCATATAACGTTTTTCTATATACTCAACAGTTTTGCCGGTAAAAATAAATGTATGAAGAAAAAAATATTTTTTGCCTAAAATATTAAAGAAAAGTAATAAACAGAAGGTTATTGATTTTTATGGTAGCGGTAACAAACATTTATTTTTACCGGCAAAACTGTTGAGTATATCGTTAGCTGAAATGCAAAACCACGTAACTAACAAAAAATTCAAAATCGGTTTTTTGATCGATTATGATGCATATCAACGAGGTCCACGTCTTCTCCAATTTTTACTGTCATATAATAAAAATTAGACATATTATTAGCGAAAATCGAAAGCACGTAACTACATACTTGTTGCTTGAAAATTGTAACTAACACATATTTATTTCTATTGAATTTTATTTATTCATAGTAGGATTTGAATTTTTATATTTCACTAGCGGATAGTGCTACAACGCTCCCCTCCCCTAGTAGTCCTATTTTCTCATAATTATAGTGATTATAGTTTGAAATTTTTACTTTGTTAATTATAATAAATTTTTTTTTGGAGATCCCACAGTCAATATGATTCGTGTATTAGCTTATGATCCCTCTGGAGTAATTTATTTTAAATTAAGTGCAACAGATGAGTTTAAGGAATTTCCACAAAGAATTGGAAACAAATTAAAAGCGTTTGAAACTTTGAAGTTGCTTTTAAAAATTTCAAGCAAAAAATGGCAACATCTTCAGGACCTTAAACCATTTCTTCCACCCGATTGTCATTATTATTACAATGAAATTCCATTTGAGAAGTAAAGGTTTAATTTTTTCCTTTATTTGTATTGTAGTTATTGTTGTTAATTATCTTTTGCTTTTGTAAATCATTTTTTATTTTCATATTTAAAAAAAAAAATAAATGTATAAAGCGATATATTAAATAACAAGAGAACAACTTCTTTTATTCTACATTTTATGAATGCAAAACAAAATTTTCCTTGAAACTTAAAAAAAAATTTATTGTAGTTACGTGTTTTTGTTTAAGAAAATACGAGTTCAAAAGCGCATAACTAACTTAACTCTTTGAAACATTAATAAATTATTACTTTTATTCCAGAAATGAATTAATCAGTCTATATTTAGAAAATCTGCGATATTTGATTACCAAAACTCCATTTATTTTTCAATATATAACATTTTTTGTTTCTCCTGTAAAATAGTAAAAATGTTAGTTACGTGGTTTTGCATTTCAGCTAACGATATAGAAAAACGTTATATGAACAGATTAAAGGAATTGTAATTTTTCATTTTTTTAAAATTGTTTGAGCAAAATCGGACTAGTGGTTCTCGAGTTATGTCAAAAAAAAGATATATCTCGATTCCTAGGGGTGACCCAGCGAAACGCCGGGACACGAATAACTTGTTTTTGACCGATATAACAATTCCCGTTGGTTTCATCCCATCCCGATTTTGACTGTCGCATAGTGTTATTTATAATATCAAAAGTCATTTAAGTAGGGCAGTCAATAATTGTTTTATCTGGGTATACTTTATGTTCAAATTTCTCAAATTAATACTCATTGTAAATATAACTATAAACCCCAAATAATTATTATATGTTAACATTAATTATTTAAATGTATGTATGCTGTACATTCGACCGTACCTCAAAAAAAAAGTTCGCCATACACCCTACAATATGATTTATTTTTGGAAAGCGATTTCAAAAAAAAAAAATTTTTTTTGGCGACCGTTGGGGTCGCCTTTTTCAATTTTTTGTTGTAGCTTCGACATTTAAAATCGGATTTTAAAGTGTGATATATCGATTTCTTTGCCTCGAGGAGACTAGTGTTTTGCTATAAAGTAAAAAATCCAATTAAAAAAAATTTAAAAAGGCGGCCCCTGCGTTCGGCAACCAATATATAAAAAAATTTCTACTGGGTTTAGTGAAAAACGTCGTTAGCAAAAGTTTAATGATTTTTTGCGAGCTTTAATTTTCTGACATTAGGGTCGTACATTAGGGTCGTAGCAACTGAGATCTGGTGGGTCTAGAACGGGATAATTGAGGTCAAAATGTCCTTAGAGCAAAACACTGATCTCCTCGAGAGAAAAACATCGATGTATCATACTTTAAGATCCGACTGTAAATACCAAAGATATAACGAAAAATGTAACATGGCGACCCCTACGGTCGGCAAAAAAATATAAAAAAAAAATTTTTGAAACCTCCTTGCAAAAATACTTCATATTGGAGGGTGTACGGCGCACTTTTTTTTTTGCCTGTAAGGTGGTACGCTCTACTGTACATGTCAACATTTGATTTGACATCAAAAATCTACAATTGAAATTAAATATATTAATAGACACAAAATTCGAGGTCATCCAGAAAATTTTTGCAAACCCATAAAAATAAAAGAATTTTTTACGTTTTTTTTTTTTTGGCTTATATTTTTCAAAATGGAAATAGATATTCACTTATAAGTAAAGATTCCCAACACACACCGTCAGACCTTAATGAGCTTCAGATATGTTGTACAGGAGAAAAATTTATAGGATATGCTCAAACATGCTTACTTGTTTATGGCATAATATAAAATGTCAAAACTTTAGGCTGTTTAGTGTGGGGATGTATACAGGGTTAAGGGCTAAATTTACATATACTAATTCTCATAATACTTAAGTGAAATTAAATTTTCCAAAAAATGTTAGTTGTATTAAGCATTAAAAAAACCTTTCATATGATACCCATATTGAGTACGTAGTCTTCAGCTAAAATGCAAAATTCTTACAAAAACTAAAAATAAGACCTTTTGTAAAAATGGTCTAGCTCGTGAGATCTCATTGCTAGACCCGAAATATTTTGAGAATCATCATAAAACAAACCAAGGTTTATTTTAAGGGGGGCACTTTTTTACTTTTTTTCGTGAGTCGGTCTAATATATTTACATGTTTTCACTTGAAGTCCCTTGCCCTGGTAATGACACACAAGTGAATACATAAAACTATAATCTCCTATAAGTGGGACAACATTTTTAAAAACTGGATTTCTTTTTTAATTTCATAAACAATTCGTACGCCCAACTATTTCATACTGTAGGGAGGCATACATCAGTGACATTGTATTATTCAGTTTTCTAAAAGGATATTTTTCTATTTAGGTAACATAGACTAAATACAAATCCTAAGGGTTACTTTTACATATGCTGACTTAACATACTCATGATTTTTAGGATTTTACGGTTTGTTTACTTCTTTATAGTTGAATTTCTTTAAGGTTAATGTGTTTTGACGCTCTTGTTAGTTTTGTCATCACATTTATAAATTTTTATTACTAACAAACTGTAAACAAGCATATAAAATTTGCTATAGTTTTTTTGATTTATATAAGTAAAGCAGTTTTACTTATTAGTAAGTGTTTTGTGCAGATGAGTCTTAGGAGGTTTATACATCATAAGCTGCTTCAATTATATTTCCAATAATTTGAGTTGTTTTCGGAGTATTTAACTAAAATGTTCTTCCAAAAAAAAAAAAATTTCCTTTAGGACTACACTATAATTTGATTATTATAATGGCAAATTATATCAAATAGATACTTAACTTATATTTTCTAGAGCTTTTTTTTCTGCGATTTAAATGATGCTTTTTATCACACACAATACGCAGTTAAAAGATTGGTTACAATTTGGCCAAAAACATTTAATTTACTTATTACGATTTAATTTTATAGTATAATCGATTAATACGATATATGGGTGATATCAAATTTTGTGATAAAAATCATGTAACCAGCTAATTTCTAATGCATGGATTACATTTGACATGTATATATTGATACATATCAACGCACTGTCACCTGTTTTACAAAATTTAAAACAATCAGACCAATTTTTGGTAAATACATAAAATTTGTGACCAAAATTTGTAACTCGTAAGGTTTTTTTTAAATTTAACAAAAATTAATATGGTTTTACCAAACCAGACAGTTCATATACAAAAGTACAAAATTCTCGTCGCGTTGAATTTTTGTACCTTATATAATATCTCGGTTTGTGTATTCACATCATCATTTTCTTATTGTGGACAACCAGTGTTGCCAAGTTAGCATATTTAATGCTAGATTTAGCATTTTTTAAATCATTTAGTATGAAAAAAATTGATCTAGCATATAGCATTTATTTCAGCATTTTTCCAAAAAAAATTTTGCATATTTTTAGCATTTTTACAGTTTTATTTTGTGTTTTTAGAATATTTTGCATTAATTTGAATTATTGCTATAAAAATATTATTGATGTTGTTTCCGATACAAAAACGCAACAAACAATATTAAATCAACCTTTTTCAACGGTTCTCGTTTAAGAACTGAACTAGGATTTTTATAGTTTTGTAATAACATGTTAGAAGTGGTGCTTTTAATTAATTATTTTTATATTTTTTAAACTATTTTAATTCAATTTTACGTTTTCTTTGTGTTGTTTATTATATTCTCTACTTTATATTGGTAAATTAATACAAAATTTTATTATTTATATTGAAATATAAGCATTTAAAAATTACTATTACCAGTTTCAAAATCACAGTTTATTTTAACCCTCATGAATACTCTTTATTCTAACCCTCGTTTTTGAATAACGATCTCTTATTTTACAATTTAAGTTTAAATGTAACCGAATATGAAAAAAAAATATTTATTTTACTTCTAGAGTAAGTACTAGGAACTATTTTTATACGTACACATTGATTACACTGTGCTAGTCGCAAATTTTAACAAGCTGGGCACCCTACTGGTAAAGCTAATTTGAGTACGCTGAATTCAGTGGTAATAGCGGTTTTCCAAAGTTAACGCTTGTATTCGCGGTATTCGCAATTAAAAATGTTGACGCTAATTTTATTTTTATACTTCTGGGATCATTTTTAATTTTAAATTTATCAAATTTGATTAAATATGTATAACATTAAGGAAGCTGTAATTTTTTTGCGATTTTTTTTTCGCGAAATTTTTTTTTTCTCAAAAACATTTTTTCTGCATATAAAAAGTACAAGGTTATGTTATTTTGTATATATTCAATAGGGTTTCGAAAAATATTCAATAGAGTTGAGAAAATAAAATTCCTTTCGAAAAAAAACAAAACTTGCAAAGAAAAAAATTTTTACGCGAAAAAAAAATACCGAAAAATTATATTTAACAGAAATGGATTGATTGAAATTCAAAAATGATCCCAAAAGTATAAAAATATCGTTTTATGGTACTTTAATATGAAATTTTAAATCGCGAATATCGCAGATAAGCCCAAAGATGCAGAAATTTGAAAACGAGAAACAGAGTATGCAATAAAAACCATTAAATTAATTTGGATTAGATAAATTAGGGCAGAAAGGGAAATTCGTATCCGCCAAAGTATTCTACATTAACTCCTATTTTAGAAATAAAAGGTTTTGAGGTACTTTTGTTTATCCGCCTGTAATTTTTTGTACTAAACTTATTTTGAAGGATTTTTGAAGAACCAAGAATCAACTTTCGAGTTGTTTTTAATTTACTTTATATAGTTTTAGTTAATAAAATGAACTGAATTCACAATTATAGATGACTTATTTTTAGTTTAATTGTAAAAGTTACTAAAATACTTTTTTTTTAACAAATTGAAACATTTTTTTTATAAATTTTTTTAGCATATTTTTTCTAGCATATTTTTTTAGTTTTTAGCATTTTTTAGCATTTTTATCAAACAAATCTAGCATTTTTTCCTAAATAAGTTTTGGCAAAACTGTGGACAACTGAAGAGTTGGAGTGATGCCCACGAAACAATTGTATCTTCTGTCATGAAAATGGTCAACCTTTTTGAAACAACAAATAAAATCGAATACGACATTATCATATTAGAATTTGGACTTGAGGTAGAGCAATATTCTAACCAAATATATTTAAAATAATGATAAAAATAATTTATTATTAGTAGCGCATTATTTTTTGTTTTCAAATAATGGGAAAGTAACTATTGGTAATTAATTATTATATATCTTGAAATAGTGGTGAAAGTAAGTCGGTGTTATTACCGGTAGTCCAAAAAATAATGATGTGTCATTACCGTCCCTACACTGGGAACTATCAAACTACTAGGTCCACTACATTTTTGTGTTTGATTGGCAACTGTATACAGAATATAAAAATAATACCACTGGCGGTATTTTTGGACTCCTCGATATAGCGACAGATTTTTTAGTATCCAAAACTACTTCAGTATACAAGCGATAATAATCTTGATGTTGCCATATTCATTGTGTTAATACAATTTGTATTCAATTGAAATTGTCATAAAGTGGTGGTAGCATTTAATATTTTATATGTCAATACGTTAAAATGGGTAATCGTTTAAGCAAATTATTGTCCAACAGCTATTTTGTATTAACTAATTTGTACTTTAGTTTAACTTCCTAATACTGCTGGGTTAATCCTCAATTAAAAACAAATTAAACGCCATCTGGAAAAAAACATTGCTTAACTAGTAAACAAAGTTGAACAATATCGAAAAACTTCACTAAATTTAGAAACTTCAACTTCACTGTGAAAAACAATTTTTTTTTTTTTTGTGTATGTTGAATTAATGAATACAAAGCATGCTTTCGCCTTAACGTGTTGATTTTGTAACATGGCATAACTTTTCATTTCTATTACCAATCTATTTTTCAAAAATTATTTTGTTGCGTTATATTTTAAAAAACTTTTTTAATTATTGTAATTTTTAAAAGATAAACTCAAAAAAGTTAACAGCAGGTGCTGTTGCGATTATTAACAAACAAATTTTCTTTATATTTTAAACAATTGAAATTAAATTTGGTCACAAATGTTCACTAAAGTCTCTTGTATACACTGTTCCTCGTTTAATAAGATTAATAATTTTTTGAAATCATTTCAAAAAATATTTTCTTTATCTTTTCCAAAAAAATTATTTCAACCGAAAATATATAAATTTTAAAATATAAAAATTAGTTTTATCCAAAACTAACTCTTTACAAATTTTAAATGCAATTGAATTTTATTAGTTTCAAGTCCGGTTGATTTAATTTTATTTCAATGTCCTACTGCAGCAAAAAGGAAAACAGAAATTGAAATTCGAATAATTTTAGCTTTAAATGTTCTAGTACTTACATTAGAAATCTACTTTACTCCAAGTAGATAAAATTTAAAGCACAAATCTTCAGATAAGAGATTTGTAAAAGACTTTCAGGGGTTTCGGGAAGACATTCGTTCTGAGTCGAACGAATCACACATACGTGTTTAACTCGATTTTACGTATTTAAGTGTTAAACATGTTTAAGTGATATGTTTAACAGTTACATTTTTCTGCCCTTAGATACTCTAAATTATGGTGTTTAATTTCTAAACACGTTGTTAAACACGATAAGTTTGATATCAATTTGTGTTGAATGAAAAGTTTGAAGCAGAAGAAGACATGAGCAAGAAAAATTAAAATTGAATAAAATAAAATAAATAAAAACCAGTTAAATGTGTTTTTTTTTTCTTAATAAAGTGATAGACGAATAATCCAATTAATTAAATTTTGATTCTGGTGAACGAAAAATTTAAAAACAGCCATAAAGCTGTCCCTTAACTAGAAATGGATAAATCTTGTTTCCGACTGGGGCGGGCAATGTTATTTCACTTTTTATAGCAATTATAACGTTGGATAATACCAAAAATTATTAATAATTGTCGCCGACCTAAGAAAAAATATTTTTTTTTTTTTAATTTTATTAAATTTGTTGTTCGAGATTTTTAACTTAAACAGTTAATTTTTATGTGTAAACTGATATTTTTAGTTTATACATAAACGTGTTTAAGAGTCGTACTGTGAACGCAGTATTAGACAAATCTTAATCTCGAAACACTAATTTATATACATTGCAATAGAAAATATAATTATACGCCGTATATCGAGAAATGTGTGTTTAAAATATACGCTGTATCTTTTTAGAAATTTTAGCTAAAAGATGTGGATACTAACACCGCTTTACTTGAGAACAAATAAATATGTGCGGGTGTTTCATTTATTATGTTATATCAGCCAGTATTTAGTTTGCTTTGTATAAAATTTAAATGGAAAATTGTTTATTAATATAAAAATATGTAGAAATATTTTATCCTAACACCCTATTTTGTTAATCATTTGGGTTAGGGGTTTCTTCGCTCAAATAATAAAAAAAAATCGAAAACAAATCGTAATAAGCTGATCAACATCTCCTACAGCTTTGTAAACAAAACAAAAAAAAAAAGCTAATTTTTAATTTATACATCCAACAGAGTCTTTGTTGCAAATAATATTAGAAAATTAAATACTGTGTCGAGTTATTTTTGAAAACTTCCAATAGGGTTATCAAATTAAAATTAATAAAAAAAATATTTGTTAAGGTGCGTTTACAGTGATGGAGTACTCCAATCTGTAGCAAATTTTCTTCTTTTCTCTTTCTAACTAATACATTTTTGTATTTTGCTATCTTTTTTTATTCCACTTCAGAGTCAAAGTTGTTTGACTCTGGAGTACGGATTTGTTGCACTCTAGAGTTAACATCACTCTGTTAACTGTTTAACATGACAAATATAACTAAAAAAAAAACACATCACTAATTTGTTCACATCTCTAATTGTCAACAAATAAAAAAAATATATATTAAAAAACATAAAACCAACACAAAATATTTGTATTGGAAAATTTATAATAAAATAAAAAATTATTTCAAAACTATTTCAAATGGAATAAAGCCTAGGAATTCGCGAAACAAAATATAAGTTTTTAAGTGTCAAGTATTTTTTGAAGTAACTCTACTCTTCATTGTGAACAGTTAACATTTTAATCTGTGCTGCAGAGTAGAGTTACTCTATCATTGTGGAAGCACCTTTAACATTGTTAAATTGTAATCAAATAAAATTAATTTCGTAGGTTTGAGATTAAGAAGAAGAATAAACATTTTCTTCAAAAGTTATAAACACATTAAAATTGCAAATCAGACTAGATCCAGTTTCTGCCTTTTTTATGGACAGGCTTCATCAGTGATTTTCCATTAAATTGTATTATTGTTTATATTATTATAAACAATTATTTTAATTTTTGCATTAAAAAGTACAAAAATTGTTTTTTTTCGGACTTTCTATATTTTCATATATTTAGTTAGAATATTCTTCCACCTCAAGTCCAAATTCTAATATGATATTGTCATATTAGAAAGTACAAAATTCTCGTCCCGTTGATTTTTTGTACCTTATGTAATGTCTCGGTTTGAGTAAGAAAGTTATCATTTTCTTATTGCGGACAACTGCAGAGTAGAGTGATGTCTACGAAACAATTGTATTGTCTATCATGAAAATGATCAACCCCTTTTTGAAACAACAAATAAAAATCAAATATGACAATATCATATTATAATTTGGACTTGAGGTGGAAGAATATTCTAACTAATTATATTATTATAGGCAAATTGTCTCTATATGAATACTTTCAGAAATGATCAAACAGACATAAAATACGATCTACCCAAAATACGTATGAAACAATGATTAAAGAAGAAAGAAAGAAAGAAAGAAAATAAATAAATAAAGTACCAAACGCCCGACATATTTCATGGCAAAAGACTTAAAAATGCCGAGAACCTCCGTCCTAAATATTTTGAAATATTTTCGGAAGAAAACTTTAAGAACTAAAACCGGTCCATCTTGTCAAAATTTTAAAAAGAATATAGTGCAAGTGCTAGTAAGAGATATAGCCATTGTATTGATAAAGTACAAAACAAGACATGCCATTGTACAAAGATGCAAATTTGAAAATGGATTACAAACTCTTTACGGTCAGAGAATCCATCTAAACGACATCTCGAAAGTTGTATAATTTTTTGAAGAAAAAAGTTTGTACATCGTTTTTTAGAATATTAGAGTTAATATATAAAAAACTATTTAACATATTCTTCCAAAATTTGGCACACATGTAGAAAACTGCGAGATATAAATTTCGTTCAAACACGATTTTTTGAAATTTTTCTGTTTTCTTAGCGTAAAATTCATTTTAAACTTTAAACGCGTTTTCCCACAACCCTGAGTTCAAAATCGGCTGCCACTGTAAAGCTAAGGCGGGTTAACCGATTTCGATCCGGGTTTTTTCTTTCGTAGGCAACAAAAAACTCTAGTCTTCATCGTGCCCCTTTTTTGAATTTTGGTCAAATAAATTTTATATCCCCGAGCAAATGTGTTTTTTCTTGCCTGTTTTGGAGTTTTTAAGTTTGTGTATCAACTGTGTTAAAAAAATGGAAAAAATAATAAGAATTTAGCTGTGATTAAGAATCACTTTCCATTTTTATTTTCCAGTAATTAATGAAGCCTGCCGATTTTGCCTTTTTTAAAAAAGTCCAATAATAAAAGTGGCAACCCTTAAGTTTTTATTTAGCAGAATATAAAACTAATAATTTTTCAAAACACCGCAAAACCATAGGCCCATAGCATAAAAGGGTTATTTAAATTTTAAGTCGACTTTTATTTTAAACACACGGTTTTGTTCATTTTGTGTATGAAAACCCTACAAAAATATTTATATTTTCAAACATTTTGATTGGTTGAAAATTTACTAACCAATCAGAATGCTCCAAAAATAAACCAAGTCAAAGCATACTGCCACCCAAAACTTTAACTAAAGTTGACTTTAACAAAAATATTCATTTGGAAAATATTGATATTAAGGCTGATATATTTTAAATAGAAAAACAAAATTATAAAAATATTAAATTTTGTACAACCGTTCAGACATGCCCTTTAAAATGCTGCTGTTACAGTATTTACCCCCTTAAGCAATACGAACTATAAATTCCATTCATATTTTCTGTAAAACGTTGTTTTGTTTAAGAACTTCGAAAAACTATCATGAAGATAACAGAATAAATAAATCTTGCAAAGTTTTAGAATTTTTATGCTATTGTTTGAAAAAAAGTATAAAAATCGTTTATTTTGCAAAATCTTTATGGTCTACATTTTCTGTCTATTTAAATTTATTATTTTAGCTGTAATTATGTTTCTGTTTTGTTTTTCATTTAAAAGAATAATAATAACAATTATTTATACACAAAAAGCAAGCGGTCAAGGTTATTATAATTTTATTGTAAATCCTGTATTGTTTTCTTAGTGCATAAATATCCGACCTGGGGGTTTTCAATTACACATTATTATTAATTACACATGTAATTGCATAGAGCTGTAAAAAACTGCAATCAAATGGGATTGAAATCAAAGTGATTTCAACCAAATTGATTTCATTCTCTGATTTCAAAATGATTTCAGATTTCAAAATAAAATCTTGTCAAAATTGAAATATTTTGTGATTGCAATCATTTTGAAATCATTTTTTTTTAGAAATCATTGAATGCAATTAATTTAATTGCAATCAATTCGATTGCAATCAAATTTTTGTTGAAATCATGCGATTTCAATCAATTCCAGTGAAATCATAATTATAGTGAAAATCCAACGAAATAATATAACTTGCAATCTAGCAGTTTCGAGGAATTAACTTTTATGAAACAGTTACCGGGTGACCCATGTCACCCTGTGACTGTTTTATAGCATGGCTTCATAGTACCGTATATTTGTTTTTTGTAATTTTCTTCAAACAAGGTATTACACAATCAAATGCTGAAAACTGTTGCACAGCATGCTTGATGGTCTATAGGCCGTTTAAAACTTATGCCGCGAGAACAAGGGAAGCAAACATTTTCGTACAAATATAATATGATCATGAGTTTTGACCTATTTCTGGCATTGAAGTTAAATTTTCAACTTTGATGTCTTCAGAGACTCAGACTAGAATGTTATGACAAATATTTTTACGGAATATTTCAACCTGAAAGCGAAGACAGACCCATTGAATAGTGAAACACGATTTTATAAGTATCTAAATTACAACAAAGGTATACCTAACCTAGATTAACAAAACCTAACCTCAAACCTACTAAATTAGAATTAATAAAAATACATTTAATGAAATATTAATTGTATTTAGTCTATACGACGCGTTTGAAAAAACAACACTTTACTATAGAAAATAAAAATGCCCTGTTGGCTGTCCGTCTCCAATATATACAAATTGCCTGCACTTGTACGTACAAACCATATGTCAATGTGGCAATATTTGTGAAAAGGTGACACGGAGCAAATAAGAAGATAAACAGAGAAAATCTGAAGTAGAATGTTTGTATATGTCTGTTTGATCACTTCTGAAATTATTCATATAGAGACAATCTGACAATAAAAATATAAACAATAATACAATTTAATGGAAAATCACTGATGAAGCCTGTCCATAAAAAGGCAGAAACTAGATCTAGTCTGATTTGCAAATTTAATGTGTTTATAACTTTTGAGGAAAAGGTTTATTCTTCTTCTTAACCTCAAACCTACCAAAATAACAATGATTTTCCAGTCACGTACTGATGTTTTGGGATTAGGAGGTAATATTTTCGGAATTGGAGTAAACAAAAATACTCTCTGTGTAACACCGATGAAGATGAAACCTTATATTACTCTATGGGGGAATGTCCGTTGTTAAGAGAATTCAAAAACAGATATTTCGAAAAACCGTATCTTAACTATGTTGAAGTAATATCTATTTTAAACGGAGAAATTTTTGACGGTTGGAATAGATTGTATAATTATATTTGTGGAGCTATGAAATATAGAAAATTTTTGATCTTGGAATTTAATTGATTTGTTTAAAATTTGAAATTACACTGTATTAAAAACTAAATTGAAATTAATATTTAAAACAAAATTTGTTTCAAATTAAAATTAGTACATGGTAGACGGTTTATGTCATTATCATAAAACGAGTAAAAAGGTTAAAGTCGGGCATGCCGACTATACAATACCCTACACCAGTCTGGCGTATTGTTTGGATCCGAAATTCGAATGGGTTAAAATGGGGCTTGTGTCAAAATTTTCTATAATGTGAGTCAGCGCACCAAATTTCATTAAAATATCTTAATATTTGCGACCTGCAGTTTGTAACCAAGCCAATTTTAGGGGGACCCTTATATGGGCACTAGTTCTAAACATGGACCGATGTTCACCAAAATCAATAGGCTTCGTCCTTGGGCCAACATAGGTCTATGTACCAAATTTCATCAAAATATGTTAATATTTGCGACCTGCAGCGTATAAACAGTATAATTTTGGTAGGAACCTTATATGGGTACTAGGTCTAAACATGGACCGATGTTCACCAAAATCAATAGGCTGCGTTATTGGGCCAACGTAGGTCTGTGTACCAAATTTCATCAAAATATCTTAATATTTGCGACCTGCAGCGTATAAACAGTATAATTTTAGTAGGACCCTTATATGGGCACTAGGTCTAAACATGGACCGATGTTCACCAAAATCAAACTTGTTCGTCCTTGGGCCAACATAGGTCTGCGTACCAAATTTCATCAAAATATATTTGCGACCTGTAGAGTGCGCACAAGATTGCATGGACAGACAGACAGACGGACGGACGGACATCGTTAAATCGAAATAAAAAAAAATTCTGAACCGATCGGTATACTATAAGGTGGGTCTACGACCAATATTTTTAGGTGTTACAAACATCAGCACAAACTTATAATACCCTGACCACATAGTGGTGTAGGGTATAAATACTTTATTTTAAAATTGTAAACTAAATACTTTTTGAAGATAAAGAACTCCCTAATAAAAAAAAAATATACGACTTTTGATATTATATATAATTATATCCGAAAAATGAGAACATCTAATTGTATCAAATTAGATCGTATTATGATCATATTAGATCTAATTTGACACAATTAGATCTAGTTTGATGGAATAAGATATGGTTTGATACAATTTTATCCGGATTTTGTCCTCATCCAAATGCATCAAATATAATATAATCATATCCAACTAGATATAATGGTACATAATTCGATACAATTATACATAATTATATGAGGCATATGTAACTATATGTAGGCCTATATATAATTGGATATTGTAATATGTTGCACTATATATTGGGCAACATATAACAAGATATAGTTATATATTTAGGATATAAGTTCGTAAAATTTTATATAATTATATCTTGGTATATGTGTTCCAATATATAATTATACAAAATTGTATATGATAATATATGACTATATCAACACTTTTTTACTTGGGCTATTATAATTAGCTGTATTTTCGACTTAACTATATCCGTTAACTCTAAAAAAAACTCAAAGTGCATAAAAACGCATTTAAGACGAAAACTAACATATTACTTTCCGTATGCACGTTAACTTTCAACACGGATAATTATAAATGTTGAAAACTCGACGTTTATACTTTTTCACATCTACGATAATGTAACTTATCCGCGTTACTTCCTAAAAACTTTTGCTGACGCACGTTCGATTATAGCGGAATAATTATAAACATAACCTGTTTAAAATTTTTTTGTACTACAATCGGTTTAACGTATATTTGCTGTAAATACTTAACGTTGATAGACATGACACAAAATACAGCTATTGTTATTATTTTAACCTTCCAGCTTTTCAACGTAGGGGCCTTTTTGTTCCTCCTTAAAAAGTGGCCAAAAAAAATCTTAAATTGTAGGGTTAGATGGTTAAAATATTTCACAAAAATGTTTCCCGAAGTATCTTAGATAAGCTCGCTGAACAAATCATATAGCTAAAATGAAAGATTCACATGGTTTCCTATGACGATTCACAATAAACATTTTCAAAAGGGGGGAAACTTATTTTTTTTGTGGTCCTTTCTGCAAGAATCAGTTATTAGAACCTTGTTATTTTGGAAAAAAATTGATTTTATTGTACAGTGTTATACAAATAGTTTTATAAAGTTTCTTATATTCCATTTTTCAAATTCAAAGCTTTGAATTTTATTTGAATCTTCCTTAATTCAAGTTCAAAATATATTAATTTGATTTGAATGTTCCTTTCAAACTTGAATATTTTTTTAATTTAAATTTAGTACATTAATACAAGTTTAGATTGATTATGGTGTATGTGTCTAGACACTCAGGCATCATGCGCGGTTCCAGCAACTGGCCACTGAGGCGTATGATTTTTCCCCTTATATTAATTGCTGAAACCGCGCATGTCAGGCATAAATATGTTTTTAGTTTTGAGGTTCGTGGTTCAAATTAGAAATGATAGCACTCACGTGAGTCGTGCGTGAGCGTGAGTTAAAAAAAATATTCGTGCGTGAGTAAATTGTTGTGTGTGAGTTTGCGTGATTATATTTAACCAGATTGCGATAATTTAGAATTTTGCAAAAATTCCAGAGATCTTCTCCTCCTTCAAATAATGTGTATTCCAGTCAGTTCAGGTACTAGCGAACGGGTGTTTTCTACCAGAATCCTTATGTAAAGAAGAAATCCACTTCTTATACAAAATATTGAAAAATTTTGTTCCTCCACAAAAATTTGGAATAACATTTAAAGATTTACAGCAGAGTAGGAAAATAAACTGTACACAACATGTAGGGTACGGTTCGGCTAAGGAACATAAACGGTATCTATCGTTTTAGCGGTTGTGTATTTGTACACAAACCGAATGCGGTACACTACGATTGTCTTATGCACGCAAACGCTACGATTTTGTACTGTACTTTCAACACATATTTACACCAGTAGCGTACCGAATTCAGGTTATGTGTATTAAGGCAAACACTAATTAGAGAGAATAGCGTATGTGTTTTCTATGCAACCAATATGCCTGTGTACTGTGTTCGCGATGTGCGGTACGCAACCCTAAAAGTACGGTTCGTTAGAGTTTATTTTCCTACTCTGATTTACAGTGAATTTTTTAAGGTATTTAAAAATTTTAAATACAATATTAAATTAAAGGAATTAAATGCGCTAAAATCCCAAACCTAATTAACAAATTATGAAAAATAGTATGTTAAAAACATGTGCCTATCCAAATTTTATTCTTAAATAAGGCAATCGTCAGGGGGCGACACACTGTGCGTTGATCCCAATTTTTGTAGTGTTTTACAAAAGTCCGCTCGAAACATTCTATACCTAATATGGAAGGTTCACATGGTTTGAATACAAACACTCTTAAATGGGTGAAATTTGTGTAAAAATCATGAATTTAGGCATTTCAAAAAATTCATTTTTTTTTTATTTGTGGTAAAAAATAGTAATTAATTTTTAAATCGTCTATTATATAACAGTACAAACTTACAAAAAAAGGAAAAAAAGAATATCTAATTTTATATAATTTTTTTTATACTCCATCAAACTTAAGTAATTTTTGGATTTTCAATAAAAAAAAAATTTGTTTTTCGGATCAATAAAAAATAATAATTATTTTTTATTGCAATTAAGTTCCCCCAGGTCTGATAAATGTATATACATATATATAACTCGTTTATAATTTTTTTGTTTACAAATTAAATTGTTTAACGAAAAAGTTTAATTTATTCTAACAACCAAAATAGTCTATGATAATGGGCTGTAGTTTCAAAGGATAAAAAATAAAAACGATTAAAAAGTTAAAGTCGGGCATGCCGACTATATAATACCCTACACCAGTCTGATTAAAAGGCAACTCGTGTTTGGATCCTAAATTCGAAGGGTTAAAATGGACTTGTGTCAAACTTCTCTAAAATAATAAAAGAAGAGAAAATCGGAAATAGAGCCCATATAGCCGATAGGTCCAAATATGGACCGATCCTATCTAGAATCAATAGGATCGGTCCATATTTTGTCTTTGGGACCATGGGAGTCAGCGAACCAAATTTCTTTGAAATATCTTCGTATTTGCGACCTGAAGCGTGTAAACAAACCAATTTTGGGGAGACCTTTATATGGGCACCAATTTTAACCAAAATCAATACGCTTCGTCCGTGGGTCAACATAGGTCGGTGTACCAAATTTCATACAAATATCTTAATATTTGCGATTTGTAGAGTGCACACAAGAATGCATGGACAGACAGACGGGTGGAGAGACGTACATCGTTAAATCGAAACAAAAAGTGATTCTGAGTCGATCGGTATACTAAATGGTGGGTCTATGTCCAATAATTTTCGGTGTTACAAACATCAGCACAAACTTATTATACCCTGACCACGTAGTGGTGTAGGGTATAACAAATAGTTTTACTTCATGCAAATTTCTCTGGCAATTGAATTTAAATAAATTGGTGTTTATTGTGTTAGCTTAATAATAATAATCATACTACACTTAAAATAATACATCAGCAACAAATCAGTCAAACGCGTTTCAAATCGATTTGATAATATTTAAAAAAAATTTTAATTAAAATACTTATTTAAATAAAACTTTACGATATCTTAAGACACTGATTTAGAAAAACATTTACTTATCTTCATTTAACACAGTACTGAAAATCCTCAGTAATTTAAATAATTCTAAATGGTAATTTTCAAAATTATATACAACTAATTCTTAGGAACTCATTTGTTTAAATTTTATAAAATTTATTTTTAAAATATAATATTGTCGCTTTTGTGCTATTACCCGGTAGATGGCGCAACCAGTGTATCCGAAGTTATAAAGATGGCGCTATATCTTTCCGTCCCAATTTTTAAAACTGACCCCTATCTTGAAAACTAAGAGAAATAAACGAAAATTGGAGGAAAATTTCCACTACTCCTGGTTGTATAATATTCCCGTGAAAAGCTTATTTCTAGCTAAAAAGTGGGCCTTGAACCCTCACAAAATTTTAAGAAAAAAAAACCATTTAATAGAATAGCCGATATCTCTAAAATTAAACATGATAAAGCAAATTCAAAATTAATTAGAAATTTTTCAAAAATGTAACTTTTTTGCCTTTTGTTTAATAACTTTTAAAATATTGGTGAAATTTTTTACTTTAAAATTTTATTAAAAACTAGACTTCATATTGATAGCAGTTTTTGGGAGAATAAAAATTCCCCATTGAAATAAATCCATGATACTGGAAGCTAAACTGAACAAATTTTGGAAAAAAAAATATTTCCATTCAAAAATATTTTATCAACGATATCGAGAAATGTAGATTTCATATATAAATTTACACATTAGTCTGTTAAATGCCTAATAAAAAAAATAGATGAAAATGCTCCCTCAAATATATATCTTTCCCAGTGTATAAAATCAATACCAGGCTATACACAAATTTAATATTCATCATATTGAAAAAAAAATGGATTTTTTAGTGATAACACTGTGAGACAAATGGTAGGGGTCAGTGATCGGGAAGGGTTCAAACTACCGGGGAAAGTTATATCGGCAAAAAAAGAAGTTATACGTGTCCCGGTGTTTTTCTGGGTCAGCCCTAGGAATCGAGATATATCGATTTGACCTTTGGTGGTCTTTTTTTTGACATAACTCGAGAACCACTAGTCCGATTTTGCTCAAACAATTTTAAAAAAATTAAAAATTACAATTCCTTTAATCTGTTCATATAATGTTTATCTATATACTCAACAGTTTTGCCGGTAAAAATAAATGTATGAAGAAAAAAATATTTTTTGCCTAAAATATTAAAAAAAAGTAATAAACAGAAGGTTATTGATTTTTATGGTAGCGGTAACAAACATTTATTATTACCGGCAAAACTGTTGAGTATATAGAAAAACTTTATATGAACAGATTAAAGGAATTGTAATTTTGACTGTCGCATAGTGTAATATACAAACAGAAAATTTATTATTTCAAAAATATTTAAGATTGGACATAAAAAGTTTGATTGCTATAGTACCTATAATGCTATTATTATAATTGTTTCTTCTAAAAATCACAATTTTTGTAAAAACCTCAATATAAACTGAATACTAAATGAAACTAAAATTGGTTTTAAAGATTTTTTACTTAAATAATAATTATTTTTCCATGTTTGACAAAATTAATGTCTCAGCTGCATTTGTGCTAATAAAACGGACTATAGTACATATGCAAATATTTGCCTACTACAGTAAAACTCGCTTAAGACGAACTCCGGGGGACTAGAAAACAAAAAAATATAGAAAAAATTATCGAATTTTTTAAAGTTCGTATTAAAAGTAGAAATTTGTTTGTGGGACCATCACAAACTGTTCGTTTTACCCAAGTGTTCGTCTTTAGCGAGTTCGTATTAATCGACGTTTTTTATATTGAAATTGTTACCAAAACTTCGGGACTTCTAAATTAGTTCGTATTAACCGGGAATTCGTCTTATCCGAGTTTGTATTAAACGATTTATACTGTCTTACATTAAATTGTCATAAAACCCGTCTACTCAAAATCTGCAATCACTATTTTCTCTTTTATAGAAGCGCACAGTAGGGCCGAATCAAAATATTTTGGAAATACGTCAGCAATTTTTAAATATTTAGTCAGATTATCGTGATATACACTATGGGATAAAATTGAGTACTTTTTAAGTTATCGAAATCAAGCCTTATAGAATATTTGTGATAAAAAAAACACAAATGGTGCAGAACTAAACACTTTTCACAGTCATTATTTTAAGTTATAATTTTTTTAATGAATAAAATATATTGTTTGGTGTTACTTAATATTAAGGTTTTTCACAAGGGGTGTGCTATTTGTTGTATCGTTGTATCGCCTTAACAAAAAACAGAGTTGTTAAAAAATAAATTGAAAAAAGACAACATTTCAGAATAGCACGATACAAAATGTTTACGTATATTTAGTGTCCTATGTTTGAGTGTGCTAACAGATAGAAAACCGAATAGAAAATCGTTGTTAAACTGAAATAAATATTTTAACAACTCTGTTTTTTTTTAGGAAGATACAACGATACAACAGATAGCACAGCCCTTGTGAACAACCTAATTATGTATATGAAGTACTTAAACTAATTGCAAGGACAAACAAAGATTAATATATGTGAATTTGACGATCGTGCGAGTATACAGGTCCATACAAAGAACCCTAAAATTAACACATATCCTACAACAACAACTACAAAACAACAAAAACGTACCAAAGTAAGGTACAAAATACGGTGCTTAAAATTCTTATCCGAAAATAAAACATTTGTATATAGTGTCCTTGGATCAAATGATAAAGAAATGGAAAAACAAAAAAATGGTTTGTTTTTGGCCCCTAAATGCCCGAGATGGCCGATATTCTCTGACACTCCAACCTTAAAATTTTTTCTCTACAATATATCCGAAGTTCATTAAAATCGGACATTATCACATGAGATAGTTTTCTTGTGAGTACTTACAGATTTGGTACAAATAGAATTTTCAAAATTTGCATTTAAATATATGCTTGGCGTTTGTTGGATTTATGCCTAAAGCATTGGTTTTTGAATAGTTGCATGCAGTCAGTTATCAAAGTGTACCTGCCCTGTTAGAAAAATACAAACGGCATAATATTGATGCGGAATTGGAAATAGTAGGGCATGTAATGGCTGTGCTTTGGATTTTCAACTTTTGCCGTGTTCGTTCATTTTGCGTCACCATGCAAATTACAATAATTACATTATAAAGCTTTTATCTTGCTCTATGTTATAGTTAGGGTTTATGTTTATGTCCTGCCCTTTTTTGAATCCCGCAATCCCGGGAATTTTATGCGGGATTTCCCGGGATTTTTTTTTAGTTTTTAAAGTAGTTTTAGCTAGTTTTATTGCAATTTTAGAAGCTTTATTTAAATTTAAAGCATTCATTTTTTAAATTAATTTAAATAAAGAATATTTAAAATTAAAAAATACGGTTTAAAATTTAATAATTAAGACAAATTGTTTTTGGATGCCAATTGAATTTGGTTTAGTTAAACCGAAAAATATTATATTAGCAATTACCAAATTTACAAATTAAAATACTTGTCCTTTGGGAATTTTTTTCTTCTTTAAGATGATGATATTTGTTCAAATAAAGCAATATTTATATAGGCTGTTTTAAACTACAAGATTTTCGGAAAGATTTTGCAACCTTGCCTATAAGTTTTGCACGTGTACTGAAGTAAAATCGTACCGAAAATCTTATAGTGTAAACCAGCCTTATACAACATTTCAACATCATTATTTCAGTTCCAAATACCTCCAATAAACTAGGGATTCAAGTTAAAAAATAGCAATTTTTTCGTATTTTCAATTAACATAAGTATTTTGAGTTTCTTTTACTTCAAATAATTTCATTTAAAGTTCAATTGCTATTCCTTTATTTTAAATATATTTTTTAAATATTATTAATTTTTAAAATAATAAATACATCAGATGCTTTTTCAAATTATTTCGAATTTTTTATATGCTAATTTAAAATGCAACTAAATATGAAAATTAAATAATTTCTTTTTAAGGAGTTGTGGCATAAAAAATTTCTATTCAAGAAAACTGATTAAAGTTATGAAACTATTTAATATTTTAGTGTCTACTTTTATAAAACAATTTAGGCGAATTTGCCTAAAAATTTATGTGAAAAATGCTCACTTTTAAACTTTTTTATAAAACTAATTCTAGACGGATACTTCTGAAAATCTGCATAGAAAAAAAACAAAATATCTAGAAATTTTTGGATTTAATGTATAAGAAATATTTAAGCAAAAAATTTATGTTAGTTCTGACTATAAAACTGGTCCGACACAAGTTTGCACCCATTAACAATTCCAATATATCCTGAAAAAAGGGATCAAAATAATATAACCGTCTTTCACTTTGCTATATCAATTCGTTTAACAGCTTAAACCGCGAAATTAATATTTAGTTAATATATTACTAAGAGTTTTTTTTAAATTAGGACGGCCTTCCTTATAAATATATTACATAAATACTAATTCACGATTTAAATTGACCTGGAAAAAGTGGAAGACATGGATATGTAGCCCTCCTTTCAGAACATTTTCTCAAAGATGAACTTTGTCGAACGGTGTTTAACCAAAAAGTAGTTTTTCAAGTACAATATATGTCGAATTTATATATTTTCTAACGAGCGGGAATTCCCGGGATCCCGGGAAATTCCGAAAAAAATCCCGCTGTCCCGGGAAATGAAAAAGTCCGGGAAAAGAAAAACCCTAGTTATAGTTGTTGCTTTAACCAAAGTTCATTTAGTAGTAGAGCAAATGTTCGTTTGTTGTATTTAACATTCAAGCTTTCAATTCTATTTAAAGTCATTAGAATGAAAGCAAACAACTTTTACAACGATTACTTGTTATTTTTGTATTATACCCTAAACCATCTGGCCTTATAAATGACTAACATGTTGAAATTAAAGAATATTACTTAACGATTTAGACTGTACCTCGTCAGTAAAGTATTTTCCCTATTTTTTGTAAAATAAATTGTGAATTCTATTTGGAATTTGTCATATTTGATTTTAAAACTGAACTAAAATAACACTCATTGCAACAATCTTCAGATCAACTAAAACTCTACGGTAACATTTAACAATATTTTCGAAATGTTAATATAATGAAACTTTTAATTGTTTTTAGTTTTCTTAGATTTAAAAAGAAAACTATACCAAAGTCGCGCAAAAACGCTTAAAAAAATTTTAGTTAAAAAAGAATTGTTAAAAGTGACCGCGCGACTTCTGCATATTTTTTTTTTAATCCCTGCTAAAAATCTACTTATGTTCGGTATATATACGTCTGTGTAGCGGGAAACAGAATCCATACTTCTTTTTCTACTTTTCTACAAAGTGGGCTAGGTAGGCGTTGAAAAAAAAAATTTTTTAAAAATTAAAAGCGTTTTTAGTTAATAATTTGTTAAATTTTTTTGAAATATGTCAAGAACCTAAAATTAAACACAGTCTATAGCGTTTGTCACGTGCTATATTCTGAATAAAAAAAAATTAAAATTTTCAGAACAAGTTCTGAATTTGGATTTTTTGTGTTTTTATGAAAAACTCAATTTATCAAAAACACCCTACTTTTTTTATTTTGTAAATATTTTTGAAAAATCTCCAGATAATTGTCTATTGGTAAGAAAAAAAATTGGAGATGTATTAGGCTTCGTTTTCGAGAAAATTTACATTGAATATCAAATTTGTATCAAATGTAGTTGTACCGTATTTGGGAAATTTGTGCATGGGTGCGTATGAGTAATATTTATGTGGTATATAATGTTAGCGATAATAAATGTATTTTTTTTCGAAAATTAAGCCGAATATCACTTTAAAAATGTTTAAGCCTATAAAAGATCATGCCGATGGTTATATGTAGCCAACCCTTTGCTGACAATATATTCAGAATTTGATATATTTTATGTGATAAAAGGAGTCAAATAACTTATATTTGATAGGGAAGCCGCTTGTTGAAGTATCTTCGATGATTGTTCCGGGAGAAATGTGAAATCATGATAAATAAAACCATAATGTTTATAGCGCTAAATATGTTTAAATTTTTTTTAACCTTTCGGGAAAAAATAGCTGAAATGTTTTTGTTCATAAACAATGGTTACTAAAAAAAATTAAATACCGTTAACGTAAAAATAACGTTGCCAAAATAGCGTTACTGTTGCCAACAATAAAAAAGTTCAAATTTTTTTTTTTTTTTAAGAGAAGCAACACTCAGGAAATTCTTTCTATTAATTAACGTGTGGCTTCCTTTGGAAAGGGGATAGAGAAGAAGTGAAAGGTGGTGAAAGACGAAGGGCTTCAAATATGGCAACACTGTAATTGCGCGAGATGTTGAATTTTAGAACAGTTGTTGCGCGCCATCTGATGGTGAGTTGGCGAACTTTTTTGAAGCTTTTTATTTTAGTTCATAGCCCTGTTATATTATAATACTTTGGTGGGGTTAAGTGCTATGGGAACACCGAAGGAGGACGCTGCGATATGTATGAGGGATAGAAAAAACTCATACATATTACTATTTTTCATAAATTGATGTTGCCTTGGTTGGGGCTCGAACCCGCCACCCCACGTGTAACAGTCCAACGCGCAAACCATTACACCACAGCGCCCACATTGATATTTTTTGAGATCAAATAAAACTTTTAGATCGTGCATACAAGCTAGTATAATAAAATCAAAAAAATCTCGCATAAAATTCCGGGGATAGCGGAAAACAAAAACAGGCGGATAAACCATAATTACAATTAGAAAATGTTGTTTGTGTAAATTTAAAAAAAGTAGCTGAGGCAGGCAGCATGTGTAAATAATTAAAAAATGTGATTGATAATCCAAGTTCTATTAAAAAGATGTGAAAATCGAAATATATATGAACATACATGGTCATACATTGACTTGTATATGATCATGCATGGACATACGTGATCATATATGACTATGCATAGTTCAATGTATGACGATACATAAGCCCATATATTTTCATATATCTTTGGATCCGAAATTTGAGGGTATATGACAATACATGTTCATATATGACCATATATGCTCACATATGAGCCATATATACTCATATATGATAATATATGGCCATATACATCCATATACCCTCAAATTTCGGATCCAAAGATATATGTAAATATATGAGATCATGTATGGTCATACATTGAACTATGCATATACGTATATGATCACGTATGTCCATGCATGATCATATACAAGTCAATGTATGATCATATACGTTCATATATATTTCGATTTTCACATGGGCATTCGAATTTCGGATCCAAACATTAGTTGGCTTTTACCCAGACTGGTGTACGGTATTGTATAGTCGGCATGCCCAACTTTAACCTTTTTACTCGTTTTTCTTTGCCTATGTGTGTATGCTTTTTTTTTGGTATTTTCCCAGTAAATTTAATTCAAAAATTTAGTAGTTTGGATACATTCTCTCTGAATTTCATAAGAAAACAATAGGTATGTCTCTATTACACAAACAACAATGTAAAATTTAATAAAGTTTCTAAATTTAACAAATTAAAAAACAATCGTTTATTTAGAGAACACTGGCAAAGCACGTTTTAAGTTTTACTGTGCTTTCCTATTACAGTTTTTTTTTTTTTTTTGTACCATGGGCAATTTCTACCTGGGTTGTAGTCAGTTGTTGGAAACTGAATGTGCAATGTACTTTATAACATCTACTGCAAATGATACAACAACTAGAGAATAAATGCATATATAATTAAAAATTCTTTTTGCAAGACCCATTTGAAAAGTACTTATTCTAGACAATTATATTTTTACACTCGGCAGCTTTGAAAAAACATGGCTAAAATCATGGCATAACAATAACTGGTAGAGTCATTAGAATTATAAAAACAAAACTCAAAATTTCATATAAAAAGGAAACGAAAAAAATCATAGATTGTCAAATAAAAACTCCAAATTCTATCTAATGACTTTACCTAATATTGTTATGCCATGGTTAAAATTGTTTTGTGCGACAAGAAATTTATTGTAACAATAAAACATATTTGATATTATCACTCATATGATATATGGAAATATATAATGGCAGTGCAGACTATTCACATATTACACAAAGAGTACTCAAGTTTTAAATCACTAATACTAAAGAAATGGTGCATTAAGATTTATAAACAATTTAAAATTCTAACAATTAAATTAGGTAGTGGTTAAATCAAGCAGCATATATAACTAGGAGATACAACCGCTGATAGCGAACCAAAATCGGTTTTGTGAAAAACCGATTTTTCGCCTAAACCGAAAACCAGTTTTTTGAATACTCTCATTTGGTTTTTGGTCATCATAATCCAAATAAAAATCTTTTCATATATCTAACACACACAGAAATACATATACATAAATAAAATCATAGAACTTAAGGCTGAAAAATACTCTCACTTATGAATATATGTGGATAAAGTTCGAATAGATAAGTTTTCTTTGAAAACAAAATAATAAATTTGCAAAACTTGATGGCCATGGCAGAAACACAAAGTTTTCAAATTAGTAAGAAAAAGTATCTTTAATCTATGAGCAGACATACACATATTAGTCAGCAATGCCGCCTTAGTTTAAAATAACAGACTGCCGCAGAGTTGCCACTTTTTAAATAATTATTAAAAAGTTGGACTGTTTACGCACTCGTTGAATAGTTTTTGAATAGTGACATATTTATGTAATTTCACTTTCAACAGAAATTTCCGTAAATATATTCCCAGTGGGTTTTAAAAATAAATTAAATTTAGTCCATAGTTAGAGTAACTAATCATGTGTTCCAAAGAATCGGTTGTAGAATAGCTACTTTTCCTTTACAACCCCTTCTACTGTCGATTTTAACACCGATTATTTTTTCCCTAGAATCAGTTCAAAGTCAAAGTACACAGAAACGTGTTTGAGACAAAAACTAACACATTACTTTTCCTATGCACGTTAACTTTCTACGCGGATAAGTATCAACGTTGAAATTTCAAAGTTTTTAGATTTTCACATCTGACATAATTTCTTCGCGTTACCTACTTCCTAAAAAGTTTTGCTGACATACTTTCGATTATACCACGAATGTTATAAAAATTAGCTTTTTAAAATTTGTTCATACTTTAAGCGGTGAAATTTATATTTGCTTTAAATACTTAACGCTGATAGGTATGAGCGAAAATACTGCTAATATTGAAAACTTTTGTAAACTTTTTTGTGTAATTTCATATGGTTTTGGATAATTTTAGACTCACTGCCGTGTACTTTTTGTGTTACTGGTGGCAACGCTTGAGAGCCGATACTGTTTGCAAAAACAATTACTTTTCATATTTAAGGCTCCATTAGTCTGGTAGTATCGTAAAGTATCGTGTCAGCTGTTTACTTTTCGTTAATGAGAGTATACACAACTACTTAGTTTGCAGGTGCATTTATATATTATAGGGTTCGTCAAAAAAAAAAAAAATTTATTTGATTTTCGGATATCATCACTTTTTTTAAGTTTTTGCATAGAAAAAAAGAATGGCGTTTTTTTCTTTTTTATTTCAACTCCTTCCACTGGCGCAAGTCGGCCAAACACGCTGATTTGGAGACGTTTCTGCAGAGCAAAAACGGCTACATTTCTGGAAAATCTGACTTTACCTTTCAATTCAACAGTAAAAATGAATATAAAAAACATTTTTTTTGCGTTTTCTGAATACAGCAGATAGTCATTAGAGTGGTCCAAAAATTTACTTTTTTCAAAAATTTCAAAAAAGTTACTTTTTTATTACACACAATGAAAATGTATTCCCTGCTGAGAATATTGGTACAAAAATTTTTGATATACCGCGACCCGTTAAAAAGTTATTTAGTAATCAAATATGTCTAGTATAAAAAAATCTTTGTAAAAAACATTACAAAACTTACAAATTATTTCGTCATTACTAAAAAATAAATTTATAATGCGGCAGCGAGTATTGAAAGCTGCATTTTAATTAGCTCAAATACTTTTTCATTGAATTAAAAAAAAAATCGAAATTTGATTAGCTAATAACTTTTTAACGGTTCGCGGTATATCCAAAATTTTTGTACCCATATACTCCTCTGGAAATACATTTTCATTGGGTGTAATAAAAAAATTACTTTTTAGAAGTTTTTGAAAAAAGCGGATTTTCGAACCACTCTAATGGCTATTTGGTGTATTTTGAAAATGCAAAAAAAAAGTTTTGTGTATTAAATTTTGTTGTAGAATCGAATGGTAAAATCAGATTTCCTATAAATGCAGCTGTTTAGACTGGTCACTTTTACATGGCGTTGTCATAGGAGGGGGAAATTGACCCCTTGTGACATGTCACAATAAAGGGGCTATTTCATATAAAGGGGCCAGTTCGGTGACAGTTTGTTAAAATTTCCCGTAGGGTTCTAATATAACACTAGATCCCAGCAAAATCTTTCATTACCAAATAAGTGGTTATATAATAGAAATTCATAGCTCCGCACTACTTATTTTTTGGCGTCTAAACTCATTATTTTTATTTGGCGTGGTTGTTTTTATAAGTAGTCACGCTTACCCGCTCGCTTACGAAAAAATGAGCAAATACTATTAGCTTAAGGAAATACATTCAGAAAAATTTAAGTTTTCTCTAGTGTGTAATTTTAGGACTCATCATAGAAATTTAAACATAAAACATATTTACATATTTACATATAATAAATAAAAATTTATAAAATTTAACTGTGTAAAAGTACTTATTTAAACTATTACGAGTAAGTCATTATTTTATATATAGAAGCAATGAATACAATAGGCCGTTATTAGGAAGTCATTATTTTATATTATAAAATAATGCAAAAGGTAATGATATATCATTTTTGGTAATGCAGATAGTAATGAGGGGTCATTACCAATATTTTGCTGGGATCGATCATCTACGATATGTAATTTTATTTACCGGATAATGTTATTAACAGCCTAAACAAGCGATAAATAAAAATATATGTTTGTTTAATTTCTATTTTTAAAATTAAAAATAAAAACAGTTTCTTCGACCATAAGTTCTACAATGAAAAATTTATTTACTCTTGTTCGAGGCCAATTATTTTCTTATTTCGAAAAAACATAATAAGTACTTTTTCCCCAAAAACTCTGCCATTTTTTCTTCATCAGGATATTCCCCTAACAATGTTTTTGCTTTCAAAATATTGTACACTTTCAGAAATGAAAAAAACAATGTTTCGGAGATTTTCCATTACCCCATTATCAGTTCTTTTTAGAAAGTGGTGGCACTACTGCAATTGTAAAACATCAAATTTCATATTAAAACATAATCTGCTAACCAACTAGATGAGAGCAGCAAAAAATGTGTAAATAAGCACAACCAACAATAAGAATATTTTGAAAGTGTTCGTTGATATTTTGTATGGCTAGGAAGTCTGTTGTTTCGAAAATTAAACACGATAAATCAGCTTATTATTTTGATAAATTTAATGCAGCAGTTGACAGTAAGAAAACTTGGAAGCAAGTACGTGATATTGGTATTGGTAAGACAGTTGGTCAAGCAATGGTTGATAATGTCGATTTGCTTAATAAGAATTTTATCAATATTTCTATGCCAACGGTTCACCCTGAGTTTTACGACCATCTTTCACCTTGTGACACTACTGAATTTAATTTCCACTGCCTAAATGTAGTTGATGTTGTTGAAGGATTTATGGCAGTGAAATCAGATGCAATAGGCCTCGATGACATAAACCCCAAATTTGTCAAAATGATCTTACCATGGATAATTCGATTTGTTACATATCTTTTTAACTCAATAATTACGACCAATATTTTTCCAATGCAGTGGAAACATGCCAAAATTGTTCCGGTGCCAAAGGCAGGAAATGAATATCGTCCGATCGCAATTCTTCCTTATTTTTCTAAAGTTTTTGAACATTTATTGCACAGGCAAATATATAAGTATGTTAATGAAAACAATCTACTAACTGATCGTCAGTCAGGATTTAGACCGCAACGTAGTTGTATTACAGCACTAACTGACGTAATAGAGGATATTCGAAGTAACTTGGATGAGAATAGATTATCGTTTTTGGTATTATTGGACCACTCTAAGGCTTTTGATACAGTGCACCATTCGATCTTGTGCCTGAAACTATCAAAATGTTTCAATTTTTCTTCGTTAGCTGTTAAGTTGATGTCCTCGTACCTTTCAAATAGATCTCAATCTGTTATTTGTGGCAAATCTATTTCACGTCCCTTAGAAGTATCAAGAGGTGTTCCGCAGGGTTCCATCCTCGGACCGCTGTTGTACTCTTTATATTCTAATGATCTTCCACAACAACTTAATTATTCAAATATACAAATGTATGCTGATGACGTTCAGCTTTATCTTAGTTGCTCCAAGGAGTTGATAACTTCAAAAACCCAAGAATTAAATCATGATCTGGGAAAAATATTTACATGGGCTTCAGCAAATGGATTGCGTCTCAATCCAAATAAATCAAAATGCTTAATAATAAAGAAAAAACACTTACAAATTGATGGTGAAATAAATATTTTTCTTGGTGGTTCAAAAATTAATATTGTAGACACGGCTAAAAATTTAGGAGTTACATTTAATAACACGTTAACATGGTCAGATCATATTAACCAGGCCAGTGGTAGAACATATAGTATGCTGCGAAATCTATGGGCCACTCAACACTTTACCCCCTTGAAAGTTAGAATATTGCTTGCAAAAACATATGTTCTACCAACACTCTTATATTCATCGGAAATTTTCACTGGTTGCAACTCCAATGATATGAGAAAACTTACCATAACCTACAATAACATAATCCGTTACATTTATAGTTTAAAAAGATTTGATCATATATCCCAGTATTCCACCCGTTTATTCAATATGTCTTTTTTCGACTATCTTAAGTTCAGAAACGTTATTTTCATTCATAAAATCATTATTACAAAGGAGCCAAAATATCTTTACGATCGTTTACAATTCTTTATATCTCCAAGAGGCAAGGGCATAACTCAATTTCGTCATCGTGACCATGCTTCCGAATGTCAGTTTTTTATATTCACCATACATCTCTGGAACCAACTTCCAAATAATTTGCAGACCACAGTCAACGCAATAAGATTTCGAAAATTACTTGTCGAATATTTTTCATAAACCTTTTTTTTTTTTTTTTATTTCATTTCATTTGATTTTCATTTCCATTTCTTGTATTATTATTATGTAAATCAATTTTTTTATTTAATAACTGTTTTTTATTTTTATTATTTTTTTTTATACATACATTTTTATATTTATTTTTATTTTATATTTTTTTAAATTTTTTTTTTTTTTTTTTTTTTTTTTTTTTTTTTTATTTTTTTTTTTTTTTTTTTTATTTTTTTTTTTTTATTTTTTTTTTTTTTTTTTTTTTTTTTTTTATTTTTATTTTTTATTCTTTTAATCACAATCTAATTTATTATTACTGTATAACTTGTCTGATTCTAATGCTGTCATTTATAAGATATTATGTCTTGTTGTATTAGAAAGCCAAAATAAATAAATACAAATGTTATCACTATTGGTAATAAACAAATACAGTTTTCCCAGCAAACAAAGTAATACGAATACGATTCCCCAATCGTATTGCTTGGAATAAAAATTTTATTGCGCTAACAATCATCTTCGTATTGCGGAAGGTGCCCCATTTGCTAGAAAACGTGTCCCGAATGCAATACTTCATAGCGATACGAAGGCAATTCACTTAGAAGATAAATAGACGATATCCCTAAATTATCATCTCGGAAGATAAAAAAAAAGTATTGCATGTATCGCCTATATATCATCTGGAAGTTAAAAAGAAGATATCACCTGATATCCACCCAGAAGATAAAAATTTATTTTATCATATATTTTATAAATTTTTATTAAAAAAGCAAATTAACAATTATTCATCTTAAATGTTTATTTTTTTATTTGGTTTAAATTATCCCATCTAGCAGTCATCCCATTTTTAATTGATTCTACCACGCTTGCTTTTCGTTCTTTTCTGAAAAAGACAAAGAAATTCCATTTTTATTTGCAATATACAATTAAATAAATAAAATACAAATTTAGCTTACCTTATTTGCATTTTTATTTGCAAAAAGGTTTTTGGTTTTTATATATTTTCATATAGAAAGTTTAATTTTTTAAATAAAATAAAAATATATTTTTTGACACTTTTTTTCAGTATCGCCGATGTATCTTCCAGCTGATAAAAAGAAGATATACCCAAAATACTACTTTGATTGTCTTCTAAAAGATAAATTAATGATATTGTTGCAATATCTTCTGGGCGATATATCTTCCAAATGCTTATTGGGTTGTTTTTGTGAAGTATTAGTTGGGAGAATATCCTGATGGAGAAAAATGGCAGAGTTTTTGGAAAAAAGTAATTGTTACTTTTTCATAATAAGGAAATAATTAAAAAGAAGAATAAATAAATTATTCATTGATACCTAAATCAAAATTTAAATATTCTTGCGATATTAAGTTTTCAATTCGAAATATATTTTATAAATGGTACCCCTTTCAGAAAAAAGAGCACTAAAGGTTAAAAGCAAAATCAGGAGCCATTATGAAGCCATTAGCAATCATCAGAAAAAAGGAGAATCTTTTTACAGACGAATAAATTCATAAATCCCCAGCATAGCCGGATTCTTAAATTTTCATTTGAAATTAATAAACCGCAAAAAAAAACTTTTTTTTTTTTTTTTTTTTTAAGAGAAGCAACACTCAGGAAATTCTTCCTACTAATTAATGTGTTGCTTTCTTTGGAAAGGGGATAGAGAAGAAGTGAAAGGTAGTGAAAGATGAAGGGCTTCAAATACGGCAACACTGTAATAGCGCGAGATATTGAATTTTTTTTAGAACAGTTGTTGCGCGCCATCTGACGGTGAGTTGGCGAACTTTGTTGAATCTTTTTAAGTTCATATCCCTGTTATATTATTTTACTTCGGTGGGGTTAAGTACTATGGGAACACCGAAGGAGGACGCTGCGATATGTATGAGGGATAGAAAAAACTCATACATATTACTATTTTTCATAAATTGATGTTGCCTTGGTTCGGGCTCGAACCCGCAACCTCACGCGTAACAGTCCAACGTGCTAACCATTATAAAAAAAAAGGCAAGAATTTTAAAATATCTTTGCATAGGGGATTTCATATTTTATTCCGCTACAAACTATAAAAACGGAACATAGGCCTACCCATTTACATAGCACAGTGGTACTCGATTTTCAATATGAAACAACATAAGTCTAACAGTTTTACTAAGAAATACACCACACCCATTTTTCACAAAAATTAAAAATTTTGTTTTACGAAAATTTTGGCTTGGCTAGCACAACCCAGCAAAACTTTTGTAATATATGGGTATTACTATGCATATTACCTGGTAATATATAAACCGCTTACCCTTGCATTACTTGTAATACGAAATTCATACGTTTGAATGTTTTATTGGTATAAATAATTCGTTTTTATAGAAAATTTTAGAAATTCTATTTTTTGTTAAATATCCGTGAATTTGAAATTTATATTCGGTTTAAAAAATTAAAATTTAAACAAAATGTTTTTGAAAACTGCTTACAGATAACTGCAGAATAACATGTTACTAGGTAAGGAGTTACCTCGATGGACATGCCCTTGTTAAAATCATAGCTTTGGTAATAGAAAAGTAAGAGGTTACCTTCCCTTATTTCTTCTTACCAAAGTCATTACCGGGTAATAGAAGGTTTTGCTGGGAAATTTAAAAAATTTCTATTTTTGAGTGAAACTGTTGGACTAATTTTGCCTCATATGTCTTTTCGAGAAAACGCCTTCTAAAATGAAGCTTATTACAATTTTATATAATCAATTGTTTTCAGTGATATTTTATTTCGCAGTATATTTAATAAAAATAATTTAGTTTATAAAAAATCACACAACTTTTTTATAAAATAACATTTTGGTTTCGAACCCTTTAGTGTGCAAGTATGAAATTTTTAAAGTTCATAGCTAAAATATTGTATAATCTAAAATGTACCTATGAAAAGTAGTATCCATTTTGCATAAAACAATTCATTTATGTATATAACAAACGGATAATTCGTTTTTAAGTTGCAATCAATTGAACATTATTTATATTTCAAAATTTATTAGAAAAAATTAACTATAAATAGCAATAACTAAAATGCTTTGCAAAAAAGATAAAACAATATGTACCTACCATAACCGTCATAAAAGTCAACAAACCAAATTCTAACTTTATGCAGCAATCTTCTGCCGATGAGTGCAGCGATTCGCCTTAAAATTATTCACATAGTTATTTTAAAGCGATTATAGTGTATGCTTATGTCTAGACATTCAGATTTTATATATTTTTAGATATGAGGTCAGCGTCGCTAATTTAAATTTAATTTGTTTAAGACCCTAGCAATGACCCTTAAATTGTTACAGAGTCTTATATGAAATGTTATTTTCTTGCTGAATTATTCAAATGGCAAAATGCTCATTTATTATTTTGGTATTGCTAAACAAAATTGTTTACCTATAAACAAAACTTATAAGTAACCAAACTCAAGCTGCATACAAATAAAATTACATCCATTTTTCTTGAAAGCAACATTCGTATAAGTAATATTGTTTTGCTGTTTGATTTTATAACCCAAGTAAAAAAGTTTTGATATTATGATTATTAAATGAAATTTCGGATATTTATACGACCCATGTAAGAATAGATATAAAGGGTTGTTCAACAGGGACGCTACAAAAGTAGAAAGACAGGGACATCAAACGACGCCATATTTCTTGCCGCTCTTTTGACATTTCTCTTCAGTAAGGTTTGCCATTTCATGATGGAAAGATATACGAGCCAACAACGAGTCGAAATTATTAAAATTTACTACCGAAATTCGGAGTCAGTGGCCACAACGTTAAGAGCGCTACATCCAATTTATGGTCGTCATAATCGTCCTAGCAGATCAACAATTGATCGTGGGGCTACGTCAAATCTATGGTGTATACCAACAAGCCAGCGACAATTGATGAACTTCGTACGAATATCGAACGTAAAATTGCAGCAGTATCGGCCGATTTATGCTTGAAAACCGTCGAAAATTGGGTTCAGCGTCTGCAATTCTGCAAGCGTGCCCGTGGTGGCCATGCAAAAGAGATCGATTTCCATACATAATGGCGTCGAACGTACTTTCACAGGAATAAAGAATTTCATTGACATCCAAAACCGTTTTTGTTTTATTTAAACTTTTTTACTTTTGTAGCGCTCTTATTGAAAAACCCTTTATTATCATAGGTGGACATAAGTTATAATATACATACGTCTATCATAATTAATAAAATATTGTTACGAAATTGGATTTGTGTAGTATAGAAAATTCTGTAATTTTATAAAAAATATATCCGGATAAACAGGATTTACTAAATCTGACAATCTGGTAGCACTACATTTAAGTATGATCTATAGTGGTTTGAGTATCACTGGAATTTTCCAGTGTGTTCTACAACCACGGCCATTGCATTATATAAGGATGCCGTATCACAGTTAGTAAGTCGCGCATTAGCATTGGTGGAGTTCAATTGTACCAAAGAGTATTAAATCTTACTAGAGAATTTTTCTTACTCACCATTTTTTGTGTATAAAAACAAGAGAATTAAGAGAGTCATATTTTTCACCCAATGTTTTCATTTGCTTTGCCCAGTGTTGCCAACAAATTTTCAAAATAAATGGCTAGATCAGACCCAAAAATCGCTAGAAAATCACTAGATTTATAAACAGTGAAAGAATTTAGCGATTTTATCGCTAGATTGTGGAAAAATAGTACTTAAAGGAGTTTTTTACTCAAAAATTTCTTTAATATGTTCATAAGAAGTGTTGAAAACTTGTAAATAAAAAAAAAATTTACGATTATGCTGCAAATAATGAATCCAGATTTTCATTGAATTAATATTAGTATTGAAAATATTCAAAAGAGTTCATTCTACAGTGAAAAACTACATACCCTTATTTTATCGAAATGCACTCTCCGTTGTGACAACCGAATTTTTTCCAACCGAATTGGGTCGGTTGCTGCAACCATGTAATTCGGTTGCCCCAACCGAATTCAGTTGAGGCAACCGATAATTCGGTTGTCGCAACCGAATTGAAATTGAATTCGGTTGCCGCAACCGAATTACGAGGTTGCAGCAACCGTATCAATTCGGTTGGCAAAAAATTCCGTTGCCACAACGGAATTGTTCTGAGAGTGTGTGTATTTTTTAGAAAGTTTTTTTACTAAAATCGTTTAAGAAGTTGTTTTTTATAATAAAATAATATCAATATGGGAATTTTACAATATTTTTCAACATAAAACTGATTTTTATAAATTATATTACGGCTGATAAAAAATCGCCAAATTTTTGGCTAATAGCTACAAAACAATTTTTACCGCTAGGGGCGAAATAAAATCGCTAGACCTGACGAGAAAATCGCCGTTATGGCAACACTGGCTTTGCCCGACTTCACGGACAACAATAAAGAACAAATGTTGATCGAGGAAGAGAAGTATAGAAGGCCACTGGTTGTACTCTGGCGTTTGTGTAATTAATTGCGTATTAGCCTTGTATAGTGAGTTGCACAATAGAGTTTGTATAGTTGTGTGTGCTATACTGTTGTATGTAATTGTATGTAAAGCAGTGGTGCGCGTTTCAAAGCACAATTGTGAATTTACTTAAGGTTTAATTAGACGTGCCATATCGCCATAGCCGTAACCATAACGCCATAGCAGAAAACCAAAATGCAATAGGTATCTACGGTTACGGTTACGGCGTTATGGCATGTCACCAATAACCGCATACATTGTATCCCATAAGATTGGTTTGAACAGCTGTTTTATATGGTTATGGTTATGGCACGTCTAATTGAACCTTTATTCACACATATTCTTATGCTCTTTAATTTAGAGATTAATCAGAACTGGGTCGACAACGACAACGAGAGTTGCTTTTTCATATTTTTTGTATTAGAAGCAAAATGTCGTCATGTCGTCCGGCGATTTGTCGTCGGAATAGAATCTATTCTATTTTCGTGACGACACACTAATACACACTTAAAATATTTGTCAAATTGTTGCCATATTTTTAACTAATTAAAGATTGCCATTAGAACAGAGTTGTTAGAAATTCGTATTAGAGCTGCAAAAATTCGTACTTTGTTTACAAAAAATTTATTTTTTTGACAGAAGAAATATAATTGAAATTTAAATTACATAATTTACGGCAAAAAAGCAAAATTAAATACAATAAAATATAAAGCAACAAGAATTAGTAAAAGACCATTGGAATTGGTGAAGAATTATGGTGAAACAAATACAATAATAATCTTGTTTTGCTTTCCTTTTTTTGTCGCTGAATTTAAATTAATAGTGACGACTTTTGCTGTCGTCGGTCGACAATCGACCCAGTTGTGATTAACCTCTTAGTCGTCAATGAGACAGCGACGAGTGAACATGCTTAGCGGGTGTTTTGATATTTTTTTTAAGTGCACTGAAAACAAATATTTATGACATTCAGAAAATATATGATGAAAAATGTTTCTGAATTTATTTCAATGCAATTTACGTTATAAAACTTTTAAGGAATCTAGGGAATGTGTTATTAAAAGATATTATGATTATTTTCATAGTAATATCTTTCATAGTAGACCTTTAGTAGAAATAAAAAAAAAAAACAAAATATAAAAAAATTGCCATAAAAGTGTTAATATAGAACATTTTGTTTAAAATCTATAAAAATAGGTTGCAGAAAATTTCATTAAGATTGTATAAACAATATGGAGATTGATAAATAAGTAAAAAGACATATTTTTTAATTCGCTCAATTTTTTCCCCATTGCAGTTCTCTCTCTTGCTCAATAATATAATTGCAAATCAATTTTGCGCATCACTGATGTAAAGTAATAAAGTGCTAAATAATATCAATATCAATTGAGCTTATCTAAAAGAGATAAACCAACGTTTTTAAAAGGTAAAAACGTAAGAATTTTTAAGCCTAAAATTTTGCGGATATATCTCTTTTGAACAACCTCAGACTTTGAGCGCGTACATTTTAATCAACAAAGTAAGAAAATTACACACAACATGTTTAATTACAAGCACATATTTCTTATATATATATATTTGTTCCTTTTACTCCTGCAAGGAGCATAGGAACATATTTCTTATTATTATATTATATATTTAATATTGTATATTAGTATTAAATTTACTCACTATATATATATATATGGGTGATATCAAAAAATGTGATAAAAACCGTGTAACCACCTAATTTCTAATGCATGGATTACATTTGAGTTACATATTTCGATATATATCAGCGCATTGTCACGTGTTTTACAAAATTTATAACAATCTGACAAATTTTTGGTTACTACATAAAATTTGTGACCAATTTTATAGGCCAAATGTAAACTCCATAACAAGTAACTCATAAGGTTTTTTATCTTAAAAGCTTATATTTTAATAACCAATAAAGCTAAACACTAACTGTAAGAATTTTTATGAAGAGAAAAAGTGCCGTTTTTAATAAAAATTAATAGATTTTACAAACTTTTACGTGTATCTTAGCTATCACGACTTCAACTCTGTAACGATTTTTCGTCATAATTTTTGATAAAAATGCATATACCAGAATTTTGGAGTTATCTATTATTTATGTTCCGAAAAGTATAATGTTATTTATACTCAAATGATCGTTGGACTGTAAGTAATCATCCAGTATAACAGACTTGAAGCTTTTCTGCAGCATGTAACATTCTCGAGATGAAAAAGGATGTATTTAATAAGATTTGAAAAAATGTTGTAAACTCCGTTCCTAATTTTTACACCAAACTATTTAACGAGTAAGAAAAACAATGTCATATTTGGATTCACCTTGTAGGCATCATGCGATTTCGTTTCGGAAAAAAAATTCTGACAAAGCGTTTCTGAAAGAAAACGAAAAAAGTAACCAAATGTAAACTCCGTAACTATAAACTCCGTAACCACAATTGTTTGCATCAGATTTCATTCAAATAAATATAGATAAATGTTTAAAATATTTTAAAATAACCATAAACAGAGGTGATTCAACTAATATTTATGCCTCAGAAGACGATTCAACTAATAATTTTGCGTCAAATCAAAAAAAGTTATCAGTTTTTTACCCTAAGCTGCTGGATCGAAAAACGATTGATTTTGCATTTCATTGGTTTTGAATCGATATTTTGAGTCATTACTGACATTAGTTTGACAAATTAAATTTGTTTCACACAATTTAAGAATTTTTTGATCGTGAAATGTTATGTTTTTAATATATTATTTTGTAACTGCGCAACCGCTGTTTGGATTTTAAAAAATTTTATATTTTTGAAAAGCATTTAAAAGGACCAAAAATACAAAATAAAAAAAAATAATAAAAATTTTTTTGGCGGAATGAATTGTATTTTTATTCGCGAAACCGTCAATTTGATAAACACAAATTATATATCATTGGAAAGCAAGTTGAAAACCCAAATACGAAAAACTAATAAATTTAAGAAAATTCGTACGCAATTTTTTTTGTTATATCTTTTGCTTGCAGAAATGTACTAAACTCCGTTACAACAAAAAAAATTAAAATTGTTCAAAAAAAGTTATTGCGACAACTTGTAGAAGAGATTTTTTGCAATTAGGTTTATAATGACTAAACTTACTGATTCCATTAAGAAAAAACCGAAATATTAACACTTTTTGCTTCTCATAAATTTGGCCCAAAAATTTATCACATTTTTTGATTTCACCCATATATATTTCCTTTATTTATATACAAAATAAAATACATATTTGAAGAATTATTTTATATAAAAGTTCACGTTGAACATAGGGCGTCTAAAAAATCTCTACAATTGGAACGATCACTGGCTAAAGACTTGATTTTATATCACTATTCGTTGCATTACACAAAAGTTCACTCATTTTATAGTAGGAAATTTAAAAGCATTTTTAAGAGTGTATACTGAAGGTATATTAACTGCCTGTTTTTATAAAAAGAATCTATCGAATTCGTTAAAACATTTTTGTGAAAAACACAAACTTAAAAACATTTATCTTTGAGCTTTTTTAGCCGCAAACGTTCTACATAGAAGTCCTAACAAATTTGTTCAAAAATTTTGTAACAAAAGCGTTTTTAAATTAGTGTTTTTCGCGCAAATTTTTAACGAATTCATCTGATTCTTTTTACAAAAACACCCAGTAAATGTGGGATTTAAAATATCAAACAGTTTCTAAACAAAAAAGTTTAGAACCCAAAGTTATTTAATTTTGTCCCCTCTATCACATATCCAAATTACATTGTAAACTGCAGAAACCCAGGAAGAGGCTCTACTTGTGAGTGAGTAAGTCAGAAATATTATTTTTTTATTTTATACATAAAAAAATATACAAATCTATAGTTGCAGGTGATTATACTATAATTATAATATATATATAATATATAATATATATATAATATATAATATATATATTAAATAATTATAATTCAAGTACTTGGATAAGGACAAAACTCTGATAAAGTTGTATCGAACTTTATCTTATCGCATCTAATTAGATTTACTTACATCTAATTATATCAAATATTTTCATAATGGATAATTTAATACATTCTCATTTTTCAGATAACGTTATATATAATACGAAAAGTAAAATACTCTTTTTTTACTTGGGCAAACAAAAGAAAATATAACAGCCTGTTTATACGTAATACTAATAGGCTTGTGGGCTTTTTAACTTCCTTTCTATAATATTTGACTGATTGCATAAGAAGAAAAACATAATATCAACAAATTTTACCAAAATAATATTGATTGCTAGCCAAAGTTTTTTTCTTATAATATTTATTCCAATGTGTATTCAAAAAAAAAATTCAACACCATTCAACAAAATTCGAATTTTTCATCCAAAAGAAGATTTTTAAATATAAATTCGGTGTCTTTGATTTTTTTTTTAGATCAATTTCTTAATTGATTTATATCGCAAATTGGTATTTACGGTAGGTGCGAACTGGCTAAATAAATTCTAAACCCAAGTAAAAAAAATGATATGGAGCCATATGAAGTTATATTAATTTATATATCCTCTTTTATGTAATTAGATATAATTATATCCGAAAAATGAGAACATCTTATTGTATCTTATTGTATCGAATTGTATACAATTGTATACAATTTGGTACAATTTGATACAATTTTATGCAATTCGATACAATTGTATCCGAATTTTGTCCTCATCCAATTACATCAAATTATATCTTTTTGTATAAAATTATATAAAATGTTATAAAAGTGGACATAGTTTAATACAATTATATCTAAATATTGACCTTATACTTTTGATCATATTATATATGACCACATCTAACAATATACAAAAATTATTTTTTTAAATAAAAAAAAATTTCAATTGTAATTGTTCTATTTTGAATTGCAATTACAAATAATATGTAATTGTAGATGAGTTTTTTTCAATTACAATTACATGTAATTGTGTAATTGCATGTGTAATTAATTACGAAATGTAATGATTAACCCCAGGTCTGCTAGATATCTTATAATTTCAATAAATCTTCCATTACTTTTATCCAGACATAAACATGAAAAAATTTATCTTTTAATTTAGTAATTTTAAAATAAAGTTAACAACACTGAAATTTTAAATTTAATAGGATTATGATATACAACCAAGATATAAGAAATCAGTCAAGTGTACGTTACAGTATAGAGAATTTCGTATTTAAGATTCAGTGTTGTTAATGTTATGGGTGCGTAAGCCATTTTTGACTCATGCTCCTAAACAAAAACAAATTACTCACGCACGAATATTTCGTTTCTTACTCAGCACACATGAGTATATTAAAAACTTACAATTAGAAAATTCTCACGCAAAACCGTAAAAATTACTAAAAACATATGATGTAAAAAATAAACTCACACACGAATCATGCACGGGTTATTCTTACTCACGCTCACGCACGAATCACTTAAGTAAAGTAATTATTACTCACGATCACGTGTGAATAACGTGACTCACGAACATTTCGTGTCACGCGCCAATCCCTAGTAATTACTAAATCTAAAATTAGTTCAAAATCATTGATAACATGGAACCAAATATAATATAATACGGTTTTATATGGACCTTATATATTTTTATATAAAATCACTTTGAAAAAATTGCCTATGTGGGATGATATATAATTATAGATGATTTTATAAAGAACGTTATAAGTTATATATGGGTTCATATTCGTCAATATATAATCATAACTAACACAAATTATAAAATATTTCTTATATGGATCCACAGAGTTTTATATTATTATGTAAAGTGTCATACTAAATTATATATAAACGTATATGTAATTATATCTTTTATATGTTCCTTTATGTACTTATATATAGCACATACATACATATGTAGGCCAGTATGTAATAATATAAAATCACATAGGTCTCCATATTAAAACCTTTAAGGAACAAATATCTAATATATGACTATATAAAAGTATATATGCTTGAATTTAAAAGCATATGTGGCCATATGTAACTATAAGTTACTATATGCAATTACATAAAATAATATATGATTATATCAAAATTTTTTTACTCGGAAACTAAATTCAGGTTTCCAAATTTCTATGGAATTTGATAAAATTTTCAAAAATTTTCAAAGAAATTTTTAACCCTTTTGTCAATTTGTATTTAGCTTAGAATTTATTTAGCCACCTCGCACAGGGTCTTAATTTGTATATTTTTATAAAAAAAACTGAACTCTTTTTTTCAGTATATATTGAATTTCCCGATATGTGCAGACTTGCGTCGAACGGTGTAATAAATTGAAATGATATATGAGTATCAATAGAAAAGAAATACTTTATAAAGTGCTAACTATTTATATCCCTTAGCAAAATAGGCTTTAATATGAGCAAAGATAATCAAAATCAAAATATATTGTATTTAATAAACGGTAACCGCTAAGAACACAATTTTTTTGATTTCGTAAATAAAGTAAATATAATATGATAAATATAGGAGATCAAAAAAAAATATGATTAAAGAATACATAATTTTTTATTTGTTGCAAGAAATAGTTTCTCAAAAATGAATTTCCCATGTGAAAATCGAAATATATATGAACATACATGATCATATATTGACTTGTATATGATCATGCATGGACATCCCGAGTAAAACGGGTTATATATTATTTTATATTATTTAATACAATTATGACTCGTTATATATTGCTTTGTATGGCACTATATATAATAAGACATAAATTTCGTCTTTCGAACAAATTTTATATGACCCAATATCCAAATATATCATTTTACATATGTTGTCATATTTAATAAGATCTCGCCCATGGAATTGAAATTGAGACCAAAAATAGCACAGTTTCATGTTTAATTTAAATTTAATTTAAGATTTTATCGAAGTCAATTACAATCCATTTTTAATTGGAAAATATTCTTTTACAAAAACAAATTTTAATATAAAATTCAAGTGATTTAAAAAATAATATGAACACGAAAAACCGGCAAAATATTTTTGTATAAAATCTGAATGAAATTATCTGACAGTTACCCATACATTATCGACATTGAAAATATTATGTTAAAAGAGTTAACGCAGTCAGACTATATGGGATTTCGTACCACATATGTATAGCAACAAAATAAGTCTATTGATTTAAAAAAGAAACATTTATTTTCCCTATATAATTTATGTTATAGTCTTGTTTCAAATGAACTCTTAATATCTTAGTAAATTGAAATTCATTTTCATTTAAAACGTTATAAATTTACATCGAAACAACAGATTCTTTTATTTTTAAACAGAATATTGGGTCATATTAATAAAAGTTAGCCAATTCTTCGAAGTAATTATTTTGGTTTAGGAATGACGTACCACCAAATTTATCCATAGGCTTGAAGGATACCATAAAATATAAATGAAAATTAAAACAAAAAAATTGTCTACCCGCAAGCAGACAAATAGAAAGACTAAAATTGTGTAATAAATAACTTAAAAACCTAATAAATAATTCCCCCATTAGTGAAATCTGGTTTTTTATTCACTATTTACAAATTTAAAACACTTTTAAACGATTATTTCATCACGTTTAATTGTATTAAAAACTGTTTCATGTCAAATTTGTTATCACAATTTTAATGCATTTTTCCCATTTTTTTTAAAGTGAAAGCCCAAAAATAAAACCTTCATTTGAACATATCTCACTTTCAAAATTAAAATCCCACCTTTAGTGCAAAATTCAGTAATGATTTATGTAAAATTATTTGAAATTTCATTTTATTTAGAATTTTTATGGATTATTCCTAAACTATACTATAGCTCGTATAAGTACTGATTAATGTGTAGATACTTTTTATGTATGCAGTTTCACATCAAGACTCGCAAACTTATTAGATTTGCTTAGTTCACACGATACACGAAACCTTACGTGAATCCCCCAATGTTTTTCAGTACAATATTTAATAAAAACAGAAATACGAAAATTTTTATCCAACTGGACCTAATTGAATCAACTTTTAAATATTAAGATATTATTTCATACAATAATGTCTGGTCAAAATTCGGATTAAATTGTATATAATTTAAAGTAATTAAATCCAATTTGATCCACGTAGATACAATTATATTCACCATTTTTCGGATTAAATTGTATGTGATTAGTTATTGTATTTCATCAAATTTTAATCGGGATGGGTTATTAAAAATAATGGAAAAAATGAGAAAAATTAAATATAATTATTATGATCGCGACATATCAAATCTAATATACTTTAAGGTGTACATTACGAATATAAAATCAAAATTGAAATCGGAGTCGCGGATTTCGCGAAATTTTAATATTTAAAAAAAATTTAATATTTAATATATTTAAAAAGGATCAACTTCGATCAGGATGTTTTCTTATATTTACCAATATGAAAATTTCGTTTTTGCATTAATATATATCCGCTAAATGTCCCATTATGTGGGATAGGGTTTTGGTAGCAATAAAATTATAGCAATCTAAATAATAGCGAAATATTAAAAAATGTCAAATTTTAACTTAATTTGCAAGGATATCTGTTATCCTTTTTAAAATTAAAATCAGTATTATATATAATGAAGGTCCTTGGTAAGTAAATTGCAAAAGTATAACAAATTGCATTTTTCGATAACACCGTTTACAGGTAATTGGGAAAATATCTCAAAAAACTTGAGTTTTTTTGAATTTTCAAAAACTGCGAATAATTCATAAACCACAATTTTTTTTTAAGTTTCGATTGCTGATTCATAATCTGCGTTAAAATAAAGATCAGATTTGAGAAATTTGCGCATACAAGGCAAAAATAAGTTGAATTTTTAATTACATCTTTTCGGAAAATTTCGAAAATTTGACTAAAATATATATTTTTTTGTATAAATTTTAAAAAAACCGCGAATTACTTGAAAGTTTAAATTTAAAGTCGACCCTACTTTTTGTATAAATTACTCTAGAGATAAATTACTAATTCTTAAAAGACAACTTTTTGTGCTACCTCTAAATAACAGCGGATTTAGCTGAAACTTGGCACAGAGAATTTTTAGACATTAAGGAATAGGGGCAACATTGTGGAGATCGGGAATTCCAACTTTCATGTTTTTTTGGACCACTCTAATATACATATTTGGAGTACTGCATATGTGTTTCTATTGTTTGTGAACTGCAAAGCTTTTTACTAAAAATTTTTTATATGAATGCTTCACTTGCCAAATCGGTTAACTCCATAATAAAACGAGTAAAAAGGTTAAAGTCGGGCATGCCGACTATACAATACCCTACACCAGTCTGGTTAAAAGCCAACTAATGTTTGGATCCGAAATTCGAATGGGTTAAAATGGGGCTTGTGTCAAAATTTTCTATAATGTGATTCAGCGCACCAAATTTCATTAAAATATCTTAATATTTGCGACCTGCAGTTTGTAACCAAGCCAATTTTGGGGGGACCCTTATATGCGCCCTAGGTCTAAACATAGACCGTTGTTCACCAAAATCAATAGGCTTCGTCCTTGGGCCGACGTAAGTAGGTGTACTAAATTTCATCATAATATCTTAATATTTGCGACCTTCAGCGTATAAACCATATAATTTTAGTAGAACCCTTATATGGGCACTAGGTCTAAACATGGACTGATGTTCACCAAAATCAATAGGCTTTGTCGTTGGGCCGACATAAGTCGGTGTACCATATTTTATCAAAATATCTTAATATTTGCGACCTGCAGCGTATAAACAATATAATTTTGGTAGGACCCTTATATGGGCACTAGGTCTAAACATGGACCGATATTTACCAAAATAAATAGGCGTCGTCCTTGGGCCGACATAAGTCGGTGTACCAAGTTTCATCAAAATATCTTAATATTTGCGACCTGTAGAGTGCGCACAAGAATGCATGGACAGACAGACAGACAGACGGACGGACGGACATCGTTAAAACGAAATAAAAAAAAATTCTAAGCCGATCGGTATACTATAAGGTGGGTCTAGGACCAATATTTTTTGGTGTTACAAACATCAGCACAAACTTATAATACCCTGACCACATAGTGGTGTAGGGTATAAAAATTAATGAGTCTCAATGGGAAAAATTAGAAAATAGTAAATAATGTTTTTTTAAATCCTTGTTAAATTATAAATTTTGTCATTTAGTAGTATTAGTATTTATTATCAGAGAAATTTGTTTTGAATATTTTAGAGCAAGGGATCAATAAAGTGTTTTGAAATTAAAGTTTTATAAAATTCTTGGAGTGGAGTTAATCGATTTGGCAAGTTAAACAATCATATATGGATACAGTTTAAGAAAAAAAATATGGAAATTATATAACACATAATTATGTAACAAATACTTGCAGAAATATTTAAAACTGAATTAAAATATTAATCGATTCAATTATATATTTGTTTAGATATAATTTTTATTTTTAAAATATATTTAATTAGATATTTAGGTTAATAATTTTTTCTGTGCACTTGTACCACCTGCAAAAGTGCCTTTTCCGTTTGTAGTTTTCTGGATAAGGAACCATTTCAAAAAAATTACATATAGTATTAAGTTGTAGTTTTTAATTAATGTTGAAGAAGGTTGATTGATTAATAGTTTTGAAATAAACAAAGTAAACGTTTTTTCGCTCTATTGAAAACCTGTGTTTATTTAGGTACCTTAAATTGAATACAAAACAACAATATATAACCGATTTTGATGATTCAGGTGTTATAAAATAGTCATCATTGAAAAAACTTATAATAGCAATTTAAAAATTTACATTTATATGGATTTCGCCCACTCCTTTTATTACACAAACTGTTTTTATGTTTACTATTTTTCTTTTATACATATGTATGTATGTTCTTAAGATAACAAATTATTTATTATAGAAACATCTTCTGTTTTTTAGGGGGAAATATTAATGGCATTCAAAATCATACACAATCTTGTAGAATTCCATCTTCAATTTAAATTTAGAAGAAAATAAATTTGTTAAAAATTGTGGTGTGGTGTTTTTTTGACGGTCAACATTTATATTTATCACTGCTGTTCTGAGTTTAGAGGGTTTTCATTTAGAATGGATTTCTAAAAGCACATGGAATTAAAATATTCGGAAATTTGCTGTTTTGGTATTCACATATTAAGTGCGTTCCCGTACGTACCCAAAGTTAACGAAATTTACCCAAAGTTACCGAAATTTACCCAAAAGCGTTCCCGTACTCGAAAATTAGGTAAATGAGAGCGCTAATGAGAGTGTATTAGTGTTTCTCTTTCGACCAAAATTTACCCAGACTTTTTCTTCGAGTAAACTTTGGTAACACAGCTGATGTAAATATAAACAAAAAACAATTGTGAAAATAATTTTGAAATATTGATTAAATAATTTTTTCTTTTTCTCCCACTTTTTTTTTTGATTCCGAATGAAAATGTTAAAATTTATAGACAGGTTTTAAAATAATCTTTTTATGTATTAAATGTTCTACAAATTTCAATATTTTATTGAAAATACAAAGAAAACATTTCCAAATTTTGTTCACAAATGTTTTTTTAATAATTTAATAAATATTTCATAGAAAAAAAGTGCATTCGTTTTCACTTCCATCCAGCTTTTTATACACGGAATATTTAACAAAAATTTTTGTGGATGTGAATCACAAAACAGCAAAAATGTTCGGAATGTTCCACTTTAGAATTTCTTTATGTGGATTCGGAACTGAGAACAGCGCCGTATATCTATTTTTATTTTTATTTGCAATTGATAAAGTTTCATTTGCACACGTTCAAAAAATAACATACTGAAATATTTTTGAAGTGGGAGTACTCGCGTTCTGTGACAACTCAATATTTAAATCACTGGTTTTTGTGTTAAAAAAGAAGTGCATCTATGTCACTAATTGCAGTTCTTTTTATAATGATTTTGAATCTCCTTCTTTGCTGCAAAGTCACTCCTATTCTATTTTCTAAATTAAAATATTTTAATCTTCCTTCCCAGCTAAAAATCGACATATATGAATACATACAGGTTAAATGTATGTTCATGCATGCTCATAAACATGCATTCATGTCCATACATGGATACATAAATCTTCATGCATCCATCATATATGTCCACTAGAGCGTACCACCTTACAGGCAAAAAAAAAAGTACGTCGTACACCCTCCAATTTGAAGTATTTTTGCAACGAGGTTTCAAAAAAATATTTTTTATTTTTTTATGCCGAACGTAGGGGTTTCCATTTTACATTTTTCATTATATCTTTGGTATTTACAGTCCGATCTCAAAGTATGATACATCGGTGTTTTTCTCTCGAGGAGACCAGTGTTTTGCTCTAAGGACATTTTGACCTCAAGTATCCCGTTCTAGTAGTTACCCACCAGATCTCAGTTGCTACCACCCTAATGTACCACCCTAATGTCAGAAAATTAAAGCTCGCAAAAAATCATTAAACTTTTGCTAAGGAAGTTTTTCGCTAAACCCAGTAGAAATTTTTTTTATATATTGGTTGCCGAACGTAGGGGTCGCCTTTTTAAATTTTTTTTAATTGGATTTTTACTATATAGCAAAACACTGGTCTCCTGGAGGCAAAAAAAAATCGATATATCACACTTTAAAATCCGATTTTAAATGCCAAAGCTATAACAAAAAATTAAAAAAGGCAACCCCTACTGTCGGCAAAAAAAAATTTTTTTTTTGAAATCGCCTTCCAAAAATACATCATATTGGAGGGTATACGACGAACTTTTTTTTGAGGTACGGTCTCATGTCCACACATGTGCATTAACGAAATTTGAGGTAAAAAAATGATTAAATCAGCTAATCAATTGTAAGAGGTTAGTAACTAAATTCAAAAAACCTCAAGATCAAAAAATTTAATATTTTGTAGTATCAGAATAGCAAAATTTTGAACTTAAATAAAAAGTTGGACTAAAAATTAGTGGAAAACTAGCAAGGTTGGTTTACTTACGATTTTATTAATTTTTCTAGCTTTTTTCTATAGGTGTACTTTGAAATTGAAAAAAAAGCTTAAACAAATTTCACAGCATTATCTAATATTAACACATTTGAGACACAACATAGAACCACTGAATATTTTTTATTCAAAGTTTACAAACTTATACAGAACTATGCATGCCCAAGCTAGCACATTAACTGAAGGACTAATTACATAGTAAAACACTAAAAATGCATCGATCATGCGACATATCAATTCTGATAGATTTCAGAATGAATATCACGAATGTGAACACCAAATTTTAAAATTAGCTCTAGTTTTTTAAATATTGGCAAATTTAGTTTTTAGCAAAAAGGCAGTTTTTTCGTTAAAATTTCTTATTTCAGTCACATAAGTAGACGAACATTAAAATATTAGCCCACACAAGACGAAATACACTGATGATGGCTTTCTAGCGAAAGCCGAAAATTCGTATTCTGTATTGCTGGTCTTATCGAATTCTTTCAAATATATTTTTATTATTTGTAATTTACTTGTAAAAATTGTATAATCTTTCTTTGATTTGAAAATAATTTAAACAGAAAGTGATATTAATTTATGATCTTCAGTCAAACTAAAATAACATTCAATTTCTTATTTATTCATATGCCTGACTAAACTACGGATAATTTTTAATATGGTTTAAAAGTATAGACTTTGAGCTTTCAGAACTATAGCAACTCATTTTGATTAGGTAAAGGATCTAGGATATAATTGCAATTCAAATGGAAACTTCACTTATTTTCCTATTTTGTAAATCTGGTAAAATCCCTTAATCGGATTTGCAAAATCTTAACACATGACGTGAATTCATATCCCACTAAATTCATTTTATCAAAAAAACCCACAACTTTTGCATCAACATTTTCAGAAAATTCAATCTGAAACCCAAATTTACTATCTCAATTTTCCAAATGTATCACCTTTACTATAAAAAAGAAAAAGTCAATTTTAAATCACAAAAGTCGACTATTACAGGTTGGTTTAAAAGTTCCTGCGCTCACCAAGAGGTAGCACTGCTAGTGCAGTCATTATATTCTTTGTTTTGAAGGGTTTAAAAGCAAAGGAAATTTATGAACAATTGTTAGAAGTGTACAAGGAGTCCTCACCATCAAAACCCACCGTTGAATTTTGGGCTGGTGAATTTAAACGTGGTCGTACTAGCCTTGAAGACGATCCACGCCAAGGACGACCAAAAACTGCAACCACAGCAGAAATCATTGAGCAAGTACATAATATGGTTAGTGAAGATTCAAGTTTGACTAAGCGTGAAATTTCTAATGCCATAGGCATCTCAGACGAACGAGTACTCCATATTTTACATGAAGAATTACGTATGAAAAAACTGTTTAGAAAGTTAGTGCCGCACACATTAACAATTCAACAACAACTGGATTGAAAACAAATTTCTCAGCGTAATTTGGAGCGTTTTAAGCAGAATAAAACCGACTTCTTGCGTCGTTTTATAACTATGGATGAGACTTGGATCTACCACCATGATCCTAAATTGAAACAAGAACGTTTACACTGGACTGAAGGTGGTTGTTCAGCTTCAAAGCAGGTGAAGTCACAACGATCAGCAAAGAAGGTTATGGCATCAGTTTTTTGGGATGCAAAAGGAATTTTGTTGACTGATTATCTTCAGAAAGGTAAAACAATCAACTCTGAATATTATTGCAGCCTTTTGGATCAACTGGATGAAAAAATTCGTGAGAAAAGACCTGGTTTAAAGAAGAAAAAAATCATTTTTATCAAGACAATGCACCTGTTCACAAAAGTGTTTTGACGATGGCTAAATTCAAAGAATTAAAGTACGAATTGCTTGAACATCCACCGTATTCACCAGATTTGGCTCCCAGTGGAAAGCATTTTTCGTCGAATAAAGAGGCCATAGCAGACGTAGACGGTTATTTTGCAGAGCTTCCGGAAAACCATTATAAGGATGGGATAAAATTATTGGAAGATAATTTAAACAAGTGTATTGAACTTCTAGGAGATTATATTGAATAAAAAAATATATTTCGTTATTATTATCATTATTCTTTCATTTCGAGCGCAGAAACTTTTCAACCAACCTGTATTTTAAATTTCTTACCATACAAAATATTTATTTATAGGAGGTTTATTTAACAAATTTTGTACGAAAATGACGTTTTGTAAACCTGCTATAACTTTACAAAGCATTTATGAATTGAGGGGTTAAAATGTACCTTAAAATTATGTTTTAAATTTGAAGTTTTCATTTATTTTCTTTTTATTGTTTTCAGATATTAATTATAATTATTTACAAATTTCCTTTTTATTTTTGAATATTTTGTTTTGAGTTTCAATAAAAATAAACAAAATTTTTTAATGTATATGTTTGGCATTATTTTAAAAGTTCTATTTTAAATATTTTGTATGGTACGGTAAAACAAAAACTTTGTTTTAAAATAAAGTCGACTTTAACTAAAATATAGCTTTGAAAAATATTGATAGTAAGGCTGTATATTTTTGTTAAAGACGACTTTATTTCAAATTTTGGGTGGCAGTATGCTTTGACTTGGTTTATTTTTGGAGCATTCTGATTGGTTAATTTATTTCAACCAATCAAAAAATTTGAAAATATAAATATTTTTGTAGGGTTTCCATACACGAAATGAACAAAACCGTATGTTTAAAAATAAAGTCGACTAAATTTTAAATGCTCTTTTATAGCTCTTTTTTTGAACATGCGTATTTCAAAATCGTTGTTTTCAGGAATTTGCACTTCAGTTTTCCAAAACTTTCTTGAAATTTATTAGAAAATATGTGTATTACATATTTTAATGGTTTTATTTAAGTTTTTTAATTTCAGATTCGCCACAGACTCCTTCGTCCCAGACTCCTTAATCTTTTTAAATAAATTAAGTAACATGAGATATTTAGTAATGGTATAAATTAAAAAATTTGATACTCCTTTCATCGCAGATTAATTATTAACGAAATCGTGAAAAAAGAGAAATTTAAAATTTAAATGCATATGTAGTGAATATAATCGCAGCTGTCAAAAAGTGCGATATATCAAATTTAAGGGCATATTTCATCCTATCAAAATTTTGCAGAGAGTGGCGTTCATACTTTTAATTTTGCATTTTTTCGCAAAAAGTTTATTACAAAATTTAATTTTTCTGCAAATACGGTTTTGTAAATATTTCGTAAACTATAGCTAACTTTAAAATTCTAGTGCCATATTCGTGATCTACGTCCTAATGTCTATTAGAAATGAATGATTTTTCTTATTTTGTTGTACTGTGCAATTGAAGGCTTGAAATTTAAAACTCTGATTGAAATTGAACTTTATTTCAACTTAAATTCAAGCAAAATTGTTTGCTTAAACTTGCAAAAATAATGAAGGAATTCCCACTTTAAATGCTAACATGCTATCGTTGCAAAATAGCATATTATTTGAAGTTTAACCCATAAAAATTTTTCATATTTACGATAAATGCTAATTTACTAGTTAAAATAGTACGAACTGTATATTCCATCAATGTGAAAAATGTTATAAGGAAAATAATTCGTTCTGGACTGAAAACGGAACAGTGTGTTCAAAACGAGTTAACACATTTACTTGTTTTAAAAATCAAATTGTAAAAACAATTTGAGTTTGCGGGCATACAGAATACACCAACGCAGCTACTATTTAAGACCAAAAGAAAAAAACCAGTAAAAGCTATTTGAAATACTCATATTATTTTAAACAAAACAAGTCCTTTGTCTAAAGTAATTAAAAAGAAACAAAAATGTTTATAAAGTTTGTAGTTGTAACGAACCTATTAGGGGTGGCTATAAAGCCACTATTTGACCTTTGTTAAAAATGAAAAATGAAAAAAAAACAGCAACAACAATGAGGCGTAAAGTGGCACAAACAAATTAAACTTTTTCAACAGTATAATCTTAGTACTTAAAAAAATATTTATATATTTAATACAATTATGCCTCGATTTACAGGATACATTGGTCATAAGAAAAATATATTAAAAATAAAAAAACACTTGTCACTACAATCAAACTGTGAAATTTATGGGTCATAATTTCCAAAATTAATCATTTTACTTATCGAGCGTAACATATAAATGATTCACAGATTTTAGATTTCACTGCAAAAGAAAATGCAGTACAGTACAGGGTTAGATATGTTAGACTTCTAACAGTTGCTTGTGATTCAACTCTGATAACGTTGGAACCCATCGACCGATACTGATCGCTATAGAAATAATTTACGACCAGAGTGGTCAACATTGAGGCGTATGACAAAAAAGTAAAAAAATTAAAAAAGCAATTGCTTTCAAAGGTGCAGTGTACATACAGGATAAGATGCTAAAATGAAAAGTTTCTCCTGAAACCCTTTTAAAATGTTTAACATATGGGTGAAATCAAAAAATGTGATAAGTTTTTGGGCCAAATTTATGAGAAACAAAAAGTGTCAATATTTCGGTTTTTTCTTAATGGAATCAGTAACTTTAGTCATTATAAATCTAATTGCAAAAAATCTCTTCTACAAGTTATCGCAATAACTTTTTTTTGCAAAATTTTAATTTTTTTTTGTTGTAACGGAGTTTACATTTCTGCAAGCAAAAGACATAACAAAAAAAATTGCGTATGAATTTTCTTCAATTTATTAGTTTTTCGCATTTGGGTTTTCAACTTGCTTTCCAATGATATGCAATTTGTGTTTATCAAATTGGCGGTTTCGCGAATAAAAATTCAATTCATTCCGCGAAAAAAAAATTTTTTTTTTTTTAATTTTGTATTTTTGCTCCTTTTAAATGCTTTTCAAAAATATAAAATTTTTTAAAATCCAAACAGCGGTTGCGCAGTTAAAAAATAATATATTAAAAACATAACATTTCGCGACCAAAAAATTCTTAAATTGTGTGAAACAAATTTAATTTGTCAAACTAATGTCAGTAATGGCTCGAAATATCGATTCAAAACCAATGAAATGCAAAATCAATCATTTTTCGCTCCAGCAGTTTAGGGTAAAAAACTGATAACTTTTTTTGATTTAACGCAAAATTATTAGTTGAATCGTCTTTTGACGTATAAATATTAGTTGAATCACCTCTGTTTATGGTTATTTTAAAATATTTTAAACATTTACCTAAATTTTTTTGAACACAATCTGATGCAATCAATTTTGGTTGCGGAGTTTACCGTTACGGAGTTTACATTTGGTTACTTTTTTCGTTTTCTTTCAGAAACGCTTTGTCCGAATTTTCTTTCCGAAACAAAATCGTATGATGCCTACAAGGTGAATCCAAATATGCCATCGTTTTTTAACTCGTTAAATAGTTTGGTGTAAAAATTAGGAACGGAGTTTACAACATTTTTTTCAAATCTTATCAAAGACATCCTTTTTCATCTCGACAATGTTACATGCTGCAGAAAAACTTCAAGTCTGTTATACTAGATCAGGGGTGGCAAGACTTTTTTCGCTGCGTGCCAGAAACGGATAATTTTTTTGTAAAAATTTCTCGCGTGCCACCTTAAATTTAGTTCTTTTAAAAGTCCTTTTTTAAAAATTTTTAAAATTTCTCCTAAAAATATCATCGCAGGTGTACATATTTATCAGCGCTACGGATAACCCCCATGAAATAACCCCCAAAGGGAAAAATTAAATAACATCCAAGAAATGACGTAAAAATGTTTGACCGTTATATAATTTTTTGGGGTTTATTTAATTTTTAAATATTGAGATTATTATGAAAAAGTCCCCAATGAAATAAAATTAAAACAGTTTGAACATAATTGTCTTTTCATTTTTTTGGGGGTTATTCCATTTTTGGTGGATATTTCATTTTGTTAAAAAAAAAGTTAAATTATTGGGCGCCATCAATTATTTAAGTACGTAAGAAACTAGTTGAAAAATGTGCTACGGGCAAAAATCTGATTTTGTTAAAATAAATCGCGCGACTTTTGTCATCACAATAATGAATAAACAGCGAATATTATGGATTTGAAGAGAGAAATTTCTATTTCAGATGAAATGGTTCTGCGACACATGATCAAATCCCAATTTTAAATTCCAACAAAGAAGGTTATTTCATTATGAAACTTATTTTCAGCCTTTATTTCATTGAGGGTTATTTCGTAGCACCTACTTTCCCTTAAAAAAATAAATTTTGAGATCAAATTTTATTACAAGTTGTTTTCCATTTTTGTGCAATTTTCTGGTACTTTTTATTTATAAGGCACTTTCTCATCTAAACATTTAAACTTCTTTCAATCTAGAATTTTTAAAATTTTCCCAGAATTTTCTGATAATCGAATTTGCGAGTTCTGTATTATTATTAAAGTTTTATTAATTTTAAAAGGCGATTTACAAGCTCTATGAAAAATTTCACCATTATGGAGTTAAATCATACATTTTCGTACCGAAATTTAACATTTAACTGAATTTTTTGCTGGTCTTCTAATAGTTTAAATTTTTTGAAAATATCCAACAAAACGTCGCGTGCCACCTAAAATCTACTCGCGTGCCACTACTGACACGCGTGTCATAGTTTTGCCAGCCCTGTACTAGATGATTGTTTACAGTCCAATGATAATTTGAGTAAAAATAACATTATACTTTTCGCAATATAATTAATAGAAACCCCCAAAATTCGTGTGTATGCATTTTTATCAAAAATTATGACGAAAAATCGTTGCAGAGTTAAAGTCGTGTTAGCATAGACATACGGAAAAGTTTGTAAAATGTATTAATTTTTGTTAAAAACGTTACTTTTCCTCTTCATAAAAATTCTTACATTTAGTGTTTAGCTTCGCTTTATTAACCAAAATTTCGTCAGATTGTTATAGATTTTGTAAAACAGGTGACAATTCGCTGATATATATCAAAATATATAACTCAAATGTAATCCATGCATTATAAATTAGCTGATTACATGGTTTTGATCACATTTTTTGATATCAACCATATATTTTTTTAACCCATTACAATACGCCGCTAAAAGCTTTAATCTTGTCATGTTCACCGTTAACCCATTTCTTTCCATTTGATTGAAATACTTAGACCTTCAATATGAAAAATCTTTGCAGAAGGAAAAAAATATGCCTCATTTTGTTGTAATCGGATGAAATAACTAATTTTTTTAAGATGCGTTCGCTAGTTTTAAAAATCTTAAAAACGAAATTTTTCCTCAACATTTATTATTAAAGCCGAAAAAAAATTAAAATCTAACTAATAATGAAAACTCTAACAATGTACAAAAAAAAAATATAAAGTAAGACAAATATAAAAACTGTTTCGAGATTTTCCATTTCCTTGTAGTGAAAAATCTTCCCCTAGAAGGAATTGTCCATAATAAAAAAAAACTTGAGCATGGCTTAGATATACAATGGTTGAAAATTTCCGCTCTCCAACAGTCTCAGGTATGATCCTCCTTGAAGTCTCTCCAGTTTTTGCATAAATAAATCATTTGGTTTAATGACCACTGAGCAACATATAATTATGCGTAGGAAAAACTAATATTTCTAAATCTAAGCCGCATATTTTTATGGACTGGCCTTTTGCTTTGTTTCTTACTAAGCGTATTGGGAACTGTGTTGGGAATTTAATTGAATTGGATGGCCACTGGGGATCATGTATATTCACTAAAATGGAAAAAAAAATAGTTCCCCATTCCTTACATTTCGTTTCACAACATAAGTGTTACAATTCCATTCATTATTTACATTTCACGTTTCTAGCCAAAGTGGTTTGGGCAGGGCGTTAATGGGAAAAGGAACCACTGGGGATTTAACCCAATTTTACTACGTTTCAGGCGAAAATGTTAAGATGTACGTTGTTAGAGGATTAGCACGCATTCTTGTGAAAACATATTAAAATTTTCAGGTTTCAAGCCAAAAGGGTATTTGCAGGCTGCGAAGGGTAAAACATTTTCCTCTTCTTGCTCCTCCGCTTGAAATTTTCTCAAAGATTCCATCCTAGCCGACTATACTTCATGCGGACAATCTACGTACTAAATTTGAACTTCCTTGGTGCTGCGGTTTGGCCAGGCAGCCAATGGGTAGACTTTTGCCCCTCTTGCCGCTTTACGTAGGAATTACAAAAAATCCGTCCTAAGGGAATGTCTACTCCTATGAAGCAACTTTAAGCTTGTTTTTAACTTATTTTGAGCAGTTTTCGAGTTTTTATATATAGGCTGAGCTGATACTAAACTGATACTAAATAGTTGCTCAGGTAACTTGCTAGCTTCACCGGTTTGGGCAGTCCATTATGCGGGGTATTTTTATCACTTCCGAACACCCATTTTTACTGTTTTCCTGGATAAAATTCGAAAAATTACCTAATTAGTGAATTATTCCAAACACAAGTTTTAAGTTTCATGTTTCTATTTAAAGTGGGTGGTGCAGGCAGTCTCGTGCCGTGTCTTTAAAGACACGTTGCTAAAAAGTGGGTTAATAAAATGAATGGTGAAAATTTGTTAAGGCTTTGAAATACTTAATGAAGAAAATTCGATTATATGTAGTACAAAATAGATACACACATTTAATGCTACACAATAAACAGCAATTAGATTTTGAAAAACTCCTTAATTAGAATTTCAAAATAAAAGTTTAAAGTACTATTGAGTATCATATATGCTAAATGCCAGTTAACTTGTCTTTAAATAAGTTAAGAGCATTTGGTAATTTATCCCGAAATAAGTTACCACCCATAGAAAAGAGATTCATTATGATAACCGAATTTTTCCAGCCGAATAGTGTGATTGGAGCCACCGATGTATTTGATTGTGGCAACAAAAATTCGGTTAACACAACAAAATATATTTTAATTATTCCAACAACACATTTTATTGCTACAACCAAATAATTCCATTCAGTTGGCAAGGAATTCGGTTGTCACAATGAATCTATCTTCTCTCTGGAAGCATTAAAGTGTTCACCCAGAAAACAGATTCCGTGCTGACAACCCAATTTGTTGCCAGTCGAATGGTTCAGTTGCATCAAATTGATTTTTCGGTTGCGGCTACCGAATTATGTTTGATGCAACTGAAATTTGATTGTCTCAATTGTTTTTCTGTTGTCACAAACCATTCGATTGACTACAAATGCACTGAATCTCTTTTATCTGTGTGGCTTGCCGCTTTACTTTAGAAGAAATATTCGGTAAAAGTTGTGGACCACATATACATAAGTATAAATATATTTTTTTAATCGGTTCAGATCTATGTACATTAGAGGTCCTTTTTGTGTAGTATTCATTTATATACATAGAAAACAGATCTGTTGTTGCAACCAATTTTTACGTCAACGGAATTTTTGTAGTTTTATTTATTTTTAATACTGTTGTGATTACATAAAATTTTAAATTTGTATTGTATTAATTGATTGCTTTAGTGGTAATGGAAAAAAAAAATTTAATAAAATAAGAGTTTTCACAAAATTTATTTAAAAATTAAAAAAATGTATGCCGCGACCTAGATAGAACGGGATGCCATTCGTTTGTCAGCCGACTGCTTTTGCTCTAGGCTAAACCTGATCTAAATTTTTTTAGACAAATTTAAGGCCCAGTTTTATAGTTAGAAGTAAGAACATGTTTTTAATTAAAATATTTAAAAATATTGCTACGAAATGAGATTAGTCTAGTATAGAAAATTCAAGAATTTTGGAAGAAAGATGTTCAAAGAGTCGGGCTTTACTAAACCGTTCAAACTGCCAGCACTGTATTTAAGTATAATCAGTAGGGCAAGGAATTTCATGCACTTAAAAATGGAAAATATGCGCCTAAAATATGCGATTAAAAAAGAAAAATATGCATTAAAAATATAAGAAATATGCACTAAAAACTATTAATTTTGCAAAACTAATGTAATTTAAAACTTAAAAATATAACTAAGTTAGTTATTTTGCAAATAGACACAGAACTCGAAGATTTTCCATAGGTCAATAAGGTTTTTAAGAATGTTTATTTTGATTGAACAAAATATAAAATTTTGAATTTTTTATATTTTTTTACAAAATAAAAAATGTTCCTAATAATGCTCCTAAAAATTAAAAATATGATCAAATATGCATTAAAAAGCACGAAATATGCATTAAAAAGGCACCAAATATGCATTTAAAGTCAAAATATGCAAAAATATGCAACTACAAATTGATGCCATTTTGTTCTAAATTTGATGATTCGGATAAATATATAGTCCATATTAGTTTTGGACTATCGACGAAAAACATGCATTTGCATGAAATTCCTTGCCCTAATAATCAGTATAATGTTAAATAGTTGGGCGTTCTGTTATGAATAACATAAGTGTTATAATTTTAGAAGCACTAGAATTTTCTATTATGTTCTACATTCACGGCCGTTAAGCTATATATGTTAAGAGCACCCGATTAAAAAATATGATATGATGACATATCTAATTTGATAGAATATAATAACTAATTAGATACAATTTAATCCGAAAAATGGTGAATACGATTGTATCTACGTGGATCAATTTGGATTTAAGTACTTTAAATAATATACAATTTAATCCGAATATTGATCAGACATTATTGTATTAAATAATATCTTAATATTTAAAATTTAATGCAATTAGGTCCAATTTTATGAAAATGGTCTTATTTCTATTTCATTACATATTTTACTGAAAAACGATGGGTGATTTAAATAAGGTCTTGTGTATAGGTCAACAATAATCCATAAAATAAAAAAAAAAATAAGTGAAATGAAATTTCAAATAATTTTTCATAAATAGGAGTTTAAGCTCAGTATCAAACAAAAAATATTGTGTGTTATTTTAAATGCAAAGAGCACTAACCCGGTTTATCTAAAAGAGATAAACAAACGTTTTAAAAAGGTAAAATGTAACAATTGGTGTCAGCAGTGGGATTGGTTATTTTGATAGCAATAGAAAAGAACCCGGTTTATTTAAAGCAGCGGTTCCCACTAAGTTTTGCTTCACGGACCCCTTGAGACATTTCTACTAGCTCACGGACCCCCTAACCAGTGTTGAGCAAGAGGTACTTTATAAATTATGGGGCAAAATTAATAAAAGCACCTGCTTATTTTAAGTGATGGCCAATTTTAACCATTAATAACATTTTTCAAAGCAATATTTTGTTAAATAATTTAAAAATTTAAAAAAAAAAAATTGTTTTTTTTTTAAATAACTTGTTTTATGTTTTTTGTCGGATCTCTTGGCGGACCCCCTGGAATTCTGCTACGGATCCCCATTTGGCAACCGTTGATTTAATGGAATAAACCAACGTTTTTAAAAGGTAAAAACGTAAGAATATTTTTTAGCTTTTTTACGGGTATCGGTCATTTAAAATCAAACTGTTACAGTGAGGTTACACGATCAAGATTTTGCTTTCAAGTTGATAACACATACTGCTTGTCAAATTCAGTTGAACTTGAAGCTGTGACGTAGGCTGCATGCAACTTGATAGTCAATTTTGCTTTCAAGATGCCGTCGTCAAGGAAAGAACTAAAAATGCTCGCCTCTGTGGGCTGTTTCCGCACTGTAGGCTGCTCACATCTTCCACACACATTTTCATGTCAGCAGAAATTGATTTTTTATTTATTTTTATTTTTAAATCATTTCGTCGATATACCGAAATATTCATATTCCGTTTTTTATCAATCGTGTTTTAATTGCGGCACAATATTTGTAAAAAGAAAAACAAATTTACAAGAAATTGATCAGCTGTTCAAAACTTGACCGTCAAGTTTTCTCAAAACTTGAAAGCAAAAATTGATATCAAGTTGCTGTTCAATTTTTAAAATGTGAGTGTGTTAGTAAAAAAATGTGAGTGTATTGAAACTTGAAAGGCAAAAATTGATTGTGTAACCCCTATGTTAGATCAAATCACATCGTCTCTGTAACATCTCTATTGTTATTGTCGTCACTGTCAATTATTAATTTGGTAATTTTTATTTCTCTTGTTGTGTTTATTTCCAATTTGTATTTTTTTTCTTTTTTTTTTTTTTTGCTCCATATCTGTATTATTTTTACTAATAACATAACAGTGGCCTCAGATATGCACATTTGGTGTGGATGCTTTTAGTAAGAGCCAAAAGTATCGGTCCAATTATTGTCGTTTGTTATTTCGTTGTTATACCCTACACCACTATGTGGTCAGGGTATTATAAGTTTGTGCTGATGTTTGTAACACCAAAAAATATTGGTCCTAGACCCACCTTATAGTATACCGATCGTGCCCATATAAGGGTCCTACCAAAATTATATTGTTTATACGCTGCAGGTCGCAAATATTAAGATATTTTGATGAAATTTGGTACACAGATCTATATTGGCCCAATAACACAGCCTATTGATTTTGGTGAACATCGGTCCATGTTTAGACCTAGTGCCCATATAAGGGTCCCCCCAAAATTGGCTTGGTTACAAACTGCAGGTCGCAAATATTAAAATATTTTAATGAAATTTGGTTCGCTGGCTCACATTATAGAAAATTTTGACACAAGTCCCATTTTAACCCATTCGAATTTCGGATCCAAACATTAGTTGGCTTTTAAGCAGACTGGTGTAGGGTATTGTATAGTCGGCATGCCCGACTTTAACCTTTTTACTCGTTTTTATGTATATTTTTTTTCTGCAACCACGTTGTATTAAGTTTCCTAATCATTATTTTTGTATCGTTGAAATAAATACATCATTAAAAATTAAATTTTGTGGGGTTTTGGTTTTTATTTAAGTTTGTGTTTGGTACAAAAACTATAAAAAATATGTTCAGTACGAGTTGGTAGTTTCAGTTAAATGTTTAATTTTTTGTTTTCTACTTTTAGACAAAAAATCTAAATAATTTCATTTGTTTCTGTTTAAAAAAAAAAATAATTAAATTTTTTTGCTCAAAGCAGTTTGTTATACTGCATTTAGACTGAGCAAAAGCTAATTAGTTTTTGGTTCTTGCTAGTTTTTAATTGTCAAAGCACATATATAAAAAGCAATCAAAAACTAGTTTTGTATCACAACTGGGCAGTTTTCGTTCAGTTTGAATTCAGTATTATATAATGTAAAATAAGAAAATATTTCATATCGCGGATTTATATTTAATAGGGGGCCATCTGTAGTATTTGGGACAATGAGTTTTTAACAGGAAGCACTTTAGGTGTACATCTGTTATCTATGATATTAATTTTGGACTGAAATAATAATTCTATACCCAACTTTTTCTCATTTAAGTTAAAATCGGCTATACACTTAAATTTTATTACATTTCTTAAACTCAAGAAAATTAAATATCTCTGTAAAGAGATATTTTCGAATACGGTTTGGAAGTTAGTGTGGATCTCACCTCACTGAATCTAAATGCGTTTTCAAAATTTTTGTACAACTTTGAGAAATTCGCGGCTAAAATTTTTATATTTACCGATTTCGAAAGTACATACACAGCAAAAAAGAATTCTTGAAAACATTTTATATAACACCTAATTTTTAAATCTGGACTATTTTTTTGTTATATAATTGGTGAAAAATATTTTGAAATTGAATTGAAATTAAAAGTTCGAAAATGAATTCGAAAGTCTTTTGAATTCCATGAATTAACGAATTTTGAAATTAGATAATTTAAGAAATGTATGCGAAGACGCCAAATATGCCAGTTAATTGCTTTTATTAAAATTGGAGCACTTTAAATTCTTTGGCAACGTGAGTTAAGGCAAAAGCATATTACTGCATCAACTAAAGCTCAAAACTTTGGTATAATATACACTCAGAAAAGTTCTGCAGTTACTACATGACAGTTATTTGTGTAGTAATGCGGTTGTAGTTACTTTAACTACAATTGTAGTTAATTTACTTAGAGCAAAATTTTTCAATGTTTTTGACAGTTACTTTTTTAAACAAACTACAAAAAGTACTACATTGTAGTAACATTTATTTGATGCAGTTATTTTGAATTTTTTAACAAATACTTAAATTTTCAAGTGTGTGTGCACACAAACGAAGCAAACAGGAGCATGTGTACGAAGCGCTTGTTTAGAAATTTCTAGTGAAAGAATATGAGAAGAACATGTTTTCTCTTGTCTTAGTCATAAAACAACGCCAAAGAGTGAAGACGTGTAATACGGAAAAGTTTATATATATTTTTATTAAAATAATAAGGTAAGTTTTATAATATAAATTTATTTACGGGACTGTTAAAAAATTATTGTTTTTATTTTCTTTCAGTTCCTTATATTTTCATCCCTTTCTACCTGGAGAAAAAAAGGAAGCCAAAAAACACCATATTTCATCCCTCAAAGACGGACATCTACAACAATATCTTGATAGTGAAAAATAAAAGTGACATTAAGTGTAAATTTTGATTTCTCAATTTTAAATTTATTATAGAATAAAATTAAGTTAAGAGTGTTTACATAAATTTGTTTTTATTAAATTTATAATTTTTAAAATAATTTTTATTTATGTTATTTTAACTACATTTGCAGTTGTTTGTACAGTTTTACAATAATTTGCATGTATATTGTTTTAATTGCATTTGTAGTTGTTTTTACTACATTTGTCAGTTGATTTTTAACAGTTAAAAATAACTTCATATTGCAGTTGATTTAAATGCAAATGTAGTCTACACCTTTTTAAGTGCAAATGCAGTTATTTTAACTGTCATTTGCAGTTGATTTTACTTACATAATTCCCTGAGTGTATTAAACATTTCTCGGAAAAACATTTGTTTTTTTTAAATTGGTTTCAATCGTTTTGTAAAATAAAGCTTATTAAGAGTAAAATTCCAAATTAAAATTTTGTGCATTAATTTTGGGCCAGGACTGCATTTTTAAGTTTTAAAGAGATAATTTTTCTTAATAAAACTGTAAAAATCGATTTTTTTATTTCAAGTATACTACAGAATAATGCTAGAAAATAATTTTGAGGTGCTTTTAAGCCGTCATCATCGGTTAAATTTTTCAAAATGGGTGGTGGCCTAAAAGTATATCAGAAAATATACTTGACAAATGCAATAGCTGAGTGCAAATTTGAAAACCAATTCTGGCTCTCCTGATTACGTAGTATATATTGCTTAGTCTTTGATTGATAAATCTTCAGTTAGCCACACTTATCACTGTGCCGACTGTGTTGTATCTAATTAACAGGTAATGCTACGAGTTGTAGCCTGTGTAGAGGGTTGCCGGTAATGCCATTTAAAAAATATTTTACATATAGAGAAAATTTAACAATTAAAATTCTTTGATCAATTCACACATAAACTTAAAACTGATTATTTGGGTGTGTCGTGATTCCAATGTACCTTTTAAATTTTTCAATAAAAATAATTTTGTTTCTTCCTGTAAATTAGCTTTACAAACTGTTTACACTTTTATTAAAAATATTTCCACTTTATAACAAAAAAATGTGTTGTTGGCCAAAATTATTTCCCTAATATTTTTTTAAATTTTTTCCTCATTGACAACCATTTCGCAAAAAACCAGAAAAAATTTTTCCCGCGAAATGTTAAATTTCAAATACTTGTAAAGGCCTATGAGTACGCTTCCAAAAAATGTTGGTTATTATCCCCGTAATTAGCTTAAAATATTGCATCGTTTGAGTCGTAATAGTTAAAGCGATTCGCAAATTTGTGAAATATTGGGACACCCTAGTTCTTATGTATTCTTGTGTGCATGCTGCTGGTAGAAAATGTTAAGATATTTTGATGAAATTTGGTACAACAACTTAAATTACACGCAGCACCAAGCCTATTAATTCTATTAAAATTGCTACATATTTAGACCTTGTGTATTTACATATAAAAAAATTAGGCGATTTATGAATTCCCTCAATAGTTTAATTTGTCAGTATCAAATATTAATTTTCCGCAAAACAGTTTTTGCTGTTTGGAAATAATATAAGCTGTTATTGAAGTATTTTTGGTGGTTTTGATAGATTCCAAACTAAATAGTTTTACGTGGCTAAATTAAGTGCTTTAAGTATTTTTATAAAGTACATTGATTAATATTACTCATACGCCTACATGTACTACTTTGATGATACAACTGTGAGTTCACCTAAGCGTATGATCGATCATTCTTAGATAATATAAGTATTAATATTACTCATACGTCTGCAGCCACTAATATTGTTGTCCAATACTAAACAAATGCAAAAAGTTACAAACAAAATACCACATTCACACTTCCTTCACATTTCATTAAGATAATTTTACTCCTTTTCAAATTCAGGCAACAGCTGAAATAATAAAAATTCAAAAAAAAAATAATATATATATTATATTTCTAACCTCACTAGTCCTTAAAATCGTTTATAAGGAATATTTAATTTAAATGTCGGTAAAAAAGCTTACTACATACATACACCCAGAAAACATGTGCAGACAATCGAATTGTTCGGTTGTGGTAGACAGCACTAGACAGAGACAATACTAATTTGACTGTTACAACGGAATTTCAGGTGTATCAGGAATAATTTGATAGCCGCAAACGAAAAATTCATGTGATACAACCATTCGATTGGCAACGAACTGGATTGTCAGCGCCGAATCCATTTTTTGGGTGCATGTATTAAGATATCCACAAAATTTAAATTTAGTTGGTTCTCAATTGTCAGTGGAGGGAGTTCTTCTTTTTTGACAGAAGCGAAATTAAATTTGTTGGTGATTCCCTATAGCAGAAAACACCACAAAACTTCCATAAATGTATTTTAAATGAAATGTGTTTGGGTGTCCTATACTTTATACATTGTTCATAAAATATTGAGGCATTTACAACAAAATCTGTAATAAAGTAATTTTAGGTTGTATTTTTTTTTTATCTGTGTAAAATTACACTTTCTGGCATTAATTTAATAATTTTGAAAATATATTTGAAAAAAATACGACAAAAATAATATAGATTTTCAAGTTGCCATCAGCGTGGGTTACTTCTAGTGCATAGTGTTAATACCATTAGCAACCGCAGCTGCTGTTGTTTGCTTTTTAATATAAATTTCTGCGAACATCGATTCAATGACCATTTTCTGAATTTAGGCGTAGGTTTCTTTTCCAAATTAGAAAACAGCTTGAATTTTTTTTTTTTGTATTTTCTTTTTAGCGCAGAAAATTTTAAATGCAAAATTTGTAATAATGTTTTTGTTTTATACTCCTTTAATATTAGTTTATGTACATTTGTTTGCAATTTAGATTAAACCAAAACAAATTTATATTTGTTTCTGCTACTAACAGTAAGTCAAAAAAAAAAAAAATACTAAAAAGAGAAAATAAATATTATACCACCACCTTCATTATAAAATATTGTGAACATTTCTATATTTTTGCCGAGACTATGGAGGTTTTTAAAATAAACAAAAAATTTTAATCGATATTTATTAGGACATATCTGGGAATCAGAAGTTATAAATTGATTGCAAGTATTTTGTTACTGTGTTTTTATACCCTACACCGCTACGTGGGCTGGTATAATAACTTTGTGCTGATGTTTGCAACACCAAAAAATATTGGACCTAGACCCATCTATCTTTTAGAATATCGATCAACTCAGACTCACTTTTTTGTGATTTAACGTTGTACGTCTGTCTGTCCATTTATTCTTGTGCGCACACTACAGGTCGCAAATATGAAGATACGAGTGTTTTGATAGAATTTAGTACACCGATTTATATGAGTCCAAAGACGAAGTATATGGATTTTGATTAAAATCGGTCCATGTTTAGACCTAGTGCCCATACAAAGTTACCTTATTCGCATGCTTCAGTTGGGAAATCCAGATATTTTAATAAAATATGGTACATTGACGCACATGTGGCCAAGAACGAAGCCAGTTGATTCTAGATAGGATCGGTCCATATTTGCACCTATCGCCCACATGGACTATACTTCAAATTTTCTCTTAACAGTAGGTAAACTCACAATTTCTTACTCTTATTCTAATTTTTTATCATTGTATAGACAAATTTTGGCACAAGTCTATTTGCATCTTATTTCAAATCGGTAAATATGTAGTTATTTATTGACTTCATAATTAAATACGGTTAATCCTGTTATATATGACGTTATATATAACTATTTATTGCCAAATCCAAAATAATATATATTTTTATATGATTTCATATTTACAAAAACCCCCAAATTCATTTTGGATAATATTATATATGACTCAATTTAGAGTGACACTAAAAAATTTGTCAATCGTCCTTTGAATATAATTATATACTACAAGAAATAATACACTGAGAGAATTCTCATTACTTCAGCAATGAATTTCTTCATAGTTTCAATGAAAATTGTCACTGGAACTCGTCCATTGAAACTTTTCATAGAATCTATAAAAAAGGTTTCATTAAAGTCAATGTTTATGAAAAGTTCATAAAATTAATGAAACTCTTCATAAAATTAATAGGCTGCTCCTCCAATGAATAAATCATTCAGCCAATGAAGAAGAGCTTCATAAAATCTATGAAGCAATTTCATTTACTATTATTTATTATAGTTGGTTGTTGTCGTTGCTAAGCTGGAGTGGATAAATAAAAAGTACTTAGCAAATGAAAAGGCATAATAAAATCGTAGCATATTTTACGGATGTACAAAATATATCTGCCCATGTGAAAATCGAAATATATATGAAAATACATGATCATACATGGACTTGTATAATATATATAAAAAAGTTTTTTTTTATATTTTTAATTCATTTTGATTAACTCAAAATAGTTTTCTATAAAAATTTAAAAGTTATTACGATTTGTTGCAGAAGAATGGTTGACAATTAATGCATTTTAAAGTACTACCAAGTACCATCATCAGATTGTCTTTATGAGGTTCTCTCCAGGTTATAATAAAGACTTAAGTTTTTGTATTTACATAAACTACCAAGTAAAATCAGTATTGAGAATTAAAGGGTTAACTAAAAATCCACTTCTTTTCACGTTAATGCCCAAGACTACCAAAAAGCGATCTTCAGATTTAAAATAATTTTTAGCTAAATAACAATTTTTTATTAAACCAGTAATATTGCATCGATATAAAACATAATTAGCTAATTTTCTGCCTTCAAACTTTTTTGTACAAGAAATGATTCCAAAGCGAGAAGGATGAAAAGGGAATATTTTGTAAATTTAAAAAAATTAAATTCTAAAAAAACAGAAAAAAAATATTTCAAAATCTTCAAAAATAATTGACGAAGCTATTGTAGAGTCGCTATACTGAGAGAATTATCCTTCATGATATTAATGATATAATTTCATAGAATTTTTTTCGTAGAACCAATGAAGTATTTCATTATGTATATAATATTTAATTAATATTATGAAATTTTTCATAACTTTAATTTCATAATTTCATTAAAAAAAATTCATTGAATTTCATAAATTAGATCTCCATAAAATTAATGAAAATGTTCTTTATTATATGAAATTGTTCAATATAAAATATCGTGATCAATATCGTGATTTCCTGAGAGAATAATCTGTTATAATTTTTATTTTTTTTAATTAATTTTTTATTATTAATTTTGGAATATGAAATTTTTTTTATAAATCATGTTAATTTTTTCGAAACTTTTGTTTTTTGAAACTTTTTAATTTAATGAATCCTTTCTTTAGGTATATTTTGTACATCCGTAAAATATGCTACGATTTTATTATGCATTTGCTAAGTACTTTTTATTTATCCACTCCAGCTTAGCAACGACAACAACCAACTATAATAAATAATAGTAAATGAAATTGCTTCATAGATTTTATGAAGCTCTTCTTCATTGGCTGAATGATTTATTCATTGGAGGAGCAGCCTATTAATTTTATGAAGAGTTTCATTAATTTTATGAACTTTTCATAAATTCTATGAATAGGTTCAATGGACGAGTTCCAGTGACAATTTTCATTGAAACTATGAAGAAATTCATTACTGAAGTGATGATAATTCACTTAGTGTACTTGGAAAATGTGTTATTTTTGCTTCATGGCTCACACGAAAACTTCGGGATACGTCCTACCAATATCTCTCCAACTCAAAAACTAGTTGGCAGAAAATATTTATATGCTCAGAGTTAACATAGTAGTAAGCAAAATTAATTTCGTCAAAATTTACTGATTTCAAATTTCATCAAATTTATTAATTCTTAAAAATCGAAAATCGCCAGAACTTCTGATATAACAACACTAGATCAACAGTTTCCGGTATGTTATTTTATTTTACTAATAGTATTATTTATAGCAAAACCCGAAGTTATTTGCAACCCAGCTAAAAATCGATATACATACATATATGTGTGTGATTGAATGTATGTTCGTGCATGTATATTGCTACTGGCCAAACGCGTTGTTCCTTTTTGTTTATCAACATTTTTTGTATACAAAATACCGTTAAATAGTAACGAAATTTTTTCCATTGGAATTTGTATCAACTAATGGTAAAGATATTTCCATGATAATAAAAAATTCCCAAATATGAAAAAAAGTTATATTATAATCGAAAAATCCTTTAAACTGTTTTCTCTTTGATAACTACGAGCGTTTGAAAACCAAAGATTTATATTTTTAATCATACATGGGAATTTTTCATTACCATTAAATTTTCATTACCATTAGTTCATACTAATGACAATGAAAAAAATTTCATTACCATTTAATGGTAATGAAATATTTTTCATTAGAAAAATCATTACTAATGATAATGAAATTACACTAATGTATAAAAAAAACTAATTACAATTGACTAAAAACCATTTGTTTACAAAAAAATTCAGACAAATGAACACGAACAAATGGTTTGGCCAGGGAAGTTATAAAACATAATTTATTAAGGAGGATCCATTTAATTCCGTTAAACTTTACCTGGATACAAATAACAATGAAATGGAAAGTAATATTTAATTTCAAATGAGCATGAGCCCATCTTCGATTTCAGCAAGTCTTACCCCATTTTTACGTTTTTCTGTCAATGGCAATTATTTTTTTTAATTTATTCATTATCAATGGTAATGAAATTTAAAATCATTGTCATTAATCAATGAAATTTAATTTTAGAATCATTACCATCAATTAAAAAAATGGTAATGAAAATAATTTCATTACAATTGATGTCAATGTAATGGTAATGAAATAATCAATTAATTATTCCACCTAATTAATTAGTCCCATGTATGTTTTGAATGAATATAAATATGTGTATTTGTATAAGATTTCTAAGTGGTTTACCAGTACTTTTTCTTTTGAAATTTCCTAACTAGGTTACCTACTAAAAGAAAACATTTTTGTACCTTAACCAATAAAGGTCCGCAAACAAAAAGCATGCCAAATGAAACTAGGTTTATTTTATTAAAGCCAAAAATTTATTTTTTATTTACCAATTAAATTTGTTTCAATATTTGTTTAATTTAATTTTTTTATTTTTTTTTTTTGTATTTTTTAAACAACAATTTAGGTTAAGAATTAAAAATTAATTGGCAAAAATATACAAATACATGGTACATTTTAATTATAATTTATATGTAGATAGAGATTATAAATATTTATATATGTACGAGAAGTTAGATTATAAATTTATATTATTTACAGTCTGTTTAAATTTTAAAAATATTTAAAACCATATGTTACAATTTCGTTATTTTTGATTCTTTTTTTTTAATTTTATCTAGATACGTTTGTTTAGGTTATAATGTGTAATTTAATGGTATGGTATGTATTGGTGATTAGTTTTTAAATTTTCTCGTTTCTAATAAATATTTTGATTCTTATTGTTCATACTTTTACAAAATCACAATTTTATTTCCAACCTCAAAAAAAAATAAAAAGTTTAATTTCTCAAGTAACAAAAGCAATAATAATTTATCAAATCACAATATATAATAATTTATCAAATCACAATAACAATAACAATATAATATCAAGGTCGGATCTTCCTTCATAGCTTATTAATATCCAACACTGCACCCGTCATCAGGTAACATCTGTACAATTTTAAGCAAGGTTCGTCACTATTTTAGTGTTTGCTAGCTATTTAAAGCATACAGCGTCGTGCGTTTTTCTTAAAATAGAAAAAGTGAATTTCTAGTGCTCCTAAAACATTATTTTTTCCTCAAAAACCACCATTCAAAACAAGAGATGACTTACTAGGTACTACAGGGATTCTGGACTATAAATTTCAATGGTTAAAAAGTGGTTAACTGAGTTTCGTTGTGGTCGCTGAAGCACTAGTGACACCGAATGTTCTGGGTAGCCAATTGAGGACACTACACCTGAAAATGGGATCTATGTAACCACATATTATTATTGTCTGTAAGGATTAATTCCATAGACTAAATAAATAAAATAAAAAAAAGCATACTTGGGTTAATTCCATTTTTATCTATCTTGGGTTAATTCCATTTTTATCCATTTTAAAATAACACGTCAAGTTAGCTGAGATAGTAGAGCTATCGACTAGCAATCTGGAGTCCCAGGTGCGATTCACGGCACAAGCAAATTTTATTAAAAAATTTTACAAAAAAAAAAATATTTTTTCTTTTTACAATAAGTGTGTTTGGGTACCAAAAAATTTGTACAAATTCGTACAAATTTGTACAAGTTTTTACTGGAAGGTGTTTGTTTACACAATTACTCAGTAAGGAGAGAGGAAAAATAGAGAGTAAAGTGACAGTTCAATACCAGAGAACTTACAAGTTTTTACTAGATGAATTTTTGCTAGTAAGAATTTGTAAGAAAAAAAACATATGATTGAAAACATATGATTGAAGAAACAAAACATTTGTCTAAATAATTTTGAAATAATTGTTTGTAAAAATAACAGATATTTAAATATAAGCTTATTTACGATGGAAGGAGTAAGTAAGTGATCATTTTATTAGGTTTTATTTATTAATCCAATAATTTGAATAGGTTTATTTCGCAATCAGCTATATTAATAACTGTTGCCAATTTAGCTATTTTCTCGGAAAATCTAGCGATATTTCAACTCGTTTAGCAGGATAAAATATAATTTAGCTATTAGCGGGAAAACTAGCGATATTTCTTTTTATATATATCCATTTTTTTACATTTATTTTCTTGACAAAATTTTTGAATCATTATTATTCAGCGATTTATCGTTAAATTTTTATGGAAAACAAAAAAGTTCGAAAAGTTGGGCGATGTATCAATAATTTTTTAAGAAAGTTTTAAGAAGTTTGAAAAATATTGCTATTTTTGTGAAATTTTTCAACAGGACCTAAAAAGTTCGTGAAATTTAGGGATTTATCGCTTTTTATTTTTTTTTTATAATTTAGATATTTTCTAGTGATTTTTTAGTTTGATTTAGCGATATTTTTAGGAAAGACGTTGGCAGCAGTAATTTACTAATTCTTACAATTTTTCTGTTTGCGTTCATTTTTAGATATTTTTCTTTTTGAGAGTAAATTTTTCCTTACTCTCTACTGAGTAATTTTTACTGGACTTTACTGGAAAAGTACCCAAACACACCTAATGAGTGTTATTTTTGTTGGGTTTAAGATGTAATATGATAATTTCCAAATAGAATTTACAATTTATTTTACAACAAATAGAGAAAAAACTTATGAAAAAAACTTTCCTAGAACCAATAGTTGACGATTAATGCATTTTCAAGTGTTACCAATTTCACTATGAAGATTGTCTTTATGGGGTTCTCTCTAGGCTATAATGTAAAAATTATGTCTTGAAAATCTATTGTTGAACTCATTATTTTTATCAATGCTGGTATAAAACTATTATTTCGCATACAAAAGTAATACAATATTGCCTGGGGGACAAGATTCAACAATTCTTCTTACTTTATGTAATTCATTGATTGGAAAGGATGTCCACATGCGCAACTGATATCACTGCCATTTCCATATCTAGTTGGGGTTTCCATCGTTCTAGCAGTGGAAATGTATAAGTATGTCTTAAATACGAAGATAATTTAACTAAACGCTGATTCACATGGGTGCAGAGAGAAAGCCTGTTGATTTAATTTATAGATTTGGTTCGTATTTGGACCCAGCTCTCATATGGTCTTTATTTTTGATTTTCTCTCAAATATATCTAATTGGAGGAAAAATCAATCATTTTTGATTGGTTTTCTAAAGTTTTACCATTTTTTAGACAAATTTTGATACAAGTGTTAATTGACTTTGAACCAGATTTGTGTAGAGTATCATAAAGTCGGCATGCCTTGCACTAAATTCTTTACTGGTTTCTTATATTTTAGCGATAAGATTTTTCAAAAAATATTTTAAAACCATTGTCATTAAGCAATGAAATCAAATCCATATATTACTTTTTAGTGGGATATTTGATTTTTGTACAAGTTTCAGTATATTTAGAAAATCTAACAAAAAACAGTTTCGAAATCAAACTTTTTAACCGAAAAACGCTATTAGTACGAATCCGAGCTGACAATCGAATTTGTAGCCAATCGAGTGGTTCGATTGTGTTAACCGAATTTTGGCACTAACAGAAAGAATCTGTTTTCTGGGTGAAGTAGTTTGAAAATAAAAAATCATATGTTGTGCCAATGTTAACAAATAAACATGGGCCATATGCTATTATTTCGACACCATGGCGTGAGTTAAAGTAAAAGTAAAAAACAATTACATTATCAGTGCACGTACAGTTGCCTGCAACACCGCGACAACACCAGGACTTTCATATTTTTGTATTTGTGCTTTTTTAAAGAACCATTCGAGGTTTTAATAGTTAAGCACTGTAAAAAAGTTGTAAAACAATATTAAGGGTGCGTGCGAACTTAACTAAATTCAGGTTTCCAAATTTCTATGAAATTTGAAAAAGTTTTAAAGAAATTTTCAATAAAATTTTAAACCCTTTTGTCAATTTGTATTTAGTTTAGAATTTATTTAGCCACCTCACACAGGGCCTAAATAAACAAACTCTGAGTTCAAAAATTTCTTTAACACACACATTCCAAAAACAAATCTCACACCGGGACATAAATCAATTTCAATGAAATCTAAATATGTGATAGAAGACACAAATAAACTATGCAATCTCATAACTAGAAGGTAAAAGAGAGGGTGGAAATATTTTTTTTCAAACGAACGGCAACATAAATAAAAAATATTGCAAAAACTGATTGTTAAATTGAGCGGCTTAAAACTTTGTATGTTTATTAATTTTGTCCCCTTGATATATTTAAATTTCGGTCGAAGACTTTCCTTGTTAATGTCACTCAATGTAAAACGTCAATGTAATACCTAATTTAGTTTCAGCCCACTATAAAACAAATATTCAGGTAAAATACAATTCTGTAAAAAATTCATTAATTTGTATTTTTTTATTTACTAATTTTTAGGACCAATGTTAGAACTATGTATATTTGATATATAATTGACGATTTACTTTGAGTGTATGGATAGCTATTAGAATGGGCCGAAGTCGAAAAATTTTCGATTCTAAAATTGCAGCAGTATAAAAAGTTGGGAAAAAATATTGCAAATCGGGGAAAAATTATTTTTTTTTAAATCACCTAATGTCTTCCGTCTCCGGCAAGCGATCGCATTTTCCAAGTTCTAATTGCGGCCCTATGCTCCTTGCAGGAGTAAAAGGAACAAACAAATATATATAATTGTGAATTTATATTGTGTACGCTGATCACAAATATGGTCAAAATTGTTTGAATCGTTTGAACAATTTTCTGATGAAACGAGTAAAAAGGTTAAAGTCGGGCATGCCGACTATGCAGTACTGGCTCTTAGCCTATACAATACTTATAGACAATATAATTTTAAGGAGGGGGGCGTTATATGGGCACTAGGTCTAAACATGGACCGATTTCAACCAAAATCAATAGGCGTCGTCCTTGGGCCCACGTAAGTCGGTGTACGAAAATATCAAAATATATCAAAATATGTTAATATTTGTGACCTGTAGAGTGCGCACAAGAATGCATGGACAGACAGACGGCCGGACAGACAGACATCGTTAAATCGAAATAAAAAAATTCTGAGCTGATCGGTATACTATAAGGTGGGTCTACAACCAATATTTTTTGGTGTTACAAACATCAGCACAAACTTATAATACCCTGACCACATAGTGGTGTAGGGTATAAATAGTGTTTTTGATCGTAACTCTGAGGATCTGAATAAAATAAAAAAAATCTTCTCCATATTTCTCCATACTCTTAATTTATCTTAGATATTTTGTCATATTCATGTTCAGAATATTTTTGTCGAATTTGGAATATTTTTTTACAACTTTTCTGCGGTGGCACAACTTCAAAATCGAAAATTTTCTAAATCGGCCCAGTTTGTCGGTTATTATGGTTTAGCTTTTGATATTTTTTGCCAAATGTCAAATTTTATCCTATCCCAGAATTAAAAGTCCACAAAAAATACAAAAAACATGATATTACCTTTTCGTGGTTTTCAAAAAAGTTCCCACATAAATCTATTTGAAGTGCGTAAATATATTTCTTTTTAGTCAGACTTAACCCTAATATTTTATCAAAATTATAGTGGAATTAAAGCCAAATGTTACATATCGAACTTAGAATACTTTCAGATACAGAGTTTTAAATTTCATAGTTTTCGTGTATTTTGGTGAAAAAAATATTATAGCGTTCTTTCGCGATATGCATATCAAAATCTACAAAACATAGCATAGAAATGCATTTACATACAGGAGGTTTTTCCTCCAAAATGACCCCAAAGACCTAATAGTACAACACGGTGTTCTGACAATGGATTCTGGTAAAGGAGACCAAAAAAGAAATATACGTGTGTCGGCGTTTTAAAAGACCACATCGGAATTTTATTTTACGGTGGGTTAAAGTTTCCCCCTTTTTCTAATATTTATTGTGAATGGGCTTAGGAAACAATGTCAGTCTTCCATTTTAGGTATAGGATGTTTTCAGTGTACTTATGTAAAACACTACAAGAAATATTTTTGTGGAACATTTTTTTCAATTAAAGGGATTTTGTGGCCCGATTTTAAAAAGGGACAAAAATACCCGTAAGTTAAAAAGTTAGAGGGTTAAAATGTTCCACAAAAATCTGCCTCTTAGTGTTTTACATAAGTTCACTGAACACATCCTATACCTAAAATGGAAGATTCACATGGTTTCCCCCTAATACTTAAACACGTTATAAGTTTTGACATATTCCTGGCATTGAATTTATATCTACCAATTTGATGTCTTCAGAGACTTATAGTAGAATTTTATAACAAATATTTTTGAGTTAAAATATTCCGCAAAAATATTTGTCATGAAATTCTACTATAAGGCTTTGAAGACAATAAAGTTTAAATTTTAACTTCAATGCCAGAAATAAGTCCGAACTTAAAATGTTTTCAAGGGTTAATCTCGTACTTATTCAGAATTGGCGCTCAAATAGCCAACACACCTGGATTTTATGGGGAAACCATGTGAATCTTACATTTTAGATATAGAATGTGTTCAGCGAACTTATGTCAAAACTACGAAGTACATTTTTTTAGACCTTTTTAACCCTCTAACTCTTCAACTTACAGGTCTTTTTTGTGCCCTTTTAAAAAGGAGACAAAAGAGTCATTTTAATTCAAGAGCTAGAGGGTTAAAGTGTTCCACAAAAATAGTAGTATTTTACATAAGTTTGCTGAACACATCCTATACCTAAAATGGAAGATTCACATGGTTTCCTCAATAAAGATTTGAAAAAGGGGGAAAATTTTAACCCTGCCTAGAATAAAATTCCGATGTGATTTTTTAAACACCGACACGTATATTTCTTTTTGTCTCCTCTACCTAAATACACTATCAGAACCCCGTAATTTTGGAAAAAGTTCGAAATTGTTGTACAGTGTTATTAATATATTTTTGCCCATAACTCTTATGGGTATTCGTGTAAGCTAATTATATACTACATCTGTAAATATATATATGCATATAAATGAATGTGTTGTCGCCTAACATAATGATGATTAATTATTTTCAAAGTAAGCTTCTCTTTTCGTTGTTTTTGTTGATGTTTTTGTTTTCGTCTTAGTAAACTTCAAAGAATTTCAAAGTCTAGGACTATCCAGCACTGTATTAGCAGTCATCACAGTACAACTATTTGCCAATGCTATAGAATTTCCTGCTAATGAAAGATTCGTTGCTGTTTTTGTACTTCTATGCCAGAGACTACCACTATTTAAATGCATCCCCTTGAATGTATCTACAAATGCTCGACGGAAGCTGGCATTCATAAAACAATATGTTATGGGATTGCAACAACTAGACGAATATGCCAACAATTGAAAGAAGCTTATCGTTGTATAATCGACATACTCATAGATGGCTGGGCCAATAAACATTGCCACTGTATTGATGACATATAAGGGAGTCCAACATATGAAAAATTCCAACACAAGTACAAATAGCATTTTAACAACACGTTTTTTACTTTCCAAATTCTTTTCAAGATTAGATCTGTAAAGAGAGAAAAAAAAAATAAAATTATGCATATGAAAGTAGTTTATTTGAAATTAAAATAAAATCTATTAAGTTCTACTTCTACAAAACTAAGAAAAATTTGCACAATGTGTGACAGCAGTTGGATTAAAAAAATTGTGTTTTTTTTTTGTAAATTGAAACTTTTTATAAATTGAGACCATATTTGGGATTTTTTCATTGGTATTGTAATTTATAAAATTTCATTATGCTACTCAAATTTTTCAGTATTTTGTATTTTGGTCTACTAATGCGAATGAAATCGCACTTATGCCTGAGCACAAAAAAAGACTTCTTTTACAACCCCTTCTACTGTCAATTCAAACGCCGATGAGTTTTGTTTGAAATTGCACCAAAAGAAACCGCTTCTATAGCTCCAAAGTCGAAGCGGTTGCCTTAGAATCAGTTCGCGAACTAGTACTAGTCATCTGGCACTAGTTCTAGAACTAATTCTCAGTTATACCGTACATACACGATCCGTGGAACTGGTTGAGGAAACTGTTCCATGGAATTGGTTACCGTGGAACCAGTTGCGATGGTATTTGCGATGCAATAATTATGTGTATACTTCTTAACTATAGCAAACAATGGTTGCATTCGGCAAAGAAACCTTAAACTGATACCGGTGACTTGTAGCGCTTTGTGATTACTTACTCTGCTGAACGATGTTTTCTTTGTTTTGTTTTTAATGCACTTTTTCTATAGTTTCCCTTTATTTTTTTAAATATTTGTTGTCGAATTATATTTTTATGTTTTTCTTTGTCATTCTTACAAAACAATTTTTGTATTTTTTTTTCACTTACTAATCAAACGTGGCAAACACTTTTTACGCTACCAAAATATGACAGCGCTACCTGAGCGCTTAGATTGAGCGGTTAGTGATCAGGTCGTTCAGCAGATAGTTGTACAACTGTTGACTATTAAATTGTATCTGCCGAACGCACCCAATGTTTCTACAATCACAATATTATTTCGTTAAAAGCAACGTAAAATATATACCTCGTATTACACTCTTATAAATTTTTATTTAAATTTACTATCATAATGGTAGGTCACCCCTAAAATTACTAAATGTGTGCAAATTTAAATGTCTACTACAGGTGTGTAAATTTAAAATTTATGTGCCTAAAAAATACAAATAAATGAGAATAAATACATTTAAATGCCAATAAATACATAATTAATCTTTCTGTTCACGATTAGGAATTAAATTTCGTTAATAAAAAACACCGCGATATTTTTTATAAATTTTATTTATAACGAAATAATTTATAATACATAACTGGTTTATAATTACACACCCAAAAACCACCGAAACTCCTAAATATTTAAGTATTTTCCCCATCTTTTGGAATGATTCTTAAAGATTAGGCTTGAGGGAATCCTTGAATAGTGCTCGTTCTGAAATTTCGTTGTTTTGGGCGCCTTTTATGAAGACTTCTGCATCTCTACAGGAAACAGAAAAAACAACATTAGAACCTTATTAAGGCTTCTCCAAATGACATACAAACTTACCTACAACCAATTTAGAATTTGCAGGGTAAAATCTAGTGAAGAAAATGCCGTATAATCCAATGATATTATCGAAATTGGGCCATATTTTATAGCGATTTCTATGAACATTTGCGTCCGTATATATTTTTCCAATAACAAATAAATTTTTGACAAATTTTAGTTAAACACAAACTATTTTAGATTTAGGCACAAATGTGTAAAAATAAAATATAATACAAATTTGCTCCAAATTATGCGTAATTTACTATAAATTGTGCTAGTCGAACTTTGTGTACAAAAATGTGTTAAAAAATTTTTTGAACATATCGTTCGCAATTTAAAGCATTATGTGTGGTTTTAAATAAAAAGTTACACACAATATTGTAGTAAATTTCAATGCCTTTGTTAGAGTGTACATTAATTGGAAACTACTGATTATACCCTACACCACTACATGGAGAGGGTATTATAAGTTTGTGCTGATGTTTGTAACACCAAACAATATTGGTCCTGGACCCACCTTATAGTATAGCGATCGGGTCAGAATTTTTTTTTGTTTCGATTTAACGAAGTCCGTATGTCCGTCCGTCTGTCCGTCCGTCTGTCCGTCCGTCTGTCCGTCCGTCTGTCTGTCGCATATAAAAAGATATTTTAATGAAATTTAATGAAAAATGAAACACCGACTTATGTCGGCCCAACGACGAAGCCTATTGATTTTGGTTCAAATCGGTCCATGTTTAGACCTAGTCCCCATATAAGGGTCCCCCCAAAATTATATTTTTATACGCTGCAGGTCGCAAATATTAAGATATTTTGATAAAATTTGGTATCCCAACCTAAATCAGCCCAAGGACGAAGCCTATTGATTTTGGTTAACAGCGGGTCATGTTTAGACCTAGTGCCCATATAAGGGTCCCCTCAAAATTGGCTTGGTTGCAAACTGCAGGTCGCAAATATTAAGATATTTTAATGAAATTTGGTGCGCTAACTCACATTATAGAAAATTTTGACACCATTCGAATTTCGGATCCAAACATTAGTTGGCTTTTAACCAGACTGGTGTAGGCTATTGTATAGTCAGCATGGCCGACTTTAACCTTTTCACTCGTTTTTATATATATAGATATTTTTAAAAATTTTAAAATTAAAATAATATTGATTTTAAACAAATTAATTATAAATATTGAAAAAAAATTAATAAAATTAAAAAAAATTAATAAAATAAAAAAAAATAATAAAAAAATATTGGTCCCGCCGGGAATCGAACCCGGGACCCTCTGTTTGGAAATGCCAAATGATACCAAAATCACTTTTTACGATCACTTTTAGAACAATTACTCTTTGGAAGCAATCCTTAAGTGATTTTTTGGATGTGGTTCAGAAGTAATTCTAAAAAAGCTGTAAAAATATAACAACGGATATTTTGCAAGCACTGAAAGAAGTGATTTTTTGAAGTTTTCCAGATTAACTTCTAAAAATGTAGTAAAAATACATTAACGGATACTTGTGAAGCATTGAAAGAAGTAGTTTGTGAAGCATTACTTAAATTTTTTTGCTGGGATGTTTCTGAAAGTCCAAAGTCTATACTTTAGAACTGTATGAAACATTATCCGTGGTTTATTCAGTTAGAGTAGAGCTAATTTTAAAATTTAGTGTTCCCATTCGTGAAGTTCACCATAAAATCTATCAGAACAGATATCTCGCATTTGTAGTGTTTTACCGTGTAATATTTTTGTTAAAGATTATCGATTTTAGTCATTTTATTTTATTTATGAATTTATTATCGAATTCTTCATCCCTTCGCAATTCATTTTAATATCGATTATAAAGGTAATAAAGACTGTAAAGGGAAATTTTTAAAGTAACGAATGAATCATAATTTTATTATCAATCCCAGATTTGCAATTAACTTAAACATGCTATTTGGATTCTGAAGATTTTTCTGAAATGTGTATTTGGGAGATTAGCAAATTTGTAAAAATCCAGGTTATTTTAACACTTTTATGGCTTTTCTTTACAAAATGCTAATTATACTTTATATGCACCTTTTTTGAAAATGCATTTCATTTGCATTATCCATGTTGTAAATACTAGGTAGACCATAAATAGTCTTAATCACTCAATGTTTTATTACCCATTGAATCTACCTGCTTACAATCTGTGTTGCCAGTTTTGACGATTTATCGTTATTTTGACGATTTTTACTATCTAAAATAGCCAAATGATGATATTTTCTTTCAAAATGACGATTTTTTTTTGATACGAAATACAGCAAGAAATTTGCAAAAATAAGACACTTTTCTAATCTATAATTCTAAATCTCAAATTTTTAGTTTTTAGAATTATGCAGAATTGCAAGCAAATTAATGTGGGAACAAATTAAAAAGCCGCTGCAAAATCAGACAATTTGTATTCAGCAAATCTATACGATTTTTGAAAAATATTTTAGAAGTTTAGATTAAAAGTGTTCATATTGAAATTCTAATTAAAATTATATCTAGAAAAAATGTAAACATCCATTCAAGTACATCATAATTTTTTATTTATTACGAAACTGCCAATTTTTCTTTAAGATAAATAATAAAAAATATGATAATTTTTGTGTAAAACTTCTGTCCTAAAACTGTAACGAATCTCAATTTTTTGGAAGAATGTCTGCGGAATACATAATAAATATTTTAAAATCTGAAATTTTTGTTGGTATTTCCTTTTGTTTAAAACAACCACTTCAGGATATGGCGAATTTCGATGATGTTTATAAAACTTTTAATAAATATGTTAAATCGAACGAGCACGAAGTGATTAAAAAAGGGTAATTTTAAAAATGCTTATTAAGTTTTTAGGGTGCTTATAAAACAAATAGTGTTATTTTGACGCTTTTGAACTATTTTTTGACGATTTTTCAAAAGCTATGACGATTTTGACGATATTATGCCCAAGATACATAGCAACACTGCTTACAATGAGGATTCCTTCTTATTCCTACAAATCTAGCACAATTTAAGGATTTACTATTTTGTATATAAGTTTCACATTTTTTTTTTTTGACAATTTAGTTTTTAATAACCACTCAAAACGATCACTTGTGTTTCAGTTGTATACGCGTTAATAAACATTTTATAGATATTTATACCCTACACCACTATGTGGTCAGGGTATTATAAGTTTGTGCTGATGTTTGTAACACCAAAAAATATTGGTCGTAGACCCACCTTATAGTATACCGATCGGTTCAGAATTTTTTTTTATTTCGATTTAACGATGTCCGTCTGTCCGTCCGTCCGTCCGTCCGTCCGTCCGTCCGTCTGTCTGTCTGTCCATGCAATCTTGTACGCACTCTACAGGTCGCACCTATTAATATATTTCGATGAAATTTGGTACATAGACCTATGTTGGCCCAAGGACGAACAAGTTTGATTTTTTTGAACATCGGTCCATGTTTAGACCTAGTGCCCATATAAGGGTCCTACCAAAATTATATTGTTTATACGCTGCAGGTCGTAAATATTAATATATTTTGATGAAATTTGGTACACAGACCTATATTGGCCCAATAACGCAGCCTATTGATTTTGGTGAACATCGGTCCATGTTTAGACCTAGTGCCCATATAAGGGTCCTACCAAAATTATACTGTTTATACGCTGCAGGTCGTAAATAATAAGATATTTTGATGAAATTTGGTACACAGACCTATATTGGCCCAATAACGCAGCCTATTGATTTTGGTGAACATCGGTCCATGTTTAGACCTAGTGCCCATATAAGGGTCCTACCAAAATTATACTGTTTATACGCTGCAGGTCGTAAATATTAAGATATTTTGATAAAATTTGGTATACAGACCTACATTGGCCCAGTAACGCAGCCTATTGATTTTGGTGAACATCGGTCCATGTTTAGACCTAGTGCCCATATAAGGGTCCTACTAAAATTATATGGTTTATACGCTGCAGGTCGCAAATATTAAGATATTTTGATAAAATTTGGTACACAGACCTACGTTGGCCCAAGGACAAAGCCTATTGATTTTGGTGAACATCGGTCCATGTTTAGACCTAGTGCCCATATAAGGGTCCTACCAAAATTATATTGTTTATACGCTGCAGGTCGCAAATATTAAGATATTTTGATGAAATTGGGTACACCGACTTATGGCAGCCGAAGGACGAAGCCTATTGATTTTGGTGAACATCGGTCTATGTTTAGACCTAGTGCCCATATAAGGGTCCCCCCAAAATTATATTGTTTATACGATGCACGTCGTAAATATTAAGATATTTTGACGAAATTTGGTACACAGACCTATTTTGGCCCACGGACGAAGCCTATTGATTTTGATGAACATCGGTCCATGTTTAGACCTAGTGCCCATATAAGGGTCCTACCAAAATTATACTGTTTATACGCTGCAGGTCGCAAATATTAAGATATTTTGATGAAATTTGGTACACAGACCTATATTGGCCCAATAACGCAGCCTATTGATTTTGGTGACATTAGTTGGCTTTTACCCAGACTGGTGTAGGGTATTCTATAGTCGGCATGCCCGACTTTAACCTTTTTACTCGTTTTAACTATATTTGTTGTGTTATATTATATTGAAGACGACGTTTTGCAGAGATATATATACTTGTACAATAATTTCGAAAATATTGGGAAAATGACGAAAATGACACAAAATGAAATAATAAGTAATACAAAAACTGTTTTACAAGGCCTGGAAGCGCTTCGTGTAGAACATGCATCGCTTATGTCTGGTATCGGCGCACCAAACAAAGAGGATGAAAAATCATACATTATAAAAACAAACATAGAACATATTGAATTGGGATTAAGTGAAGCACATGTGATGATGGTATTGGCATCCCATCTTCAAAATATTGAAGCAGAAAATCAAACACTTAAAACTCAAATGCAACGATTACACCAAGAAAATGCTTGGTTAAGAGACGAGCTAGCAAATACGCAACAAAAATTTCAAGCTTCTGAACAATTAGTAGCACAGTTAGAAGAAGAAAAGAAACATCTTGAGTTTATGACTTCAGTTAAAAAATTTGAGGAAAATCAAGAACAAGATGATATAAGTGAAATACATCGACCAGACCCTGTTGTTGAATTGTTTCCAGACGAAGACAATGATGATAGGAGCAATATTTCTTCAACTCCACCATGCCAGTTCTCTAATCGGTCATCTAGTTACGAAATTCCAGCACGATTGAGGACACTCCACAACTTGGTAATTCAATACGCATCACAGGGAAGATATGAAGTAGCTGTACCACTGTGTAAACAAGCACTTGAAGATCTTGAAAAAACAAGTGGGCATGATCACCCTGATGTAGCTACTATGCTGAACATATTGGCATTAGTTTACCGAGACCAGAATAAGTATAAGGAAGCTGCTAACTTGTTAAATGACGCATTGTCCATTCGAGGAAAAACTCTTGGCGAAAATCACCCTGCAGTAGCTGCAACTTTAAATAACCTAGCAGTTTTATATGGAAAACGAGGAAAGTATAAAGATGCCGAGCCGTTATGTAAAAGAGCATTAGAAATTCGTGAAAAGGTGTTGGGAAAGGATCACCCAGATGTTGCAAAGCAGTTAAGTAACTTAGCTCTATTATGTCAAAACCAAGCAAAATATGATGAAGTTGAAAATTATTACCAACGAGCATTAGAGATATACGAATCTAAACTTGGCCCTGACGATCCAAATTTAGCGAAAACTAAAAATAATTTAGCAAGCTGCTATTTAAAACAGGGAAAATATGCCGAAGCCGAAATTTTGTATAAACAGGTTTTAACGCGTGCGCATGAAAGAGAATTTGGAGCAATTCATAGCAAAAATAAACCAATTTGGCAGGTAGCAGAAGAACGACAAGAACATAAATGTTATAACAGGGAAAATACTCTCTATGGGGAATATGGTGGTTGGCATAAGGCAGCAAAGGTAGATTCACCAACAGTCACCACTACATTAAAAAATCTAAGTGTTCTTTACCGAAGACAGGGTATGTTGGAAGCTGCTGAAACGCTAGAAGACTGCGCTTTACGAAGCAGAAAAGAAGTTTTAAATCTTGCAAAACAAACAAAAGTAAATCAGCTTCTAACTGGAAATGACAAGAGAAGATCTACACCAGAGAAACAAGCCAGCCGGCGTAAGCCGTTTAAGTCGCCGCCGCCGGTCATTTTTGCCTCAGCCGCCGCCGCCGATTTTTTTCGGCTCATTTCGGCTGGAAGTATCAATTTTCCAAAATAAAAAAATTAAAAACAAATGTCATTTTTAAAACAAATTTTGTACTTCATCATTTCCTGAACATTCAAGAGTAATTCAAAAGAAATAAAAGAACCAGTTTTATAGTCAGAGCTAAGAAGGATTTTTATCATAAATATTTCTTAAGTTGGAAGTTTTGCTTGAAAGCTTCTGACATATTTCGCTGAAATTTGGATATGCAATTTTAGCTTAATTCGCACAAAACCGAATTCAGCTTTAGAAATTGAATATATATCATTCGATCAAACCATTCCTTTATAATTAATTTATATGTTTCATTCCCAAAGTTTAATATTAAATAGAATGTATTCTTATGTTGAATACATTCCTCATAGAATTACAATCAATTTAAATAATTAATTTTTTCATTAATTCTAATCTTTTACAAAATGGCTTATCAAAATTGCCATTTTATTCAATCCGTAAAAGATCTAAGGTATGAATATACTAATGATTCTGACAACACTTTAGTTTATAATTACAAATTAAATAAAAATGTGGCTTATTTTAGGAATTTAATATTGATATCATATACACAACCCATAAAAATAATGAAGGTAATTAATCTTTCATAAACCGAATAAAACGTGAAAGATCATTATAAAAATAATGAATTCATTAAAGAATTCATTCACTATGCATGAAAATTAAAAGAATGAAGCCAGTGAATGAATTCATAAGGAATGGTATAAATGAATTATATATTAGTAAATTTTAATTAAAAATCCAAAAGTGAATTAAAGAATTAATTCATTCGAATCTATGGTCGTAGGTTTGGTTAAGTAGATCACATCACATTATCAAAAGACACATTTTTAAGTTATTCTCGGTCGACTTATAAACTTGGGGAGATATTTACAATAATCGTCACTGTTCTGAGTTCCGAATCCACAAAAAAATTATAAAGTGAAACATTCCGAATTTTTTTGCTGTTCTGTGATCCACATCCAAATTATTTTCTTCGTTTTATTTCGTGTTGGTGAAAGTAAAACGAATATTTTGTTGCAAGAATTGATATGTTAAAATTTATTTTAAAATTTTTCAGTATGCTAAAATTTGTTCGAAACAATCAATTTCCGACATTTTGAATTTTGTGTGATTTTACAAAACTACTCTAATTAAAAAGTTTCGGAATTCAGAACAGGGGTGATAGTGTCAAAACTCTGTTTTTGAGCGACTTCAAGCACTCAAGAATTTTAAATTCAGCAATTTTTCAACCGATTTTGAATCTTGGAACGTTTTTGGAAAGACAAAAAATTTAGCTTTCAAAATATGAAATATGTTGACAGTTTTTTTAAAAAATATTAAAATAAATTTTTTTTAATTTGTATACTTGACGGCTTTTTTATTTATATATATATTTGTTCCTTTTACTCCTGCAAGGAACATAGGGCCGCTTTTTTACAGTATTAAAAAATTCTTTACTATTGTAATTTATTCTGAAAGTGGGTTTAGATTTTAGTAAAATCAGATTCTTTTGTTTAAATTAATTGAAAATTGAAAAAGTTATCGTAATTTTTCTAAACATTTAAGTTCAGCTTTTATAAGACATCTCGATGAATGCAGAGATTCCATGTTTATAAAAAAATGTATAACTTTGACAATTTTAAAACGATTAAAGTAGAACTTCATTTTACTCTGAATTAAGAACAACAAATTTTTTTACAAAATATTGTAATTAAAAAAAAAATTAAACAAAATAAGAAAAAATTAAGGAAATCAGTTTTATTTGAAAATATTTCCACACAATTCTGTTGAATATATAAACATATGTATATATTTGGAAAGCCCAAATATCTCACCTAGGTCCGTTCAAAAGCTAAAAATCCTAAATTTGTAATTTTTATCGATGAATTTAACATAAAATTATTTTTTATTTGAAAATTCCAATTTTTTGTACAATTTTCTACTGCTATATTTTGGAAAAAACCTAAAACATCTTTAAATTACGTGTATAATGTTCTATCAAGCCGATCAAGCCGCCGCCGCCGCCGATTATTTGGTTGCGCCGTCGACGCCGATTTTTATCCGGCTCAACCTTACTCGTTGCCGCCGCCGCCGATTTTTAGCTAGCGCCTCCGCCGCCGATTATTTTGATCGGCTTGTTTCTCTGAACTACACTCAGGGAACTATGTAGGTAAAATCAACTGCAAATGACAGTTAAAATAGCTGCATTGGCAGTTAAAAAGGTCTAGACTACATTTGCATTTAAATCAAGTGCAATGTGAAGTTATTTTTCAATATTAAAATCAACTGACAAATGTAGTAAAAACGAGTAAAAAGGTTAAAGTCGGGCATGCCGATTATACAATACCCTACACCAGTCTGGGTAAAAGCCAACTAATTGGATTCGAAATTCGAATGGGTTAACATGGGGCTTGTGTCAAAATTTTCTATAATGTGAGTCAGGGCACCAAATTTCATTAAAATATGTTAATATTTGCTACCTGCAGCGTGTAACCAAGCCAATTTTGGGGGGACCCTTATATGGGCACTAGGTCTAAACATGGACCGCTGTTCACCAAACTTAATAGGCTTCGTCCTTGGGCCAACGTAGGTCTGTGTACCAAATTTCATCCAAATATCTTAATATTTGCGACCTGCAGCGTATAAACCATATAATTTTAGTACGGCCCTTATATGGGCACTAGGTCTAAACATGGACCGATATTCACCAAAATCAATAGGCCTTGGGCCGAGATAAGCCGGTGTACGATTTTTCATCAAAATATCTTAATATTTGCGACCTGCAGCGTGTTACCAAGCCAATTTTGGGGGGACCCTTATATGGGCACTAGATCTAAACATGGACCGATATTCACCAAAATCAATAGGCGTCGTCCTTGGGCCGACATAAGTCGGTGTACCAAGTTTCATCAAAATATCTTAATATTTGCGACCTGTAGAGTGCGCCCAAGGTTGCATGGACAGACAGAACGACGGACGGGCGGACAGACGGACATCGTTAAATCGAAATAAAAAAAAATTCTGAGCCCATCGGTATACTATAAGGTGGGTCTATGACCAATATTTTTTGGTGTTACAAACATCAGCACAAACTAATAATACCCTGACCACATAGTGGTGTAGGGTATAACAAGTACAAATGCAATTAAAACAACATCCATGCAAATTATTGTAAATAAAAATTATTTTAAACATTATTAACTTAATAAAAACAAGTTTATGTAAATACTTTAAACTTAATTATACCCTACACCACTATGTGGTCATTATACCCTACACCACTATGTGGTCAGGGTATTATAAGTTTGTGCCGATGTTTGTAACACCAAAAAATATTGGTCCTAGACCCACCTTATAGTATACCGATCGGCTCAGAATTTTTTTTTTATTTCGATTTAACGATGTCCGTCTGTCCGTCCGTCTGTCTGTCTGTCCATGCATTCTTGTGCGCACTCTACAGGTCGCAAATATTAAGATATTTTGATGAAGCTTGGTACACTGACTTATGTCGGCCCAGGGATGACGCCTATTGATTTTGGTGAACATCGGTCCATGTTTAGACCTAGTGCCCATATAAGGGTCCTACCAAAATTATACTCTTTATACGCTTCAGGTCGCAAATATTAAGATATTTTGATGAAATTTGGTACACAGACCTACATTGGCCCAATAACGCAGCCTATTGATTTTGGTGAACATCGGTCCATGTTTAGACCCAGTGCCCATATAAGGCTCCTACCAAAATTATACTGTTTATACGCTGCAGGTCGCAAATATTAAGATATTTTGATGAAATTTGGTACACAGACCTATGTTGGCCCAAGGACGAAGTCTATTGATTTTGGTGGACATCGGTCCATGTTTAGACCTAGTGCCCATATAATGGTCCCCCCAAAATTATATTGTTTATACGCTGCAGGTCGCAAATATTAAGATATTTTGATGAAATTTGGTACACAGAGCTAAGTTGGCCCAAGAACGAAGCCTATTGATTTTGGTGAACATCGGTCCATGTTTAGACCTAGTGCCCATATAAGGGTCCTACCAAAATTATACTGTTTATACGCTGCAGATCGCAAATATTAAGATATTTTGATGAAATTTGGCACACAGACCTATGTTGGCCCAAGGACGAAGTCTATTGATTTTGGTGGACATCGGTCCATGTTTAGACCTAGTGCCCATATAATGGTCCCCCCAAAATTATATTTTTTATACGCTGCAGGTCGCAAATATTAAGACATTTTGATGAAATTTGGTACACAGAGGTAAGTTGGCCCAAGGACGAAGTCTATTGATTTTGGTGGACATCGATCCATGTTTAGACCTAGTGCCCATATAATGGTCCCCCCAAAATTATATTGTTTATACACTGCAGGTCGCAAATATTAAGATATTTTGATGAAATTTAGTACACAGACCTATGTTGACCCAAGGACGAAGCCTATAGATTTTGGTAAACATCGGTCCATGTTTAGACCTAGTGCCCATATAAGGGTCCCCCCAAAATTGGCTTGGTTACAAACTGCAGATCGCAAATATTAAGATATTTTAACAAAATTTGGTGCGCTGACTCACATTATAGAAAGTTTTGACACAAGCCCCTTTTAACCCATTCGAATTTCGGATCCAAGCATTAGTTGGCTTTTACCCAGACTGGTGTAGGGTATTGTATAGTCGGCATGCCCGACTTTAACCTTTTTACTCGTTTAATAAACGTTTAATAAGGAAAATTTATACTTTAGCAGTTGTATTCCTTAACGCAAAATTAAAAAAAGTTTATGCATTAGAGCCCTAATTAATATACACGTATTAAAAGACTATCGAACAAGTATTTTTTGCATTATTTTTTCATACATTATTGTTTCAAACAATACAATCCTAAACTTACCTTCTAAGTGCAGATTCGGTGATGCGTAAACTTGGCATTGAATTAAGTTTACGCTTCTCAAGCACATCCGTTGCTTGTGATTGTTGATGATATTGCAACTGATTTTGATTTAACATATATTGTTGTTGTTGCCCATAGCAATGATGCCTTTGATTTAGCATTTGACGCTGAAGTCTGGAGTGTGTTGTAGGCATTGTATTTAGGGAATAACAAGATGATGATGCTGTATCCTCACTGCTATTTGTACTAGTTTTACCGCTATTCCGATTAAGCGACTTAACTGATGCTGACCGCATACAGTATAAATGTTGACGACGACCCTCCATTGATTTGGCCATAAGTTTTCGTCTATTAGTAGCTGCTCCAACAACACTTCCACCACCAACTTTAGTTATATCATCTGTAATGTAAAACCGATTATGAATGAAATAATGTCGTCTGATATTTGACAGATTTTGTGAAACACAACAGTACGAATTGTATGACACGAAAACATAAGGATTTGAAATTAAAAAGGAAAAACTATATTTATTGCATATGCCTACATATTCCAGAGTTTATACATTACTTACTCGCAGGCAATGGAGAAACATGTTATGATACTCGTAGCATCATGTTTTTATTGCTTTACGTTATGGTTCTACTCGGATTCTCTGATGATAAAATGACCGCAGTGACCATGATATAATCAATTATAATAATTTTTATAATCACTAGAATCATACTATGATAATTTCTTATCCCCAATCATGTTCAACCATATATTTTCTCCACGTGTATCGTCCAAACCAACCAATGGTCATTCAAATCTCTTTATACATTGCATACGTATCCTTAAGGGTGTCTATAACTCATTTCCATATTTAGTTCCATAAAATTGTATAAGCTGTAGACTAAAGTCTGGTTTCTATTTATAAAATAATCAAAAAATATCTTTAAATTCAAAGACGAAGGAGCCTCAATAAACGGGCCATATACAATATTTAATATAGAGTAACATGCATGAGCAAATCCAATAAATTCTGAAAGAATGGTATCTTCCACTTTTTCTACATCACTTCGTTTAACCGCGGATCAATCCTTTTTTAATATATTTGTATGCAAAGCTTTTTTAACTTTTAAAAATTCATAAATATTTTTTACAGCTTTGAAGTAATCTGAAAAGTACCTATATGAAAGCTACAATTATCTATTTTTTGATTTGTGATAAAAATTGTTTATTTTTAAATGCACTTTAAAGTGGATTTCAGAAAAACGATATATTTTATTTTCAAATCGTTAAGCAAACGATTGTAGATTTCTGATGCTTTTGAAGTTTTTAAATTAGTCGATATATTTTACTACACAAATCATTTCCAAATTGACTACTTTAAGATTTTGGTTCCATCTAACCAAAAATTAAAAACAAAAAAGCTTCATTACTCGTAATAACTGTCAACATTCTGGTGCCAAAGAATCGAAAATGGCTTTTATTCCAATAATTCCATTTATTTTTAAAATCGTGGTGAGAAAGAATTGCAAATTGAATTCAAAATTTACCTTTGAATTACAAATTTTTTGTGTGAAAATCCGCTATTTTTGAATCATAAATCTTAAAGTTTTACAACTTTTACCTTTTTTTTTTTTAATAAAAAATGTGAATAAAACCGCGTGTTTATACAATTTTTACAAATAGACATGCCAGAGTATACGTGTGCATATTTAAAAAGAAATTGAAATGCATGCGGTCAAAAGATTCTAATATTTGAACGTTTTCTCATAAATACTTAGAATGAACGTTAGAGATTAATCAGAACTGAGTCGGCAACGACAACGACATGTGCTTTTTCATATATTTTGTATGGGAAGCAAAATGTCGCCATGTCGTCCGGCGATTTGTCGTCGTAATAGAATCTATTCTATTTTCGTGACGACACACTAACACACACTCAAAATATTTGTCAAAATGTTGCCATATTTTTAACTAATCAAGGGAACAGAGTTGCAGAAATTCGTATTAAAGTTGCAAAAATTCGTACTTTGTTTACAAAAAATTTATTTTTTTGACAGAAGAAATATAACTGAAAATAAAAATACATAATTTACTGCAAAAAAGCAAAATTAAATACAAAAAAATGCAAAACAACCAGAATTAATGCAAAAGCAATTGAATTGGTGAAGAATTGTAGCGAAACAAATACACACATATTCTTGTTTTGCTTTAATTTTTTTCTAAACGTCAACAAATGTCGACGGTCGATTGTCGCTGAATTTAAATTATTCGCGACGACTTTTGCTGTCGTCGGTCGACAATCGACACAGTTGTGATTAACCTCTTACACTCGTATATATGGCTGCACACAGCACAATAACTACATATTTCAAGAATAATTAATTTGTTTAATATAATTTATTTTTTTATAAATTCTCTTAACTTTTGCAAAACTTCTTTTCCAATTGTTTATTTTATATAATGGATATAAGTTTCTGATTTGTAATTTATATGAATTGCTATTGTTAAAACTTTTCAAAATATTTCAAAGGTCAACATATGTTTAAGAAATTAGTCTCAAATGAGAAGAAAAATAAATAAAGTACAAAATAAACTTGAATATGGTTTGAAAACAATAAATCCTGGTTTATACACAACTAAAGAGAAAAATAATTATTTAACAATTTGGTCATTGTATATTTTTTACCGAAAATGGGTAAAATAGTTAAAGTCGGACATTCCGCCGATATGATACCCTGCACTAGTCTGATAGAAAGTAAACTACTTTTTGGATCCGAAATTTTAATGGGTTAAAATACACTTGTGTTAAAATTTGTCTATGAATTGGTAAAAGAATTTTTGATTTTGCCTAATATTACGTTTACTTAAGTGAAAATCGTAAAAATAGTCTATATGGGTTAGGGATGCCACTCCCGAAATCCCGGGATTATTCAATAAAAATGAGTCCCGAATCTTAAGATCGAATCCCGGGATTTTTACAATTACAAAAATATGTGGTAATTTTTACAAAATTGCAACCCTGATGATATTTTTAAACCGTTTTTGTTTAACATAATTTTATTTAAATCTATATTGTGCAGTATTTCTTATTATATTTCGGAAATCATCGATTTAAATTCATAATAAGAAGTTGTATTTTAAATTAAAATTATATAGAAATAGTGCACAACATATCAACGGAGTTAAATTCTTAATTATTGAGTTTTTTTCAATTCTTTCGTTCTTAAGAAATAAACAGGAGTATGTAAAAAACATATAAAACAGTTATATTTTAACGTGATCATTCATAATAATTTGGAAACCTTATAACATGTTTATGTAAAATTTGTTTTATAAGTCACTTATAAATTTTAAAAATGTTTATGCATATGACCCTATATTTCTTTTACATAAATTTGAAGTTTTTACACATTGTTTTAAATCAAAAATTCTCAAAATGGCAAAACATCAGCATTCGAACAAATATAAAAGCCAATTTTTGGGGACCTTTATGTGGGCACTAGGTTTAAACAACTACCGGTTCTATCGGCCGTCGGTGCACTGAATTTAATTAAAATATATATTTTAAAAATGAGGTAGCCACAATTAAATTTATAGATATTAATTTATATTCCATTCTGGTTTGCATCCACTATAAAATAAAACGAAATGGAGTGGAATGGAATGGAAGAGACAACGAGTGATAGTGGAACACTAAACACGGACACTGAAATAGAATGCAAAAAGTCATTTATATTGTCGGAGTGTATTAATTTGTATTACCACACAGTTTAGTAAAAAAAAACTGAGTCAGCCGGTAAGCTGCTTCATCAAATGGATGCATGGGGATCTACTTCATTGTAGTTTTCGTCGAGCTTTGAAAAATGTTGTCAAATCTATCTTGCTTAGTTTTCAAGATACTGGGCATTTTACAAAATTACAAGTACCTCGAAATCTAAGCGAGATATTCCAAAACGGACAAACATTTTGCGAAATTCAACTAAAAACCACACCCAAATTAAAGACATGAGATAGATTTGGGAGGGATCCCGAGAAATTAATTTTGATAAAACAGACACAGGGTGATTAATTATTTTAAACGTATGTGTTAGTAGAAATTAAAACATAATTTGTTCCTCGATTCATACCATTTAGTTCGCTGCACTACATTATTAAATTTCACTCGTTCCCCGAAAACCACAAAAAATAGATGATGTCGGGTTCGCATCCTTGCGCGATCAGTATTTTTAATTTTTTCATTTGTAATTAATTTGTAAATACAGTGGCACAGTAAAGTATACATACCCCCTTGAAAATCTAGTTTTATGAAATATAATTGTATTTCCGAAGAAAAATTATGCAAAATAGTATATTTCTTTTCATTTAAAACATTAAGTATGAAAAAAAATATTTTCTTTTAACCTTGTCTAAACGAACAAGAGTACCTTTTCATGACACAGAAAAGTATACATACTATCCACAAAGAAACAACCTAGTGTTGAAACAGTGCCACCAACTGTTAAATTTTTTTTGTAAATTTACCGTTATATTGATAAAAAAATTTTAGTAAATTTGTTTGCATAAATAAAACTCTAAATTTTAGAAAATGAAGCATAAAGGAAAAATAAGTTTGGATGAGAGCCGAATTATTATAAAGCTTCGAGATGAAGACAAATCTCTTAGGGAAGTTGGTGGTTTGGTTGGATGTTCAAAGTCTACTATCCAAAAAATAATTAGAAAATATAACGAAACGAAAAGTTTTGCAAGTAAACCTAAAAGTGGTCGACCACTAATAGGGTCAGATCCTGGGTGAAATATAAAAAGTCTTAGGACATCAATAGTGGAAATTGCAAATCACCTTGAATCTAATGAATGACATTACCTCAGTCTACCAAAAACAGTTCGAAGTGTCCTAAGAAACAACTGTTTTCACAGTCGTTTACATAGAAAGAAGCCCTACATTAGTGAAGTGAAGAAACATGTTGGAAAAGATGAAATTTTTGGCCCAATGTTATGTTTAGCGATGAAAGCAAGTTCGGATCTGATGGCAAATAAAAAGTTTGGCTCAAAATAAAGTTAAAAATTGATGCAGAAAAATCTACTTCCAACAGTCAAGCATGGTGGAAGTTATGTGGGGGTTGCATGTCAGCGGCTAGGCTAGGGATTTTGATATTTATAGAGACAACCATGGATCGTTTTCTTTACGTTGATCTTCTAAAAGATAATATTAAACAAACTGCTGCAAAAATGGGTCGTAAACCGGGCTAGTATTTCCAAAGAGAAAATGACTTAAAGCAGACTTCGGGGATTGTTAAGGAATATTTAGCTTCTATATAATGTGCCTCACGAACTACATTCACCACCCCAATCGCCAGATTTAAATCCCATAGAGCATCTGTGGGATGAATTGGATCGCCGTATACGAAAAAAACATCTATAAAAAGTAAGATGGATCTCAAAAATGATCTTTTGGAGGAATGGAACGGTATTTCAAAGGATATTTTACTGAAAAATTAGTTTTTTTCTATGAAAAACATTACAAAACGTATATATTGAGAAACACATAAAACTGGAAACGTTTTTGTCAATTTTTATCAAAATCGAAGCAAGGACTCTTAGTCCTGCCATATATCCTTTATCTTAAAATCTTTATAAAACCTGCAAAACTTATCCGATTGCCATGAAATTTAGCACATGAATTGAGGTCAAGCCATTTTTGAGCCAAATCTAGGTAAAATCGATTCATTAATAAAGAAATAATGCTTCTCATAAAAAATGCGTTTTAATGATTTTTCTAAAACAAAAGAAATTAAATAGGATTAAAAGATGAAACCATGTGAATCCTCCATTTTATGTATAGGATATGTTCACCGAACTTATGTAGAACACTAGGAGGAATTTTTTGTGGAACATTTTAACCTTCTAGCTCTTCAATTAAAGGGAATTTTTGGCCCCATTTTAAAAACGGACAAAAACTACCCGTAAGTTGAAGAGTTAGAGGGTTAAAATGTTTCGCAAAAATATTTGTCAGGAAATGCTACTGTAAATCTTTTAAGACATCAGTATTGAAAATTTAACTTCAGTGCCAGTAATAAGTAAAAACTTAACCCTTAAACAGGTTAATTTCGTACTTATTCAGAATTAGCGCTCAAATGTCCCACAAACCTGGATTTTAAGGAGAAACCATGGGAATCTTCCATTTCAGGTATAGGATGTCTTCAGCGAACTTATGTAAAATACTAGGAGGAACATTTTTGTGGAACATTTTAACCCTCTAAATCTTCAACTTACGGGTAATTTTTGTCCCTTTTTTAAAAAAGGCCAACAATTTCCTTTTCATTGAAGAGTTAGAGGGTTAGAATTTTTACGTGAATGAGATATAAAAAAGAGTCTTTAAAAAGAACATTTTTTTTTTTTTTTCTAGAAGAAAGTTGGTAGATATTTCTTTTAAATATAATAAATATAGGTATATTCCTAACAAAAAAAAATAATGATATGAAAATCAATAAACACAATTTTTTTTAATATATTTTCAAACTTTGGTAATTTTTAGGATTTTAACTTAAAATTAGGTATATTTAAGGATTTATTAAAGAAATAGATGATCAGCTTTTGCCAAGTTTTATACTTTTTTACAAAAAATAATATTACCTCAATTTTTCGAAAAAAAAAATATAACATTTGTTGAAGTTGGAAACTTTTTCTTAACCCATTAAAGATGAAATTACAAAAATACATTTTTTGGCACTTGAAAAAAAAAATTTTTTTTTATAGTAAGAAATTGGTTATTTTCTTTAATTGTTCTTTTATAAAATTATAAGAGCATAACAAAAAATTTAAAAATTTTAAAATCAATTAACATAATTTTTTTTAAAGTTCCATTTTATTATTATTATACTAGCGGGCGCAGCCCGCTACGTTGTTAGCGTGCCTTAAAGGTTAAGGGGGGGAGGGCTACGCCCTCCCCCCCGGGGGGCTGCGCCCCCCACAATTTTTATTAAATTCGTTTTTTTATTTAAAGCCTTCACCCAGCCACCACAAATAAATAATTCTGCACAACAATGGTTTTAAAATAAATAAATATTTGATCACTTTTGCTCATGAGAGTGGATTGTTAGTAATGAATCCATAATAATTTGCAATATACGTGTGTATGTCAAGATAATTTGGTAAAGTGCGAACTTAGGTAGATAGACCCGTAAGTAGTTTTGTTCATTTGTGTTTTGAATGAAAATAAATAACGTAAAGCAGGGTTGGAAAGCTTTTTATAATATTAAAAATAGCGGGCAAAGCTACGTTGTTAGCGTGTCTTAAAGTTTTTTTTTTAATTCCAGTTTATGTAAAGGTAGACCTGGCAATTCAAGTAAATTCACAAATTCAGTTGGAAAATTTACTGCGTCGGTTTCTTCCACCGGTGCTTCGTTACATGAAGTTTAAATATCGGAATACATAAGTTCCATTCCTTTTCTAAGGTTTTTTCTCTTTCAGAAAATTTGTTTAACTTTTTGGAGAGTATGTTTCAATGCTACATAAGTTTCATATTCCGTTGATAGTGTTTGAACAGGTAATTCCCTCTTCCAATCCATTTGCAATGTCTATAATTTCAATTCCACTCGTTCAACGTTTATATCCATTTCATTCCACTTGTGTAGTGTTTCAATCCCACTCGTTTCCTATTTAGTTTCTTAATTTTAGTGTTTCATATACACTTGTTCTTTAAGTTTTAGGTTTCTAGCTAAAGACGCAGACGTTAAGGGGGGGGGGGCAATTTTCCCCTTTTGAACCACCATTTTTACCACGTTCCTGTCCAAAGTCCTAGAAATGCCTTGTCGATAAGTTAGCCCATACTCCAAGGAAAACATATTATATATTACAGGTTTCTAGCCGAAGGGTTCGGTTAGGCCATCAAGGGGGAGAATTATTCCGTTTTTACCCCTCCCGGTAGGAATTTTCAAAAATTCCGTCTTAGAGGACGTCTGCGTTGGAGGAGGAACCTACTACATACATAATTTTAGGTCTCTATATCCAGCAGTTTGGCCAGGCCGTCAAGGGGGAAGTTTTTTCCCTTTTTACCTCTCCCGGTATGAATTTACAAAAATACCATCTTAGGGGACGTCAACGTTGGAGAAGGAACCCAAATACCGAATTTAAGATCCCTTGTTCCAGCAGTTTGGCCAGGCCGTTAAGGGGGAGACTTTTCCTGTTTTTGACCCTACCTGTAGAAATTTCCAAAAATCTCATCTTAGCGGATGTCTACAATAGAGGAGGAACTTTAATACCAAATTTCAACTTCCTACCTCCAGCGGTTTGGGCAGGCCTTTAAGCGGCACTTTTCGCTTCATTAATCCCCATTTTTGCAATGTCCCTGTCCAAAAAGCACCTTCTCGGTAAGTGAGCACATACTCCAAGTAACATATGTTTTACATTTCAGGTTTTTTAGCCAACTTTTACTATTTGTGCCCCTCTCGGTAGGAATTTCCGAAAATCCATCGACAGGGAATTCCAGCTTCCTAGTTCCAGCAGTTTGAGCAGGCTGAGAGGAACTTAAGTACCGAATTTCGGCTTCCTAGTTCCAGCAGTTTGGACAGGTCGTTAAGGGGCAACTTTCCCTTTTTGAGCCCCCATTTTATAACGACCCTGTCCAAAATTCAAAAAAGTATCTTTCTAATAAGGTAGCCCTCACTCCAGGGACCCACATTTTAAGCTTCAGGTTTCTAGCCGAAGGGGTTTTTACCGGCCCCCAAGGTGAGGCTTTTCTTCTTTTTGCCCCTCCCTTTAGGAATTTACAAAAATTCCATCTTCGCGGCTATCTGCGATGGATGAGGAACATTCATACCAAATTTCAACTGCATTGCCTAAGCGGTTTGGGCAGGCCGTTAGTGGGGACATTTTTCCCTTTCAACCACCATTTTTACTATGTTCCTGTTCCAAAATAGAAAAATTACGTTGCCGGTGAGTTAGTCCTACTCCAAGGAATACATATTTAAAATTTTAGGTTGGCCAAAAGGGATTGGGCAAGCCGTGAGGAGGAGACTTTTACCCTATTTCCCCTCCCGATAGGAATTTCAAAAATTCCGTCTAAGCGGACGCCTACACAGAAGGAGGAACTCACATACCGAGTTTCCTTTTGGGATATCCTGTAGGAAATTCCAAAAATACAAACTTAGTCGATGTCTACTACAGTGGAGGAACCTTTATACCAAATTTCAACTTCTTACCTCCAGTGGTTTGGGCAGGCACTTTTCCAATTTGTGAGACTGTTTATGGGGAGACTTTTCCCCTTTTTGCCCGTTCCGGTTGGAATTTCCAAAAATCCCGTCTTAGCGCACGTCTATGTCGAATATCAAGAAACCTTGTTTTAGTGGAGATATCCATGGGGGGAGGAAAAAAAGTAGTTTTTTTGAAATTATATACTATTTTAAATGGTACTTTTTGGAAAAACGAAATTTTTTGGAAAAAGATACTTTGTTTTTACAAAGTACTTTATTTGTACTTTTTTTGGAAAAGGTATTTTTTTTTAAAAAGGTGTTTTTTTTTTTGGAAAAATGTATGTTTTTTGGAAAAAGGTACTTTTTTGGAAAAGGTACTTCTTTTGGTACTTTTTTTTTGGGGAAAAGGTACTTTTTTTTAGAAAAGGTACTTTTTTTTGAAAAAGGTATTTTTTTGAAAAAATGTATGTTTTTTGGGAAAAGGAACATTTTTTTAGAAAAAGGTACTTTTTTTGGGAAAAGGTACTTTTTTTGGAAAATTTACTTTTTTTGAAAAAGTTATTTTTTTGGAAAAATGTATGTTTTTTGGGAAACGGTACTTTTTTTTAAAAAGGTACATTTTTTTAGAAAAAGGTACATTTTTTGGAAAAAGGTACTTTTTTTAAAAAAGGTACTTTTTTTGGAAAAAGGTACATTTTTTGGAAAAAGGAATTTTTTTTGGAAAAAGGTACTTTTTTTTGGAAAAAGGTACTTTTTTTGGAAAAAGGTACTTTTTTTTGGAAAAAGGTACTTTTTTTGGAAAAAGGTACTTTTTTTGAAAAAAGGTACTTTTTTTGAAAAAAGGTACTTTTTTTGGAAAAAGGTACTTTTTTTTTGGAAAAGGGTACTTTTTTTTGGAAAAAGGTACTTTTTTTGGAATAAGGTACTTTTTTTGGAAAAAGGTACTTTTTTTTGGAAAAAGGTACTTTTTTCGGAAAAAGGTACTTTTTTTGGAAAAAGGTACTTTTTTTGGAAAAGGTACTTTTTTGGAAAAAGGTACTTTTTTTTGGAAAAAGGTACTTTTTTTGGAAAAAGGTACTTTTTTTGGAAAAAGGTACTTTTTTTGGAAAAAGGAATTTTTTTTGGAAAAAGGTACTTTTTTTTGGAAAAAGGTACTTTTTTTTGGAAAAAGGTACTTTTTTTGGAAAAAGGTACTTTTTTTGGAAAAAGGTACTTTTTTTGAAAAAAGGTACTTTTTTTGAAAAAAGGTACTTTTTTTGGAAAAAGGTACTTTTTTTTTGGAAAAGGGTACTTTTTTTTGGAAAAAGGTACTTTTTTTGGAAAAAGGTACTTTTTTTGGAATAAGGTACTTTTTTTGGAAAAAGGTACTTTTTTTTGGAAAAAGGTACTTTTTTCGGAAAAAGGTACTTTTTTTGGAAAAAGGTACTTTTTTTGGAAAAGGTACTTTTTTTGAAAAAGGTACTTTTTTTGGAAAAAGGTACTTTTTTTGGAAAAAGGTACTTTTTTGGAAAAAGGTACTTTTTTTGGAAAAAGGTACTTTTTTCCAAAAAAAGTACCTTTTTCCAAAAAAAGTACCTTTTCCAAAAAAAGTACCTTTTTCCAAAAAAAGTACCTTTTGGAATAAGGTACTTTTTTTGGAAAAAGGTACCTTTTTTTTTGGAAAAAGGTACTTTTTTTGGAAAAAGGTACTTTTTTTGGAAAAAGGTACTTTTTTTGGAAAAAGGTACTTTTTTTGGAAAAAGGTACTTTTTTGGGAAAATGGTACTTTTTTTGGGAAAAGGTACTTTTTTTGGGAAAAGGTACTTTTTTGGAAAAAGGTACTTTTTTTGTCCCCTTTTTGCCCCTCCCGATAAGAATTTCCAAAAATGCCGTCTCAACGGACGTCTACACCGGTCGAGGAATCTACATACCAAATTTCAACTTCATAGCTCCAGCAGTTTGAGCAGGCCCTCAAGGGGGAGACTTTTTCCCCTTTTTGCCCGTCCCTGTAAAAATTTCCAAAACTCCCGTCTTGGCGGATGTCTACGATAGTGGAGGAACCTTTATACCAAATTTCAACTTCCTACCTCCAGCGGTTTGGGCAGGCCGTCAAGGGGGGCCTTTTTCCCCCCATTTTTACAACGTCCCTGTCCAAAATTCTAGAAAGTACTTTCCAGAAAAGTTAGCCCCTACTCCAAGGAACACATATCTTAAATTTCAGCTTTCTAGCCAAAGGGGTTTTGGCAGGCCGTCAAGGGGGACACTTTCCCCCTTTTTGCCCGTTCCGGTAGGAATTTCCAAAAATCCCGTCTTAGTGGACGTCTACCCCGAAAGAGGAACCTACATACCAAATTTCAACTTCCTAGCTTCAGCGGTTTGGGCTGGGCGATGTTGAGTCAGTCAGTCAGTCAGTCACGTTATTCTTTTATATATAGAGATTATATTATTGTACAAATTTAAAGATTAATTCGATATGATAATTGTAGATTTTTTTACAATTTTATTATTTTTTATTGATTGATTAAAAAAAAATTTTTTTAAAGATACCTCTAAAAATGAATTTTTACCAATTCGTTTTTTGTAAGATCCAAAAAATTCATTTTTTTTTTCATTACATGCATGTTAAAAATTTAGTGACTTTAGCAACATCTAGTGTAGACAGCATGAATTATACCAGAAAGGATAATATTTACAAGATTAAGTAATTTTAGTATATATACAAAAAAAATATTTTCGTCGAAATCGGAGGCACAAATTTTTTTTTTTTATTTTTGTCTATGGGACAAAGCACTGTGCAACGCCCTGCTTTGCACACGGTCCATAAGCTTCTAAATAAACTTCGCAACTCCTGCCCATATATGGCAGTTGTATTCCATCTTAGGTCTTTTGTGCTCGGTATATCATATATTTCTTATAGTTCCCCCAACCAACCAATACTTTTTGCTGGGATATTCGTACGCATGTAAAATAGTTTTGGTGATTACAATAAATAACAATCCCATTATTGCGCGAGCAAAACAATTTAAAACACCATTAATTGTTGTCCACAAAAATAAATTGTAATTTATGACAGCTAATTTCCTTTGAGGCTTTATTGTGTTTTTTTAAGATCTTTCATAAAGCGTGACTGCTGTTTATAACGTGTAAAAGCTTTAATACAATTGTAAAAATCAACTTTTAATAGACGACACTAATCTTATGTGGTTTTTATTTTCTTTTTGTGTTATGCTACTAAATAACTAAATACCGCATTGCAGATATTTCGTCTATTAGATGGAAATATTTACGTACAAAAGGATAGGTTTAATTCCAATGAAATTGCTATAGTGGGCGAATGATAAGTTATTTATAAAAAAATGTCCTCAGGATGGGGCTAATGAAATCTTAAGAGAAATTCAAGTAGCTAGGGCTGCCACATGTGCTTATCGAAACATCTGGTTCAGAAATGTTGGTTGTAGCACCTTATAAAACGATAAAAGCTAAGTAGAAGTGGCCAGAACCAATGGGGTCCCTAGGCATTATGATATAAACTATGAGAGGCAGAGTTACACTTAAGCGGGCGTACCTTACGAAATTTTAGTTTTCAGTGTCATATGTCTGTGTAAATATTATCACTATCAGAAGAAAGGGCTTAATATGTATGATTGTTCTATCTCTCATACATATACGTATATCCTTTGGAGTTCCCATAGCACTTAATTCTAACGAAGTAAAATAATATAACAGGATTATGAACTAAATAGCTCACCTCACAGATGGCGCAATTACAGTGTTGCCATACTTTAAGCCCTTCACCTTTCACCACCTTTGCCCTCTTCTCTATCCGCTTTTCAAAGAAAGCAACACGTTCATTAATAGGAAGAATATTAATAGAAAATTATAGTATAGGTACCTATGTTTGATTTCTAGATCTTGAAAATTTTTTTTATAGAAAATGTGAAACCTATGGAAAAAAATATATATATTTGGTGCTACTGATGTCGAAGACGTAGAATTTTTAATGATGTCTTGTACCCAATTAAAATTCTCATGTGTCATTCCTGTTCCAAAATCATGATTATATTCTGCCTAGTGTCGAGGATCGATCACTCTCTCATGACATTGAGGACGCTCTAACCGATCTCGACTTCCTGAATGGGAAGACAGGACAAAATGTTATACTAGACAACGACAAAAAGGAAAGAAAAGTATTTTTTTACGAAAACTACCCCTTTGGCAAACTCTTTTAGAAGTAAATGAAAGTTAATTTATCTAAAATAATCAAAGTGTTTCTTTATTCGTGAGTACTATCCATTTATACATATTCATCTATTTTAAAGGAATCAAGTCTCCTTTCTGTATTGATCTCGCCAAACAGAAATCCAACAGATTTTCAAATATACAACGGAAATCTGTTCACCTAGTAAACACTATTTTTATATGCACGAAGAGAATTATGTCTGCCATTGCAGTTGAAAAATTGTGTACTGTAATTGGATTTAAAATTATCTTAGTTATTGTAACTACAATTACAGTTGAAAATAACTGCCACTGAAGTGTCTTCAAATGCAATTGCACTTAATTTTTGCAACATAACTCTCTGAGTGCCTTTTTCTTTTGCTTAATATCCAGTATAACCATAACCATACATTACGAATTCTTTCAGAATTTTGCCTAAATACTAGTTTCCTTGTTATTAAAGTATTTTATTTGGAATTTAATACTCTTACTTAAAAACCATTATGACTTAGGCATGTGCGGTCTTTAATGGGGACACCATATAAATATCAATGCTTCCACAATATATTATTCGTTTTTTTCACAAAAGCTTAATAATAAGCCTGTTCCTTATTTAACAACTTCTTGGCTGGCGTTCACAATTTGGCATTTATGACGAAGAAGTCATAAACAAAATTTAAATTTTACCCACCCCCCCTACCCCCATACCCTGACTTAGAAGACACTGAAATAACAAAAATATTTTTGCAAAAATTGCCAATAAATGCAAATGTTAAAATATTTAGTTTAAGTTATTTCTTCGGAAATAAGACAAAAAATAAAGCAAACAACCAACACACCCATAAATAAAATACACTTATAGAAAAAATGCTGTAAATATTTATGGCAAAATTACTAAAAATTAATTCAAAAAAGCTCTGCAGAGAAAACTACCGAAATCCGCAGAATCTATTAGCTAAATATTATTAGAATATAAAAACAAGAAATCTGTTAAATTTCCAAAATTTAAGCTATATTTTAGTTAACTATAAGTTACAATTTACGTTGCAAAAATAAAAAATCAAAAACAAAATCAAAGTTTTTTCTTAATTTTTTAAGCAATTACAAATATAGCCTTCGGAAATCAATTGTTTACTATTTTATAGCAAATATTTCTGTTGAGCATAGCAGAATATATTGTTATTTTAACTGAATTTAATGTATATATAACTAAGATATAACAGGTTTTTTATAGTATTTTGTCTATCAATATTGAACAAAATTTTTTGTTGATTTTAGAAGCGTAAATTGCCATTTGCATTTAACTAAAATATAGTTTAAATATAAGAACGACTTTATAAATTAAAACATCATGTTTAAGACATGTTATGTTTGCTGTTTTTATCATACTAATATTTAGCAAACGTTTTTTTTGTTGACTGCAGCAGTTTTCCTGGAGGGCCATTTTTAAATAACTTTTATTGGCTTTTTCTGCTATTTACTCAGATTTATTTCTATCAGTGTACCATTCTATCTAAAGTTGTTTTAAATACAGTGCTGTTCATATTTATTGCCTATATAATTAAGTTAATTTACTTTCAATGTCTATCAAACTAAATAAATAAGTAGGCCAGCTATCTGAAAATTTTGAGCTGGATGTTATTCTTTGATATTTGAAATTTATTTTCGTCTGAAGTCCAATTCTTTTAAATACCTTATCCTAAAAGGCTGTAATTTTGTAAATTTATTTATTTCATAAATGAAAATGCTCGAGCTCGAGGTCTGTTTTTATTATAAATATCAGTTTTTTTGGCCTATATTTCGACATTCTTCCAATGTCATCTTCCGAGAAGTATTAGATGTTTACATAAAAATCAAAAACTTGAAAATATCGTTAATTATATTGTATATCGTTATTGTTGCAGTGAAATAATAGATACAAACATCGATATTTTAAAGTATTTTGGTATCATTTGGCATTTATAAACAGAGAGTCGCGGGTTCGATTCCCGGCGGGACCAATACTTTTTTTATTTTTTTTTTTTCTTAAATTTTTTTTAATTTTTTTGTATTTTATTAATTTTTTTTAAATATTTATAATTTAAGATCAATTGTTTAATTTCAATATTTTTTTAATTTTAAAATTTTTAAAAATATGTATATGGGTGATATCAAAAAATGTGATAAAAGCCGTGTAACCACCTAATTTCTAATGCATGGATTACATTTGAGTTACATATTTCGATATATATCAGCGCATTGTCACATGTTTTACAAAATTTATAACAATCTGACCAATTTTTGGTTAATACATAAAATTTGTGACCAATTTTATAGGCCAAATGTAAACTCCGTAACAAGTAACTCATAAAGTTTTTTAACTTAAAAGCTTATATTTTAATAACCAATAAAGCTAAACACTAACGGAAAGAATTTTTATGAAGAGGAAAAGTAAAGTTTATAATAAAAATTAATAAATTTTACAAACTTTTTCGTACATCTTAGCTATCACGACTTCAACTCTGTAACGATTTTTCGTCATAATTTTTGATAAAAATGCATACACCAGAATTTTGGAGTTATCTATTATTTATATTGCGAAAAGTATAATGTTATTTATACTCAAATGATCGTTGGACTGTAAGTAATCATCCAGTATAACAGACTTGAAGCTTTTCTGCAGCATGTAACAGTCTCGAGATGAAAAAGGATGTATTTAATAAGATTTGAAAAAATGTTGTAAACTCCGTTCCTAATTTTTTCACCAAACTATTTAACGAGTAAGAAAAACAATGTCATATTTGGATTCACCTTGTAGGCATCATGCGATTTTGTTTCGGAAAAAAATTCTGACAAAGCGTTTCTGAAAGAAAACCAAAAAAGTAACCAAATGTAAACTCCGTAACCACAATTGTTTGCATGAGGTTTCATTCAAATAAATGTAGATAAATGTTTAAAATATTTTAAAATAACCATAAACAGAGGTGATTCAACTAATTTTTATGCATCAAAAGACGATTCAACTAATAATTTTGCGTCAAAACAAAAAAAGTTATCAGTTTTTTACCCTAAGCTGCTGGAGCGAAAAACGATTGATTTTGGATTTCATTGGTTTTGAATCGATATTTCGAGTCATTACTGACATTAGTTTGACAAATTAAATTTGTTTCACACAATTAAAGAATTTTTTGATCGTGAAATGTTATGTTTTTAATATATTATTTTGTAACTGCGCAACCGCTGTTTGGATTTTAAAAAATTTTATATTTTTGAAAAGCATTTAAAAGGATCAAAAATACAAAATTAAAAAAAAATAAAAAAATTTTTCGTGGAATAAATTGTATTTTTATTCGCGAAACCGCCAATTTGATAAACACAAATTGCGTATCATTGGAAAGCAAGTTGAAAACCCAAATACGAAAAACTAATAAATTGAAGAAAATTCGTACGCAATTTTTTTGGTTATATCTTTTGCTTGAAGAAATATAAACTCCGTTACAACAAAAAAAATTAAAATTGTGCAAAAAAAGTTATTGCGACAACTTGTAGAAGAGATTTTTTGCAATAAACTTACTGATTCCATTAAGAAAAAACCGAAATATTAACACTTTTTGCTTCTCACAAATTTGGCCCAAAAATTTATCACATTTTTTGATTTCACCCATATATAAAAAAAAAATTACGAGAAATTGCTTTTTATGAATCTGTAAAAATAATAGGTACTGAAAACAATATTGAATTGGATTCACCTTTGTTTAATGCACTTGTTTAATAAGTACTTTTATTGAAGAGAATAAGGAACAATATCTCGCAGTAACAAAGTGGTGTTTTTATGCCAGCTAACTTTCATATCAAATAATACCTCAGCGGTAGAGCGCCAGACTAGCAATCATGAGGTCGCAAGTTCGATACCCGGTGGCGACAATAAAAAAGTTTTTGTAAAATAAAAAAAAAATATAATTTTTTTTCCGAAGAATTTTTTTTTAACTTTTAATTGGTGAAAAAAGCTTCTTTTGCACTCGTTCAAAAAGGATTGGAAAAATGTTGAAGTGGGAGTACTCCTCTCCTATGACAACTCAATGTTAAAATCATTAGTGTTTATGTTTTCTTTAATGAGTGTAGGGTTCGAAAATGCTATTGTTACTAAATTCTGTGAAAGAGTTACTGCTTTTTCTCAAATTGAAAAAGAACAATAAGGACAACAAAAATTTAGCGAGTCAAGTTATGTTGAGTCGCTCTTTGCATATAGAGACTCCATAATTATTTTAATATGAGAAAGAGCTAATTCTACCTGTGGCTATTGATATGAAAAGCACTGTATAAATATGTACAATAAAAAATGCCGCTTTAGAAAATTACAATAAATGCTCAATAAATCTTGAAAAATAAACTTAAAAATAATAACAAAAGCTCTTGGCAAGGTTTCAAATTACACTTCGCAACAATTTAAGAGGCATAGATAAGGAACTCGACCAAATGAAATGGAAATGCAAGTACACCCACTGATTTTGCTCCGCGTCATCTCATTTATTTTTTATAGACCCAAGTACATCCAAATGCTTTGAAACCAAAGCATTTAGTGGGTTATTTTGTAAAACGCAACGCCTTGCGTTGCGTTGATTTGTGTGTAAATTGTTATTGTTACAAAAACAATTTGTATGGAAAAATAACCCCCTTAGTAATTTGAGAAAATACCTGCAGCAGAGCTTTAGTACTCATTGCTTTTTTGAATGAAAGTCTCCTCACCAGGACCGGTAGATTTGGTTGAAACTTATGCCGTTTTCTATTCTGACAAAATGTTTGCCTTTTTTCTGGCCTTTTTAGAAAATGTGTTTTTGTGGATACACTCATAAAAGTTTGTCGGTAGAATCTAAATGACACTTAAAATAAACGTATATATGACGCGCAAAATAGAAAGGGACCTAAGGATAGAAAGGGACCTAAGGTCAGGAGAGCATGGGATCGGTCTCATTCGATGCTCAGATGTTGTCCACAAAAAAAAAAAAAATTGATATTTTTACCCTTAGGTTCCTTTCTCTATGCGCTGTCACCTATACAGTTAAAAAGGCGACAACTAAAACTTTTGTTATTTTTAAGTGTTGAAAAATAACTAACAAATTCATTAAAAATAAGTAGCAATGTCGTAAAATTAAATGACAAATTTTTACTACAAAAATTTGAAAACAACTGACAAAATGGGTAAGAACTATTGTTTTTCTACAGCTAATTCTTTTGGTTTTATAAAAGTGTATTTTAATAAAACAAAACATTTTCTTTTATTTACAAAAATATGTGTATGGCATTTTAGGATACTAAAGTGTCTTTCTTTAGTGCGATACAAACCTTAGTAAAGAATGTATTTATTGCGATAACTTTTGCAAATGGAAACTGTTTCGCTTGATATTTGGCAACAACAGTTTTTAGAGATCACCCAATATTATACTAAAAGTTGGACTTTGGGAACATCTTGCAAAGTTATGCTGCCATACAAGATTTTTGAAAAATTGCGATTTTAACAAATAGGCCGCTACAGATGAATACATTTTTTTTATTGAAATATTTTCCTTTTAATTACTTCCTTACTAAGGCATTACATTTATTGAAGTCGATTGTGCATTCGGCGACTAAAGTCGTTGAAATATCAAGATTAGTACATTGCATTTATATCGTAAATATGGCCACAGATCCTGTGCTTACATTTTAACACAAAAAAATAAATTCATATTAATTGTATTTTAAAAATTTTTTATATTAAAAACTGAAAGGACAACCACCAACTTTTAAAGACATTTTGCGAAAAATCTGTACCATTGATCGAAAAATAAAGTACGCCATTGTTATCTGCATGTCCAAAATATATAGAACTGCGATGATCAGATCTCCATTAATTTTTTGAATGTCATGCAGTGTAATTTAAAATTTATTTGCCAAATTTAATGATTTAAAATGAATTGATTTATTTTATATTTTTTATATACTCATATCTAAATGTTTCATATTATTTGAAATTATAAATTCATAAGAAATTTCCCTAAGCTATATATTATTTTTAATTCTATTGCTTTTTTCCATAGAATGTATTGTTTATTAAATTTGGATTTTCATTATGCATAGAAATTTTTATTCCAGTAGCCAACCGCACATACATACATAAATATTTGTCAATATATCTTTAAGGTATGACTGTATAAAATGTTACAAAAATTTGTGGGTAGCTTAAAATTATTTCAGAATTTTTAAAGAAAATTTATTGATATATGCGAATATATGAAAATGTTGTAGACAAAGTTTTTAAAAAAAAAACACTAGTTTACAGTTACTTTGCACAGTTATAAAACACACAACGCCAGAGCCAGAATATCTATAGGCTTATATACATGGAATAGACTTGACTTGATATTTTTTAAAAAAAATCCAACAAGAAAATACTTTTTACTATCTCCTAAATATAATATTGGTGCTTTTAAAAAAATATATTCATTAATCACGTACTCAAATGTAATCAAAATCTATGGGTGACTCCAGAATTTACTTAGTACATTATGGCTCCTGAGAATGAACTTTAACTGAAAGGTGCGAGCACCACAAATGAATTCTTTTTTTTTTTGGTATGAATTTGGGATGTCTTAGAACAATGCATCGATAAAAAGCAAAATATTCGATCGAACCATTTTTTAAAAAATCTCTTTCGAATTTGTAAAAACTAAAATATTCGAAAACTCTCAGATATATGAAATAAGTACCACAGACCAAATTTTTTCGTCGGGACAAATGTAATTACATGGCGTACTCTTAAATATTCATGGCAATATTAAAACCGCCAAAAATATAAATTTTAATTACCCTACTAAAAAAAATTATGTGACTTTTGATATTATATATAATTTTATCCGAAAAATGAGAACATCTAATTGTATCAAATTATATCGTATTATGATCATATTAGATCCAATTTGACACAATTAGATCTAATTTGATGGAATAAGATATTGTTTGATACAATTTTATCCGGATTTTGTCCTCATCCAAATATATTAAATATAATATAATCATATCCAACTAGATGTAATAGTATATAATTCGATACAATTATACATAATTATCAGGCATGTCACAGGTTTTTTACGGAATTGATTTGATTTCGCAATTTTACTTCCGCAATTTTTTTCCTAAAGTGATCGAAAACAATTTTTTTCCTTCTGAATTTGCAGTTTAGGGTGCTACGGATAATTTTGTATTGAAAATGTAACGTTCTGGTAAGTATCGAGTATGCTACAGGCTTAATAGTGGTACTTAAAACGTTAAAAGTTTCGAAAAACGAAAAAAATATCGTTTTCATTCCACTTTCAAAAACCAAAGTGGAATTGATATTTAGAGCAGCTTCAACTCATAAAAGCTTTTCAATAGTGCTTGGTATGTATTTCCTAAAGTGTCGTTAACTATTTCACTTAAAAAAATTTACATTTAAAGCGCTTTTTGTTGGTAAATTCAATCATTTTCTTATAGATTAGCAAAACGTAATTTTTTCTAAAAAATTCAAATTTAAAATATTGATCGGCGATCTTCTCTTTTTTAACTTCAAATGGCAACTTATATAAAAATTTAGCAGTTGGAACAAGAATTTACCACAAAAAGTCTTTTTTTAACATTTCAAAATTTACGAAAACGCAAAAAACCTGAAGAAGCTAAAGTAAAACGTTACGAAATTGTACATCGAAATCATATTAATTTTATGCGAAATATGTGTTAAAACCTTAAATGTGCTCTCTAACAAAAACTTTTTTAAGTGAAATTATTAAAAACAGGATTCTTAACTTATAATTGATTATGTTTATCTGTTATATTTGGTCTATATATGCAAAAATAGCATTAACTTCTGGAGAAGCAATTTGCGTTTTCAATTTCACTTTCAAGTGAAATTGAAGTCTGTGACATGCCTGTATATGAGACATATGAAACTATATATAGGTCTATATAAAATTGGATATAGTAATATGTTGCACTATATATTGTGCAATATATAACAAGATATAGTTATATATTTATACCCTACACCACTATGTGGTCAGGGTATTATAAGTTTCTGCTGATGTTTGTAACACCAAAAAATATTGGTCGTAGACCCACCTTATAGTATACCGATCGGTTCAGAATTTTTTTTTATTTCGATTTAACGATGTCTGTCTGTCCGTCCGTCCGTCTGTGTGTCTGTCCATGCAATCTTGTGCGCACTCTACAGGTCGCAAATATTAAGATATTTCGATGAAATCTGGTACGCAGACCTATGTTGGCCCAAGGACGAACAAGTTTGATTTTGGTGAACATCGGTCCATTTTTAGACCTAGTGCCCATATAAGGGTCCTACCAAAATTATATTGTTTATACGCTGCAGGTCGTAAATATTAAGATATTTTGACGAAATTTGGTACACAGACCTATTTTAGCCCAATAACGCAGCCTATTGATTTTGGTGAACATCGGTCCATGTTTAGACTTAGTGCCCATATAAGGGTCCTACCAAAATTATACTGTTTATACGCTGCAGGTCGCAACTATTAAGATATTTTGATGAAATTTGGTACACGGACTTATATTGGCCCAATAACGCAGCCTATTGATTTTGGTGAACATCGGTCCATGTTTAGAACTAGTGCCCATATAAGGGTCCCACCAAAATTATATGGCAGGTCGCAAATATTAAGATATTTTGATGAAATTTGGTACACAGGCCTATATTGGCTTAATAACTAAGCCTATTGATTTTGGTGAAAATCGGTCAATGTTTAGAACTAGTGCCCATATAAGGGTCCCTCAAAATTGGCTTGGTTACAAACTGCGGGTCGCAAATATTAAGATATTTTAATGAAATTTGGTGCGCTGACTCACATTATTGAAAATTTTGACACGAGCCCCATTTTAACCCATTCGAATTTCGGTTCCAAACATTAGTTGGCTTTTACCCAGACTGGTGTAGGGTATTGAATAGTCGGCATGCCCGACTTTAACCTTTTTACTCGTTAGGATATAATTTCGTAAAATTTTATATAATCATATCTTAGTATATATGTTCCAATATATATTTATACAAAATTTTATATGATAACCCAGTCAGAAAAATACAAACGGGAAAGCGGTGGCAAAGCACTTTAGCAGGTGGTACAAGTACTGGCAAAAAGTGGTTTCCCATTCCCAAAATGATAACACCATTAGACAAAAGGACCGGCTGTTCAAAAAGCGCCGGAAAAGCACTGGAGGAACAAAATTTTTAAACGTTGGCAAAACGCTGGCAAAACCAATAAATAGGTGGTGTGGAAATATATTTTCCAAAATAAAATTTAAAAAAAGTTCATATGTATTTTTTTTGGTCCTGCCGTGATTTGAACCCAGGCCATCGATTGGCAGACGATTGCTCTACCCACTGAGCTAACGAGACATATAATATTTGATGGCTAAACACATAAATGAGTGATAATAGCTGGACAACTACTGGCTGTGCCAAAATGCTAGTACTGGCAAAGAATTTTTTGTAACTAGTATGCCAGTGTTGGGAGGGTAAAAAAAAAGTTGGTCTTGAAGGAGCTTTCCCACAAACAAAAAAATTGATTTTATAAAACAAAAAAAATTTTAAATTGAAAAAAATCCAAACAAAAATTTTTGCATGCAACCGGATTTGAACTCGGAACATTCTGACTACAAACATTTTTTAACGAAGCGTCAGCATTTTTATAAAATCATTGGTCTACCAGTGAATTGATTTTTGTACGCCTGGTAGCATTGGCTTGGTAGCACTGGATAACCACTGGTTGCAAACCTTGGCATATCACTCTAAGCCAGTTCTTTGCCAGTGGTTTTTTTTATAAACCACCGAAATTTTTGTAAAACAAATACTGGCTAAACGCTTTTTGCAAACGCTGTTAAAGCGTCCCAAACGAGTGTTGTGCCAGTCATTTATTTTTAACACCGTGGTTACCCAGTGGTATGCCATTGCTTGATTTTTTGTACCACTGGCGATTTCTGACTGGGAATATATGACTATATCAAAACTTTTTTACTTGGGTATAGAATATATGTTAGGAAAAAAATTAGAGAAATGTTATTGAGATGATTCGAATATTCTAAAAATAGTTCCATTTGAAATATTTTACTATTTAAAATTATTTAAGAATAAAGTAAAGTCAATAAGACATTTTACCTCACTTTTAAGATGAACTGCCTGATGTATTCACAGACTATGCGTTGTACAGTAGACCGTACCACCTTACAGACAAAAGAAAAAGTGCGCCGTACACCCTCTAATATGAAGTATTTTTGCAAGGCAGTTTAAAAAAAAAAAAAAAATTTCGCCGAACGTAGGAGTCGCCATTTAACATTTTTCGTTATAGCTTCGGCATTTAAAGTCGGGTTTTAAAGTGTGATACATCGATTTTTTGCCTTGAGGATACCAGTATTTCATAAAAATAGGCGACCCCTACGTTCGACAACCAAAAAAATAATAAAAAAAATTCTGCTGGTTTTATCGAAAAACTTCCTTAGCAAAAGTTTAATGATTTTTGTGAGCTTTAATTTTCTGACATTAGGGTGGTAGCAACTGAGATCTGGTGGGTAACTATTAGAACGGGATACTTGACTGTAAATGCCGACCCCTACGTTTGTGAAAAAAAATATTTGTTTTAAACCTTCTTGCAAAAATAATTTAGATTGGACGGTGTACGCCGACTTTTTTTTTGAGGTACGGTTTACTATACAGTATCGCACCCATATATGCAAAAGTGTTATTTTTCCAGCTCCTCGCACATTTTCGGATAGGTTGAGAGTAAAAACTAAGATCTGTGTAAAAATTAGGTTTCACGGTGAAAATCGGCCAGGCCGTTTACAATTATGTCCTCAAAATTACCCTAAAAAAGGTTCATGAATTTATCTATCTATATGTGGTTACACAATGAAAATGCAAACATTTTTCTTATACAAACTTTTAACCCTCTCATGACCGTTAGTAGTGCTGTAAAATCAAAATTTGTGTCAAAACTAAATTTTTAATATCCCTTATTTAAGTTTGGAGATCTGTAATACGTGTAATCTTCATGATATAGTAGGAAATTTAGCGTAGATTAAAACCAAAATAAGTTTTTTTTTAATATTTCGGCCCTTTCACGACAGAAAGGCCAAAAACTGATTATGAGTTATAGATTTATTACACATGCTCACTAGAAAACCATGTGAATCTTCCATTTTGGGTATAGGATGTGTTCAGCGAACTTAAGTAGAACACTACGAGGTACATTTTTGTGGAACTATTTAACCCTCTAACTCTTCAATTGAAGGGACTTTTTTGGTCCCGTTTTAAAAAGTGGCAAAAAAGGCCCGTAACTTGCAGAGCCAGAGGGTTAGAATTATCCACAGAAATGTTCCCCGTAGTGTTTTATACAAGTTTGCTGAACACAGCCTATACCTAAAATGGAAGATTCACATATTTTTTTTATTAACATTGCTCCAAAAGAATATATAAAATTTAATAATACAGAAAAAACCTTATACTTTTTGTAAATAAGTTTATTGGGCTCTTGCCTTTAAATAAAAATCATGATATGTATAAGCAGTTCAACATGGCAACATAGTCGTGATAATTGTTAATGAAGTCAAATTTCTTATGAATATATCATAATCTCCGTGATAAAGGGGTTTGGGTGTTTCTCCTAAACTAATGAAGATGGATAATTGAAATTTGGCATGTAGCTTCGTTTTGGGAAGAGAAGAAAATTAACCAAAGGATTTTTGGCTATTCGAATTTTTAAGGTGTATAACGGGGATGAGAAGTCTCAGAAAATCGATTTTCGAACGTAGTTTTTGGTGGATAGGATGGGGAGGGGCAAATATGTTACATATTTTTTCTAATTTGAGGTCTCTTAACAAGAATCTAAAGCCAAAATACATCCGCAAACAGAAAGTCGGTAGTGAAAGGGTTAAATGACAATGGATTTTTTTTTTTATTTGTATTAGTGTCAACTTATGGTAATGAAATATTCATATGTATGACCTAAATTCTTAACGGTTTCATTGACAACATAACGGCGCGAAAACGCCGGATTTAATTGGATTAACATGCGAACAGATGGGTGTCGCTAGATCTTCTGATAATGAATATATCTGCTTTATACTTATATATCGATGTGTTACAATCGGAATGACAAACTGATATCACATCATATCTGGACTAAAAAGATGGTATAAATATATAAAATTTTATACTCAATCATTTTTTTTTTTTTTCAATTTCCCAAGAAGTGGTTTTTGTGCTTAAAATTTCATAAATTCAGTGACATTAGAAGGTTAAATGAATGTCTCCTACTTCTTTAAAGTAAAGCAAACTAATTATTTATTTGCTGGGTTCTTTAATATTTTTGTAGAAATAAATTCAGTTTATTTCTTTTATATTTGACCTTTATAATTTCTGACTATTTATGTAATAAGTTAACATGAAATTTATGATTTTTTTTTTTTTCTTTCGCTGTTAAGTGGTTTATTGGGTCAATGTGTGGTTTTGTGAAAAATTATATGCTTCAACAAGTTTAATGATCAAATTTGTCTTGTTTTTTTTTTTTTGCTTGGAAAACAAAATGATTAAGAAAATAAATTAATTTGTTTCCATAAAAACAAAACAAAAAAAAAAAACACAACAAGAAGAAACAAATTTTAGTTATGGCCAATATAAAAAAAAAAAAAGTTATTTCTTTTATGGCCTGTCTATAAAAAAGCAAGTGCTAAAATATTTGGCAAGTGAAAGTTAGAAAGAAATATTTAGACATGTTCAAATTTAATATTGTTATGAAAATTAAATTTTATATTATTTGCAAACTGTAATAATATTCTTTAACGTATATTTATGTGTATTCACAAAAAGAATGCTGTTACATTAAAGCTTTTAGGCCACTTGGTATTTTAACAACAGTTGCTGTTTTCTGTGCTGTTGTTAATTTCAATTACATTTTAATTCGGTTAATTTCACTTTAATAGCAATTAGTAGATTAAATTATAGAAAATGTTTTCCTTTTGTGTTAATTCTCGTTAAATAGTGTTGTACGCACAGAAGCAGAAACAGTCATTAATCATAGAAACTTACGAACAACAATAGGCCGACCACAAAATATCCATTATATCTGCGTTTTTCAAAAAAAAAAAAAAAAAACCAAATATATATAGTATATACAACATCCCTTTAAATGAAATGAAAAATTTGTTAAAAACAAAAAAAAATATTTAATGGTAAAAGATAAATTTGATGTGCAAAAAATGATAACAATAAAAAATAAATATTTAAATTAAAGTTATATAAAATGGCAACAATATTTGAAATATGTCAGGAACTCTGCCCTTTTGCATTCTGTATACAATAATTGTATATATTTTTGTTTAAGTAAGGAATTTTTTAATATTCAAAAAAGTGATGAGGGTAGGTATGTATCAGTGTATCATTCCACTTGAAACACATCGAAATAGGGCTCACTATAAAGTACAACACTATGTTATGTGGTGTGGATATAATAACCCAGCAAAATTTTGGTAATGTGTGGTTATTACCAGGCATATAAGCTGGTAATACACACACAGAAAACCGATTCGTAGTTCCAACCAAATTTTTGGCCAACCGAATTTTTATAGTTCCAGGTACAATCACTTTTAGTTATTTTTAATACCATTGTAACTACCGAAATTTATTTACAATTTTTGAATTTTTGTTGTGTTAATAGATTACTTTAAAGTTTGTGGATTATAAATTCTATAAATAGAAAAACACGTTCCACAAAATTTATTTAAAAATTAAAGTTTTTTTGTCGCTAACTGGGATCGAACCCCCGACCCTCCGCTTGTCACCACATTGCTTTCCCTCTAAGCTAAGCTCTATTTAAATTTTTTCAGTCAAATTTCAAATTTGAATTTCTTCAGGTTTGAATATTTTGTCTATAAATAAAATTATATCAACAACAGAAAATCAGTTGTATCTTTTAATTTGAATAAAAAAAAAATTTTTTTTAAAATGTATATCGCGAACTGGGATTGAACCGGCGACCTTCCGTTTGTCAGCCCATTGCTTTTCCTCTAGGCTAAACTCGACATAAATTCTTTGTGTCAAATTTCAAGTTTGAATTTCTTCATGTTGAAAATTTTAATATTTTGTTTTTGAATAAAATTATATTCACAACAGAAAATCAATTGTGTCTTTTAATTTGAATCAAGAAAAAAATTATTTAAAAAAAAAAAGTAATGCCTTGGTTGAGGTTTGAACTCAAATCTCTAAGGCTATAAGGCTGTGTCTCTACCTCCTGCGCCACAGATACTTACGTTTAGTTGTTGTCTAGCTTAGAATTTATTAAACGTATGAAACGAAAAAATATGATAGATTCCAAAATTTTATTATGATAAATAAAATTTCTGTTCCTTGTCTCAATATATTATTACAATTACCAAAATAATGTAAATTAATGGTTAAAGCTACTAAAGTTAAAAAAAATTTTAAATTGATTGGAAAAACTAATACTTTGGATAGAGTGATCGATTTTATTGAAACACAACTGATACTAAATTGTTGCTGCCGATATTTTATTCAAATGACTAAATCTTCGATAAATTGGTGGTTGTTGGTATTGAAGGTAATGTGGCAGTTGGTAATTTTTGAATATTGGTTAGAAAAGCCAATGTTTTGGATAATGTGACAGTGTTTTGGTTCATCATATATATTTTTTGTTCACAAATAAATATAACTTTCCTGATGATGAATTTTAAATAACTGCAATTAAAATTATTGAATGATGAAAATATTTCGTTGGTTCCGATAGAATTCCAACCAATTTATTTTCTGTGTGTACATCAAACCCCTTAAGCTTGCATTAGTTCGGTCCCTTACACCTTACCCTTGAATTATTTCCGATACCATATTCAGACATTTGGATGTTTAGTTTGTATAAAAAATTGGGTTTCCTATAAAAGTTTACAAATTTGATGTTTTGTTAAAAAATCGTGAATTTAAAATTAATATTGGGTATAAAAAATTAAAATAAAATGTTTTTGAAAATTCCTCAAAACAACATGTTACTAGCTAAGCAGTTACCTCGAAGGACAGCCCTTGTTAAAATAATAAGTTTTGTAGGGCAAAAGTAATAAGTTACCTTACCTATATCGTCCCAGTGTAGAAAATCATTACCAGATATGTGGTTATGTAACTACATACCCGGTAATGGTAACTAATTGCTTTTTTTATTACTTTCCTTATTACTTTTGTATGGCGATGTCGCGAAAAATAATGAGCTAGCATCCGAAAAATCAAAAAAATATTTCGTTACTTATCTGCTTACCAGTATTGACAGAAATAACAATTCTAAAAATAGATTTCAAAAAAATTTACAAAAACAAGCTAGAACAATAGTTTATGTTTAAAATAATGATGAAAATAAGTCGTCATTAGTAAAGCGTTATTTTGAAATTATATATTTTAAAATAATGCAGAAAGTTAGTCGGTGTCATTACTGGTAGTCCAAAAAATAATGATACGTCATTACCGTTTTTACACAATAAACAATAGAGAAATTTTTAGCAAAAGAAATTTTGAATAAACTTTTTCTAAATTATTACAAAATTAACAAAAACATTCAGTATTCTTGTAATATTTATGGTGAAAACAAAAAACAAAATTATACTCTAGGAATACAATGTTCATCAGGAGCAACAGTGGGGTGCAAAAGTTAAATAAAAGACACTTTCACAATGAATTAATTGATAAAAGATATTTAACCATATCTATTTATATAAATACATTCACAAAAAAACAAAAAGAGTTCGTGAAAAAGAAGTCCAGTTATCGGCCAAACTTTTGATTATTCCAATCAAAGGCTATGTAATTCTCTCACTCCATGTTAACAGTTTGTGCCAGCCAACGGAAAGAGGCTAGTTTTAAGAAAAAGCTAAGAAAAATTAATACATTTTAAGGCAAAAATACACGTTCAATATTATTGATCAATGTTTTTAAAATCAAACAATCAATAAAAAGTATTTAAAAATAAAATGTTCTGATGAGTTGTTTTTTTGAAAAATTGATCAATAATATTGAACGTGTATGACCTACTTTATACTTAATTTATAATAAATATGACGAAATCTAACAGTAGCAACAATAAAAAAATAACATTACATCATTAGAAATGCGCGAAAAAGATAAATTTCTTATTTGCAGCCACCTTTTCTATATTTTTTTTCACTAACTGAGAGAATTGCATACTCTTTATTTTAAAAACTCTTTGTTCCAAGTCAAGTTTTTATACAAATTCAAAGTTTACATATGTTGTCTTATAGCTGAAAATATGCAAATTTCGATACTACTGTTGTATTGTTACTTGTATCCTTTTTGCTATCGAATGCTTATTTTTATTTTCGCCTACAGCATAAATGGCTACAGCCAGTTTTGCGGCATTCGACTGCCGCAAAACCAGTTAACAGATTATCCCAAGTTTTAAATTTTTTTTTATTTTTTTTAAATATGCCCACAAAAAAAGGCAAACTTGTTTATTTGTTGATATAAAATATTATATGTATAAAGTTAAATGAGCAGTTAAGTAGGAATTATATTTCATAACTTTTTTAAACAAAAACAAACATTGAATATTAATATAAAATTCAAATAGTGAAAAAGGAAAACATTAAACATACAAATACACACCTCTGCACACAAACACACATGCTGTTTGTTGCAAATTTCATTATTTCTCTATATTTTATAGAACACAGAACAATAATAAAGAAAGAAAAGAAAATCACTCAGACATACCATATAAATGTGGTTGTATTGGTGATTGCTGTTGTTTTTGTTGTTTGTTATGTTGTTCTTTTGTTTCCTTGAATGATATTTCCGTTTCCGCTTGTTTGTTTGTATTATAACACAAACCTCTTCTGGTGTAGGGTGCTGTTGATGTTATTTATTTACCCGATGAAAAATATTCATACATGTTCGAATACTTTCATAATATGAAATGAATATTGAATACAATATATTCATATGTATGGACAAATATTGACATATATGGAAGTAAGTAGATGGGATTCCATTTATGCAAAAGATATGAACATATATGGAAGTATATTTAATTTCATATGAGTATAATGGATGCACATCTGTATATTAGACCTACTCATATTCCATGGACAGAAAAGAACAAAAAAAGTGCCCCCCTCAAAATTTACATTGGTTCGTTTTATGATGATTGCCAGAATATTTAATTTTTCAAAAAGATATTTTGTTTAGTTTTTAAAGAATTTTCCATTTCAGCTAAAAATTTGATCCAGATCAGTGGGAAATATGTATTAAATTGGCAAAATTCCAAATTATTTTAGCAAAACTATGAAATTCTTGTCAAAAGAAAAATGTTGTTTAGAACAAACTTTTTGCACCCAATTGAATTTCTGGTAAAAAACGATATGAATAAGGTATATGAATTTTAAAAAAATACTTGAAACACATATTTACTTAAATTGACTAGAGATTTAGATGTGTTAATTTGACATTTATGCCCCGATTAGACAGAAAATTTAATCTCTTAGAAGTCAGTTTAATAAAGCAATAAACAAGTAGATGAAACAATAATTTAAACTTTTTGATTAACATTTAATCAAACTTTTAATTTAGTTACTATTTCTAAACGACTCTGTATTCATACTACTAATTCTAAGCAACGGTTTTTTTTTATAATAGTGACTGTAGGCAGCACTAAAATCACACACACAGAGTCCATGCTCACAACGTCCACAACTTCCATGTTCAGCATGTGCCGGATCGCTATCGACGCCACCTTGATATTTTAAACTGACAAAGTAAAACTTTTAACTGTGAAGTCAATCTTTTAACTGTCAAAAATGGCATGTGTAAACGATGAAGACTAAAAATTTGGATTAACTTTACTCAAATAGATTAATGTCTTTGCCTAAACGAGCTATTAAATTGCAAAACTCTCACAAGGAAAGACTCCCAACGCGGACTGGTAGATCTTAAAGAGCTTGTGATAACAAATGTTGTAGAGGAAAAAAATTTAAAGGACACGAATTTTTTTTAGCTGCCTAGTCTCATATTTAAGGGTTAATAAATGCTGTAAAAAATAGGCCCATTTTTTGTGTTTTCGGTTTACTTATATACATTAGGGTCTCCAACCTTGTATGGAGCAAAAAAAATGTCAGTTATTGTCTAGGCCCCCCCCCCTCAAAATATGTATTTGAGTGTAAAACAATGTCTCCCAAAAATTAGGACAGTCGGATAAGAGGAACACGTGCCTCAACGACCCTGAAGTTTGAAATACGATTTACAAGGCGAAAAAATCACTTTTTGGCCTTCTTTCAAAATACTGGCCCTTTAGTAACCGTATTTTTAGAAAATGTAAATAGAATCATAATCTAGACTGAATTATCTTTCTGCTAATGTATAAAAATCCAAAATCGGTTGGAAAATATTTTAGTAATTGGAATTTCCTCAGACCATTGTAGGGTTAAAATGAGATAAATTATGAAAATCGTAAAAAATAAAATATTTTTTTTCAAAAATTTACAATGTTATACTCTAGTTTCATTTCTAAGATCCACAAATATTCATATAAAATTTGTTGTCTCTCTTGGCTTATGATAACCTAATCCCAGGTATGGCCAAAGATGGGATTTGTTTTTTTTATAAATTTGCAAAACTCTATTTTTGAGTTTTTTTAAAATTTTGTTCAACAAAATAGTGTAAAAAGTGGTCAACGTATAGGGGTTTATTAAATACACCTTAGAGAATAATTCTACTGAAAATTACACATATCCCTCTTTTAACTTAACAGTGACGGCGTTTTAAATTTGAAAATTTTAGAGATAAGTGTGATTTTGGCCAATAATTTAGATAATTGTATTAATTTTTGTGTTTTTAGCCAGCTGGAACAAAATCACTTCCGATTACCTTTAAGCCTGATACAAGAGTTTGTTTTCCGAAAATTTTGTAAAACTCCGACAACGTTAACCCTTTCTTTACCAAGTTCAAAGGTGAAATTTTTGAAATTTTTCGATTTTTCTTGGAAATATATCAAAACAATGTGTTGTTTCTTGCGGAATTTGGTAAAAGTTGTCCAAATAACTCTGTTAACACCAAATTTTATACATAGTAATTCTAGAAAATGCTTAATTAAAAGTTTTTATATCGATTTTCATGTCAAATGACACTTTTTTACATTTCAAAATTTTTTTTTTCTAGAAAATGCTTAATTAAAATTTTTATATCGATTTTCATGTCAAATGACACTTTTTTACATTTCAAAAATTTGGGGTCATTTTGACCCCATGTGCCTATAAGGGTTAATTTCTAATTTTTTTATTACCATGTATAAAATTTGGTGTTAACAGAGTTATTTGGACAAATTTTACCAAATTCCCAAGAAACAACACATTGTTTTTTATCCTAATTTTTTGGGAGACATTGTTTTACTCCCAAATACATATTTTGAGGGGGGGGGGGCAGACAATAACTCACAATTATTTTTCCTGGAGCACCTTAATATACATATATATTTGTTTCAAAGTAACTATAGGAAATTTTGGTGTCATAAGTAAGAAAGGTGTCTTAGAGGCCTATTTACCAGTATATAAAACATGCTTCAACATGCTTCAACATGCTTATTTGTTTATTCGCTAACACAAAACATTAAAATTTTAGGTAGTTTTGTATGGGCATGCATACAGGTAGGCGTTTCGGCTTTTTTCGATATTCGGCCTAGAATTTTCGTTCATACTATTAATGAATCGATTTCATTAATCTGAATTCATTGATTTAATGAAAAATGTTCATAGAATTAATGAAAAATGTATTAATTTAATGAATTTTTTCATTATATATTTTCAACTAACCCGTAAGATATGCTATAATTTTTATAAGGGTTTTGAATTTGCTAATCACTAAAATAGATATATGTTCCAATAATGAATGCTAGGGTTGCAAAATAAAATTATTTAAATGTAAAGGTCCAAATAATGACATCATTTTGTTTTGGTTATTAAGATCAATCGGTAACGCGTTAATGTTTACATTCTGGTGATTGCGGGTTCAAGTCTAGTTCAGGGAGAAGTCAGAAACGTTATAAAAACAAAAAAGAAATATGTACATGTACAAATAAAAATTAATAAAATAAAAATAAGCAATAAATAAAAAAACGCAAAAAAAAATATATTTTTTCAATTAGTTTTCATTTAATGAATACGTTTCATTGATTTAATGAACGCCTTCTTTGGGGACTTTTCAATGAAAAAAATCATTGGATTAATGAACAAATTCATTAATACTATGCACAAAATTCTATCAGTGTAGACAAGAAATAACAAGTTTAGTACAAAAATTTGTGTCTACATATTCATTGCGTGATGCTGCCGTGCCAGTGAGACAACGGGTTGGTCGAAGTGCCGAAAATATCGGTGCCCTTCAGGCGTCCGTAGCAAACGATCCAAATCAGTCGATTCCGCGGCGTTCTCAAGAACTGGGCATCGCCAAGACCACTTTATGGCGAATTTTGCGTAAAAATCTTGGTTTTGCCCCATACAAGATCAAGCTGACTCAAGAATTAAAGCCAATGGACCATTTGACGCGCCGTACGTTATTTAAAAAGAAAAGTGTCGCGGTACTATTTTGTATGGGAGCTTTCTTAAAAAACGTATTTTCCTTAGTTGTCCATTAAGGTTTTATTTTCCTATATCATGTTATATATTTCCATAAAGCTTATTAAAAACTGCATTAACTAATGCAGAGAGATATGGCATCTTTTATAACAACCAAAAAAGGTACTTGGGAAAAACTCTATTTTTCACAATTTTTGTATGGCGATATGTCTGAAATTTATGAAATTTAAAATTTTTACACAACCGAAATGTACTCTCAAAAAGAAAAAGTTTGATCCCCATATTGAATATACTAAGTAGTCAGGGGTTCCCAAATCTTTAAAAATATAGACCTTCGGGAAAATTCGTCTCAAACACGAAGTAGACTGAATATCGAAAAAAGCCCAACAAATATATGTGAATTTGGCCCTTAAACCTGTATACGTCCCCATACAAAACCAGCTAAAATTTTTATGTTTTTTGTTATGCTATAAACAAATAAGCATGCTTGAGCATTTTTTTTATACTGGTAAATAGGCATCTTAAATATACCAAAATTTCCTATAATTACTTTGGAACATTTGAAATAATCCGAAAAAACTAAAAATTGGGCTATTTTTGACCCCGTTTTTTAACCCTTCAATATGAGATTGGGCAGCAAACAAAATGTTTCGCCTCTACAACATATCCGAAGCTCATTAAGATCTGCCGGTCCGCGTTGGCAGTCTTTCCTTGTTATTGGTCCTAGACCCACCTTGTAGGTCTACCGATCGGCTCAGAATTTTTTTTTATTTCGATTTAACGATGTCCGTCCGTCCGTCTGTCTGTCCATGCATTCTTGTGCGCACTCTACAGGTCGCAAATAGTAAGATATTTTGATGAAACTTGGTGAACCGACTTATGTCGGCCCAAGGACAAAATCTATTGATTTTGGTTAAAATCGGTCTATGTTTAGACCTAGTGCCCATATAAGGGTCCTACCAAAATTATATTGTTTATACGCTGCAGGTCGCAAATAGTAAGATATTATGATGAAACTTGGTACACCGACTTATGTCGGTCCAAGGACGAAGCCTATTGATTTTGCTTAACACCGGTCCATTTTTAGACCTAGTGCCCATATAAGGGTCCCCCCAAAATTGGCTTGGTTACACGCTGCAGGTCGCAAATATTAAGATATTTTAAAGAAATTTGGTTTGCTGACTCACATGATCCAGACAAAAAAGCCGATAGATTCTAGATAGAATCGGTCCATATTTGGACCTATCGCCCATATGGGCTATATTTACGATTTTCTCTTCTTTTATAATTTTATAGAAAATTTTGACACAAGTCCCATTTTCACCCATTCGAATTTCGGATCCAAACAGTACTTGGCTCTTAACCAGACTGGTGTAGGGTATTGTATAGTCGGCATGCCCGACTCTAACCTTTTTACTCGTTATTTTGGAAAATGTATTTCTAGAACATTTATTTTTGGTCCTGTCAGCGTAATGCAAATGTTATATAATTTGTTTCTCAGTACTTTTCTGATGCTTTGGTATTGAAAAAGCACTTCCTGCCACCACTTATACATATATGCATGTAGATTAATGATCGTATAAAAACTATATATGATCATATATGAACATTTTTCACCGGGTACTTATTTTCACCACTTATACAATATTATATTTCTCTACCATTGTTTGATGATTTCATTATTTGCAATGTTTCTTCATTATCAGCACAAGCGCCAACAACACCACCCGATCCAGCAACATTGCTGGCACTACCACCCTTTCGTGTTTGATAACGAAATGACATGTTCAAATTAAAAATATTTGCTGTTTTCATATCTGCCTCAACTTGTGTGTATATTTTGCTATCACTGCCACTTCCACTGCCGCCGCTACCGTTATTGGTCACATTGTTGTTTTTACTGCCAAATATAAGAGCCTTTTCATCTTTGATGCCCAAGTACAATGTGCGTGTTATCAGAATGTACGCAATACAGAGTATGCCCAATGGTAATACCAACAATATTAGATCCAAGAAAATATTATAAGAACGTTCATAGCCCACAGCTTCTCTAGGCCATTGTTCACGACATTTACGTAAGCCTAAAAAAGCAGAAAACAAGGGTATTAAAACATTAAAAATAAGGATATTAAATCATTTGCAGTAGATAATATATCGATGGTCATGAATTGACAAGTCCCAACTCACAGTTTTTATTTTTCAAAATATTTAATGATTTCTGTTGAATGAAGAAGTCCTTCGGCATGCTTTACTTTATAATGAAAAATCTTAATTATAAAATTATTACTGAAATTTGTAACTCATAATATTCATTGATATTTCCAACAGAAAAACAAATTTTAATTACATACTCATAATTGCAGAATTAACGCTATATTTTGCTCATTAATGCCTTTGGAAATTTTTCAATCTCGCAATTTTACAACCACATTAATAAAAAAAAGTATATATATGACATTATCCTTCCTTTTTGCAATCAATATAATTGATGAAAGCGTTAATGGTCTTTTATAACAAATAAAATAATTAACAATATATTTTAATCCCTGAACACGTAGGTAAGCAATTTGCACATCAATACGGCGTAGGTACAGTGATTTTAAACCAGAAAAAATAGTAAGCATTAGCATTTTTAAGGTGTGTGCTTTTAAAAAATATCAAAAATATATTATTTTGTTAGTCAAAACTTTGTGGAAAAAACTAAAAAAAAGTTTAGCTATGAAATCTTATTTTAGAATACCTGCAAAAGTTTTGAATTTAATAAATGTTCGCTGCTCAAGCCCATTTGTTTAGCTGATTAAGAACACATCGTATATCCGGTGGACTCTTTCCAGCTTATATATTTTCCAGATATTTATATATATGCTAATTACTTAAGTGGACTAATTAATTGATGGTTTCATTAACATTGAATAGATATAATTTGTAATGAGATTTTTTTACCATTTTTTAATTAATGAAAATGGTTTTAATTGATCTGCTTTCATTGGTCAAATGATGCGAAATATGTATTAAAGAAATGTGCTAAATTGTATTGTCACATAAATTAGTGTAAAAAAAATAATCACCCAGATCTACAACATTTGTATAATCGGAGAGTGGTCTTTCCCGAGCTTTGCAAATATTTTGTCTGTTTTGCGCTATCTCGCTTAGTTTTCGAGGTACTGGGCATTTTGTAAAATGGCGAATTCTTAAAATGGCCTGTATCTCAAAAACGAACAATTAAGGAATTCATATGGGTTCTATCCGACTTTCATAGGAGTAATAGAAAATAGGAGAAATAGTAAGAGACATTAATTTTTCTTTAAGGGCTCAATCTCACGTTTAAGGGTTAAAAAGTAGGATCAAAATCTAACTGAATTTTCTTTGAAAATATGCATGAAATTTACGAAATTTAGAACTATTTATTAACATGCCTTAAAATGAGCGAGAAAATAAAAATATTTATACCCATATTGCCCATGTCCTGGACCCAGGGTAACCACTGTGAAATATTTGTGAAAAAGGCGCAATTGGAAAAGTCGTCCTAAACGATGATGAATATCGAAAAAAGTTCAGACACCCCTCAGTTAAACAAAATAGACACTATTATATATAAATTTGAACTAAAACCAACAACAAATTCCTATTCAAATGTATTTTAGAAAGAACTAATAACTGAGTAACAAAAAAAAGTTGGATATGCACGGTATACCAGTATACCAAAAGAGCCAATATGTCTAATTTTTTTCGAAATTCAAAAAAATAAATTTAAAAAATAAAAAATTGCTTAATTTTTGACACCACTTTTGAAACCCTAAACATGAGATTGAGCCGCTAAAAAAATACCTGTACATGTTTTTTCTCCTCTATCACATATCGGAAGCGCATTAAGATCAGAGAGTAAGCGAGATAGGGCAAAATGTTTGCTACTCTGCAGTATTAGCACACTCCGATAATATAAATAGACCAGGAGCGGGAGCCTTCGCGAGAGATCGATTTTTATAGAAAAACCGCAGGGTGAGATTTAAAATTTTTTTTTTTAACAATTTACATGATAAAACAAATTTACGCGATTTAATTTCTATTATCACACAAAATGAAAAAAGTCACTCTGTGACTGTTTTATCAAAATTAATCCCTCGACATCGCTCCCAAACGTAACGCATTTATTTTATTTGAGAATTTTTTTAATTTAGTTTTTTAAAAATTTTATCACTTTCACCCCATCAAGCAATTCTTTTTTTTTTTTTGATGTATTGTAATTTGCAATTTTTTGCTCCATACTCCGGGGACATTTTTTCGATCCGCAGTTTACTATGGAGACATTTGGATAGTTTGAGGACTGTCCTCAAACTCTTCCTAGGTCTTGTTTGGAGACATAGTTTGGACACATTTTTGGCTATATATATACCCAGTGTCGAAAATCATTACCAGATATGTGGTTATGTAACTACATACTTGGTAATGGTAACTAGTTACTTTTGTTATTACATTTCTTATGAGTTATGGTTACACACCAGCATACGAAAAATCAAAAAATATATCGTTTCCTATGTGCTTACCAGCACTGACAAAAATAATGAGTCTAAAAATAGATTTTCAAAAAAATAAATTATATAAAAAAAAATATTTTTTATTGTATTTTGTTTTTTAATAAAATTTGCTGGTGCGGTAATCGAACCTGGGTCTACAGATTGCCAGTCAATAGCTCTACCATCTGAGCTAAGTCGACATGTAATATTTAATAGATAAAAACATAATTGACCTGCTGCACACAAGTAAGCTTACTCGCCAACATACAAAAAATCAAAAAATATGTGGTTACATATATCCTTACCAGTGTTTAAAAAATATTGAGTCTAAAAATAGATTTCAAAAAATTTTCAAAAAAATCTAGAAAATTATTTTCTCTTTGAAATAATGATAAAAATAAGTCATTATCAGTAACTCATTATTATATGTTTTAAAATAATGCAGAAGGTAAGTGGGTGTCATTTGTGGTAGTCCAAAAAATAATAATATGTCATTACCGTTTGCACACTGGGTATATATGCCACAGGGTGACATTTTTAGTTTTTTTTTTTTTTAACAATTGAGTCTATGTGTTCACAATATAAATAAAATCGGAATACTTTTGGTAAAAGTTGTGGCGATTTCCCACAGAAACAAGTTGAGTTGGCTAAGTTGTTGCCCATTACTTCTTATATCCAACCATCAATTTACATTATAGAGATCGGAGTAGTAGTTAAGATGTTGCATACTTATAACGAATCTTTTTTCTATCCACTCCACTGTGCGATGTGGTGTGTTGTGTGTGTGTGCGGTATTGTCAGCACTTATCGCAATAATAAAAAGTCTACATATAATACAATATACTTATTTATGTTGTTATTGAAAAGGCATGAATAATGCAATTTTTCATTGAAAAAAGCAAACTGAAAATATTATAAAAGAAATTCACATATGGGATCAAAAGAATGAATGGAAAAGTTATTTAAATATTATGTATCGTTCGTCGGGTAGGTAGGGAAATACCCAAAGCATAGCATTATTATGCCCATAATTTGAAGCAATAAATAGCTACCATGTAAGCGAACAAAAACTAGTAGGTACACAGATATGTATGACGTATTCGTTGATATTACGAGAATCAGAAAAAATCTGGCTTAAGTCTAGTAAGAAGTATAGCTAATTTCCCAGCAAAAATATAACAATGACAGATCATTACCATATAGACTTTCAAGCATAGTATATATTTTGCATTACTTTAAAGTACAAAATAAAGATTTACTGATGATAAGTTATAGAAGTACTCATACGCACTTTCCAATTTGTCACTTTCTGGTAATTAATTATATTATTACCGATTTAGTATTTTTTTTTTTTTTTTTTTTTTTAATTCATGTCTATTTGGCATTAAGTGCTTTTCGATACATTGTAAAATACGCATGAATAATTACATAGCTCTACAAAATAAGACAATATTTATAAGTTGCTTTAGATTTAGCATAATTGAGAGGTGCTTATTTCGAATCTGCAACCAGTTTATTAAAATTAATTTATAATTTAGTAACTTTATCTCCAAAAAGGAAATCCTTTACACAGTTTAAGCTTAATTCCATGTCCTATTTTTCGAACTTAAGTGTGTATCAATATCTCTGTAACTTTTGTAAATATAGTCATTCAAATTGAAAATTTAATAATGGTTTAAGATTTTTTTGTTTTTTTTTTTTTAATTAAATATAAGACGAAGTCCGATTTGGAAAGAAAAGAGTCAAAAATTTATATATATGCTCAAAGAATTTTTTTAATTTATTTTCTTTTTTTTATTAATAAAAAAAGCTGTTTCGGTTGCTGCTTCTAAAAATATCTGTTCTAAACAAGTTTAATTATAGTTAAAAACGAGTAAAAAGGTTAAAGTTGGGCATGCCGACTATACAATACCCTACACCAGTCTGGGTAAAAGCCAACTAATGTTTGGATCCGAAATTCGAATGGGTTAAAATGGGGCTTTTGTCAAAATTTTCTATAATGTGAGTCAGCGTACCAAATTTCATTAAAATATCTTAATATTTGCGATCTGCAGTTTGTAACCAAGCCAATTTTGGGGGGACCCTTATATGGGCACTAGTTCTAAACATGGACCGATGTTCACCAAAATCAATAGGCTGCGTTATTGGGCCAATATAGGTCTGTGTACCAAATTTCATCAAAATATCTTAATATTTGCGACCTGCAGCGTATAAACAGTATAATTTTGGTAGGACCCTTATATGGGCACTAGTTCTAAACATGGACCGATGTTCACCAAAATCAATAGGCTTCGTCCTTGGGCCGACATAAGTCGGTGTACAAAATTTCATCAAAATATCTTAATATTTGCGACCTGCAGCGTATAAACAATATAATTTTGGTAGGACCCTTATATGGGCACTAGGTCTAAACATGGACCGATGTTCACCAAAATCAAACTTGTTCTTCCTTGGGCCAACATAGGTCTGCGTACCAAATTTCATCAAAATATCTTAATATTTGCGACCTGTAGAGTGCGCACAAGATTGCATGGACAGACAGACGGACGGACGGACAGACGGACATCGTTAAATCGAAATAAAAAAAATTCTGAACCGATCGGTATACTATAAGGTGGGTCTACGGCCAATATTTTTTGGTGTTACAAACGTCAGCACAAACTTATAATACCCTGACCACATAGTGGTGTAGGGTATAAAAATTCTAAGCCGATCGGTATACTATAAGGTGGGTCTAGGACCACATAGTGGTGTAGGGTATAACAACAACTATTGAATACTGCACAAGTAACTGTCAAACTGTTTTGAGTGCAGAAGACATGCTCGAACATGTCCAACTTTTTTGTTTTTCACTTATTATTTTTTGAACAGTTTTTACCACAGAACTTGTTTTGACATCATAAATAGTTTCCATCTCAAAATTATATTTCCTAATGTGTTTGAATTCCATATAACTTTTTTATTATATTTCTTTTTTCAGTATTTTGTAAAGAAGACTTGAGGAATTTAAAATAGAACAGTACACAATTGTACAACGTGCCTAATCATTTCCGGCAAAAAGCAGAAGAAAATTATGATTTTATTCACAATTTAATTATGAGCGACGAAGCACATTTCCAATTAAATGGGTTCGTTAATAGGCAAAACTGCAGGATATGGGCTACGGAATATCCAAGAGTAGTTCAACAGAGCCAATTACACCCACTTAAGTGTACTGTTTGGTGCGGTGTTTCACCAGAAAAAATAATTGGCCCATATTTTTTAAAAATGAACACGGTGTTCGATATCGGACAATGTTGGAAAACATTTTACCATCCGCAAGTATGGTTCCAACAGGATGGAGCCACAGCGCACACTGCAAGGGACACAATGGCTCTTTTACTTCAAACCCCTTCGGTAGTTTTTGGCCATCCTGTATATTCATTCGTGCAACAAAAAATGTGATCAGAAATACCACCTTTACCTCTTGACGCCCTTGTCTACCTTGTTGGCAATTACTTTTCGCTCTATAAAAAAATATATTTTTGTAATTGCACACTAAACAAAAAACAGATATGGAATATCTATAAAATTTTCTACAGCGGAAAAATTTCATTATTTCAGATAGTTGGACTAAATACGAGATAAAAAGTTGATTTTTTGCAAAAAAAAATTGTCAAAAAAGGCTATTTTGGATAATTTAGGAACAATTTGAATATTTTTTGCCCATTAATAAAATAGAAGAACTGCCAGGGTAACACATCTCAACCGCTTCCATATTGTTCGTTAACCGTTGCCCTTCAATACACGATTTTAATTGGCTTTTAGGAACACTGTAAAAAAAAGTTCCTTAATGCATTGGTGTTTGTTAGCAAAAATTGCAAATTTTGGGAATAGACCCCAGCAAAAAAAAATTGCAAGTAGTGCTTTAAAAACTACTTTTTTGAATACTTCACAAGTATCCGTTAGTGTATTTTTACTGCTTTTTTAGAAGTTATTCTAAACAACTTCAAAAAATCACTTCTTTCAGTGCTTCCCAAGTATCCGTTATTACATTTTTACAGCTTTTTTAAAAGTATTGCTTCTAAAGAGTAATTGCTCTAAAAGTGATCGTAAAAAGTGATTTTGGAATCATTTGGCATTTTCAAACAGAGGGTCCCGGGTTTAATTCCCGGCGGGACCAACATTTTTTTATTTTTTTTTTTTAATTTTTTTTTTATTCTATTAATTTTTTTTTTAATATTTATAATTAATTTATTTAAATTCAATATTTTTTAATTTTAAAATTTTTAAAAATATGTATATATAAAAAAAATGGTGAGAAATTGATTTTTATGTACCTGTAAAAATAGTACTGAAACCAATATTGAATTGGAGTGTACCTTTTGCACTTGTTTAATAAGTACTTTTATTGAAGAGAATAAGGAACAATATCTCGCATTAACAAAGTGGTGTTTCTTTGTCAACTTTCATATCAAAGAATAGCTCAGGGGTAGAGCTCAGCGACTAGCAATCGTGAGGTCGCAAGTTCGATAAAAAAATATAATTTTTTTTTGTGAAGAATTTTTTTTAAGTTTTAATTGGTGAAAAAGAGCTTTCTTTGCACTCGTTCAAAAGTACTGAAAAAATGTACTCCTCTCCTATGACAATTCAATGTTAAAATCATTAGTGTTTATGTTAAAAAAGAAGTAAATCTAGATCATTAACTGTAGTGCTTTTTCTACTGCTTCGCCATCTCTTTTTTTGCTGGGACTTTAATTGTAATAAAACAAAAGACAGAAGGTTAACATGGGGATTCTAGAAGACGTTCGTTCTCACACGAATGAGTGACTACATGTATTTTGTTTTTGTATTGCATGTATTTTGTTATTGTATTTTCACCTAAGGCTGGTTGTAATCAATAATTTTCGTAAACAATTTTGAAATTTTGAGATTTGCTGTATCTAAGTTTACTCGCTAAATAATGATATTCATATGAATACCGAAAATTCACTATTGGAAAATTTTCAATACCCAAATACCGATTTCTCAATACCGATTCGGTAATGGAAACCCGAATCGGTATTCCGATTTCTCATATCAAGAAAATCAATGACAGATTGTCAAAAAATTTCAACATTGAAGTGACATTTAATCACTAATTGTTGAGAATGTTGTCAATTTACTACGTTTTTCTCTGTTTCTAGCGTTTTATCTGTCACGATTTTTAATAATTTTTATAGATGTTCCGTTCGAACAAAGTGTACATCACTGTTTATGTGCTTACAAATTGTATTTCTTAATTGAATCAAGAGATTTATCAGTCTTGGTTGTTTTAACGTTTTTGTGATATTACAATTATATTAATTTTTGCATTAAAAAATACAAAAATTGTTTTTCCGGACTTTCCATATTGTTCTACCTCAAGTCCAAATTATAATATGACATTGTCATATTAGATTTTATTTGTTGTTACAATCATCGCTCATGAAACAATTGTATTGTTTCTGATATTTTTATATTTTATATATCTTTATTAGACATGGCATGTCAATATACTTGGTCAAAATCTTGAGCATTTTCCACTTTCCCAAGTTATTTTTGTCCAAACCACAAAAGAATCCATCCAAAAGAAAAACTGTTTGTTAATAAAGCAGAAAGTTAGACCATGAAAAGATATCCATAGATTTACTCGCAAATTCCGTATTTTGTGTCGAATTTGTTTATATCTTTTCGACTCATAACCTTCGTATTGGTCATAAAATTTCTTTGCTACAGCCAAGGGCCGTAGAGAGATCCTAAAGCCCGTATGACACTTGCTTAATTTTTCATTAGGTGTGTTTGGGTACTTTTCCAGTAAATTCCAGTAAAAATTACTCAATAACAAATTTACAGAGAGTAAGGCAAAACTTACTCTCAAAAAGAAAAATATCTGAAAATGTACGCAAACAGAAAAATTGTAAGAATTAGTAAAATACTGCTGCCAACTTCTTTTCTAAAAATATCGCTAAATCAAACTAAAAAATGATTAGAAAATATCTAAATTTAAAAAAAAAATAAAAAAGCGATAAATCCCTAAATTTCACGAACTTTTTAGGTCCTGTTGAAAAATTTCACAAAAATAGCTATATTTTTCAAACTTCTTAAAACTTTCTTAAAAAATTATTGATACATCGCCCAACTTTTCGAACTTTTTTGTTTTCCATAAAAATTTAACGATAAATCGCTGAATAATAATGATTCAAAAATTTTGTCAAGAAAATAAATGTAAAAAAATGCTAAGAAAATGTCTAGACTGTCTTAAAAAGAAAAATCGTTAGTTTTCCCGCTAATAGCTAAATTATATTTTATCCTGCTAAACGAGTTGAAATATCGCTAGATTTGCCGAGAAAATAGCTAAATTGGCAACAGTTATTAAAATAGCTGATTGCGAAATAAACCTATTCAAATTATTGGATTAATAAATAAAACCTAATAAAATGATCACTTACTTACTCCTTCCATCGTAAATAAGCTTATATTTAAATATTTTTTATTTTTACAAAAAATTATTTCAAAATTATTTAGACAAATGTTTTGTTTCTTTAATCATAAGTTTTAAATCATATTTTTTTTTTTACAAATTCTTACTAGCAAAAATTCATCCAGTAAAAACTTGTAAGTTCTCTGGTATTGAACTGTCACTTTACTCTCTATTTTTCCTCTCTCCTTACTGAGTAATTGTGTAAACAAACACCTTCCAGTAAAAACTTGTACAAATTTGTACGAATTTGTACATATTTTTGGGTACCCAAACACACTTATTGACTTGATATTGGAATGATGAAATGAAGCAACAAATATTAGAGAGAGTAAAAAATAAAATCTGTAAACAAATAAACAGTGATGCACACTTTGTTCCAAAAGAAAATCACCAAAAATTTGTTAAAAACCGTTACAAACACAGAAAAAACTCTAGTGATAAAGAAAAACTTAGGAAATTGATAACATTCTAGCCAATCAATAACTAAATATCATTTCAATAAAGTTGAAAATTTTTATAAATTTTTTGACAGTTAATGACAGATTTCCATAATATTTAAAGCTGCGTTTACATCTGCTCCGAAATCTCGAGATTTCGATATTCACCACTCTGAAAAAGCAATGAAGGAAAGCCTATAGAAGTTAAATTTTGAATAAAGTATACATATTAAGCGTAATCGTTTACTTACTACAAGTTACTACTTTTACTACAGCTGGAAAAATTCAATACAAAAAGTAAACAAAACTTTCCAATTGTAGTAAAAGTAGTAAGAATTTCGAGTAATCGAACACACTGATTTAGTTCTAATAAATACATTTTTACAAAAAACGCAGCTTTAGTATGGTTGTACTTTCTGCACTTATGTAATTTTCCTAACACCATAGATTTGCACTATTCCCAAATAATTTATCAATACAAATTAAAGATAGTTTCATATGGGCTTAAGGAGGTTAATATATGCTTCGTGGTACTAACTGCAGCTGGCATCTTGTAGCCAACTCATTTTACAGACATCAAAATCGGCTATGGATATTACTCCATATTAGTGCTACAATTGTAAAGTGCATCAGCAGGATGCACATCTGCTAATATGGCTAAAAACTGATTTTATCACGCCCCTCCAAAAAAAAAAAAAAAAATCTGGCATATGAAAGATAAAAATCTGTATAATGTCCTAAATAAAATCCCTCATGTCCCTCTGACTCCAGAGCAAATACAAAAAATCAAATTAGTACTATAAGTATGGAAAATTTCAACTTTTTAGGTGATCAGAGCGCTTCAGTAAGTTTTGAAAATACAAACACACACACACAAACAGTCCATCCAAAATGTTTTATACGATAGATTCCCTAACAACTTACCCTGTCTGCTCGTTGGTATCAATTGACTAAATATTGCAATAGGCGCCATACATAATATGCTGCCAAACCAAATGCAACCAATTATTTTATATGCATGATTTATGGTTTGCCATGTCCTTGAGCGTAGGGGATGGCAAATGGCATAGTAACGTTCACATGATATTGCCACCAGCGTCCATGATGAGACAGCAACCGAAGCAGCTGGAAAAAATAACAATGAAACAATAAGTCAAACGAAAGGCTTAACAAATAACTAAATTTAATCTAAACCTTTCAAAAATAATAGGACATTAATCTTGATATAAATTAAACCATTAATCATTTGATTTAAATCATATATTTATATACATATATTAGCAAAATAACATTTTTAAATATTTTGCTTGTCCTCCTGAAACTATTTAATCTATTTTGTCACTTTGCATTTGGTTTTCGCAATATTGAATAAAAATAAAGCCTCAGAAATAAGACAAGACATATTTCAAGAAAATCCATGGAGAAATACCGAAATAATATTTACAAATACTCAAATAATTTTAATTGGTTTTCTAAAGATTTACGAATTTTTTTATTTTGTTTTTTTATTTTATTTTATTTTAATAAGTCATCACCTCCATAAACAGATGTCTGCCTACAGTGGCCATGGCTACTAATATGTTAATTAAATGTTATTAAACAACATCAATAAGATTTATTTACATAAATGTTTTGCTGTTTATTTCTTTAATGCTTCGATAAATTTACAAATTCTATTTTACACACAGAAAAATAAAGTGCAAGCGACGTGTAAAAAATATTTTAATTGCTACAACTAATAAATTTGATTAAGATTAATGTCAAGTTGTAACTAAAACTAAGTTGATTTAAATGAATTTTGTTGCGAAAACTAGTATTCAGTTGCAACATGAGTATTAACCAAATATCTGTTGTGAACATGCAGAATTTTTCTGTGTGTATAATTTCTATTTTGAACTGTGTTGGCATTTGTAGAATATAGCACATAATTTCAATATACCAAAGGACAAGCATTTTGTATTATACTCGTATTTAGGGGCATACCAAATGCTGGATTTATATTTCTTAAATAATATTGTATAATATACTGGAAATAATGCGATTACTTAATTTACTACATTAGAACCAAATAAATTACAAAGAAATTTGTATAATTTTTCTTTGTTTATTTCTTAAGTAGGGCATACACGTTCAATATTATGGATCAATTTTTGATTGCTTACAAATTAATTGAAGGTCTGTAACTTATATTGAATGTTTATCAATTAAATTGAAAATTTCAAAATGTTTTGGATTTTTGTTTTTCAATTTCATATTATTGAAAAGTGTGTGGCCAATATTGAAATGCTTGTTTTTTTAATTTGTTTTTTGTTGTTGAAAAATAAATAAATAAAATGCAAAATGTTGCAGTTTTTCGTATGATGCAAAATATTGATCAATTAAATTTTAACTCATATTTTCTAATAACATTGAAAGTGTGTGTGAAAAGATCAACCAATCAGAACATTTTATTTTTAAATACTTTGTTCTGATTGGCTGATTTTAAAAACATTTATCAATAATATTGAACGTGTATGTTTGCCTTAAGGCAATTTATTTTGTATATTAATAGTAGTTAAAGGCAAACATACACATCCAATATTATTGATTAATGTTTTTAAAATCAACCAATCAGAACAAAGTATTTAAAAATAAAATTTTCTGATTGGTTTGATTTTTGAAAAATTTATCTTGATCAGAGTTGGGAGTAATTAATTTTTTTGTAATGATAATTACTTATTTTCATTACCTTTACATATACGTTATTGTAATGAAATATTTTTTCATTTCCATTACATTCAAGTAATTGTAATGGAATTAATTTTATTTTTCATTACAAAATAGACATAGATTTTTATTACAATTACTTTTACACAAAGGTAAATATTTTTCCTTTTTCGTGTCCTTTAATTTGAATTTATGGTATGCCGACTCGTCTCTGAAAGCATCTCAAATAACGAACAAGCTTGAATTTTGAGGTCCGAAGCTATAAAATTCCCCACATGTGTTTCTCGATCACAATATTTTATATGAAAATTGATAACTTTGCGTTACAAATAGCAATTAAAACAATATGTGTGTGTGGCACAAAAAGCTAACAAAAATCTCTGTACGACAATTTCGGTAATGAAATGATTTGATTAATTTTATTTTTAATTCAAAAGTTTATTAATACAAAGGATTTAATTTTACTGTCTAAAATAAGTATAACACAATTTTTAATAATTAATATATTGCGGTGGAGAACTATCGTCTCTGAGATCTACAAAGTGACTCATTTAAAATACATTTAGAGAAAACAAATAAAGTTGAAAAGGGAACACAAAATAAGGAAAAAAGTTACACCTATTTACTGGAACTTTAAACATGGCTCGCGATTACAATATAATGTCAAACATTGAAAATCATAAAAGATGAATAAAACTCCCATACAATCTCAACGAGTAAAAGGTTAAAGTCGGGCATGCCGACTATACAATACCCTACACCAGTCTAGTTAAATGGGTTAAAATGGGGCTCGTGTCAAAATTTTCTATAACGTGAGTCAGCGCACCAAATTTCATTAAAATATCTTAATATTTGCGACCTGCAGTTTGTAACCAAGCCAATTTTGGGGGGACCCTTATATGGGCACTAGTTCTAAACATGGACCGATGTTCAATAGGCTTCGTCCTTGGGCCAACATAGGTCTATGTACCAAATTTCATCAAAATATCTTAATATTTGCGACCTGCAGCGTATAAAAAGTATAATTTTGGTAGGACTTTTATATGGGCACTAGGTCTAAACATGGACCGATGTTCACCAAAATCAATAGGCTGCGTTATTGGGCCAATATAGGTCTGTGTACCAAATTTCATCAAAATATCTTAATATTTACGAGCTGCAGCGTATAAACAGTATAATTTTGGTAGGACCCTTATATGGGCACTAGGTCTAAACATGGACGGATGTCACCAAAATCAATAGGCTGCGTTATTGGGCTAACATAGGTCTGTGTACCAAATTTCGTCAAAATATCTTAATATTTACGACCTGTAGAGTGCGCACAAGATTGCATGGACAGACAGACAGACGGACGGACGGACAGACGGACATCGTTAAATCGAAATAAAAAAAAATTCTGAACCGATCGGTATACTATAAGGTGGGTCTACGACCAATATCTTTTGGTGTTACAAACATCAGCACAAACTTATAATACCCTGACCACATAGTGGTGTAGGGTATAATGACCACATAGTGGTGTAGGGTATAAAAACGGAATTTTTTTTTAGGGATCTGTAAAAATTATATTTGTATAAAAATTTTTGAAAAATGGAAAAAATGGCATTAAATAACAAAATCCAAGGAAATATCTGCCCTACTCATTACTATTTTGTTAACAGTGGAATTGTCAAATTAATTCACTGGTAGAGCAAAATGATTTTATGAAAATGATGATGCTTCATTAAAAAGGTTTGTTGTCAGAAGATTCCGAGTTTAACAAACAAATTTTATAGTATAAAATCGACTTTTTTTTTGTTTGCTTGTGAAAAGTTAATTTAAGACCATCTTCTCGTATGCCAATTTGACAGCCTGGGTTCAAATCACGGCAGGACAAAAAAAAATACACATAAACTTTTTTTAATTTTATTTTGGAAAATGTATTTCTAGACCACCTATTTATTGGTTTTGCCAGCGTTTTTCCAACGTCTAAAATTGTGTTTTCCCGGTGCTTTCCGGCGCTTTTTGTCTAATGTTGTTATAATTTTGGGAATGGAAAAGTAGCAAACAATATTGTTGTGTCAGCAAATTTTTAGTCGGGAGCGTGCTTACAAAAAGTTGGTAATTTCAGCAAAAGTTTTGCTAAAATCAATAAGACTTTTTGCTTAATAATAGTATACTGAAAAAACCCATCTTAGATGATCTTAAATAAAAAAAAATTTTGATATTTCTTTTAGTAATATACAGATTTATATAGTAATATTACAGCTTTTAAGAATATATAGATAATATACAGACTACACTTTTAAAAAAAAGTTAGTAAAAAAGTTTGTTAAACGCGTTCTGATTAAATTATTTAACTAATTTTTCTGTTATTTTCTCTAAAAAATGTCCTTACAAATAGGTAAAAATTCTGCTAAAATAACAGGAAATACTACATGTATTTGGGCCAGCACAATTTTCACCTATTTGTACGGACTTTTTTTGTGAGTGTACATTAGACCGTACCTCAAAAAAAAAAGTTTGCCGGCCACCCTCCAATATGAAGTATTTTTGCAAGGCAATTTCAAAAAAAAAAATTTTTGCCGAATGTAGGGATCGCCTTTTTCAATTTTTCGTTATAGCTTCGGCATTTAAAGTTGGATTTTAAAGTGTGATATATCGAGGAGATCAGTATTTTGCTATAAAGGAAAAATCCAATGAAAAAAAATTTAAAAAGGCGACCCCTACGTTCGGCAACCAATATATAAAAAAAATTTCTACTGGGTTTATCGAAAAACTTCCTTAGAAAAAGTTTAATGATTTTTTGCGAGCTTTAATTTTCTGACATTAGGGTGGTACATTAGGGTGGGAGCAACTGAGATCTGGTGGGTAACTACTAGAACGGGATACTTGAGGTCAAAATGTCCTTAGAGCAAAACACTGGTCTCCTCGAGAGTATCATACTTTAAGATCCGACTGTAAATACCAAAGATATAACGAAAAATGTAAAATGGCGTCACCTACGTTCGGCATAAAAAAATAAAAAAAAATTTTTTGAAACCTCCTTGCAAAAATACTTCATATTGGAGGGTGTACGGCCCACTTTTTTTTCCCCCTGTAAGGTGGTACGCTCTAGTGTACATACTAGGGTATTCAATCGATTAATCGTTAGTCGATTCATCGAACAATTCTGCTCAAAATTTGTTCGAACAATTTAAAATGTCCAAGTTTCGAGTAACGAATAATTTAGTACGATTAATCGATTAATTTTGAAATTTTATTCAAATAATCGATTAACCTTCGCACTCCTGAAACCCACCCGGGTGGGTTTTTTAGATTTTCAATAATCGATAACTTTACGATTTTTGGTCAAAACAAAAAATTCTTTCGACTCAGTGACTATTTTTTTTACTTTTGTCAGAAACTGTTAAGTTATTCAAGATTCGAATATTCTTTATAATTTTTTTCGATAGTTTTTCAATTTTTCTACGTTGTCGCCTGAAACCCACCCAGGGGACTAGTTTCAGAAAATTGTACGATTTTTATCACTATTTAGTATAAAAATCGTACAGAAAGCATAATTACTTTTTAAAAATATTGTTTTTATTTATTTATTATTCAAAATACAATAATATTTTGACAAATTTATCTAAAATTTATTATTCACTGTTAGTCCTTTTTTTAAGTACTTTGTTGATACAAATTACAAGAAGTTTGAACAAGAAATTATGCACATTTATGCTTATGCTTCACGGTATGTATAGTTAGCATGCGCGGTTCCAGCAATTAATATAAGGGGGAAAATCATACGCCACCGTAGACAAATACATTGAGTTGGACACTGAGGCGTATGATTTTTCCCCTTATATTAATTGCTGGAACCGCGCATGATAGTTAGCCATACTTTCTATAGTTTTTTGTTACTCTTCTTTTTTTCATCTCTTCTTCATTAACCCATTATGTAACCCATTATATGTTGGAGTAAATGCATTATTTTTATTTAAAATGTGTGTAAAATATGAAGAACCCACCCGGGTGGGTTTCAGTATACTTCGTATGTAAAAATCTTTAGGAGTGCGAAGGTTAATCAATTCAAATTTTATTCAAATAAATAATCAAATAAAATCCGTTTATTTATATTTTCATCAATTTTTAAATTTGTAAAAAGAGTTAACACATTTTATCAGCGTGCCTTTTCAGAGACATCTCATCCAATGAAACCAGACATTTACTCTTTGTCTTTGGCGGAAATTTTTTAAATAGCATGTATTTCAAATTTCAAAAAAATCGGACCACGAACTCTGTGTTCGGTAAAAACTGGGTTAAATGTGGCTGGTAGAATTCGAATACTCAGTACCTCATTTTAAAAAAAATTAGGTTCTCTACAAGAGGTGCTCTTAGTGTTGTATGTGTTGTACTGTCCTTACAAAAAGAGAGTGGTTAAAATGTTGTTTTAAAATAGCATAGAATGATGAATGATACAACATTTGTATCTATATTTAAATGCGCTACTCAAATAGAAAACTCAAGTGAAAACAAATCTCAAACTGATGATAACATATAATATTTTATTTTTGACAAATTTAGTAAACCTTCTGAACAACTTTACTGAATCGTTCGTTATCTTTACGTTTTAAATGTTGAGGTTTTAAATTTATATTAATAAATCTCTGTTGAATATAATTTTTCAGCTAGTATCATGTTTCAACCCAAAGATTAATTTCAAATGGAATTTTATTTTTAAATTTTATATAAAATAATTTGTTTTATGACAATGAGGTTTCTTTATGTGGGGCTTTACGCATAATTCCCAGATTGCGTGACGAGACATTACGGTTTGTCAGAATAACAACAGCAAATAATGATTAAGGTAAATTGCAAAAGACATTTTACAGAACACATTTAGAAATTGCAAGAATTTTTATTAAATTAAAATGAAACATGAATAGATACGAGTAGATAGAATAAATTAATGAAAGAAATTTAAGATGAGTTTGTTTGTCGGCCGAATTTATACATTTTTTTTTATTTATTCTCCCTTTTTACATTAAAGCATAAAATTGATTCAATATTGAAATTGGTCAATATTATGCTCTTGAAAAAGTCTGCAAATATATACAATATTTTATAATTTTTCTTTTATTCTCTAACTCGTTCACTAAAAGTATGTAAATTTTCACTTAAATATACGCAAAATGCAATGCGATAAATTACACAGCAAAATAAAATATGAAAATTTTATTCTTCATACCAAAGTCTATCAAAAATGATGTCTCGCAATCCCGATACATTTTTAGTGTTGCGCTGTGTTATTTTTCCATTAATAAAAAGTTGTCTTACAAAACTTAAAATAAATACTAATACACAAAACAAATAAAAATAGCTTTAATATGTAATCCCAAATACTAAACTTTTTACATATTTAATGTTTTTTTGGTTTAAATAAAATCACACTGTTGTATTCAGTCAGCATCAAAAGGAAAAAAAGATAAATACGATTTTATAGGCATTGAAATATGTTGGGATTTAAAATGATTTATGACTTATTGTAAGAGAGTGTTAATAACTATTGTCTAGCATCTAACACTCTATTGCATGGATATTACAATCGAGGAGATGGCGACGGCAAAGAAAAAGAATATAAGCAAATTTCCTAAGGATATTTTCGAGCAAAAGAACCAACATATTTTATATGTTTTCATTATATGAACAAATCTTAAATCTGAATAAATTTCTTATGGCAAAACATGTCCACAACAGAATCACAGTAAGCATAATTTATACATTAGGGTGGGTCAACTTTTTTTGTGAAGAAGCGTATAACATAAACGTGATCTACACTAAATTCTAAGAAAAATATCCGAAGAAACTATGCGTCTAAAATGAAAACCTAGCTCACGCCGAGAAGCATTTTGATTTTAGTGGTTTTGTAAAAACTGCATAAATTTGAAATTCGAAAAAGCGCTTTCTTATAAATCAAAATGCTTCTCGGCGGGAGCTAGGTTTTCATTTTAGACCCATAGTTTCTTCGGGTAGTTTTCTTAGAATTTAGTGTAGATCACGTTTCTACCATACGCTTCTTAATTTTTTTCGGATCCATACAAATTGATCCACCCTAATATACATATATTTTTTTTCATTTGATAATTGAATATGTATATGGTGAAAATATAATAATTTCAATATCATTAATTTCGTTAACTTAATAAAGACCACTTTGTTTGGAATTACAAAAATTGCTATCAAATTAATTTGTGCATATGTCCTCATTGCAGCAGTTACATTGCCTCTATTAGTTCGGAGTAGTGATAATGTAACTGCATCGTCGCTTTATGCAGATAGTAACTAACACACATGCAGTTTACTCCCACAGATTTTATTTTTTTCCTCAGCCAAAAATACTCTTGACCATAATAAAAATTTATAGCAATCGTAAAGAATTTTTTTAAATGTTTAAAAAAATTCAATATACGTTTTTTTACAGCTTATATTTAATATTATTTTTTTCTTTTCATTTAATTCGAACAAAACAGTTTTGAACCTGTCACAAATAAAATGTGTAGGTAAATATTTAAAGATTCTCTGAAAACTGTGTCCATTTATGTGCAGCAGACTGTAAACAATTTAAAAAAAGCTTAAATCTTCTATTATTCTATTTACGATTTGATAATTGTTTATGTGAGTGGTTCCGAACATGGGGGACAATTTGAGTGTTTTAGGGGGACAATAAGCAAATTCCAGTAATTTTTTTTAAACTTTACAATACAACAATTATTTAATAAATCGTCGCTGGTATGCACCATAGGCATTTTTGAGTAATAGCACACAGAGAAAAAATATGGCATTTTCCCATTGAAATTCGGTTACATCCACTAAAATAGGTTGGTGCAACTGAATATAGGTTATCAAAACAAAATTCAGTTTATGCAACTGAATTTTAGTTGCAATACCCAAAATATTTAGGAATCACATTCCAATATGGTTTCATCAACAGAATTTATTGGTTGTAGCAACCAAAATAGGCTTAGCAATTCGGTTGGCAATTTTTTTCATGTGTGTGTAGTTATCTTTTTCCTTTTGAATACAACAATGTGATTTTATTTAAATATCAAATAAAAAAGGAATAATAATATTATTTGGAATTAAATATTAAAGTTATAATAGGCCTTTTTTTAATCACTGGATTTATTTTTGGATTTATTTTATTTTGTTAAAAAATCTATATTTTGGTTTTTAATTTTCAAAACTTATAATTTTATTAAAATCTAATATTTATTCGCCAATATATTGTGCAAGAAAATCATTAAATTTTGTAAAAATGTGAACACAGGAATTGAAATAAGCTAAATGCAAAATGGATTTAAAAAATAAATAAATCCGTTTTGGATTTAGCTAAATTTTGTTCCAGAAATTGCATTTTCGCAAAATTTAAATTTTTTCTTTCACATTATATTAGGGAATAAGTGTTAGATTTGGATAGAAATATAAAATTTTAAAAATTAAAAAACAAAATGTGGATTTTTTAAAAAAATTAAATAAATCCAAAAATAAATCCAGTAATTAAAAAAAAGGCCAAATATTTAATTTAAACAGAAAGTGATATTAATTTATGATCTAGAGTCAAACTAAAAAGAACATTCATTTACTTAAAAATAAGAGATCAACTATTTTTTCCCCCATTCAGTTATTTATATATTCACATTCTACAATAAATTTGTAAACAGTTTTTCGATATCTGTTATCAAGTGTAAAATATTTGTGATTATAAAAAATTTGCCATAATTCAGTTGATGCACTTGAAATTTCGTGTCCATTTTCTGTATGAAGAATTTATATGTAGTAGTTCTGTTTTAAGTGCAAAATGTCAACACCATAACTTCCATACCTTTGAGACTATGTCATAATAGTTTCTCACGTCAAAGAAGCAAAGCTTAAAGCTTAATAACTTTTGATGTATTGAACATTAGAGTCAAAAAATTTTATTTTTATTTAAAATATGCGGAACACTTACTGGTGAACCAAAATATATTACGTAGTTCTTAGATTTTGAAAAAAAAAAATATTAAAGGCTTTCTTTTTATTTTTTTTTTTTTTCGAAATAGAGCTTTTGGTGTCTGCGACACTCCAATAATCAAGCGACGATATGCACATAGATAAAATTAGTTTATTAATACAATTAAATACAATTTGTAAATATAATTAATATTTTAATTGAAATTGAGCCTACAATTGCTTTTGTAAATACAAACAACATATTTCTTACTTGATTCTTGCGTTTATTTCAATTAAATATCCAACAACCACATTTGTTTAAATTCAAAGCAAATTTTAGCAAACGATATTGTTGACTTGATTGTGAAATTTTTTTTTTAATTAATTAGTTTGTCATATCAACAATAGGCCTTTTTATACCCTACACCACTACATGGAGAGGGTATATAAGTTTGTGCTGATGTTTGTAACACCAAAAAATATTGGTCCTAGACCCACCTTATAGTATACCGATCGGCTCAGAATTTTTTTTATTTCGATTTAACGATGTCCGTCTGTGCGTCCGTCTGTCTGTCCATACATTCTTGTGCGCACTTTACAGGTCGCAAATATTCAGATATTTTGACGAAATTTGCTACAGAGACCTACGTCAGTCCAAGGACGAAGCCTATTAATTTTGGTTAAAATCGGTCCATGTTTAGACCTAGTGCCCATATAAGGGTCCCCCCAAAATTGGCTTTTTTACACGCTGTAGGTCGCAAATACGAAGATATTTCAATGAAATTTGGTTCGCTGACTCACATGGTCCCAAGAACAAAGCCTGTAGATTCTAGATAGGATCGGTCCATATTTGGACCTATCGCCCATATGGGCTATATTTTCGATTTTCTCTTCTTTTATGATTTTATAGAAAATTTCGACACAAGTCCGTTTTAACCCATTTAAATTTCAGATCCAAACATTAGCTGGCTTTAAGTCAGACTGGTGTAGGGTATTATATAGTCGGCATGCCCGACTTTGACGTTTTTACTTGTTTAATCACTGGATTTATTTTATTTTGTTAAAAAATTCACATTTTGTTTTTTATTTTTAAAAATTTAATATTTTTATCAAAATCCAATATGTATTTGATAAAGATTTCAACATTTTCTTATGTTTTATTTAATTTTATTCATAAATCTTTTGATTTTTATAAAGTTTGAGATTTTCTGATGCCTCTAGCAGTGAAAAAACAGTTTAGGAGATGCAGTTCAGTCACAGCTCCAAACAAAAAAGAACAATTTGAGTTGAACTAGTTCACTAACTCCAATTAGCAATAATGATCGGATCAACAAAGAACTTGTTGAGTTTTAACAAACACGATGGTTAAGTTTCAACAAACAAGTTAAATTGAAAAAAAAACACTTGAAAATTTGTCATATCAATACAATATTTAATTGATTCGAGTAAAAATGTTGTTGAAATGGAAGTTGAATTTTAACAATTATTTTTGTCACTTTAAATTTGGTGATATTTTTATCTGTGTATATACAAATGTTCTGTATTTGAATTAACTAGCAGTAGTTTTCGAAAAAAAAACTGTAAAAATGGCAACATTAACTGTCATGGAAGATATTTGGGAATATTAGAACCCTAACAGTTAAAAAAAGTTTTCAGCGAATATCAAGACGTCGAAAGAGATTCCCTATTTATCAACAATTTTTATACAGTTTTTTTATGTTGTGAGATGTTCCCCAGTGTTTATATGATTATATGAAATTTAGTTTTGTACCAGCTCCTTGTTTCTGTTAAATTTGAAAAACAAATCTGTTTGGGCCTCGCAACTGTCAATTTTTTTACAATCTTAGTTAAGCATGTCAAACGACATCTACATTAGACCATACTACCTTACAGGCAAAAAAAGTGGGCGTTACACCTTCGAATATAAAGTATTTTGCAAGGCAATTTCGATTTTTTTTTTTTTTTTGAGGAACTTAGTGGTCGCCTTTTTTAATTTTTTGTTATATGTATCTTCCGCATTTACAGTCGGATCTTAAAATGTGATATATCGAGTTTTTTTTGTCTCCAGGAGACCAATGAATTTCGATATAAAGCAAAAATCCAATGCAGAAAAATGTAAAAAGACAACACCTACGTTCGGCAACAAAAAATAAAATTCTGTCGGAATTATCGAAAATCTTCCTTAGCAAAAGTTTAATTATTTTTTGCGAGCTTAAATTTTCTGACATTACGTTTGTACCTTAGGGTGGTAGGAACTGAGATCTGGTGGATAAATACTTGAACGGGATACTTGAGGTCAATTGCCCTTAGAGTAAAACATTGGTCCCATCGAGACAAAAACACTGATATGTCGACTATAAATGCCAAAGGTATAACGAAAAATTTGAAAAGACAACCCCTACTTTCGGGAATAAAATTTTACGAAACCTCCTTACGAAAATAATTTAGATTTGACGGTGCACGGCAATTTCTTTTTTTTTTTTGTGGTACGGTCTAATGTATAGTACACAGTAGTACACTCAACATATTTTATCGTTAACGAGTAAAAAGGTTAAAGTCGGGCATGCCGACTATACAATACCCTACACCAGTCTGGTGTATTGTTTGGATCCGAAATTCGAATGGGTTAAAATGGGGCTTGTGTCAAAATTTTCTATAATGTGAGTCAGCGCACCAAATTTCATTAAAATATCTTAATATTTGCGACCTGCAGTTTGTAACCAAGCCAATTTTGGGGGGACCCTTATATGGGCACTAGTTCTAAACATGGACCGATGTTCACCAAAATCAATAGGCTGCGTTATTGGGCCAATATAGGTCTGTGTACCAAATTTCATCAAAATATCTTAATATTTGCGACCTGCAGTTTGTAACCAAGCCAATTTTGGGGGGACCCTTATATGGGCACTAGTTCTAAACATGGACCGATATTCACCAAAATCAATAGGCTGCGTTATTGGGCCAATATAGGTCTGTGTACCAAATTTCATCAAAATATCTTAATATTTGCGACTTGCAGCGTATAAACAGTATAATTTTGGTAGGACCCTTATATGGGCACTAGGTCTAAACATAGACCGATGTCATAGAAACTTGTTCGTCCTTGGGCCAACATAGGTCTGCGTACCAAATTTCATCAAAATATCTTATTAGTTGCGACCTGCAGAGTGCGCACAAAATTGCATGGACAGACAGACAGACAGACAGACAGACAGACAGACGGACGGACGGACGGACAGACGGACATCGTTAAATCGAAATAAAAAAAAATTCTGAACCGATCGGTATAATATAAGGTGGGTCTACGACCAATATTTTTTGGAGTTACAAACATCAGCACAAACTTATAATACCCTGACCACATAGTGGTGTAGGGTATAAAAACAACCTAAAATACATATTAAATTAATGGAAAACACAATTAAAAAGAGGACTACTGATTTTTCATTATATTCCATCCATTTTGCTATCTATTTTCAAACATTGTTTAAACAATTCATAAAATAAATAAAAACCATGGAAAAATCTGTTAAAATAATCTTCAATTTTTAACTGACAAAACGTTAGAAAAACGATTTTTTTGTTTGTTTTTTCATATTTGAAAGTTTCTTTTTTGTTTGAATTTTCAAAACATTACACACACAACAGACACGTTCATATTTTTATTGGCTATACTTGTGTCTATAAGTAAAGAGTTTCTTGTAATTTGAATTGAAATAATTTTGTATACAAACAAACTATTTTAACAAAAAAGAAAAAGGAAAATATTTGAATTTTTTTTTTTAACAGAAAACAAGGAAATTGTTAAATTATTTTTTCTAAAAATAGAAAACTATAAATAGAACATTTGACTGAAAATATCAACCCCAACAGACGATACGTATTTTTTGTAGTTTGCTTTTTATTGACTTATACAAAAAGTTAAACAATATGTTTCCATCTATTTCAATTGATCCTTCAATTGAAAACAAACTTTACTTATTACTTTTCAAATAAACTTCAATCGGTTGTGGAAAATATATTGTGAGTGTACCTAATGCTAATGAAAATGTCATGATAATTCGGCTTCAGTAGTACTATTTATTTTTCAAAAATTAAGTCGTTTTTATAAGCAGACAAACTTCCATATAACTACTTATTAAATTACAAAAATAATGCGATATTGGCAGCCTTATTATGTAACAACTTACAAATAATTATTTTTTAACTGCTAAACATCATACGAATGTAATGCAACGGGTAAGCAAGTGCACAAATTTTGTGCTATTTTTCATGCAGTGATCTTCAACTACTTACAAAAATGACCCCGACGAATAAAAATAATGAGTTTTGGCACTGAATTATATGAAGTAGACCCTAGCTCCGTTGCTTGTTATTTAGATATTAGCTGACCCGTTCGTCGTTGTTGGATCTCAGTAAAATAATCTGCATTACCAATAATGATATATCATTATCTATTGCAATATTTTATAATACAAAATGACGACTTTCTAATAACGACCGATTATAGTCATCTTTTTAAATATAAAATAATGACTTATTTAACTTATTACGAGTAAAGTTAAATAAGTACTTTGTGCACAGTTAATTTTATACATATTTTATTTATTTATTGTACAATTTGTGAACATGTTTTTTGTTTGCGTTTTTATAACGAGTCCAAAAATTACACACAAGAAAAAACTTTAATTTTTCTGAATATATTTGCACTGTAACAACAGCATTTTAAAGGGCACATTTGAACGGTTGTCAAAAATACAAATAACAATATTTTTATTACATTATGTTTTTATTTCAAATACAATACATTTTATTTCAGTATTTTGAAAATATATTTGTTTTAAATTTCGGCAACCAAAATCGCCAGGGTTGCCACTTCATTATTGGGATTTTTAAAAAAGGCAAAATTGGCTGCCACTGTGCAGCCGTCATTAGTTATCAGGAAATAAAAATGTTAAGTGATTCTTAATGCCAGATAAATTCTTTAGTCCTTATTGTGGTCAGATTTTTATTTTTTTAATTTATTTTCAACAAAGTTGCCACACAAACTGAAAAATTCCAAAAAAGGCAAGAAAAAGCATATTTGCTTGGGAATATAAAATTTATTTGAATGCAACTCAAAAAAGGGCTACGACACAACAGTTTTTGTTGAGTACAAGAGAAAAAACCCGGAACTAAATCGGTTAACCCACCTTGGGTGTACAGTGGCAGCCGATTTTGAACTCATGGTTGTGAGAAAAACGCTTTTTAAAAAACTGGATATGAATAAAATTAGATCTCCTAGTTTGCTACATGTCCAGCAAATTTGGGACGAATCGGCTAAAGGGTATTTGTGATATTAACCCTAATAATCTTGAAAATGATCCCAGAGATATTTTTATACATTACACTCAGATAAAAAAGTATGTAAAAAATTTTTAAACAGTTTCCAATTGCACTTTACTATTTTATACTGATTTTTGGTACAAATTTTTTTTTATAAAATATTTTTGCTATCCGTAATCATTACAAATTACGAATGTTTTTACTAATTTTCACTGCTGATTTCAGCAAAACATTTTACTAATATTTCAAAACCGAGTGCTAAATTTAACAGAAAAATATACTAATTTAAAAAATTTTATTTACAAGAATTCGTTGATTTTTACAATTCTTGTTTAGTTTATATTTGTTACTATTGATATATTCTTAGTTTGGAAATAAAACTCAGAAAACTTTATTGTATCTCCAATGCACAAAAAGATAATAACTGAAGAACCGTTTGCACTTTTGCCTCCAAATTTCAAGTACGATGAAGTAATTATACGCTTGTTATAATCGAAAGAAAAAAAGTTTTTTTTATTAATTTTTTTTTTTTTAATTTTACAGTTTGTTTATTTTTTAGTATACTTTTTTGCTAATTTCAGCAGATTGATGCATTAAACAAATAGACGACTGCAGCTACACGACTACAGCCTGTCAAAAATAAAATAGACACGTTTATATGAAAACAATTATTTTGACACCATCACAGCTACACGACTACTTTTGTCGCTGTAGTCCATTAAAGTACTAATTCCATTAAAGATGTTGTTAAGATAAAAATAAAATTTTATCAATTATTTTTGTTGAACCAAATGTGCTTATATTTGTATCCCTGTTCAAACCGTGGTTGATTTAAATTGCTCCAAAGAATTATTGGCACAACAATTTTAAATTTTAGAATATGAACTGCAGTTTCAGTCAAATCAAGTGAATATAAATACTCAATTGGATATTTCATAATATAAATACTCAATTGGATATTTCAGAATTCCATCTGGCATGTTTTTGGCCAATAGTTTTACTTTTAATATCAATATTAATGCCAATATAGCGCTGCAGTAATCACTGATTGATTTGGTATAATTGGGGTATGCACCTGAAGTTCCAAACAGGTGCCAATTTAATGCAGTTTTAAATTTGGGTGATATATAAGGTACCACGCCCCTTTGTCCCATTCAACCCATATTTAACGCAGTGCTTAAGCCGGTTGTTATTGAGCGTCGTGCCCAAACGTGTTAGAATATGTTCAACAGAAACCGAGCTAAAGAAATTGAGACTGTTAGGTTGCCATATCGAAAATTAGGCTGCCTATTTTTCTTCATTTTGCCAGCGTGGGAAATTTTAAATCTGGTGCTTTTTGGGAGTTTTTCACACAGCCGTTCCTTTTGTCTAATGATGATATTATTTTTGGAAAGCGAATGCTTTTTTGCCAACATTCATACACCCTATTAAAGTGCCATGCCAGCATTTCTTGTTTGTATTTTTCTCATTAGGATTTACTACCATTTACTAAGCCCTAGTTTATGTATTAGGAAAATTGTCTAAACGAAAGAAAAGTAACGAAAATTTGTTTTGTTTCCCATGTATTTTTAATGAAAGCAATTTTCAATTTCTGTCATTTGTACCATTTTCGTAATACATAAACAGGCCCTAAGTTGGCATACGTTGTTTTGTAAAATACTTGGGCAAAGCATTGCCCAATATTTCTATAAAAATTGTTTTAATGAAAACAATTTTCATAAAAAGTTAACTTCACCCAAATGAATAACAAAACAGGGAGCGGAGGCGGGGGGCATTTATGTTTTAATATTTTGTTATTGTTTAAACAAAAAGTATACATTTCACACAGCTATCATTTGGTAAATATTAAAATAAATTGACTTTCATATTTTAATTTTATTTTATAAGTACGTAGTCAAAAAAGATATGACCCTCTATTTGTTGTAATGAAAGCATTTATCATTTACAAAGCACCCCTGCAAAAACATCCATAGCGATAACTTCTGCAAAAATGTCATAATTTATATTAAAATATTTTTAAATCATCATTTTACACTTAAAAAACATTCCTTAAAGTATCACAAATTAATTTACATAATTTAAACTTTAATATGATTTTGTGAAAATGTTTGTCAAGGCAACAAAGGTAGAGTGTCAGTGGTGGATAGGATGTGAAAATGTGATGATGATAATAACATTTACATGGGTCTATGAAATAACCACAAATAATCTAAGCACATAATATCGCCCTAAAGAAAAACAACATGATATTAGGGACCAACAAAAAAGACTGAAGGAAAATAAAATATGTTTTTATTTAACCCTCCAATGTACAAGTACCACTTTTTAGACCAAAGAAACTAACTCATTTTACAAGTTTTCAGTTTTTTTAAAACACGTACGATTTATTAGTGATAATAATTTTATAAGATTTTCTAAATACTTTAATTGCAATTTATTTGTAAAAAAAAAATAAGATGATTCAGTTTTCTGGTCAGAACTATGCCATAGTAGTACCTGATAAACTTAACCTTAAAAAATATGTTCACACGATTATAACAACAAAATTAAAAAATTCATTTCAATTTCATTAGGTAGAATTTGTATAAAAAAAACCAATTTCTGCATAATTACTTTACCTTTAGTTGCTATACTATAGTCAGAAAGAAGCCCAGTTTAATAGTCAAAACTAATTAAGATTTTTTTCTCAAATATTACTTAAATACGAAATTTTGCTTAAATATTTAAGAAAAACTAACTCTTTCAAAAATTAAGCGTTAATCAATTTAAGTTAAAAATAATTGTCTCCTAATGATGGATCATTTTCCTTATTCCTTATTTTCAACAATAAGCTAAAAACTCTAATTAACTGGATTTGTTTTTAACAAATTAACTCACTGTAGGGTTAATGTTGTATTCTATAAAAAAAAAAGAAATGTTTCTATCATTATGAACAAAATATTAAATTATTGACTTTCTTATGTAAATCTTAAAGTTGTATACATTTGTGTGTGTGTGTGTGTATGTGTGTGTGTTCTCTAACGGATATAGAAAACGGAAATAAAATTAGGCACAGATGGTATTTTTTTATGAAGTGATAAAAATTTTAAAGTTTACTTCTTTCGCAATGTTGTTTATCTTTTTCATTGAAATTGTAATGTTAGCTCCATCATCACGTACAAATGTTTGCAGGATGAATGAAGTAATTTGTAATTTTATAAACTAGACTTCAGGAATTAATATCAATTTTTTATGAATTATATTTTAAAAACATTTTGAAGGCTTTTGCTATTTGACAGCTAAAAACTAACATCATAAAAATTTTTAAACTCTATCAAATAAAAAAAAAATTTAAAAAAAGTACTTGATGCCAACAGCATAAACCAATAAAATAAGAGCTAATCTCTTAAAATATTTCAAAACTGACATTTTTCTTATTTTCTTCAAAAACAGACACTAATGCGTATGAGTGTTGTAGAAAGCAAATTCAAAGTACTCATACGTCATGTTGAACCAATTGCACTTAAATATTAAGCACATTTTTTAATCACCTGTACCGGTGTTCTGTAACTATGTGAAAAGTTTCTCACATAAAAATTGCAACTCTGCAATATTTAAAACAGAGTGAGTATTATAATGTAAAATTTAGCCAGAGGTATGTAAAAAAATTTACTTATATTCAGTTTCAAATTTTGTGACTCACCCTGTTTTAAATATCGTAGACACATCGTTACAGAACACCGCTACTGGATTAGATTTGTTTCATACAAAAAGTGGATTTATTAAATCCAAAAAAATTTGGATTTATTTATTTTGGTTTACACATAACAATAAAAATATAAATATATGAAACATCCTGTTTATTTAATGTCAGAACAAAATACGAATGAAAGTTAAAGGAGAAATAAAAAAATTGTAAAGCTAACAAACAAGGTTTTTCTTTTAATTTTTTGTATTAAATGTGCTAAGAAAAAAAAACCTACACCTTATTTTCCATCTTGGACATGGAGAAATAGCTAAAACAGAAATGGCAAGTTTTTACTGTACTGCACAGTGGGCCAGCATCATCGAATTTTAGCCAAAACTAGAATATTGGGTATATAAAACTAAAAAATATCACAAAGGGGGGTCTGGTTGTTGCTGATCACGAATCTGAAATAAAAAAATATAAAATTCAAAATATATTTAATCCTTTAATTCCCAGTGGAACATAGGGCCGCATAATGGAAAATTCAAAATAGCGGCCATTAATTTTTCGTTTTTATTATATTGGACTTAAAATAATCAATTATATGGGTCTAGGATTCGCTGATTAAAAATCTGAAATTAAAATTTTGAAATTCAAAATGGCGGATCCAATATGGCGACAAACAATTTTTTCATTAAATTTCTTATGTCGCCTGATTTATTTCAAATTTCCACCAGGGGAAGTTTTTGGGTAGCAGATTACGAATCTGAAATCAAAATTTAAAAATTCAACAACATGGCGAATCCAATATGGCGGCCATAAATTTAAAATGGTTATGTAATGGAAAATAAATTATAAATTTGTACAAAAAAAAAGGTTCTGATGACAACTAATTCTGGCAGAGGGTATCGGCATTTTAAAAGTTTTCGTCTGGCCCTATGTTTTTGGGGGGTTAAAATTTCACCTCTTTTGAAAATGTTTATTGTGAATCAGCATAGTAAACCATGTGAATCTTCCATTTTAGGTATAGGATATGTTCAGCGAACTTATGTAAAACACTACGAGGGACATTTTTGTGGAACATTTTAACCCTCTAACTCTGCAATTAAAGGGTCTCTTTTGGCCCGTTTTATAAAGTGTAAAAAAGACCCATACATTGAAGAGTTAGAGGGTTAAAATGTTCCGCAAAAATATTTGTCATGAATTCTACTACAAGTCTCCGAAGACATCGAAGTTGAAAAGTTTACTTCAATGTCAGAAATAAGTCAAAACTGAAATTTTTGTTTAAGGGTTAATTTCGTACTTATTCAGAATTGGCACTCAAATGTCCCACAAACCTGGACTTTAGGGGGCTAGTCTGTGTGAAAAAACCAGAACCTTCATTTAAGGTAATTTTTAGTGCTATTTTTAAGTTCTTACTAAAACTCTGAAATGCTGGAAATCAGCGAGATCTGAGGGTACTTTTTCAGTTAAAGGAAAAAATCTCGAAAGTTTATGAACGGTCGCAAACGATCGAAAAAACCTAGTTAGAAGACATCTTATGGCATTCAAGTTTTTCAAATATCTCTTGGAACATTTTGAAGCTTTTTTTCAAAAAAATATTGGATTTTTAAAAAAAACTCACATTTTTGAGGTAAAATTAATAATTTTGTTACTTTTTTCGTAAATACTTAACAGGTTTCTATTTTTTTTTTTTTTTTTTTTTCTGAGAACTAGTTTCAGTTTTATAATTTGAGATTATTTTTGGAACAAATTATTGTTTATTTATGATTTTTTTATTGTATCATTATAAAATAAAAAATGTCACAAAATTAAAAAACTTTGACTTTGAGCTCTCACCAACTAACAACGAGTAACCACAATGATACAATATTTCACTCACAAAATATTCAACAATCCTAGATTTTGAATATATAAACATATTTTCACTTTACCTGAGTTGTACTTTTGGCCAAAAAACGGTGATCCTGGCCCACAGTGTACTGTAAGTAATTTAATTAAATCCAATTAGTTAATATTCTATATTGTGGTGGAATATTTTAATTTTGTAGAAATATAAATTGAAGCGATAAAGATAAACACTGCTTGCTATTTCATATAAAATATAATAAAGAATTTAAAGTTACAATAAAATCCTGCTTCAAAGTATTCATTATTAAAAATTAAGGTGAAAGACGTGCGGGATAGAAAAATTCTGTTAAAATATTGTAGGTGGAAGCTAACTTCATTTATTGAGCACTTTGAGAACTTCTTTTCTGATTTATTAAATCTAAGTGATTAAAAAATGCGTTTATTATATTGAAAAATCAGTGTTGTCACTTTTTGAATAATTATTCAAAAAGCGGGGCTGTTTACACATTCGTATATACAGTCCCGTTTTCGATAATTTGCATAATGACATTTTTGCGTAATTTCACTTTTTACAGAAATTTTTATAAACTTTTTTTATATAATAAATAAAACTTAGTCGATGTTTAGATAAAATGATGTTGTCTGTGAGATATGTTTATCTGATATTTTTTGTTTATTAAATTGTTCAACACTAATCCTAATCAACGATAAATCAAACTCGTTATTTGAAATTATTTGTGGTTTAAGCCTGGTATTTTGTTAATTTTTTGCGAAAATATTTGCCGAAAATAAAAATATTTTTCTCTTGGCTAGTTGTTTCTATAAATTCGAAAATGCATTAAAAGAGTGAAATTTAGTTTTTTTTGTTTAAGATAAGCGTGTTGCTTTCCTTGGAAAGGGCATAGTGGAGAAGTGAAAGTTTGTGAAAGGCCTTCAAATATGGCAACACTGTAATTGCGCGAGATGTTAAATCTTAGAACAGATATTGGGCGCTATCTAATAAAGAGTTGACGAACTTTGTTGAAGCTTTTTTTTAGTTCATAGCCCTGTTATATTTTTTTACTTCGGTGGGGTTAAGCGCTATGGGAACACCGAAGGAGGACACTGCGATATGTATGAGGGTTAGAAAAAACTCATACATATTATTATTTTTCATAAATTGATGTTGCCTTGGATGGAGATTGAACCCGCAACCTTATGTGTAACAGTCCAACGCACTAACCATTACACTATAGCGTCCACAGCGTGATGAAATCAAGTTTCTCAATATTGAACCAATTTCTCAATATTTGCCCAAATAGTAACAGCATATCTAACATTTGGAATTTTTCTCCAATCATCCTTCTGAACTAAAATGTGCTAACTCAGCATACATTTTACTTACTTTTTATGAGTCTACTTAAAATTAACTTTTTCAACTTTATACAATTTTATATCCTTCAACTTCATTTATGCAATCATTTGTTGTTATTCAATAAACAAGAAACACTTTAAATTGAAAAACTTTAAATCAATGTTATTTTTATTGTTTTTTTTTTTTTTTATTTCATGCATTTGTGACACTTGATATATATCATCATTACAGATTAGCATTTGAGCGTAGGAATGAAAAAAATAATAAGCAATTTAAATGCAAAGTATTTTCTATTCTTCCTAAGATTAAAAAAAAACAAATATGTAGCTAAAAAATAAATTAACATCAAACCAGAACAGAAAATCATTCTTATGTGTGTGTTATGGCGTAAATATGGTGTAAATGAAACGTTAACAAAAAAAAAATGGTTTAAATCTTATCAAGAAATTACCATAAATAACATTGTTTCATAGGTCTTTAGTTACATGTTAAGTGTGAATATATACATACATACATAAATACATACTAATGTAGTATGTAACTATGTACAAATGGTCTTGTTGTTGTGGTTGTTAGTCCTTAGTGTTTAGTTTAACCTAACCGCAGTCATGAAGGAAGGGATCATGGTCCATTAATCTTGGGCAATAATAGACTTCAAAATCGAACATCAAAATATTCATGGAATATGTATTGGAATTTTTGGAAATTTGAATTTGATTAATATTTAACAAATAATCCTAAATATGGGAAATATAAATGCAAAATAAAAACTTAGATAACGCATGCAGAGAAAAGAGCATCATCCCAGCAAAAAAAGACATTCCGAAGCAGTAGAAAAAGCCAATTAATGATCTAGATATACTTCTTTTTTGACATAAACACTAATGATTGTAACATTGAGTTGTCATAGGAGAGGAGTACTCCGACTTTAACATTTTTTCAGTACTTTTTGAACGAGTGCAAAGGAAGCTCTTTTCCAACAATTAAAAGTTAAAAAAAAAAATCTTTCCAAAAAAAATTATATTTTTTATACCCTACACCACTACGTGGAGAGGGTATAATAAGTTTGTGCTGATGTTTGTAACACCAAAAAATATTGGTCCTAGACCCACCTTATAGTATACCGATCGGCTCAGAATTTTTTTTTATTTCGATTTAACGATGTCCGTCTGTCCGTCCGTCTGTCTGTCTGTCCATGCATACTTGTGCGCACTCTACAGGTCGCAAATATTAAGATATTTTGATGAAACTTGGTACACCGACTTATGTCGGGCCAAGGACGACGCCTAGTGCGCATATAAGGGTCCCCCAAAATTGGCTTGGTTACACGTTGCAGGTCGCAAATACGAAGATATTTCAATGAAATTTGGTTCGCTGACTCATAGGGTCCCAAGGAAAAAGGCTATTGATTCTAGATAGGATCGGTCCATATTTGGACCTATCGGCCATATGGGCTATATTTTAGATTTTTTCTTCTTTTATGATTTTATAGAAAATTTTGACACAAGCCCCATTTTAGCCCATTCGAATTTCGGATCCAAACATTAGTTGGCTTTTAACCAGACTGGTGTAGGGTATTGTATAGTCGGCATGCCCGACTTTAACCTTTTTACTCGTTTTTTTTTTATACATACCCAGTGTAGAAACGGTAATGATATATCATTATTTTTTGGACTACCAGTAATGACACCCACTTACCTTCTGTATTATTTTAAAACATATAATAATTAGTTACTGATAATGACTTATTTTTATCATTATTTCAAATAGAAAATAATTTTATAGATTTTTTTGCAAATTTTTTGAAATCTATTTTTAGACTCAATATTTTTTAAACACTGGTAAGGATATATGTTACCACATATTTTTTGATTTTTTGTATGCTGGCGAGTAAGCTTACTTGTCTGCAGCAGGTTAATTACGTTTTTATCTATCAAACATTACATGTCGATATAGCTCAGATGGTAGAGATATTGACTGGCAATCTGTAGACCCAGGTTCGATTCCCGCACCAGCAAATTTTATTTTAAAAAAAATACAATAAAAAATATTTTTTTTTTATAATTTATTTTTTAGAAAATCTATTTTTAGACTCATTATTTTTGTCAGTACTGGTAAGCACATAGGTAACGATATATTTTTTGATTTTTCGTATGCTGGTGTGTAACGACAACTCATTATTTTTCGCGACATCGCCATATAAAGGTAATAAGAAATGTAATAACAAAAGTAACTAGTTACCATTACTAAGTATGTAGTTACATAACCACATATCTGGTTATGATTTTCTACACTGGGTACATATACATACTTTTAAAAATTTTTAAATTAAAAAAATATTGAATTTAAACAAATGAATTATAAATAATAAATAAAAAATTAATAAAATAAAAAATTAATAAAATAAAAAATCGAACCCGGGACCCTCTGTTTGGAAATGCCAAATGATACAAAAATCACTTTTTTTGACCACTAAGGGATACTTGTGAAGCAGTGAAAGAAGTAGTTTGTAAAGCTTTATTTCCAGTTTTTTTTGCTGGCATGTTATGACTAAAACAGTTAATGATAATAATATGATCCTAGTAATCATAGCATAGTCGTAATGATGTTAAAAATGTCGTCATACATGATCACTAAGAATCATATTAAGGATCATTAGAATCATACCCAGCGAAACCTTCTATTACCAGGTAAAGGGAAATGGAATAAGAAACAAAAAATTGTAACTACCCAGTCCGAAAGCGCCAGTGGTACACAAAATCAAGCACTGGCATACCACTGGGTAACCACGGTGTTAAAAATAAATTACTGGCACAACACTCGTTTGGGACGCTTTAACAGCGTTTGCAAAAAGCGTTTAGTCAGTATTCGTTTTACAATTTCGGTGATTTATAAAAAAAACCACTGGCAAACAATTGGCTTAGAGTGATATGCCAAGGTTTGCAACCAGTCTTATATTTAAAATTTTTTTTTAAAAAACCTTAAAAAATTTAGAAATTTTGACTTTCAGTGACTATATTTAGAAAAGTTATTGAGATATTGATACACATTTAAGTTTTAAAAATAGGCCACGGAATTAAACTTAAACTGTGTAAAGCCTTTTCTTTCCGAAGCTATAGTTACTAAATTATAAATTTTTTATTGAAAAAATCGGCTGAAAAATTTAAAAAAATTTAAATCGCGAATTGTGCAAAACCTAGAGCCAATTTGAACAAACTGGTTGCAGATTCGAAATCAGCACCCACTAATTATCCTAAAACTACTGCAAAGTTGTGCAACTTATAAATAATGTCATATTTTGTATAGCTGTGTTATTTATTGTTGAGAAGTTTATATTCATGTGAAGGATTTGGTTCGGTCCTAGGTCTTTGAAATAAATAAAGGTCAAGTTTTTTATTTGTTTTTTAAATACCACTTTTTTCAACTCAGTATTTCGAAGAAGCACATTGTTTATCCTCAGCAGAAATTTATTTAATCAAATTTGAAAAATACTAGGAATTTTTTTACAATTTTCTAAGTCCTAGGCAAATTTTGAGCAGTCATATCTCAGCCAGTTTTTACAGCATCTAAGTAATTTCGATGATATTTTATTCGGAATTGTGTCCTTTTTCGCATCAGTCCAAAAACTTATAGATTTATTTTAATGCGAGTTGATTAAATTGGCTGCTGAAAAGCGCAAATGTTTATTTTAAATATGATGTGTGTATAACTGTGAGCTTTTTTAAATCAACAAAATGGAAATTTATTTCTAAAAAAAGGAATAAAATAAATTATGTACACAACTTTAGTATGCTTGCAGAGTACTTGGCACTGGTATGCGAATCAACGAAAAAAGCCATGGTTTTATATTGGAAAAAAATTTCAACGGCAACAGTTTTATTTTTATCAAATCAAAAAAATGTATATTAAATGACTTTGAATATGTGTGATAAATTTTGTTGTGTTCTTTTTTTATTTATTTTATCACGTCTTTAATGAAAAAACATTATTCTTATTGATATATGTCTTGTGGTTTTTATTTTATTTGAAATCATGAAGAAAAATTATAAATAATATATAAAATCTGTTTTTTCCCCATTATTTTTGCTTACAAAATTATTTAGATTACGTGCTACAATGATTAACGCCGCGCCGTATGTGTTTGCGTGTCTGCACAGTGTATTGAATGGTTATCAAATAATTTCGTTGTTATTTACCACATCGTAAATGGCAGAAAAAGAATTTCAATAATGTTCCTTTTTTCTTTTTGTAATGCTTAAATAAATTATTTCAAAGGAAGAATGTAAAATAAACACAATTTTTAATATAGTGAAGGATTTGGTTTGTAACCATGAAATGTTTGTCATAATGTAACCAGCTATTTTTCAATAATACTGAAGATTATTTCATAGAACTAAAAACAAGACAAAATTGTCTAACAATAAAAGTACTTTCTAGACCAAAAGCTTTTAAATTTTTGGGCGTCTACTTACTTAAAAAATATACCAAATGGGTTTCAAATCAAATTGACTAATTTTTAGCAAATCTTTAGTTAAACAAAGATTTTAGTTATCTTTACTAAAAATCCTCAGTATTTTAAATAATTTTGAGGGCTAATTTTGGAAAATATTTGTAATTAATTTCTCAGAACTCATATGTTAAATCCTAGACAATTTATTGTTGAAATATAATATTCTCATATTTCTGATATAACCCGGTGTACCAGTGTAGCCGAAATTTTAAAAGTGAAGTTATTTCTTCCTCGTCCGATATTTTAGAATGTCCCATATCTTGAAAACTAAGTGAACCAGAGCAAGATGGACGAAAATTCCGACTATCCTTAACTGCTCGTGAAAAGCTTATATCTATCGAAAAGTTTTCAATAAAAAAATCCATTTTATAAAATAGTCCACTTCTCGAAAACTAAGCACAAACTACTAAGAAGTAGAGCAAAACGTACAAAAATGTTGCTCCTTTGGATAATTCCGAAGATCTTTTCGACAATCCAAAGTCTCTAATTACATCATTAAGCTGGTCTTGATTCCATGATCTCGGCGAGAAATTTTTGTGTGGGATGAACTCATCATTTTCAGATGTAGATTGTAGTGCTGGATGTGAACTATCTGATTGGTAACACATGCTTGAGGTTGAGTGTCCTGGTGAAGATGAAAGCACTTGACTATAGCTTGGACCCCGACCTTGAGCATATTTAATTTCTGGTGAATGTAGAACTGCAAGTTTAAACCCATCAGTAGACCTCGTGGGGTAAGACCATCGCATATGTTTTCCGAAGCCGGCTTTTGGACTTAAACAAAAATAACAATCGGATTCGTGGCTCGCTGTTTCTCTCCATAGCATAGGAGAGAAACAGCGAAATACCGAATATGAAGAATTCAAAATTTAATTACGAAATACTTTAAGTATAAAATATTCCAAATGTATTAACCTATACTTACTTAACATTAGAAGACCTCATAGATAAATTCAATCGACATGAAATGCATATAGTAATCGGTGTCCAATGCTGGTTCAAATTGTGCGGATATATATTATAGCAATCTTCATATGACTTTTGCAATGAAGTTAAGAAGCAGTTCCGTTTTTTCTCGGTGATATATTGGCCGCACAAATAACAAAATGAATCCGGATTGTTTTTACATAAGAATGTTATGGCTTTCTTGCTCATTTTTATTAACACTTGTAAATTGTTTTTAACTTGTAAGCTGAATGACTCTTTTATAGTAGTGCTGGTAAAAATATGAGAAGTGAGTATCGAGTATTTGTCTTTTTTTTTGGGTACTCGATATTTTCAGAGTTGGATTTTGGACAGACTAAATATATAAAAATGTAATTCCACAAAAATGTGACTACTCTAAAATATTTATTATAAAACTAAAACTCTGCTAAAAGGAAAAAAACCAGAAGTAAAGAATTTAAGAGTATATGTTAAAAAACTATGAAAAACGCAATAAATAGTTGGTGAAAAAGTTTAAAAATATGTTTATAAATTTAAATATTGAATTAACGTAAACATTTTCAAAGATTTTTGCTAAAAAATTTCAAAATGAAAAACCGTTAAAAGTATGGAGTAGTATCGAGTATCCAAATCAAAAATATCGAGTATTGAAAAGTAACCGATAAAATGATGTTTCCATTATCACAAACACTTCTTGAATAAAATAAAATGGCTCAAGGAGCTCTTATAAATACTGATACTATAATTTGGGATAATCCTTTATGTGGGTACAGTTTGTGTCTTCTGCAAAATTTTTTCTTATTCGCAAGAATCATAAAAAACATTAAAGAATTTTATGAAAAAAAAATCTTCCGTTACAGACAGCAAACGGAAAAAAGAGCAATTCAGCGTGCACGCACTTTTATGAGCGTTTATTACTTTGCTACCGCAATCGTATGTTCTGCATTTTCATTATACCATTTTCGACAGTGCTTGTCAATATGGAATATCTTCAATTAATTGTAAATAAAAACGTAAAGCATGCATCGATTTTAATCATCCATATCTACTTTAATTCACATACATGATATGTAGCTTCACTACAAATAAATAAAATTTAATACTTTTTGCAGTTTTCGATTTTTTCCAGAATTTTTTTATTTTTTTATTTTTTTTACCAATTTTTATTTTTTGCCTAACAATTTGTTTCATAACTTTGAAACCATTGATGGCATTGAAAACAATTGTATATTTAATTTAAAGATATAGTGAACCAAATTTTTGGAAATTTAGTTTAACGAAATCGGACAAGTTGTTTCTGAATTATAATAACATAAGTGCAGCAATGTCCCAAAATATTGCCAATTTTACTAAAAAATTATTTTAAAAAAATTTATCCATAGAATTGAAAAATTTTACCATTTTTGTACTTAGGTATCCATGATGCATCAAATCTATGTAGTGGTTATTCAAGCCTTTTTTTGCTGTTAACCTGTGTAATCAATCTACGATTTGATACCATCCAGGAACATTTTTTACAATCGGTAGCCAACCACCGGTTCTGCAACTGGTTCCACTGCTACCGATTCCACGGAACTGATTCCGGACCCAATTCTAGGGATCCTATATGGAAGTTATGACTGACGTTGAATCAGTTCTAGAACTTGTTCCAAAACTGATTTTATGGCAACCGGTTCCAATTTGGAGCTATAGAAGTAGTTGCTTTTGGGCCAATTTCAAACAAAAATAATCGGTGTTAGAATTGACAGAAGAAGGGGTTGTAAAGGAAAACTAGCTATTCTACAACCGATTCTTTGGAACAGAAAATTTTCCTGGGGAATATTAGGAAGATAAATTTCTATGGACAATTTGAAATGCTAGTCATGAGCCTCCAACAAATTTGTAATTGTCCCCATGTCCAGCTCTTCAATACGCAACTTTTGAGCGCTATAACTTCAACGGATTTGAAAAAACTTCAAAAAATTATTTCCCATATAAAAACACCAAAAATTTAGGTATTTGTTTTATGGTAACATCCCAGCAAAATCTTCTATTACCAGGTAAAGGGAAATGTAATAACCCAGTGTAGAAAATCATTACCAGATATGTGGTTATGTAACTACATACTTGGTAATGGTAACTAGTTACTTTTGTTAATACATTTTTTATTACCTTTATATGGCGATGTCGCGAAAAATAATGAGTTCTCGTTACACATCAGCATACGAAAAATCAAAAAATATATCGTTACCTATGTGCTTACCAGTACTGACAAAAATAATGAGTCTAAAAATAGATCTTCTAAAAAATAAATTATATAAAAAAAATATTTTTTATTGTATTTTTTTTTTTTAATAAAATTTCATGGTGCAGGAATCGAACCTGGGTCTACAGATTGCCAGTCAATAGCTCTACCATCTGAGCTATATCGACATGTAATATTTAATAGATAAAAACAGAATTGACCTGCTGCACACAAGTAAGCTTACTCGCCAACATACAAAAAATCAAAAAATATGTGGTTACATATATTCCTACCAGTGTTTAAAAAATATTGAGTCTAAAAATAGATTTAAAAAAATTTTCAAAAAAATCTAAAAAATTATTTTCTATTTGAAATAATGATAAAAATAAGTAATTATCAGTAACTCATTATTATATGTTTTAAAATAATACAGAAGGTAAGTGGGTGTCATTACTGGTAGTCCAAAAAATAATGATATGTCATTACCGTTTCTACACGGGGTAGAAACCAAAAATTGTAACTACTTACACTTTGGTCTCATAACACATTATTTTAACATGGGGGTGTCATTGGAGGTAAATGGTTGCCTAAGTCATACCGGTATGGGCTAAAATAAGTGATTACGAAGGAAGTACTTACATAAGTTGTTACTTGTAATATTAAATTCACTAGTTAGCTAAAATAAGTACATACTTGTATGGAGTGATATAAGTCGTTACACATTAGTACATATTTCATTGGTTACATATAGAGAATAAAATAAGACGTTACCAGTAATGCATTTGTTTAAAAGTACACCGATCCGGGAAATGTAATTATATTATAAATTTTTATCAAATCATACTTTCGCATAATAAGTAGTTATATAATAGGTACAATACCAATAACTCACTATACTAATGATTGTGAACATGATCTCTCTCTATTCAGATAATAATATCTATGTAATTCGAAGAGAGGAATATTATTATCCAAAAACTATTTGATTGTATAACAACCGGAAAAAATTTGTTAATTATAAAATGATTAAAGATGACTATATAATTTGTAAATTATAATTAATACATTAATAATTTGGTTACAACAACCATAGTTTTGTATCCGTGATCATATTGCAACCATATCTTTTCTGTACGTCTATTAATATAGGTGATTTTGACAGTCATACTAATACATGTGTCCACATAATGTGCAATAAAAGAAACACATTTTTTACAACAACGTCTTAACAAAAAAGTACAAAACAAGAAAAGGTGCCGTTGACAGGCAATTGAAAATCCCCATCTGAAAATGTAACATTTAGGTATAGTTCCTTTGAAAGCAATAAATAACAACTTGAAAAAATTTAAAATAAAGGGGAAATTTTGGCTTCACATTAAGACCCCTAAATTTCCAAGATGGCGGATTATCTCAGACACATTAACCTTAGATTTTTTTTATATATAACATATTCAAATTCCAGCAATATTGTGGATTATTTAATTTATTGTATATAAATAATTGAACTCTCCATACACATTTCCCTCCTATAAGAAAATTCATCAAATTTTCGTCAATACAATATCCATACAAAATACATAAAAATAAAGCAAGTGAAATACGGGCTTAACAAGGATTAAATAGTTGGTCACATTATTCATGAAACACAATTTGTCAAATATTTGCAACCGAAAGAAAGTATAAAGAAGGATAAAAAAATCAATTGATTTTTTACAATAGAATTTATCATTTCGACAATGTAGTATGTGTATTATGTAAAGATTTCTTTAATATTCCAATGTGTAAATAATATTGAAATGTACCCAGCAAACATGGTAGTACGAAAACAATTTTTCTATCATATTAAAAAAAATAATATATATATTTTGGCAATAATAATTATCATATTTCGGAAGTATCTTTCATAGGAAATAACCGTTACCCGGAAACAGTACTTCTTAGCAATACGAAAGCAAGATATTTATTATGGCCGAAATAAAATGCGAAAGAAAGGTCAATGATGTTTACAAACATTTATGTTTGCCAAATTATCGCCTGGAACATAAATTCACAACGTTTGAAGACATTTGTTATGACAACAAAAAGCAGATATTGCTAGAATATATTATTATCAATATATCTTCTAAATGTTTGCTGGGCATAAAAGGTTTATTTTGAAAATGGTATAAGTCTCTTTTTTCTTAAGCTGGTTTTAAAAAGAAACTCGTTTAAAAAAAAATACCGAAATCGCTAAATTTTTCTAAAATGGTACACTGAGAGAATTATCTGCGTGATACTCGTATTGATAAAGTTTTATATGAAGCCAATGAAGTTGCATTGGAATTCGTTCATTGAAACTATGGAATTTTTCATAAAATGTTGTAAAAATTTAATTTTATTTACTATTCACAAAAAACTTTTTGTATTATTAAAGGCTAATCGACGGATTTTTGTTGTTACTTTTTATGTTAATTTGTTTAAAAAAAAGCTGTAATTTAATTCAAACGTTTTTTGTGAATAACAAGCCAAATGTTTCATATCCTCAATGAAAAAGTTTTATTAACATTGATTTATAAAATATATGAAGCTGTTTCCTCAAGTTTAGGAAATTTTTCATTTATTTGGTGAAGAAAAATTCATTAGTTTACTGAAAATTTTCATAAAAACTCCTCCAGCAAAATTCTGTCTCTGTAAGTGCTGGAAAATTTCGAATAACCGATTTTAAATCAGGATATCAAAAATCTTTAGGGCTCAAACATTATTATTATAAGATCAGGATTATTTTGTCAAAAATAAAAAAAGATCACAAATAAAAATTGTGCTGTAAAAAGAAGCCAATAAATACTCTGAAACCATATTTGTAAATCAATTTTAGAAATTAGACTTATACCACTTTCATAATTAACCCTTCATATTTCTTGCAATATTTTTTCCTATAAATATTTGAAGAAGAATTTTGTTATTTTAATATTTAAATTCTTAAAACTTTCCCGTGTAAAAAAAATATATAGAACTGCAACCAAAGTTGAAAGTAGAATATCATGATTTTTTTAAATGTAAACCATACACTCAAAATAGTTTGTAGTTTAAATTAACTGAAAATGTAATTTAAAATAAATGAAAAATCACTTGAAAACCGGTCTACTGACTTTTCATTTAAATCAAAAGAAATTTTCATTTATTTTTAAATGTTAATAAATAAACTAGAAAATCCTTAAAAAATAATGATTTTTCATTTATTTCGTTTTTTTAAATTTCAAAAAATTAACTACAAAATCCGTAAGAATAAATGATATTTAGTTTATTTCGTTTTTTGAACTGACCTAGAAATCGAAAAGGAATTCTTTTTTTAACAAAATATTTTAAATGAAAATATTAACTGTAACAGAAAATCCGTATTTATACGTAATTTATTTTTTAAATAAACGACAAAAACAGTTAAAAAATATATTTCTTTTTATTTTAACTGAATAATCATTAAAAATAAATGTACGGATAACTTTTTAAATAAACTACAGTCGGTAACTGTAATAATATTTTCAGTGTAGAAAAATATAAAATTTATCATAAGTGGCAAATTTACTACTTAAAATAATACGAACTAAGATTTTCTTCAATAGTTGTAAATAGTTAATCTTTAGTTTTATATAATTTATTAAGAAAAATTAATAACAAAAAAAATCAGTAACAAAATGGCAAAATTTTATAAAATAAATATATTTTTTTTTTATTTTTATCGGGACATACATTAATTGCATTAAAGGAATTAAATATGCTAAAATCCCAAACGTATTTTACAAATTCTGAAAAATAATCTGTTGGAAGCATGTCCTTATCCGGATTTCATTTCATTTTGAATGTTTAATAATGCTCCTAGACGAGAACAAGAAATTCTCATTGAGTTTGTAATTTAACTTAACAAATATTTCCAGAAGTTCTAAAAACATCGTCCCCTGGCGAGTTCCTTAGGCAAGAATGAAATCCGGATAGGGACATGCCTCCAACAGATTATTTTTCACAATTTGTAAAATACGTTTGGGATTTTAGCATATTTAATTCCTTTAATGCAAATATATTTTTTGTTTTAAAAATAGATACATACTTTTGTAATAATTAATTTTTATTCGGGACGATTTTCTTTAAATGAAATATGAAACGTAGCAAGAATATATATTTACTTTTGATTATAAAAAATGAATAGGTAATGGCAAATGATAAAAAATTTTCTTAAATTTAACAAATCACAGATAGTAGAGGGTGTTTTTCCAAGGCCAATAGAATTTACCAAAGGGTTAACTGTCAAACGAACTGTCATACTGCGCTCACTTTTTGACATTTATGATTAGTAGGGCAAGGAATTTCATGCAAATGCATGTTTTTTCGCGATAGTCCAAAACTAATATGTACTAAATATTTATCCGAAACATCAAATTTACAACAAAATGGCATAGATTTGTAGTTGCATATTTTTGCATATTTGGTTCCTTTTTAATGCATATTTGTGCATATTTTTAATTTTAGGAGCATTTTTTTTTTTTTGTAAAATAATATCAGGTTTTCATATTTTGATTTAATCAAAATAATCATTCTTAAAAACTTTATTGACCTAGTGGAAATCTTCGAGTTCTGTGTCTGTTTGCTAACTTAAACTAACTTAAATATATTTTTAAGTTTTAAAGTGCAGTATTTTTGCAAAAACAATAGTTTTCAGTACATATCTCTTATATTTTTAATGCATATTTTTCTTTTTTAGCTGCATATTTTAGACGCATAATTTCCATTTTTAAGTGCTTGAACAACGCCACCAAATTATCCAGATTTACTTTGAAAATCAGTCATCAATTCGCGCAACTTATAGATGCAAAATTGTGTTGAGCCATGAGGCTCACTTTTGGTTTAAAGGGTTTGTTAATAAACAAAATTGCCGCATATGGAGTGAAACCAATCCACAACAGACCCTACAGATTCCATTACATCCAGAAAATTGCCGGTTTGTTAAGGTTAACATGCTGGTGGCATCATTGAACCTTGTTTTTTTCACAAATGAAGCCCGCGTTACGGTCAATGGAGATCATTACCACACCATGATCAATGATTTTTTGTTTTAAAATATGGATGATATTGATCCGGGCGAGATGTGGTTTCAACAGGATGGCGTTACGGCGACCGCAAATATCGACTTATTGAAATAAAAATTTGGCTATAAATTGATTTCGAGAAATGGACTTGTCAATTGGCCTCCAAGGTCGTACAATTTGACAACTCTCGATTATTTCCTGTGGTGCCACGTGAAGTCACTGGTTTATGCTGATAAACCAAACGTGGTGGCCATATGACCGAAATCATTTTCAAATGTTAATGCCATGTATTGATCTTCGGAATAAAAAAAATTTTGGATTTCAGTGTAATTTTTTGTGTTAATTTCTACAATCTTAAAGAAACACCCTTTTTATAAGATTGATAAGAAAAGATATTCCGCATCAATACTTTAGAAATTGCTTCAACTCAATGCTTTTAATTTTTACTAGTGACATAAGTTTAAGGATTTGCAATATCAAGTTGCAAACAGCACAGTAAATATTTCAAAATTTAATGGCATGTCATACGTCAAGGGACATTTTTCCAATTTCATATTTTGGGATTATGTGCAAAATTGTATCAGAAGAAATTGCCACACTGAAAGTTGGGAATATGACCGCAGAAGAATCAAAAGTTAAGGTCACAAGTCCAATAATATTTTCGAATTTTGTATTATGCTCACCAATCACTTTGCCAAACAAAGATTTTGTAGCTGATATAGGGAACATCGGCTTAGCTGATCAAAGAGTTTTTGTGCAGCCAGCTTTTGTCCACGCTTACGAACTTTCTCCTCTCAGGTATGTTCAACTCCGGCTTGGCTAAATAAAACTTATCTGTATAAAAATACAATATATATACATATGTATATATGTTCAATATTAAGTTTCATGGGTCTTTTCTGACCCCAGGCCACTAAAGATTTTTAAACAAATGTAAATATAACACTGTGGAACAAATTCAGGTTAGCAAAAGTTAGGTCGATTCTGAGAGTGAGGGGTGAAAATAGAGGCTAAATTAGAAGACCCGTATCGCGGCGTTTGCTTATGTTAGTTCGAATTTTTTATATGGTTTTTAGACTATAACTCGTCGACTAATTGATATTTTTTAAATCTGTAAAAGCCAAATTATAGCTAGAGACCTGTGCAACAATTGATTTGATTGATTTGTTTTTTGCTTTTTTGGTTTTTTTCTTTTTTTAATTGTTGTTCAGGTCTCTAGCTATAATTTGGCTTTTACAGATTTAAAAAATATCTTCTAATTTAGCCTCAATTTTCACCCCTCACTCTCAGAATCGACCTAACTTTTGCTAATCTGAATTTGTTCCACAGTGTAATTATAGTCTAATCAAATTTTAGTGATGTTTTCCGAAAACTGTGTAAAATTTGATGAAATCATTCAAATTTTGTTAAATTTTTGCCAAAATGAGCAATTTTTGTAAAATGTCCAGGAAAGCAGTCGCTCAAACACACAAACTCGAATTATCATTTTTCTAATTTATTTTTTTTTCTTCAATATCAAATATCAACGGCAATCGACATCCCCAAATTAGGCATCCCGTGTAAAAAAGATCAGATCTGGCCAGATATCAGTAGATCTTACCAGATCTAATTACATCTCAAAAGTGTGGACAAATTTTAGATCTAATTAGATCTGATCAGATCTAGGCATATCTGGCCAGATCTTACCAGATCTAATTAGATCTCAAAATTGGGGACAAATTTGGGATCTAATTAGATCTGATCAGATCTTGGCATATCTGGCGCAATTGTCTAGATCACTTTAGATTTGAACAGATTTGGTACTATATCTGATCAGATCTTGCCATAAGGTATTATCACATATGCCATATCTTATCGAATTTGATGAAATCTGGTGCAGGATCTAATTAGATTCAATCATATCTATTAAGATTCAAAAAGATCTGATCAAATTTAAACTTTTTTACACGGGATTTTAAAAAATTTAAAAAAAAAAACAAGTTTTTGCATTTTTATCAAATTTGTGGGTCATTTTGGATTCCAGGCTAAAGTGGGTTAATGATATCCGCTGAAGTCAAAATTCTACGCCTGAATCATTTTGATTATATCAAATGAATAAATGAAATAAAAAATATTTTTTTTCGAAATTTCGAATTTTGGGAATTTTTAATAGTAATAAAATTTTTTTTCCAAAATGGGCCATTTTCGTCCAACATTCGGCACGGGTTAACGTTTTCAAAAAAAAAAAAATATCGATTTCTTCCATTTGGGACCATTTCCAATAAAACGGCGGGTGTAATGACAAATCTATTTTTAGGGGACACTCTAATATATATACTTTAAGGCATCCTACAGCAATATTTCGACATGTTACAAATGGTACGACAAACCTATTTATACCCTCTCATATATGTGCAGGGTATAAAAATCTATTTTTGTAAACAAACTTTGCAATTTGTAATCAACAATTATTACATTCTTTCTAATGAGATCCTATCAGGTTTTCATCTTGATTAGTATAAATGTTATAAGCCAATATTGTTATTAATATAAATCTCATTTTGGTTATACATACATTTATTTCAATACTAATTGACTATTTGTTCTATTCCTTATAATGACAGCCATAATGGATGTTCATAGCAATGATGGTGGCACACACGCACATACGGCCACAGCATGAGCCACTTAACCTTTAGACCAACATCCACACAAAGTTACATTAGTTTGTACTAAAAGTTTACGTACACTAAACAAAATACTTACAGAGAGAGAAGAATTTTGTCAGGCTGGAATTCAATTTCGTGAATATTATTTTAAAAACACTAAGACATAGTGTGAAATGTTGGTCATATTTATATTAAAAATCTATATATAACTTTTTTGACATACGTACGGAGTATTTTTCTTCTTGAAGTAACGCCGAAAGAAAAACTTGTTTATTACCAATATCGACAATATACAGAATGGCAACAAAAACTTTCAAAATATTTCGTTTGTGGGATATGATTGCAAAAAGCTTTGAAAACATATTTATTTTTATATATTTTTTCCTGCTATTCTCATCTATTTGATGTAGCAGATCATATTTAATATGAAATTCCTAGTTGTGTAAGCAGCAGTATTGCCACACTTTCAAAAGGAAACTGATGATGGGGAACTGGAAAAATAACAGAGTTTTTGGAAAAGTACTTATTATGTTTTTTTCACAATAAGCAAATAATTGTGATTATAATCACCACTAATTTTCCAGAAAACTGTAAAATCCACTGACTTTAAAATTTAGATTTTTTAACTAGGCCCACAATAGCTTTGATATAAATTTTTATCAAAATCCGTCTACGGTAACTGGTAGCGGCGAAAAATGGGTTAAGTCAATGAAGTATGAACATAATTTTATAAAAATTGCTCTGAATAGTCTATGAGTTTATCTCTGCTTACTTTGTTGAGAGAATTTGGATGCCAGTTTTTATATGTACTCTAAACACTACACTCGTAGAAATAAATCTGTAAAAATAGCAGAAAAAGTTAGTTAAAAATGATGCTGCAGAAAAAACTCCTGAAATTAGCAGATTTTTTTTTGCTAAATACTAGTAAAATAACAACAGCAAAATTAAAGCCGCTAAATTTACAGAATTTTAGTTATATTTAAGTTAACTTTTAGTTAATTGAAAATAACAAATTGTACTGTAGAATCTGCAGAAAATTTTGCTAAATATTAGTAGAATAAAAATAGCAACAATAAACTGTTATATCTAAAAAATGTTTGCTATTTTTAAGCTACATTAAATTGAATACAAATAGCAGTATATCCTGCTAAAATCAGCAAAAATATTTGCTAAAAAAATTGTAAACTGCGGTTTTCGAAAGGCTCGATTTTTTGTGCATTTAAAAAACAAATCAAAAAAACTTCGAAAATTCTAAATTTTTTATGTTTTTTTAGGCCACAAATTATTTAGCAAAATTTTTTGTTGATTTCCGCAGGTTACCTTGCTATTTTCAATTAACAAAAATTTAACTCACATATAACTAGAATTCTGTATATTTAACAGTTTTAATTTACCTGTTCTTATTTTACTATTATTTAGAAGAAAAAAAATCTGCTAATTTCAGCAGTTTTTTCTGCAGCATCATTTTTAACTAATTTTAAGTAACTTTTTCTGTTATTTTTACAGATTTATTTCTATTAGTGTATGTACTTCTTTTTTTAACAATGAGTGTTCATAGATTTCAGTACTTTTTTTGACTGTAATTCAATATTTTTTGAGTACTTTTTTTACTAGTGCATAAAAATCAATTTTTCATCATTTTTATTTTATTTATTTTTAAGAATTTAAAAACTAAAATATATTTAATTTAAACAAATTAATTATAAAAATCAAACAAGAAAAAAGAACTTATTAGTTTCGCCAGGATTCAATTTTTTGGAAATAAACTGTATCTAAATAACTTCCAAAGGTATATAGCAAAAACCACCTCTAACTACAATAGCTCTATTGTTAATAGTTTAAGCTATTTAGGGGTGTTTTTTACTCTATCTCTAGCAATTCTCTCTTGCACGTAAATATGCCTTTAGGATCACTTTTACAGCAAAAATGCTTTTGGAGCTTTTTTTAAAGTTTATTAAGTTAACTTGTAAAAAAGTAGTAAAAATTCACTGCGGATACTTTGAAAGCAATAAAAGAATTGGTCTATTTGGTTTATTTACACATTTACACTGCCCAATTTACACTTCCAAACAACACTCGAAGTAAATTTACACAATTTATAATAGAAAACGCATGCTGTGCAAATACAAATACAAAAAAATGGGTAAAATTATATTGTACACATTTTTGTGTTTTGTGTACAAATTAAAATTGGTACACACAATATTTTGTAAATATACTTATGTTTAATATGAAAATAAACTCATTTGGTGTGTAAAATTATGCACATATAATGTGCATAATTATTTTGTTACACAAAACTATTTTCCTGGGCAATCTTAAATACAAATTTATTGCAGTGTAGGAATTTTGGTGTAAATAATCTGCTTTCATCAACAGCTCAGCTCCATGAAAAAGTACCCACTCAGAATTTAGTATTATTTGAACTGAAACAACATTTTGTGTTTCAACACTTAATTTGGCCACAACATTTAGTATTTTTTTCTAGTTCTAATTGTATCGTAATGTACCCAGCAAAAACATGCGGATTACCAAGTAATGCATTACTTTAAAATACAAAATAATGACTTACCGATAATAAGTTATAGAAGTACTTATATATTCGTGCAAAGTAATCACTTACAGGTAATTGATTAAATAAGTACTGATTAAGTATTTTTTTTTATATTAAAATTTTATTTATAAATTTGTTTTGAACTAAATAGGAAATTTTCGAAGGTAAAAAGTTTTTTTTGCCAATATGAACAACTATTTTACAATGTAGGGTAACCACTTATTTCCTAACTTCTGAGTAACCACTTATTTTATCTTTGTGAGTAACTACTTATTCTTTCACTATGGGTAACTCATTATTCGCACTTTTTTTGTAAGCGAGAGGGTAATGACCACCCATGAATTTTTGGACATCGCGAACAAAAGTAATGTTGCGAGTAAATAGCGTGGTAAGTAGTGAAACCCTTTGTGTGCCACTTACTCGCTTAACTACTCGGTAATGTCTGTTTTTGCTGGGTATATTTGGTTTTGACGAAACCAAAACTCTATACAAACCTAGTTTCTAAATAGGTTATAGTTATGTACCCAGTGTAGAAACGGTAATGACATATCATTATTTTTTGGACTTCCAGTAATGACACCCACTTACCTTCTGAATTATTTTAAAACATATAATAATGAGTTACTTATAATGATTTGTTTTTATCATTATTTCAAATAGAAAATAATTTTCTAGATTTTTTTGAAAATTTTTTGAAATCTATTTTTAGGCTCAATATTTTTTAAACACTGGTAAGGATATATGTAACCACATATTTTTTGATTTTTTTTATGTTGGCGAGTAAGCTTACTTGTGTGCAGCAGGGCAATTGTGTTTTTATCTATTAAATATTACATGTCGATATAGCTCAGATGGTAGAGCTATTGACTGGCAATCTGTAGACCCAGGTTCGATTCCTGCACCAGGAAATTTTATTAAAAAAAAAAATACAATAAAAAATATTTTTTTTATATAATTAATTTTTTTGAAAATCAATTTTTAGACTCATTATTTTTATCAGTACTGGTAAGCACATAGGTAACGATATACTTTTTGATTTTTCGTATGCTGGTGTGTAACCATAACTCATTATTTTTCGCGACATCGCCATATAAAGGTAATAAGAAATGTAATAACAAAAGTAATTAGTTACCATTAATGATTTTCCACACTGGGTATTACTTAATATTGTATTGTACATTGTATGTTACATACATAACTTGATAAATAACAGTTTGGAATAGATGGATGGATGACTAAATGGTTGGATGGTTAAATTTATATATGTCACTTCTTTTAATGTCATTTATCGTCGGTGCGTTAACAAAATAAGTTATGAGTCTAAGAGAAGTCCTAAAAACGCCTCTGTTTAATTAACAACAATTTTGTTAAGATATGAATAAATAAAAAAAAAAACTCTTCCCTCCAAAATAAGTGCAGGTTTAAATTATTGATTTTAATTTTAGAAATCACTTAAAAATATTTACTCTTTATTGCCGCGTGAAGGTTATTAAACATTATTGTGGCGAACAAATTTAAAATCTAAATTCACTTGAAACGAGTTTTTGTAGTTGTAGTAGATTTACAAAAATTAAATAGCTATTCCAGAACAGCCCCATTTTCCCCATTTTCAATTTTGAAAATCTAACTTCAGGATTTTGTTAAACAAGTGAATCCGATAATTTAAATACTTAAAAACCTGGGAATGAAAAATTTCAAAGGAATACGATTATTTTTAGAAAATTGTCCGCCACATTTAACTTAAAAAATCACCATTCATTATAGAAAAGTAATTATTTTTCAATGTTTTTATATTAAAACTGTTAATATGAACATCCGCCAATTTTGGAGAGCGGGATGACCGGTTGACAAAGAATACCTAAAATATTTAAAACATAACCTTTTTTATAAATTAAAAAAAACACATATCTTATTTTGTTAGTGCAGCAAAGTTATGTTTTCTATATTGAGTGATGCCATTTCTAGGGGAAATTTCCTTTTTGTGTGGATTTTTTTCGCAAAATTTCGCGTATAGAGAAAAAGGATAGATTTTTAATTTTCGGAAAAAATTAATATTTTTAATACATAAATAAAGAAATCTGTCAAAAAATAATAAAAAAAAATATAGATTTACTTATGTCTGAAAACTAAATATTTTGTATAAAATTTACATACTTTTCTAAATTATTTTTTTATAAATTTAAGCTAATCCCACTAGGACTTTATTTTTTATTTTTAGCAGCATATTTTTATTATTTTTTGAATACTGCATAATATTTTTATTCGGTAAAAATTTGTTTTTTTAACATTTTTTTTTAAGTTATTAGTTATTCATTTCTTTTATTATATATATATTGATTACTTTCGATTCCTATAAGGCCTCCACTTTTCTTCACTTAAATAACTAACATTCGTGACATTCAATCTTTTTGCATGCGTTTTATAAAAGAAATAATTGAATTTATTTAAAACTTAGTAGCAAAATTTTATTTTCAAAAGTCTTTTTCATGTAAATTTCTGAAGAGTTCTTTAAACAGAAGAATCTATATGAATTCTGTGAAAATTACCTTTTTAATATTAGTCGGCATTCATACCTAAATCTTAAACACGTGTTTAGCTAAAACGGAGTCTAAAAGAATAAAGAACTGTTGTAATAGAATAAAGAGCTAAAATACGTGTTTTAGCTAAACACGTGTTTAAGAATTAAGGCTGAGTTACCCAACCGTAAACGTAACTGTAACGAATCAGCTATTTCGAAACCACAAGAAGAAGTTTATACAAGTGGTTACGCATACGTAAATGTAGACGTACTTGCCAGATCATTCTGTTGAAATCAGAATTTTCTATCCGTCATCGAAACAGCTGAATGATTTTAGTTGGAAAAAAATATAAAATGAATAAAGCAAATAGATTTAAAAAACAAATAAGAAATAAAAATGAACAAATAAATGAAAAAATTTAGAATAAAATATAAAATCACATGAAATAGATGCTAAATAGTAATGTCGTTTACGGTATTCTATAAGTGTACTTTTTAGCTACGGCACGGTACAGTTACATCACATTTACGTTTACGGTCCCATAATCCGCCCTTTAGTCTTCTTATACAAGCTTTGAAACGGGTTCTGTTGTTTGTGCCTTAAAATATGTGTGCTAGATTTTATTCGACACACTCCGTCTTACTTCATTCAAATCTACTTAATTAATAAACTTGAAATTGATTTAGATTTATTACGAAAAACAAAAATGCAAACTGGACTGCCAAGGTAGTTTTTGCTAAATTGAATACATTTATCCATTTTCGGTTGTATGGAAAAAGAGGGAGTATTTTTAACAAACGTAGGGAAATTTCGAAATAGCGTCTGGCATCACTGGCTTTAACAGATGTGGGATTATACATGTGGGATGTTTTTGCATATAAAGGGTTATCCAGCAACCGTAAAAAACTTCTAGATTAAATAAAATCGTAAGATAAAGGAAATTAATGAATTGTATTTTTTTATTTGAAATTTAATATTTTTTGATGAAAAGTCAGGTTACTTTTACATGCTCCAACGCTTTAGGCTGAAAGCTATTTGACTAAAAATCTTATCAAATTTAACTTAAAATTGTATTGTTAATTGACAATTTTGCCCAAAATGTGTGGGTTTTAAAACGCAAGGCCATACTGATAAAACTTTATTTAAGGTTAGGTTATTTTTGTTGCACAACACGTGCAGTTAGACTATATTCATGTTAGCAAGAGGTTAAAGTGTTAAGATTTGAGTCAAAGAAAATTTTAGTCATGCGTAGTTGTTGCGAATAAAGATGAGGTAAATTTATAAATAACATTAAATTGGTGTATTAAATACTACGCAGAAAAAAAAACTTTTACCTCATGAGACTGCCGTTATTAACTATTAACATTTTTGGATGTATTTCTAAAATTTATAAATATTAATTAAGAAAGTTAAATAATTTTTACAATAACCATAATTAAATAGAAAAATGTTCATGTATACATAGTAGACCGTACCACCTTACAGGCAAAAAAAAAGTGCGCGGTACACCATCACATATAAAGTATTTTTGCAAGGCAATTCCAAAAAAAAAAATTTTGCCGAATTTTTCGTTGTAGCTTCGGCATTTAAAGTCGGATTTTAAAGTGTGATATATCGATTGTTTGCCTCGAGGAGACCAGTATTTTGCTATAAAGGCAAAATCCAATGAAAACAAATTTAAAAAGGCAACCCCTACCTTCGGCTTTATCGAAAAACTTTCTTAGCAAAAGTTTAATGATTTTTTGCAAGCTTTAATTTCTTGCCATTAGGGTTGTATATTAGGGTGGTAGCAATTGAGATCTGGTGGGTAAATACTAGAACGGGATACTTGAGGTCAATGGTCCTTAGAGCAAAACATTGGTCCCCTCGAGAGAAAAACATCGATGTATCATAGTTTAAGATCCGACTGTAAATGTCAAAGATATAACGAAAAATGTAATGGCGTTTAGCAAAAAAAAATAAATTTTTTTAAATCTCCTTACAAAAATAATTTAGATTGGACGGTGTACGGCGAAGTTTTTTTTTAGGTACGGTCTAATGTATAGTGTAGGAATTAGTAGCTCGAAGCAGTCAAGGCCAAATTTCCTTAAAATTAAAAAAAAAAACATATTTTTAGAAACTGCAACAAAATTAAAAATGTCATTATAAACAGTGTTGCCAGATATTTGTAATTACAATTTTGTGGTTACATTTTTTAATAAATGCCTGCACAATTTTAAAGGGAAAATTAGAAACATTTTTCAAAGAAAAAACCAAAAACAACAAAAAGGGTATTTTTTCAGCGTTTTATAGTTAAATCTTTAACTAAGCATTATATAGACAAAATTTCAGTAATTTTTTGAAACTTTGATACAAAAATATGTTTAAATTTTTTTTACTTAAAAAATGCTTACATTCTTCGAATAACTACACAGAGAAAACAGATCAGTAGTTCCAACTGAATTTTTTGCAAACCTAATTTTTGTTGTCCCCGGTACAACCACTTTTATTATTTTTTAATACTGTTGTAATTACCGGAATTTATTTACAGTTTTTGTTGTATTAATTGATTGCTTTAATGTTTACGGATTATAAATTCTATGAATAGAATAAAACGCAACACAAAATTTATTTAAAAATTTAAAATTTTCGATTTTCCGAACTGGGATAGAACCGGCCAACCATTATGTAACCTAAAAAATGGGTCAATTTGACACCATGCTCTCAAATAGGTTAATTTTGATTTTTTTTTTCTAGAAAATGCTTTATTAAAGGTTTTTATGTTGATTTTCATGTCCAATGGCACTAGTTTTACATTTAAAAAATTTGGGGTAATTTTGACCCCATGTGCCTTTAAGGGTTAATTTAAATTTTTTATTACTATATATAAAATTTGATGTCAACAAAGTTATTTGTATAATTTTTACCATATGCCGCAAGAAACAACACTATATTTTGATATACTTTCAGGAAAAATCGAAAATTTAAAAAAAGATCACCTTTTGCCTTGGTATAGAAAGCGTTAACGCTGTCGGAGTTTTACAAAATTTTTGGAAAACAATCTTTTGTATCAGAATTAAAAGAAATTGTAAGTTATTTCGTTACAGCTATCTAAAAACACAAAAATGAATACTATTACACCCAGAAAACAGATTCAGTGCTGACAGCCCAATTTGTTAACATTCAAATCGCTTCAGTTGTATCAAATGTATTTTTCGGTTGCGACTACCGAATTAGTCTTGGTACAACTGAAAGTCTGTTGTCACAGCCAAATTAGCACTGTCTCTGAACTGAAGAACTCGGCTACCACAACTGAACCAACCGATTGGCTACAAATGCAGTTGTCAGCACGGAATCTCTTTTCTGGGTGTATCAAAACTATTGGCCAAAATCAAACTTTTCTCTTAAATTTTCAAATTTAAAACGCCATCACTGCTAAGTTAAAAGAGGGATATGTGTAATTTTTAGTAGAATTATTATCTAAGGTGTATTTAATAAACTTCTGTGCGTTGACCACTTTTTTTTATATTTTGTTGAAAGAAAATTTCAAAAAACTAAAAACTAAACTTTTGCAAATTTATAAAAAAAAATCCTATCCTTGGCCATACCTGGGACTAGGTTATCATAATCCAAGGGATACAAAAATTTATATCTCAATATTTGTGAATCTAAAAAATTAAACTCGAGTATAATCCCAGTGTAGAAAATCATTACCGGATATGTGGTTATGTAACTACATACTTGGTAATGGTAACCAGTTACTTTTGTTATTACATTTCTTATTACCTTTATGTGGCGATGTCGCGAAAAATAATGAGTTGTCGTTACACACCAGCATACGAAAAATCAAAAAATATATCGTTACCTATGTGCTTACCAGTACTGACAAAAGTAATGAGTCTAAAAATAGATTTTCAAAAAAATAATTTATATAAAACAAATATTTTTTATTGTATTTTTTTTTATAAAATTTGCTGGTGCGGGAATCGAACCTGGGTCTACAGATTGCCAGTCAATAGCTCTACCATCTTAACTATACACAGAAAGAATTTACAAAATTCTAATTAAATTTTTAAACACCTTTCTCATACCAAATTTGTAAATACAAAAAAAAAACTTTTTAAAAAGGAACCAACAAAAAAATTTGTAAATCCAAAAACAAATTTCCTTTGTTTTTTGTAACTTTGAATTTTTATTTTTAAACAATTTTTATATAAAAGATAACAATTTACAAATGAGTTACAAATATTTCGAACCAAAAAATTGTTGGAAATAAAATTTCAATTTAAAAGAAAATGTGATTGCTTCTACAAATTTCCACTGTTGGTGCTAACTGTTTTTCTGTATATCGACATGTAATATTTAATAGATAAAAACATAATTGACCTGCTGCACACAAGTAAGCTTACTCGTCAACATACAAAAACTCAAAAAATAAGTGGTTACATATATCCTTACCAGTGTTTAAAAAATAGTCTAAAAATAGATTTCAAAAAAATCTAGAAAATTATTTTCTATTTGAAGTAATGATAAAAACAAGTCATTATCAGTAACTCATTATTATATGTTTTAAAATAACGCAGAAGGTAAGTGTGTGTCATTACTGGTAGTCCAAAAAATAATAATATGTCATTACCGTTTCTACACTGGGATATTATAAGTTTTTGAAGAAAATATTTTATTTTTTGTTCTCGTCTAGGAGCGATATTAAATATTTAAAATATCAAAGAAAATCAAAAACAACAACAAAAAGTTTTTACCACAATTTGCTTTGTCATCTTCCAAAATACTACTCTGTTGTTTTGACAGATCTAGCAATGTAGTGACTTCCATTCATGTATAAACAACAATAGAAAACAATGTTTTCTAAAGTGTCCGTAACATTTAAATTTGCACAAGCACTTGCATATTAGTCCCTATCCGAATTTCATTCTTGCCCAAGGAAATCGTCAGGGGACGACGTTTTTAGAATTTCTATAAATATTTGTTCAATTAAATTACAAACTCATTGAGAATTTTTTGTTCTCGTCTAGGAGCGTTATTATTATATTTTACCGACTTTCATAATTTATTTCATTTTAACTCTACAATGGTCTGGGGAATTTGCAGTTTCTTAAATATTTTCCAACCAATTTTGGATTTTTATGCAACACTTTCCAGAAATATGGTTATTTAAGATCCACCACTATTTTCAACAAAAAAAAAAGCCAAAAAAAAGTAATTTTCCCGTATATTTCATTTATATAAAGTTCAATCCTAATGCGGTACGTGTTAAAATTAAAATATTGACTTGAAATTTTTGCAGAATATTTTTTTTAAATAGCAATTAAAAAGATTCCTGCTTTAAAAATTTTAATTTAAAAAAATAAGGACCAATCTAATCTGCATGTTATAGAAAACAACCGGTACTGTTGTAAATTTAACAAAATTTCAGTAGAAAACAATGTTTGTGCGTCATATCTCTATGTGTTGTTTGTTGTGTTTGAAATAAGTCATACTTTTCGAAGAAGGCCTTAATATTTTTGCTGAGATATTTAAATTTCCTGGAAATTTGGTAACACATTTCCTGATATTTAGAAGGCTCTAAATTAGGCTATTCCATTAAACAACAAATTTTAATAACAACATGCATTGAAATTTTGTTTTTCACATAATCAACTTACTTAGTTTTTAGCGGTCTCTTTTCATTTCATTTAAATATTTAAATTCTTTAAAGATATTTTTCTTTTCTTGTGATTTAATATTACTTAATAGTCGTAAAAAGAATTTTGTCGTCATGACTTGGCGCTGTTTCCATTCTTAACACATTTATACATAACTATACAACATTTTGGATGTTATTTTGGCTAGATATTCATTAAAATCTTTCAAGGGATTTTTATATAATTTTTTCTTTTCTATTTTTTTTTGTCTTCTTGGTTTTTTTTTTTTTTTTTGTTAGCTTATTATATCTTGTAATAAATCCCAGCCAGTATTCAATAGTATCCCTCGATCCTTTCAAATAAATCCTTATTTACTCCCATTAAATGCTGTCTATTTTTATAACATTCAATGTATATTTACCAGTTTTACAACATTTTTATAGAGATTTACAGAAGCAGAAATGACAAACAGATTTAGTTGATAGATAAATACTTTTAAATTGTTTACACACGAACACTCACTTATACTTACATTTTGCTCCATATTTGGTTTTTGTTTACATGTCATAAATTTAAGTTTATCATGATTTATGGACTTTCTTTGTTCCGTTTTATTTTTAACTATTTCCATATGATAGCACACATAAATACTCATACCATACATTTGTGTTTCTTAACCCATTCTATACGATTGGCTCATGAAAGCAACACCATTATAAATACTATCAATAAATCATTATATAAATTTGTGCTATAGTGGTAAATAAATTTATATATTATTTCGCGTAGTGTCATTGAAATTATTGTTTTGATAATAATTTTAGAAATAAACATTCAAAATGTAAATACGTATGAGTGTTATCAATTAGTATTAACATTACTCATACGCCATGTATTACATCTAAGCAACAAATCAAAAAATCATGAGTCATACACATGTTTCGATAGTCTGTCTTATTCGTAACATATGAAGTCTGGCCAGACTTAGTATGTTTAGTTTAAATAAAAATATGGTATTTTGGTGTTATTATGACATTATTACCAACGTGTTGTCATACCATGCATTACACTCAAAAAAATATGTTAGTAGAAAAATTAGTAAAACATCTTGTATATCAAGTGCAAAAATTTTATAAATTGTTTTTACTGTAAAAGCTTTATTTTTAGTTTTTCAGCACTAAACTAATCTTAAACTAATGTTTTACGTATTAATTTTGCTACCTAAATTATACCTACTGCTAAACAAGCGGTGAAATTTTTTTGTGTTCTTTTTCACTTTTTAAAAAAAAAAGGTTCTATTGATATAAAAGCAATATCTTGTTATTTATTTTTTAAATTCTTTCCGTTTATTTAACCTTCTTTGTCTATTTTGAACTTCACAATTTTCTTGAGCTTAAGGTTTGTTTTTTACATACAAAAAGTTTTTTATTTTCAATATTTCGCTACTCCATTGTGTAGCATCTTCAGGAAATAACAATTAAATTAACAAATAATAAACAACTTGAAGGTTTGAAAATTCAATTTGTCTATTATTTGTTAATTTAATTGTTATTTCCTGAAGATGCTACACAATGAAGTAGCGATATATTGAAAATAAAAAACTTTTTGTATATAAAAAACAAACCTTAAGCTCAAGAAAATTGTGGAGTTATTTATTTTTTCTTTTTTGAATAATCCATTAGGATTTATATATATTGAATACCAAAAATAAGCATAAAAGTAATTAATTTGTTTTTATATCCCAGTGTAGAAAATCATTACCTAATATGTGGTTATGTAACTACATACTTGGTAATGGTAACTAGTTACTTTTGTTATTACATTTCTTATTACCCTTGTATGCCGATGTCGCGAAAAATAATGAGTTATGCTTGAACACCAGCCTACAAAAAATCTAAAAATATGTCATTACTTATATGCTTACCAGTACTGACAAAAAGAATGAGTCTAAAAATAGATTTTCAAAGAAATAAGTTTTATAAAAAAAAATATTTTTTTATTGTAAAATTTTTTTTAATAAAATTTTATAGTGTGGGAATCGAACCTGGAACTCCAGGTTGCCAGTCAATAGCTCTACCATCTGAGCTATATCGACATGTAATGTTTGATAGATAAAAACGTAATTCACCTGGTGCACACAAGTTAGCTTACACGCCAACATAATAAAAATCAAAAAATATGTGGTTACATATATCCTTACCAGTGTTGAAAAATGTTGAGTCTAAATATATTGAATTTCAAAAAATTTTCAAAAAAATCTAGAAAATTACTTTCTATTTAAAATAATGATAAAAATAAGTCATTATCAGTAACTCATTATTATATGTTTTAAAATAATGCAGAAGGTAAGGGGGTGTCATTACTGGTAGTCCAAAAAAGAATGATATGTCATTACCGTTTCCACACTGGGATATTTATAGAGTTTTAATTAAATTATGTAGACAATGTGGAAGTTTTAATATTTTACAAAGTTTTCTAAATATTTTCAAAAGAATCACAAAACACAATTTCTACACCCAGAATACAGATTCAGTTCTGACAACCGCATTTATAGCCAATCGCATGGTTCGGTTGTGGTAGCCGAATTTTTCAGTTGTAGCAACAGAATACCAATTGAGACAAGACTAATTTGACTATGGCAACAGAATTTCAGTTGTATCAAGAATAATTCGGTAGCCACAACCGAAAAATTCATTTGATGCAACTGAACCATTCGATTGGCAACAAATGGGGTTGTCGGCACCGAATCTGTTTTCTGGGTGTAGGTTTTAATTTTCAACAAATAAATTAACTAAGGAATAATATCTTTACGATTTTTTTTAGTTTTTTTCAGTCCACTAATATTCTGCAAGAAGTTTCATTGGTTTTTTCAAGAAATTTCATTTGCAATCGACTAAGTGTTAGCACAACTTTTGTTTAATTTACTAATTTCTTTGCCAAAAATCTTCTTTGCTGATATTAGCAATTTTCTGCTATCACCTCCTGACTAAAATTTTTCGAGTCAGCAAAAGTTTTTGCTGTATTTGCTGACTTTTGTGAGTATAGCCAAATTATATATGTATCATGATATTTTGGACTAATATACAGCATAGTTTGGGCACATTTTTGGCTATGTCTCCGAACTATGGGCCCCACATTTAATAACAAATAAAATCTAAAACGGTCTGGCCAGAGCCGAGGGTTAAAAGTGTAATTATAGCCGGGATAATATTTAACAAAAATTATGAAGAAAACTCTTTTTGGTGAGACCTTATTAATCCAAGTACTTATGTGGTATGACCTTAAAGTTAAAAATATTTTTGATCGATATTATATTATATATTCTGTATATATAATTTTTTTATTTTATTGTTCTTCAGAGGGTTAAAATCACATTTTCTTAGGCTACATAAACTAAACAATTTGCCCCCAATATTTTTGTGGTTTATTTATCTTTGAAAGGTTTTGAAAAGAATACTTTCTTAAAAATTAGTAACGGAGATGGATCAAAAAATATGTAACTTTTTGAATGAAAAACAGCTATTTTAGAAAAAAAAAAAATTATATTTTTCCAACATTTCTAAAATTTGTTATGCATTTGTTTCATCAATGATTTCATCGTAGGGGCTAAATATCTTTCCGCCAAGCCATTTTTTAGGTTTGAACAAATTACAAATTAATTGTAATTGCATTTACAAAACTTCAATTACATTTAGAATTAGAAAATGTTTTTTGTTTGGTAGTGGCTTACTAATTTTAATCAAAAATTTTGAATAATAATTACATGTAATTTTGTAATTTCATGTGTAATGAATTACAAAATGAAGTTGATAACCCAGAGTCCCCACAGTAGCTCTCGTTGGCTTGAGTGAATTTTATGAGTTTTCCAAATTTATTTTTTCCCCTTACGGGGATATATGCTTTAAATAGCTACTACCCAGCAAAATCTTTCATTACCAAATAAGTGGTTATATAATAGAAATTCATAGCTCCGCACAACTTATTTTTTGGCGTCTAAACTCATTATTTTTGTTTGGCAGGGTGTTTTTATAAGTAGTCACGCTTATCCGCTCGCTAACGAAAAAATGAGAAATAAGTAGTTATGAGATTTTGAGTAATAAGTGGTTACACACATGGTTACAAAATGTTTAATTATAAGTTGTTATCCGACTGCTTACTTGATTCTTAAAAATAAGGAGTTAGGCAAATACTATTAGCCTAAGGAAATACATTCAGTAAAATTTAAGTTTTCTCTAGTGTGTAATTTTAGGACTCGTCATAAAAATTTAAACATAAAACATATTCACATATAATAAACAAATTTAACTGTGTAAAAAGTAGTTATTTAAACTAATACGAGTAAGTCATTATTTTATATTTAGAAACAATGAATACAATAGGCCGTTATTAGGAAGTCATTATTTTATATTATAAAATAATGCAAAAGGTAATGATATATCAGTTTTGGTAATGCAGATAGTAATGAGGTGTCATCACCAATATTTTGCTGGGTAAACACAAACTCGTTGATGGAATTTGCTCAAAATTTTCCAGTAGTCTATTAATAGATAATAATAAACCACTGCGGGGGAAGTCACGGACTTATTGATGCCCCCTCGTATGTTTTTATATTTAACAAAACTCTTTGGGAATATTAAATGAACTCACAAGGTGTACTAAATTTTTATTTTTATTTAAAAACGATTGTCTATTGGGTTTCTCTTTGTTAGCATGCTTAAGCATGGCAAACAAAATATAAGTAAAAAAGTTGTATCGTACTATTTTCAAATGCTGCATATTTTAAAATTAAATTTTAACAACTCTGATTTTGTTAGCACAATACAATAACACAAGAAATAGCATACCCCTTGTAAACCCCTTTGAAGGGTATTTTTGGCAACTTTTCTATAAATACTAAAAGGATTTTTTGATAATATTTTATGAAAGCGCTATTCAATTAAGTCAAATAAGATTTGGTTTGCTAAAATCGATTGTAAATTATTAAAATTATGATTTTTTTACAAACAAGGAATTTTAGATGCCTATTCCTACGAAAAGTCTGTGACTCTTTGTTATGACTGTATTTCCCTTGTGTTTGTTGTTGCAAAGTCATAATAAATTATATTTATTAAAATATTTGTTTGAAATCTTTTAAAATATTAAGACCTGGTATCGATACAATCATAATAATGACAAATAAAATTCGAATTTTTAAAATTTTATTGTTGTTTTGTACACCCAGAAAACAGATTCGGTTCTGACAACCCCATTTGTTGCCAATCGAATGGTTCAGTTGCATCAAATGAATTTTTCGGTTGCGGCTACCGAATTATTCTTGATGCAACTGAGATTCCGTTGCCACAGTCAAATTAGTCCTGTCTCAATTGGTTTTCTGTTGCCACAACTGAAAAATTCTGCTTCCGCAACAGAACCATGCGATTGGCTACAAATGCGGTTATCAGAATTGAGTCTGTTTTCTGGGTATATATAAAGATGTGACTTTCAGTATTAAAATAGTCTTAAGACAGTCATAACGAGTCACAAGTAGGAATAGGCACCTTAATATATTTTAGACAATCAATGTCAACAACAATGGTGAGTTTAAACAATAACAAAAGATTTCAATCACTTGCTTGGTGGAACTACAATAATTTTGTAAATTTTAGGGAGTAAATAAACCTTTGGTATAATTACTCAGAGAAACTCCCCGAAAACAGTATCGATTGCGACTACCGAAACGGTTGTCATTCAAATTCTGGCCGTTATAATAACTAGCTTAATATTAAGTTACATATTTAATCATAAAATCCAATATTCAGTTAAGTTAATATTATATTCCACATAAACATTATTACGTTCCATAAAACTTTATTGAATTTTAATTATTTTATATTTTTCAGATATTATCTATTGCGCCACAACTATTTTTAATTTTATTTACCATATTTTCAGTTTAACATATTATTTCTATTTTAAGACTTTTGTTTTCTCCGAAATTTAAACTGGGAAATTCGAAGTACTGGGCTTTCCCTTTATCCACTACAATATAAACCTTAAATGTAAATCTTATGTTAACAAAACCAAAAAAATTTTCTAGAATTCCTTTAGCTATATTAAGTTACATCTATAATCAATATAAACTACAATTCAGTAGGTTCTACTAAAACCCCAATTTAATGTTATATTTGATTAGGATAACAGTATTAATATTTACCACTTTCGAATAAATTTCTATTGTATTCAGTTAATATATACAATTACTAAACAAATTTAATTTTTAAAGTTGATTGCATATGCCAATAACTTGATAACAGGATTGTTTTTTAGCTCTTCTTTCCTACCCAGCATAATTTTCTCTTCTAAAGAGTCGGTTGTATAATAACAACTTTATCTTTTTAACATATTCTGCTTTCAGTTCTAACATGAACGATTTTGATTTGAAAATAGAATCAGTTCTGCGCCTAGTTCTAGAACTGATTCTCTGTCGTTCTAGAACTAGGAACTACATATAAGAATTCTGGAATGGCTTCCTGAACTATTTCCATGGAACTGGTTTTAGTGGCACCAGTTTCAGAATCACCCAGAAAATAGATTCGGAGCTGACAACCGTATTTTTAGCCAATCTAAGGGTTCGGTTGTGGAATCCGAATTTTTTAGTTGTGACAAAAGAAAACCAAGCGGGATAGGACTAAATTGACTGTGATAGTGGAATTGCAGTTGTATAAAGAATAATTTGGTAATCGGAGCCGAAAAATTCATTTGATGCAACTGAATCATTAAATCAAATGAATCATTCCAAGAAAACTATTGTATTGTGAATTCAAGTCAAAAATACGCAAAAACCTTTCTTACTTTCATTTCAAAATTCGTAAATATTATTGTTCTGATATTTGCCAAAAAAAAAAAAAATACACATTGCGAGTGTCACTCCTTAGTAATTCCTCCAAGCTCAACAATTTGATAAATGATTTGATTACCTACCGCTAAGTCAAGATGTTGAGGTAGCGCTGCCTTATTATAGTAGCGAAAAATATTTTGCTACTTGTGATCAATTGGTGTCGTTTATTTTTTTTTTTTTTTTTCTTCAAAATAATGAACATGTTTAAATATATGTACTTATAAAAGAAATAAATCAAAGAAAACCCGGAAAATATTGTTATTTAAAAAATAAAGTGCTGTATATTAATATTATTAGCTGTAGCGGGTTTCTCTGGTAAATTTGCCCAATTTTCTAACTGCTGACCGCACTCAAACATTTTATGTTGATATGAAATAAAAAACAATAAACTTGTTATAATTCTGACAGCCCTCAAAAGAAATAAAAGTTATTTGATTGATACTTATAATAATTTACAGATTACATAGAAGTCTTACTGTTCCTCTTATTTTTTCAACAAACACATTTTTTCACACATATTCAGATGTGTATGAAAAAATGTCCAACACATTCACATGAGATACGTGCACTGATAGCGAATGTCAAAGAGTAAGAGATCTATATAATCTATGTAAGAATCAATCAAAGATTTGGAAAGTAAAACTTTTGAAAGGAAAACACGGAAAGTGAGTAAAAATTAAGAAAATTCGTTGGCGGATACAGCCGTTAAAGTAGTCAAAAATATAGGTTTTGTTTACCAACTTCCAACAGAAATTTGTAAAAGAAATGTAAAGAAAGTTAGACAGAAAACGTTTAACTTTCATGCTGATTTGTGAATAGATGCCTTATTTGGTAGATTTTTGTAAACTTTTCTTAGAAAAATGATAACTTGGGCAAAAGATGATAGAATACAATGAAATCTAATTCAATAAACATTCATCATCTGTGTTTCCTGCTCCTAAACGTTTAGATAAAAAGAGAAGGGAGATCCAGAACATTTCTTTTAGTTAAGAGAAAAGTTACAAATACTGAAAGTATTGAGAGTTCTGTATAAAAAACAAACGACTTAATGACTGTCTTAAACACTGCAAAATATCTTATTTGCATTGAGAGTGCAATTGGGGTCTAATTCATAGTTTTAAAAAGGAAAACTTTACGGATATGAATAAACTTAAAAATAGCAGTTTTCCCCTGCAAAATATTCCAATTGCTACCCAGTGTAGAAACGGTAATGACATATCATTATTTTTTGGACTACCAGTAATGACACCCACTTACCTTCTGTATTATTTTAAAACATATAATAATGAGTTACTGATAATGACTTATTTTTATCATTATTTCAAATAAAAAAAAATTTTTTAATTTTTTTGAAAATTTTTTGAAATCTATTTTTAGACTCAATATTTTTTAAACACTGGTAAGGATATATGTAACCACATATTTATTGATTTTTAGTATGTTGGCGAGTAAGCTCACTTGTGTGCAGCAGGTCAATTGTGTGTTTATCTATTAAATATTACATGTCGATATAGCTCAGATGGTAGAGCTGTTGACTGGCAATCTGTAGACCCAGGTTCGATTCCCGCACCAGCAAATTTTATTTTAAAAAAAATACAATAAAAAATATTTTTTTATGTAATTTATTTTTTAGAAAATCTATTTTTAGACCCATTATTTTTGTCAGTACTGGTAAGCACGACAACTCATTATTTTTCGAGACATCGCCATATAAAGGTAATAAGAAATGTAATAACAAAAGTAACTAGTTACCATTACCAAGTATGTAGTTACATAACCACATATCTGGTAATGATTTTCTACACTGGGTATAGATATGGAATTTTTTTGTGAAAAAATATTAAAGCTTTTATGCTTCATTTGATTGTTTAATCTCAAATTATTTTTACCGGCAAAACTGTTGAGTATATAGAAAAACGTTATATGAACAGATTAAAGGAATTGTAATTTTTAATTTTTTTCAAATTGTTTGAGCAAAATCGGACTAGTGGTTCTCGAGTTATATCAAAAAAAAGATATATGTCGATTCCTAGGGTTGACCCAGCGAAACGCCGGGACACGTATAACTTGTTTTTGACCGATATAACATTTCCCGTTGGTGTCATCCCATCCCGATTTTGACTGTCGCATAGTGTAATTATCCACTTGAAAGTGAATACGAAAAGTATGTTAGTTTTCGTCTAAAAACGTTTTTATGCACTTTGAGTTTTTTTTGTAAGTTAACGGATATAGTTAAGTCGAAAACACAGCTTAATATTTGTAAGGAAGGTAAAATAATTTTAAAAAAGAGTCAATGGCCACTAAAGCGTACCACCTTACAGGCAAAAAAAAAAAAAGTGCGCCGTACACCCTCCAATATGAAGTTTTTTTGCAAGGAGGTTTCAAAAAAAAAATTTTTTTTTTGCCGAACGTAGAGGTCGCCATTTTACATTTTTCGTTATATCTTTGGTATTTACAGTCGGATCTTAAAGTATGATACATCGATGTTTTTCTCTCGAGGAGACCAGTGTTTTGCTCTAAAGACATTTTGACCTCAAGTATCCCGTTCTAGTAGTTACCCACCAGATCTCAGTTGCTACCACCCTAATGTACGACCCTAATGTCAGAAAATTAAAGCTCGCAAAAAATCATTAAGTTTTTGCTAGGGAAGTTTTTCGCTAAACCCAGTAGAAATTTTTTTTATATATTGGTTGCCGAACGTAGGGGTCGCCTTTTTAAAATTTTTTAATTGGAGTTTTGCTATATAGTAAAACACTGGTCTCCTCGAGGCAAAAAAATCGATATATCACACTTTAAAATCCGATTTTAAATGCCAAAGCTATAACAAAAAATTAAAAAAGGCGACCCCTACGGTCGGCCAAAAAAAAATTAATTTTTTTTGAAATCGCCTTCCAAAAATTACATCATATTGGAGGGTGTACGGCGAAGTTTTTTTTTTGAGGTACGGTCTAATGGCCACGTTGCTCAACAATAATTGAGTAGTAACGTATAATGATTGCTTTCCTCTTCTGAATGTTGTGTTTGTAATATTGAAGAAATCATACGATATTCTTTTAAATTTACTTCAATTTCGTATTTTTTCTTTTGAAAATTTGTTACGCAACGTTTTTTTTTCTTCTTCAATACAAAAACTCAATTAATTTTCGTCAAATATATCAATTGTACCAGTCAGTAGAAAAACTTGAAATAGACACCGGTGACTTTTAGCGCTTCATGATTACTACACTAATAGAAAAAAAGTCAGTCAAAAATTTATTTATTTATTTATTAAAACTTCTAAAAATTAGTTAAAAATTATGCTGCAGATAAAAACTGCTAAATTAGCAGATTATTTTTGCTATATATTAGTAATATAGGAACAGCAAAAATAAAACTGTTTAATATGCAGAATTTTAGTTATATGTGAGCTAAATTTTTGTAAATGGAGAATAGCAAATTAATCTGCTAAAATCAGCAAAATATTTTGCTAAATAATTAGTAGCCTAAAAAATCACCAACAAAATTTTAAATTTTCTAAGTTTTTTTTCGATTTTTTTTTAAATGCAAATAAAAATCGAGCCTTTTGAAAACAGTAGTTTACAATTTTTTAGCAAATATTTCTGCTGATTTTAGCAGAATATGCATTCAACTAAATTTAGTTTAAAAACAGCAAAAATTTTGTAGATATAAAAGTTTAGTTTTGCTATTTTCAGTCTACAAATATTTAGCAAAATGTTCTGTAGATTTTACAGTGCAATTTATTATTTTCAATTAACCGAAAGTTAACCTAAATATAACTAGAATTCTGTAAATTTAACAGCTTTAATTTTGTTGTTCTCATTTTACTAGTTTTTAGTAAAAAAAAAAATCCGCTAGTTTTAGCAGTTTTTTCTGCATTTTTAGTAAGTTTTTCTGCTATTTTTACAGATTTATTTCTATGAGTGTACGATATCACAGTTTGCACTACTAGGTGCTGAAATTTAGTATTACCAGAGCAACTACGTAGTATCAACTGAAGGGTTGCAATGATTATTTTACAAAACATTTTCTTGCATGGGCTGCTGCATGATTTGACGATTTCAAATACTAAGAATAACAAAAATAGAAAATTTGCTTATTTTTTCTTATTTACAGGATATTAAAATTTAGATCATTACAAAAAAAAAACAGAACAAAAATCTTGAGCTTGTATAAGAGAATTTTTTGCGAATGTTTTGCAACACTTTTATGCTGCTGTTTAGTATCAACTGAGTTAACATTTGCTACCACATGTTTAAAACAGCACAAAATAAAACAAGTCTAATTATGTTCGAATAAAAATTTGTGAGACATTCTTTTGTTTTTTTTTTATTCTCTATTGTTTGTTTTTCTTTAATTTAATTTTAAAAAAAAGAGAGTGTATATTTACCAGATTATAACTATGGAGTTATTACTTAATTTTTCCCTAGAGTGTCATTTACCAGACAGTTGTACAACTGTTGTGTATTAATTTGTATCTGCTGAGCTCATTAATTGTACCTAATAAAAACCAATAAACTTTTTATAAATATAAGTTATATAATTGATGTTTGTAATATATTTTTCAAATTTGAGTGTTTGGTTTTTAATATGTCTATTCGCGTACTTTGCTGAGGTATCCCAAAAATACTCGATGTAGTCTTAACAGCAAAATTATCTCATGAAATAATCTCCGATAATGATGTTGTAGAGAAAAGAATTCTAATGTTAGTGTGTCCGAGATTATCGGCCATCACGGTGATTGTGAGTGAGATCAAAAAGGACCCTTTTTCTGTTTTTTCAAATTGTTTATCATTTTCGTACTCGAAAATTGGGGAAATGATAGCGCACAATAGAGTTTACTTGTGTCTCTATTTACCAAAACTTATCGAGACGTTTTCTTCGCGTATCTTTGGTAACTTATGAAACGAACATCCTATGATATGATAGACAAAAAATAATAGTGAAAATAAATTTCAAATAGAAATCTTTTTATAAGAATTAATTAAATAGGATATTTGTGCAATTTTTCAAACTGATTTTATATGCATTTTCACATTTTTCTTTGAAATCAATATTTGGGTTAGAATATATTTTTTTTTTAATTCTCGTATTTTTCGGTAATTTTAGTATTCTGTGGGAACTTTACCAAACTTTACCCAAAAAGTAAAGGAAGAAATACACTTAAAATAAATGTGTAAATAAAAGACAACATGATGTTTTTCTGTTTTTTCAAGTTGTTTATCATTTCCTTCAAAGTAATTATATATAAATGTTATATATTCGGATGGCGATTTTAAAGAGCCTATTACCGATACCCTTTCTTTATACTTCTTTGTTTTTTTTTAAGATGTTGCTGTTACAAATGTATTTATTTTTGGTTACTTTATTTGGACATACATACATAAATATGTAATAGGACGACCGTTAAAATCTCATATATTCATATTTATTAAGTTTGAGCCGACATGTGTTTTTGTTTTCTTTTTTCGCTATTCGTGCTACTTCGGCAACCGTGTGCAAAAACTTCGGCATTATGCATATCGGACTTTTTCCTTTGACGAAACATTAGTTATTCGCTTTTTAAATCGAATATCGAAAGTTTCCAACAAGCAGCTGTCGAATGAAAAAGGGACCAAAAAATGGTCGGTTTCCTTTCGCCTATTTTGCCCCCTAAATGCACGAGATGGTCAATATAATGAAAGAGGTCCTTCTAAGATTTCCATTCTTTATCACATATCCAAATTTCATTACAAATCTGAGACTGTCACACAGGATATTTGTTAGTTTTTAAAATTGGCCATAAAACAAAATTCTAAAATTCGTCACTAACAAAACAAATAATTCAGAAAAAAGTTGGTATAAATTTTCAAACAAGAAATAGTAAGTATTTCTAGTATTAAAAAGAAAATTTTTTTGTTGAACAATTTATCCGCCAAAGATCGATGGCTTAGTTAAGAATGGTCGTAATAGGATTTTTATTTCTTTAAAATTTTTAATAAAATCTGAAAAACCTTGGATATAAAATTTCTTTAAAATCAATTTTTTTTGTATTTAAAAAAATTTTGCATCCAAAATTTTTCAGATTTTATTAATTTTTCTTCCTTCTTCTCTGAGGACTTTTTAAGAAATTTGTAACGCTTTGTAAATTTATAGGAGGTTTATTGAATAAATTTTGTATTAAAATGACGTTTTGTAAACCTGCTATAACCTTACAAAGCATTTATGAATTGAGGGGCAAAAATCTCCGGTAAATAATATTGTTAAAATATTTAAATAAAACTACTCACCCTGAGCAAATTGTATAAATTTACACACCAATTCACCGAATATAAAATGTCTTAAATATGTTCCTACCAAAGTTATGGGCATACATAACACACCCAATAGCATATCGGAAATTGCTAAATTTGCCAAAAATACATTGGTGATTGTACGCATACGACGATTTTGAAATAATGTCGATGCCACTAATAAATTCCCAACTATGGCAAATATCAATATAACACTATAACACGGTATCAACCATATGGGTATTTCCGTACTGATACGTGGTCTTTTAACCACCGTAGTACGATTCGTTAGGGTATCATTTGTTGTGAACTGCAAAGAACTCGTTGAATTATCAAGATACTGGTTGAAAAGGGAAGAATTATCCGTATCGAGTATATTCCAAGGTGGCTGTTCGAATGTTACGATTTGTTGTTTGAAACCCACTACAATGGAATCATTGGCAGTTAAGGCCAACGATATTATATGATTTGATGAATTTTGTACCGAAAAATATTGTAATAAATCACTGTATTCACTAGATGTTATGGTCATATTGTAAACATTTAATAAATGATAATTTCAATTAACACTTTAAACACACATCAAATTTTTTTTTAAATTTAGCTTGAATTTTAAATTTTTTCTTCTTCTTTTAACATATATATTTCATTTTATCTTTTTTTTTACCACTTTTAACAATTTGTATCCGTTTTTTATTTCATATAACCGCTTTAAGCTTGTTAACAATAAGATGCGTTGCTTAAGACTACATTGGCATGGTCAAATTTAAAAGTTTTCTACCAACAAACATGTTTGCAACATTTAACATCCTTTTAATGGCATGCGCTTGAGTTGCCTTTTCGGAGTAATTTATGAATGAATTTTGGTTTTTCACCACCTATTAAGCAACATGTTCTGTTAAATTTACATTATACATGTTGCCATTTCATATATACATGTTTGGTTAATTGATATTGGAACATGTTTTATATTAATTTTTGTATTCAAATTATATAAACATTTTAATTAATGTTTACAAACCCGCATGGAATTTGGCAACATGTTTAATTTTATATATTTCTAAAAAATTTTTTTTAATATACCCAGTTAGCATCTATTGGCCTCTGGCAAAAAGTATGGACTTACTAGAGAAACTTCAGTGTTCACCGTTTTTTGTTGTTGTATGAGTGGCTCGGGAAATCAAATGAAAACATTTTTTTACATAGAAATAATTTCATTGCAACATGCTAACTAAAATTGTTGCTATCAGCACAAACTTTTATTTTGCTTTTATTGTTTTATTTTCTATTAAAATTTAATATTTTTTTATTTTATTTTAATAAGTTGTTAAAATATTGAATATTTAAAAGATGTGTTAAAATATTATTAAAAAATACGAAAAAAAAATTAATTTATTGTACGAACATGTTTCATGACTTCACGAACAGATAAAAATAGGACAGGTTGAGTAAGTAAGGGAGGTATAGAAGGTCACTGATGTAGCTCCCGAATGCGTTAAGATTTTTTCAAAATTTAAATTTTGTAAGTTTTGTGTCTCAAAAAAAAAATCAGATATTTTTAATTTTTTTATACTTACGCTTACAAGATGTAAAACAAAACAATTTAGTTTTTTTAATTCTTAGGGCAGAACTATATTTGTTGACAAAAAGTCACTAATGTAATGTTAGCATGCAGTGGTGTTCAGGATTGGTGACTATAGAAATTACCCAGCAAAACCACACATTACCAAATAATGTATAAGGTAATGTCTAGCCGTAGGGGCCGATGCATTACTTTACACCTTACTTCACCGATGAATTTTATAGGCGGTAAGCCCCAAATTAATGTATGGGGAGGAGGTAATAAAGTAAGTTATTACTTATGTTGTTACGTGAATGGGAAAAGTAATGTGTCTAAAAATAGATTTGAATTATAAAAATTTTATTTAAAATTTTATTTATTATAAATAATTTTTTATAAAATATATAAACGTGGTCATGATAGGATTAGGGAAAAAAAGTATATCCACTTAGTACATGGTTACATTCACTGTATACAATTGCTAAACGAATTTTATTTTTGAAGTTTGTTGGAAATACCAATAATTGGATAATAGGATTATCATTTTCAATAGCTAATGAAATATTTGTGGTTCATTACTCAATTACAGGTAACTCCAAATAAAATAACGTCCTGGAAAATAAATTTTTATGGTTTTTATCGAAATCCCAACCAATCGTTTTCCTGTGTATAGAAAAATAACCCAATTCAAAAAGTTTTTAAAAAATTATACCATACAGCACAACGTGAACAGCAGAGTTGTACAAAAAAACATAAAAGTTGGAATTCGCGATCTCCACAATGTTGCCTAAAAACTCTCTGTGCCAAGTTTCACAAAAAGTTGTCTTTTAAGAATTAGTATTTTATCTCTAAAGTAATTTATACAAAAAGTAGGGTTGACTTTAAATTTAATTATTTCTCAACCTGTACGCTATTATTTAACAAATTTTTTTAAATCTGGTCTTAATTAATGTGAACAAAAGGAATTTGAAATCAAAACTTAAAAAAATTAAGTAACTTTTAAGTAATTCGCGTTTTTTTTTTTTTAATTATACAAAAAAAATACATATTTTAGTTAAAATTTCCAAATTTTCCGAAAAGATGTAATTAAAAATTCAACTTGTTTTTGCCTTGTATATGCGCAAATTTCTCAAATCTGATCTTTATTTTAACGAAGATTATGAATCAGCAATCGAAACTTAAAAAAAATTTGTGGTTTATGAATTATTCGCGGATTTTGAAAATTCAAAAAAACTCAAGTTTTTTGAGATATTTTCCTAATTACCTGTAAACGGTGTTATCGAAAAATGCAATTTGTTATAATTTTGCAATTTACTTATATATAACACTGATTTTAATTTTAAAAAGGATAACAGATATCCTGGCTAATTAACTAAAATTTGACTTTTTAATATTTCGCTATTATTTAGCTTGTTACAATTTTATTGCTACCAAAAACCCTATCTCACATAATAGGACATTCCACAGATATATATTAATGCAAAAAAGAAATTTTCATAGTCGTAAATATAAGAAAACATCCTGATCAAAGTTGAACATTTTTTGTATGAAATTTTCAAATTTCGCGAAAACCGCGACTCCGATTTCCACTTTGATTTCATATTCGTAATGTACACCTAAAAATATATTAGATTTGATATGTCGCGATCGTAATAATTATATTTAATTTTTCTCATTTTTTCCATTATTTTTAATAAATAAAAAATAATAGAACAAGTACTACCTCGAAACTTCAATTGCGATGTGCTACCTCTAAACAAAACTTCTTTAGACCACATTTTTTTAGGCTTGTGGAGCGTGAAAATTCCAACTTTTATTTTTTTTTGGACCAGCCTAGTGGACAGGGTATAATAAGTTTGTGCTGATGTTTATAACACCAAAAATATTGGACCTTTCAGTATACCGATCGACTCATAATCACTTTTTGTTTCGATTTATCGATGTCCGTCTGTCCGTCCATGCATTCTTGCGCGCACTCTAAAGGTCGCAAATATTAAGATATTTGGATGAAATTTGTTACTCAGACCTATGTCGGCCTAAGGAAAAAGCCTGCTTTTGGTTGAAATCGGTAAATTTTTAGACCTAGTGCCTATATAAGGAACTCCCTTCCCAAAATTGGCTTGGTTACACGCTGCAGATCGCAAATATGAAGATATTTCAATGAAATTTGGTTCGCTGACTCACATGGTCCCAAGGACAAATCCTATTGATTCTAGATAGGATCGGTCCATATTTTGGCCTATCGCCCATATGGGCTACATTTCCGGTTTTCTCTTCTTTTATCATTTTATATAAAATTTTGACACAAGTCCATTTTAACCCATTCGAATTTCGGATCCAAACATTAGTTCGCTTTTAACCAGACTGGTGTAGGGTATTATGTAGTCGGCATGCCCGACTTTAACTTTTTTACTCGTTTTTAATTCAAATTGAGATTTTATTTAAAAATATTGCAATTCTGACTTGAAACAATAGCCGTTTTTTCTAATCACTTGGATTTAATAAATCCAAAAAGTATTTCTAAAAGTGCTCAACAGATGGGGTTAGATTTTTCCTATTTTAAAAAAATTTTCTGTCCGACACTTCTTTCACCCTAATTTTTAATACCGAATTCGATGATGAAGGATTCTACTTTAACTTTTAATTTATAATTTGTATATTTTACATAAAACAGCGATAAACAGTCTGCCTTTTCAGTTTTATCACTTCAATTTATATTTTTACACAATTGAAAAATTCCATTGAAATATTTAATATTCACTAATTGCATTTAATTAAATTACTTACTGTAGAGTGAAAAATTGCCATTTCTATTTGAGCTATTTCTCCATGTCCAAGATGAAAAATATGTATTTGGTGAGGTGTAGTTTTTTTTTTTTTTAAATATTTCATAAAAAAAAATTTAAGAAAAAACTTTTATTTGTTAGTTTTTCAATTTTTTTGTTTCTCTTTTAATTTTCATTCGTATTTTTTTCTGACATTAAGTTAATAGGCTCCCTACGGGAAATTTTAACAAACTGTCACCGAACTGGCCCCTTTATATGAAATAGACTGGTCACTTTTACATGGCGTTGTCATAGGAGGTGGAAATTGACCCCTTGTGACATGTCACAAGACAAATCCCAGGACAGGTCCCTGAAATTGAGAGTTCAGTAACCTGTCCTAGAATTTGTCTTGTGACATGTCACAAGGGGTCAATTTCCACCTCCTATGACAACGCCATGTAAAAGTGACCAGTCTATTTCATATAAAGGGGCCAGTTCGGTGACAGTTTGTTAAAATTTCCCGTAGGGCTGTTTCATATATTTGTGCTTTTATTGTGGATTTATTAAATCAAGCTTTTTTTTGGATTTAATAAATCCATTTTTTGTATGAAAAATTCTAAATCCAGGTGATTAAAAAAGACGCTAAATACTACATTTATTGCTATTATTTCTTGTTAACTTTTCACATCCGATTTGCTGATTTTAGCAATTTCTTTTGTTAAATTTAATAATCTTATTTTGATATGGAGTTTTGTATTGCTTTAAGTGGTTATACTTATCTATAAATATTAAATAGAATACGACATTAATTACATTTCTTTATTTGTTTATTTAACTAGTTTGTGTCATTGTAAAATAGGCAACTACAGTGGGGTTATGTGAACTTTTTTCAGGTTATATTGCATTCTGATGTAACCAAAATACAGGAAATAATAACGCTAAATAAAAGACAAATACAACTCTGCACTTCATTCATCTATTTATTTATAATAGATAATGTCATTTTTCACAAATATGTTGAGCAACTAAAAATTAATACATTTAACAGTATTTTTTGCTGTTTTAGTATTACAAACATTTAGTAAAATGATTTTGGTGCTAAACGCAGTTTTATCTGCAAGCTGATTTTTACCTATTTTTCTGGCCTTCTATACCTCTCTGCATCTCTCGACATCCATTCTTTTTATTTGTTCGTGAAGTCGGACATAGTAAATTAAGACAAGTTTCTAAAATTTCATACTTTTCTTTAATTTTTTTTAATACTTTTTTAATTTAATATTCTTATTTAATACCTTCATTTAATTGTTTTCAAGTTTTTTTTAACAAGATTTTAATACATTTTTCAAATAATTCGAATTTTAACGATCAAATAAGTAAAAAACATAACATTAAATTATAATACTGTCTTCAGATCAACTGGAAAATCTACAATAAAAATACTATATTTTTATCAATGTTTTTGAATACACCAATATAAAAGTCTGTAAATAAAATATTGCTGAAGCTACGAAAAATTTGTTAAAAATGAGCTTGGAGAAAAATTAGTGATTTATTAATTTAATTTAAATACAACTAAAATTTTTTAGATTTAACATTTGTTTATTTTTTTTCTGATAATATTCACCCAAAATGTTTTCTGGTTTTAGCATGATAAATTTTCTATTAACTAAAATGAAACTGAAATATGAATAAAATTTTTTATATTGAAGAGTTTTATTTTCGCTGTACTTATTTTATTTTTAGCAGTAAAATCTGCTTCTTACAAATTTATTTATACAATAGCTGCGCACATCAAAAATTGTTCCGATTTCACGTGAAAAAATTTTTATACGCCATTTAAAAAAATTGTTTTTTACGATAATGGTTTTCACGTGAAAATAGTGTAGACTTTATTTTCACGCAAATTTAATGTGCAAGTCTATTATTTTCTTATGAAAATTTTTTGTGATTATATCCTTCTTACAAAATAAAAAAAAAATGTTAATTTTCACAAATTAAATTACAATTTCAGGAGGCAAATTACCGAAGTCGTGATCGAATTTTATTCGAAAGCAATTATTGTTACTTAAAACATTACAAAGATTAAAACTAAGTTAGAGGTGAAGCATTTGGTTCCTTTATTACAAATATGAGTTGAAGTTGTAACAATAGTTATTCGAGTTCTTTTATTTGCACTTTAAAAAAGTGATCTATTAACAATTTCGAACGCTTACGACTGCGGGAATCTGGCCCCAGGCCTTTAAAGTTCGAATGAAATTTTTCGACGTGAAAAATAACTTACGGTTCTTTAACCAGCATAATTATTTGGTTAATTACTTTTGTTCGCGATGTTACAAAAATAATGGGTAGTCCTTACTTTGTGTTTTTTGTGAGTGAGAGTAATGACTACCCATTACTTTGTACAGATAAAAATTTGCGCATGTCAAAAATGTTATGTTTTTGAAATCGGTTCATAAATAAAAATATGGAAAGCTTGTATAACTTTCACATTCCCGAGGTGGTATACTTTGGGCGCTAATCATTAGCACATGAGTTCAAAACTCTTTCTTCGTCATTTTAAAAGACCTGCCGTGACGATAAATGGTACAGGTATGATTTGTATTAAAAAGAAATAAAATAGCTTAAGCTTGTCGGTTTTTTTTAGCTTCTATTAGACAACTGTATTAAACTGCCAAAACTTTTCCGTATTTAGTAAACACCTGGCCCTGTTCTCAGTTCCGAATCAACATAAAAAAGTCTAAAGTGAAGCATTCCGAATTTTTTAGCTATTTTTTATATTTTTTTCGTTTTATTTTATATCTATAACTATTGAAAAAAAATTTCAAATATTTTTATGACAAATATTTTTGTTTACATTTGAAAGAGAAAAACCAATAACTTTTAGGACTTGGTAGCATTTTTATAACTACACTCATTTGGGACGCTTTTCCAGCGTTTGCAAAAAGCGTTTTTCCAGTATTTGTTTTACAAAAATTTCGGTAGTTTATAAAAAAAAACCACTGGCAAAGAATGGGCTTAGAGTGCTATGCCAAAATTTGCATACTGTGGTTATCCAGTGCTACCTAGTAAGAAATTGCAGCTGTACAAAAATCTATTCACTAATAGAACTATTCATTGGTGGACGCTGTGGTGTAATTGTTAGCGCATTGGACTGTTACACATAAGGTTGCGGGTTTGATTCCCAACCAAGACAACATCAATTTATAAAAAATAATAATATTTATGAGTTTTTTCTATATCTCATACATATCGCAGCGTCCTCCTTCGGTGTTTCTATAACACTTAACCCCACCGAAGTAAAATAATATAACAGGGCTATGAACTAAAAAGCTTCACCAAAGTTCGCAAACTGTTCATCATATGGCGCGCAACAACTGTTCTAAGATTCAACATCTCGCGCAATTACAGTGTTGCCATATTTGAAGCCCTTCATCTTTCACCACCTTTCACATCTCTATACCCTTTCCAAAAGAAGCAACACCTTAATTAATAGGAAGAAGTTCCTGAGTGTTGCTTCTCTTAAAAAAAGAAAAAGGAAAAGAGCAATGATTTTTAAAAATTATGACGCTTCGTTAAAAAGGTTTGTAGTCAGGAGGTGCCGAGTTCAAATCCGGTTGCAGGCAAACAATTTTTTTTTTTTTTTGGATATTTTTGAATTTAAAATTTGTTTGTTTTATAAAATCATTTTAAAGCTCCTTTAAGACCAACTTTTTTTTGTCTTCCCAACGCTGGTATATTAGTTCCAAAAAATGTTTTACCAGTACTAGCATTTTAGCATAGTCAGTAGTTGTCCAGCAGTTATCACTCATTTATGTGTTTAGCCACCAAGTATTATATGTCTCGTTAGCTCAGTGGGTATAGCAATCGTCTGACAATCTGACGGCCTGGATTCTTTTTTCAAATTTTATTTTGGAAAATACATTTCCAGACCACCAATTTATTGGTTTTGCCAGCGTTTTGCCAATGTTCAAAAATTTTGTTCCTCCAGTGCTTTTCCGGCACTTTTATAACAGCCGTTTCTTTTGTTTAATGATCTAATGATCATTTTGGGGATGGAAAAGCACTTTTTGCCGGTACTTGTACCACCTGTTAAAGTGCTATGCCCCCGCTTTCCCCGTTTGTATGGAATATCTATCCAAAATTCGAGAAAAAAAAAACAAACCAATAGAAAAAGCTTGATGAAAGTAAAACTAATAAATATTTTCTTGCAGCATTTAATATATGAAAATTTATTTTGAAATTTAAAATATAAATATTGAAAAATTTGTTCGAAACAGCAAATTTCCGAGATTTTTATTTCCGTGTGATTATATAAATCCATTCTAATTAAAAAGTTTCGTAACTCAGAACTGGGGTGATTGTTTACAATACTTTCAATAAAACCTTTAATAAAATCTTATCAAACTTGATACACAAATTGTTATATTTTAGAAAAATAAAAAACTTTGGGAAAGTGCTATAAAATTATATTAGTACTACACTGGTAAATAGAAATTTACGATATTAAAATTAGTATATAAAAAGTAATTCGAAGATAGGTAATAAATGTGTTATAAAAAGCTTGTTCCCTTAAGCTTACTGCCATAATTTATAGGAAGCATTAAAATTTCATGGTGTTACCATTTAATGTTTTATAGCTTATTTAAAGTTTTATACCAGTGTTGCATTCAAGCGTTTGGAAATCTTTAAAAAGTCCTCGAAAATTTTTATTTTATTTTGAAACTTATGATAGTACGAATAATTCTTTAATTCTAAGAAGTCGAATGTAAAATATTTTTATTCTTATGTCCTTATTTTATGTGATTTTTCTCTTTTTATTGTATTATTTGCTTGCATGGAGCAGCCTAGTGTACACACATAAAAAAAAGGAGAAAGTTCATCAAAAATTATGTTAAATATTACCAGGAACAGTAGGAGAATTTCAACTAATAACTATTTTCAACTTAACTTTTTGAAATCAGCAGAGATATGTACTTAATATTTAATATTGATGGACTGATAATTTCAGTAGAGTAGTTTGTTGTTGCACTGATAGTATTTTCGTTTATACTGTTAATTAATCGATTTCGTTACATTGGATGCATTGATTTAATAAGCAATATTCATAAAATGCATGAAAAATTCATTAGTTTAATGAAACTGTGGTGCCTATTCCTACTTGTGACTCATTGTGACCGACTATTTTTAAGACTGAGAGTCTTAACTTTTCATACAAAACAACAATAAAATTTAAAAAATTCAAATTTTATTTGTCAATGTTATGATTGTATCGATGCCAGGTCTTAATTTTTTCGAAGTTTTTAAACAAAACTTTTAACAAATATAATTTACTAGCGGGCAAGCCCGCTAGATTTAGCGGCGTGCCTCAGGCCTAGTTTTTGGGATGTCAGTTAAACCGAAAACAAATTTTGTCGTTAGCGTACCTTAAAGTTAAAAATGTAATTTGTTTTTTATAGGAATTAAATTTCTAAGGAATTAAATATTTTTATGAAAATGGAATACAATTGTTTTTATTAATGTAAAAATCTTCAAAATAAAAGCCCCCTTCGATGAGAATGCTTATTAGGAGCTTATATAAAAAATAAACAATTTAAAAAATTATTATTCAGAGGAAGCTTAGGTTAAAACAAATTTTCTACTTTTTAAGTAAAAATAAAATCAAATAGGCACACTTAATAATTAACAATAAATAACGATGACGATGTGAGAGCTGTGGTGTTGAACTGTTAAACCTGTGGTTGTGGGTTCGATCCCCAGCGACCGCACATCAATTTGGAAAAATAATGTGTATGATTTTTTTATCCCTTAACCCCACCGAAGTAAAATAATATAACAGGGCTATGAAATAAACAGCCTCAACAAAAGTTCGCCAACTAATATTTTGAAACTAACACAATTTTCAAAAATCTGAAAAATATATTTAAGTTACTTTTAAACCATTGAAAAAGCATAGGCCGGTTAGAGGGTAAAATAAGTTAGTCAGTCACTCTCTTTGCGATTTGTTTATTGTTTATTTTATTTTATTTTATTTGTTTAATTTTCCCGTTCTTTCCCGAAAGTGTGTTAAAAAAGTGTTTAAAAAACAAAAAAAAAATACTCGTAAACAAACTCTATATTACTTTCCTTAATAAAAATGGTGTTTAAAAACAAAGTTTTAAAAAAAGTAGCCGTGGACAAATTTTCTTTCCCAAAAGTGTGTTAAAAAAAATGTTTCACAAAAAAGTGTTTCCACAACAAAAAAAACTGTGTTGCCAAAAAAAAAAGTTTCCACAAAAAAAATGTTTCAACAAAAAAATTTTCCACAAAAAAAGTGTTTGCACAAAAAAAAATTTCCCCAAAAAAAAAAGTTTACAGAAAAAAAAATAAAAATGTTTGGAAAAAAAACGTTTTGCACAAAAAAAAATATTTCTCAAGAAAAAAAAAGTTTTCACAAAAAAAGTGTTTCCAGAAAAAAAAACTTTTTCCAGAAAAAAAAATATTTTACAAAAAAAAAAAAGTTTCCACAAAAAAAAAAAAAAGAAGTGTTTCCAAAAAAAAAAACTTTTTCCACAAAAAAAATATTTCACCAAAAAAGAGTTTCAACAAAAAAAAAATGTTTCCACAAAAAAAAGTGTTTCCACAAAAAAAAAAAAAAAAAATGGGATGAGCTAGGATAAGCTGACATTAGATTAGGTTAATGCTCTAAGTGCTGCCTGGTTGTCATAGTAACACGAAAATTTTATATGTAGGGACGCCATATCTCTGGAACCACTGGGCCAATTTCACATAAATCATCTACAGACCATCCTCAACGTATCCTGAAATTTTGGTTGAAATCGGTTCACAGAAATCCGTTGAAAAATAAAAATTTGTGTATCTATCACATATTTTATATGGGGAAAAACACACCAACAGAAAAGTGTGCGTATAACGCGTATGCGTAGACATTTTTCGTAGTTTTTTTTTTAAAAACAATCAGTAAAAGTAGACCTTTCCAACACATATATTGGTTTGTAAATCGGTTGAGTGATTCTCGAGTTATAAAATGGCGAACATATACCAACTTATTTTTATATAATTGATTGTGACTTTGCAACAACAAGTACATGGGGAATACAGTCACGTCTAAGAGTCACAGACTTTTCGTAGGAATAGTCACCTGTAATTTGAATTTACTTAAATTTAACTGCATTTTGCTGATTTAAGCACTTTTAATCGCAGAAGTAACTTTTTGTATAGATTCCAGCACTTCTAAACTACTTCTAGAACAGTTCTGTGTAACAGATTCTTTAACTTCTAATGTAACCAGTTGTAGAACTAATGTGATTGTTGTAAACATTTTTCCTGGGTTTATTTAAATCCTACAGATTTAAAACACATTTGGTTATTTTTATTTTTTGTAGTTTTATATTTTATTATTTAAAAGTTATTTTTATTACTATTAAATTAAATTAATAAAATATTAATTAATCAGTTTATAAAAATAATAAAATAGTTTAACTTAATTGCTCACACTTAAACCTGTAACATAAGGAGAAACCTACTCAACAATTTAACATTAAATATGTCCATTTTCAAAATTTCTACTGGCGAATTTTTAGCATGCTTAGCAAAAAAGTGCAACTAATATAATCATAATGAACTTAAATTATAAACAATTAATCAATTAAAAATAAGTTATTAAAAAATACAAGTTCACATTTATATAAATAGGAAAACATTTATATAAATATTTAACAAGTTATTAGGATCAAGGTATAAAAAATTGTTGTGATTATTTTTAAGGTACACAAGGACACATTTATTTAGATTTTTACTTAGTTTTTTTTTTTTTTGAATATTAAATGTTTTTATTTATAATAATAAAATTGTTATAAATAGTTTAGTGATATAGTTATATAGGATAAAAAAAAGGAATAAAATAACAGTCTCTTAAGGGTGTAGATTTTCTGTAAAATTTCTGATTTGTTCTTATTTCTTTTTCTAAATTTGAGGAAAATTTTGTAAGTAGATAATTTCCATAAATTTTCTGTTAAATAAAATCTTTCATATAATTTATTATTCTTTGTTTTTTTTTTTTGTATATTTTTGTATATTTTTGTATATGTTTGTGTTGTGAGTGTATTTTTATATTTTTTAACTTTCAAAATAAATTCTTATCATTTTGATATGAAAGCTGCCTTGGATGTTTTTTAAGTTTGATTTTTGAACTTCTGTTAATTGAGCAAAACTGAGTATAAACTATCAAAAGCATAGATTTTTTTAAAACCCTTTTACAAATTTCTTTAATTAAAATCATATTTCGTATATATCATTTACCGTTCGAAAGCTTATTTTTTAGAAGAATTTGGTCAGTTTTTTACATATTTGAAGGCATTATGGAGAAATTTTGACTTTGGGAAAATTTTTGTCGAGCGGATTTAATGCACGTTTGAGTCTAAAATTTAGGAAAACCCTGTAGTTTAGCTGTAAACTAAACTGTTAAAGGGTTAAAATGTTCCGCAAATATGTTCCTCGTAGTGTTCTACATAAGTTCGCTGAACACATCCTATACTTGAAATAGAAGATTTACATGGTTTCCCTCTAAAATCTAGCTTTGTTGGAACACCAATTCGTAATAAATGCGAGATTAAACCTTAAACACCCCTACGGGAAATTTTAGCAAACTGTCACCGAACTGGCCCCTTTATATGAAATAGACTGGTCACTTTTACATGGCGTTGTCATAGGAGTGGGAAATTGACCCCTTGTGACATGTCACAAGACAAATCCTAGGACAGGTTACTGAACTCTCATAAAAAACAAAGTTCAGGGACCTGTCCTGGGATTTGTCTTGTGACATGTCACAAGGGGTCAATTTCCCCCTCCTATGACAACGCCATGTAAATGTGACCAGTCTATTTCATATAAAGGGGCCAGTTCGGTGACAGTTTGTTAAAATTTCCCGTAGGGACGTTTTAAGTTTTGACTTATATCTGGCATTGAAGTTAAATTTTTAGCTTTGATGTCTTCAGATACTTATAGTAGAATTTTATGACAAATATTTTTGCGTAACATTTTAACCCTCAGGCTGTAAAACATTCACTACACTTTTTGCAATTCAGAAATCATCAATAAAAATTCCGAAAATATCAATTAAAATTCAGAAAATATAATATCTATCTTAATTTATAATTTCTATATTTCAATTGATATTCTCTGCAGTAAATACTAGAGCCAAATATTGGTCTTCTTGAGAAACAAACATCGATGTATCATCACACTTTAAAATCCGACTGTAAATGCCAAAGATATGACAAAAAATGTAAAATGGCAATTCCTATATTCGGCAAAAAAAAACAAAAATTCGATTTAATTTCGTTGAAATTTGATACAGAAGTTGCCGTAGTCTATACACATAGATCCAGCCTTGATGAGGCACCTTACTGAGTGTTCATTTGGTTTTACTGATTTTGCAGTTATTTGAACAACATTTTGAAATAAATAATAAAAGCTATTTGATTTAAATGAAAAGCAAGTGGACCTGTTTTCTCATTTCTTATAAATGGTATTTTCTGTTGTTCATGAAGTTTTTCTTTTAAAGAAATCAAAACAACAATTATTTTAATTTTTGCATTAAAAAATACTGAAATTGTTTTTTCGGACTTTCTATATTTTTCATATATTTAATTAGAATATTGTTGTACCTCAAATCCAAATTCTAATATGATATTGTCATAATAGATTTTATTTGTTGTTTCAAAAAGGTTGACCATATCCATGTTAGACCATACAATTATTTCGTTGGCATTACCCCAACTCATCAGTTGTCCGCAATAAGAAAACGATGATTGGAATACACAAACCGACACATTATGTAAGGTTCAAAAATTCAACGAGACGAGAATTTTGTACTTTTGTCTATGAACTGTCTGATTTGGTAAAACCAGTCATAAATCAACACTTTTTAAAAAAAATAATAAAAAAATAAACGTCATATTTTCAACTTTGCCATAACGTGCATTAATTTTTCTATAATACTTGTTATGGTATTTAATTACCTTACACTCAACAAAAAAGTCTGTAAGGGCTAGGAAAAATTTTGCTGTAATTACTGGAAATTTAACTATGTTGTGCTCTACTGTATATTTTACTAATTTTAGCAACGCTTGTCTACTGACTTGTAGTACAATAAAATTAGTAGAAAAAATTAGTAACCAGTACTAAATTTTGGTGAAATTGTTTAAAACTGTAATTTAAAAATTATTTGTTAAAATTAGCAACAAATTTTGCTAAATATTAGATAAAAATCCTTCAAAAACAATCCCTCTTTTAAATTAGTCGAATATTTTGTTAATTTTACCAACACGATTTTCAAAAATTTGTTAAATGTTTTTTGAAATCAGCAATGAAAATTAGTTAAAAATTCAGTAGTAAAAGTAAATCGTTTTACTAAAAATTAGTATAAAAACAGTAAAGTGAAATTGAAACCCGTTTAAAAATTGTTTTACTAACATTTTTTTTGAGTGAACGCCTAATATTTAAAATATGTTTTGATTTATCAAATATCTCGATCTCCCATATGAGCTCCCATATGAGCTAGAACTTGTAAAAATCGCATAATGACCTAGTACTTAAAATGTTAGAGCAACATGAGGTATTTTTTTTTTACTTTTGATAAAAAAAAATATCGAAATTTAAGAAACGATATAACCTGAACTACACCGATTTGTGAAAAATTAAATAACGTACAGATATTTTCTTAAAAAAAATTATTTTTTTTTATTTACTGCTTATTAATTTTGGAATAGTGGTAAACAGTGACCGATATTCCCATATACAAATAATTCGAAAAGTAACTTGAGTATTACTCCACACTGGGCATTAATGAATTTCTCTAATAAAAATATGATTTTATTTAAATCTTTCTCAAAGGGGATAATATTTTCTACTTATCTACTCATATTTTAAAAACTCAACAGTCATTAACTATGTCAATATAATTTCATTCTTTAAATATTTTTGAGTCCTTAACATTTTTATATAAATCTTTTTAATTCATATAAATAATTAAATTTCTTTGTTTTTTTTTTTGTTTTTTTTGTTTTATAAATATACTCTGCTTATACACTACCAAAAAAAAATGATTGTAAGGTAATATTGTTGCTATTATATGTAATTTTTTTTAGTTTAAACATTTAAAAACTCTGAGCTTACTACCAAAGAAAATATTAAATTCAGTGGAAGTTATAAATAAATATGCTTTCTACTACTACTGCAGGAAGAATTATTATTATAATCAATCAGCCTTACCAAGAAAAATAAAAATCAACCTCTTTTTAAAAAAATTTCCTTTATATTTTAACTATTCAAACTTTTTAGTTGCATTTAATTTTTATATTAAATAAAAACCTTGAAGAATTAGGAAAAATAACGTTATTTTAATATTTGGTAAGGCTGAATTTATATTGGCCTCTATATGTTACTATTATAAATAAATACCACTACACATTTTCAATATTCAGCCATCTACTTGTTTTCAATAATCATTTGTAATTGTAAAACCAAACTTCGCGCCAACTGCAAAATAGACTGGGCATTATGTCTTTCAGCCATTTCTGCAACAATATTAAATTGTAATTAAGTAAAATAACTGAAAATCTATTAGTTTGCTACTTGCCATTAAAAAATTTTATGACATCTGTAAAATCCATACTATTCGATAATATAATATCTCGATAAGTTTCTAATAAAGCCAACGCCAGGAATAATACAAAATGACCGGATGCCACATGTTTTGCAGCCCATATAACTTCCCATGTCGAAAAAACATCATCGTATACCAGCTCGCGTTTAAAGTCCAATAAGAACCAACGATAACAAAAATAGAAATGAGTATAATCACCATTTGAATCCATTAGATCATACATTTCTGAATCGAGTATTTGTATCAATGATCTATAAGGGAGTAAGAAAAGAGAATATATTGGTAGGTTTACTCTTTAATGCTTTTCAAACTCTCTTATCACCTCATATTGGCAAAATGCATATCCATTGCACCACCATTTGGAAAATTTTCAATCATACGCTCCATTAGTTTGCAAAAACAACTATAAGTCAAAGATTCGTCATCGAAAACAACCAAAAGTGGAGCCACCAAATCACACATGCCCTGCATGTAACCAATTTCTAAATGTTCCCAAACGTAACTAAAAAAAATAGCGAAAAATATATAAATAAATTAAATGTTTTGCTCAAATTACTTGCTTGGCTATTTGTGTCCTTAATAAAATTTTCATATGATCTCAAAGAAGATTTTTTAATTTTGAAATATATCGAAATGCTCCCACTTTATTATTAAAGCTGGATTTACAATGCTGGAGTACTATACGCTGCAGAGTGGAGTGTGAGATGGCATGGTGCAAAAAAGAAAGTAGCAAACTCCACTCCGCAGAGTGGAGTACTCCAGCACTGGAATCCAGCTTAACTCTGTGTAAAATAATGTAGGAGCAATAAAACACAACTATTTTTTAAACTTACGTCGATATAACATTGCGTAGTTTATCCAAATTTTCATTAGCAAAATATGCATAATTACGATCGCAACGTTGAACATCCTTCTCAATGCGATGTAAATTTAAACCAAATACTTCCAGCAATTCGCTCTAAAAATATATTGCAATTAAAACATCAACTCATTTAAATAAACCTTATCAATTTTAATTGTGTAGGTTTGAGGTTAAGAAGAAGAATAATTATTTTTCTCTAAAATTATAAACACATTAATTTGCAAATCAGACTAGATCTAGTTTCTGCTTTTTCTATGGACAGGCTTCATCAGTGATTTTCCATTAAATTGTATTATTGTTTATATTTTATTGTCAGATTGTCTCTATATGACAATTTTTCAACAACTTGTCGGCTGTAGGAAGCGAACCTGTGCCTATTCCTACATTACAAACGTAATTATACTAAAGTGCGACAGCTTAGCCATATCACCCAAGTAAGGCCTTGAATGTAATGCAGCTAATTCACAGTTTTCTTTCCTATTCAGCTTTCTGTTATTGTTTTTTATTTCAGAAGTGATCAAACAGACACATACAAACATTCTATTTTTAGATTTTTGTTTATCTTCCAATCTCCTCCGTGTCTCTACTTTTGCAAATGTTGACAAACGGACGTATGATTTTACGTTCAAGAGCAGGCAACTTGTGTATATTGGCGACAGACTGACAACAGGGCATTTTTATAATGTATTCTCTATAGACCAGCTGCAATTAGTATTGTAATTAATATGCATTTTATCAATTTTAATTTAGTAGGTTTGAGGTTAAGAAGGAGAATTAACCTTTTTCTCTAAAAAATTATAAACACGTTAATTTGCAAATCAAACTAGATCTAGCTTGTGCTTTTCTATGGACAGTAGATCGTACCTAAAAAAAAAAAGTTCGCCGTACACCCTCCAATATAAAGTATTTTTTGCAATGCAATTTAAAAAAATTCTTTTTGCCGAACGTAGGGGTCGCCTTTTTCAATTTTTCGTTATAGCTTTCGGCATTTACAGTTGGATTTTAAAGTGTGATATATCGAGGAGACCAGTGTTTTGCTATAAAGAAAAAATCCAATGAAAAAAATTTTAAAAAGGCGATCCCTACGTTCGGTCAACCAATATACAAAATACAATTCTACTGGGTTTATCGAAAAACTTCCTTAGCAAAAGTTTAATGATTTTTTGCGAGCTTTAATTTTCTGACATTAGGGTGGTACATTAGGGTGTAGCAACTGAGATGTGGTGGGTAACTACTAGAACGGGATACTTGAGGTCAATGGCCCTTAGAGCGAAACACTAGTCTCCTCGAGAGAAAAACATCGATGTATCACACTTTAAGATCCGACTGTAAATGCCAAAGATATAACGAAAAATGTAAAATGGCGACCGCTACGTTCGGCAAAAAAAAATTTTTTTTGAAACCTCCTTGCAAAAATACTTCATATTGGAGGGTGTACGGCGCACCTTTTTTTTTGCCCGTAAGGTGGTACACTCTAATGGACAGTCTTCATAAGTGATTATTAATTTTAACTTACACTATAAATACCACCATTTGAGCTTGCTGGGGAAACACAAGCCGATTTAGGTTCTGTTAAAGCATCTATAACTGTACGCTGACTTGGTGGTTGTTCGTCTAATGGTGACATAGGCCGGCTACATTTTTTGGGACTAATTTCCCAATTTACAATATCGACTGATGCATTAGTAACAATTACAGCTGTTCTAAAATCGTTATTTTTATCCTTCATTACTTCCTTTTCCTCCTCATCGGATTCTGGAGCTAATTCTTCATCATCTCTTAAATTTTCTTGAAAATCATCAGCACTGAGGTACTCAGGGCTAAGAACAGATTTAGTATCAATTTCAGTTTTTAATTCTTGATAACCATTCCCCACAGTATCGTAAGATGATGTTGAGGGAGTACTTTTGGCACTAGTATTTATATTAGCACTGAATTCTTCTTTATGCAATGATTCATCTTTGAAACTACAGTAAGTAGTTGTCGTATTGTCAACAATGTCAATATCTAACGATGATTTAGTTTCACTATGTTCTTCATCCAAATTTAGATCGTCGATATTATCATCTACATTTCCAGAATCGGTACTAGTTTTCATAGCTCTTGGTATAGGTTTAACCGTAAGAAGTCCATTGTTACTTACATCAGCCGTTTGTAAAGGTTGTCTTTGTTCAACTTCATATTCCAAATCACCAGGATCTGATATATCGGAAATATCCTCAAATACTTCATTTTCCAATTCACCGATTTCTATATCTGCAGCTCTTACGGTTTTTTCTTGACCGCTATTACTGCCAGAACTAAGTTTTGCTACAGCTCGAGCAGTTTTCTCTTTTTCTCTCTGTTGTACTATTGCATCGACCGCCAACCATTCACTCATTGTTGTTTCATAGTAATGTTTACAGGTTTCATCTTGTTTTTTACGCTCATCAGCAGGGGTACCAAAAGTATAATGGCCCAGTAGGTAAGGCCAAATTTCTTTTCTTAGCTCCGGTGCCACACCACCAAAATATACTAATCGGAAGACTTCATTGGCATTGTCAGCTATACCGTTTTTATTCAATTCTTTCCATTTCTCAACAGTTAAGCCATCTTCATCAGCTTTCACTAAATAAAAAAAAAAACAAAAGAAAATATTTATAAAAAGACACTCAACTATTTATAACTACAATGAAAAAAGACGAATGGAGAGAAATATTTCTGCGAAATACATTTTTTGTTCTATTCTCTTAGGTTGTTCGGCATTATTCCACCATTAATTCTACACAGTTTGGTATTGATTTTTTCGAAAGAGTAAAGAAATTTGACTTTATTAAGAGCTAACATAGACATTGTGGTGTTCCATATAATATTTTCACTATTCTCCCAAATAAGATCATCAATGGAATTTCAATGCTGAACTGAAAATTTGATTAAGAAAATTTAAGACAGAGGCTCCATTTTTAACGACATGAAGAAGAAACCCCCATTAGTTACTTCAACATCTTTCAAATTCCACATCTTTGGCAACTGTTATTCAGAAAATACCAATTGAAATTCAGAATTTCTATTTTAAATTCAGAAACTTTTAATTAAAAGTTGTAATTTCCATTCGAAATTTAGAAAATATCAATTGAAATTCAGAAAAATATCAATTATATGTCATAAAATAATCAGAAGACATTCAAAGAAGTCAATTTTAATTTAGAAAATATCAATTTGAATTCAGAAATCATCAAATGTCCTCATTTCACTCCCTCTGAATGCATTAAAAAAAATTTAAATCCCTATTTTGCAGGTATGGGATCGGATCGGACTTTTGGATTATCTACATATATAAAAGAATAACATGAATGACTGACTGACTCACTAACTCCACAACGCCCAGCACAAGCCGCTAGAACCAGGTAGTTGAAATTTTGCACGTAGGTTCCTCCTCCGACGTAGACGGAGTTGGGTATCGGTACGAGCAAAACGGGGAGAAGTTGACGGCCTGCTAGACTAGAAATCTGAAACTTCAAATGTGTGTTTCTTGCAGTATGGCTAACTTTGGATATAGACCTTGTAAAAATGGGCGTTCAAAAGAAGAACGAGAGAGAAATGGAATTGAACGGTAAACGAGCGTAATTGAAACACTGGACAAGTGGAACGAGGTGGAATGGAAGGGGGGACAAGTGGAACTGAAACACCAGGTAATTGAAAGCGAAAAGACATGGAATGGAGAACATGTAGAATTGAAACACTAAAGTTGAAAAATGTAATGGCAAGTGGAAAGAAATTGAATGGACCGGGGAACGATTGATATTGCAACACAAGACAATTGTAACGAAATGGAATGAAATGGGGAATAAGTGGATCTGCAACACTAAAATTGGGAAATATAATGTAAAAGAGAATGAGTGGAATTGAAATGGTAGGCAAGGATGCCATATGGAATGCAAAACGGATAGATTGAAATTAAAGCACTAGATAACGGAAACGAAATGCAATGAAATGGCGAACGAAATGGAATTGAACCCGGGAACGAGTGGAATTTAAACACTAAAATTGGGAAAATGAATGGAATAGGAATTAAAACACTAGGCAACTGGAACGAAATGGAATTTGAATGATTCAAACCGCTGAAATTTGAATCTGGAAACCGGATTATGTATATTTTGTAATTTTTATGGGGAGGGGCAGAGAGGGGAAAGAAAACCGTTTATTTATCTGTATAACCGCTTTAAGCCAAAAATCTAAAACTTAGCATTAAAACATATTCTACAACAGGGTTCAGTTTAGTTTTGTTTCAAATACCGGTAAGGCCGCATCAGGATTTCTTCTCTATTGAAAAACTTGTAGAAGTACCCTATGCAGTTAACTTTCCAATAGAATTTTTTACTCGCTTGAATTGCCAGGTCTACCTCTATATAAACTGGAATAAAATAAACTTTAGGGTACTCAAAAAAAGTGGCATAGCCCGATAGCACACTCTAATTAAATTCTGTTGAAATTTACCCAACTTATAGTAGGAAACTGAACTCCTACTATAAATTGGGTAAATTTACTCTATGTGCGTAATTGAAAAAAAATGCGCACATTGTGTTAAAGTTGGTGCACAAATAATTTGTAATTTTACAATGAAAGTGCGTAAAAATTAAATGAAATTTTTAAATTAGTGTGTTAATTTACTAAATTTGTGTGTAAAAAAGCACGTTTCACGTGTAAATGTACGCATAAAATGAGTAAAAATCCACAAAAAATGCGCAAAAATCAGGCATTTGTATAAAATTCATATAAAAATTTGTTATAACTATTGAATGGGTGCGATGACTCCTGCTCAACAAAATGCCTTCTTTGAAAGGGAGGCAGTAACCGTCAATAATAACGGGAGAAAACGCCTTACGAGAGATATGGCCTACGCAGGAACAACTGAGTGCAATGACTCCTGCTCAACAATGAATACTGACTTTGTTGAGCAGGAGTCATTGCACCCAGTTGTTTTACCAAGGCCGTATCTCTCTTGCGGCATTTTCTCCCGTTATTGTTGACAGTTGTTGGTTTACTGCCTCCCTTGCAAAGAAGCCATTTTGTTGAGCAGGAGTCATTGCACCCAGTTGTTCCTTCGTAGGCCGTGTATCTCTTACGGCGTTTTCAATTTTGAAATGAGGTTTAGACTACCACATGCGTTCACAATAATTACCAAAAACAATTTCATGCTTATGTTGCTATTCCCAGACTCTAATGTGTTTGTGGAAATGTTGTAATTCACAAAAAATAATCCGTTTTCGCTTTTTCTTATTATTTATAATTTTTTTTTCAATTTTTTCCAATTTGAAATGTCAGAGTATTTATTACTATTATAGGATAGTACCATGTTTACCCACTTGGTGCGTAAAAATTTTATTTAACAAAACAATAGTAATTTTAGGCGCAATGTGTTTATTTATAAACACATAATGTCTAAAAATACTTTGTGTGTGTATTACTGTGTATGGAAGTGTGTATGAAAAAAGTTTACGCATTTTTTGTTTATATTTACCAAATTTTCGTAAATTTTACCCATTTTATAGTAGTAAATTTACAAACATTTTTTAGAGTGCATGCTATATGTAAGACCAGTTTTTCTAGTTTCAAATTTGGTATGTTGCATTAAATTCGGCTTAATAGTTTTTGAAATAAGTCCAAAATAAATACAGTGATTTTTCGGGTTTTATGTGTACGATACATTCAACAATTTTATATTGAAGAATGATATAACACGAAAGAGCAACAAAATATTTTTTTAATTGTTTTAGCTTTGCTTTTTTCAAACGCTGTAAAAAAACGGGAATTAATTGCGCCAATGTTAAAGCCGGTTTTTTTTTCTTCTCGGCATAAGTGCCATCTGGAACAAAAATATAGGTCCCATGCAAGAAATCCCTTTGTTTTGGAATTACTATTTAAACTCAATTTATATATAGGCTCATATAGGATCTTTCTATGGCGACTAGGTCACAACTTGGAGCGATTTTAACCATTTTTAACATGGCCAGTCCATGGGACAATACAAATACATATACCAATATTTCACCTAATTATCTACAGTTCCGTAGCCTAAAATTCCATTCGTTCCTTTCACATCCCAGCGCAATTGTCGGATGCAAAGAACCGGTTGTAGAACAACCTGTACTTGCATACAACCTGTTCTACTTTATGTTCTATCATCGGTGTTGTTTGTTTGAGTTTGTCTCAAAGGCAACTGATTCTTTTCCTCCAAACTAGAACAGGTTGCTTTGGAACTGCTCTATAACTGCAAGATGGGTGCCGCATTTGTTAACAGTTGACCAAAAACGCATTCGAATGAAAATTTCTTAAGCTAGTTTGGATCGATTTAAGTGAAATAAAATGGATTTTAGGCGTCGTTTTACCTCGTTTTAAACGTTTATAAAAAGTTTTACCGCGAATAAAGATGCAATATGGCAGCTGTAAACGATTATTTTGAGGAGCTTCAGGAAATTTATTTTAATCAAGGGATAGAATTGCTAGAAAAACGTTGGACTAAGTGTATTGAAGTTTCATTAGATTATATTGAAAAATAAAACAATATTAAAAATCCAGCTCTTGTCTATCATTGTTAGGCTAAGAACATGTCGAGATGCCCTCGTACCCTCTTACATAAACCAGTGTAAATTTTCCATGAAAACAATGCCTGGCAAGGAAGCAAAGTATGCGGACCTGTTTTTATAACTGACAAACTAAAAACCACTTTTAAACTAAGATTTTCTGGAAATTAAATTTAAACTTACTTTCTGGTGTTATACGTCCATTAACCAAACCCGACAAATGTGTTCGTACAGTAGACAAGTGACGACAGTAGGCCAACCATCCATAAAATGCTCTTGATATTATTTGACGTTTCATGGTTGAGCAAACCATTTCAATACTAGCATTTTGATTAGTTTGCAATAATGGAGATTCCATGGGATATTGATCAATGGAAATGCTTTTACTCGAACATTCACTGCTGCCTGTGGTAGAGCAACTACTTAATTGAGCCCTTCTAGGGGCACTTCTAACAAAATCCAATATTGAATGAGCGGCCACTAAAAAATGAAAGGAGTTGTTACCACTGATTTAATTACATTAAATTATGCATTTGTCTAAAATTCTTACCAAATTCTTCATGTTTACTTTTGCTAACAATACGAAATACATAATCGATGGGTGTCTCATCAAATGATTCCATTACAGAGGGTAGTATACGCCTGCGTACACTTTTTGGCCAGGGAAATATTTTACCAATACCTCTCTGAGACCACAACGGAGGATCCAGTTGACCGTGTGGCAAGAGTCCCGTTTCTAAACAGCTCAAAAATTGTTGCATATGTCCGCCCTCGGGAAATATTATGGGAGGACGTTGTAAACCATCTTGACTTACTAAAATAATAGTACCACCACTATCCTCACCCCTGTTCTGATGACAATGAACATAGACTATATCATCGACATTAATGTTTAAGGCATAGGCCCAATAGTGTTCCTTATCGACATCATCTTCAGCTTCCTGATAACCATTCATCAACTGATTGGGTGTCCATTTTATGGTTAAAGTTTGTATGTGTTGGTGTAGACTTAAATAACCCAACATGGGTTCACTACAATCTTTCTGTTAAGATAAATAAATTAATATTAAAAAAAAAAACAAAGGATTCTTCTTTAAAGATCGGTATTATAGTGAATACTTAAGTAAAATCGAATGCCCTAGTAAAATGTTTTTCGAAATTTAAAGATTTTAAAGTGCATTTAAAGAGCATTCCTTTTAGTTGAAATACTCATAGTAGTCTTATTCAAATAAAATTAAGACCATCCAGCTCAAGCATTCCTTTTAGTTGAAATACTCATAGTAGTCTTATTCAAATAAAATTAAGACCATCCAGCTCAAGTTTTTTTTTTCAAAAAGTTCACTTAAGTAGCTCCAACAGTACAATTAACAAAAACTTAAGCGTTCACTTTAACACCGGCCCTAAAATTACTTTAATTTACCGGTAAAACTTGTACATTATTCTTGCCATACAATAAAGTAGCTCTTGAATTTTGATGTAAAGATTCCACATAATCTTTGGCCACTGTGCATGATGCTATAGACTTAAAAGATCCCGTACTTGCTTCGTCCGTGCTAGTATTCAAACTTCGTTTAAAATTAATTATTGGAGCTCTGGATGAAACTGAAGATGAACGTCTGCCCGAACTTATGCGGTGCCTTTGCACTAATTCATCAGCATGTGGATCTGTCCAATAGTGATCAGCAGTTTTAGCTTTGGTAAATTCTAAAGCACAAGGTCCCACCAATAATGAACTTAAAAGACACCCATAGTCAGAGTCTGCAACTAAGGAATCTCGATCGTAATAAGATGAAGCATTTTCCACTAGATATTCAATAATTTTAACTAAACGTTTTTCATATAAAGCCAAACGGATCCAAAGATATCTAAAATATACAATAAAAATATATATTACACAGAAGAAAAAATTGATTCGTTGTGGCATCCAAATCAATTGGCAACTAAATCGTTTGACAACAATTTGTTTAATACAACATACGTAATCCAATATGGAGCACTAAATATTAATTAGCCAAGTAAATATTTGATGGCGCCAACCAATTGATTAGGTATTTGTAATCGAATGCTTTGATTGGCAAGAAGCCTGGCTGCCACAGCAAATCTGTTTTTCACTATGCGAAAGAAAAAGAAGCGTTTCTCAGGAGAAACTTACTTCATTGATGCTAATGATATGGTTGAACAACTAGTACTCATAGCACCAGTTACAGAGCTGCTACTTCCTTTCTTTAACATCGGAGGACGATTAAAACTGTCACTGCTCGACGATGAACGTTTATTAGGTTCAGTTGATTCGATATCTTGTACCATTTTACTGATATGTTCGGCATCTGTACATAATTTAGCAATTTTATGCAACAAAGCTGTAGTGGATGACGTCTTAAATAAACCCAAGGCACGACGTCTTAAACCCTGACTTAAACAAGCTTCAACGGCAGCGCATAGCTGTGTCACAGTGGTACTTTCTTCGTGGACATATTTTTTGGTGACAGCCTCTTCCATCAATTGTTTTACCTCCTTTTTGACAGCGGATATTAGACGTTCTTTAAAATCCGTCTCTGTAAGAAAACAATAGAAGATAAATATCATCATCATCAGGCAGAATTTTCAATATCCCTATTAATATTATAAAATCAATTATTTCTCTGTCTGCAATATTAATTTATAAAATAATATGTATGAGTTCTCTATCTCTCAAACATATCGCAGCATCATCCTTCGGTGTTCCCATAGCACGTAACCCTACCGAAGTAAAATAATAAAACAGGGCTATGAACTAAACAGCTTCAACAAAGTTTGCCAAATCTCCATCAGATGGAGCGCAACAACTGTTCTAAGATGCAACAACTCTCACAATTACAATGTTGTTTTTAAAAACATAAAACTTAAAATTTAACATTACAGCAAAAGAAAATTGGAAGTCATTTTCCGTTAGTGTATTTTTACTGTTTTCTAGAAGTAATTTTGAACAACTTCTAAAAAACCACTTCTTTCATTGCTTCAAAAGTATCCTTTCGTATATTTTTACAGATTTTTTAGAAGCAATTCTGAACCACATCCAAGAAATCATTTAAGTATTGATTCGAAAGCATACTTTCTCTAAAAGTGATTTTTTATACAGTTTATTTCCAAACAGATGATTGCGGGTTCAATTCCTGGCGAGACTAATACCTTTTTAATGTTTTTTTTATTTTTTTTTTATTTATAAATTTAAAATTGGATTACCGTGTAAAAAAGTTCAGATCAGATCTTTGTGGATCTAAATAGATATGATTGAATCTAATTAGATCCTGTACCACATCTCATCAAATATGATCAGATATGGCATATGTGATAATACCTTATGCCAAGATCTGATCAGATCTAGTGCCAAATCTGTTCAAATCTAAAGTGATCTGGACAATTGCGCCAGATATTCCTAGATCTGACCAGATCTAATTAGATCTCAAATTTGTCCCCAATTTTGAAATCTAATTAGATCTGGCCAGATATGCCTAGATCTGTTAAGATCTACTGAGATCTGGCCAGATCTTATCTTTTTTACACGGCTTGATCTAGTATAGAAAATTCTAGAATTTTAGAAGAAACATAACCCGGGATTTACTAGACCTGTCAATCTGGCAATACTACATTTAAGTATAATCTTCAGTGGTTCGAGGCTCGACCATGAATAAAGTGTTATACTGTAAAGTGGTTGGGGCTCGGCTATGAATACCCTTGGTGTCTCTGGAACGTTCTATTTTGTTCTACAACCACAGCCAATAATCTAGGTGTTTCTGGAACTTTCGAGCTCGTTCTACAATTACAGACGTTACACTATAAAAAGACTGCCATTAGTGTTTGAGAGAGAATCGCGCAGTAGCGTTCAGTTGACCTATAGTAAAATTGTTTGTAAAGTAATAAAGTGTTAAATAAATAAGTCTGCAATAAACATAAAGAGTGTGCGTATGTGTGTGTGTTATTTTTAATTGCAAAAAGCACCAGCCACGTTTATTTACAGAAAGATAAAATGTAACAATTGGTGTCAGATTATGGATTGGTTATTTTGATTGGAATAGAAAAGAACACGGCTTAGATAAAGCAACGTTTTTAAAAGATAAAATATCATAATAACATATTGGTTTAAATTCAATATTTCTCTTTATTTTTTAATTTTTATAAATATATAAAATAAAATTGATGAAAAATTACATTTAATGCACTTATGAAAATAGTATTGAAAAAATATTGAATTTTAGTGCACCTTTTGCACTTCCCAGTCAGAAAAATACACACGGGAAAGCGACGCCAAGGCACTTAAACAGGTAGTGCAAGTACTGACAAAAACGGATTTCCCATTCCCAGAATGATAGCATCATTAGAAAAAGAACCGGCTATTCAAAAAGCGCCGGAAAAGCACTGGGGAAATAAAATTTTCAACGTTGATAAAACGCTGGCAAAACAAATAAATAGGAAGAAGTAAATTTTCCAAAATAAAATTTAGAAAAAGTTTATATATATGTTTTTTTTGTCCTTTTTTCTTTCTTTGATCTAAACTCTGCAAGTCTCATGCCATTATTTGTAAGAGTCCCAACAAAATCTTTCATTACCAAATAAGTGGTTATATAATAGAAATTCATAGCTCCGCACAACTTATTTTTTGGCGTCTAAACTCATTATTTTTGTTTGGCGTGGTCGTTTTTATAAGTAGTCACGCTTACCCGCTCGCTTACGAAAAAATGAGAAATAAGAAGTTTTGAGATTTTGAATAATAAGTGGTTACACACATGCTTACTAAAAGTTTAATTATAAGTGGTTATCCGATTGCTTACTTGATTCTTAAAAATAAGGAGTTAGGCAAATACTATTAGCCTAAGGAAATACATTCAGAAAAATTTAAGTTTTCTCTAGTGTGTAATTTTAGGACTCGCCATAAAAATTCACATATAATAAAAAAATTTAACTGTGTAAAAAGTACTTATTTAAACTAATACGAGTAAGTCATGATATATCATTTTTGGTAATGCAGATAGTAATGGGGTGTCATTACCAATATTTTGCTGGGAGTAAATCAAACAGATTTAATACAATTAGGTATACTTACTTTCATGCAAAATTTGATAAATATCAATCGATAAAATAAATTGTGAATCAATGTTGCAAGTTTTTTAGAAATAGACGTTTAAAATACTAATATAGTTTAGCGCTGAGGGCAAGAAATAACTTAAGGATATGCGTTAAAAATCCTTTTGTCACATATTTTGTATATTTTAAGTTACGCGCAACTCCGGGTACACACAGCTAGTTATGATTAAATTTTAAATAAGATAAAAGCCTATTAATAAAATTTATATCTCTAGAGTACAAATATTAAATAATCGTTATATTCAAAGGAAAACACGCGATGGTATAATTAAAATTGATAAAGAGATAAAAGTTTTATTAGCAGCATTCTTCATTAAATGTCAAGTATACAACTGTAAAAATTGAATGTTCTATTTATGCAACATAATTTTCCATATACGAGGCCATATCATAATAAATTACTTTATTCCACTAAAACATTCAACAACTTTACACCCTACCATGCTTCATATCCGGCGTTAAAAAAAAATAAAAATCTCATAAAATTTACACAAAACCATAATGGGCTCCAAACCCCCATTGAGTCGAACAACAATGTAAAAAATAATAAATAAAAACAAAAACGGAACAATATGTTTTAGTATTAAACTAAAATCATGTGCAACACTGTATGAAATTATTAAGTTGACAACCAACTACACCCCATCCATCCATCCATTCATTAATTCATCCATCCATTTATTACTTATGTGCATTAGTGTGGCGTTTATTTACAACTATCTTAGTTGAAGGACAAATAAAGACATCAAACCTCTTCATTATATGGCTTCCGCTTAGTGGTACATGCGAGTATTTTAAGACGGCAGTTGAAACCTGCATAAAACCCACCCAGCAAAAAAAATCATCAAAAGAAGAGAAAAAGAAGCAGTGATTTGGATTCAATATTGTGAAAATTTGGATCCGAACCAATGAATTTTACATAGGCTTGTCATAGGTTCGGAAGTTTTCTTTTATGATCATTTTGATGTTCTTTTTAATTGGTGAAAAGGAATTAATTTGTATTCGTAAAAATTTAAGCAAATCACCTGGACCTGACAACTTATCTCAAAATAATTAAAGTTAAGTGCTTAACCATAGTTATAAATGTTAAATTTATATGGAAATATCTGTAGTTAGATAGATTTGGAAAGACTTAATTTCCTTCAAAATCACATTTCCGTAAGTTGTGAAAAATAACTGCTTTAGAAGCGGAAAATCAGAACTTAATGATACTTTGGAATCAATGAAAAATTAATTCCTTAAGATCACTTCCACTTTTTTTGCTGGGCCTTGTTAAAAACCAGTTAGCTCATATGAATCTGATACCCAAATTTTACAATAGTATAGATTATGTAAATTTAGTCTATGTGTGTAAAAGAAGAAAAATACTCACATTATATATAATTATATAAATACTATAAGCATAGCTTTTTTTCAAAAATTTTTCATTACATGTTTTCAAAATTCATTTTGGCAGTACAAAAATTTTAAAAATTACGATAAATTAGACAAAAATTAATAAAACATTGAAAATATAAGCAATTTTGCCACATTTAAATGCAAAATTCAACCAAAATATTTTAATGAACCTACAAAGTACATTATTTTAATGAAAATTTATACACAGCTAAAAGAAGAGTTGTATTATAAAATAGTAGATAAAACCAATAAAATACTCGTATGCAGAGAAAACAGTTTCGTGCTAATAACCGAATTCCTAGCGAATTCGGTACACTTATAGAAATAAACCTGTAAAAATAGCAGAAAAAGCTTTTAAATTTGTTAAAAATTACCTTTCAGCAAAAGCTGCTGAAATCAGCAGATTTTCTTGCTAAATAAGAGTAAGATAAGAACAGCAAAAATTAAACTGTTAAATTTACATTTTTTTAGTTATATTTGCGTTAACTTTTAGTTAATGGAAAATGATAAATTATACTGTAAAAAGTGCAGATAATTATTGGATTAAAAGTACATTTGCGAACAAAAATTATTATTCAAACTAATTAAATGCAAATATAGATGCCCGTACCATCAAAAGGTTTTTTGAATTATAAGAATCTGGCAAGAATATGGAAATTGTGGATGTTCAAATTCAGACCAATAATACTTTTTTCGATTTTTTTAAATAAAAATCGTGAATAAAACCGCGAGATTTTGGAAGTTTGTGGCAATAATAATTGATTTATCCAAACGGCTCCATAAAATATATTTATGCAAAATATCGGGAGACTCTCAGCCAATTTTTTTTTTTATCTAATAGAATTTGTGATATATGTTTAATCTATTATTCAGTTTTAATGATAGATTTCTTAAATTTAAACTGCCTTTTTTATTATCGCAATGAAATTCACCACAAATGTTGTATATTGTCAGAGAATTTATACATTTAAGTTACAACAGCCAAATTTATCGGTTTTGATAACAGTATTTTTTGTTAAATCTAAATCAAAATTCTGTCGTCACATTCAAATTGATCTTGCCTTAAACGGTTTTCTGTTGTCACAGTCGAAAAATTCGGTAACCACAACTGAACCATTAGATTAGCTACGAATTCAGTTGCCGATATGAATTTATTTTTCCTGTGTAATTTATAATACTTCTGTTGGTTATCTATCTAAACGGTTTGTATTAAAAAAATGACAAAATTCTGCCGAACAGTTCGAAAGTTTAAAGTAAAAATTTGGAAAAGAATCTTAAATACCCAGCGAAAAAAGAGATGCTGAAGCAGTAGAAAAAGCACTACAATTGATGATCTAGATGTACTTCTTTTTTAACATAAACACTAATGATTTCAACATTGAGATGTCATAGGAGAGTAGTACTCCGACTTTAATATTTTTGCAGTACTTTTTGAACTAGTGCAAAGGAAGCTCTTTTTCACCAATTAAAAGGTAAAAAAAAAAAAATTATTTACAAAAAAAATTATATTTTTTTTATTTTACAAAAGTTTTTTATTACCGCCACCGGGTAGCGAAATTGCGACCTCACGATTGCTAGTCGCTGAGCTCTACCGCTGAGCTATTCTTTGATATGAAAGTTGACTGGCATAAAAACACCACTTTATGAATGCGAGATATTGTTCCTTATTCTCTTCCATAAAAGTACTTATTAAACAAGTGTAAAAGGTGCACTCCAATTCAATATTGGTTTCAGTACTATTTTTACAGGTACATAAAAATCAATTTCTCATAATTTTTTTTATATATACATATTTTTAAAAATTTTAAAATTAAAAAAATATTGAATTTAAACAAATTAATTATAAATATTAAAAAAAATTAATAGAATAAAAAAAAATTTAAAAAAAAAATAAAAAATATTGGTCCCGCCGGGAAGCGAACCCGGAACCCTCTGTTTGGAAATGCCAAATGATACCAAAATCACTTTTTACGATCACTTTTAGAGCAATTACTCTTTAGAAGCAATACTTAGGTGATTTTTTGGATGTGGTTCAAAAGTAATTCTAAAAAAGCTGTAAAAATGTAATAACGGATACTTGGGAAGCAATGAAAGAAGTGATTTTTTGAAGTTGTTCAGAAGTAATTCTAAAAACGCTGTAAAAATGTAATAACGAATACTTGTGAAGCAATGAGAGAAGTGATTTTTTGAAGTTGTTCAGAATAACTTCTAAAAAAGCAGTAAAAATACACTAACGGATACTTGTGAAGCATTAAAAGAAGTAGTTTATAAAGCACTACTTGCAATTTTTTTTGCTGGGTATTTAAGTATTACACTAATGTAAGTACTATATTTACATCTACATCCATATCCTTGTTAGTGTAAATGTAGAACACAATATACAAATCAACATAAAAACAACATGCAACAAGTGTATATTTATGGTTGTTTGTGTATCGAAAGTAGAGATGGGCACGTGAGCAGAATTTTGCGCGATTCACGTGAATCACGTGTGAGTGTGAGTGAAATCTTAATTTACTCACGTGAACTCCAGTGAGTATGAGTAGAAAAAACTTGTTCGTGAGTGAGTGTGCGTGATTCACGTGAATCACACGTGTTAACGCGTGAGTGTGAGTAAAATTTGGAATATACTCTCGCGAACGTGAGTGAGTGTGATTAAAAAAATGTTCGTAAGCAATTGTGCGTGATTGGAAAATTTCTCTCGTGAGCGAGTGTAAGTCAAAATCCACTCACGCGCCCATCTCTAATCGAAAGTAATGAAGGAAACAATGAATGAATGTGTATGTGTGTTTGTATGCGTGGTTGTCTGTGGACATCCCTCAATGCCGGATGTCTGTACATTATTGAATTTTGTTATTGTTGGCCATTAAATAAAAATGAGTCAGGATAGAGTGATAATAATGATAGTGCAACAATATCTTAATACAGAGATTTCTAACACATTTCCATCCGGTTAATCTTAATCTTATTTGAGGTTAGTATTTCGATAATTGTATATTTCATAGATTTACCATATTGTTAAAAAGGTTTTTGCAGCAGACACGAGTTAAATTGATCAAAAGTGGTTGTTAGAAAAAAAATGTATGTTAAATATTTTATCTTTCAAGGAATTACTTTGGAAAATTGTTTGTATTTTTAATAATATTAGTTAAAGAATATATTTTAAAACCATGTTTAATATAAACGAGTAAAAAGGTTAAAGTCGGGCATGCCGACTTACAATACCCTACACCAGTCTGGTTAAAAGCCAACTAATGTTTGGATCCGAAATTCGAATGGGTTAAAATGGGGCTTGTGTCAAAATTTTCTATAATGTGAGTCAGCGCACCAAATTTCATTAAAATATCTAAATATTTCCGACCTGCAGTTTGTAACCAAGCCAATTTTGGAGGGACACTTATATAGGCACTAGGTCTAAACATGGACCGATGTTCACCAAAATCAATAGGCTTCGTCCTTGGGCCAAAATAGGTCTGTGTACCAAATTTCATAAAAATATCTTAATATTTGCGACCTGCAACGTATAAACAATATAATTTTGGGGGGACCCTTATATGGGCACTAGGTCTAAACATGGACCGGTGTTAAGCAAAATCAATAGGCTTCATCCTTGGGCTGACATAGCTCGGTGTACCAAATTTCATCAAAATATCTTAATATTTACGACCTGCAGCGTATAAACAATATAATTTTGGTAGGACCCTTATATGGGCACTAGGTCTAAACATGGACCGATTTTAACCAAAATCAATCGTCCTTGGGCCGATATAAGTCGGTGTACCAAGTTTCATCAAAATATCTTAATATTTGCGACCTGTAGAGTGCGCACAAGAATGCATGGACAGACGGACGGACAGACGGACATCGTTAAATCGAAATAAAAAAAAATTCTGAGCCGATCGGTATACTATAAGGTGGGTCTAGGACCAATAGTTTTTGGTGTTACAAACATCAGCACAAACTTATAATACCCTGACCACATAGTGGTGTAGGGTATAATTATTATTTTACAAGTAAATACAAACTTTGAGATTTTTTAACGCTAGAAGTGAATTATAGACCAGCCATGGCGAGGACTGGATAAACTCCTCAACTCACTCCATAAATCAATCTTTTCTAGGCTGTGTAGTAAATAAATAATTGCGCTAATTTTCTTTGGTCCAACAAATGGCCTGATTTGATCGTTGCACACTTTCGTAACAATTCTATTGTGGCGACCGATTTAATTTGCTTGCCACAAACCTCTAACTCGGTTGTCATATTTTTTCTGTCTGAGGGCATCTATTTTTTCTGTCTATAGGAACCTAAAAGAAAATGTTTAACCCAAAGGGGAGAAATTATTACATAAAATGTTGATCGAATTCCTCGAACAATCTGTGTAACGCTTAAATGATTATAAGGAAATATTTTCCAAAATATTAAGAAACTCTAGAACTCAAATAAGTTGGAAAAATATTGACTAGATATGCTTAGTAGACACGTGCAATAACATATATTTTATGTCACGCACTCATCTCTAATACTGACGATATAGAATAAAATAAGTTATTTTTTTGTATTTGTAAACATAAGCTTTTTTAACAAATTCTACTGAACTGCATCATGATCTTCGAGCTTTCAAAAAAATATTCCTAATATAAACTCCATTTTAAAAAATTTAGAAATCGGAAATGTCATTAATGCAAAGTTTGGTGTATCTAATTTTCATAAAAACTGCCTTACTATATTTCAGTTGTATCAAGAATAATTCGGTAGTCGTAAACGAAAAGTTCATTTGATGCAACTCAACTATTGGATTAGCAACAAATTAGGTTATCAGCACCGAATCTGTTTTCTAAATGAACCTATTCTAAGGATTATAGGACTTTTGTTCCAACTAGAACCACAAGAATCCTTCAGTTATTTCCAAATCAAGACTTTTATCTTTATTCCTCTTTGATTTCACAAGAATTCGTTCGGCTTTGAAGGTCATCTACAACTTCGGATTAACTTAATAAGGACACGTCGTAGATCTACCGTCATTTTTTAACTAAACTTTGCATATTTATAACAAATTTCTGTAAGTTTTTTTCTCTTATATTTTGATAAGATATTAATTACAACAATTATTTTAATTTTTGCATTAAAAATACAAAAATTGTTTTTTCAGACTTTCTATATTTTCATATATTTAGTTAGAATAATCTTCTACCTCAAGTCCAAATTCTATTATGATATTGTCATAATTTAATTACAAATTTCAATTACATTTGGAATTAAAAATTGTTTTTTGTTAAAATTTTGTAGAAAAAATTGACTATAGCTACGTATAAAAAGAAAAAGTCATGTTGGGTTTACCCCTAACTTGTGCTTTTTGTCATTATTTCTTTTCCCAAAAAAAAGTAATTTTAATTGGTATTTTTTCAATTACAATAACATGTAATGTGTAATTTAAAATTTGCAATTAAAAATTACATGTTATTGTAATTGTTCTTTTTTTAATTAGAATTACAAATAATCTGTAATTGTAATTGAGTTTTTTTCGATTGTGTAATTAATTACAAAATGTAATGATTAACCCCCAGGTCTCATTTTTACTGCTTTTTTAGAAGTAATTCTGAACAACTTTAACAAATCACTTTTTACATTGCTGCCAAAGTATCCGCTAGTATATTTTACAGCTTTTTTGGAATTACTTCTTAACATCGTCAAGAAAATCACTTAAGTATTGCTTCTGAAACATAGTTGCTCCAAAAGTGATCTTAAAACGGGTTTTTTGGTATCATTTGTTAATTCTAAACAGATGATCGCAGGTTCGATTCCTGGAGGGACCAATATTTTTTAAATTAAATTCAAATTTAAATTCAATACCTTTTTAAGTACAGTGTTGTTTTTAAAACCCGTCATATAAACCAGCTGGAGTTAGTATTGTAATTAATATGCATTTTTTATTAATTTTAATTTAGTAGTTTCGAGGTTAAGAAGAAGAACAAATATTTTGTTTTTTAAGTTATAAACACATTAATTTCCAAATCGGACTAGATCTAGTTTCTGCCTTTTTCTATGGACAGGCTTCATCAGTGATTTTCATTAAATTGTATTAGCGTTTATATTTTATTTTCAGATTGTCTCTATATGAAAATTTTTCAACAACCCGTCGGCTACATTACAAAAGTAACTATACGAAAGTTCGACAGCTTAGCCATCTAAACCAAGTAAGGCCTTGAATGTAGGTGTAGCTAATTCATAGTTCTCTTTCCTATTCAGCTTTCTGTTATTGTGTTTTTATTTTCAGAAGTGATAAATATTTTTAAATTTTCAATTTTCAAAAATATGAAAAATGAAAATTATGAAAAATTGCTTTTTATGCGCTTACGAAAATGGTACTGAAAACAATACTAAATACTAAACGCTTGTTTAAAAAGTGCTTTTATTAAAGAGAATAAAGCCCGAATCTCGCAATAACAAAGTGGTGTTTTATGCCAGTCAATTTTCATATCAAAGAATAGCTCAGCGGTAGAGAGCTAGACTAGCAATCATGAGGTCGCAAGTTCGATACCCGTATTATTTTTTTTTGTGATTTTTTTTTTATTTTTATTTTTAATTGGTGAACTCCTTCCTTTGCACTCCTTCGAAAAGTACTGAAAAAATGTTGAAGTTGGATTACTCTTCTCCTATAACAACTCAATGTTAAAAACATTAGTGTTAAAAAAGAAGTATATCCAGATCGTCAATTGTAGTGCTTTTCTACTACTTCGGCATATCTTTTTTTGCTGGGATATTGTTTAATAATGAATTACTAATAACTAGAAACTTTTTCCATTATTTCAAAACAAAAAATAATGTGTTACCAATAATTACTTATTTTCATCATTATTTCAAATATAAAGTTATGTGCTGGTTATGTTGTAAATTTTTTTGAAAATCTATTTTTAGACTCAATATTTTTTCAACACTGGTAAGGATGTATGAAACCACATATTCTTTTTTATTTTTTGTTGTCTTGCCGCGGAAGCATACTTGTGTGCAGCAGAACAATTATGCTTTTATCTATTAAATATAATATATGGAGATAACTTAAACGGCAATCTGGAATTCCAGGTTCGATTCCCGGCACGAGCAAATTATATTAAAAAAATAAATTTTGTATGTTCCAGTCATCATTTTCTTATTGCAGACTACTGATGAGTTGGGGTAAAACAATATTCTAAATAAATATATGAAAAAATTAAAATAATTACACTGTGAGACAAATGGTAGGGGTCAGTGATCGGGAAGGGTTTAAACTACAGGGGAAAGTTATATCGGTAAAAAAGAAGTTATACGTGACCCGGCGTTTTGCTGGGTCACCCCTAGGAATCGAGATATATCGATTTGACCTTTGGTGGTCTTTTTTTTTGACATAACTCGAGAACCACTAATCCGATTTTGCTCAAACAATTTTAAAAAAATTAAAAATTACATTTCCTTTAATCTTTTCATATAACGTTTTTCTATATACTCAACAGTTTTGCCGGTAAAAATAAATGTATGAAGAAAAAAATATGTTTTGCCTAAAATATTAAAAAAAAAGTAATAAACAAAGGTTATTGATTTTTATGGTAGCGGTAACAAACATTTATTTTTACCGGCAAAACTGTTGAGTATATAGAAAAACGTTATATGAACAGATTAAAGGAATTGTAATTTTTAATTTTTTTTAAAATTGTTTGAGCAAAATCGGACTAGTGGTTCTCGAGTTATGTCAAAAAAAAGATATATCTCGATTCCTAGGGGTGACCCAGCGAATCGCCGGGACACGTATAACTTGTTTTTGACCGATATAACATTTTCCGTTGGTTTCATCCCATCCCGATTTTGACTGTCGGATAGTGTTATTAATATAAATTTTTACAATTAAAAATTATTTTTTTATAAAACTTTTGTGTTTTGAAAATCTATTTTTAGACACTTTATTTTTGTCAATACTGGTAAGAATATAAGTAACGACATATTATTTGATTTTTCGTAGTAGGTTTGAGGTTAAGAATAAGAATAAACCTTTTTCTCTAAAAATTATAAACACATTAATTTGAAAATCAGACTAGATTTAATTTCTGCCTTTTTCTATGGACAGGCTTCATCAGTAATTTTCCATTAAATTGTATTACAAACGTAACTATACTAAAGTTCGACAGCTTAGCTATCTAATCCAAGTAAGGCCTTGAATGTAGTGTAACTAATTCAAGTTTTCTTTCCTATTCAGCTTTCTGTTATTGTTTTTTACTTTCAGAAGTGATCGAGCAGACACATACAAACATTCTACTTTTTTTTTAATTTTTTGTTTATCTTCTAATCTCCTCCGTGTCTCCTTTTTCGCAAATGTATGGTTTTTATGTTCAAGGGTAGGATTGATTTAAAAATTAATAGGGCTTTCATATAAACTAGTATTCTACTAGTAAAAAGTGTAAACCTGGTATGTTTATGAGTTCAATGTCAAACTCCATATATAAAAATATGGTTTGTGTTTATACAAGGTTTACAAGGAATTTACGAGTTTATATGAAAACCCCTAATGTGTTTATAATTTTATAGAGAAAAATCTTTATTCTTCTTCTTAACCTCAGACCTACTAAATCATTATTGGTAATGCATTATTTTTTTTTTTTTTGGTTTCAAATAATAAATAAAGTTACAAGTTCTTAGAAACCCATTACTACGTATTTTAAAATAATGTAGAAAGTTAGTTGGTGTCATTACTGGTAGTTCAAAAATAATTTTATGTCATTGCCGTTTCTTTACTGGGGAGTTAAGCAACCCTGCTCTATATTCATTAGCGCTACTTTAAGTATAAATTCTTTCTAACATTAAACTGACGCCAGTTATTTGTTAATATGTTTCTAGTATTTTTTTTTTTTTACTTTAAAAATAATGTCCTTTATTGTCTCCACAATACATATGAGTATTTCCATACCAACTGGCTCCCTACAGCAAAATGTATGTCAGATCATGCAGTATATATTGTCCTATATTATAATTCAATATGTTCTTGCATTACCCGATTAAAAAAAATGATATGGTGACATATCTAATTTAATGAAATACAATAACTAATCAGATACAATTTAATCCGAAAAATGGTGAATACAATTGTATCTACGTGGATCAACTTGGATTTAACTACTTTAAATTATATACAATTTAATCCCAATTTTGACCAGACATTATTGTAACAAATAATATCTTAATAGTTAAAATTTGATGCAATTAGGTCCAATTTGATCAAAATTTTCGAATTTCTGTTTTTATTAAATATTGCACTGAAAAACAATGGGGGATTCACGTAAGGTTGCGTGTATCGTGTAAACTTAGCAAATGTAGTAACTTTTAGAGTTTTTATGTGAAACTGCATACATAAAAAGTATCTACTTATTAATCAGCACTTTTAGGAGCTATAGTATAGTTCAAGAATAATCCATAAAATAAAAAAGTTCTAAATAAAATGAAATTTCAAATAATTTTCCATAAATCATTACTGAATTTTTCACTAAAGGTGAGATTTTCATTTTAAAAGTGAGAAATGTACAAATGACCTTTTATTTTTGGCCTTTCACTTAAAAAAAATGAGAAAAATGCATTAAAATTGTGATAACAAATTTGACATGAAACAGTTTTTAATAAAATTAAATGTCTTGAAAAAATCGTTTAAAAATGTTTTAAATTTGTAAATAGTGTATGTATAAATAAAAACCTATATTTCACTAATAGGGGGAATTATTTACTAGGTTTTTAAGTTATTTATTACACAATTTTTGTCTGTTTGCGGGTAGACAATTTTTTTGTTTTAATTTTCATTTATATTTTATGGTATCCTTCAAGCCTATGGATAAATTTGGTGGTACGTCATTCATAAACCAAAATAATTACTTCGAAGAATTGGCTAACTTTTATTAATATGACCCAATATTCAATTCAATTTAATTCAGTAGTCGCCGTCGTTCAGACAAGTTCGTTTTTCTAATGCAGTCTAACACTTTTTGTGCTAGCTGCTATAATGCAGTCGGTAGTGTTTCTATTAAATGTATAATTTGCAGTGGACATTTTCATCAAAAATGTTCTGGTGTTGATAATGATTATAACTTTAATCTATTAAAATCTTCGAATAATATTGTTTACAAATGCAATAAATGTGCTGGAAATTCTAATGATTTAATTACTATTGTGTCAATTTTGTCGAATGAGATAAAGGAATTAAAAACGCAATTCCAGGCCTATATGAACAAAAACAATGTAATTGAGAGTGGTTTTTTAACAAACAAAAACAAACATGCCGAAACAGGTTTTTCGAAAAATAACACAAAACAAAAAGGTCGTTCAACTTTGCCAGATTATTTTTCAACAAATTCTGCCAATCGTCACTCTTTCAATGTTTCTAATGATCAAGTTGATGTCAATGCTGTTGTTGTTGGTAATGCACATGATTGTCATAATGCTGTAGTTGTTGCTGCTGAACCAAGTAATCATACAGGTGCACGTATACGGAGAGCCAGTATTTGTTGTTCGCAAAAGTCTGACGACGATTGTTATAATGATATTGTTGCTTCTAAACCAAGTGATGTTAATTTTAATGTTTTCAAGGCCAATAGTCCACGTAAAAGGAGAGACAGTATTTGTTATTCTGACAATACTGATACTACTGCTACTGTATGCTCTAAAGTAGACAGTGACATCCCAATAAACAATTCTGAATGGATGAAAGTAAACTCAAAAAGAAAGCGCAAACATGTTGTTTTTGGGCACAATAACAACAATGAATTGGAAGTTATTGAAAATAAAAAATGGGTTCATTTGTCCTCATTTAAGCCGAGTGTAACAGCTGAACATATAATGGAATATATTGCGAAATATGCTAATATTAAAAAAATCCATTTACAATGCTATAAATTGGTCAAAAGGGATACTGATTTGAATTTGATAAAGAAAATATCATTTAAAATTGGGATCTCTGCTAAATTCTATAATGAACTTTTAAAGCCTTCCTTGTGGCCTGTAAATGTAAGGGTGCGACCATTCCAGCTTTATCAAAAGCCTTTAGTTTTTAAATAATTATAAATATTAGTTTTATATTTAATCATAGTCTGTAAGGAAATTATGTTCCATAGACTGAATAAAGAAAATGAAAATGAAAAATTTAATAATAAAATGTTGTTTCGATGTAATTTCATGTTTTAAATGAAAAAGAATTTCAATTTACTAAGATATTAAGAGTTCATTTGAAACAAGACTATAACATAAATTATATAGGGAAAATAAATTTTTCTTTTTTAAATCAATAGACTTGTTTTGTTTCTATACATATGTGGTACGAAATCCCATATAAAGTCTGACTGCGTATGTTAAGTGTTCACTCTTTTAACATAATATTTTCAATGTTGATAATGTATGGGTAACAGATAATTTCACTCAGATTTTATACAAAAATATTTTGCCGGTTTTTCGTGTTCATGTTATTTTTTAAATCACTTGAACTTTATATCAAAATTTGTTTTTGTAAAAAAATATTTTCCAATTAAAAATAGATTGCAATTGACTTCGATAAAATCTTAAATTAAATTTAAATTAAACATGAAACTGGGCTATTTTTGGTCTTACAATTTCAATTCCATGGGCGAGATCTTATTAAATATGACAACATGTGTAAAAAGATATATTTAGATATTGGGTCATATAAAATTTGTTCGAAAGACGAAATTTATGTCTTATTATATATAGTGCCATACAAAGCAATATATAACGAGACATAATTGTATTAAATAATATAAAAGAATGTATAACCCGTTTTACTCGGGTATTCTCTTTCTATTACCAAGGTAATAGTTTGCTAAATTTGTGCATCACCTACAACTTATTTCAGAGAAGAGAGAAAATATACAATAGTGTTTCCAGTATTAAAATGAAAAATGAATTTATAGTTAAAGTACGAAGTACGATTATGTATTAGCAATTCCAATAACTCTTTATTAAGCGAAATGATTGCTTTAACTATGGCAAACTTTCAAGCCCAAACACCCAAATTTGTTCACATAATATTATTCTGAAATTACTTTTATTTTATCTAAACAGTTATTATGCAATGGCTCATATAAATATTCATATCACCCCTATATGTGTTTGTATCTAATATATTTACGTTTAGTATTAAGCAATTCCTTGACTTAAATGCATTTCATTTTATAGTGTAGTAAAGTTGTCCACTAAATCCCCTTTTCACCTTATCTCACCTTCTAACTGCAAACTTAAACACGTCCGTTGTTATTCATAGCTACACTCAAAATATTATTACAGTAACTGACTGTAGTTTATTTAAAAAGTTTTCCATACATTTATTTTTAAATGATTATACAGTTAAAATACAAAGAGATATATTTTTAAACTGTTTTCGTCTTTTATTTAAAAAATAAATTAATGCTTTGTTAAAAAAAGAATTCCTTTCCGATTTCTAGGCCAGTTAAAAAAAACGAAATAAACTAAATATCATTTATTCTTACGGATTTTGTAGTTAATTTTTTGAAAGTTAAAAAAACTAAATAAATGAAAAATCATTATTTTTTACGGATTTTGTAGTTTATTTATTAACATTTAAAAATAAATGAAAAGTTCTTTTGATTTAAATGAAAAGTTAGTAGACCGGTTTTCAAGTGATTTTTCATTTATTTTAAATTACATTTTCAGTTAATTTGAACTACAAACTATTTTGAGTGTACTCGAATTTTGTTTTGTTGTTATCTATGTTTTAGTTTTCCTTGTATCTTTCATTAATTACTAACTAATGTTAGTTTTAGTTTGACTTTATATATATTATTTTGTTTGTTGTCTTCCTATTCCAGAAAAGTTTGTTACATATGTTTGTTGTTGGTATATGTTAGTTAATGTTTTAATTTGTATTTATTAGTCAAGGGAAATGTTGTATAATATATACTGTACTTACGTGTTGCTGTCATTGTTGTTGTTTAGTAATTTCTAAAGGCCAATATTAAAAAAATATTTTGCTAAACATTCAGAATCATCGTAATTCCAGTCTTGAAATGATAATATCATTATTTTGTAGACCACCAGTAATCATACCGACTTACTATCTGCATTATTTTAAAACATATAATAGTGGCTGTGTTTGCGACTTAACTATATCCATTAACTAGGAAAAAATGACTCAAAGTAAACAAAAACGTGTTTGAGTCAAAAAGCATTACTTTTCCTATGCACGTTAACTTCCAACGCGAATAATTATCAACGTTGAAAACTCAAATTTTATATATCTTCGCATCTAAAAGTTTTGCTGGCATATGTTCGATTATACCGAAACTATTATAAACATTAACTGTTTATATTTTTTATACTTTAATCGGTTAAACGTAAATATGCTTTAAATACTTAACGCCGATAGGTATGAGAGAAAATACAGCCAATGGTGCATTAATATTAATACATGGATTGTTATTCGTTTAGTTTCCTGTTTTTCTTTTAAATAAAAGTAAAAAACAGTAAAACAGCCTTTGGAAGTATATTTATTTCCTTAAATTTTCATACAAAACTCACTTTATAAACCTGTTATAAGGTTTTCAAACTGTTATGCATACATAAGCACTCTAGAATATTACTCTACCTCAAGTCCAAATTGTAATATGATATTGTCATATTATATTTTATTTGTTGTTTCAAAAACGTTGACAATTTCCATGTTAGACAATAGAATTTTTCGTGGACATCACCCCACTCATCAGTTGTCTGCAATAAGAAAATGATGATTGGACCACACAAACCGAAACATTACATAACGTATAAAAATTCAAGAAAATTTACTTTTATTTAACAACTCTAATATTTGTACGACTTGAATGTCCAAACCCATTTTCACCCAGAGATTTATAATATACAGAAGTTACATCGATAATTTTTTAAACAAACTGTAGATGTCGCTAACATGTAGGAAATTTTATCAAAGAATGATTTTATTTTGGGCAATTTTGTAAAGGGAGGATTTTATTTTCTCAAATGCGGTTTTAACAGTGTTGTGAGGCAAGGGGATTTGGGCGCAAATTAAGGATTTTGAGTTCGGTTTGGGGACAGATTTTTTAGGTTAGGAGTAGTTGAAATTTAAGGTATTGTTAAAATTTTGTAATTTAAAATTTTATTAAAAATTAGACATCACATAGAAAACAGGTTTTAGGAGAATAAAAATTCCCCAGTGAAAAAGTTCCATGATACTGAAAGCTAAACTAAAAAAATCGCAAAAACCGTTATATTTGAGATTTAGACTTCATATTCGTAATTATCGGCAAAATAATTAATAGATTTGATGTATTGCATTCTATGGTATTAAATTTGATTTTTTTTTGAAATTTGAAAATTTTACATTTTTGTTCGCCTACAGCCCTAACTTTATCGCCATTTAGAAAACTTAAATTGAAAACTTTTTTAACTTTTTTTGATTGCATAAACTTCTAAAAAGTAGTAACATTGATGGGGCCCTGAGAAGCTTTTAAGATTTTAACATCTTGCAATTTGAAGACCCTATTGAATAGAGATGGATTGCATGTAAGTCAAGGCCAAAGCTCAAAATAGTATTTATGGAGGAGGGATATGGATAGATAGTGTATGAATTAAAGGGCAGTTGACACATCAACTACTACTGCAAAATAATAGATATGGATGGACAGGTATGGATAGTGTGTGAATCAAGCTTAAAGCACTAAATAATCTTTATGCAATAAAAATATATACCAGCTTAAATATGCTGGCAATAGTGCATACAGTTTGAAATATAATTTAAGATTCGTTTAAATTTTAACTAACCCTTACTATCAATGTATTATAATTGCTTGTATGGGCGTTAAACGAATTTACCTTGAAACATATTAACTTGATGACCACCAGAGGTTAAATTAATTTTAAATTTACAACAACAAGAGCCTGAGATATTATTAGAATTAACTTGCCATACACCCAGAAAACAGATTTGGTAATGGCAACTTATTTTGTTGCTCTGTTACAATGGTATTGACACTAAGTAATACGAATTAAATTTCAGAGCCAATGAAAAATTCTCAAGTATATATGTATCCGGGCACCCCGAAAAATTCGATTACCAAGACCATATCTGTTTTCTCTGTGTAAAACTTAAAAGTATTCACACATCAATAGCAACCTAAAAATAAACTTTAATAAACAGCAACCACAAGTGTATAATTAAACCCTTTTGTGAGATTGTTTAGTGAATATCTGATTTAGATATTCTAGGCAAAATTTACAAAATTAAATTTATTCTATGAACATAATAAAAACAAATCCATAGAAAAGAGAATTTTAAGGTTTCATCATAAATTACTTTTAGACAAAATATGTTTATATCTTCCAAACTAATCAAGGTCATAAAACCAAACGAACATAAATATACGAAGCAGCAACTATCTCTTCAGCAGTACAATCAACAAAATAAAATTCCATTTTCAACCATAAAATAGAAACTAATTTCCTTTTTCAAAGACAGGATAATACAATTCAATCATTAGGAACAATAATATAACAGCAACACAAAAAGAAATCATTAGAAATATAAATGAATGAAGTAAAATACATTTTGGCGAAAATATGAAATAAAATCATATCAAATAAAACTTAAGTTTGTTATGCGGTAGAAAAAAATTTATAACATCCTTTTAAGAAAATTTATTATGAAAAAATTTATTGTTATTTTGAAAACATCATCATTTATTTGAAATTGCAAAATGCAGACACACACAATACTAACAACCCGTATAAAAAAGATTAGTTATGCTCAGATCTGTTTAGATATAATTAGATATTATTGAATTTATTTATATCTGGTGCCAGATCAGATCATATATGATCAGATATGGTATATGTGAAACACTTTATGGCCAGATCTCATCTTTTTTACACGGGACATCATTTATGAGTAGCTTTCTATTTCAAGTTCTTCAAGTTCCTGTAATTTGAATTGTAACAATTTTGTGTATCGCAAATTCCATGGGATTTCAACAAAAAATTGACCAAGGGTCTCCAGAAAATTCCAGAAACTTGCGTTTTTATTTAAGAGTTTTATTTTTAAGAAAATTAAAAAAATATGTATAATTTGTCTGAAAACCCACAGTTTCCATAGTTCTTGTCGTATTCAAATAATTCAAAAAATATATACATTTGGTACAGTCGTCTGCAATTGTATTTAATTAGTTTCAATAATATTTTTTTTCACAAATGCACTTTTAATGAATATTCAATTTTTTAATATCACTGAAAATATTATTACAGTAACTGACTGTAGTTTATTTAAAAAGTTATCCGTACATTTATTTTTAAATGATTATTCAGTTAAAATACAAAGAAATATATTTTTTAACTGTTTTTGTCGTTTACTTAAAAAATAAATTACATATAAATACGGATTTTCTGTTACAGTTAATATTTTCATTTAAAATGTTTTGTTAAAAAAAAGAATTCCTTTTCGATTTCTAGGTCAGTTAAAAAAAACGAAATAAACTAAATATCATTTATTCTTACGGATTTTGTAGTTAATTTTTTGAAATTTAAAAAAACGAAATAAATGAAAAATCATTAGTTTTTAAGGATTTTGTAGTTTATTTATTAACATTTAAAAATAAATGAAAAGTTCTTTTGATTTAAATGAAAAGTCAGTAGACCAGTTTTCAAGTGATTTTTCATTTATTTTAAATTACATTTTCAGTTATTTTAAACTACAAACTATTTTGAGTGATGTTTTCCCCTTTTTATTTATTTTTTTTTTTTCTAATAAATTATTTGATAAATTTTAACATTTTTTCTACACCATACACTTGTTGGGCCTCGGCTTTGCAATACTTGAAATTATTTTTTCAAAAAATTACCTTATTTTTTATATAATATATAAATTTCGGATCCGAAGATATATGGATATGTATGGTCATACATTGAACTATGCATGGACGTATGTGATCATGTATGCCCATGCATGATCATATACTAGTCCATGTATGATCATGTACGTTCATACATATATGTATATTTCGATTTTCACATGGGAAGTGAAATTATTTTTTAAAAATTCTACATAATTTGTATAACTTTGGAGAGCGTTAAATGAATTGAACTTTTGGCTTTATTTGACAGCAATTTCCTAGAAAAATATTTTTAATTCGCAACTACACTTTAAGTAAAACTGCGATTTTAGAATACACTTAACATAGCAATTTGATTATCTCCGATTTTTGAATAAGTTAAGTTTTTTTTAAATAAATTTTTCAAAGAACTTGGCACACAGCTCACAATTCTTAATTATGTTAAAATACAGAATAACAAATTCGACCATTCCAGAATACTCTACTTTCAAAACAACAATTTGAAAACTAATAGTTCATTTTTAAGTGAAATATTTTAAATTTGAAATAAATTTATTTGGCTAAGCAATTTCTGCTATATAATTTTCAGTGTAGTTATTTTTATTACGAGTATACGCAGTGTATTACACTTAAGAAACAAGTGATTCCACAGATTTTGATCTAAACAATAAAATAAATTTTAAATCCTCTTTTATTTATTGTTTAAATATTATATACTTATGTACTACAATATTTTAACAAGAAATTGATGTCTGTTCAATTGAATTAAACTGATGCATATAACATAAAACGAAATAAATTTTCCACACTTTAATAATAAAAAAATTTTATAGTTTCTGGTTCGACAGTCAAACGATAAAATTGTATTTAAAATGTTTGTACCACATAAAATAAAATTTATAAAGAACAAAAATGAAAAACTTATGTTAAACGAAATGGAAAGTGTTACTTTGTGTTTTAACAAATAAAAATCACAATTATTTTGTTGTTCTTATATTTATGACTCATTTTATGTTCTTTCATCTTTAATATACTTTTCTATAATCTACACAATTTTTCTCCATCCCCTCAAAGTTTAAAAACAAAATGCTTTCAATTCAACTTTGACCTTTTACAGAATTCTGCTAATAAAAGTTATAATGACATGGCTAGTGCCTGTCACAATGGTTAAGTAAAATATTTTTTTTTTTTTTTCAATATGACAACAGACTAGGAAATGAAAGGTAAATCTATCTTTAACACATTCAAAGCAGAAAATATTACATTATATGATTTTTCCTAGAATCCATGAAAATCATAATTGATGTATGAAACCAGCTTTATCGTTTGTATTTATTTACCAGGTGCAAAATGATACTAACTAAAATGTTTGGTCATGGTTAGAAAATACATTCTTTCAATTTTATTACTTACGTACACCTCATAAGCAATCAACTTGCAACACAGCACATCCTTATGTCTTTCTTTTACTTCTTGAGAAAAGATCTAAAGATGGTTTCTTTATTATATCTATTATTAGAAAAAGCTTATGTTTTGAAGGTTGCATATTGCTAAAAGTGTTGCTTTTACAATAAAAATTCCTACAGTGAGGAGATAAAGTATTCGTGCAGTCGTTTTATACCATATACACTGAAAATAATAAATCTGTTGGCTGTTTGTTACTTTAACAAAATTTATTCCTATTTTTTGGCTTAAAATAAAATTTGTTGATTTTAACAAAATTGTTTTGTTAAATTTAACAAATCTAAAATTTGTAATTATACTGAGTCGTAAAAATTGTTCAAATTAAGGTCTCGGGACCCACCCCGGGCCTAGTCCTTACCATTTAAAGTCATGTAAGGGCACTCCAAAAGAGCAAACATTTTATCCGTTTTGCTCTATCTCGCTTAGTATTCGATATATTGGCCATTTTATTAAGTCGAAAATTTTTATTAGAAATTCCCGAGGGTCCAAGGCCCCACGAGACAACCCCTTTCGCTGAGATTTTATATGGTTAGGGGTAGTCGAAATTTTCGTTAATTTTGCTCTATCTCTCTTAGTTTTCGCGATATGGGCCATTTTAAAAAATATGGAGGGAAAGAAATAGCACCATCTTTAAAACTTCGGATACACTGGTGGCGGCATCAACCGGGTAATAACAGAAACATTAAAATATTATATATTAACAATAAATTTTGTAAAATTTAACAAATGGGTTCTTAAAAGTTTTTTTGAAAATGAACACTCAAAATTAGTTAAAGTACTGAGGATTTTTAGTATTGTGTTAAATGAAGATAATTAAAATATTTGCTTAAATCAGTGTTTCAAATAAAAATTTGTTAAAAATTAGTCAAATCGATTTGAAACCGGTTTGACAGATTTTTCTACTGACGTATTTTTTTAAGTGTACAAAAAAATGTAAATTAAATATGAGTTTAAGAAATCCTAGTACCCATATAAAGGTCCGCCGAATATTGGTTAAAATACATGGTTAGACCTTGTTCGCGTATAAATGTCACCAAAAAAGGAGGGTTAAGTATCTCATGTTTAGTAAATCACTGCATAAGAATAATATTGGTCCACCTTTGGGGCATTACGATTATATATTCAATTTTTTATTAAATGCACTTAATATTTTTAGCAGACAAATTTGTATACAGGTCTATTTGAATTCATTTCGGATCCCAAACATTAGCTGACTTTCAACCAGACTGGTGTGGGGTATCATATAGTCGGCATGCTCACCTTTAACTTTTTTATTCAGAAATACTTGCTGAGTCGATTTAGCGATACACGTCCTTCCGCTTGTCCATCATAAATGAACGACCCTTGTAATCAACCTACAGTTCGCAATTCTGAAGCTAATTAGATGAAATTCATTGCATGATTTCTTAGTACCAGAAGGATGAACCGAAATGAAAATGGCTACAACTCGCTTTTTCAGTAGAACACTACTCGAAATTTTCTACCTGAGCCAATATGTGCTCAAAAAAACGATTTTAAACATTTTCTTGCAGGGAGTCATATAATTTTATTCATCAAATAGTGATCACTCCAGGCAAAAACCGCGGGTCCACGGTTATTTTTTTGCAACGTTTCATAGGCCAAAAATTTTTAAAAATTTCGAAAATATTTTTGTTTTGTTATCTTTTCTTTCTTTGGCATACAATTGTCGAATTAGGCTCGATTACTGAATGTCCAGTTAAAATTTAGCCAACAGTTAAATTCAAAGTTTATATGGGAAACAACAACAAATGTGTCAGTTAAATTCGCTGTTAATAGCTAACTGGGCATTCAGTAATCGGGACTTAATCGTACACACAAAAAATTACAAAGGTAAAATTAACTAAAATACAATTTAAAACGAATAAAATTCAGTTAAAAACCGGTCTACTCACATTTTCATTTAATTTAACAATTTCTTTATTTGTTTTTGACTATCAATAATTGACTAATAGAAACCGTAAAATCAACTTAAAGTTTGTTTATTTTTACTATAAAAATAACAAACAAAACGATGCGAAGAACTAAATTTAAATTTGATTTTACTAAAAAATTTTAAATAAAAAGAATTCAAATAATTGTATTGGTGTTTGTTTATTTCAAACAATATTTACTACAAAATACCTTTTTTTGGTTCATTTTTTTAGTTTTACTTTAAAACAATAAAAATTTACTAGAAAATTTGACTGTATTTCCATTTAGTTAAATTTTTAAATAACTTGTGAAAAAAGTTAAAAATTATTTTTCTTCTACGAACAACTGTTATTACTTTAAAAATAACTTAACGGAAAAACTTCAGAAACAACTAAAAAAAAGTGACTGTGTTTATTTTATGAGTGTATCAATTCGGAAAGTAAAATTCAAGACCTAACTGATGGACTAACTTTTGGACAACTGGCCAGTCTAAGAAGCCAAAATTTTCACATACCACGTTTCAAGACCCCCAAAGAAAACCGAAAAATTGGAAAGAAAATTTACAATCGATATTTACTCAACGTAAGTACTAGTTCGGAAACTAGAATGCCTAACAGACAGCAGGGGCGACAATCCATTCCCATATTGTATAAATCACATTTTAAACTTTTAAAACGCGTTTTATAGAATTATACTCCACACTAAGGGTATAAAAATTTTTTTATGATATTTTCTACTTCCAAAAATATTTGAAATATACTCACTTTTCACACCTATATTATTTAAAATTTTACTAATTTCAAGAAATAAGGTTAAAATCCCTACTTTAATTTTTTACTTGTTTTTAAAGGGACCATTTTATTTGGAAAACCTTACACATATTTAAGTGTATGTCTAATCTCTTTTTTTACTACGTAATTTAAATAAATAAAGGACATATATATATATATATACATTAGAGTGGGCCGATTTGTATGGACAAAAATTTTTTGATATTGTGCCATCAATTTTTCGATAGGTTTTGGCATGAGGAAATAAAAGTTCCACTACGACATATCAAAAAAATCATTTTGGAGGCGCCCAATTTAAATTTTTTACAATTTTCTAATAAATGCTAGATTAGCGCAATCTTGCGGTGGCTTTTTGAAACAACTAATGAAGTCGTAAACAATATAACATTACAACCTTTCCAGAAAGGTATTACTTATGAAAATCGGATGAAAAATGTGGCAACTAGAGATAAAAGTATATAAGTAAAATTATTTTCTGCTTATTTTCATCAACATCATCATCATCATTTCATCATCAAGCAGAAAATAATTTTACTTATATACTTTTATCTCTAGTTGCCACATTTTTCATCCGATTTTCATAAGTAATACCTTTCTGGAAAGGTTGTAATGTTATATTGTTTACAACTTAATTAGTTGTTTCAAAAAGCTGCTGCAAGATGGCGCTAATCTAGCATTTATTAGAAAATTGCAAAAAATTGAAATTTGGGCGCCTCGAACTTTTTTTTCCTCATGCCAAAAGCTATCGAAAAATCGACGGCACAATATTGATTGCTAAATCGACCCACTCTATTATACATATATTTATGAAGTTAGTTGTTTGTTGTTATAAGCCAGCATAGAAAAACAAATAAGTATGCAAACATTTTTTTTCATTCTGATTCTAAAGGGGGGAAATTAGATACAAAAATCTTTAATTGATTTTAGTTTTAATGTGTAGAGCTTTCCAAGTTTATCGTATTTTAATAATTTTTAGTAATTATCACTTGTGTTATAGGTACAAAATCAATTAAAATATTAATTGATATTATCAAATTCGTAATTGAGACTTGCTTTTGATTATTATTTTTTTTTTTTTTTTTTTGTATGCTTACTGCGAATTGTGGTTCTATAGGATCAAGTGCATCTAGTTTTCTCTTCATATTGTACATAGATACAAATGTATTTCTTTAGAATCATATGCAAATCATATGTTGCCATATGTTTTATATATTTGACAATATATTTGCTTCTGCTTTCTTTAAACAATAATTTCCCTTTGTATTTGCTTATTTTTATAACAATTTATAATTTTTGTTTGTTGTTTTAACATTTTATATAAAGGTTCAACAAATTGCAAACTTTTAACCCTTTCTATGATTATTATACCCTACACCACTACGTGGAGAGGGTATTATAAGTTTGTGCTGATGTTTGTAACACCAAAAAATATTGTTCCTAGACCCACCTTATAGTATACCGATCGGCTCAAAATTTTTTTTTATTTCAATTTAACGATGTCCGTCTGTCCGTCCATCTGTCTGTCTGTCCATGCATTCTTGTGCGCACTCTACAGGTTGTAAATATTAAGATATTTTGATGAAATTTGGTACACAGACCTATGTTGGCCCAATAACGCAGTCTATTGATTTTGGTGAACATCGGTCCATGTTTAGACCTAGTGCCCATATAAGGGTCCCCCCAAAATTATATTTTTTATACGATGCTGGTCGCAAATATTAAGATATTTTGATGAAATTTGGTACACAGACCTATATCAGCCCAAGGACGAAGCCTATTGATTTTGGTGAACATCGGTCCATGTTTAGACCTAGTGCCCATATAAGGGTCCCCCCAAAATTGGCTTGGTTACAAACTGCAGGTCGCAAATATTAAGATATTTTAATGAAATTTGGTTCGCTGACTCACTATATAGAAAATTTTGATACAAGTCCCTTTTTAACCCATTCGAATTTCGGATTAAAACACTAGTTGGCTTTTAACCAGACTGGTGTAGGGTATTGTATAGTCGGCATGCCCGACTTTAACCTTTTTACTCGTTTTTAATTAAACTTCACAGTGTGATAATTTTTATTTTACCTACAACCTAATGCGAGAACAGTCAGTTCTAACAAAAAACAAAAAGTGCAAGTAGCAAAGTGGCCACATGTAAGTACATCATGACGTATGAGTAATATTTTAAATGTGTTAAAAATAATCATACGCCTAAGTATACCTTGGAAATTGTTACCTTCTTTAAGATTATTATTGTATTGTATGCATATCATCAACATCAATATTTATTATTTTATACATTGTTAAAGACATGAATACAATAATAATCGAATAACATTTACGTGATGAAAACACATGATAATACACGTGATTATAGTGCCATTGAACTCATATAATACTGACATTTATTAACAGTATGAAAAAAAGAAACAAATTTTAGATTTAAAAAAACGCAAAAAATAAACAAAAACATCTCATTACACCAATTTCCTATAAATATTTAAGAGGGATTTTTTCCAACAAAAAATCTTTAATATTAAGATTCATAGGCATAATCACTTTTTAAATTTATAAGTGGCTTATAAAACTAATTTTCCCTACAAAATTTATTTGATAAGCGTGTTTAGGTGTTCAATTTATTTTGCATAAGCACTTAAAAATGTTAGGGTATTTTATCTTTGATTTTATTCGGACGAAAAACAAAATAAATTAAATTAAAATAAAAAAGCGACAACTCTCTGCAGAACATTTTTTTATTTGAATGAAAAGTGCTGCGCAATTTATCTTAATAATATTTACCAACATATAAAATTAATTTATTTACATAAATATGTACGTAAATTAAGGTAGACCAAACTAGTTTATGTTTTCTAAAAGTGAAACACGTTGTTTTATAATATTTGGTATATAAATATTAAACCTCATATGTTTAATATATTTCCATATATACAAAACATTTATCAGATGTTTTTTTGTATGAAAATTTGTTTTATAAAGTATTTTCAAAGTTTTCAAAAATAAATATACATGGGGCTATAAGAATTTTAAATTCCAAAAAATTAGTCTTTAACAAAATTCTTAAGTAAAATCCAAATTGAATAAAATTTACGAAAACTTGGACAAACTTACATGAAATTTTTGTATGGTGATGTTGACTTATTTGAATATTCTATTTTAACTGTCATATGCATAATCACTTTGAAAATTTTTAAGGGGCTTTCAAAACAAATTTTTCATACACTATTCATTTTATAAATGTGTTATAAGGTTTCATAATAATATACAAAATGTTATCATTAAAAAATCGCTGCAGTTCACAAATAACATTAATTTAAATTTCTCTATTCATGGTGATTAATTACGGGCAGTACGTACTTATTTATTAACCGTATAAACGATAGTATACTATTGTAGCCCCACTCATTAAAAAATTGAGAGCATGTCCCTATCTCGAGTATTGTAGTTGTAGTGGTATTAAGAACCATTACAAATACTACTTAATTTTTTCAAATGAGAGAAAATGAGTAAAGCTACTATATTATACTATGGTTTAAACACTCCAGACGGGATTCATAATTGTCACTAGCATTCGATCGAGTACTCGTCTTCGGAGTTCAGCCAAAAAGTCATGTTCGGCCAAGCTCCGAGAAATTTTGGCCGAACATCGAGCATTTATATAAAGCAATATTTAGCTCTTAAATTCTTATGTTCTAAGATTCAGCATATCGCGCAATTACAGTGCTGGCATATATGAAGCTCTTCATCTTCCACCACCTATCATTTCTTGTCCATTCCCTTTAGAATTAAATCAACACGTTAATTAATAGGAAGAATTTCCTGAGTGTTGCTTCTCTTTAAAAAATAAATAAAGAATGAAGAGAAATTTGAAAAACGAACTTATGGTATATTTATTTACGTGCCGAATATAAATTATAAATATAATTGCAATAACCCTTAAACCGGTTTGCGGATTAACTATCACCTTCTATACATATTATGTTTATTGTCGCTGTTTGTTTTTTTGTTGAGGTTGGTTGTGGTAATCAACCTCTATATCAGTGTGTAGCATCAAATTACAACACAATTAAGTTTAGCTGTAATGAGTGTAATGGGTATATTTACCTATGTTTTTCTATGTATCATCACTTTTATGAAATAGTTACTTTAATTTTCTAGCAAGGGAACGCTCCTTTTACCTTTTACTGTAGGAAAATTAATTTTATCTGCTCTAACCAGGGACCGAAAATAACAGTTATTTTTAAATTTTTAAACAAAAAAAGCACATATAACCAAATATCACAGAACTGATTCAAGTACATCATAATGATCCTTGTGGCCTAGTCTTCCAAAAAAATGCATTGCTTTTTAAATATTTGACTTTTATTTTTTTGAGCAAAAAATATGAACTGTCTGATTTGGTAAAACCAGCTATAAATCAACTTCTTTTTGAAAGCAACAATTACATAAATGTACCCTTTGGGTACTATTTATATGTATGTTTGGGAGTTGCTTTCAAAAAGTTGTTGATTTATAGCTGGTTTTACCAAATCAGACAGTTCATATACGAAAGTATAAAATTCTCGTCCCGTTGATTTTTTGTACCTTATGTAATGTCTCGGTTTGTGTAATAAAGCTATCATTTTCTAACTTCAGACAACTGAGGAGTAGTGTGATGGCTACGAAACAATTGTATTGTCTTACATGAAAATGATCAACCCTTTTTGAAACAACAAATAAAATCTAATATTACAATATCATATTAGAATTTGGACTTGAGGTAGAACAATATTCTAACTAAATATATAAAAATATAAAAATTTCTAATTTCCTTTTCATAAAATGGCCCATATCTCGAAAACTAAGCAAGATAGAGCAACGGATAAAATGTCTGTTCCTTTGGAGTGCCCTTACATGGCTTTAGATGATATGGACTAGGCCCGGGGAGAGTCCCGAGACCTTGATTTGAACAAATTTTACGATTCAGTATAATTTCAAATAAAACTGTAGTTTTACTAATTTCTTACTTAAATTTAGATTTGTTAAATTTAACAAAAATATTTTAAAATCAACAAATTTTATTTTAAGCCAAAAACAGGAATAAATTTTGTTAAAATAACAAAGTTTTCTGTTTAGCCAACAGACTTATTATTTTGAGTGTACGAGTACAATAAAATTCAAGATGTTTCAAATAAATTTCTATTAGAAATGAATAAAAGAAATTGTACCAGCACCCAGAAAACAGATTCGGTGCTGAAAGTCCAATTTTTTGCCAATCGAATGGTTCAGTTGTATCAAATGAAGTTTTCGGTGGCGACTACAGAATTCTTGATATCACTGAAATTCCATTGTGACAGTCAAATTAGCCCTGTGTCAATTTTCTTTCTGTTGTCACAACTGAAAAACTTTGCTACCACAATCGAACCATTATATTTTCTACAAATGCGGTTGTCATTTGTTTTCTGGATGCGAAACTACACAAATACGGTTGACGAAAAATTCGCTTGTAACTAAGAAAATGTTTTCTGTGTGTATCTATTTCAAAACTGATTCCAAATTAATTTTTTTTGAAATTCTCTTTTTGTATTTTTAAATTACATAAGGTGAAGTGTTTAACAGTTTTGTAATATTTTTTTATATATTTTGCTTTCAGCCACGGTGTCGCTTAACGAGTTATAAGGGACTGAATATTATTTTGATATTAAAAAGATATAAAATAACACAACCTCATGGATTAAAATTTGTATTTAATAATTTTGTTAGGTAGAGCAAATAAATTGCTGTCCCTTTTTAAGGGACACTATGCATAAAGTTGTTAATTTAAACGATAATTACAAACTTAAAGATATTATCAGTAATTTGAGTTGTTTTTCACACAGTTCTAAATTTAAGGCTAATCTCAGAACACTGTAAGAATTTTAACTAAAACTTTACTTAGGTATGAAATTTTCAAGCAAAATTTCTTACCTAACTAAATTTGAGTAGAAAAATTAACTGTACAGGTGCTACTATTTTAACTTTAATTTAACTTACAACCGAAAAATTCATTTGATGCAACTGAACCATTCGATTGGCAACAAATTGGGTTGTCAGCACCGAATCTGTTTTCTGGGTGTGTGAATGCCGTTTTAGATTGATTTGAAAAATTCTTAATTAAGAAATACATATTCAAGAAACAAATTTATCTTGACTATAAAACTGATTTTAATTTGTTATCTAAAAATTTTTGAAGCTTAAAAAAATGTGAAAAATATAAAAAAAAATACATACAAAATTAAAAAAAATCGAAATTTGAGTTTTAACAAGGCCGCACTATAATCAACAAAAGTCCCAATTTGCCCGCCGTTGCTATATAAAGTTGTGATATGCGGGTGTGTTTTTATTTTTAATGTAATTTCTAGACAATATTATCGCAAAATATGTTATCAGCAATACAATGAATGTGTTACTATTGTATTTATTTGATTTTCAGAGTTGGGCCAAAATTATAATCACACCATTTCCATTAAGTCTATATGACACTTAAAGCTCGTTTAGATAGCGAAGTTAATCAACTTGATTAAACCCAGCAAAAATATTAAGGAGTACTTCAAAAAGAATCACTGTTTTATCTACATCCAATAAAATAATATACAAAAATAAAATAAAACAAATACAACAACACATAGCGACATGACGCACAAGCATAGTTTTCTACTGAAAAATTGTTAAATTTACAGCAGTATCGGATCTTTTCTATGACACGCACGTGTTAAATTCATTGATGGAAATGCCAAATTTGAACTACTTTTATTTTTGAGTTTTGTTTTTTCTGGAGCTGTTAGTAGTTCAAAATTTGGCATTTCCATCAATGAATTTAACACGTGCGTGTCATAGAAAAGATCCGATACTGCTGTAAATTTAACAATTTTTCAGTAGAAAACTATGCTTGTGCGTCATGTCGCTATGTGTTGTTGTATTTGTTTTATTTTATTTTTGCATTATCTTATTTTGAATGTAGAGAAAAAAGTCATGTTCTCTTTTTGCAGGGAAGTTAAACCAACATTTTAATCTTCATCGTTTACACATGCATTTTCTGACAGTAAAAATTTAACTCTCTCAATTTAAAATATCAAGGTGGTGACGATAGTGATCCGGCATATGATAAACATAAAAAATGTGGGCGTTAGCAACATATTTGTCGACAGAGCCAACATATTTTTGCGGCTACTTGTTAATGTTAATTTTGATCTGACTTTATATGTCTGTTTTTAAGGATTGTTAACCGTCATATTGGCTTTACCATTATCTAATATATTGGTAATATATCCCAGCAAAAAAAGTCATGCCGAAGCAGTAGAAATACCACTACAATTCATGATCTAGTTGTACTTCTTTTTAAACATAAACACTAATGATTTTAACACTGAGTTGTCATAGGAGAGGAGTACTCCCACTTCAACATTTTTTCAGTACTTTTTGAATGAGGGCAAAGGAAGCTCTTTTTCACCAATTAAAAGTTTAAAAAAAATTCTTTACAAAAAAAAATTATATTGTTTTTATTTTACAAAAGTTTTTTTATTGCGACCTCACGATTGCTAGTCTAGCGCTCTGCCGCTGAGCTATTCTTTGATATAAAAGTTGAATGGCATAAAAACACCACTTTGTTAATGCGATATATTGTGCCTTATTCTCTTCAATAAAAGTGCTTATTAAACAAGTGTAAAAGGTGCACTTCAATTCAATATTGTTTTCAGTACTATATTTACAGGTGCATAAAAAGCAATTTCCCACCATTTTTTTTATATGTACATATTTTTAAAAATTTTAAAATTAAAAAAATATTGAAATTAAACAAATTAATTATAAATATTAAAAAATAATAGAATAAAAAAAATTTTTTTTTAAATAAGAAAAATATTGGTCCCGCCGGGAATCGAACCCTTGACCCTCTGTTTGGAAATGCCAAATGATTCCAAAATCACTTTTTACGATCACTCTTAGAGCAATTGCTCTTTAGAAGAAATACTTAAGTGATTTTTTTGGATGTGGTTCAGAAGTAATTCTAAGATAGCTGTAAAAATGTAATAACGGATACTTTGGAAGCAATGAAAGAAGTGATTTTTTGAAGTTGTTCAGAATAACTTCTAAAAAAGCAGTAAAAATACACTAAGGGATACTTGTGAAGCATTGAAAGAAGTAGTTTGTTAAGCATTACTTACAATTTTTTTTTGCTGGGATGTTTTCTTTATTATTTTTCCAAAAATAATTGTAATGATTGTCCTCGTTTATGATTTGGGGATAATGGCCAAATATATTTCGGTCATAACCTCCAAAGAGAAATAGGAACTATGATCAACATGAGTTTAGTCATAATCCGCAACTGAAAATAGAGAATTTCCCATAGGTATTAAGACCGTATTTTAAAAACATGCCCAGGCAATGCCTCCAATGGACCCTTTTCGAGTTCGGATTTATTTCCCAAATTTCTTCGGCCGTTACTCCTGAATATCTAGAGAAAAATATCCAGAATATCCAGAATTGAGATTATAAATCTTAAAAAAAAATATAAATGTATGGTGTCCATTATGTTTAGTATTTTCGAAATAAAAACTGTTTAAGTTCGTAATAAAAATCTTTTTTCTATAGACAGCCTTCGGCCGAGCTTAGGGTTTCTTTCTCTGAAGTATTTCCAATGGCGACTTAGCCATAAAAAGCCTTTCTGTGTTGCTAGTCTTCGCCCGGGTTTGGCGGTTTAATATTGTAACGTTTTTCTAACACATACTTCTCTTATCTTTATGCTTAAACAAATTTCGCGATTTATCCCCATAATAGTTGATGGTAATATCCATGGGGATTATGATAATTTCCTCCTTTTATAGGGATTAAGACCGAAAAATTTCCAGACATTGTCCCAATATGCAGTTTTCAGATTTTTTCAGTGGGAGCGATGGCCGTTGGCTCAATAACCCACAATAATTTTAAAGATGAACGAAATAGATTTTAAATGTTAAATATTTAATAATTTCTTTAATAAAACGCCAACAAAACAAAATATTTTTTCCCAATATTCGTTTTCAAATTTCAAGGTTAAATGTGTACCTTAAAATAATACGTATTTCAAATATGTCTACTTAAGATACATATGAATGAAAGTTAAAAAAAAATGTGAAATAAATCATCTACTTGTATTTTTAAAGCAGCTGGCAAACAAACAAAAAAAAGGCCACGAAAATTGTAGTCTACTTTTCTTAACAGCACGAGCTGTTCATTCAGCTCGTGACTAACTAAATTTGACTGACTGGAAAAATATAAACAAACGCCCACATGACACATGACATTCAAAAACTTTAATTTTAAATGAAAATTTAATAAAGAACAAAAATGCTATAATTGTGGAAATATAATTTACATCTTTACAAAATTATTACTACACAGAAAAAAAATTAGAAAATTATGTTTATATTATTAAACACGTTTTACAAATATTTAAATACAAAAAAATAAATATAAAATCGGCACTAACACTGGAGCTTAAACAAAAAAAACAATTATTTTTAATTACTTAAAATTTTGTCATATCTTTTATCTCTACTATATATGAATGAAAATTATAACTACAAATATTGAATAATACTTGTTTGAATAAGTTTTAATTAAACTTTTCCTTTTTGTTTTTGTTTTGCGTTCGCATTCTAATGCTTTTTATATGATATGAGTTTGTTTTTAGTGTGTTAGTGTGACTATGCGTTATAAGTTATAAGGAATGTTACACTAGTATAGGTGTATGTATAACTTGTAATGTGTATGTATGCTTAGGCGTGTATCCTACAGACACCATTTCATCATTCTTATCAACGCCAGCATAATGATTGTACCATAACGATAGGGGATAAAACAATTGATATAAAAGTACATTTTTCATGGCATTTATTTTAAAAGGTGCCGTGAAAGTGTCGGTATTTATTTGCTGCTGGATTTCAACTTTATTGATTATAAAACTCACAGTTTGTACTTTGAACTATATATATCATACATGGGCAAATGCAGCCCGTCAACCAATTTCGTGCGGCCCTTCATTTTAAAACAATCAAATAAATTTTTTTTTTAATTAAAAAATATTAATTATATTATAAAAAAACTTAAATTAATTTAAAAAAAATAATAAAATCAGAATTTAAAAATCTACATATTGTAATATAGAAAACAGCGATATCAAAATAAACATCCAATGAAGCCTTCACCGATCAACGAAAACGGACTTTTTTGCACAGACTACCTCTAAAACTTTTTAAAGTATTTTGGCCTCCAACATACGAATATTAAGTGAAAAATTCCTTCTTCTTTATTTAAACCTTAAGCCTGGGAAAAATACTTTATGGCTCAATATGACGTATAAGTACTTAGGAGTCTCTTATTTTTTATGAGTTTGAATTCAAAAAAATTACCTTTCATTTAAGGAAATATTTAAGGCTGTTCTACGGGCCTCTTAAAATCTACTTTTCTCTAAAATCTACTTTTGAGAATTGTCCGCTTAAATTTGGTAAAACACTTAGATACAATAAAATTTTATTCATACACTAATGGAAATAAACCTGGGAAAATAGCAAAACAATTAGTAGATTTTTCTGCTATTTTTACATGTTTATTATTTAAAAGTAACTTTGCAGCAAAATTTTTGCGGGGTTTTATTAAATATTAGTAAGATTAGAGAGCAAAAATAAACTGTTAAATATTATAATAGTCATCCAGAAATATTGGTGAAAAAGAGTAGACTGCTGATTTCACAAAACAATGTTAAATTTATTTGTATTTTTTTATTCTACTAATATTTAGCAAAATTTGTTGCTGATTCTAGCAAAGTAAATTTTTATTTCAATTAACTAAAAATTAGCTGAAATAAAACTAAAATTCCGTATATTTAACAGCTTTATTTTTGCTATTCTTATATTAGCAAAGAAAATCTGCTTATAACAGCAGTTTTCTATGCAAGGTAATTTTTAGCCAACTTTTAGCAGCTTTAGCAAAACTTTTTACAGATTTTTTTTCTATTAGTGTACTTAACCGCTTTTTAAATTTTTATCTCGCTTTATCGCAATTTTTTAATATGATATTAAACTTTTGAATAAAATTTTTTCTAATTTATTTTTTCTAGAGTTCCCAGCCAACAAACGAGCCCAAAAATGAATCAGAAAAGTGCTCAAAATATATTATTAAACATTCAGTTGTATGAAAGTGCTGCATCCAAAAGGGCCTTCTTTTTTGATTCAAAAATGGCTCAAAGAAATATTTTAAAAAATTCTTTGGGCTCAAAAATTAATTTTTTTTTGAGCCATTTTTGAATTGCTCACAAAATATTCAAATATATTTACATTTCTCAGTCGTTTCTGAATCATCTTTTGATTTAAAAATTTGCCTCAAATCGTTGTGGCTTTTATGATTCATTTTACTAAGAGTAATATTTTCATCCAAAAGATGCGTAATTTTTAAGAAAGAAGCTTAAAATATAATATATGTACTTTGCTTGAATAATTTTTGATTTACTAAATAAGAACCCTCATAAATGTATCAAAATTTTATGGCCAGGTTATCAGTCAAGGAATCAAAATCCAATAAGTAAATTTAAAAATACTTGAAAAATTGGTGAAAACCTTTTAACCACTAGATTGACTCAAAGTATTTTCCTGGGTGAGGGGATAAAAAAGAAAGACCCACAAATCGAAGGCTATTCAGTGGACCTATTTTGTCTTTAGATCCGGGCTTCAAAAACTTCATTTTTGTCGAGTAATGTATTAATTGTTGCGGCCCTACCTAAGTTTGTGAAATCCCAAATTTGGCCCTTCAAGCTATTTATGTGCCCATACCTGATATATACTAAGAATATACAGTGACGGACAATACAATAGAATCAATTAAGGTTTTTTATAATTTTATGCTTGGTGCTTAAATTTTTAAAGATCTAAATAATGGTTAAGTTGTCCCCGAGAAACTGGAATATATATTTTAATACTAATAAATTTTGTTAATTAGTATTAAAATATAGTTTCAGTTTTCATTAATATAATAAATTGTATATTGTTGAACTACCATTATTATATGTATTAGGGTATTCAAATTACTTGTTCGAGTAACCGAGTAACTCGATTTTGAGGTTTCGAAATTACTCCATTAATCGTATAAGATTTTAAAATTACTCGAGTAGCTCGGTTAATCGTGTACGGTTTAAAATTACTCGAGTAACAATTTTATTTCATTATTTTTTCTCAAAAATTATCCATTTTTTGTAGGTTTTATAGTTCATTAGTTACAAAACACAACAAATTAATAATTAAAATGCATAAGTAGAAGTTTAAAAATTGTTTAGATCATTTATTTAAGTTAACTTTGAAAACTAAGAGAGGTCTGTTAAATACTCGTTTAAAAATAATTTGTAGCGCAGTATTCTAAAAAGCTAAAAAAATTTGGATGGCTTAATTTAAAACGAATCCAACTAGATTTTTTATTTCTTTAGTAGAGAAGGATAAAAAATAAAATAAAATCTAAAAACTATGAATATGTATGAATGAAATTTTTTAGTGATAAAAAATGCATTAAAATAAATTTTAGATTCAAACTGTGTTATTCAAAAACTTTTAAAATAGCCTAATTACAGATTTTGAAGCTAATTTAGCAAAAAGAATATTCACAAATGATTCTTAAAGAAAAATTTATTAAACGCTTAAAGCAGGGTATAGCCTAAAATATCTGTTTGATAAAGTTTGGAAAAAGAAAACCACTGTAAAAAGCTAAAAAAAACGTGAATTTACAATGATTAAATGAATTGTCTAAGAGTCATCTACCCAAGAATAGATGGAATACAACATTTTGTATCCAACTGAAACAAAAAAAACTGCAAAAATTCCAAGACGAAACTCTTTCTTCAAACATTTTCCCAAATTTGCATGAAAATGAAATAAAAATAAATTCAATAAAATAGTGATGCATTTATAATAAAACCATACTCGATATTCGAATAATTTTAATATTCGTAGTATAAAAAATTCTTTAACACAATTTTTTGCCATTATTACTTCTCAGCAATGTTTAAAAATCGTTTTTTAATATATTTTGATTTGTAATAAAATATTTTAGTTTCCTAAATTTACAAAACAATATATTTACCTACAATTACCGACTCAATCGTTCAATAAATTTATGTATCACTAACAATAAAAAGAGAAGTGTGGCCAAGTGTTGCCAGAATTAAAAACAAAATTAATAAACTTTTATTGCATGCTTTTGAATACAATTTTTTAATAAAGGTTTAATAGAGATAATGAATGCTTTAGCAAATTCATGTGTTAAAGCTAAATTAATAAGTTTTTTTTTTTTTTGAATAACATCGAAAGTTATTTAGATTCTACTAAGTTTTGTTCATACCCCTTTAAAAAAATAAGAAATAGAGTTATGGGCTTTTTGTATGTAGTAAGCCTTGGATGTTTTTACTTAAAGTTAAGGAGATCTTCTAAAAATATAAAAAAAGGTCTTCTTTGGAAATTCTATTTTAAATATAGTAAAACACAGACCTTCAAAAATAGAATTCTTTAATTAGATTTTTAACTCTGATTAAATTTTGAACGAATCAAACGATCAAATGATTCAATTTTAACAAATTAATTCAACCAATAGTGATTGCCTTCAATATCGATTCAAATCATAAAACTAATAAATTCTTTAAAAATTAAATCAATATAAATTTATACAAATCATATCTCACTTTATTCAAATTCAAATCGTTATTTTACATTGGTTATGATTTAGAAAATGATAATAGTATTTAAATTCAAACTGTAACTGAAACATTACTTTAAAATCTATTAAAAAAAAATAAAAAAGTAGTCAGCAAATTAAAAACAAATTGGTATAAATTAAAAAAAAAATCCTTTTTAGATTTACTCGAGTTATCGACCAAAATTACTCGAGTAATTCATTACTCGAAACTGGTCATTTGAAACTATTCGAAAAAGTTTTTGAAAGGAGTTCATCGATTAATCGAGTAACTATTAATCGATTGAATGAATACCCTAATATGTATTGTTTTTCATGTTTAGTTTCCTGTTTTTCTTTTAAAAAAAAAGTAAAAAATCGTTTAAAAATATCTTCAAAGTATGATATAGGCTTTTATTTTTCTTTCCTCTTGTGTTTGTTATTATTTAAATGTAAATATAAAAAAAATTGTCATTATTACTAACTTGAAAAATCGTAATGAAAACAATTTGATTGCAATTGATATGAATGCAATTGTAATCAAACGCTTTAAGATAGAATTCTTTAACTTAACGTTAAACCAAACAAATTTTTAAAAATGAAAAAAGAAATTGAAAAAGGAAACAATTTTCTTCTAAATATATTCTGGTACTTAACACTATCGGCAACGAAGATAACTATTGATAAAGTTGTGAAAGAAACCGAAACAGTTAACTTTCCATCAGAATTTTTAAATTCGCTTAAATTGCCATTACAAAGCACAATTTTTTATATAAATTTCGCCTCAGACCTCGGAATTTTACGAGAATGAATTTTATTTTAAAATTCGCTCTCAAAGTACTTACATGTCAAAAGTTTCACAAAATTTATAATTAACTGCATGTATTTATGGCTGAACTCGTATAAGTTTTCAAAAAGTTGCTTCTTCGCCCTTATTCAAGCGAGACATACAAATATTAATATTAATTTCCAATTTTTAAAGAATTTTGACAACTTTTTTGTTAAAATTACAGAGTCTTTTGTAAATTCTACTGATATCTTATTTTAAGTACACTCATAAAAAAAAGTCCGTACAAATAGGTCAAAATTGTGCTGGCGCAAATACATATACTACTTCCTGTTATTTTAGCAGAATTTTTACCTATTTGCACTGACTTTTTTAGAGAAAATAACAGAAAAATTAGTTCATTTTAATCGGAACGCGTTTAACAGACATTTGTACTAACTTTTGTTTATTAGTGTACGTTAAATTGGTCGATAAGAGGAATTAAATTTTAATGTAGGAATCCGCATGTTCGAATCCTATAGTCCACAGGTTATTGAAAAAAATATCATATATAGACAATGTGACAAAAATAAACATATGAGCAATCAAAACAATTTAATGGCAAATCACTGATGAAGCCTGTCAATAGAAAAGAGCAAAAATTAGATCTAGTCCGATTTTAAAATTAATGTGTTTATAATTTTTAGAGAAAAATATTTATTCGTCTTCTTAACTTTAACCTTGGTATTGTAATTATGTTTATGTTATAATTAAAGTACATTTTCAATAAAATGGTACCAGATTATAAATCTTATTCACATCTCAGTTCTAACATATTAAAATACTTTTATACTTACACATACAGAAAATAGTGCCAGTCGCCATTAAAGCCTTATGCCTTATAAAAAAAAACTTTACAGGTGAATTGTAAAATGAAAATGAAAATCAAGGAAATTTATATGTCTGGGAACGTGCAAAACTAACAAACTTTCATTTTCAATGTTATAGTATAAAAATAGATTGTTATTTAGTTTTAAAACAGCTAACCACAACCAGTGTTACTAAATTTTAGTTTGTATTGGATAAAAATATTACTAAAACTGAAGCAGAAGCAACATACCTGGGTTATTATTTTGGACCATTTTCATGATTATTTTAGCAATTGTATTATTTGTTTAAAACTTTACGAAAACAAACTTTTGGTTTTTTTTTGAATTTTTTATTTTTTTAAGTTTTTGTTATTTTTTTGTTCAATTTATTTAAGTTTTTCACAAACATCCAACGTTTTAAATTTTGTATACTATACACTCAGAATTAAATTTTCCTGTTTTCTGCACTTTTACATTAATTTAAGTTGAAGAAAATGTTCCACTAAATGTTTTTGTTTTATATGTATCTTCAGGAAATGTGTACGTGTTAACGGTTTTAACTCTCGCCAGCAACTGTTAATAATTTTACTAAAGTTACCGTATTGTTAACTCTGTTTTGAAGTTTTGTTCTACTTCCTTTCCCTTTTTATTTTCATTCCTTTATCACAACGCATAATCAGTAGAATTTATTCTCTTTTCTGTGTTGTTTCGCTGAACTCATAAAACACAAAAGTAGGTTGTTTGTGGTGTTGTTTTTATTTTACATTTGGGTAGGTTATATTTGTGTGTGCATGTGTTGTGTATGTGTTTTAGCTTGTGTTTATATTTTTGGGTGGTTATTTTCTATAGTAATTTTGTAGTTTGTTTACTTTTTATTCACGTCACTCCTGATGCTCAACATGTTTTGTTGTAACACTTTTTTATTCGATAACGTTGTTGTCTTTTTCTTTGTTATCATAATGACCGCTTAAATATTTGTTGCTTTAATACGATGGGGTTCCAGTGATGGGATTTGAAAATTTTTGTTTTGTGCCTAGTCGATCGAAGACTTAAATATGCCAAATGGGTATTCATTGTGCCAAAAGTAACTCTTTACTTATGCAAAGAAAATATCAAATCTATTTTTAGTAGTTTACTATTGCAGTCTATAATCTATGAAATTTAAAAAAAAATAGTATTACAAAATAAAAAAATTTTTTATAGTTATTTTCCCGAATATTAGGCCTAACTTGGAACAATCAGAGAACTTGTCCAAAAAGTAAAAAAAAAAACTGTCAGAAATATTTTTCAGAAAAAGTGTAGAAAAAACTCCACCTGCCCTCAGAAATTTGTCAAACAAAATTCAAGTTTATTGCCCCAAAAGAAATGTTCAAATTTATTGCTCTAAAAATTTCCCAGGAGAATTTTCTCTTCGAAAAAATCGGTTGTAGAATAGCTACTTTTCATTTACAACCCCTTCTACTGTCCATTCTAATACCGATTATTTTTGTTTGAAATTGTCCCAAAAGCAACCACTTCTATAGCTCCAAAGTGGAACCGGTTATAGAATTGATTCTATGTCAGTCATACCTTCCATATAGGATACCAGGAACTGGTTACGAAACCAGTTCCATGAAATAGGTTGCAGTGGAAGCAGTTGTAGAATAATTGTCGTTGGCTACCGAATGTAAAAAATGTTCTTGGGCTAATAAATACTCAGAAGTCTAAATTTGAAGAACTTTTAAATATATGCCTTTTCAGAATTTTTTTTTTCTTTTTCAAATATATTAATTTTTTATCAAATTTTTGGGAATAACCAAAATGTTCCAAAACAATTGTGTCACAAATCCCATCACTATAGTATGGTATTGTGTCAGTGTTTCTAACTCTTGAAAGAAAAGAAGCACCATAATCATTTTAAAAGCCGGTAAAAGCGGAAAATTTTAAGACCCCCTATCTTTTGCAATATTATATCCAAAATAGTAGTACAATATTTTTGTCGTTTTGCCACAAACACACCATACAATAAATTGCAATATATATAACAAAACATCTCTCTCCACAATATTTTATGCAATATATTATTTCAACATATCACTAAAATGTACACAAATATAAACAGCGAAAAATTAAAATTGTTGCTAATAGATTATACAGCATATCAATTTATCCAAAAAATTTCAAAAGTTTTCACTCACTTCATAATATTGCTGAACCATTAATTGAGTACACACACGGTCAATATGTTTGCACAACTTAGAAAGTTGTGCCATAGTATTGCAAATGTATGGGGCGCTTTACTAATAATACATTAAAAAAGCACCAAATTAAAATTTAATATTAAAAATTAATTTGTCGGAAATGGAGAAAAAACACCAAGCTAATTTTTAAATTATAGAATTTTAATACATACCCAGCAAAATATTGGTGATGACACCTCATTACTATCTGCATTACTAAAAATGATATATCATTAACTTTTGCATTATTTCGTAATATAAAATAATGAATTCCTAATAACCGCCTATTGTATTCAATGTTTCTAAATATAAAATAATGACTTACTCGTAATAGTTTAAATAAGTATTTTTACGCAGTTAAATTTTACACATTTTTATTTATTATATGTAAATATGTTTTATGTTTAAATTTTTATGACGAGTCCTAAAATTACACACTAGAGAAAACTTAAATTTTTCTGAATGTATTTCCTTAAGCTAAAGTATTTGCTTAACTCCTTATTTTTAAGAATCAAGTAAGCAATCGGATAACCACTTATAATTCAACTTTTTGTAAGCATGTGTGTAACCACTTATTATTCAAAATCTCATAACTACTTATTTCTCATTTTTTCGTAAGCGAGCGGGTAAGCGTGACTACTTATAAAAACGACCACGCCAAACAAAAATAATGAGTTTAGACGATAAAAAAATAAGTTGTACGGAGCTATGAATTCCTATTATATAACCACTTATTTGGTAATGAAAGATTTTGCTGGGTAGCCCCAGCAAAAACAGACATTACCGAGTAATTAAGCGAGTAAGTTGCAGACAAAGGGTTTCACTATTTACAAGGCTATTTACTCGCAACATTACTTTTGTTCGCGATGTCCAAAAATTCATGGGTGGTCATTACCCTCTCGCTTACAAAAAAAAGTGCGAATAACGAGTTACCCATAGTGAAAGAATAAGTAGTTACTCAGAAGTTAAGAAATAAGTGGTTACACTACATTGTAAAATAGTTGGTCATATTGGAAAAAAAAAACTTTTTACCTTGGAAAATTTCCTATTTAGTTCAAAACAAGTTTATAAATAAAATATTAATATAAAAAAGACTTAATCAGTACTTATTTAATCAATTACCAATAAGTGATTACTTTATACGAATATGTAAGTACTTCTATATCCTATTATCGGTAAATCTTTATTACTTGGTAATCCGTATAGTAATGACCTGTCATTACCATGTTTTTGCTGGGACGGTATTTCAATAAAAAAATTCTATTAAAAACACTGCAAGTGACCAAAGTTGACCAAAAGTTGCAGAAAAATATAAAGAAAAATTATACAAAAAAGCACTAAAAGCATCGTGAGAAATCAAAAAGAGCAATGTTAATACTAGGAAATTAAAAAAAAAAAATCACCGGTTATTATCTGCTAAACGTACCAAAAAAATGCTCAAATGGCAACACTGTATTGTGTATTGTTTAAATCAGGGATGACAAATGGGATTTTCAAAATAGTACCAACCTGCTTAGAAAATAGTACTTTTTCGACCCGCATAGTACTTGTTTTAAATTTTTTATTATAAATTAACAAAAAAACGTACATATATGAAAGTTCTTTTGTACATTAAAACAAGGTTCAAAATATAATATAGATCCACTCTGTGTAGTGTATTTTGTTCTTTCTTCTTCGCAATTGCCTTTTTATATTGTGCTATCGCTTTTATTCTTGCAATCAATCTTTAGCGTTGAGTATTATTTTAGCGTTCCAGTCTCATCTTTAGTATTTAAAAAGCGGGGTCAAAAATTATAAAATTTTAATCTTTTTTTTTATTTTATTTCTTATAATTAAAAAAAAACTATATATGGATTGGGTATTAAAACAAACAACATGTACCGAACATGTCCAATTTACTAAAAATGAAGTAACCCCACAATTTAAATTAACTAAAATTAATTGAGAAAACTAAATCAAATCAAATAAAACTAAACAAAAAACACAACAACTTAAAGATTTTCTCTTAAATTTAAATAAATGTTTAATATTTTTTGCAAAATTTTATAAACCTTTTCTTTGAATTACGTTTCTTATGAATTTTTTCTATTTATTTTGAATAATTTAAAATAGTATCAAATGATGCTAAGGAGTACCATAGTAATGGGTTGTTCAACAGGGACGCTACAAAAGTAGAAAGACAGGGACAGCAAACGACGCCATATTTCTTGTCGCTCTTTTGACATTTCTCTTCAGTAAGGTTTGCCATTTCATGATGGAAAGATATACGAGCCAACAACGAGTCGAAATTATTTAAATTTACTACCGAAATTCGGAGTCAGTGGCCTCAACGTTAAGAGCGCTACGTCCAATTTATGGTCGTCATAATCGTCCTAGCAGATCAACAATTGAGCGTGGGGCTACATCAAATCTATGGTCTATGCCAACAAGCCAGCGACGATTGATAAACTTCGTACGAATATCGAACGTGAAATTGCAGCAGTATCGGCCGATTTATGCTTGAAAACCGTCGAAAATTGGGTTCAGCGTCTGGACTTCTGCAAGCGTGCCCGTGGTGGCCATGCAAAAGAGATCGATTTCCATACATAATGGCATCGAACGTACTTTCACAGGAATAAAGAATTTCATTGATATCCAAAACCGTTTTTGTTTTATTTAAACTTTTTTACTTTTGTAGAGCTCTTATTGAAAAACCCTTTACTTTTGAGGTTCTGATAGTACCACAAAAAGTACTATAGTACCAACTTTATCATACATGGTTTAAATAATAACGGCAGTAAACCATTTAGAGAAAGAGAGTGTGAGGACAGCATGGTTTCTTTTACGTCTCAATTTATTCCTTCGAACAGTGGTATGAAAATTTTATACAAAATTTAAAAGTAAGAAATTGGTAAAAACATTAAACATCTCTGTTCCGCTAAACCCTCGCTATATTATCTTACTTTTAAATTTTGTATAAAAAAGATGTCAGTTAGTTTAACGACATTGTTAGTTATTTTTAAACAGTTAACTGTAGCAACATTTTTAGTTATTTTAAAGATTCCTTTGTTACGTTTTTAACTGCATATGCCTTTGTTTTAACTATTATTTTCAGAAGATTCTAACGGTTAACTTTTCAGTGTATAATTTTTCGCCTAACAATAAACATACACAAGCAGAGGGCGGCCTAAATTTACGTGGCGAAGATCAACTGAAGCGGAAATGAACAGATAAGAGATGACTTGGCCGCAACTCAGGATACTCGCGCAAAATAGAAATAGATGGAGGCGCTTTGTAGATTCTATTTAAATGATATTCCGAGGAAAATTTTTTACAATAGGTAGCCAACCACACCTATTCTACAACTGGTTCTACTGCAACCGATTCCATGGAACTGGTTCCGGAACAAGTTCCTGGGATCCTATATGGAAGGTGTGGGTGACGTATAATCAGTTCCATAACTAGTTCCAGAACTGATTCTAGAGCAACCGGTTCCACTTTGGAGCTATAGAAGGGGTTGCTTTTGGGACAATTTCAAACAAAAAGAATCGGTGTTAGAATCGACAGTAGAAGGGGTTGTGAATGAAAAGTAGCTATTCTATAACCAATTCTTTGGAACAGAAAATTTTCCTGGGTTATACTGTGTTTTTGCTAGATGCTCCAATGGAGTGACGAAACTTGAATTGAATTAAAATTTAATTTTCGTTAACTAAAATAAAAAAAAAAAAAAAAAATGTGAAAGGTTGTTCTATAAAATGAAAATACGATTTTAGGGAATTGACCCAGGAAAATTTTTTACAATCGGTAGCCAACCACACCCATTCTACAACTGGTTCCACTGCAACCGATTCCATGGAACTGGTTCTGGAACCAGTTCCTGGGATCCTATATGGAAGGTGTGGGTGACGTAGAATCAGTTCCAGAACTAGTTCCAGAACTGATTCTAGAGCAACCGGTTTCACTTTGGAGCCATAGAAGGGGTTGCTTTTGTGACAATTTCAAACAAAAAGAATCGGTGTTAGAATCGACAGTAGAAGGGGTTGTGAATGAAAAGTAGCTATTGTACAACCAATTCTTTGGAACAGTAAATTTTCCTGGGGATGACCCATTTCATTATTCTAATATAAAAATAATATATATCAAATTTGATGACATTTGAAAAATTCGAGCCGGACATCCATTGAAAAATTTGATTAGTGTTTTTAAGGCGAAAAAAAATATTTTTTTAGTTTTTAAATGCCGTAAAATTTGTATTTAAACCAAAATTAAACAAAGGTATTATTTATAAGAGGGTTATAATTTATATTTTGAGCCTATCAATGAAAAAACCGAAATAACAATGAAAAAACTGAAAATATTGTTTTTTTATGATTTATACACTTTTGCAGGCATTTTTTCCATTCCGCATGATACACCTCCAAAACATGGTTTTTGAATACATCTACAGCTTCTTCTGCTGACGAAAATCCTTGTTCACGTAGTTCGTCTTTGATGTGCGGGAACAAGACAAAGCCATGTCAGGGATGTACGATAGATGACTCATTAATTCCACCTTTTGAGTGCTAAAAAAAATCATTTTTTGAGCTGATGTGTGAGAGCTGCCATTGTCATAGTGAAGAATTATTCATTTTTTGGCGTTTGCTTCTCTCATTTCTCCGAACATTTCAGGCAAACAAATGCTGGTATTCCATTCAGAATTAAGTGTTTTACGTTGTACTAACTGGCACTATTGTCACATAATCAGTATTTCAAAAAAAGTGCTTCGAGAACGAACAATTTTTGTTGGATATCGTTCATCATGAAACAGCCATACAGTCGACTGATATTTAGTTTCAGGCTCATATGCATAGATCCATGATTATTCACCTGTGACCTCTTTTGAAGCACCGTTACTGCATTTCTTGAGCATTTGTTTGCACCAATCGACTGGAACATCTTTATGCTCAATCTCAGAGTAGGTCACATAACGATCTTGCATTTCCATCGAAATTCGTCCTAGAGGGAAGGAAGTCCGGGAATTAATTCGTTACACCAGCGTGTCACAGTTTCAAAGGATCGAGCTTTATCACCAAAAGTTGAATTCAATATGTATATGCACTCTTGTCCACATCGTAAATCGTAATAAATCATTGGCCGAAAATTTTCACGTGTTAATTCCATTTTGTGATGACACACAAGTTTTACTTTTTTGTAAACAACACAAATAATGCTCAAATTACAAAAAGTTCTAAGCAACGTTGTGGTAAAAAAATATTAAACTCTCTAGTAGAGATATCAGCTGGCGCCTAAAAAGTGTTATATTGGCCAATGCTTGCAATATAAATAGTTACCCTTGTAAGCCGAATGGAACTTAAGTTAGTAAGGTTATTTTTTAATTTACTTGAGTCTATGTAAAAATTCTTATCAAAACTTACAACTGTTTAGAGTCTCATTTATTAGTCATCGAACAGTGTTGATAGGTTTTAAATTAAAAAATATAACAATAAATAATATTAATATACAATTGGCTTTATAAATTGTTTATATAAATTGGCTAATCTTTGAAAATGGGACTCATTTACATATTTCACACTTTTCAATAGGGTGTTATGGATTTATTCTAATTTTTCTTAGGCCTAAATAGTACTATTCGATACATTCTCTTAGCAATACATCTTCATTCCCTACACCACAATGTGGTACAGATTATTGTATATTAAGTTTGTGCTGATGTTTGTAACTACGAAAAATAATGGGCATAGATCCTCTTTAAAGTAAGTAAGGAAGATTGACAAAACCGACACGCATAATTAGAATTTTTCATACAAAAAAGTGATTTATTAAATCCAAAAAAAAGCTGGATTTAATAAATCCACAATAAAAGCACAAATATATAAAACAGCCTATTAATTTAATGTCAGAAAAAAATACGAATGAAAATTAAAAAAAAAAACAAAAAAAATGGAAAAATTAACAAATAAAATGTTTTTATTAATTTTTTTTTATGAAATATGTTTAGAAAAAAAAAACTACACCACACCAAATACATATTTTCCATCTTGGACATGGAAAAATCAGGGGTATGGCATCACCAAAAAAATAAATTGTAAAAAAATCGTTATCACTAGATGGCCTTTGTAAAAAATATTAACAATTTTCGTTTTTTTTTTATTTAAATTTAAATAATAACAAACAACCTAGGAAAAAATACAAATAAATATTTCAAATTTTATTATTTGAATATATTGAGCGTTTATTTTTTCCTTATTTTGAGCAGTTTTCAGCAGTTTTTGAGTTTTTAAATATAGTCTCAGCTGATACTAAACTGATAATAAACGTTTTTGTGAAACATTTTAACCCTCTAACTATTCAACTTATGGGTCTTTTTTATCCTTTTTTAAAAATGGGCCAAACAAGGTCCTTTAATTGAAGAGCCAGAGCATTAAAATGTTCCTCATACACCCAGAAAACAGATTCGGTGCTAACAACTCCATTTGTTGCCAATCGAATGGTTCAGTTGCATCAAATGAATTTTTCGGTTGCGGCTACCGAATTATTCTTGATACAACTGAAATTTCATTGCCATAGTCAAATTAGTCCTGTCTCAATTGGTTTTCTGTTGCCACAACTGAAAAATTCGGCTACCACAACCGAACCATGCGATTGGCTACAAATGCGGTTGTCAGAACTGAATCTGTTTTCTGGGTGTATGTTCGCTGAACACATCCTATACCTAAAATGGAAGATTCACATTGTTTCCTATGCCGATTCACAATAAAGATTTGAAAAAGAAGGAAACTTTAACCCCCCCCCCCCTAAAATAAACTCTTTCAAACCGCGACACATGTTATTTTTTCTCCTCCACCAGAATTCATCTTTAGGACCGCGTAATTTTGGAAAAATTTCGAAATTGTTGTTCAGTGTTATACATACATATATCCGCATCTGACTATCGATATATTTAAATATATTGTAAATATTTGTTGTCCGATTTTGTTCATATTCAACATATATATTAGCTATGTAGAAAGAAATATTTTTTTACAAAAAATTTACCTTAAAGTTTTACTACACCATTTCCAACTGTAATTGAGAAAAGAACAATTAAAATTGAGATTTTCCATTTGAAATTGAGAAAAGTTCATTTGATTTTGAGATTTTCTATTTAATATTGAGAAAAGAACAATTGATTTTGAGATTTTCCATATGAAATTGAGAAAAAAGCAAATGAAATTAAGATTTTCCATTTAAAATTGAGAAAGAAACAAATGAGATTGAGATTTTCCAATTCAAATTGAGAAAAGGACACGTGTAATTGAGATTTTATATTTGATATTGGGAAAATAACAAATGAAATTTAGATTCTCCAATTGAAATTGAGAAAGGAACAAATGGTATTGAGATTTTATATTTGAAATTAAGAAAAACGCAAATGAAATTGGGAAAATTATAAATTAAATTAAGAAATGAATAAATGTAATTGAGAAAAAATCAAATGATTTTGGGAAAAACTTTAATTAAAGAACAAATTTTATTAAATCGTATATTACTTTATACCTTATTTCACTGATCAATTTTACAGGCGATTAGATCCAAGGTAATGTATTGGGAGGAGGTGATAAAATAAGTGGTTACTTTAGATTTTTATAAAAATTTTTTTTAAAAAGTAAATGAATGGCTGTGCTTCGTATTTTTGTTCATGATGTCGAAAGGTAAACACAAAAAAAGTATACTCCTTACAAAAAAACACAAAATAATGTGTCTAAAAATAGATTTTCAAAAAAGTTTTAATCATTACTATGCGTTTATAACTCATGCAACACGTAATCAGTGATAGGTAAGTTCTTACTTTTTGCTTTGAAATAATTCGAAAGGTAAGGAGTTATTTCAATGGTGTTGAGCATGGGGGATTAAGGGCTCAAACTGAGCAGAGTTCCGAAAGAGTTTTCAAATACAGTTTCGAACCTGTTGTAACAAGTAGCATTATCAACAACTACCACCTACTCTGAAAGGTCGTTCCCCATCTCCTTCCATCTCACCAGAAAATTTTTTATACATTCCCTAGCAGCAGGTACATTAACATAACTTCTATTTTCATCCATTTTAATAACGCGTAATGGTCCTTCCAATCGCTCCGATCAAATGAACATTTAGGTCATGTGATGATGGGAGCGTTTGGGTAGCACGAATTCAAATTGAAATTTATTTCGTTCAGCCGAACTATGTATTTGATTACCGGCTCTGGCATACTCATTTAGACGAGTAACGTATTCTGAAAGTTATTCATTGTAACCAGCTCAATGTGGAAAGCTTTTCTGGAATATATTTGGCCGTGTAAGGTATTTCCAACTTATTGGTATTCTTATCTCCGTGCAAGGCTTAATTTCATTCACAAGAATTTTATTAAATTCCAATTAAAAATTTCTCAATTATAACTTTTTCTTTTCTCAATTTCAAATGAACAAATCTAATTTCCATTTGTTTTTTTCTCAATTTCAAATGTAAAATCTCAATATCATTTATTTTTCTCTCAATTTTAATTGGAAAATCTCAATTTCATTTCTTTTTTTCTCAATTTTAAATGTAAAATCTTAATTTCATGTGTTCTTTTCTCAATATCAAATTAAAAATCTCAATTTCATGTATGCTTTTCTCAATTTCAATTGTAAAATGTCAATATCATTTAGTCGTTTCTCAATTTTAATTGGAAAATCTCAATTTCATTTCGTTTTTTCTCAATATGAAATAGAAAATCTTAATTTCAATTGTTTCTTTCCCATTATCAAAGGGAAAATCCCAATTTCACTTGTTCTATTCTCAATACTACATGGAAAGCTCTCAATTTCAATTGGAAATGGTGTAGTTTAATATAAAAATAAAACACCAAATTTGTTCTTTATAAACAATAACATATATTTTCCATTTATTTCGTTTTGTTTTTCATTTGTTTATTGTATATGTATGTGTATATAATAATATCTATTTTCTTTCTAATTTATTGTATGTAATCATTTTAGAATATATTGTATATATGTTTTAATATACATAAATATATTTACTTCTTTACATATATTTATACATGGTTTTTTTATTTGAATTTGTAAGTATGTATTATATAATGTATTTTGTATGTGTATTTTGAATACTATTTCATTTGTCACCATATATGTATATGTTTGTATGTATATAAATTTTATAATTGTTTTTTTTTTCTTTCTTTTATATATTTATGTGTATAACATTGTAAATATATTGCAACTCATATAAAAACTTGTTGTATTAAAACAATAAAACAAGAAACTCTTTATTTTCGATTTATTCGTTAGATACTACTGAAACTCACAGTTTTTTTTTTTTTTAATTTAATTTTTTCTTTCTTATATAATGAGTTTATGATGAATTGATAAATGAAGAAATATTGTAAAACTCAAAAACATGATGGAATGCAAATACCTTTATAAGGAATTATTTATGTATTTTTAACAATTAGGTTATTCACAAGGGGTGTGCTATTTGTTGTATCGTTGTATCGTCCTAACAAAAAACAGAGTTGTTGAAATTTTTATTTTGCTTTAACAACGATTTTCTTTTGGTTTTTCTATCTGTTAGCACACTCAAACATAGGACACTAAACATATATAAAAGTGTTGTATCGTGCTATTCTGAAATGTCGTATTTTTTCAATTTAAATTCTAACAACTCTGTTTTTTGTTATTACGATACGACCAAAAAACAAATAGCACACCCCCTATGAACAACCTTAATATTCCCAGTAGCAAATGGTCGAACTAGTTCTAAAAAGTACTAGTTTTTTGACTAGCAACTAGAAAACTAGTTCTCAAAATAAGCATTTTGAACCAGTTGTGTACTAGTTAAATACGATCTATGTAGGGACTGTAAAAGAAATTAAAATGCGAAATTTGAAATTCTCATTTCGTTTATGTTTGTATTTCATAGAACATCAGATTTTGCAAATAAACGCCCAAATTTTTTTTACTGTAAATTGCCTTGAGGTGCAAACCAAATGGTACAGTACTGGTACCGAAGAGTCACTCCGGAACTAGTTTGGTAAATTTCTTATAAGTACCAGTACAGCTCCCTGTTTTTATTCTTAAAACAATTTTTAACCATTTGTGTACCTATTAGTTTGATTGAAACAATGCGAGACTATTTCGAAAGATTAAATTTAAATAGGAGTTTTGAAATTCTAGTTTTGTTTACATTTATTGTTAGTAATATAGTCTGAAATTGCGAATAAACACTCAAATTTTTTATTGTGATTAGAAATCATAAACACAAAATATTTTAGATTTCGTTTGGTAAATGGACCTATTTATCTCCGTAAGGAAACTATCGGTCTAATCTACGTTTCATCAAAGAAAAAGTGTTTGTTTTTTATCTACGTATATAATTTAGATCTTTACCAACTGGTACAGTACTATTTCCAAACAGTCACTTCGAAACTGGTTCCGAGAGTGTGACATTAGTACCAGTTTTGCTCCCTATTTTTCGTCCTTAAATTGTAATTTGCAAACTAGTTCTACAACTAGTACTAAAGTGGGAGTTTGGGGATAATTGTCCCCACCCCATTGACATCTCCATGTTAAATTATACAGTTGTTTGTATGAAGAGGCGGTAGAACTCGTACTAATTGCCTAGTTCAAATAAACTAGTACATAACTGGTTCTGAACTAGTATTTTTTGCTACTGGGTTATGTTAAGAATATTTTTAAACTGCTACCTAGGCGTATGATTTATAATGTTCAAGCATTAAATACATAATACTCATACGCAAGAGTAGTTCTAAAATTGTACATCAAAATATATTCACATATAGTCGGTTGATTATTGAAATGCCTTACATGACCAAAGGAAGCAAATACAAAGATCATACAACATATGTATAAACAATTCCTAACTCAATTTACTCATTGATTCAATAATTTATTCCTTCGCATAGAAAACATATTCGTGCTTGTAACCGAGTTTTCTGCCAATCGAATGGTTCCGTTATAGTAACCGAATTTTTCAATTGTGACAACTGAATATCAGTGGAGTCAGTAGTCATTTTATAACCCCAATAGAATAATTTCTATTGCATCAACAACAATTCTGAAAACACAACAGAAATTTCCTGTTGTCACAGAATCTGTTTTCTGGTTGTTCAATATTTAATGTAAGAATTAACTAAATCAAAGCTAATTTTAAAAATTTAAAGCGAAATAAATACAAAAAAAAATTGATTTTAAACATTTTTATCAGCAAAACCTGGCATTTGGTCAAAAAAGTCAATAAACTTTATTTGTATTTAAAAATAGATAAAAATGTAGGAAATTTTTATTAAGCTATTTGGGGTTCGAATTTTTCGAAATTTTTCAAAAGATTTTATTCGTTTCAAAGCAAAAACTTTTGAAACTTAATGGAAACAATACATTATTCATCAAAACACGATAAAATTAATGAAATATTTTAAAATTGTTAAAAATATTTTATGTTAAAAAAATCAGTATGTATGTATGTATGTATAAATATTTTATTTCTATGAATGCAGTATGTATAGTATATAAATATATATTTATGTATGTATGTATATTTTTTAGTTCGTTTCACTAATAACTATGTATATAAATGTGTTTTTGTATATAATTAACATATAATTGTATTATTTTCTTGAGTAAAAAAGCAACAGATTTCACATTTATGTATGTTATTTGTATGTATTTTATATATATTTATATATTATGTATAAGTTCACATAGGTACACAATAAAGTAACAAACAATAACAATAATAATCATGATAATTTTTAATTAACAATATAAAGGTTTTTCGTATATAAATTTTTTCTACAGCTTTTATTTAAATAAGGATTTTGCATAAATTAACACTTTAATGTCTTGTATGATTATTTTATTTTCATTATTCAGGAGGTTTTATTTGAAAATATATTTGATATCAGATTTACTTTAGCTTTAGCAAATTACGAGTGCACTGTCCCAAAATATCCACATAAATATTTTGTCAATTTTACATTATTTTTGTTTGGAAATTTTTACAATTTTTTTAATATTCTTTTGTAGTATTACAAACACATAATAATAAGATGAATTTAAATTCCAAAATATGAATTCAACTCGTAATCTTAAACACCTAAAAAACGCTTGAAAAGTCGGTTTGTATTTTAAACATTTGAGTCGTATAAACCGAGCTTTTTGATAGTAATAGTGACCCAGGTGGCCTGGTTAAAAAGATGAGCGCGAACTATTAACCCTTTGAGGACCATACATTTTCTGCCGAAGCAATTTTGAAAATTTTGCTATTTTCATAATCTCTGACCTAATAATAGTTATGTGAAGAAAAATTGGCTCCGTAGAACCCCTCATTTGGCTTGCCAAAAATATTTGCCATTTGACGACCCTGCAGTTCCGGACGAAGCAATTTTTATTATTTTATTTTCGTGATCTGGAACTAAATTATGGATACGTTACAAAAAATTTACCTAATAGACCCCTTGCTTGCCCTTCGTTTCGCTTGTCAAAGTTTGTACCCCTTAAATGAAGAATTCTAAATAACCAACTTCGAGGGCTCGCAAGGGGAAAGCGGGACTAGGTAGGGATTTGGTGCCCACTATATTTTTGTTCCCCCATTTCTCCTTTATAATTCAGCTTTGTAAATATTTACTCCATCTTCTGTGTGGGCAATTATAAATGCGAAAAACCCTTGGGCAAGCATACTTGCCTATGGTCATCAAAGGGTTAAGTGAATACATATTGGCTTAAAGTAAATATCGAAATCTCGAGATTTCGATGCAAGTGTAAACGTAACCTTAGAAAATAAATTAAAAGAAAACTAACAGGTATCCCTTCGGTAGGTTGAAGTGTACAACGATTTCATTTTAGCGCTTTTTGTTACTTTTTGGGGTTAAGATAGTTGTTTGAAAAACATTTTTAAACAATTATTTTTTTAAACAATAACTCAATTTTAAAATATGAATTTTATGGCTAATTTAATAGTTTAAAATATCGATTATTTTGGCATCGTTAACCCTTTATTGTTCAGAAAAAATAATAAAAAATTTTAAGTTTAAAGTAAATCAGTTCTTAAAATAAAATGATAATTTTTTATTGTAAAATAGTTAAATAATTAATTAATGTTAAATTTAAGACACAGTTAGAGCAGTGTGCACTACACCTTTTGCAATTGTAATTCAGAAAATATCAATTGAAATTCAGAAAATATCAATTGAAATTCCGAATTTCCATTTGAAATTCAGAAAACATCAATTGAAATTCAGAATTTCCATTTGAAATTCCGAAAACATCAATTGAAATTCAGATTTTCCATTTGAAATTCAGAAAATATCAATTGAAATTCAGAAAATATCATTTGAAATTCAGAAAATGTCAATTGAAATTCAGAAAATATCATTTGAAATTCAGAAAATATCATTTGAAATTCAGAAAATATCAATTGAAATTCAGAAAACATCAATTGAAATTCAGAAAATATCAATTGAAATTCAGAAATCGTCATTTGAAATTCAGAAAATATCAATAGAATTTCAATTGATATTTTCTGAATTTCAATTGATGTTTTCTGAATATCAATTGATATTTTCTGAATTTCAAATGGCATTTTCTGAATTTCAAATGATATTTTCTGAATTTCAAATGATATTTTCTGAATTTCAATTGACATTTTCTGAATTTCAAATGATATTTTCTGAATTTCAATTGATATTTTCTGAATTTCAAATGACGGTTTCTGAATTTCAATTGATATTTTCTGAATTTCAAATGACGATTTCTGAATTTCAATTGATATTTTCTGAATTTCAATTGATATTTTCTGAATTTCAATTGATGTTTTCTGAATAATAATTGATATTTTCTGAATTTCAAATGATATTTTCTGAATTTCAAATGATATTTTCTGAATTTCAATTGATATTTTCTGAATTTCAAATGGAAAATCTGAATTTCAATTGATGTTTTCTGAATTTCAAATGGAAATTCTGAATTTCAATTGATGTTTTCTGAATTTCAAATGGAAATTCTGAATTTCAATTGATATTTTCTGAATTTCAAATGGAAATTCTGAATTTCAATTGATATTTTCTGAATTACAGTTGCAAAAGGTGTAGAGCACCCATATGTACAAAAGAGTTTTTTTTCTAGCTCCCCGCACATTTTCGGATAGGTTAAGAGTAAAAAAAAAGATCTGTACAACAATTAGGTTTCTGCGGTGTAAACTGGCCAAACCGTTTATATTTATGTCCTCAAAATTACCCTAAGAAAGGTTCATGGATCTATCCATCTATAATTCTTAAACTAGAAGTTTCTGGTGATTAAGTTACATAGCCGTTGTTTACACAATGAAAAGACAAACATTTTCTTTATACAAACTTTTAACCCTCTCTTGACCGTTAGTGGTGTTCTAAGCGGTAAACTTCAAAATTTGTTTAAAAACTATATTCTTCATCATGTAATAGAAAATTTAGAAAATTAAAATAGAAATTTAAAAGCAAAATAAGCTTTTTTTAAATATTTGATCCATTCCATGACAGAAAGCCCAAAATATGATTCTGAGTTATAGATTTTTTATATATGTACTATGTGCATTAGGAAACTATGTGAATCCTCCATTTTGGGTATAGGATGTGTTCAGCGAACTCATGTAGAACACAACGAGGTACATTTTTGTGGAACTATTTAACCCTGTAACTCTTCAATTAAAGGGAATTTTTTGAACCCGTTTTAAAAAGGGACAAAAAAGACCCGAAAGTTGAAGAGTTGGGGTTAAAATGTTCCACAGAAATGTTCCTCGTAGCATTATACATCAGTTTATTGAACACATCCTATACCTAAAATAGAAGATTCACATGGTTTCCTTCTAAAATCCAGGTTTGTTGGACATTTCAGCACCAATTGTGAATAAGTTCGAAATTAACCCTTAAACACATTTTAAGTTTTGAGTTATTTCTGACATTGAACTTAAATTTACAACTTTGATGTCTGGAGAGACTTATAGCAGAATTTCATGACAATTATTTTTGTGGAACATTTTTACCCTCCTTTTTACCCTTCACCTCCACACGCACTTTCCGATAGATTGGCCATAAAAAATAATATTCCCGCTAAAATTGATCTTTTCGGATTAAAATAGGCCAGTGAGCCGCAGCTTTTAGCCCCAAAAATGGACTAAAATTAGTTTAATGTTTCTTTGCGCTATCACTCTTAGAGTAAAGGTTTTACAGAAAAATACTATTTGGGCATATCTACAGGCAATAATGTGGTTGACATTTTTCTCATATACACTTTTGACGTATCAATGACGCTTCATAGTGATTTAAGAGGTTAAACACAAATTTTGACTTTAACCACTTAAATCACCATGACGCGTCATTGATACATCAAAAATGTGTATGAGAAAAATGCTAGACACTTCATTGCCTGTAGTTATGCCCATGTAGTATTTTTCTGTAAAACCTTTACTTTAAGAGTTATAGCGCAAAGAAACTTTAAACTAATTTGTGTAACGAATGGGTTCTTAAAAATTTGTTATAAATAATTTGAAAAATCAAGACTCAAAATTAATTAAAGTACTGAGGATTTTTAGTATTGTGTTAAATGAAGATAACTAAAGTTATTGTTTAAAGCAGTGTTTCAACTAAAAATTTGTTTGCAGATTTTTCTACTGACATAATATTTTAAGTGTAGAGTTGAGGCTGTAATTAAAAAATTGTATTTTTTCCAAGTTAGCAAAATCTAAGTAAATCTGATATCAAAAAGGGTATAATTCACTCTTTTCAATTAATTATTTGTCTATAAATGTGTATTTGTGTGGTTGTGTTTTATTTATTTTCAGAGTTATCAGGTAACTTTAGGTTAAAAACTAAATAAATTTTGTTTTTTTTTTTTATTTAAATAGTTTTGGTTTTCTTTTATAAGTTGATATAAAAAATCCAATCCCAGCCGTTTACTAAACTTTTTATATAAATTTTTGTTTAATTAACTTTAGTTACTTTTAAGTTTTTTTTATTTTTTTAGCCACCAGTTAAGAAGGCGACCTAATTAAGAGTCTTCAAGATATTGAGAAATTTTTTCCAGGATTCAGAAGATATTTGCGAGTAGTTTTAAAATGTTGGCATTTTGAACTGAAAAACTACTATGCAGTAGAGCTACACTAATAGAAAAAAGTCTTTAAAAAATTTAGTTAAAGCTTCTAAAAATTTGTTAAAAATGATGCTGCAGAAAAACACTGCTGAATTAGCAGATTATTTTTGATATATATTAGTATGATAGGAACAGCAAAAGTAAAACTCTTAAATATACAAAATTTTAGTTATATTTGAATTAAATTTTTGTTAACAGAGAATAACAAATTAACCTGTTCAATTAACAAAAAAGTTTGCTAAAAAATCACGAAAAAAATTTAAATTTTCTAAGTTTTTTTGTCGATTTTTTTTTAAATATAAATAAAAATTGAGCCTTTTGCAAACAGCAGTTTACAATTTTTTTACCAAACATTCAACTAAATTAAGCTTAAAAATAACAAAATGTTTATAGATATAACTGTTTGTTTTTGCTATTTTTTAGTCTACTAATATTTAGCAAAATTTTCTGCAAATTTTACAATACAATTTTTTATTTTCAATTAACTAAAAGATAACTTAAATATAACTAAAATTCTGTAAATTTAACAATTTTGTTTTTGCTGTTCTTATTTTACTAGTGTTAAGCAAAAAAATCAGCTAATTTAACAGTTTTTTCTGCAGCATAATTTTTAACAAATTTTTATTTGTTTTTCTGCTATTCTTACAGATTTATTTCTATAAGTATACCTTTCGAAAAAGGGTTGGGAAATTATTATTAACATTTGAAAAACACATACAATCAGACTCAATTACTTGATTTCCAAAGGCCATAATTTTGGAACTACATACTTTTAATTTCGTTTTAAAATTTTAGTATGATATTTTTGTAGAAAAGTAGTATCGATTTATCTTCCCGAGTGAAAATATTTTTTATATAACCATTTATGATTTTATAGAATTATATTTCATATGTAACACCAAGTATAATTGTATATGATTGTATCAAAATATATTTAGTTATATAAAATCATATTATCCAGATCCACCATTTTTTGGATCTAATAATATTTTTTTATATATACCCGTGTAAAAAAGTTTAGATCTGATCAGATCTTTTTGGATCTAAATAGATCCAATTAGAACCTGTACCAGATCTCATCAAATATGATCAGATATGACATATGTGATAATACTTTATGGCAAGATCTGATCAGATCTAGTGCCAAATCTGTTCAAATCTAAAGTGATCTGGACAATTGCGCCATATATGTCTAGATCTGATCAGATATAATTAGATCTCAAAGTTGTCCCCAATTTTGAGATCTAATTAGATCTGGTAAGATCTACTAAGATCTGGCCAGATATGCCTAGATCTGGTAAGATCTACTGAGATCTGGCCAGATCTGATTTTTTAACACGGGTAATTACATTAACCCATATATGATTTAATCCAAGAAATGATGGATCTGGTTAATATGATTTTATATAGTTAAATATCTTTTGATATAATTATATAAAAATATAAATTTAACAATACTCGACGAGATATAATTGTATGAAATCATAAATGAGTATATAAAAATCATTTTTACTAGGGTTAGGAAAAATTCTAGATATCTTGATGGCCCTAAATTAGGCGGTCGCCTTAAGTTTTATATGAAAAATTTAAGAAATTTTCTTGTGATGATATGCCTTCTACTACGTGAGATAGTTGCTGAAGTTGTTACTACTTTGTTGTTGTTACTAGATTTCGTTTGAGTTGACTACATTTTTATTTTGCATTGTTCTACTTTATTTTAATACGTATATTTGTTAATATGTGTGAACTACATTATTTTTGGTTTAATTTAAATGAGTATTGTTTATTATTTATTTGTGTTTGTATTTGTGAGTTTAATATTTTTCTAAACCTTTTTATTAATTTATTTATTTTCAATTATTGTCTGCAATTGCAACACTAAACTTCGTGACAATTGCAATATCGATGTGGCATTATGTCGTTCCGCCATTTCTGTTATAAAATTTAATAAAACATATTTAAAATACAATTACTTGTTAAAAGGTTTTAAATTTTAATATTTTACTTACCATTAAAAAACTTTATAACATCCGTAAAATCCATACTATTTGATAGTATTATATCTCTATAAGTTTCCAATAAAGCCAATGCCAAAAATAGCACAAAATGTCCTGATGCCACATGTTTAGCTGCCCATATCACTTCCCATGTTGAAAAAACATCATCGTATATGAGTTCACGTTTAAAGTCGAGCAAAAACCAGCGATAACAAAAATAGAAGTGTGTATAGTCGCCATTTGAATCCATAAGATCGTACATTTCAGAATCCAAGATTTGTATAAGAGATCTGAAAATTATAAATTAAGAATGTTTTATAAATTTCAGAAACATAATATTTAACTCTTTAATGTTCCTTGTTCTGATAGTGATAATCAGGGCAGCGACTTTCATGCACTTAAAAATTGAAAATATGCGCTAATGATATGCAGTAAAATATGCACTTAAATGGAAATATGCACTAAAAATCCAAAAGTATGAACTTAAAATCCAAAAACAATTGCTTAAAATCAAAAAAATCCACCTCAAATTTAACGATTTTTAAAAATCATTTTTATTATTCGAGCGTTTGGTTAAAAATTAAATCCAATATAGATGTCTAACTTGATGTTTTTGTTCTAGTTAAGTGCTGCGTTAAGGTTTACAAATTATTCTTTTTCTTTATTTTTCATTAAATCTTACTCTTAGTTTAAAAAAAAAATATGAAGAAAATATGCAATTTAATGAATAATTTGCAATAAAAATCATAAAATATGCAAAAAAAAAAAATATGCACTTAAAAGCAAAATATGCAAAAATATTCAACAACAAATCGATGCCATTTTGTTGCAAATTCTTTGATTCGGAAAATTATTTTGTTTAAATCATTTTTGGATTAATGACTACAAACATACATTTGCATGAAAGTCGCTGCCCTGGTAATAATCCATTATTGCCTACCTCAGATATTCAATTAATAACCGTGTTTGTGCGGCAAGCTATCAATGTTGGCTTATGTCATGCCCATATAAATTTGACATTAGCCAACGTTTAGTGTTAACTCTCAAAGTTACTAATGTCAAATTTGTATGGGAATGACATAAGCCAACGTTGATAGCTTGCCGCACAAACGCAGCTAATATTTAAATATTTATAGTCAAATACATAAACATTTATTTGGTTTCTATAGCAGTCTTACAAATCAAGTTTGTTTTTTACATGTTAATTGGACTTATACACTAAGCTTGATATAAAAAGTACGAAATAATCAGTTAGGACATCATATAACAATACAAAAAAATAACAAATAATCGTTGTATTCTTTGCTTTCATTCTAATCACTATAATTAGAATTAAAAGTTTGAATGTTAAAACACAACATCACATACAAACACTGCTTTACTACTAAAGGAACTTTAGTTATAGAGAAAAATAATAGATTTGTAAAAAATAATTAAGTAAAAATGTTTGAGTTTTTTTATAGTAACTGCTTACACTTTGAAGTTAAGATAAATACAAAAACTAAACTCTACATTATAACCTAGAGAGAACTTCATAAAGACAATCTAATGATAGTGCTTGGTAACACTTGAAAATGCATTAATTGTCCACCTTTGTTTCTAGGAAAGTTTTTTCATAAGCCTGTTCTCTATTTGTTGTAAAATAAATTGTGAATTCTATTTGGAATTTGTCATGTTTGATCTTAAACCGAACAAAAATCACACTCAATATAACAATCTTCAGATGAACTAAAATCTTCTTTTATGGGTATTGAAGGCCACATATTCACTAAGTAAGTGGGTTCTTCTACGGTACACAATTACGAAACTAATTTTTTAAAATTGATTGGAATATACGAAATGTACGAAATTTTTGTGTGTATTTTACGAATAAATTTTTATATGTTCTAGGGAAGAATATACGAAAATCCCGAGATTTGTATAGAAAAAAAATGTGTATATATACATTAGACTGTCCGATTTGTCGATTTTCGTTCATTACACCCCCCCCCCCCCGTGTTTTATTGGAAATGGTTCCAAATGGAAGAAATCGATTTTTTTTTTTGGAAAACGTTAACCCGTGCTGAAAGTTGGACGAAAATGGCTCCTTTTGGAAAAAAAGTGTATTACTATTAAAAATTCCCAAAATTCGAAATTTCGAAAAAGTTATTTTTTACTCCATTTATTCATTTAATATAGTCAAAATGATTCATCCGTGGAATTTTGACTTCATCGGATATCATTAACCCACTTTAGCCTGGAATCCAAAATGACCCACGAATTTGATAAAAATGCAAAAACGTGTTTTTTTGTAATTAATTTTAAAGATTTTTTAAAATGCCTAATTTGGAGATGTCGATTGCTAGTTGTAACACATAATAGTTAATATTAAAGAAAAAAAAAAATAAATTGGAAAAATGATATTTCGAGTTTGTGTTTGGAGCGACTGCTTTTCAGGACATTTTACAAAAATTGCTCATTTTGTCAAAAATTTTAAAAATTTCAATTTTTTCATCAACTTTACACGGTTTTCGGAAAAACAGCACTCAGATTAGGTTAGATTATAATTATCTTTTCATTTCTTTAAAAAAAATTAACCCTTAGTGGCCTGGAGTCAGAAAAGACCCATGGAACTTGATATTAATTATGACTACGAGATTGTAAAGCCATTAAATTTATAAAAAAAAAAAAATCTCAACTGGATAAAAATAATTATTTTGAGTAACGTGATCCATATGGGGTTAATTTTAATACTTTTGGCCAAAAACGCCCCACTAGGAAATTTACAGAATTAACATTTATTCTGTAAAGACGTTCGAATTTTCCGGTTTCGAAGGACCCATCAATGTGACTACCTTTTAGAAGTTTATGCAATCAAAAAAAAAATTAAGAAAGTTTTCATCTTAAGATCCTTAAATGGCGATAAAGTTACGGCTATATAATATAAAATTTAAATATCTCCATAGAACGTAAGACATCAAATCTATTAAATATTTTTACGATAATTACGAATATGAATTCGAAATTTCAAAAAGGGGAAAGGTTTTCGCGATATGCTGATTAAAATCTATTTTTTTTTTTCAGTTTAGCTTCCAGTATCATGGAACTATTTCACTGGGGAGTTTTTATTCTCCCAAAAAACTTTATCAATATGAAATCTAGTTTTTAATAAAATTATCAAAATAAAAAGATCGACTAACATTTATTAAACAAAAGCAAAACAAGTCTTATTTTAAGAAAAATTTCCAGGATAACGTTATCCTTCCTGCAATGGTGTTTTAATTAATTTTGAATTATAGCTTTAAGAAAGACAATAAAATTTACATAAAAAATCAAAAATTATAATATTTTGTGTTTTTCGTGAAATCATAAAAACGCGAATATTTCGAAAACTGTTAACAATTTAATAGATTTTATTTCATACTCCTAAAATATATAAAATATTAATTCAAAATTTATGGAGAAATCTCGAAGGACATAATCCTAAGTTTTTTTTTTGTATTTATATGTAAATCTCCATACAAATGGTGAGAAAAACCTGCGTTGAGGAGCAAAAATCAGACTACGTTCTGTTTCGCTATACGATTCTAAGGCTCCCTAATATGCATATACAAAATGATGAAATACAACATGTAAAATTTCGCTTATATATATTTGTTCCTTTTACTCCTGCAAGGAGCATAGGGCTTCGCTTGCTGAACTTAAATATTTGGCAGATGAAAGCTCACGCAAAACCTTCCTAAATTTAAGAATTTATATAATAACAAAAACATCTGTGCATGTTTTGTGCATTACGAGATACATAGCTGCTTGAAATATCTTTCTATTCTTATACCATTGTATCACATGTTGTCTTCAAAGAAATAATAAAATGCTTTAAAAACAAACTAGTTTTCATCCGGCATTTTTAATCCCCTAAACTATAGATGAAAGTTCGTTTTCATTGATTTTGTCTCCTGTGTCACATATGTATTTCAAAAATCACCGAAATCGAAATTCATTGTTGAAGTGTACCAGCACTTACCTCATATTTGCAAAATGCATATCCATAGCACCACCATTTGGAAAGTTTTCAATCATACGTTCCATAAGTTTACAAAAACAACCATAAGTTAAAGCTTCATCATCAAAGATAACCAACAAAGGAGCCACCAAATCGCACATGCCTTGCATGTAGCCTACCTCCAAATGTTCCCAGACATAACTGTAATATTCAGAATTATTCCACTATTAAATTAAAATTAATATTAATATAAGAAGCAACACTTACGTGGTAATAACATTTCTCAATTTGTCTAGATTTTCATTGGCAAAATACCAATAATTGCGATCACAGCGCTGGACATCTTTTTCGATGCGATGTAAATTTAAAGCAAAATTTTCTAAAAATTCACACTAAAATTGTGGATGTAATTAGCAATTGTATGTGGTTTCCATCGAATTTAATTATAAAACTTACACTATAAACACCACCATTTGAACTGGCTGGTGAAACACAGGCTGATTTTGGTTCTTGTAAGGCATCTAATGATGCAACCACCGTAATATCTTCATTCATTGGTGAGATTAAACTTGTTTTACGTGATGTTTCATCGGTGGGCTCTTCCGTGCATTCGAGAGCATCATTAGAGGCTGCTTCAGTGATTATTACAGCATGTGTGGGTTTTGTCATTTCGCGTACATCATCAACACTATGATATCTACGATTATAGCTACCAAATTCAGTATTTTCATCAAAGACATCGGTATCGCCTTCTTCATTTTCTTCGATAATTTCTTGCTCAATAGCCTCAATGGCCACTTCTTCTTCGATTCCATTTTCAGATTTTCCATCATGATCAATATGTTTAGCATTCAATAGGACTTCTTCTTCAGCCGTTTGTCTGAATTCTTCGACTTCTATTTCATTATAGTTGGCTGACATTTCTAACATCTCGGTAAATTCATTACCTACTGTTTCGTAAGACGAAGTGGAAGGAGAACTTTTAATACTTAATAACAGCATGCCACCTTGTTCTGGAGTTAATCCAGTTTCAGGTTCTGATTCAGCAAAACAATGCTCTTGTAATGAAAGCGGCTCCATATCTTCAAATTCTAGTATTACATTTTCTTGCTCGGATAACTGAACTGCTTCCATATTATTGCAAACATTTGTGGTTTCAACATCAACATTTTTATTTGGAATTTCACTGCATTCTTCAAATTCATTGTATGCTTCTTGAGTTGTTCCTAAATTTTCTGTAATATTTTCGATATTTTTTGCTTCTTCGTTTTCTTCTTCACCTTCTTCTTTTCCATCATTCGCTTGGTCTCCCTTATCCTCGTTTTCATTTGTTGCTTCAACTTCTGCTATGTGTCCCTTTCCATCTTCATTTATTATCTCTTCATTAGTTGTTTCATAAATATATTCTTCCTCATCTTCCAAATGGTCTTCTTCATCCTCACAATTACCCGAATCCTTTTCTTCTTGTATATCCATTGCAATATCATCATCAAAATCCATACCAGGATCGGAGATATCGGAATAGTCTTGATCGTCGAAAATATCGTTTTCTATAAAAGCGGGTTCAAATACGGTTTGACGGCACACATGTTTATCAGTTACCTGTACACCGTTACGCTTATTCTCTGCCGAAATCTTTGCCAAAGCTTTAGCATTTTTCTCTTTTTCTCTTTGACGTACTATAGCCTCAACGGCCAACCATTCACTCATGGTAGTTTCGTAGTAATGTTTACTGGTGTCGTCCAATTTTTGACGCTCTTCCATGGTAGAACCAAAGCTGTTACAAATAAATATATGATTAGTATTTAATATAGCAGAATTTCTTAGTTGTATTTCTAATATACCTGTAGTGACCAAGTAAATATGGCCACACTTCTTTACGTATATCATGTACAACACCACCAAAATATACCAAACGAAATACTTCCTCGTGACTGCTTATAATACCGTTATCATGTAAAGCTTCCCATTTTTCCTTAGTCAAACCCAATTCATTTGCAGCCACTGAAAATTATAAATTAAATAATTAGTTTCGAATGGTTGTTATTTCCTATGGAAAATTTATACGAGCTGCCATAGAATGGAAAATTTGTCCCATTGTTACATATCACTGAGCTAATCCTGAACATAACCCCGAACACTTTTTATACCCTACACTTGATAACTTTGTTGCACAGGGTATATTAAGTTTATGCTGATATTTGTAACTACGAAAAATACTGGACCTAACGCCACCCTGGAGTATACCAATCGACTCGGAATCTCTTTATACGTCGAATCAGCGATATCCGTCCATCTTTTGTTCATGTATCCTTAAATCACATTCCAGGTAGCAATTATGAAGATAATTGGACAAAACTTGTTACACATTTGGTATTGGCTCAAAAATTTGGCAAAATCGGTCATTTTTACCCAAAAGTTCCTACCTTAATTGAGCTTAAATGCTAATTTTATTCATAAATCAGATAATGCTAATCCCAAGCAAAACTGCTAGAGTCCAATTTTAAGTCAGTCCCTTCAGATTTTATACAGCATTTGAAAACTATAGTTCTGATATTTACGATTTGTACCAATTCAAAAAGAAGAATGCACACTCAGCTCAAAATTCTGTAATGGCTATTGAAAATCTTGCCATTATTTTAGCTACGCATGTCTATTGATTTGTAGTAGGTACAACGAAATTAGTAGAAAAAATTTGTAATCTTTAATAGATTTTAGTAAAATACTTTTAAATTGTAATTTGAAAATTATTTACTAAAATTATCAACAAATTTACTAAATATTAGTATCACTCGAAGACAAACTTCCATTATACTTATAAAAAGCTTCGTACTAGTAAATATGATGAAAAACCAAAATTAAACTTGAAAATTATGATAGTTTTTTTTTAATGCAAAATGATGTCTTGTTTCATTTATGGTATGAAATGTCAAAATGATTGCAGAGAAACGTCAAAATAATATCAATTGCACTTGACCATTTCGTGGCTAAGACATATTATAGTTGTTTCTTCGAAAAACGTTAAATGTTATCAACAATTAATTTGCTTCTACAAATAATAAATAATTAAACTTTTCCCCGTTCTTGTTTACTAAAATTTGTGTGTTTTTTTATTGCTAAATTAAAATGAAAACTAAAAGTGACATTTGATGGCAGGCATCATTGCAATAGCCGCTTGCATATCAGCGATATCATGATACTGCAATAAAATTGAAATTAAGTGTCTTCACTTGAGATGAAATCATTTTGACAATTGTTTGCTTTCATTTTATTGCATGTCAAGACACTAGGTTATGACCAAAGTAATTGGTAATATAGATTGTTTCGAAAAATATGAACATTTGTTTAATTTTAAATGCGTAAGTAGAAGTTTTAATTATTATAAAAAAAAAACAAAAATCCTTTAATATCCCTTTTTTAAATTTATAGAATATTTAGCTAATTTTACCAACACAGTTTTCAAAAATTCGTAATTTTTTTATTTTAAATCACCAACAAAAATTTATTAAAAATTCAGTACTTGTGTAACCCTGTTCTATCGATATTACCATGGGAAGTGTTCTGCTGAGATAAGTGAACTTATCCTCAAAGCCCAGGTTTTTATTCGTAATACTCGCTTATCAAGTAGAGCACATCCGTTTGTTGTCGATTGTCCAGGGGATCGCACGACGCATTACAGAGAGAATGCGTTTATCAGTCGCACCAGCCGTATGTGGAATAAACTCCCCGCAGAGGTCTTCCCTGTTACTTACAATGTTGAGAAATTTAAATCAAATATTCACAAACACTACTCCCTCTTTCCTCCTCCCCATAACCTATTTTCCTAATACCAACACAATGCACTGCGTTAGTAGGAGGCATCCCCTGAGTGTTGGTCTAACATATAAAAAAAAAATATGAAATTAGCAAAAATGTTTACAAATGTATATATTTTGACTAACCATTAGTGCAAAAATAGTAAAGTGCAACTGAAAACCAGAGCCCCAATCGTTTTATATATTGGGATTTTAACCTTTTGTATCCTACACCACTCTGTGGTACAGGGTTGAAATATGTGTAGCTATCAAAAATACTGAATCAGCTATTTAAGAATCACTTCCCGAGTCGATTTAATTTAGCTTCTTCTTAACCCATTTCTTCACCATTGTGACTTTAAAGTCACATCTATATTTAAAAGCCTATTTAGTTTTAATAAGAAGGCGATATTACAATGGCGTAGAAAGCATGTGATACTTTGAGGCCTTGAATATAAATGATATTTTAAAAATTACCAAAAATTTGCCTTCAAGGGTTGCCATATAATGATTTAAAAAAAAAAATATTCTTCAGTTTTTTTTCAAAGCACTTAAAGAAATTAAATATGCTAAAATCCTAAACGTATTTAACAAATTGTGAAAAATAATCCGTTGTAGGCATGTCCCTATCCGGATTTCATTCTTGCCTAAGGAAATAGAAGAAGAAGAAGAAGCGGTTTAATAAAAGTGATATGTTGATTTTGATAAAGACATGTAAAAAAATATTAAAGGGAAGAAAAATTCGAAAAAATCATACAAATCTGAGCAATTAGTGTTGCCAAATTACAATTTTTAAAAAAGGTCTAAAAATACCAATTTTTTTAAAAGTTCTTAAAAATATTTCAAAAGAAATAATTTAAATTTCTTGCAATTTTTTACTTATACCACCACTAGAGGGCGTGACTTAGCCACTAAAATTACAAAAAATTCTTAATACGAAACCGGCCTATGATTCTACCAAGTATTGTCAAAAAATTCCCACGTATTCCATGCTTGATATGAAAGGGTTAAGATTTTTGAGCTTTAAATTGCTTTTTTAAGACTTTTTGCCAAAATTGAAAAATTTAACAGACACAAGGGAATCACCAGACTGCCGCAGTTTCTTCTCATCCAAAGACTCGTCAGTGGTTAGTTTATGTATCAATTGATCAAAGTGATTTTTAATTATTAATTTGTCCCTATATGAAAAACGTTTTTTCTGTGTATTGTTGTACCACCTCTTAACAAGATACACAACGGTCGGCATAGCGATGAATGTGACTAATTGAAGTTTTTTCAATCACAGCCTACACAATGAAGAGCCATAATTAACAAATACTTAAGCAATTTATTTTTTTATTTCAAAAACTTTTGTTTTCCGAAGTTTTTTTTTACCTTTACATTTGCAATATATTTTTGCTTTCAACACATCGGATTTTGCTTCTTTTTTTGTTTGTCTTCTCTGATTATTACTCACATAGAGTAGTACATTATTTGACTGAATTTAAGTTTTTATATAAACCCACCTTGCAATTTCATTCAGATTTTCAGTATTTTTATTACAGCATTAATCTACGCGCATGTAATAAGGATCAGGTCCCTCTCCGGAATTGGGTCCACTTACCGGAATATGACCATCTAATGGACGGACTTGACCGACTACGATTTGTTTCTATACATTTTCTGCCGCTCCTATTAACTAAGAATTAGTTCTCCCTTGCTGTAGGGCTTCATATAGTCCACATGTACAACTTTAATTTATTTACTTGTTAAAAATAGTTCAGTGAAAAATCATAGACCAGTTCTGTGACATGTCACTGGAGATAAACCAACCCTCTTATGAAAAAGACATGTAATAATGTCGGTTTTATATAGTGGAGCCAGTTCATATAAACCTTTCCTAGGATTGTTAAAGAAGTTTCAGTTACTTACAATCTGGTGTTATTCTTCCATTTACCAAACCCGATAAGTGAGTTCTAACTGTAGATAAATGCCGACAATAGGCCAACCACCCATAAAATGCCCTTGATATTATCTGGCGTCTCATAGTAGAACAAACTAGTTCTATACTAGCAGTTTGGCTGGCCTGAATCTATAAAAAGACACAAAATTATCTCGTATTAGGCCACAGGAAAATACCTTCAATATTTAAACTTGCCAGTGGTGGGTCTATAATACTTTGATCCATGGATAAACTTTTACTGGAACAATCACTGCTACCCGTTGTCGAACAACTACCCAAATGTTTGCGTCTAGGACTGGTACGACCCAATTCCAAAATGGGATGGGTGGCCACTGAAAAAGGAAAAAATAACAATTAATTTAATTGCCATTTAACGCCATTCCTTTGCACTTACAAAACTCTTCATGTTGACTTTTACTAACAACTCGGAAGACATAATCGATGGGTGTTTCATCGGCGGACTCCATAACAGAGGGTAGAATACGACGTCTGACACTTTTTGGCCAAGGAAACATTTTTCCAATACCTCTTTGAGACCACAATGGAGGATCCAATTGACCATGTGGCAAGAGACCAGTTTCTAAACAACTTAAAAATGCCTGCATATGTCCTCCCTCGGGAAAATGTATGGGAGGTCTTTGTACACCATCTTGTCCAACCAAAATAATAGTACCGCCCGTATCTTCACCGCGATTCTGATGACAATGAACATAGACAATTTCATCCACATTAATGTTAAGAGCATAAGCCCAATAAGAACTCATATCGCTGCCATCATTATCGGTATAGCCATTCATCAACTGATTGGGTGTCCATTTAATGGTCAATGATTGAACATTTTGATGAAGACTTAAGTAGCCCGGCATTGGTTCACCAACATCTTTCTGTAATGGAATTTTAAAATTATGTATAGATACTTTATATGGAAAATTTTGAAAACAGCATACCGGTAATACTAGAACATTGTTTTTTCCATACAGCAGAGTGGTTCGTGAATTTTGGTGTAGTGACTCCACATAGTCCTTGGCTACACTAGCCGGTGAGCTGGCCTTAAATGAACCGCTACTGGTATCTTCTGAACTGGTGTGTAAATTTCTTTTGAAATTTATTATGGGACGATGACAAGTTGGTGGTGTACGATTACCCGAACTAATGCGATGTCTTTGAACCTGGATTTAATTTAAGAACAATAAATTACACTCAAAATAAAACATTTCGCTGGTAGTTACTAGAATTAATTAAATTAATTAAATCCAATTAGAGTACAATCAATAAAAAAAAACCACACCTAGAAAACAGACTTGTGCTGACAGGAGAAATGTTGACAAAGTTGTCGCAATTGGTTTTCTGCTGCAACAACCGAAAATTAAATAGCCACAACCGAACCATATTAAATCGGTTGTTAGCATGAATTCGGTTGTCTCTGCGAATTTGTTACTCACCAACTCATCTGCTGGAGGATCTGACCAATAATGATCTGCTGTTTTTGCTCTGGTAAACTCCAATGCACAAGGACCGACTAACAATGAACTTAATATGGAACCATAATCTGGATCAGCGACCAGCGCATCACGATCATAGTAATTATTAGCATTGCTCACCAAATGTTCTATAATCTTGGACAGACGTTTCTCGTACAAAGCCACACGTATCCAAAAATACCTTGTGAGTAAAACGAGCTTTGTTATAGCATTTTTTTGGCATGGGGAAAAATCTGTCGTTAAGCTGGTAATACTCACTTGATTACGGGATTAGTAGACGATGAACTAATGGAGACAGTGTTAATCGTTGTTGCCGAATTGCTACTGTTGCCCTTGCTCAATAGCTTAGGTTTGATAATACTATCGCTACTCGAGGAGGAACGTTTACCCGCTACTGTCGGACTTTCATTTATTATTTCTATTTCCAACAAACGACGACTAACATAATCAGCTTCTGGGCATGATTTGGCTATTTTTTGTATAAGAGCAGTAGTCGATGATGTTTTGAAGAGGCCCAAAGCACGTCTGCGAAGACCATGACTGAGACAGGCTTCTACAGCACCACATAGAGAGGTGACTGAACTGCTCTCTTCGTGTATGTATTTTTTGGTTACAGCTTCTTCCATCAGTTGTTTTACTTCCTTTTTCACAGAGGCGATAAGCCGTTTCTTCAATTCAGCATCTGTTATGGAAACATAAAATTAAATATTTAGAATCTTAATATTCTTACTACAAATTTGTATACCCTACACCACTACGTGGACAGGGTATAATAAATTTGTGCACCACTACGTTGACAGGGTATAATTAAATTGGTATACCTTTTAGTATACCAGTATACCGATCGACTCAAAAACACTATTTATTTCGATTAATCGATGTGCGTCTGTCCGTCCGTCCGTCTGTCAGTCCATGGATTTTTGTGTGCACTCTACAGGTGGCAAATATTAAGATCTTTTGATTAAATTTGGTACACCCACCTATGTCGGCCCAAGGACGAAGGCTATTGATTTTGGTTAAAATCGGTCAATGTTTAGATATAGTGCCCATATAAGGGTCCCCCCAAAATTGGGTTTATATAGTGCTGGTAAAAATATGAGTAGTGGATACTGAGTATCGAGTATTTGTCTTTTTTTTTGGATACTCGATACTTAAAACCACTACTCGATATTTCCAGAGTTGCATTTTGGATGAAAAAAATATATGAAAAAGTGACTCCGCTAAAATATTACCAACAAAAATATGACTCGGCTGAAATATTTATCTAAACACTACAACTCTGCTAAAAGAAAAAAACTTAAAAGTTTATGTTAAAAAACTATGAAAACGTAATGAATAGTTGATCAAAAAGTTTAACTATGTTTATAAATTTAAATATTGAATCAACATAATCCTTTTCAAAAAATTTTATTAAATAATTTAAAAAAATTTCAAATTTAAAAACCATTAGAAGTATCGAGCAGTATTGAGTATCCAAATTAAAAGTATCGAGTAGTATCGAATAATCAAAAGTAACCGAATTTACCAGCACCACTTTTTTATACGCTGCAGGCCGCAAATACGAAGATATTTCAATGCAATTTGGTACACATACCTATGTCGGCCCAAGGACGAAGCCTATTGATTTTGGTTAATATCGGTCCATGTTTAGACCTAGTGTCCATATAAGGGTCCCCCAAAATTGGCTTCTTTACACGCTGCAGGTCTCAAATACGAAGATATTTCAATGAAATTTGGTTCTTTGACTCACATGGTCCCAAGAACAAAGCCTATTGATTCTAGATAGGATCGGTTCATATTTACGATTTTCTCTTCTTTTATCATTTTATAGAAAATCTTGACACAAGTCCATTTTAACCCATTTGAATTTCAGATCCAAACATTAGTTGGCTTTTAACCAGACTGGTGTAGGGTATTATATAGTCGGCATGTCCGACAAACTTTTTAACTCGTTTTTTTTTTATTTATCAATGTTGATGTTGAATTAAATTTTAATTTAATTATATATTAAACTAATTGATACTAAAGTTTTTGCAAATAACATGGACAACGATGGTCATAATTTTACACCGCATAAGTGAAAATTAAATTACCAATTGAGATAAACATGATATCATACTGAAGTCATTTGGCATCCTTATTTCAAGTCGTATTTAAATAATCAGTTTCGAGTTCTTAACTTATGACCATTGATTTGATGTTCTAGGTAGATGTGCATATGCATTGAGGTGTCCCGGATATGCAGTTTATTTAATAACACTAATAATTTTCCATACATGCCACCACTGCATCTGGATAGATTAAAATGATATGTCATTACCATTGAATGCACAATAATAACAATGAAATTATTTTCATGGTTTCAATGGTTATAAATTTCATAACCACTTACATTGCATTAATTGAAAAATAATTACCATTTACCAATTAGCATTGCGAAAAACGTTAAAATGGAGAAAAATCGCTAAAATCACGGATGGGAAAACTCTAAATCAGACGCATACTCATTTAAAATAGGTAAAAAATTAAAGTCGGGCATGCCGACTATATAAAACCCTACACAACAATACGCTTGTGTCATATTCCGTTGTAGGCTAGCGCTATAGACAAAACGGTTTTTGTCAGTTGCCCATAATATCGGAAACATAGACAAACGGGACACGCTAATGATATGTTTACGACTATTTCCGCACTGTATGTGTGTTTGAAATGGGAAAATATTATATTAATGTTTTTGTGAATGTAAGTGTGCTTTTATTTGAAGTGTGCAGTCTGGGTATTAACCCATGTCAATCATTGTCAGTGTCATTAGAAAGCTTATATATTCAGCACGTTTATATACATAATTTGGCATTGAATTAGAATATATAAATACATATCGTCACATGAAATCAAAAAAGCCGTTAGTTACATTTTAAAAATTTTTACAGGAAAAGCAAAAAACTTCCTATAATGAAAAATAAATAAACCAAATTGTTTCGACATTTTTTTTAGGTTAAGCTTATTTTTTTGTTATTGAATTAGTATTTGAGAAAAATTTCCAATTTTTTTTTATTATTTACAGATCTATGAAACTTACGCCTTTAAGGATTCGTTTTTCTGCGCTTGCACTTAGGGCTTTTAGAGTTTTGTTAATAAAATCGTCGTTTTTAGTCGTAGGAGTGTAAAATTTTGAAGGAGTGTGTATTTTGATACGGTGCATCATAATTAACCAAAAATATTTTTTGTAACTTACGGCTTTTTAGATTTCATATGACGATATGTATATTAGAGTGGACCAAAAGGTGGAATTCGCGGCCTCCACAATGTTACCCCTATTTATGAATGTCTAAAAACTCTCTGTACTAAGTTTCAGCTAAATCCGTTTAATAATACTAATAATATCTGACCTCACCAATTTGTGAATAAAGTTTGAATAAACAAGTTTTGTTTTCTTTGAAATCAAAATAATCAATTTGGTAGCAGAAAAAGTTATAATTTCCCAGCTGGAAAATATGTCTTAAAGACAGTGTCAGCAGCGCCGTTTAAGTGACAAGTCAGCAGGCGAAGACATTTACCAAAGACGTGTTAAATACATGTCTGCACTTTTTTACCTTATCTTAAGTGACGCTGACAAACTGCCTATTTGTCTTCATTACAGGCATTTATTCTTAACTCGTGCTGACTAACAAGATATTTGTCATCATCACAATAATTTGTTCTTTATTCTCTCTGACCAACTGCCTATTTGTCAGTGTCATGTCTTAATAAATCTATAAAAAAAATAATAAAAAAAAATATTTTCGCCATGACAGCAATTAAAACTTGTATGTACTTAATTTTAATTTAAGCACCGTAAGTTGTTTTCACGTGGAAAATTTTTACTCGGACTTTAAAGGCTTCAAAGTGCAATTTAAATTATAAAAATGAGCATTTTTTTAATTTTATAACAAAGACACAATCACAGTAAATACAAAATGTCACTTTTTCACCAGAAAAATAGTAGTCTTGTATATTAAATTTGCGCGAAAACAAAATCTACACAATTTTCACGTGAAACTCATTGTCGTGAAAAATTATTTTTTTTATATGGAGTATGACAGTTTTTTCACGTGAAACTCAAACAACTTACTGTGCTTTAAAACAAAATTCAAATTTGAAAGGAACATTCAAATAAAATTAATATAATTTGAATTTGATTACAGCAAGATTTGGATTTGAAAAATGGAATATACCAAACTTTTTGAAAATATTTGTATTATTATGGATTAGGGGAACGGGTAAAGCGGTGAACTAATAAACAGCAGGCATCTGGTTCGAGGCTTTGGTGAATGTGATACCAAATGAAAAACTTTGAAATTTTAAATAGAAGTACGGTAAAAAAACGAGAATATTTTTTAGCTGTTTTTAAAAATTGGAAGTCAGTGACGATTTTCTAAAGACATGGCATCATTTATTCATCGCAATGTCCGTCGTTCTGGTAACTTATCGTAATGACATTTTTAAATTTGTATGAAAATGTCAGCAGGTGTCTATAGGTATTTTGTATGGGAGCGGATCAACAAGTCACCAATGACAGCGATATGTCGCCAAGCCGTCATGAAGACGTCTTCACGAAATTTCCAACTTGGTTATTTCTATAGTAATTTGTGCAAAAAGTAGTGTTGACTCTAAATTACCTTAACTAAATATTTTAATCTATACTAAATTAATGTGCGGAAAAAATATGAAATCAAAACATAAAAATTTTAATATTTAAGTAGTTTGAAGTTTTTTTTTAATTATGTTGTACAAAAAAATCATATTTTAGTTAAAAATTTTCAAATATTCTGAAAAGACGTAAGTAAAAATCCAACGTGTTTTTATCGTAAATGAACAAATTGCTCAAATCTGATCTTAATTATAATGAAGATTACGAAACGAAATTTAATAACAAATTGTGGTTTAGAAATTAATCGCAGTTTTTGTAAATTCGAAACAACTTAAGTTTTTTGTGGTATTTTCCTAACTACCTGTAAACGGTGTCATCGAAAAATCCAATTTGTTATAATTTTGCAATCAACTTACAAAAGATTTTCATTATATATGACACTGATTTTAATGTTACCAAGTAAAAAAGTTTAGGTTGCCCATGCCGACTATATGATACCCTACACCAGTCTGGCTGAATGTCAAATAATGTTTGAATCCAAAATTCGAATAGGTTTAAATGGGCTTGTGTCAAAATTTTATTAAAAGATGACAAAAAAATTAGAAAAACGGTAAGAAATTTTCGTTTTACCTATTTTGGCGGACCTTATACGGGCACTAGGTCTAAACATTGACCTATTCTAAATAAAATCAATAGATTTTGTCCCTGGGCCCTTATAAATCCGTGTACCAGAGCTAATTTTGGGGGAAAATTTATATGGACACTACACCCAGAAAACAGATTCGATGCTGACAACCCCATTTGTTGCCAATCGAATGGTTCAGTTGCATCAAATGAATTTTTCGATTGCGGCTACCGAATTATTCTTGATACAACTGAAATTCCGTTGCCACAGTCAAATTAGTCCTGTCTCAATTGGTTTTCTGTTGCCCCAACTGAAAAATTCGGCTACCACAACCGAACCATGCGATTGGCTACAAATGCGGTTATCAGAACTAAATCTGTTTTCTGGGTGTAGGTCTAAACATGAAGCGATGTCAAGCAAAATCAATAGGCTTCATCCTTGTACCGAATTTCATCAAAATATCTTAATATTTGTTAGTTGTAGCGTGCTGACAAGAATACAAGGACAGACAAACAGATGGACGGACGGACAGACGGACGTCGCTAAATCTAACCAAAAAGTAATTCTGAGTCTATCGGTATACTGATATTTGTAACACCAATGTTTTTTGGTGTTACAAATATCAGCACAAGCTTATTTTACCCTGTCCTCATAGTGGTGTAGGGTATAAAAATGATAACAGATATGTATACACATATGTATTAGACCGTACCTCAAAAAAAAACGCTGTACACCCTCCTATATGAAGTATTTTTGCAAGTCAATTTCAAAAAAAAAAAAATTTTCCCCAACGTAGGGGTCGCCTTTTTTAATTTTTCGTTATAGCTTCGGCATTTAAAATCGGATTTTAAAGTGTGATATATCGATTTTTTGCCTCGAGGAGACCAGTGTTTTGATATAAAGGAAAAATCCAATGTAAAAAAATTTAAAAAGGCGACCCTTATGTTCGGCAACCAATATATAAAAAAAATTTCTACTGGGTTTATCGAAAAACTTCCTTCGCAAAAGTTTAATGATTTTTTGCGAGCTTTAATTTTCTGACATTAGGGTGGCACATTAGGGTTGTAGCAACTGAGATGTGGTGGGTAACTACTAGAACAGAATACTTGAGGTCAATGGCCCTTAGAGCAAAACACTGGTCTTCCGGAGAAAAAAACATTGATGTATCATACTTTAAGATCCAACTGTAAATGCCAAAGATATAGCGAAAAATGTAAAATGGCGGGTTAATAAATAAGTGTATTAGCGCAAAATTCAACTAAAGAGAGTGTGTGTTATTTAAATAGCAACGAACACCAACCCGGTTTATCAAAACGCGATAAACGAATGTTTTTGAAGGTAAACGTAACAATTAGTGGAAATAAACCAACGTTTTTAAGAAATAACAACGTAACAATATGAATCCCTAAAAAATGGTAAAATTAGCAGTTCAAATGTGATAACATAAAAATCAACCTCAAAAACGTAGTGATTTACAAAATACAATTTTTCAGTCCCCGCATTATGTGAGGGAAGTGAAGTGTCGGTGATGTGATGAACGCATGATTGAGATGATGAAACTTACATGATTTACTACCCAGGGCCTTGAAGCACGAAGCTGAAGTTGATATTATTTTATCGTAATTAGATCTGAAGTAGCTGCCTGTCGTCATATGTGTACAATTGTTACAAAAAAAATCCAACATTTTTTTATGAATACAAGGAATATTTTTTTAATAACAACCTTACTCCATTCAAAGTGTACAAAACCAGCACTCTTTTCCAAAACAAATGAAAATATATTTTAAGATCTTTAAAAAAAAAACTAGCATTATTTCATTAACTAGCGATAAAAAACGAAAAGTTATGTATAAAATTATAACTCTCTTAAGTGTTAAGTTAAAAATGAAAACAAGGTACACATAGTCCAACATCACATTTGGAACACTCTGTCCGAACAGCAAATTTAATATCTAGGCCTACACATTAAGGTTGTTCACAAGGGGTGTGTTATTTGTTGTATCGTCCTAACAAGAAACAGAGTTGTTAGAATTTAAATTAAAAAAATACAACATTTGAGAATAGCACGATACAACATTTTTACATATGTTTAGACTCCTATGTTTGAGTGTGCTAACAGATAGAAAACCCAAAAGAATATCGTTGTTAAAGCATGGATGGTAACCGAAACGAATGCGGTTATCGTTAGGGTAGCGATATTTTAGATTATTTCGGTAAGGCTATTTTAAGGGTAACGCTATTTCATTTATTTCGGTATCGGCATTTTAAGGATAACGGTATTTGAGTTACTTCGGTAACGGTATTTTAAAGTTAACGGTATTTCAGCTATATCGGTAACTGAATTCTAAGGTTAACGGTAGTCAGTTATTTCGGTATATTGTTTTTGTTTTTTGTAAAAACCAAACTTATGTAAAAACAAATCGAATTAATTGACTTAATTTATGTGATATACTCGGTAACGGTATTTTAAGAATAACGCTAATTCACATATTTCGGTAACGGTATTTTAAGGTTATCGGTATTTCATTTATTTCGGTATTGGTATTTTAAGGATAACGGTATTTCAGTTATTTCGGTAACGGTAGTTTAAGGATAACGGAATTCCGGGTATTTCGGTAACGGTATTTTAGGGGTAACGGTAGTCAGTTGAAAGGGTTTTGAATCGCCAACCCTGTGTTAAAGTCAAATAAAAACAACTCTGTGTTTTGTTAGGTCGATACAACGATACAACAGATAGCACACCCCTTATGAACAACCTAATTGTCTTTGCTTATCCTTGTGGGTTTCTTTCTAAGAAGTGATCTATTCGATTATAACTACCGAAGGTTTTATAGGCTATTTGCCCGCTAATCTTGATAGACCCGATTCCGAGGTGAAATACTATAAGTACTCCAATTCTTGTTAAAGAATTATGTGCTAATTCATAAAAAAATATTTATTTGGTATTTGAAGCATGCTATAGTTAAAGTACATATTTTGCTTAATAAAGAGTTATTAGAAATCTTGATTCATAATCGTATTTTAACTATAAATTAATTTTTGGATTTGATACTGGCAACACTATTGTTTATTTTCTCTCTTTTCCCAAATAAGTCGTAAGTGATGTACAAATTTAGTAAACGATTGACACGCTAATCGGAAGTGAAAATGTATTTACTTAAATAAGAGAACTAATGATGTGCTAAGATAAATTTAAAAGCCATTAAAAATATATATATTTTTTTTTTTATTTATAAAGCAAATCAATGGAAATGTGCGTAAAAAAGTAATTTTTTAGAACATATTATTCGAAGCATACAAAATCATTTCATGCCTGAAAATGAAATAATTAACAATTAAATAGTGGCTTCCTCACTCCAAACTTTATAAAAGGTTTAAAGTTAATGAGTACCAACTATAAACCTCTATTATTTTCTTCGTTATTAAGCAAATATGAATACTGTTTTTCACACATTAGCTTAAAATCCTGCAATAAGACTGTTGTAAAAGTTTATGAATTAGAGCATTAGACTGTCTGAATATTTAAAAAATAAATATTTTCATATATTTAAATTATAAATATATTCATATGACGACACCCAAATTCTTTTAAATATAAAAGTTTTCCAAATTGCCATGTTTTTGCTGGATGTAAGTTCTATAAATAGCGTATGAGTGATATTAACTCGGCCATTTTTATTACTTATACGTCTCGTTAGCCCAATAAATAATAATATTTAGTGTTTTTTTTTTAATCACCTGGATTTAGAATTTTTCATACAAAAAGTGGATTTATTAAATCCAAAAAAAGCTGGATTTAATAAATCCACAATAAAAGCACAAATATATGAAACAGCCTATTAATTTAATGTCAGAAAAAAATACGAATAAAAATTAAAAGAGAAACAAAAAAATTTAAAAATTAACAAATAAAAGGTTTTTATTAAATTTTTTTTATGAAATATGTTTAGAAAAAAAAACTACACCTCACCAAATACATATTTTCCATCTTGGACATGGAGAAATAGCTTAAATAGAAATGGCAATTTTTCACTCTACAGTAAGTAATTTAATTAAATCGAATTAGTGAATATTAAATATTGCAATGGAATTTTTCAATTGTGTAAAAATATAAATTGAAGTGATAAAACTGAAAAGGCAGACTGTTTATCGCTATTTTATATAAAATATAATTTAAAATTAAAAGTTAAAGTAAAATCCTTCATCATCGAAGTCGGTATTAAAAATTAGGGTGAAAGAAGTGTCGCACATAAAATTCTTTTTAAAATGGGTAGAATCTAACCCCATCTGTTGAGCACTTTTAGAAATACTTTTTGGATTTATTAAATCCAAGTGATTAGAAAAAACGGCTATTGACATAAACAGATACAATCACTTTTATTAATTTTTATTACTGTTGTAATTAACGAAAATTATTTACAATTTTTGTTCTTTTAATGTTTGTGGATTATAAATTCTACAAATAGAGCAATACGTTCCACATAATTTATTTAAAAATTAAAAATTTTTTATGTCGCGAACTGGGATAGAACCGGCGACCTTCCGTTTGTCAGCCCATTTCTTTTCCTCTAGGCCAACCTCGATTGAAATTTTTTTAGTCTAATTAAAAATTTTAATTTTTTCAGGTCGAAAATTTAAATATTTTGTTTATGAATAAAATTATATTAACAACAGACAATCAATTGTGTCTTTCAATTTGAATCAATAAAAACATTATTTAAAAATAATAAAAAAAACTACAATGCCTTGGCTGCGGTTTGAACTCAGATTTCTCAGAATATGCGTATCCCCTGCACCACAGACACTTATATTTTGTTATTGTCTAATTTTTAATTTAAATACGGAGAATTATGTATGAAACGAAAAGATATGATACATTCCAAAATTTTACAATTAAAATTTCTGTTCCTAGTATCAATATATTATATAATTACCAACATAATGGAAATTAACGGTTGATGCTACTGAAGTTGACAAAACAAATTTAAATTGATTGGAAAAACTAATACTTTGGATAGAGTGATCGATTTTATTGCAACACATTTGATACTAGATTTTTGCTGCGATATTTTATTCAAATGATTAAATCTTTGATAAATTGTTGGTTGTTGGTATTGAAGGTAATGTAAATGTTAGTATTTTTTCAATATTGATTAGGAAAACCAATATTTTGGATAATGTGACTGTGTTTTGGTTAATCGTATATATTTTCTGTTCAGAATTAAGTTTAACTTTTCTGATGATGAATTATAATTAACCCCAATTAAAATTATTGAATAACGAAAAAATTTCGTTGGTTCCGATAGAATTACAAACAATTTATTTTCTGTGTGTACTTAAAACTTAACAATCTGAATTTAAAAGTAAAATTCAAATGTAAAATTTAAGATAAAGCAATAGAAATTTTCCCAAACTCTTAAAAATATACTCTTGCTTTTTTTTAACAATACTTAAGCAAATTATTTGTTAATTTCATAAACAAACACATGACACAACTTAATTGCTTTCCAAAAGGTCGCCATTATCTAAAGGTTACATTTGTAGCTACATACATATAAATTTGCTGAAAAGTTTCTTAAACAAAATATCCCATTAAGAGCTCATTAATTATACCTAAACTACTTACACTCTTTCATACCCAGCAAACACAATTTAGTTCTTAGTAGAAAATTTCAATATGTCATCATTTTAACCTCGAACTATAAAACTGAAACAAAATCTCAATATTTTTTTGCGTATTAACAACTTAAAAGTCTGGAAACTAATAACGCACACATATACCAATGACGAAAACAAAACAAAATAAAAAAATATATCGTTTGCTTGAAATAAAGGCAAATAAAAAGAAATCACTGCTAAATTCATTAGGGAAGAAAAGGCAAATAACAGAAACCTTGACTTTCACAAACAAGCAAGAAAAAGAGAACGTATTGATAAACTCCCTAAATAGCAAAATAATAAAAAATCTAGACCGTGAAAAAGAGTATATCGAAAGAGAAAAAAATATAAATTTTTTAATAAACAACAACAAAAAAGCGGCTTATTAACAGCTGTTTTTTACTTTGTTTTGCTTTTTGTGAGTGTGTTTTCATTTGTTCGTTCCTGAGCAACCAGTGTTACCAGATAAAGGAGTTAAATCCCTACAAAAGCTTTATTTTTAGTTTCTACTTTCTGAGAGATTTTTAATTAGAAAAATATTTATATTATGTCACGGAAGTCATAAAATTAGTCAGACCTACCAGTTAACAATAGCTGTGTTTTTGACTAAACTATATCCGTTTACTCAGAAAAAACTCAAAGTATACCAAATCGCGTTTGAGACGAAAACTAACACATTACTTTTCGTATGCACATTAACTTGCAACGTGCATAATTATCAACGTTTAAAAATCAACGTTTATAAATGTTTTTTTGGCGTATGTTCGATACTATCATAAACATTAGCAGTTTATAATTTTTTTATACTTTAATCGATTAAACGTAGATTTGCCTTAAATACTTAAAGTTGATAGGTATTAACAAAAATACAGCTAATGTAATTTCCTAGCTAATTTGACTGAAATTGTCTGTATATTAGCAGTATATAAAATTTAGCTTACCTAAATTTAGCAGACCATGATTTTCAACTATACTGAAAATTCCTCTGGCGAATATACAGGTACTATTTCCTATTATTTTAGCAGAATTTTAAACTATTTATACAGGGTTTTTTATGAGTGTCAACAGGCTCTATGCAAGATGCTCGCGTACTGTTACGCGCTCTCTCACTGGCTCTGGCTGAGATTTGAAGAAGTTATATTGCAGCTAATGGGTGTAGTTTTTTGAATATATTTTTTAATATTATACATTTTTATTGAAACAATTTTTAATAGTTATTAAAATTTTGCAATAAAACTGAACCCATCACCCCATATTAAAATTTCTTCAAATGTCGGCAAGAGCCAGTTAACAGAGAAAGAGACGCTTGCATCCTCTTGAGATTCTATGCTCGTTGGTGTAAATAAGAAATTTTATATGCATTATTTTCTTTTTTTTTAATAACTATTTTTAGCGAAAGTTTTCATGTAAAAATTCTAGCATAAAATCTCAACTGATTTAGAAAAATGTCTATTTTAGATCCGTAGCCCACAACTTTTGCCTGTTATTGCATCTCGCTGCGGATGAATGAGACACCCCAGTATATGTCACCCATACTTATCCGTTTAAGCTTGTGAGGAATTTTCTGATTCTACTTATTTTAAAAATTGGGATGTGAGTCTAAATTTATTTGGCAACACTGTAAATTATTATTTCCTTTCGATTTGTTTATTCTGTATTTACCGTAATTTTTATGTTTTGCTTTCTTTTTTGCATGACAGTTGACCATATGTTTGACATTAGAAACCGTTACGTAGTAAAATAATAAGTGTTGTTATACATACACGACATTTGCCAAAAAAAAAAAGAAGAGTTAAAGTATTTTTTTTTTTCAATTTTTAGTTAAAGGTGTGGGAGAATTAAAAAAAATAAATCTAGGATGATAAGAACAAAAATTAAACTTCAGCTGAGTCAATTTTCTTAAATATACTTTAATTTCTATAAACTTTTTTTAATTATTTCTAAACTTACCATTATCACCACCACCAAATGAACTCATTATATTCATATTGAAATATGTTGGTTTTTTCACAAAATCGTAATTAAAAACTTTAACAACTAATTTCTGTTCACTACTTTAAAACATCTGTTTTCAACTAATTTTTCTTATAACAAATAATTCGTTGTAAAATTTCCTCTTTACATCTTTAGTCACCTCGAATTATACACATTTTTTTCATTAACATTTTTTCCATTTCTTTGTTTTAATTTTTGTTATACAAAAATATGCTTTAAAAAAAATTACAATTTTTTACAAAGAAAAACTTAAACAGTTCAAAACAATTCGTTGATATATTTACAAAACCACACTATCATAATTTTTAATAATTATTTTAATTTATTTTCTTATTAATTTTATAACAAATTTTCAATCTTGACTTTCAATCGCTGTTATACGTATAAAAAAGAAATAAATACTTTTCACTTCAACTTATTTTTCATTATCACAACTACACAGACAAATGTCTCCCGTATTTTTTCTGTATTCTGTTATTGTGTGTGTATGTGTCATATCCTTTCTCAACTGAAATACTAATTCCAAATTTTGGGAAATAAACAACAACAAATGCTACATTTTGTTATTTTCCTTTGCTTTGCTCGTTTGTTGTTGCTTGTGTTAATTAAAGAGCGTCCTCAAATCGTATAATTTGTTCCGCTTTTATCACCGTTATCACTGAGTTTAGTTTTGTTACTAAATTCCATTTGTTACAACTACTACATGAATGTACTCTTCTAAGTTTGTGAATAAAAGTTGAATGTGGCTGCCAGCTGGTTTTAATTGAAGATTACCGTTATTTTTTCATTGTTTAGCATATACTTGACATTTGTTTTATATTGTATAAGAGTTTTGTTTTTGTGGTTTGTTTTTTTTTTTTTTTTAATACTATTGACCTTTACCTTAAAATAATGATTATGAATTTAGTATATAATTTCATCTCAAGTTTTTTTGTAGCTTTTTAAAGGGTTTATTATTCACAATTGAAATAAATATAATTTTAATTAAAATATGGCATCCCCTTTCTATAAAAAGCTTGTTATATAAAGCGTCATATGCATAATCACTTTTTAAATTTATAAATGGCTTACATAGGGGTTACACGATCAATTTTTGCCTTTCAAGTTTCAATACACTCACATTTTTTTACTAACACACTCACATTTTAAAAATTGAACTGCAACTTGATATAAATTTTTTGCTTTCAAGTTTTGAGAAAGTTTTGACGGTCAAGTTTTAAACAGCTGATCAATTTCTTGTAAATTTATTTTTCTTTTTACAAATATTGTGCCGCAATAAAACACGATTATTAAAATACGGAATGTGAATATTTCGGTATATCGACGAAATGATTTAAAAATAAATAAAAAATCAATTTCTGCTGACATGAAAATGTCTGTGGAATATGTGAAGAAAAAAATAGTCTTTTCGAACAGCCTACAGTGCGGAAACATCCTACAGAGGCGAGCATTTTTAGTTCTTTCTTTGACGACTTCATCTTGAAAGCAAAATTGACTATCAAGTTGCATGCAGCCTACGTCACAGCTTCAAGTTCAACTGAATTTGACAAGCAGTATGAGTTATCAAATTGAAAGCAAAACCTTGATCGTGTAACCTCACTGTTATAGAAAAAATTTTTTACACAAAATTCATTTTATAAACGTGTTATACCATCCATGATACAAACTATATATTTTCAGAAATCCGATAAAATTCTCTTAAAGCTTGCGCTATTTTTTCCGCAAAAGATCTCCAGACTTACCATGACAGTGCCTTAGACATGGACAAATTTTTCTTTGTTTTTAGCGATTTTAAAATAACGCCAACTTTTTTTCGTGAAAATATTACTTTTATCAACTCTAGCGACGTCGTTCACATTTTCTACCACTTTTATTAACTCTAGCGACGTCGCCAAATTTTCTACAATTTTGAGTAACCCGCCGTCGCTAACTTTTTTCCACAATAAAATCAAAACAGTAAAAATTCATATAAATCATGGATGGTAACCGAAACGAATGCGGTTATCGTTAGGGTAACGATATTTCATTTATTTCGGTAACGGTATTTTAAGGGTATCGATACTTCATTTATTTCGGTATCGGTATTTTCTGTAAATTTCCTAGTGGGGCGTTTTTGACCAAAGGTATAAAAATTAACCTCATATGGATCACGTTACACAAAATAATTATTTTTATCCAGTTGAGATTTTTTTTTATAAATTTAATGGTCTTTTCTGACCCCAGGCCACTAAGGGTTAAATTTTTTTTAAAGAAATGAAAAGATAATTATAATTTAACCAAATTTGAGTGCTGTTTTTCCGAAAACCGTGTAAAATTTTATGAAAACATTAAAATTTTTAAAATTTTTGACAAAATGAGCAATTTTTGTAAAATGTCCTGAAAACAGTCACTCCAAACACAAACTCGAATTATCATTTTTCCAATTTATTTTTTTTCTTTAATATCAACAATTATCTGGTACAAATCAATCGACATCTCCAAATTAGGCATTTTAAAAAATCTTTAAATATTAATTTAAAAAAAATACGTTTTTGCATTTTTATCAAATTCGTGGGTCATTTTGAATTCCAGGCTAAAGTGGGTTAATGATATCCGATGAAGTCAAAATTCCACGGATGAATCATTTTGACTATATTAAATGAATAAATGGAATAAAAAATATTTTTTTTCGAAATTTCGAATTTTGGGAATTTTTAATAGTAATACACTTTTTTCCAAAAGGAGCCATTTTCGTCCAACTTTCGGCACGGGTTAACGTTTTCCAAAAAAAAAAGTCGATTTCTTCCATTTGGGACCATTTCCAATAAAACTGGGGGGTGTAATGAGAAATCTATTTTTAAGGGACACTCTAATGTAGAAATTACCTCAAATTTCGTTAATGCACATGTGTGGACATATATGATGCATGTATGGAGATTTATGTATCCATGTATGGACATGAATGCATGTTTATGAGCATGCATAAACATACATTTAACCTGTATGTATTCATAAATGTCGATTTTTAGCTGGGTAAACAAAATCTTAATTTCTGGACTACCCAGACTAGTCGCCGTATTTCTAAATACGGACACTAATAGATTTTAGCCATACGAACATTTTGGTGTGTCACACTTACATCGTATCAGTTTTTTGTGGAGTTGCTCCATGAAAATGTGATTCACCACTGTAAACAAAATCTGAATTTCTGGAATACCTGACTATTCGCCGCATTTCTAAGTATGGACACTAATAGACCTTATCCATACGAGCATTTTGGTGTATCACACTTATATTCTACCAGTTTTTTTTGGAGTTGCTCCATGAAAATGTGATTCACCACTGGTGGTCAGTAAACAAAATCTGAATTTCTGGAATACCTAGACTAGTCGCCGCATTTCTAAGTACGGACACTAATGGGCCTTATTCATACGAACATTTTGGTATACCACACTTATATCCTATCAGTTTTTTGTGGAGTTGCTCCATGAAAATGTGATTCACCAATGGTGGTCAGTAAACAAAACCTGAGTTTCTGGAATACCGCCGCATTTCTAAGTATGGACACTAATAGGCCTTATTCAAGAAAACTGTTTTTTTATTGAAAGAACTGGAAAACTGTTAAGCATTCCAAAAATTTAAAAGAAAATAGTTAAAACTGGCAACGCTGGCTTCAACGAAGCTTTTATTATTAATTTTTACCAAAAAATCGTCAATCGTCAAATTTCTCTACAACGCACTATAGGTAATGAGACCCATTTTTGTGACAAAAAGTCATTTTTCGCACCTTCAAGAATAATTTTTTTTTTTTTTGTATTCAATTAAGAACACATCAAGGCAAATTTGTTTTTTTTTTTAATTAACAACGACTGCTTAGCAAGTGGTCAAAGTCATTGTTTGTGAACAAAGTGTTGAACGCAGTATACACAGTGCAATTTGGTCGAATTTTTAAATTTCCTTAAATAGTTTAAAAAAAACATAAATTTAAACTAAATATTGAAAATAAAAGTGATAGTAAGTGCTTAATGGTTAAAGAGAAAGATTTTATTAAAAAAAAAAAAAATTTAGCGAAAAACTCATACTTCTGACATAACTTTTAATTCAAGTTTTTTTTCTGAAAAATGAACTTTGGAAAGCTTTTAAAAAGTTGGCCGAATTTGGCTGTGTTTAAACAATCAGAAACGTGTTAAATGAAGAATTTTGAGTTTAACTTCACAATTTCATGTTGCAATTTTTGCGTTTTTTGAAAAATATCATTTTTCGCTTGCAAAATAGCGAACTTGTGGAAATTTGTTTGGATGAGCAAGAGAAAGAGGAGAAGAATACTACTGTTTACCATTTTGTTGTTGGTAAAGCTGAATGCGGCAATGTTTTGAATGAGGAATCGGCTTATGGGAAGGAGAAAGTGCGAATTTTTTGTAAAAATATCTCATAGGAAGATAAACATATTTCAGATGCAAAACGAACTCTGGCTAAACGCTGAATTTATTTTGGCAATTAAAACTAAGCTATCTCCAACTTCAATAGGGCTTTCAAAGAAAGAGTATCCTGAGAAATCTGAACGAACGAAGTGGAAATTTTAAACAGCTTTAATAAACAATAAAAATTAAATTAAAAATTAAATGAAATTACTTTAGATAATGAAATGTAAAGCAAAATTTTAAATAGCTTTATTAAAAACAATAAAAAAATAGTTTCTACAAAAGTTTCTACTTGTTCAATTTTCTGCTATAATATGACCCAGATTAAAAAAAAATATTTTTTTATTTTCTTTTTTGAGATTTTGGAAAAAAAATTTGCATTTTACACAGTTAACATTCCCAGTCAGAAAAATACAAACGGGAAAGCGGTGGCAAAGCACTTTAACAGGTGGTACAAGTACTGGAAAAAAGTGCTTTCCCATTCCCAAAATGATAACATCATTAGACAAAAGGACCGGCTGTTCAAAAAGCGCCGGAAAAGCACTGGAGGAACAAAATTTTTAAACGTTGGCAAAACGCTGGCAAAACCAATAAATGGGTGGTCTGGAAATATATTTTCCAAAATAAAATTTAAAAAAAGTTCATATGTATTTTTTTGGTCCTGCCGTGATTTGAACCCAGGCCGGTAGATTGGCAGACTATTGCTCTACGCACTGAGCTAACGAGACATATTAATATTTGATAGCTAAACATATAAATGACCCAGTCAGAAATCGCCAGTGGTACAAAAAATCAAGCACTGGCATACCACTGGGTAACCACGGTTATAAAAATAAATGACTGGCAGAACACTCATTTGGGACGCTTTGCCAGCGTTTGCGAAAAGCGTTTTACCAGTATTTTTTTTACAAAAATTTCGGTGGTTTATAAAAAAAAACCACTGGCAAAGAATTGGCTTAGAGTGATATGCCAAGGTTTGCAACCAGTGGTTATCCAGTGCTATCTAGCCAATGCTACCAGGCGTACAAAAATCAATGCACTAGAAAACCAATGATTTTATAAAAATGCTGACGCTTCGTTAAAAAATGTTTGTAGTCGGAAGGTCCTGAGTTCAAATCCGGTTGGACAACTACTGGCTGTGCTAAAATGATAGTACTGGCAAACAATTTTTTGTAACTAGTATGCCAGTGTTGGGAGGGCAAAAAAAAGTTGGTCTTGAAGGAGCTTTCCCACAAACAAAAAAATTGATTTTATAAAACAAAAAAAATTTTAAATTAAAAAAAATCCAAAAAAAATTTTTTTGCTTGCAACCGGATTTGAACTCGGAACCTCCTGACTACAAACTTTTTTTAACGAAGCGTCAGCATTTTTATAAAATCATTGGTCTACCAGTGAATTGATTTTTGTACGCCTGGTAGCATTGGCTAGATAACACTGGATAACCACTGGTTGCAAACCTTGGCATATCACTCTAAGACAATTCTTTGCCAGTGGTTTTTTTATAAACCACCGAAGTTTTTGTAAAACAAATACTGGTAAAACGCTTTTTGCAAACGCTGGCAAAGTGTACCAAATGAGTGTTCTGCCAGTCATTTATTTTTAACACCGTGGTTACCCAGTGGTATGCCAGTGCTTGTTTTTTTGTACCACTGGCGATTTCTGACTGGGTTTTTACCCAAGCAAATCAGAAGAAATTTTAAAATTTACGCCGCCATATTGGATCCGCCATTTTGAATTTGAAAATTTTTAGCTCAGATTTGAAATCGGCAACCTTGAAAACCCCCGTATACCAATTTTCATTCAAATCAGAAGAAATTTTAAAATTTACGCCGCCATATTGGATTCGCCATTTTGAATTTGAAAAATTTTATCTCAGATTCGAAATCAGCAACCTTGAAAACCCCCATATACCGATTTTCATGTAAATCTGAAGAAATTCTAAAATTTACGCCGTCATATTGGATCCGCCATTTCGAATTTGAAAATTTTTACCTCAGATTCGGAATCAGCAACCTTGAAAATCCCCGTATATAGATTTTCATCCTTAAAGCACCATAAGTTGTTCCAATTTCACGTGAAAAAACTGTTATACTCCATATAAAAAAAATTATTTTTCACGACAGTTTCACGTGAAAATTGTGTAGAGTTTGTTTTCACGCAAATTTAATGTACAAGTCTATTATTTTTCTGGATAAAAAGTGACTTTTTGTGTTTATTGTGATTGTGTCTTTGTTATAAAATTAAAAAAATTTTCATTTGTTTAAATTAAGTTGAAATTCAATTTATAAAAATGGACAATTTTTTAATTTTATAACAAAGACACAATCACAAAAAACACAAAATGTCATTTTTTCACAAGAAAAATAATAGTCTTGTATATTAAATTTGCGTGAAAACAAACTCTACACAATTTTCACGTGAAACTCATTGTCGTGAAAAATTAGTTTTTTATATGGAGTATAACAGTTTTTTCACGTGAAACTCAAACAACTTACGGTGTTTAAGGATGAAAATCTATATACGGGGATTTTCAAGGTTGCTGATTTCGAATCTGAGGTAAACTTTTTCAAATTCAAAATGGCGGATCCAATATTTGTATTTGTACTTATTTATTTTGGCTTTCTAATACAACAAGACATAATATCTTATAAATGACAGCATTATAATGAGACAAGTTATACAGTAATAATAAATTAGATTGTGGTTAAAAGAATTAAAAAATAAAAAATAAAAATAAAAAAAATTTTAAAAATTTAAAAAAATATAAATATAAAAATAAATATAAAAATATATGTATAAAAAAAATAATAAAATAAAAAACAGTTATTAAATAAAAAGATTGATTTACATAATAATAATAATACAAAATGAAATGAAAATGAAAATCAAATGAAATGAAATAAAAAAAAAAAGATTTATGAAAAATATTCGACAGGTAATTTTCGAAATCTTATTGGGTTGACTGTGGTCTGCAAATTATTTGGAAGTTGGTTCCAGAGATGTATGGTGAATATAAAAAACTGACATTCGGAAGCATGGTCACGATGACGAAATTGGGTTATGCCCTTGCCTCTTGGAGATATAAAGAATTGTAAACGATCGTAAAGATATTTTGGCTCCTTTGTAATAATGATATGGCGGCGTAAATTTTAGAATTTCTTCAGATTTACATGAAAATCGGTATACTGGGGTTTTCAAAGTTGCTGATTTCGTTGCGTTCGGCAGATACAATTTAATAGTCAACAGCTCTACAACAGTTGTACAACTATCTGCTGAACGATCTGATCACTAACCGCTCAGTCTGAGCGCTCAGGTAGCGCTGGTAGCGTAAAAAATGTTTGCTACTTTTGATCAATAAGTGATACATTTGTTGTTGTTCATTTACAATAAAAATTGTTTTGTATGAATGACAAATAAAAACATACAAATATAATTCGAAAATAAAAATTAAAAAAAAATAAAAGCAAAATATAGAAAAAGTTTATTTAAAACCAAAACAAAGAAATCATCGTTCAGCAGAGTAAGTAATCACAAAGCGCTACAAGTCACTGGTATCAGTTTAAGGTTTCTCTGCCGAATGCTACCAATGTTTTTTAAGCTTTTTTTATCAGGGACGAAAAATTAGATTTTTGAAATGGTACTGAAGTTTAACTAACCAAATCTGTACTTTTTATCAACACGAATGTACTTTCAAAATCAATAAAAACGCATTAAAGCGGGGATCTCAGATTAATTTTAATAAATTTAACTTAACTAAAAACAAAATAAAATGTCAAAAAAATATGCACAAAACAACAACAAATTTTTGGATTAACTATTAACCTAAGTTTTAACCTGCAGTATGAGACCCACCGTTAGAGAATAATACTGTTTTAGATTTTAGTTATTCAAAACATATATGTTTAAACTTTATTTAAATAATTTGTTTTAGTACCTAATTTCGTAAAACACTTGGGTGAAGTGAAGGGAACTTTCAATGTAATTTATTTTTGTTACAAAAACAATTTCTATAGAAATAACGCAATTATGATTGTAATTTTTTTATAGACCATACAAAATTTGTGCATTTTAATGTTTTTATTATAGTTTTTGAGCTCCAAACATAGACCGAAATTTGTTCGCTCTTTTGAACAAAATACTGGGCTTAATGCAGAAATTTAGACCACGAACTACTCTATAATATATTCTCTAAAGAATTAAAATATCATAACTGTTCCCAAAGTACCTCAAGCTTCCTTTTATATTTCTGTATTTGAAAAATAGATTAAAAATTTTTCTGTTGAAATATATTTATATTTTATATGATTTTCCAATACTGTAGGACTGTTCTTAGGGTGCGTACAGAGCACTGTTGGTAAAAGTGGCACAAAAGTGCCATTTGTGGCACTATTGAATGTTCAATGGCACCATGGCACTCTTTATAGAATTTTGGCACTTTTTAAGAAATTTTCTATATAATTTGATAAAAGGTCGATATCGCTGGTTTTTCATTAAAAGCCATGCCTACTTAGAACGGGTAGCAAAATTAAAAAAACAATCGCAGCACTACAAATTTCTACAATTTTCTGGACCAGCTTCCAGTTCTTCGGCGACAATTTAATCATTACTTTGATCTTTAAAAATAAAAGCAATGGGGATAAAATTAGAAAAACTTTAATTGATTCTATTGTTGTCACTGGAATTTTTCAAAAATTTGTTATGGTATTCTAGTTTTTTTAGGACAAGCAAAATTTTTAAAAATTTCACCATACAATGGTGAAAGCTTTTTCTGCCAAAAATAAAATAAAACGATCAAAAAATTGTAATTTGTAAAAAATTACGATTTTTTCGATAATTTTATGAAATCTTAAATGAAATGAAAACTTAAAAAATGTCCAGGAACCGCAGAACACAAGAGAACTAGTTCTAAGCACTTGGAGTTTCCTTTAAATTTTAGCATCAAGCATCCTGAGCTTATTCCTAACAACTTCAGCCCCAAAAATACCATGTTAATATGTACGTAATATTTTGGAGGAATTTGCAGGAATTTTAGAATCGGTAAAAAGTTCGATGCATCTTAAAATAATATCTCAAAATATGAATTAGGTATTTCATATTTTATTTCTGTGAAGAAACATTATAAAATTCTTCAAAAGAAAATAAAATTTTTATATTTTAAATTGTTGACAAATGAAAATATTTGTTGTTATGTGCTTTTTGTTAAATGATAATTTTGTCAAGGTTTTGCTGTGACAATTTTTCTCAGAATACCGAAATTATAATAATTTCCATACACACCAGTTTTGTGACACTTTTGTTATTGTTATAAAGTTTAGAATAAGGGTGTAAATGTATAAATATTTGAAATAAAAGCTGAACATAATTTTTGAAACATTTGCATGTTGCTTAATTGTTTTTGGCACTTTTAAAGCTTTTTTTGGCACTTTTTTGGCATCATTTAGGCACCAAACGAAAATTCTCAAATACCATCACTGGTACAGAGTGGCCGCTTGTTGCCGAGCCGAGCCGACTGACGCTTATTGCGAGAACTTGTTCATGCGAGCAACAAGTTTGGGTGTGCATAGTGAATGCGAGAATCAGCGCTGATATTTTATCTATTATTTGTGTTTTATGTATGTTTGTATGCATTTGGTTTTGTTGTTCATTCGTGTTTGTGAAAAAAAAATTTTACTTATTAACGCATTTCTTCAATTATTCTTGAAATTTTTATTAAATGTTTTTTTAAATTTTGTTTATAAGTTTTTTTTAATTTTTTATAATTGTTATAATTTTATTTAATTTTTATTATTTATTTGAATTTTTATTTTTTTGTTTAATTTTTATTTTATTAACATAACATAAACAATGTTTTCGGCGCTGAAAAACGCTTTGGAACTGTTTTCTCGCATTCAATCAGCTTTGCGCTCTGACCAGCTCGGCGCCCACTATGACCTGTTCGCGGTTATTTGTACTAATTTGTATAGTACCAGTTTTCTCGCATTGGTTCTCGCAATAAGCGTCAGGCGGCTCGGCTCGGCAACAAGCGGCCACTCTGTACGCACTAGGGATACCGATCCCGAAATCCCGATCCCGAAATTCGTAAATCCCGAAATCCCGGGATTGTTCTTGAAAAAATCCCGGGATTTCCGACTTCATTATTTGGCATATTTTATCAGTTTTGTATTTATTTTTATTGTTATATTCGACCTAAATCACTTAAAAATCTAATATCTTATTAAATTTTATTAAAAAAAAACTAATTTCTACTATTCGTAAATAACACAGGCCGACAAAATTTGATGAAATTTTCTAACCAAAAATCAGACTTACTTTTCCGACGGTTTTAGACGTGCTGAATCCGAATCTGACCTAGAAGTGCAAAAACACGTTTTTGGGTACATTTGAGGTCCTATAACTTCCAGAAATTTATTTTGATCATAATCGGATTCAGCATGTCTAAAACCTTTGGGAAAGTATAGTCCGATTCTTGGCTAGAAAACCTTGTCACACATTAAATAGATCTGAATATAAACCTAAATAATTTAAAAAATTTTATTCAGCTTTAAAACTATTAAAAACCGTAATTCGGATTTATTCAATCTTTTAACGGACATGTTTTTATTTATTTTATTGATGATTTACTGAAATCTTAACTTCATGCAAAATAATTTTACCAAATATTAGTGTACCAAAAACAGAACATTTTTGTTAAAGTATTTAGTAAAACCTAACCATCTACCTTTCTGAAATCAGCAGAGATATGTGCTCAATATTTTATATTAGTACACTTAAAGAATGCAATATATCACTTAATATTTTTGATGATTTCAGCAGAGAGGTTTGTATGGTCAATCAATTAATTTTAGACAAACATAACTAAAAATTTGTAGACATAGCAGTGTTTTTTGCTACTTTTAATTAAAAAGTTTTTTCTCAGAAGTTTCAGAGATAAATTGTAATTTGTAATTAATTGAATTAACCTTATAAGTATATTACTTATATTTCGGAAATTTAACAATTATTTAGCAAACACGTTCTGCTGATTTCGGTAGTTTTTATGGCGAAACTTTTTTGCTAATTACTAGTAACTTTTTCTGCTATTTTTACGTACTTATTTCTATGGGTGTACTTTCGTTTAAAACCTGATTCACAATGCTGTAGTACTCCACTCTGAGCTGATTTTGTTTCTTTCTTTTTCCCACATCTATATTTTTTGTATCATGTCAAATGTACTTTTGTCTACTCCACTCTGCGGCGTTGAACACTCCAGCATAGTGAATCCGGATTAATTTGTTTATTTTTTTATACTACAAGAAATAAATAAGTAGATTTGTAATGAATTATTTTAATTTGTAGGGTTTATTTCAGCTATTTATTTTTAAAATTAAAAATATAATGAAACAGGAAAATCCCGAAACCCCGAAATCCCGAAAAATCCCGGGATCCCGATAAATCCCGGGATCCCGAAAAATCCCGGGATCCCGGGATTTCAATTTTCAAAATCCCGAATCCCGGGATTTGTAAAAACCAGTCCCGTTCGGCATCCCTAGTACGCACCCTTACCATTTGGATTTTTAAGCCTTTTTCCCATGAACAACTCAAATACTAGAAGGAAGCACTAAATCGGTTGCCGCGGCACTACGGTACTTTTGCAAGTGGAAAAGTACTAAAGTACTGAATTTTTCATCCCTGCAGTATATGCATAGAGTCGTCTCTTTTGCTCTAAAGAAAGTTTTTTATGAGCTTTTTCGCAAAAACAAATCCACAACGATGTCGAAGCAAAATAGTTTGCGGCGGCAAAAAAAAAAATTATCGGCGACGGCTCAGTGTCGGCTGAAGCCGATATATTTTATAAATTATTAATTAGTTTTAAAATGATTAGTTTACTTATAGCGCTAAAAACGATATATTTTCGCTGTAGAAATTTAAAAATAATTTGCCCACCTTGCAAGAATCTTCAAAATTCGCCTTTTTAGTTTTACGTTTACCGCTTTCTTTAAAATTTTCAATTAATAAAACTTCTTATCAAACTTCAAAATTCGTTCAACAATTTAGAAAATATTTGAAAACAGGTCAAAATTTAAAACCAAATTAACTTGCCGTTAACATTGGGAACATTATTAAAATTCAAAGGGCTTTATTTGTAAAAAAAAATGGCTTGAAACATTTTTAATAGCAGATTCAGTTAGAGAATGCCTAAGTACTTGCAAGTTTTTAAAAGTCTGTGCAGTAATTTTAAAATAAAGTAATATATATGTATATATATATATATATATTCCCATCGTTCCTATAAGGAGCATAGGGCCATATATGTATATAGTGGATTTAAATTTATAAGTAGATTTCGACGGAAATCCAATAAAAATTTGGGATTTCAAACAGATTTCCCATCCAAAATGAAATTTCTATTTAATTTGAATTTCGGTGAAATCTCATCGAAATCCAATTTTTCTGCCATAAAGTATTGAAGTTTGCAGAAAAGGTGCCAACACTTTGCGGCTGTCTATTCAATAAAAACCGAATAAATAATAAATTTTAGTAACTTTGAAAAACTAAAAAAATAAAGAATAACATAATGAAATACTTTATTATTAATTGACAAAAATATTAAAAGCTGAAAACGCCTATTTTTTATTTTTTATATTCGACGTAGAAAAACTATGAGAAATCATAGAAAATATACTATAGTATATTTTTGCTTTCAATATACCCAAAACTAGTAGTTTTCAAATTTATTTCGTTATCGATTGTCAAATCCCATACAAATTTTAAGTCGAAAACTTAAAAAAACGAAAACTTCTCGTTTTGGGTTCAGTATGAATGAGGGTTTATGTAAATGTGTTTTGTACTCCACCATTAAATAAAATGCTTTTTAAGGCACATCTACACGGGATAGAAAACTCGCTAGACTTTATAAAAATGCAGCTCTGTGTAAGTCTATTAAATGTAATCTCTAGGCCAACGACAATTGCTATCATACATACATTTCTTTAATTAGTAAAAATTTTTAAGATGTCTTGTAACATTATTGAACTTTTCAGTTTATTATATACATCTTTTGGTATTTGGAGAACAAATTATTCTTTAAAATACAACAATTTTAATGAAAACAAATACTTGACAACTAGAGATGATACTTTTACGAAAAAAATTTGTGCCAACTATATTAGAGGCGACAAATTTAGTGCAAACTCTATATCTACACGGGATAGAAAACTCGTGACACTTTATGAAAATGCAGCTCTGTATAATTTTGCGAAATGTAATCTCTAGACCATTGACAATTGATGTCATAAACAATTTCTGTAATTAGTAACAATTTTTAAAATGTGTTGTAATATTATTGAACATTTCAGTTTGTTAGATGAACCTTTTGGTATTTGGAGAAAAAATTATTCTTTGAAATACAAAAATTTTAATAAAAACAAATACTTGACAACTAGAGATGGTACTTTTAAAATAAAAATTAGTTCCAAAAATATTAGATATGACAAATTTAGCGCAAACTCGACGAGATTTGTATCCCGTGTAGATGTGCCTATAGAACAACTTTTAATTTTGGCAATTATGGCTATTTTTTAAGATTTGTTTGCAAAAAAATGTTGTTTTCCACTCGAAATCGCATTTAGCTGCCAAATTTTCTAATGTAAAAGAAACGAATTTCGAAATGAATTTCAAATTGAAATCCAGTAAGTATTTAAATCTCAATAGAATGTTTGGCACAGGACTTTGAAGAACTGATTCAAAAATTATTCAAGAAAAGTGATTTATAAATTCGCGAATTCATGAATTTTTCATCTCTTCTGTATATGCATACAGCCTCTTTTGCTTCAAAGAACGTTTTTATGATTTCTAGTATTAAATATAATAGTATATATCCTTTTAACAGGATGGCAAAAATTAATATATACACTTAAGTCTTTTTTATGGGGTAGATGCGTTCCAGAAAAAACCGCATAAAAAAGAACTCTACTTCCATACAAAAATGGAAGATGCGTTCCGAATATTTCAAAAACCTCTTAAAATTAAAATAAGTTGAGAAAATTGAACTAAAATCGCATAAAAAAATCTGTGGAATAAAAAATTAAAAATAAATTATTGATTTGTTTTTACTTTTAACTGAAAATAACACTTGTATTCATACAGTACATACCAAAAAAAAAAACAAAAATTCAATAAAAAATAATACGCCGGCTATAAATCTACATATATGGATTCATACAGGTTTAATGTATGTTCGTGCATGATCATAAACATGAATGCTTTTCCATACATGGATACATAAATCTCCATACATGCATCCACATATGTCCACACTTGTGTATTAATGAGAATACGATCGTATTCCCGAGAATTAGATGACAATGTTAAACTCAGTTGTGAGCCAGAAAGGCTGGTTTACACTATAAGATATTCGGAAAGATTTTGCAAACTTGCCTATATGTTTTGCATGTGTACCTAAGCAAAATCGTACCGAAAATCTTATAATGTAAACTGGCCTTAACCGATTATGGCTTTTCGGCTAGGTTATTGTAATAAATAAATTAAATTAAATAAAAAGTATTATAAAAGTTGTAAAAAACGTAACGAAAGTTGATTTTAAAAACGCATAACTTCAAATCCGCATAAAAAACCGCTTAAAAAGAGACTTAAGTGTATTAAATTAAATTGTACCAGTGTTGCCACCAGCAAAACAAAAAAATACACTATAATTTCATCTGATGTGGGACTTGAAAGCATGGAATTTAGTAAATTTTTCAGTAAAAAACGAAATTACACAAAAAGGTCATTATTCAAAAATTGTCCAAGGAATGTGTAAACAGTCCCGGTTTTGAATAATTATTCTAAAAGTGGCAACACTGAATTGTACACTTCTTGATGCGGTTACTAAGGGGGTAATTTTGTAAAACACCTCGGTGAAGTGTTGCGTTATTTCTATAGAAATTGTTTTTGTTACAAAAACAATTTACATTGAAAGTTCCCTTCACTTCACCCAAGTGTTTTACGAAATTAGGTATTAAATTAAAACCTCGCCGCGAAGCTGACGCCTCCGATAATAATCAATCGCTTGCTTCTCTGGTAGCCGGTAGTTTTCTCACAAAAAACAACGCACATTTTCAAACAAAAATCGTCGTGTTCCGTGAACATGTTCGATCGTTTAACGACCGAACATGTTCGCGAACACGACGATTTTTATCGGTTTTTTTAGCGCTTTTTATCAGAGTGTTACACATTTTACTGTCATTTTGGTTGGTGCTCTATCCCAGGGATGATAAATGGGATTTTTAAAGTAGTACCAACCAGCTTAAAAATTAGTACTTTCTCGACCTCTATCGTAGCAACAATTTTTTCATTTAATTTTTTTTACCATTAAGCGGCCTATATACGGTCAAGCATGCTGTACAACATGTACAGCATATGATCGTGTAATGCCTTGTTTGATGGAAATTACTAAAACAAATACACGGAACCATCAAGCCAAGCTGTACAGCATGCTTGATCGTATCAAGGGCCTATTATAAATTAACAAATAAAAACTCAGAAAAAATAAAGTGTTTTGTTATATCTAACTCATACAGCAATAGAAAAACTTTATAATTTTAGTTAAAACTACTAAAAATTCGTTAAAAATTACCTTGCATAAAAAAATGCTATCAGATTACTTTTGTAAAATATTAGTAAGATAAGAACAGCAAGAACCAAATTGTTAAATACATACACAAAATTTTAGTTATATTTGAATAAATTTTAGTTAACAGAAAATAACAACTTAACCTGCTAAAATCAGTAATAAATAATATACTAGAAAATCACAAAAAATTTAAATCTAGAAAGGTTTTTTCGATTTTTTAATAAGAATATTTACAGGTTTATTTCTGTGAGTGTAGGCTTCAGAATTTAAAGTCCCTGAAAACCGTATTCAACTTTATTTTATTTACTATTATTCCACCTTGTGAATGTCATAAGAATATTTTTTTAGAATAAACAAATTGATTGACAATCGAATCAAACGAATTTAATGATTGAATTGGGTGGATTAAGAATTCATTCGATTCTTCGAAATAGGGTTTAGGTTTTTAATCATTCAGAATTGAAAATCGAATGCGTGAATTCTTTAGGAGCTCTGATGGGGAAAAACATTTTGCTCGTTTCAAAAAACACAAAAATTTCTCCTATCTTTTAGGAGTCTAGCGAGTTTTCTCCTAAAATCAGAAAATGTGTAAATAGTACTAAATGAGTCAGAAGAGTACCATAGTAGTTTTGAGGTTTCAATTGTACCACGATTGTACTATAGTACTAACTTCATAATCCCTGCAAACGACACAACCACAGGGGATACAACCATAGACACAACTCAATTTATAGTCATTCTTAATTTTTGGTTTGCTGTGAACGGACGTTGAAAGCCGGTGTATTGTATTAAAGTAATTTATTAATTTAACAAAAAATATAAAATAAAACAAAAGGTGAGTGCACAAAAATAATTAACAAATTATAAATGTGATTGGGGAAGCATAGAAATGGAAACTTGCAAAAGCTCAAGCTAATTCGAATCAGTATTACATGATTAATGCGACTTCTAAAGTTTAGTGCTTTTTAATTAATGCTAAATTTGTAAATTAAAAAATTCTATGGAGCCTAAAAGCGATATTTTATACATATTCAATCAATTTCTGCAGTTTGTATATTTTGCATTGTCATCACTACGAAGGGAAAGATGTTAGTCGCTGAGACCCCTTCTATTCCCGTCTGCCTGTTTTTGCAATAAAAAATAGTTTCCGTAATCGTGTTTTTTTGTACATATGTGAATTCGTTTATTTTCTTAGAATTCTTTTATGCCGCCGATGATTGTACCAGAGAACCGGTTTCATTTTCAAAACGTTTTAAAAATGGTGTGTGAATAGTGGCCAAAGCTAAATTTTTTGCTACTTTCCATTTCTTTAACCCTCTAACCGGCCTACGCTCTTATTGCAATGAACTTTTATTTAATTTTTTCATCACGAAAAATAGTAAGTTCTTCGGCAACTCTAGTTTACGGGCATAACTCGGATTTGTTTCAAATTTTTACGGGCTATAGAACTTTCAATGCCGAGTTCAACGATTAATTTGTCGGCGACCCCCGGTTCCCAAGTTATGGACCCCCAAAGTTTGAATTTTGAATTCTTTGTATCTTCGCCATTTATTATCGGATAAAAACAAAATATATATCGTTAAAAAGGCTATTGAAATGCCTTCAATATAATAATAATACTCCCGAGTCCATTAACCCATTAAGGGTGCGTACAGAGTGGTCGCTTGTTGCCGAGCCGACTGACGCTTATTGCGAGAACTTGTTCATTCGAGAAACAAGTTTGGGTGTGCATAGTGGATGCGAGAATCAGCGCTGATATTTTATCTATTATTTGTGTTTTATGTATTGAGAAAACAGGCTTTTTGTTGGAAACATTCCATTTCAAAAATAAAATCATGAGCTGGGCCGCAATGGGTTAATAGTTTCGAAAATTTTTTATGCCTGATGAAAGATGATTGAATAAGCTTTTTAATGACAGCCATTTCGTCCCGTTCAGATAACGCATTCCGAAGTTAAAAATATATATATTAAATGATATATCCAAACTTAAGGGGCCCATAACTCGGGAAATATAGGCCGCCGACAAATAAATTTTTCTGAACTCACCTATTTTACCCCTAATTTCGGTTTTTAAAGCTATGCCCGTAAAGTAGATTTGTTCCAGTTCTTCATTCTTTTTACTTTAGGCGATATTGGCCAAAAAAGTTGAAGCGTGTATTTCGAAAACTAGTGCATAAAAATGATTAGGTTTAGGCGTAAATCATTCCCTTTACCAAAATATAACTACAATAAAAAAAAATAAATTTTTTGTGCTATTAGTAAAGTCAGAGCTTTGAAGAATTAATTCCATAATTCAATTTTTCAATTCTGAATTAAAAATTCGATGAATTTACAAAGTACCATATATTGAATGGAATTAATTCATATTTGTTGTCGTTCGATTTATTTTGGTACGAATTAATTCAATTGCTATAGTTCCTTTTATTAAATCAAATGAATTAATTCACTGGTGAACGCGTTCAATTTTATAAATCGAACGGAAAAAAGTGAATTCCTTACTGAATTAATTCACCACTGAATTCGTTCAATTTCATTTTCGTTCAGTGAATTAAAAAAAAATAAAATTACGTTCAGCGAATTAAAAAAAAAATAAAATTACTTTCAGTGAATTAAAAAAAAAAAATTACGTTCAGTGAATTAAAAAATAAATAAAATTACGTTCAGTGAATTAAAAAAAAATACGTTCACTGAATTAAAAAAACAAAAAATTCGTTCATTGAACTCAAAGCCTGTTTCTGCCGTTCAGTAGAAGAAAACATTTATTAAAAAATAAAATTTGCAACTAAGCAATTTTACATCGTTTGTTAGTAAAAATAAACAAATTACATATATGTATATATTAAGTGTTAGAGAAACCCGATGCACTTTATCATCCTACATGATTAAAAAATAAAGCCTTTTACTATTAAAAATAAAAACTACAGATATAGATGAATTTGGAAAAAATATAACTATTAATTTTTCAATCTTATGCTTCCCTGTAAAATGTAGATGCTTGACTATGACGTATTTCATTTATACGTTTTTACAGTACAATGTTTTCTTCTACTGAACGGCAGAAAACAGGCTTTGAATTCAGCGAACGAATTTTTTGTTTTTCGATTAAGCGAACGTAATTTTTTTTTTTTTCAATTCAGTGAACGTATTTTTTTTTTTTAAATTCACTGAACTTAATTTAATTTTTTTTTAATTCACTGAACGTAATTTTATTTTTTTTAATTCACTGAACGTAATTTTATAATTTTTTAATTCACTGAACGTAATTTTATTTTTTTTAATTCACTGAACGAAAGTCAAATTGAACGAATTCTGTGGTGAATTAATTCAGTAAGGAATTAATTCACTTTTTTCCGTTCGATTTATAAAATTGAACGCGTTCACCAGTGAATTAAATCATTTGATTTAATATAGAGAACTATTGCAATGGAATTAATTCTTTGAATTTATTGTTTGATGAACGCGTTCAGTTGAACGAATTCAGTGAATTACTTAAGAAAAGGAATTCATTCAATTCTACAGAAAATTGAATTCGATTGGTAGTGAATTCATTCAAAAAATAATTAATTCTTCAAAGCTCTGAGTAACGTGAATGTTGCCATTTTCTGAAAATGCGAAATTTAGCGAAAACGCATCTTCTAACATACTTTATTCAAGCTTAAAGAATTTGCTACAATACCAAATGTATTTATTCTTTATGAAAAATTTCATAAAAATTAGTCTATCCGTTTCCAAGTTAAGATGATGTTCTTTGGAAATATTCTAATGGAATCCTGTGTCTCCTTGGACCAAAGTAACGACTGTTTTGAAAAGCCAAAGCTTCAATCTTATTTTGTGGTCATTATTAATTTTGAAAATTGTGTTTTTAATTATATATTTTTAAAATTTTACGAAATTTTAATGTAGACACTTCCTCGTTTCTAATACTGAATTTAGACTGAGCAAAAACTACTTACGGTGGGTCTCATACTCCAGGTTTCAACGTTAGTTAATAGTTTGTTGTTGTTTTGTGTAAATTTTTTTTGACATTTTCTTTTGTTTATAGTTAAGTTAAAGTTAAACCTATAGTATGAAACCCACCGTTAGTTTTTGTACAAAACTAATTTATGCCTGTCTTATATATGCGTTTTGAAAATTAAAAACTACCAAGAGCCAAAAACCAGGTAGTTTTTCCTCAGCCTAAATGAAGTATACAACAAATTTTTTCACAAAAAATTTAGTAAATTTTGTTTTTTTTTTATCGAACTGGCTTATATGTATATAAAGTTACCAAAATTTACCCTTGAGTTTTGTTTTTTTTAATCTGGTAGCGTGTTTTCAACTTGGACGGAATACACAATTAAAAGGCTAATATATAAGATGACTGGAAACAGAGAAGTCGGATATCCTTACCTCTATCCTAATCAGAGCTTCGAAGAATTAATTCATTAATTTCCTTTTTTAACTGAATTTATATTCTGGGAATGAATTATCTGACCGAACTTAAGGAATGGAATGAATCATTCATTGTTTTCTAATTCCTTCATAAAATTTAATGCATTCATTCATTAAGGAATTCATTCAATTCTAGTTAATTCAACTTTTGCCCAAGGAATTTATTCAGTTGTTAACTTATTAGTTAAGTTTTTCGTTTACTTCCCGGAAGGAATTAACTTTTTCATTTAATTCCCGGAAGGAATTCAATTTTTGGTTTAATTCCCTAAGGAATTAACTTTTTCGTTTAATTTAATAAGGAATTTAATTTTTCGTTTAACCTTAGTTAAGCCTAAGTTTAAAATTTTATTCACCTGACTACCTTTACCCTTAAAATGCCGTTACAGAAATGACTGAAGTAACACAGTAACCTTAAAATCATTAGCGAAATAATTAAAATACCGTTAACTTTAAAATACAGTTATCCTTAAAATACAGTCATCCTTAAAATACAGTTATCCTTAAAATACAGTTATCCTTAAAATACCGTTAACCTTGAAACAGCAATATCTAAGTAAACGAATAAGCGTTATCCTTATAATACCACCGTTAACCTTAAAATACCTATACCAAAATAAAAGAAATATCGTTATCCCTGAAATACCGTTACCGAAATAATATAAAATAGCGTTTCCCTTAACCCTCTAACCGGCCTAAGCTTTTTTGCAATGAAATTTATACCATGTGTTCCCCACGAAAAAAAAATAAGTTCTTCTACAAAATTTTTTTTCGTTGTCTACTTTAGGCGATATGGGCCAAAATAGTTTAAGGGTGAATCTCGAAAACTAGCGCATAAAAATTACTAGGCCTAGGTACAAATTATTTCTCTTACCAAGATGTAATTGCCATAAAAAAATTAAATTTTTTGTGCCGTTACTTAAGAGGATGTAGCGATTTTCGTTTTTCAAAAAATGCGAAATTGAGCGAAAACGCACCAAAACTTCAATATATATTATTCAAACTTATAAGCTTTGCTACCTATACCAAATATATTCTTTTTACCAAATTTTAGAAAAATCTGTCCTTTCGGTTTGAAGTTAAGACGATGTCCTTTAAAGGTATCCTTATGGAATCCTGTGCGTCCTTGGACCGAAGTATGGAACTTTTTGAATAGCCTAACCTTCAATCTTACTTCATGGTCACTATCAATTGTTTTAGTCGATTTAAATATGTTTTTAAGATTTCTAAAAATGTTGGTTGTTTTAAAATATTTAATTTTTGAAATTTTACGAAATTTTATCTTTGATACTTTCTCGCTTCCAAACCATGCATTGTATACAAAACAATTCTTCACAAAAAATTTTATAAATTTTGTTTTCTGTTGAAAAAGCATAATTTCTTATTATAAAATACTCCTTTGGCGCATTTCTGGTCAATTTAATATACCCCGCCTGGAGGCGGGCTTGCCGGTTAGAGGGTTAAAATATAATCTACATTCTAAAAAGTCAGCATAAGGGCGGCTAACTTATTTAAAAAGAAACGCTAATGTTGTCAACTCCATCAAAATTTTAGACTTAATTCCAATGTAGTTTAGGAGTTTTTACTTTAATTTTTCTTAATACTACATTTATACTAGTTTTGTACCACCTAGTTTTTGTACAAAACTAAATTTTGCTTGCTTTTTTGTATGCGTTTTGACAAGTTAAAAACTACAAGAACCGAAAACCAGGTAGTTTTTGCTCAGGTATAAATGTAGTATAAATAAGAAATTTTCAAACAAAATTTCCTACTCAAGTAAAATATTACCGCTAAGCCCTTTTTTTTCATCGATCTTATTATAATTAAAAACTTCAAGTAGAAATATTGGGTCTGTTTTTTACCTACATTTCTAGTAAAAATACTAAACTTGGAAAATACGAAAGAATTGACACTGCTTTATTTAACCATTCATCTATAAAATAAATAAATAAAAAACTAAACAAGTCATAAATTTTATTTTATTTAGATGCCCAAATTACAAAAACCAGCTCCTGAATTCAAAGGTACCGCCGTCGTTAAAGGGGTTTTCAAAGATATTTCCTTGGCCGATTATAAAGGCAAATATGTTGTATTGTTTTTCTATCCCTTGGACTTTACCTTTGTTTGCCCTACTGAAATCATTGCTTTCTCTGATCGTGCTGCTGAATTCCGCAGCATTGGATGCGAACTAATTGCTTGCTCAACTGACAGTCAATACACTCATTTGGCATGGATCAACACTCCCCGTAAACAAGGTGGTTTGGGTGAAATGGACATTCCATTGTTGGCTGATAAATCAATGAAAATTGCACGCGATTATGAGGTGTTGGATGAAGAATCTGGAATTCCTTTCCGTGGTCTATTTATTATTGATAAAAATCAAAATTTACGTCAAATGACCATTAATGATTTGCCCGTTGGACGTAGTGTTGATGAAACTTTACGATTAGTGCAGGCCTTTCAATTTACCGACGAACATGGCGAAGTCTGTCCAGCTAACTGGAAGCCCGGAAAAAAGACTATGGTCGCCGATCCCAAGAAGTCTCAAGAATATTTTGCTGCCGCTTCGTAAATATTGTTGTAATAACCGTATTTATGACGAACAACATCAAACTGGAGGAGAATCACCACGAGAAGCTTATTAACAACAACAAAAAGTAGTATTTTTAAAAACATTGGTAGTTTTAACTCTGGTTAGTTAAACTTTTACAATTTTGTTTTACTCTTATCGAATCATTATTATTTACATCTTCATTAAAAATAAAACAAAAACACTCATAATCCGTAGTTTAAAATCAAATATTAAACCTAAAGAGGCCCTAGACAAAGGCTAAAAACCTTTGTTTAGGTTTTATATCATTTAAATAAATTAAAAATGAATTAAATTTGTATAGTTTTTGTTCATGTTTAAGTGGTAGTCCTCACAATAAAAAAGAACTAAAAGAAATTTTGCACTTTTTCTGCACTATGAAATTTAAATATATCCCATTAAAGTTGCAAAATAAAAGCATATATAAATAATAATAAAAAACTTATTTAAAACAAAAATCGAACATGTGTTTTTAATCTATTTATTTCGCAAAACTCTTCAACACGTGTTCATAATCAGTTATTCTATATTCGTTTCGAATGTTTGATTTTGAATTTGTTTTACTGTATATATATGGGTCATTCCATCTCAAATCGACCAATGGTGGGAATCTACCCCTTTCGATTTGGATGAATTTTGGTCAGAATTTTTCTTCCATCATATAACGGAGTTTTGCCAAAAGAAAAAAATTACAACATTTTTTCAAAGTTATGCAATATTTAAAATTTCAAAAAATGTAATAATTTTTCGCATTTTTTGTTTTCTTACGGGTTAATTTTTTAAATATTTCTAAAACTATAATTGCTACAACAATGGTTCTTATCTTGTTTTAAAGAGGACATTTAGGGATATTAAATAATATATATTTAAAAAAAATTGAAAAATAAAAAATATTTTAAATTAAAAAAAATCAAAAACCTATTTTTTTTCTCAATTTTTTCTTATATGAAACCTCTAACTGAACTTAAAAGATTCTGAAATTTTCAAGCGGGCGAAAAAGATGAATTTTTCTATTTTTTTTTTTTTTTAATTTGTATCTTAATACAATAATACTGTACAACAAAAAATATCAAGGTTCTGACAACTGATTCTGGTAGGGGGACCAAAAAAAAGTACACGTGAATCGGCGTTTCACATCTTAAATATCCTCTTCAAAACAAGATAAGAACCATTGTTGTAGCTATTATAGTTTTCGAGATATTCAAAAAATAAACTCATAAGAAAACAAAAAATGGGAAAAATTATGGCATTTTTTAAAATTTTAAATATTGCATAACTTTGGAAAAAAATTTTGTAATTTTTTTCCTTTGGCAAAACTTTGTTATATGATGAAAGAAAAGTTCTGACCAAAATTCATCCAAATTGAAAGGGTTCGATACCAACCATTGGTCGATTTGAGATGGAATGACCTATATATATACTAAGTATATATATATTTTTTTTGTTAAAAGTCCATGTAATGTACATACAAACTCTTTATCAATTAACACAGTTTTCGATAATAAAATATTAATTTATTTCCTTAACGTCTACTCTAAAAGAGGCGTAACACAAGCGAACACGATACATCCCAGCAAAACCTATTACCAGGTAAAGGGAAATGTAATAAGAAACCAAAAATTGTAACTACTTACACTTTGGTCGCATAACACATTATTTTAACATGGGGGTAAATGGTTGCCTAAGTCGTATCGGTATAGGCTAAAATAAGTGATTACGAAGGAATTACTGAAATAAGTTGTTACTTGTAATATGAAATTCACTAGTTAGCTAAAATAAGTAGATACTTGTATGGAGTGAAATAAGTCGTTACACATTAGTACAAATTTCATTGGTTACAATACGACGTTACCAGTAATGACTTTGTTTAAAAGTACACCGATCCGAGCAATGTAATTAGATTCTAACAGCGGTATTCATAAGCAAAATTTAGGTACTGCATATCAGCTTAATAAGGTTTTCTTATTCATAACACTTTTTACTAAACGACGCAAAAACCCTGCTCATCTCATAAACAATTGGTGTCATTTTGACAACAGCTGTTGCAATTGAGAAAATTCTTATTTATTTAATTTGAACTTTTTTGTCCCGGTTTAAGTTAAATTATTCCCTTCTAAATTTTTTTTTAATTGTTCTATATGTATTTTTTTTTTTTTTCAATTTCAGTGTTGTATAAAGCGTAATATTACGAATATATATTTCTTTTTTCAAAAACAGGGTTGGTAAAATTTTAGTTAGACAGAGGATATCCAAAAGACTTATGAATAGACTCGCGAACATCCAGTGAATAAGCCTAAAATACATTCTAGTTGTGAACTCGTTGTGTGTAGCGCACATCGAGTTCGTAACTAAAACTTATTTTAAAGGCTCCAAATAAGTAGTGATATATCTCCATATCGGTAACTCATTATTTCATACCTCCCACATAAGTATTTATGTATCACAATATTAGTAACGTATTACTTTAGGTTTCTAAGTAAAACCAAGGGTAAAGGAGTACCCATTGCTAGGCAATGCGTGAAAAAGGTCAAACCCATTACCAAGGTTTTGCTGGGATGTTGATATGGCTGTGTACAGGGGGATTTTTTGCTTACTCTCATACGCCAAAAGTAAAGGAACGCACTTTTTATTCAGTCAATATCTTATTCAAAGAATCAATTTTATTTTTGTTGATTTTTGCATAGATTAAATTTTAACAAATACTTTTAACCAAAAATGCTTGCCTTGATTTATAGTTCGCGAATCAAATCATAACTTTATTCGATTTGATATCATTGATTTCGCTTTTAACCGCAACCGCATTAATCGCACTATTTAATCGTAGCCGCAAAAAAATCGTACAGTTATGGTTAAAAAATAATGTTTTCAACGCCTGTTTTCTGCAATTAGATCGGAGTTAAATATTTATTTAGGGCGTGTGCGAACAGGCAGAACTAAACTTAAAATATTTTCGATAAAAAAGTTTGTAACGCAATTTAGATTACATTCGTTTTGAACTAAATTATTTGAAAGCATATTCTAATTGTTCTGTCAAAGGGAAATTTATGTTTTGAAATTTAAAAAATTAAATATATTTTTTTAAATATTTATGTATAAACAATTTTTTTTTTTTTGAAAATTTGTTGGTGTAACAACATCAATTTGTGCGAAAATAAAAAAATTTGCAAATCCTCTTTTTAAAACTAAATTGAATGTCAAAATTGGTTGCCGCATTTTGTAAACCAATTAGCGTACAGGAAAAAGTGAAAAAGGTTCACAGTGATTAAAATTTAGAATTAACAAAAATATTGAAAATAAATTTTCACAATAAATGAAATAACCTAAAGTTTAAGCCAATCTGCAGTTATATACATATTTATGTATATAAGTTTTGACAATTAAAAACTATGAAGACACAAAAACTAGGTAGTTTTTGCTCAGCCTGAATGCAGTATTATTTTACAATAATTTTGGCACTTGGAACTTCGTTTAAATAAATATTTTTTTTTTTTTAACCATTACTTTTAAATTAATTTAAATGATAATTATAATATCGATGGTTAAAAGAATTGACCAAATGTCGTAAGAAGTTCGCAATACTTTTAACTCTATTTCCTAGAGTTTCGAAATATTCAAAAAAAATTTTAATTAAATCGGATTATTTTTTGTCTGGTTATGCTTTAACTAAGGTCTTTGTTTTCTTAAACTTATATAATGAATTTCTTACTAATTTTGAGTGAACTACTAAATTATCTTTTCAAGCTCTGTTACGCGGTAACCTCTATGGAAAGGATTAAAGGCTTTATTAGTGATACATAAACGTATATGTTTATGAAGAATACAATGAAGGAACTCCCAGTTTAAGTGCTAATGTGCTATCGTTGTAAAATAGCATGATTTTTGAAGTTTAATCCATAGAAAGTTGTCCAATCTACGACAAATGTTGTTTTACTACTTAAAATAGCATGAACTGTGAATACCCTCAATGAGTAAAAAAATATAGTAATTTATTAGTGACATGCTCATTAAGGCAAGTAAATTCTTGCTTCATTTTTTTATTCCAAATTTTTCAAAACAAGTTACCGGGGTACTAAAAGTTTTGGTGAGACGAGTGTGTAGGCACAGTCATATAAATAAAGGTGTAAAGATAGCAGAAAAAGCAACTAAAAAATTAGTTAAAAATGATGGTGAATAAAAAACTGGCAAATTAATAGATTTTTTTTTAAATTACTTTTTAAGACTATAGTTTTCAGGGATATTAGGTCCATTCGATTACTGGATAATTTGTACAAATTTGTACAAATTTTTACTGGATGGCGTTCGTTTACATAAATACTCAGTAAACAGAAAGAAAAAAGAGAGAATAAAGTGACAGTTCTATGTTGAGAGTTTCTAAGTCTTCTTTTTCTTGCAAATTTTTACTGGATAAATTTTTGCCAGTAAGAATTTGCAGGCAGAAAAAAAACATATGTTTCGAAAACATATGATTGTTTATGGTAAATAAAAAAAATTATTGTCCAATTATATTATTTTATGGAAATGCAAAGCAGTAAAACTTTCAAAATAAATTATGGAAAAGATAAGAAAACCTTCTAAAATTGTTCTGCTTAAGGTTTAACATCAAAAATTATCTTCTTTCATAGCGACCAGTTAAAATTTATTTGTATATTTGGTGTTGTAATCAGCTGTGTGTACAAACTTGCAAATTGTTGCAAATTTTCTGTTCGCGTACATGTTTGGGAAAATTTTAGTTTGAGAGTAAATCTTGTCTTACTCTCTGAAAGTTTGTACTGAGTAATTCTTACTGGACTTGACTGAGAAAAGTAATCGAATGGACCTATTATAAAATAACTTGTTTTTGTTAGTCTACCAACTATACATGACCCTAAGGGCTCAGTTGGTTTATTTGAATAATAAATAAAATAAGAACATCAAAAATAAAACTGTTAAATTTACAGAATTTTAGTTATATTTAATTAATTGAAAATGACAAATTGTACTGTAAAATCTGCAGCAAATTTTGCTAAATATTAGTAGGCTAAAAATAGCAAAAACCAACTGTCTTATTTAAAATTTTTTTTGTTAATTTTAAGCTAAATTTAGTTGAATGCAAATATCAGTATATCCTTTTAAATTAACAGAAATATTTGCTAAAAAAATTGTATATGCGTTTTCAAAAGGCTCGATTTTTATTTGCATTAAAAAAAAATTAATTTGTTATTTTCTATTAACAAAAATTTGACTCAAATATAATTAAAATTCTTTATATTTAAAATTTTTACTTTTGTTGTTCTTATCTTATCATTTCATTTTTAACTCATTTTTAGTATTTTCAACAAAATTTTTAACAGAATTTTTTTTCTATTAGTGCAGCAAAATACCTTGATCAGTCAGTGGAAAATTTTTATTCGGTACCGGGGTTGGCAATAGATTCATAACTCGTCTTTACTAGCCATGGATCTTTTCGAACATGAAACGAATTACATTACAAGACTACGAGTAATGTTAATAGTGATAACACAGTACAACAAAATAAGAAAATTTTGATGCATCGGGATTGCGACACATGATTTCTAATAGACTTTGGGACGCAGATCACGAATATGGCACAAGAATCTTAAAGTTAGCTATAGTTTTGAAATATTTACAAAACCCTATTTGGAGAAAAATTCAATTTTATAATAAACTTTTTGCAAAAAAATACAAAATTAAAAGTATGAACGCTATTCTTTGCAAAATTTTAACCCTCTAACCGGCAAGCCCGCCTCCAGGCGGGGTATATTAAATTGACCAGAAATGCGCCAAGGGGGTATTTTATAATAAGAAATTATGCTTTTTCAACAGAAAACAAAATTTGTAAAATTTTTTGTGAAGAATTTTTTTGTATACAATGTACGGTTTGGAAGCGAGAAAGTGTCAAAGATAAAATTTCGTAAAATTTCAAAAATTAAATATTTTAAAACAACCAAAAGTTTCAAAAATCTTAAAAACATATTTAAATTGACTAAAACAATTGATAGTGTCCATGAAGTAAGATTGGAGCTTAATCTATTCAAAAAGTTCCTTACTTTGGTCCAAGGACACACAGGATTCCATAAGGATACCTTTAAAGGACATCGCCTTAACTTCAAAACGAATGGACGAATTTTTCTGAAATTTGGTAAAAAGAATATATTTGGTATAGGTAGCAAAGCTTATAAGTTTGAATAATATATATTGAAGTTTTGGTGCGTTTTCGCTCAATTTCGCATTTTTCGAAAAACGAAAATCGCTACAACTTCTTAAGTAACAGCACAAAAAATGTAATTTTTTTATTGTAATTACATCTTGGTAAGAAAAATAATTTGTGCCTAAACCTAGTAATTTTTATGCGCTAGTTTTCGAGATTCACCCTTAAACTATTTTGGCCCATATCGCCTAAAGTAGGCAACAAAAAAAAATTTTGTAGGAGAACTTATTGTTTATTTTTCGTGAGAAACACATGGTATAAATTTCATTGCAAAAAAGCTTAGGCCGGTTAGAGGGTTAATAGGATGAAACAAGCCCTTTAATTTGATATCGCACGTTTATACAGCTGCGATAATATTCCCTATATATGCATTTGAAGTTGAAATTTCTCTTTTTTTTCACGATTTCGTTAATAATTAATCTGCGATGAAAGGAATATCAATTTTTTTAATTTATACCATTAGTACACATCTTATGTTACTTAATTTATAAAAATAAAATTTGCACTTTATATTTTAATTTTAAGTAAAAATGGACTAAAGCTGAAAAAGATTGATTTTTTTAATACCTAAAAATTAAGGAATTTGTGACGAATCTGAAATTAAAAAACTCAGATAAAACCATTGAAATATGTAGCACACATATTTTCTAATCAATTTCAACAAAGTTTTAGATAATTTAAGTGCAAATTCCTAAAAAAAAATAACGATTTTAAAATATGCATGTTCAAAAAAGTACTATAAAACAGCATTTTAAATTTAGTCCGTTTTATTGTTAAACATACGGTTTTGTTCATTTTGTGTATGAAAACCCTACAAAAATATTTATATTTTCAAACATTTTGATTGGCTGAAAATAAATTATCCAATCAGAATGCTCCAAAAATAAACCAAGTCAAAGCATACTGCCACCCAAAATTTTAAATGAAATCGACTTTAACAAAAATATACATTTCTGTAAATTGGCGATAAAATTTGTGTTTCAGATTGAATTTTCGGAAAATGTTGAGGCAAAAGTTGTGATTTTTTTACAAAAAGAATTCAGAGAAATATGAATTTACGTCATGTGTTAAGACTTTGCAAATCCGATTAAGGGATTTTATTTGATTTGCAGGAAAGTGAATTTTTCATTTGCATTGCAATTATATCCTAGTTCCTTCATCTAATCAAAATAAGTTGGTATGGTTCTAAAAGCCCAAAGTCTATACTTTTAAACCATACACTGAGAGAATTACCTTTCATGATATTAATGATATAATTTCATAGAATTTTTTTCGTAATGAAGAATTTCATTATGTATATAGTATTTAATAAATATTATGAAATTTTTTATAACTTTTCTTTCATAAAATTTCATAATTTCATTAAAAAAATTCATTGAATTTCATAAATTAGATCTCCATAAATTTAATGAAAATGTTCTTTATAAAGGGTGTTTTTTTAAGCTAGATAGAACTTTAAATTGTAAAAAGTAACACAAAAAATTAAATTTTGATGAAACATTTTTTTTTTATTTGTTTCAGTATACTCTGACAAATCATCATGAATAGACTCACGCTTGAACAACGCTACGAAATTATCCAAATTTACTTTGAAAATCAGTCGTCGATTCGCGCAACTTATAGACGCAAAATTGTGTTCAGCGATGAGGCGCATTTTTGGCTTAACGGGTTTGTTAATAAGCAAAATTGCCGCATATGGAGTGAGACCAATCCACAAGAGACCCTACAGACTCCATTACATCCAGAAAAATGCACCGTTTGGTGCGGTTTTCACGCTGGTGGCATCATCGGACCTTATTTCTTCAAAAATGAGGCCGGAGCTCGCGTTACGGTCAATGGAGATCGTTACCGCACCATGATCAATGATTTTTTGTTTGAAAATATGGATGACATTGATCCGGAGGAGATGTGGTTTCAACAGGATGGCGCTACGTGCCATACGGCGAACGCAACCATCGACTTATTGAAATCAAAATTTGGCGATAAGTTGATTTCGAGAAATGGACCTGTCAATTGGCCTCCAAGGTCGTGCGATTTGACACCTCTCGATTATTTCCTGTGGGGCTACGTGAAGTCACTGGTTTATGCTGATAAACCAGCAACAATTGATGCCTTGGAGGACAGCATTGTTCGTGTTATTCGTGACATACGGCCAGCAGTGCTCGAAAAAGTGGCCCAAAATTGGACGTCCAGAATGCGCTTCGTCAATAACAGCCGCGGTGCCCATATGCCCGAAATCATTTTCAAATGTTAATGTCACGTATTGATCTTTCCAATAAAAAAAAAATTTTGATTACAATTTAATTTTTTGTGTTATTTTTTACAATTTCAAGTTCTATCGGGCTTAAAAAAACACCCTTTATATATGAAATTCTTCAATAGTACCCAGCAAAATCTTTCATTACCAAATAAGTGGTTATATAATGAAACTAAAATTTTTTACTACTTATAATTCGGCGTCAGTACTAGTTATTTTTGTGAGGCGAAGCCGTTTTTATAAGCAGTCTAGCTTACGCGCGACTACTAATTTATTTATAAAGATAATGTGAATTTGGTAACTACTTATTTTTTAACCACTAGTAAGTACTATACAAATAAATAAGTCGTATTAATTAACAACTTGTAACCACTTATTTTTTAACTGCGTATAAACACACGAATAACTACTTATTTTGGTAACTACTTATTTTATATACTTTTTGTAATGCAGCGGGTAAGCGAGTGCACAAATTTTGTGCGTTTTTCATGCAGCGAATATTGACAACTACTTATAAAAACAACCTTGTCGAACAGAAATAATGAGTTTTGACACCTAATTATAAGTAGTAGACCCTAATTCTACTGCTTATTATTTAGATATTAGTAATGAGCACCCATAACTGAGATTTTCCTGGGTATTTACTTTTTTTAATTTTTTTTATAAAATATCGTCATTTCCTGAGAGATGAATCTTTTTAATTTTAATTTTTTTTTTTAATTAATTTTTTATTATTAATTTTGGACTATGAAATTTTTTTATAAATCATGTTCATTTTTTCGAAACTTTTTTTTATGAAACTTTTTAATTTAATGAATTCTTTCTTAGAAATATTTTGTACATCCGTAAAAAATGCTACGATTTTATTACGCCTCTTGCATTTGCTAAGTACTTTTTATTTATCCACTCCAGCTTAGCAACGACAACAACCAGCTATAATAAATAATAGTAAATGAAATTGCTTCATAGATTTTATGAAGCTCTTCATTGGCTGAATGATTTATTCATTGGACGAGTGGCATATTAATTTTATGAAGGGTTTCATTAATTTTATGAACTTTTCATAAACATTGACTTTAACGAAACCTGTTTCATAGATTCTATGAAAAGTTTCAATGGACGAGTTCCAGTGACAATTTTCATTGAAACTATGAAGAAATTCATTACTGAAGTGATGATAATTCTCTCAGTGTACTAAAAATTATCCGTAGTTTAGTAAGGTATATGAATAAATAAGAAATTTTAACGAAAAAACTGACTTTTTGCTAAAAGTTAAATTTGCGAATATTTCAAATACTAGAGCTAATTTTTAAATTTAGTGTTCACTTTCGTGATATTCATCCTTAAATCTACCAGAATATATATTGCGCATGCCCGATGCATTTTTAGTGTATTTAAAGTTATTTCGTTCTGTTATTTTAAGGTCAACGGTATTTTAAGTTATTTGGTTAGTGCTATTTTAAGGTTAACGATAGAGCTTTTTTGAAATTTTTACAACTTTACCGTCCTTTGTTTTATACATTAAGGTGCGTGTGTGTTAAACCAGCATAAGCCGGCAAATAAAACCGAAAGGCAGTATTTCATCTATGATCTGTTTGAGAAAAAGGAATGAAACATTTAAAGTTTTTCGTTAGGGTATTTTGAGGTTAACGGTATTTTAAATTATTTCGTTAAGGTATTTTAGGGTTAACGGTACATAATTTTGTTAGTGGTGTTTTAAGGTTAGAAAGGGGTTTTAAATCGTTATTAATTGTTAATGAATACATATATCGATACCCTAGATGCAATATTCTATATCTGCAAAAATACAATTGTTCAGGAGAGCAATAAAACTGATTCACATGCTTATAAGATTTTTTTGAATTAATCTGTCTTCTAGAATATTATTTAAAAAAGGCAACTTATTCCTATGTATACATATTTTGAAATTATTTGCGTTATTTACGTCGCTAATGTAGATATAGAGTTCTGAAATAAAATTTTAATATAATTTTATGATAATACTAGCAGATATGTAGTTTTGATAAATATAAAAAATGTGCATTATTAGGAACCAATGGCCCTCTAAATCTATACTTTTTGTGGAAAAAAATATTATGTGCCTTCAAACAGGAACGAACACAGAATTGTTAATCAGGGATGGAAAAGGCTCGCTCGTTTGGTTTTTGAAATTAATAATCCAAGGACTATAATACCCATATCTTATTCCAAAAAATAATGGTTAGTTTGTAAAAAAATTGCGAAAAATATTTTCAAAAAACGAAAAAGTTTGCATCATTATATTTGTTTGCAGAATGTTAATCGCTGATTAAGTTTCTTAATTCATTTTCTCCGGCACAAATCCTTTTTTCCCACTCCGCCATTATTTGGAATTTTTTCATTACGGTGTATTTTAATCCATAATCCAAGACTATAATATTAATATCTTGGTGGTTAGTTTGGAAAAAAATGCGAAAAAATTTTGCGAAAAGGAAAATTTTACTGCAATATATTCGTTTGCAGAATGTCAATCGCTGATTAACTCTTTTAAGTCATTTTCTGCCCTTTTTCGCATTCCGCCGTTATTTAGAAATTTTTTAAGTGCGATTTCTTAAAAATTATAATCTAGGGACTATAATACCCATATCATACAATAACGTTTGGTGGTTAATTGCAAACAAAATCTCGAAAAAAATTGCAAAAAGGAAATTTTCTGCATTAATATATTTGTCTACAGAATGTAAATCGCTGATTGAGTTTTTTAATTAAATTTTTGTACCATAAAGACTTTTTTTCGCGTTCCGCTATTTGCAAATTTTTAAGTGCGGTTTTTTAAATTTATAATCTAGGCATTATAATACACATTTTATAAAACAAAGTTTGATGGATAGTTGCAAAAAAAAATCGCAAAAAATAAAATTTGCAAAAAGCAAAATATATTTGCAGAATGTAAATCCCTGAATAATTTTTTTAATTCATTTTTGTCCCATAAAGCCTTTTTTCACCTTTCCGCGATTATTTTGCAATTTTTTAAGTGTGGTTTTTATAAATTTATAATCCTGGGACTATAATACCTATTTCTACACCAAAGTTTGGTCCTTAGTTTGCTAACAAAAAATCGCGAAAAATTTTGCAAAAGGAACATTTTTGCAGCATTATATTCGTTTGCAGAATGTTAATCGCCGATTGAGTTTTTAAATTATTTTTTTCTACCATAAAGGCATTTTTAGCGTTCCGCTATTATTTTGCAATTTTTTAAGTGCTGTTTTTTTTTTATTTATTATCTAGGGACTATAATGCACATCTCCTAAAAGAAAGTTTGGTGCTTAGATGTAAAAAACTTTGCGAAAAAAACTTTTGTATGTACCACAAAAAAAAATTTATATATGTGACGCGCAAAATAGAAAGGGACCTAAGGATAGAAAGGGATCTAAGGTCAGGAGAGCATGGGATCGGTCTCATTTGATGCTCAGATGTTGTCCACAAAAAAAAATTTTTTTGATTTTTTTACCCTTAGGTCCCTTTCTCTATGCGCTGTCACATATACCTTATACAATTCAAATAATTTAAATTTATATGCAGATATAGACTTCTGTATTTGAGAATTAATTTGTTTGTAGATATGGGAAAATATAAAATGTTCAAAAACGTGACAGGGAATGGATATTTTGCTTCCAAATTGATATTATAGATGGATATAATATCAACAATGATTTTGCCATCAAAAACTCATTTTGGCCAAAATTGCAGATATAGAGTATTGAATATAGTGTCTGGATATATAAACAGTTATATTTATTATTTTACATCCAGCAGACAAGCCAAATGGCTTTGCGGGCCTAGAATTAAAGAACATATTTGAAGTCAATAAATATTTTAGAGTTAGTGTTTGAAACTTTCCGGCTGTAGTAAAAGATGTAAATTGTAGTAAGTAATCATCAAAAACACAATAAGCTTGTTCGTTTACTTACTAAAAGTTACTACTTTTACTGCAGCTGAAAAAATTCAATACAAAACGTCAACAAAACTTTCCAATTGTACTAAAAATAGTAAGAATTTCGAGTAAACGAAAACGATGAATAGTTTAATGCCAAGTACTGCCTGTTTAAACAATTTATGGCCTGCCTTCTTACTCTGTCGCCAGATTTTACGGGGGGTTTCTGCAAGACATTCGTCGTTAGGCGAATGAATGACTACATGTATTTTGTTTTTACATTGCGTTTATTTATTGTATTTTCGTTCGTGTGACAGAAAACGTCATCTGGAAACACCACCTTAAACATTTTTAGATTGGCTAATGCAAAACGTAATAAAGTACGTTTTCTATCATTAGCATATAATGACTAGAGCTTTTATTATTTAATAACGTCATTATATTGTGAAATCGTTTTTTATTTCAATCGACTGTATGACTATTGCTTCTACCTTTTAAATCAAGCATTAGCATGTGAAATTATTCACTTAATTGTTTTTTTTTCGTATTTCACGATCAGCTGCACAGTTTGTTCACTTTTATTTTTCATTCTTTTCAAATGTGACATACAGACCCACTATCTAGCAACCACTTTTTTTAATGTGGTTGTGTTTTTTTCTCTCCATATTCCATAAAAACCAATTTCAATGTTAAGTGCAATGTGAGTGTTTTTTCCTTATTGAGTAGAAGTTGGTAGTAGCAAACGTGGTAGTATTTACATGGATAGCAGAGCTTCGAAGATTTAAATCACTTAAATTAATTTTTAATTCTGAATTGAAATTTAACGAATTAAATCCAAAATTAACTGATTTAATTGTAATCATTCATTTAATTTTTTTTTTCAATGTGAATTAAATTGTTTGACTTAACCGTTCAGTGATTTAAAAAAAAAAATCTATCCAGTGATTAAAAAAAGGAAATTACCGTTCAATGATAAAATCAAATCATGGATGGTATCCGAAACGAATTATTGTTAGGGTAACGTTGTAAAATAGCATTTTTGAAGTTTAACCCAAAGAAAGTTGTCAAATTTACGATAAATGATAATTTACTACTTAAAATTTAATTTATGTAAAATAATAACCACTGCAATTAAAAAGAGCAGAGAATTAAAAATATTTTTCATTTATTTCGTTATCGGTATTTTAAGGATAACGGTATTTTAGTTATTTCGGTAACGGTATTTTAAGAGTAACGGTAGTCAGTTGACAGGGTTTTGAATCGAAAACTGCATTTTAGCGGTATTGCCTGCCAACCCTGATTCAAATTTTATTGCTCATTCATTCAAAACATCATACCGGATCCCAATTTTACAAAAAAGCGTTAGCGTACTCCACAATAGGGTAAATGAGAGAGTAATATTCTTCTTCTTGCACAAAAAAGCCCAGTGCCCAGATTCTACAAGACGATATACGATTATCGTTCACTTTTAGAAGTATAATATCTAATACTGAATTTAGACTGAACAAAAAGTACCTAGTTTTTGTAAAAAACTAGTTTTGCTTGTTTTTTATATATGCGTTTTGAAAATTAAAAACTAGCAAGGGCCAGAAACTAGATAGTGTTTTCTCAGTCTAAATGCAGTATAACATATTATACAAAACTTTTAATACATTAGGGGTTTTCATATAAACTCGTATTCTACTCGTAAACGATGTAAACCTGGTATGTTTATGAGTTTAATGTCAAACTCCATACATAAAAAATATGGTTTGTATTTATACAAGGTTTACAAAGAATTTACGATTTATATGAAAACCCCTATTGTAACAAATTTGGTAAAAGACAGCAATTTTGCACCATTCAAGATTTTTCTAACCAATATCTATCTTTAAAATGTTAAAAATTTAACTTCGAAAAGTGGACGATAATCGTGAGTTTTTTTATCAGACTTCTTTTTCATGTAAATTTGGGTAAATTGTTTTTATAGAATTTGAACCAATGACCTAGTTCACAACTCCACTCACAAAATTTTGTCAAAAATCTACTGAAAATGACAGTTAAAAAAAGGTATATGCAGTTAAAAAGGCAACAAAGGTATTTATTTACCTTTAAAAAAAAACTAAAACTTTTGTTTTTTAATTTTATTTTTATTTTATTTTATCGGGATATACATTAATTGTATCAAAGGAATTAAATATGCTAAAAATCCCAAACGTATTTAACAAATTTATTTTTATTTGTTATTTTTAACTGTTGAAAAATAACTAACAAATGCATTAAAAATAACTACCAATGTCGTAAAATTAACTGTTAAATTTTTACTACAAAAATTTCAAATCAACTGACAAAATCGGTAAAAACTACTGTTTGTATATTTTATAAAAAAATAATTTTTTTTCTTTCGAATAAAAAAATGTTTGTTATTACTTCAGCCTATTTAAAATTCGAAGTAAAAATTCCAATCCGTTCTCCAGTTATTATGCTTTTATGCATTGGAGATACAATACAAGTTTCTGATTTTTATTTGCAAACTAGAAATATATCAATAATAACAAATATAAAATAAACTGACATGTAGTAACTGTCAAACTTTTTTGAGTGTATATACCTTAACCCATATTCTCCTGAATTCAGAAATAAATGTGTTGAAAACTTACATGATTTACTAATGAGGACCCTGGAAACACAAAACTGAAGTTGAAATTATTTTGTCGTATCTGGAATTATGTATTGCATGTCGTCATATGACAACGCTAGGAGAATATGTGTACAATTGTTACAAAAAAAATACAAAAAATTGTTAAGAATTAAAGGAATATTTATTAAAACCAACATTATTCCATTAAAGGTATAGAAAATTAGCATTATTTTCAAAATAAATTAAAATATACTTTAATTTCTAAAAAAACCAACATTATTTCATTGAATAGAGATTAAAAATTATAAATTTGGTAAGTGGAATATATATAAAGAAGATCCAGCATCCCATTTGGAATATTCTGCCCGAACTGTCGATTTGATATCGACGCCTGGATCTACACTCATAAAAAAAAGTCTGTACAAATAGGTCAAAATTGTGCTGGCGCTAATACATGTACTATTTCCTGTTATTTTAGCAGACTTTTTTAGAGATAACAGAAAAGTTAGTTCAATTTAATCAGAACGCGTTTAACAGACTTTGTACTAACTTCTTTTTATAAGTGTACACTCAGGGAATTATGTAGGTAAAATCAACTGCAAATGACAGTTAAAATAACTGCATTTGCACTTAAAAAGGTGTAGACTACATTTGCAGTTAAATTAACTGCAATATGAAGTAATTTTTAACTGTTAAAAATCAACTGACAAATGTAGTAAAAACAACTACAAATGCAACTGAAACAACATACATGCAAATTATTGTAAAACTGTACAAACAACTTGCAAATGTAGTTAAAAAAACATAAATAAAAAATTTTTTTTAATTATTAATTTAATAAAAAAAACAAATTTATGTAAACACTATTAACTTAATTTTATTCTATAATAAATTTAAAATTGAGAAATCAAAATTTACACTTAATGTCACTTTTTTTTCACTATTAAGATATTGTTGTACATGTCCGTCTGTGAGGGATGAAATATGCTGTTGTTTGGCTTCCTTTTTTTTCTCCAGGTAGAAAGGGATGAGAATATAAAAGAACTGAAAGAAAATAAATACAATATTTTTTTAACATTCCCCGTAAATAAATTTATATTATAAAACTTGCCTTATTATTTTAGTAATTTAATAAAAAATATATAACCTTTTCCGTATTACGCGTGCTCACTCTTTGGCGTTGTTTTATGACTAAGACGAGAAAACATGTTATACTCATATTCTTTCACTAGAAATTTCTAAACAAGTGATTCATACACATACTTCTGTTTGCTTCGTGTGTGTGCATACACACTTGAAAATTTAAGTATTTGTAAATAAAATTCAAAATAACTGCATAAAATAAATGTTACTACAATGTAGTAATTTTTGTAGTTTGTTTAAAAAAATAACTGTCAAAAACATTGAAAAATTTTGTTCTAAGTAAATTAACTACAATTGTAGTTAAAATAACTACAACCGCATTACTACATAAATAACTGTCATGTAGTAACTGCAGAACTTTTCTGAGTGTATCTACTACGGGAAGTTTTAGGCAATTTACCTACCGATCTTGGTAGTTTCGATTCTGAGGTGAGTTACGAAGCTCCAAACCTTGTCAAAGGCAGCCCAAAATGTCTATATGTATTAAAAATAAATACAAATAAAAATTTTGTTCACATATTATCCTAGCGTCGTCATATGCGACACCCAAATTCATTAATTTAAAAATTTTTTCCAAATTGCGATGAGGTCATTGTATTTTTACCAATATGGAGAAAATTTAGTTGGCTTTGAGAAAAACCAAACATGAAAAATAAATTAATGTAATAAATTTCGATTTTTTCCTTCTTGAAAGAAATCATCATTTTTGCAGTCTTTGAATTTTCGTGATTTTTGTGCATTCACAATGACCAGAAACAACAACCAAAGTGGATAAAATAAATACATTGAATATTTGACATTTTTTGTTTAAAAAATCTTAACAGATCTCCATGTTAAAAGTAACGGAATTATGCACATTTAAAAAGAGGCCTTTTGATGTCGTCATATGACGTCGCTACACTCAGGGAATTATGTAGGTAAAATCAACTGCAAATGACAGTTAAAATAACTGCATTTGCACTTAAAAAGGTGTAGACTACAGTTGCAGTTAAATTAACTGCAATATGAAGTAATTTTTAGCTGTTAAAAATCAACTGACAAATGTAGTAAAAACAACTACTAATGCAATTGAAACAACATACATGCAAATTATTGTAAAACTGTACAAACAACTTGCAAATGTAGTTAAAAAAACATAAATAAAATTTTTTTTAAATATTAATTTAATAAAAAAAACAAATTTATGTAAACACTATTAACTTAATTTTATTCTATAATAAATTTAAAATTGAGAAATCAAAATTTACACTTAATGTCACTTTTTTTTCACTATTAAGATATTGTTGTACATGTCCGTCTGTGAGGGATGAAATATGCTGTTGTTTGGCTTCCTTTTTTTTCTCCAGGTAGAAAGGGATGAGAATATAAAAGAACTGAAAGAAAATAAATACAATATTTTTTTAACATTCCCCGTAAATAAATTTATATTATAAAACTTACCTTATTATTTTAGTAAATTAATAAAAAAATATATAACCTTTTCCGTATTACGCGTGCTCACTCTTTGGCGTTGTTTTATGACTAAGACGAGAAAACATGTTATACTCATATTCTTTCACTAGAAATTTCTAAACAAGTGATTCATACACATACTTCTGTTTGCTTCGTGTGTGTGCATACACACTTGAAAATTTAAGTATTTGTAAATAAAATTCAAAATAACTGCATAAAATAAATGTTACTACACTGTAGTAATTTTTGTAGTTTGTTTAAAAAAATAACTGTCAAAAACATTGAAAAATTTTGTTCTAAGTAAATTAACTACAATTGTAGTTAAAATAACTACAACCGCATTACTACATAAACAACTGTCATGTAGTAACTGCAGAACTTTTCTGAGTGTAGGATAAAATAAGTTATAATCTCAAAACCACTAATTTGGACATAATTGTGCGCTAATGACACAGATATAAACCACTGCTCAAAATTATATCGCACTTGGGTTTGTAATTTGAAAATACAGATACTTATTTCCCTATACTTGAAGAAAAAAATTTGCTGTAAGGCTACCTAAGCTCCAAAGGAGTGGTTCAAAATTATAGCGCACTTAGACAGAATATGAAAAATGTTAGCCACTTTTTACCTAAACTTTCACAAATTTGTGTTTAAATTTTGAGAAAATACCAGTCTGTTCTTAATTTCCAAATAGAAAAATAAACTTTTTTGCAAAATTAAATATTTTAAAAAATTGTGTAAACTAATTTTTATTAATTTGGTATTAGATCATCTTCACTGTTCGTATACTAGATTTATTTTTGAATTTCTGATGAAAAATTGTGATATATCTGGCGTAAAATATGGGATTTAAGCAATTAAGAAGCAATTAAAAAATAATGCAAATAAATTTAAACAAGTAAATATTTTAGTGGAAAATTGGTTATTTTACAATCTTTTTCAGAAAAAATCACTTATAAGTATTTTCTGCACAATAGATAAGAGATTTGTTTTTAAAATTGTTACAATGATATTCGACATAGGAGGAAAAGACATAAATGTAGAGTTGAGCGCCTAAATATAGGGCTTGAATATGAATTTCGGATGATATTATAATTGCATTTCAGTTTTTTTAATAAAAGTGGAATATCAAAGATTAATTTGTACCCAATTCTCAATATTTTTGTACTATTTTAGATGATGATTTTGAATAAAATATGACTATAGTAATCCGAAGCCATAACTTCTTAACTATGAAATCTCATAATTTAAGGCCGATACATAACCTATATTTCTGAAATTTAAAAATAAATCTAGTACAGTGGAGACCATCTAATATCAAATTAATTAAAATGAGTTTTTCTATTTGAAAATTGAGAACAGTTTAATATTTTCCCAAAATTGAAACAAAAATTTGTGAATATTACAGTAAAAAGTAACTGGCGTTTTAAAAAACAAGCTTAGTAATAAATTTAAATCAAAATACTGCGCAATAATATACAGTCTTTCTTTAATATCCTATGTAAGTGCGCTATAATTACTGCCAATTTTTTTCTTCAAAGTTAGAGAAACAAGGAAGTTTATATATTTTTAAATTGCCAATACAATTGTGTTTATAACCTCAAAAAATTATAATTTTCTATTGAACCGTTGGCGATATATTCTAGCACCAGGTTACTGTTAGAAAGTGCACTATAATATTGAGCAGTGCTTTATATTCAGTAATGATTTTCTACACTGGGTACTAAATAAATTATTAAGGGATGGGTGAAGAATGTTTAACACAAAAAAGGTGGTTTACAGTTGAAATGAAACTTGTTTTAGTAAACATTAGAAAAATAATTAGTTACTAATTTTTTGGTATATGCAAGGTAATGAGTAGGGCAAGGAATTCTAGGCAAATTCATGTATTTTCTGGCAAGTCCCAAAATAATGTGGAATAAATATTTATGCGAAACATCAAATTTAGAACAAAATGGCATCAATTTTTATTTGCATATTTTGGCAAAAAATTCATGTTTTTGTATATAGTGACGTCAAAAGCATATTTAATACATTTTTAATGCACATTTCTCATTTTAGTATGTATATTTTTTTTTAATTTGTTAAATAATATAAAAAATTGATACATTGCCTTTTTTATTCAAAAAACTACTTAGTAGTTCCCACTAGGTTTTGCTTCACGGACCCCTTGAGACATTTCTACTAGCTCACAGACCCTTAAACCAGTGGTCTGCGACATGTACTTTATAAATTATGGGGCAAAATTATAAAAGCACCTGCTTATTTTAAATTATGGCAAATTTTAAGCAGGAATAAGGAATAAATAATTTAAAAATTATAAAAAAATCGATGGAAATACAATTAAAGTTCTCGCAGTAACAAAGCAAAATGTTCAAAATCGTTATATATTTTTCAAACAAAAATATTTTAGTGTAAACATGAGTCATTTACCCCAAATTTTATTTTCTTATTACCTTTTTTAAATTCTAACGATAGGTTTCATACTGCAGGGTTAACTTAATTATTAAACAAAAGAAAATATCAGAAAATTGTACACAAAACAACAAGAAATTTTTGGATTAACTATTAGTTAACTTTTAAACCTTCAGTATGAGACCCAGCGTAAATATTATTTTTTCGAACTTTGTCAAATTGGTCTAGGGCAAGTGAAAAAATGTCCATGTAGCAACCTTTTCTAATTAAACCGTGCACGCAAAAAATAAAAAGTGAATAATTGCCAAAGCATTTAAAATTACTTGACATATGCAATTGTATTGTATTATACACTTTTTTAACTGCAATTGCAGTTAATTTTACCGACATATTTCTCTGTGTCTATTTGCAAAACTTACATAGACTTTTATGTTTTATAAAAAAAATTTAATTTTTAAATAATTATTTTTACACTGAACAAAAAATAGCGGTGAAATCAACTAAAATCCATGAATGAGTGATCACTATACAACCAACAAAACCTATCGTCAATATAACATATTGTTTAGTAAATTTACATTTTGACGTTTGACTATTTGATGTGGTGTTATTTTGACAAAATATTGTCAAATATATTAACAAAAATTAGTTACGCCAACAGTTATATTTCATCAAATAGAATAACTATTTTGTGGTTTTAGCAACACATTTTATTCAATTCAACAATGCGTTTTGTTCAATTAATTCATATTTTATCGATTGATTAATATTTTTTAGATTTCCATTTTATTATTTATTATATTTTATCAATATAAGGTCTAAACAAAATTAAGTAATTTGATAAAATATAAAAATAATGAAATATAAAATTGAAATAATAATAATTATGTACACACTCAAAATTCAATTCTTTAAACACATGAAACACAAGTCCAAAAACATAAATTTATTTAATATTTTTAATAATTAAAATACATTTTATATTGAATACATTTTATATTAAATTTTACAATTCACATACTACTCGTAACTATAAAATTACATAAATTTATATTAATTCAAATTAATTAATATTCACTGAACAAGTCACTAAATTTAATTTCTTAATTTATTAATATTTCCAACTATTACACGCTTACATGAGGAATGACGCGAGAAAACTAACCCCACTAAATTTTTTTCTACAGATTTAATACGTTTTATCAAATTGAAGAACAATTTTATTAAAATAACTTTACTGACTGTTCAACAAAATTTTTTATACTTAACAAATACAATTTTGTTAACTATTTGACAAAAAATTTTCAAAACAACGATTGCTTCGTAGAGTATTTTTGCTTACAATAAGTATGTGCATTTAAAAAACAAAACAGTTGATTTGAAAAAAACATATATTAATTTGAATAAAAAAGATATTGCTTAAACAATTTGTTTCATCAAAAAGTAATAAAATATTTATGTTGATTTCACTTACTACTTTTGGTTCAGTGTAGCGCATATTTGTTATGTTTTTAATGCATATTTGTGCTTTTAAGCCGCATTTTTAGATTTTTAAGTGCATGAAATTCCTTGCCCTAGTAATGAGAAATAAAAATTCCTATCTATGTACATATTTATACGAATATAAGGTAGATGGAAAATTTTTTATTTTGTTCCAAGGTTACCGGGTGTATAAATGCGACATAAATAAGCATATAAACAATAAGGGGACTCACGATGGGTATTGCAAACGATGCAAACGTTGCAAATGATTGTAAAAAAAACAACGATTGCATCAACACAACAACAAAATGTATGTAATTGCAATTTGCTTTATTTTTCTTCATTTGCAATAAAAAAACCTTTAGCAAAAATCACTGCATATAAGCTAAGTTGCAAATAAAACAAAACATCTGTTTTTAACATATCAGCAGCCATATTATGATTTATAAAATAAGAAATTAAATAAAAAAATTGGTTGTGATTTTTTATTAACATAAAATTTTTTTTTATTTATTATTTTATTATTATTTTTATGATTCACAAATTTTCTCAAAAATACGATTTATTTTTACTTTTGACGTAAACAAAATCACTGTTGCCAATTTAGCTATTTTCTTGTCAAATCTAGCGATATTTTACCATTTTCAGCTATTTTCTAGTGATTTTTTAGTTTGATTTAGCGATATTTTTAGGAAAAAAAGTTAGCAGCAGTGAACAAAATAGCTCATAAAGCAAATATGCAATTGATCTTAAAAAAGACGCTCACGATATGTTACAATTGCATAGCAAATTAGCAAATTGTAAATATGCACATGTACCATCGTGAATACCCAGTTGCTGGCTAGCAATAAGGTCGGCATATTCGACTTGGTTTTCAAATGGAAATTCCCTTGATATTTTTGTAATGCGACAAGGGAATACACTCAAAAATTACAATAACGCGGATGTAATCGTTTTCTCTTAGGTCTTCGAACGTGGCGTATTTTATCTGAATTTAACAGGTTAAATTTAGACTCGTCGGTGAATAAAACTATTTTCCATTTCCCCACAGTACAATTTGCGTGAGCTTTTGAAAAATCCAACCTTAAATTTTATAACGAATACGCTGCAAAATAATTTAGGCAAACCTCTTTTTTAAATGTTTCTTTATCAGTATAGGTTTCTTAGACGGCATGAAGCTTCTCAAATTATTTTCCAATGATCGTTTTCTCACACTGCTCGAACTAATATTGAGATTAAGCCACTCACAACATCTTTGGAAGAAATAAAGAGTTTTTTTCTTAATTAATCGGAAAATTTTCAATCTGTTCGATGTGAAGTTTTTCGAGGTTGCCCTCTGGCATTGGCTTTCTCTACTATTCCAGTAGATTTGTACTTTTTAATTAGTAGCGAAACTATTAATTTGTTAATGCTTAATTTGTTAGCTTAGAGACTTTCGATTGACCCTTGTTAAATAATTCAACAATTTTGAGCTTAAAATCAATTCCCTAACGTGTACGTGCCATAGCTCAACTTCTGAGTAATTGATTCTAAATCTACAGAAACAAAAAAAATTTAAATTTTCTTTGTCAAACTTAACGGGAATTAAATAAATGTTTCAAAATTTTTGTTTATTTGTTGCAAAAAAATACAACAAAATAGTTTCTTAAGTTTCGAACAATAATATATGGAGTCAATTTCGATTTTGTTTTCTTTTTTACTGGCAAGGAAATGGAATTAAATTTTTCTTGTTATTAGCTGTGTTTTCGACTTAACTATATCCGTTAACTCATGAAAAAACTCAGAGTGCATAAAAACGCGATTCAGACGAAAACTAACACATTACTTTTTGTATGCACGTTAACTTTCAACACGGATAATTATCAACGTTGAAAACTCAACGTTTATACATTTTCACATTTAACTTAACTTATTCACGCTACGTCCTAAAAACTTTTGCTAACGTACGTTCGATTATTACGGAAAAATTGTAAACATAACCTGTTTAAAATTTTTTTATACTACAATCGGTTTATCGTAGGTTTGCTTTAAATACTTAACGTTGATAGGCATAGGACAAAATACAGCTATTATTAGCATATAGGCACATAACATAATAAAAATTAAAAGTGCTATTTTGTATAAATCAATTTAAAAAGAATATATAAGACTTTCATTACTTTATTAGAAGAAGTTGCTTAGGTTTCGAACAATACTGTACATATTTTTGTAATCGAAAGAAAAAAAATTATTTTTTTTATTAAAATATACTTTTATGAACAAAAAGAATTGACTGTAAAAAACAGTAGTTTTTACCGTTTTCGTCAGTTATTTTGAAATTTTTGTAGTAAAAATTTATCAGTTAATTTTATGACATTGATAGTTATTTTTAACGCATTTGTTAGTTAGAAAATTTTCAACAGTTAAAAATAACAAAAGTTTTAGTTATTTTAAAGGTAAATACCTTTGTCGCCTTTTTAACTGCATATACCTTTGTTTTAACCGTCATTTTCAGTATATTCTACTGACAAACTTTTGTGAGTGGCAGCGAATACCGCTAAAATATCGTTATCGATTCTAAACCATTTCAATTGACTACCGTTAACCTTAAAATACCGATGCCGAAATAAATGAAATATCGATACCCTTAAAATAGCGTTGCCGAAATAAATGAAATAATGTTACCCTAAAAATACCATTACCGTTATTTTTAATTATCTGCTCTAAGTAATTGCACGTTGGCATTGAGTATTTTACATAAATTAATCTGGGGCCAGATTACCGCAGTCGTTAGCGTTCGAAATTGTTAAAAAAAATCACGTTTTGAAGTGCAAATAAAAGAACACGAATAACTATTTCTACAACTTTAACTCATATTTGTAATAAAGGAACACTCAGGGAATTATGTAGGTAAAATCAACTGCAAATGACAGTTAAAATAACTGCATTTGCACTTAAAAAGGTGTAGACTACATTTGCAGTTAAATTAACTGCAATATGAAGTTATTTTTAACTGTTAAAAATCAACTGACAAATGAAGTAAAAACAACTACAAATGCAATTGTGGGCGCTGTGGTGTAATGGTTAGCGCGTTGGACTGGCAACATCAATTTATGAAAAATAATAATATGTATGAGTTTTTTCTATCCCTCATACATATCGCAGCGTCCTCCTTCGGTGTTCCCATAGCACTTAACCCCACCGAAGTAAAATAATATAACAGGGCTATGAACTAAAAAACTTCAACAAAGTTCGCCAACTCACCATCAGATGGCGCGCAACAACTGTTCTAAAATAGCGTTGCCGAAATAAATGAAATAATGTTACCCTAAAAATACCATTACCGTTATTTTTAATTATCTGCTCTAAGCAGAGCTTTGAAGAATTAATTCCTTAATTCAATTTTTCAATTCTGAATTAAAAATTCGATGAATTAATTCACTAAGCAATATATATTGAATGGAATTAATTCATATTTGCTTTCGATCGATTTATTTTGTTACGAATTAATTCAATTGCAATAGTTCTTTTTATTAAATCAAATGAATTAATTCACTGGTGAATTAATTCCTTATTGAATTAATTCACTACTGAATTCGTTCAATTTCATTTTCGTTCAGTGAATTAAAAAAAATAAAATTACGTTCAGTGAATTAAAAAAAAATAAAATTACGTTCAGTGAATTAAAAAAAAAATAATAAGTTCACTGAATTGAAAAAAAAATAAAATAAGTTCACTGAATTGAAAAAAAATAAAATAAGTTCACTGAATTCAAAGCCTGTTTTCTGCCGTTCAGTAGAAGAAAACAATAATCTACAAATAAATTTTTTAAATAAGCAATTTTACAGCGGGTGCTAGTAAAAATAAACAAAATAGAAACCGGATGCTGTTTATCAACCTACATGATTCAAAAATAAATCCTTTTACTATTAAAAATAAAAACTTTACAGATATAGATAAATTTGGAAAAAAATATAACTATTAATTTTTCAAACTAGTTATATAGTTATATTTTTTTTCCAAATTTATCTATATCTGTAAAGTTTATATTTTTAATAGTAAAAGGCTTTATTTTTGAATCATGTAGGTTGGTAAACAGCATCCGGTTTCTAATTTGTTAATTTTTACTAGCACACGCTGTAAAATTGCTTATTTAAAAATTTTATTTGTACATTATTGTTTTCTTCTACTGAACGGCAGAAAACAGGCTTTGAATTCAGTGAACTTATTTTATTTTTTTTCAATTCAGTGAACTTATTTTATTTTTTTTCAATTCAGTGAACTTATTATTTTTTTTTTTAATTCACTGAACGTAATTTTATTTTTTTTAATTCACTGAACGAAAATGAAATTGAACGAATTCAGTAGTGAATTAATTCAGTAAGGAATTAATTCACTTTTTTCCGTTCGATTTATAAAATTGAACGCGTTCACCGGTGAATTAATTCATTTGATTTAATAAAAAGAACTATTGCAATTGAATTAATTCTTTGAATTTGTTGTTTGATGAACGCATTCAGTTGAACGAATTCAGTGAATTACTTAAGAAAAGGAATTCATTCAATTGTAGAGAAAATTGAATTCGATTGGTAGTGAATTCATTCAAAAAGGAATTAATTCTTCAAAGCTCTGGCTCTAAGTAATTGCACGTTGGCATTGAGTATTTTACATAAATTAATCTGGGGCCAGATTACCGCAGTCGTTAGCGTTCGAAATTGTTAAAAAAATCACGTTTTAAAGTGCAAATAAAAGAACACGAATAACTATTTCTACAACTTTAACTCATATTTGTAATAAAGGAACACTCAGGGAATTATGTAGGTAAAATCAACTGCAAATAACAGTTAAAATAACTGCATTTGCACTTAAAAAGGTGTAGACTACATTTGCAGTTAAATTAACTGCAATATGAAGTTATTTTTAACTGTTAAAAATCAACTGACAAATGAAGTAAAAACAACTACAAATGCAATTGTGGGCGCTGTGGTGTAATGGTTAGCGCGTTGGACTGGCAACATCAATTTATGAAAAATAATAATATGTATGAGTTTTTTCTATCCCTCATACATATCGCAGCGTCCTCCTTCGGTGTTCCCATAGCACTTAACCCCACCGAAGTAAAATAATATAACAGGGCTATGAACTAAAAAGCTTCAACAAAGTTCGCCAACTCACCATCAGATGGCGCGCAACAACTGTTCTAAAATTCAACATCTCGCGCAATTACAGTGTTGCCATATTTGAAGCCCTTCATCTTTCACTACCTTTCACTTCTTCTCTATCCCCTTTCCAAAGGAAGCAATACGTTAATTGATAGGAAGAATTTCCTGAGTGTTGCTTCACTTAAAAAAAAAAAAAAAAAAAAAATTGAAACAACATACATGCAAATTATTGTAAAACTGTACAAACAACTGCAAATGTAGTTAAAAAAAATAAATAAAAATTATTTTAAAAATTATTAATTTAATAAAAAACAAATTTATGTAAACACTCCTAACTTAATTTTATTCTATTTAAAATTGAGAAATCAAAATTTACACTAATGTCACTTTTATTTTTCACTAGTAAGATATTGTTGTAGATGTCCGTCTGTGAGGGATGAAATATGGCGTTGTTTGGCTTCCTTTTTTTCTCCAGGTAGAAAGAGATGAGAATATAAAAGAACTGAAAGAAAATAAATACAATAATTTTTAATAATCCCGTAAATAAATTTATATTATAAAACTTACCTTATTATTTTAATAACTTAATAAAAAATATATAAACTTTTCCGTATTACGCGTCCTCACTCTTTGGCGTTGTTTTATGACTAAGACAAGAGAAAACATGTTCTACTCATATTCTTTCACTAGAAATTTCTAAACAAGCGCGTCATACACATGCTCCTGATTGCTTCGTGTGTGTGCACACACCAAAGGTTTAAAAGGCTTAATTCTTTCATTCACTTTTTAAAAATGAATGAAATTTGGGTTAAATTTCATTCCCTAATAGCATTCTTATGGAATTAATTCGATAGCTTAATTCCCTATAGCTTAAAATTATATGAACTCATTCTATTTTGATTGAATTCTAACTGAATGAAACCCAATTTACCTGAATTCATTTAATAAAAAAGTGAATGAAAAATTAATTGTTTTCATTCACTTAATCAAATGAAAAATTTTAATTTGTATGTAATTGCTGAAATATTAGCATAATACAATGAAAAATGTTTAAAATTCATCTAACAGAAATAAATAGTATCGTATGCTTTGTTTCAGCTTGTATGCTTTGGTTTTGATTATATGTTAGTTTCAAACTACACTGCACTAAGTGAATGGTAATAAAATTTTTTTCATTCAATTAGTAAAATGGTGAATGAACATGCGATTTGAATGATTCAAGTTAGGAATTCATTCAATTCATATTAAAGCTTTGGGAATGAAGCTTATGAATGAATTCTTTACGAATGGTTTAAGGGAATGGTACATGAATCTTTTTAAAATCTGAATTTAATTTTTAGTGAATTAAGCTTAAATTGAATTAAGTTTTTCGAAGCTCTGGCACACACACTTGAAAATATAAGTATTTGTAAAAAAAATTCAAAATAACTGCATAAAATAAATGTTACTACAATGTGGTAGTTTTTGTAGTTAGTTTGAAAAAATAACTGTCAAAAACATTGAAATATTTTGCTCTAAGTAAATTAACTACAATTGTAGTTAAAATAACTACAACCGCATTACTACACAAATAACTGTCATGTAGTAACTGCAGAACTTTTCTGAGTGAACGAAATGCTTCACCTCCTTTTATTCCTATTAATGTTTTAAGTCATTAAATTTATTTGCCTGATTGATTTGTTGTTTTTATTGTGGTTAGGTTTTAGCAAAAAAAAAAAATTGCGGTTTGCATAGAAATAACTGACTACCGTTATCCTTGAAATACCGTTACCGAAATACCTTTACGCAAATAACTGCAAAACCGTTAACCTTAAAATACCTATACCGAAATAAATGAAATATCAGTTACCGAAATTAATCTAAAATAGCGTTACCCTTACTGATAACATCATCGTTTCGGTTACCATCCAGTACCGGTGTTCTGTAACTATGTGAGAAGTTTCTCACATAAAAATTGCAACTCTGCCATATTTAAAACAGAGTGAGTATCATAATGTCAAATTTAGCCAGAGGTATGTAAAAAAAATTTACTTATATTTAGTTTGAAATTTTGTGACTCACCCTGTTTTAAATATCGTAGTTTTTTTTATGTGAGTAACTTCTCACATAGTTACAGAACACCGGTACAGGCGTTCAAACAAATATATTATAGCGTGAACTTAAGTGGTAAATACGAAAGAAAATTCTCTTATTTTTTTAAATATTCGTAACTATTTCAGTTCCGAAATTTGTTAAAAATGTGTCATGGCGGCCTAAGTAAATTGTTTAAAACTACATTTATACCTGAGCAAAAACTACCCGGTTTTAGGCTCTTGTAGTTTTTAACTTGTCAAAATGCATACAAAAAAAAACAAGCAACTTGTTTTATACAAAAACTAGGTGGTTTTTGCACAAGTGTAAATGTAGTATAACACTACCCGTTACCCTTATTTTGTTTTAAGATTATAATCCAGGGATGGGACTGGATTCAAAAGAAAAACTGTTAACATTTTAGCCCTCTAACTCTTCAACTTATGGGTGGTTTTTGTCCCTTTTTAAAAAGGGGCCAAAAAAGTCCCTTTAATTGAAGAGATAGAAGGTTAAAATGTTCCACAAAGATATTCCCCGTAGTGTTTTACATAAGTTCGCTGAACATAACGTATGCCTAAAATGGAGGATTCACATGGTTTCCTATATTAATCCTATTTAATTTTTTTTTTAGAAAAATCATTTTAAGCGTAAACCCCTTTTGTTGTCAGTCATTTTTTTTTTATTAATAAATCGATTTTACCCAAATTTGGCACAAATATGGCTTGACATTATATCAATTCACGTGTTAAATTTCATCGCAATCGGATAATTTTTGCAGCTTTTATAAAGATTTTAAAATAAAGGATATATGGCAGGAATAAGAGTCCTTGGTTCGATTTTGATAAAAATTGACACAAACGTTTCCATCATCATTTATGTAGCTAATATAGTATTTTTAAATTTCAGGACCTATGAGAGGTGGGCGTGTCCTTGGCCCAATATTTCCAAAAATTTAAATTTTTCTTAACTAAGGGGTTCTATGTCAGTATACCAAATTTCAAAACTCTGTCTCCACTCCTTCTATTTTTGTCCAATCGTTATATGGGGACGAAGCACTGTGCGGCGTATCCAATGAGAATCACTTGACTTTGGCTACACTCAGGGAATTATGTAGGTAAAATCAACTGCAAATGACAGTTAAAATAACTGCATTTGAACTTAAAAAGGTGTAGACTACATTTGCAGTTAAATTAACTGCAATATGAAGTTATTTTTAACTGTTAAAAATCAACTGACAAATGTAGTAAAAACAACTACAAATGCAATTGAAACAACATACATGCAAATTATTGTAAAACTGTACAAACAACTTGCAAATGTAGTTAAAAAAACATAAATAAAAATTTTTTTTTAATTATTAATTTAATAAAAAAAAACAAATTTATGTAAACACTATTAACTTAATTTTATTCTATAAAAATTTAAAATTGAGAAATCAAAATTTGCACTTAATGTCACTTTTTTTCACTATTAAGATATTGTTGTACATGTCCGTCTGTGAGGGATGAAATATGCTGTTGTTTGGCTTCCTTTTTTTCTCCAGGTAGAAAGGGATGAGAATATAAAAGAACTGAAAGAAAATAAATACAATATTTTTTTAACATTCCCCGTAAATAAATTTATATTATAAAACTTACCTTATTATTTTAGTAATTTAATAAAAAATATATAACCTTTTCCCTATTACGCGTGCTCACTCTTTGGCGTTGTTTTATGACTAAGACGAGAAAACATGTTATACTCATATTCTTTCACTAGAAATTTCTAAACAAGTGATTCATACACATACTTCTGTTTGCTTCGTGTGTGTGCATACACACTTGAAAATTTAAGTATTTGTAAATAAAATTCAAAATAACTGCATAAAATAAATGTTACTACAATGTAGTAATTTTTGTAGTTTGTTTAAAAAAATAACTATCAAAAACATTGAAAAATTTTGTTCTAAGTAAATTAACTACAATTGTAGTTAAAATAACTAAAACCGCATAAATAACTGTCATGTAGTAACTGCAGAACTTTTCTGAGTGTATGAGAATCAATCAAATTTCTAAAAAATCCGCTGAAAAATAAAAATTTGTATATCGATCACACATTTTATATGGGAAAAACACACCATCACAAAAGTGTGCGTATAACGCGTATGCGTAGACATTTTTTTTTTAAGAACTATCAGTAAAAGTAGACCTTTCCAACGCATGTATTGGTTTGTAAATCGGTTGAGTGGTTCTCGATTTATAAAATGACGAACATAGGCCAACTTATTTTTATATATAGGAAGATATGCCGGTTAAAATAGTAACAAATCAAATACTGGTTGAATTTCATGTGGACAAATGTGTTATTCATTACCAGGGCAGCGACTTTCATGCAAATACATGTTTGTAGTCATTAATCCAAAAATGATTTAAACCAAATACTTTACCGAATCAAAGAATTTGCAACCAATGGCATCGATTTGTTGTTGCATATTTTGTTATAAATGCATATTTTTGCATATTTTGCTTTTAAGTGCATATTTTTTGCATGTTTTATGATTTTTATTGCATATTTTTGCATATTCATTAAATTGCATATTTTCTTCATATTTCATAAGAGTAAGATTTAATGAAAAGTAAAGAAAAAGAAGAATTTGCAAACCTTAAAGCACCACTTAACTAGAAGGAAAACATCAAGTTGTCATCTACTTAGACATTTATATTGAATTTAATTTTTTACCAAACGCTCGAATAATAAATATGATTTTCAAAAATCGATAAATTTAAGGTGAATCTTTTTTTTGTTTTAAGGGTTTTTTTGGATTTTAAGTGCATATTTTTGGTTTTTAGTGCATATTTCCATTTAAGTACATATTTAAGTGATTTGTTTTTGATTACCCGAGTAAAAAAGTTTTGATATAACCATATATTATTTTATGTAATTGCATATAGTAACTTATAGTTACATATGGCCACATATGCTTTTAAATTCAAGCAGATATACTTTTATATAGTCATATGTTAGATATTTTTTCCTCAAAGGTTTTAATATGGAGACATATGTGATTTTATATTATTACATACTGGCCTACATATAATTGCATGTGCTATATATAAGTACATAAAGTAACATATTACAGATATAATTACATATACGTTTATATATAATTTAGTATGACACTATACATAATAATATAAAACTATATGTGGAGCCATATAAGAAATATTTCATAATTTGTGTTAGATATGATTATATATTGACGAATAAGAACCCATATATAACTTAATGTGGTTCCATATCTACAATATTTCATGATTTCTTTAATATATAACAATATAACGTTCTTTATAAAATCATCTATAATTATATATCATCCCACAAAAGCAATTATTTCAAAGTGATTTTATATAAAAATATATAAAGTCCATATAAAACCGTATTATATTATATGTGGTTCTATGTTAACAATGATTTTGAACTAGTTTTAGATTTAGTAATTACTAGGGATTGGCGCGTGACTAGAAATGTTCGTGAGTCACGTTATTCACACGTGATCGTGCGTAATAATTACTATACTCAAGTGATTCGTGCGTGAATCTGAGAATATATAATTCGTACTTGATTCGTGCATAAGCGTGAATAAGAATATATAACCCGTGCATGATTCGTGTGTGAGTTTATTTTTTGCATTATATATTTTTAGTAATTTTTACTATTTTGTAATATTTTACTATTTTTTACTATTTTTCTTATATCTTGGTTGTATAACATAATCCTATTAACTTTAAAATTTCAGTCTTGTTAACTTTATTTTAAAATTACTAAAAATAAAGAAAATTTTTTTCATGTTTACTGCACTGTCATGGTAAATCTGGATAAAAGTAATGGAAGATTTATCGAAATTATAGAATCTTCAGCAGACCTTTGGGTTAATCATTATATTTGGAAATTAATTAAACATGCAATTACACAATTACATGTAATTGTAATTGAAAAAAATTCAATTACAATTACATATTATTTGTAATTGTAATTAAAAAAAAAACAATAACAAGTAATTTGTAATTGAAAATTTTCAATTCTACATTACATATAATTGTAATTGAAAAAATGTCAATTACAATAACATTTTTTCGGAAAACAAATAATGACAAAAAGCACAAGTGAGGGGTCAGCCCAACATGACGTATTCTTTTTATACTTATCCAACCTATCCCAGTCAGTTTTTTCTACAAAATTTTAACAAAAAACACTTTAATTCTAAATGTATCTGAAATTTGAAATTGAAATCACTTTCAATTACAATTACTTGTAATGGAAAATTTTCAATTACAGTTACATGAAATGTAATTGAGTTTTTTTTAATTTCAATTACATTTATTTGCAATTGTAATTGAAAGCCCCCAGGTCTGATCTCCAGATATTGCATATCTTTTTTATTTAAAAAAATTATTTTTGTATATTGTTAGATGTGGTCAAATAAAATATGATCTAAAATATAAGGTAAATTTTTAGATATAATTGTATCAAACTATGTCCACTTTTATAACATTTTATATAATTTTATACAAAAAGATATAATTTGATGTAAAAAAATGTTTATTCTTCTTCTTAACCTCAAACCTACTTAATTTAGGAAGATCTAAGTTTGTCCTAAAATACATATAGCTCAATTTTTCCATTTCCTTAATAAATAAAAGGAGTTTTTTCTTATTTTTTAGCTTTTCTAAAAAAAACGTAAACAGCGCCTTTAGAAATAATTTTTAGTTTTAAAGGGGGATTCGCACTAATTGAATAATTTACACTGCGAAATGCTTTCAAGAAAGGAAGAAAATAGTGTGTTTCAAGATTTTTAGCAATTCTTTGCAAGTTTTATAAGAAAGTTTGCATATATAGCAATACAAAATGATTATTTATAAAAACCGGTTATTTTAAGCAGTTTTGAATTAAAAAAACCGAAAACTGGGTTTTCAAATAGATCGAATACTTGACAACTCTAGACCTGCTAACTTATCTTAAACAAAGTGAATGTTAACGACTTTTTAGTCAGAACTAAGAGCGATAAGTCTAAAATTTTCAACAAACTTAACTTAAGAAATATTTAAGACAAAAAAGAATATTCAAATCAATCAGGAGAGCAATAAAACTAATTCACTTGCTTATAAAATTTTTTAGAATCAATCTATTCTAGAATATAAATTAAAAATGGCAACTTATTCCTATATATACTTATTTTGAAATTATTTACGTTATTTACGTTGCTAAGGCAGATATAGAGTTCTTATTCCAAAAATTAATGGTTAGTTTGGAAAAAAAATTTTCCAAAAACAAAAAAGTTTGCATTATTATATTCGTTTGCAAAATGTTAATCGCTGATTAAGTTCCTTAATTAATTTTCTGCGGCATAAATCCTTTTATTTACAATCCGCCATTATTTGGAATTTTTTCAATGCGGTGTATTTTAATCCATAATCCAAGACTATTACACTCATCTCGCCCAAAGTTTGGTGGTTAGTTTGTTAAAAAAATGCGAAAATTACAAAAAGGAATTTTTTTCTATTAATATATTTCTTTACAGAATGTAAATCGCTAAGATTTTTAATACAATTTTTGTACCATACTTTTTTCGCGTTCCGCTATTATTTTGCGGATTTTCGAGTGCGGTTTTTTTTTAATTTATAATCTAGGGACTATAATGCACATCTCCTAAAATAAAGTTTGGTGGTTAGTTGCAAAAAAAAAATTCCGAAAAAAGATATTCTCAAAAAACTTATGTATACCTTATAGAATTCAAATAATTTAAATTTATATGCAGATATAGACTTCTGCATTTGAAAATAAATTTGTTTGTAGATATGAAAAAATGTAAAATGTTCAAAAAAGTTGCAAAGAATGGGTATTTCGCTTCCAAATTGATATAGATGGATATAATATCAACAATGATTTTGCAATCAAAAACTGATTTTGGCCAAAATTGCAGATATAGAGTATTGAATATAGGGTCTCGATATATAGCTACTTTACATGCAGTGAAAAAGGCATTCTTGTAGAATGCATTCGGTTTTTTTGTTGGGGATCACTATATTTTATTTTAGATTTGAAAATTTTGATGGTCATGACTCCTAGTAATTCATTTATCTATGAAACGCTTCATTTTAAATTTTTTTTCAATTTTCTATTTATTTTTCTCCTTGCTTAAAATTAAGCAAAATCACTTTTATAATATAAAAAATGTTTTTGTTTAAAAAAAACAAACAAACACATATTGTTTGTTTATGCCGTCTTGCTAATTAGTTGATGTACTGCGTCATTTAGAAGAAGAAACCCAAAATTTTACCACCCAAATGTTTTCTTCTGGCTTCTTCATGATCCATGATGCCGCCAGATGTAGTTAATACAACATAACCAAACTGACGAGAGGGCAACAAATTATTGGTCCACTTTTCAATATCATTGATGGGGACATCGAAACGGGGTGAGATGACTCCGCACTTGTTCAAGCGACCGGTTAGATTAACAACAATTTTGCCGGAACGATGGTCATCGACAATTTCGAATTCTCCAATGTAGCCATGCTTCATCATGACCGTCAAGAACTTGATGATGACCTTGGAGCAGGGGCGGAGGAGGACTTGACGCTTGCCACGCTTTTCAGCGTTATTAATGCATTTCAAGGCATCGGCCAATACGTTCATTCGCACCATGGCTGCAATATAAAATAAAAAAACAATTGTTATATTAATATGAACAGAAAGTGAATTTTTTAGTCTGCTCTAAACACGATTTTCTCTCAAATTTTCAAACAAAATTTCTTAAATAAATAGGTAAAAATATATTTATGGTACACATGTTAATTTTAAATTATTTATTTTTTGGATCTTGATAAAGTATGCAGTCAAAATAAACAATCACTCCCGATCACAATTAAACTCATATGTAAACTAATTTAAAAATTGTTTTATCTAATAAATTTGGTTATTTAAAAACAATTTTTATCTGTACTTATTTTGCACTTTTACATTTTCATATGACTGAAACGAAATTATAAATTCATATTATAGTTTACACCATTCTGGAGATTTTTCACGCAACTTCATTTAAATATTAGTAGAATGTTACAAAGAATTTTTGACCATTTTCAATTGTTTAAAAAAAAAATATATTAAATACTGGTAAACTTTTGAAGAAATTATGGCACGTTTAATTAAGTTTTGATAAATTATACTAATTTTTCATACTTTATTAATCATTTTTTGATAAATTATAAAAAAAAGTTTTCCATTTTTTTACATACTTTATTAATATTTACGCGAAAATCCGTCGCTCGATGTTATACCGACAAAAATTTAACCGGAAAGGGATGGTAAAGAAAAAAATTATTGTCAAAGTTGTCAATTTAGAAAACAATATGGCATTGCTGGAACACGCATGAAACATCAGTGTTGTCAGAGGTCACGATTTTACGTCACTTTGACGATTTTTTAGTCAAAATTTGATGTGATTTGCCGATTAACGATTTTTAAATATTAAGCGGAGTATACACGAAGGAACATTGGTAGCATTCGGCAGAGAAAACTTAAACTGATGCCTGTGACTACTTGTAACACTTTGTGATTACTTACTCTGCCGAACGATGTTTTCTTTGTTTTATTTTTAAATAACCTTTTTTATAGTTTCCTTTTATTTTTTAAAATTTTTGTTTTCGAATTCTTACAAAACAATTTTTATTGTAAATGAACAACAACAAATGTATCACTATTTGATCAAAAGTAGCAAACATTTTTTACGCTACCAAAATGTGACAGCGCTACCTGAGCGCTCAGACTGAGTGAATAGTGATCAGTTCGTTCAGCAGATAGTTGTACAACTGTTGTAGAAATGTTGACTATTTAGTTGTATCTGCTGAACGCACCCATTGAGTTTGGAAACAAAAAATATCACAAAAATTTGATAACAGGAATTGCACGAATGTCAACACGACATTTCATACACAAATGAACTAGTAAAATATTAGCTGTGTTTGTCCGGCAAGCTATTAACGTTGGCTTATGCGACAAATAGACTATGCAAGTCACTTGCACAATAACGAGTTTGTTCAAGTCACCTTACTCGCCACACACCACTCAAGTAAACTGTGCAATATTCATTTTAATTTACACATAGCAGCAGAAACATGTAGCAGATTGTTATTGCTATGAGGAAATATTAGTCTTTAAAAGCTTTATTTTACACTTTGCGCAGGCCAAAATACATGAAATTCGTTGGTGATGTTAATAAATTTATATTAACATTTTTTACTTTACGTTTATTGATACTTTTAATTTTTTATCCGTATTTATGATGTTCACTCTTCAAAAATTACTGCTGAACTATGCTAATTTCAGCATACACCTCGCAAATGACTTGCACAAGTTCTAAAATATTGCTCAAAAATCAAAATCGTTTTGATTTTTACTCAAGTCTAAAAATATACTTGTACAAGTACACAAACCAGGCCACACATTGTTCAACAGACCTGCACAAACTCACTTTGTGCAAGTAACTTTAGTAGTCTATAGGCCGCATTATGTCATTGCCATACAAATTTGATATTAGAAACTTTGAGAGTTAACACTAAATGTTGGCTAATGTCAAATTTATATGGAAATGACATAAGCCAACATTGATAGCTTGCCACACAAACACAGCTAATAAAAAATGGGCATTTTTTCACGAATGTTCCTTCGTCTATACTCCGCTTTATATAATCAGGATTTGTACACGCAAAAAATAAAAAGAGGGAAATCACATAAAATAAGGGTATAAGTTACCTAGTTGTAGTATGTATTATAGCTCTACCCAAGTTTTGGGTATAAAATAAATAAACAAAAACTAACAATAACTATACAAAAAAATACTTGGTAAACATTTCTTATTCTGTTTTTGGAATTGTTAGCACTAATTTATTAAACTTAAGCTATATTTAATATATTAATTTACGTTAAATTATTTAGCTCTTTCCTTTTACCTTATTAAAATAATTTGATTAATTTATTTAATTATTTATTTTATAATTATTATTGGTATTAATAGTTGGATGTAAATTAAAGCATTATAATCTTCATTTTTGCTTTAATATATAAAATTTGGAAAACTATTTAATTACAACATAAAAACTTTACGCCTAAATTCATAAACGCTTTGTAAAATTATAGGAGGTTTATTGAACAAATTTTGTATGAAAATGACGTTTTGTAAACCTGCTATAACTTTACAAAGCATTTATGAATTGAGGGGTAAGTTTTTAATTTGTTACCATTCTAAACAAAGCATTGTCAGCCTGTCCTATTGTAATACTAATTCCTTTTCCAGTCTCAATCGTTGGGCCAAATAAATAACAGCCTTCAAGCCTAAAACATTGCTTGTGACTGCAAATATGAAAAATAACAATCAGCATCAGATCGCATCAAATTGTTAAAAACTTACCCCTAAATTCATAAACGCTTTTTAAAATTATAGGAGGTTTATTGAACAAATTTTGTATGAAAATGACGTTTTGTAAACCTGCTATAACTTTACAAAGCATTTATGAATTGAGGGGTTAAACTGCAATGCAAATAACAATAAAAGTTATTAACTATTTTATTTTGATTATATAATAGTTTTACTAACCGAAAAGTTTTAGGTGAACCCATTGATTAATCAGAACTGGGTCGACAACGACATGTGCTTTTTCACATATTTTGTATGGGAAGCAAAATGTCGCCATGTCGTCCGGCGATTTGTCGTCTTAATAAAATGTATCACAAATTATACCAGATATGAATCAGCTGATTTGGGCAATATGGCCGACAGAAAATGAGCAAAACAAAACAAACAAAAACACAAAAGATAAAGCACAAAATCTAAAAAGAGACAGATATATACAAAAAATGCGCAATACAAAATGTATGGAGATTTTATATTGTTATCTTCCTCTTGACTTGACTTCCATGTAAACAAAACCATAGGGTTCGAGAATACTTTTTTGACACCTGTCATTAGTTTCACATCTGGTATTAATCTTTGGAATGTATTTTATTTTCATGACGACACTCAAAATATTTGTGAAATTGTTGCCATATTTTTAACTAATTAATGGTTGCCATTAGAACAGAGTTGTAGAAATTCGCATTAGAGTTGCAAAAAATCGTACTTTATTTACAAAAAAATTATTTTTTTTTTATTTTTTTGACAGAAGAAATATTGAAAAAAAAAACATAATTCACAGCAAAAAAGCAAAATTAAATACAATAAAATGTAAAACAACAAGAATTAATGTAAAACCAATTGAATTGATGAAAAAAAACCATATTCTTGTTATGCTTTCCTTTTTTTCTAAACGTCAACAAATGTCGACGGTTGATTGTCACTGAATTTAAATTAATCGTGACGACTTTTGCTGTTGTCGGTCGACAATCGACCCAGTTGTGATTAATCTCTTACCCTTACCCATCGGCAATTCCATATGATATTTAGCATAAAATTTTATATTATTTTACATTTTTCTAACTTTTTTCACATTTGGCATCTACTTTTCGCCATATTGTTCTATTTTTTTTTTTAACAATTTTCTACTTTGGCAATTTTAATGCTATTTTTAGGAATTATACACATTTTACAAACATCTAGTAACAAATAAATGAATTGTAAAACTTCCTAAGTTTATTTTGGGCCTCGTACATGAAATTTTTTATCATTTTCCCATAATATAACTAAATATTGACAATTTTTTAAATAGATAAGAAAAGAAAGTGAATGAATATAATGTACAAAAGAATTTATAATGTACCAATAAAAAATTATATTTTTAGGTAATTTATATAAAAATTGATTTAAACTAAGCTAATGAAAACAATTTTTTTCTGTAGCAAATCGTTTTTACCAAGAATGTGTAGTGTCTTGACATGCAATAAATGATAGCAAGTAATTGTCAAAATGATTTCATCGCAAGTGAAGATACTCAAATTCAATTTTATTGCAATATCATGATATTGCTGACATACAAGCGGCTATTGCAATGATGCCTGCCATCAAATGTAATTTTTCGTTTTAGATTGTATTTTGTAATAAAAAAATAACAGAAAATTTGGTAAAAAAGAATGCGAATGCGTTTAATTATTTGAGTGCCTATGCATAATAATTTGAAAACCTTATAACACATTTATAAAATGAATTTTGTATGGAAAATTAGTTTTAAAAGTTACTTATAAATTTTAAAAGTGATTATGCATATGACGCATTTATAGATAAAAATTAATTTTTGATAAAATTTTGTGTTTTTTGAAGAAAAATCTACGATATTTCTTAGCCATGAAATGGTCAAGTGTTCACCACTTTGCAATTGATATTATTTTGACGTTTCTCTGCAATGGTTTTGACTTTTCATATCATATAATTTATTGCATTTGAAGACAACGGGTTAACGAAGATTCCCTAAAGCTGCCTACACACTAGGGAACATGGTTGAGGGAACAAAAAATATCAAAAAATTTTGTAAACACGAAATGCACGCTCTCAACACGCACACACACAAACGCACTCACACATTCACAAAAAATGCTCTCTTTTTTTAAGAATGTTACCTAGTGTGTAGGCAGCTTAAGATTTATTGTGAAATACGTTGCCGGCAATTAATATGTACGCAATCGAATGGTCTACACTGAAGATAACATAATTTTGACATGTTCCGCAAATTATATCTGCATATTTATTTCTAATGTAGACTGGGGGACAGACAAGTAGTTAAAATTAATTGTTGAACCATGAAACAATGTTGAATTAAAAATTAGGAGAAACTAGTGTTTTCACGATATTTTGCTGATGACGATTTTTTATTAAATTGTTGAAAATTTTGACGATTTATTTTTAATTTTTTTTTGACGATTTCTGACCAAAAAATCTGGCACTACTGCGAAACATTGCCAGCTATTGCAAGAAATTCATTTTATAAATATGGCATTATTACTTCTTAATAACAAGTGATGCCATCTTTTCGACCGTAAAGCAGAGTATACACAAAGGAACATTCGTGAAAAAATGCCCAACTGAATTTTTTTCTTTCAGTTCTTTTATATTGTCATCCCTTTCTACCTGGAGAAAAAAAGGAAACCAAACACTATTTCATCCCTTTCAGATAGTGTTGTCATATATTTTTTTTTAGAAAAACTGTAAGAAGAGACTGGTTTTGAGATAGAAAACTGTTTTTCCCAAAAAAACAGAAATCTGGAGAAACTCGGGGATCCAGAAATATCCTGGGCCGAAGACGAATCTCAAGAGATTAATTTTTAAAAGTTTGACATCACTTTTAATAGAGTGGCTCATTTTGACTCCCAGTAATCAGTTTCAGAAACTGTACCGGTGTTCTGTAACTATGTGAGAAGTTTCTCACATAAAAATTTCAACTCTTCCATATTTAAAACAGAGTGAGTATCATAATGTCAAATTGAGCCAGAGGTAATTTTTTCGTTCGAAATTAGTTTTTTATTTAAAAAAATTATGAAATTTGATGACATATTTTGGACTAGGGATATTTTAGTTCGGACCTAGATTAGATATAAAAGTAAAACATGGGGTTAGATTTTACCAGTGTTGCCAACTCTTGAAGGCAGGAAAGCACCGTGAGCATTATGAAAATGGGTAAAAAGGGTACAAATTTACCAAAAATGGGGTAAAAAAGCACGATATTAATTTTTTGAAAAATTTAAATCAAGAATTTAAAAACACTTTTTAACTTTGAAAAATCGTGTAAAAAAGGTTCAAAAAATAACAAAAATGGGGTAAGAAAGCACCAAATTAATATTTCAAAATTTTGAAGCAACTTCGTTACATTTAAAGTAACGAAGTTGCTATTTAAAATTGTACTACAAACATTGTGCAAAAATGTATTTCTGGTATAGTTCGTATTATTTTTTTAATTTTGACAGAAAATTCAAGAAAAATTTTAAAAAACGAGAACAAATACCAAAAATATAAACTGTACAAAAAGCACTGCCAGAAATATGAAAAAGTACTGTAAATACACGCTTTTTTTAAACGGGTATTTGTAAAAAATCACCGGGTACGGGAAGGAAAAAAGCACCAAAAAATACCCGAAAAGCACTGAAATGGCAACACTGGATTTTACGTATTTACCTACACACAGAAAAAAACAGGGGTAATAACCTAAAGCTGCCTACACACTAGGGAACATGGTTGAGGGAACAAAAAATATCAAAAAATTTTGTAAACACGAAATGCACGCTCTCAACACGCACACACACACAAACGCACTCACACATTCACAAAAAATGCTCTCTGTTTTTAAGTATGTTCCCTAGTGTGTAGGCAGCAGTGATGGTATTTGAGAATTTCCGTTTGGTGCCTCAATGATGCCAAAAAAGTGCCACAAAAGCTTTAAAAGTGCCAAAAAAAAAAAATTAAGCAACATTTAACGTTTCAAAAAAAATATGTTCAGCTTTCATTTCAAATATTTATACATTTGTTACTTTAACCCTTAAATGCATGGTGTAGCCATTTGGCAACAAACCAGTTTCTTAATAAAAACGCCACTTGATGCATAAAACTCAATTTTTGGGCATTGGGGCCCCTTCTGCACAAAGTGCGCTTATAAACTATAACTCAGATTTTGTAAACAGTTATAGGAAAAATCTTGGTTTTGCTTCGTATGTTTGTGAAAAATCTAAAACACGCGTTTTTTTTTACAAAAAGTGCAATATTCAAAAATGTTTGTTTAAATATTTAAAGTGGTATTCTCGCAATAAAATTAATTTTGGCAACAATAAATGTATAATTAATATTTCATATATTTTTTTTTGTTTCTTTTTTCTCATACACGTTAAAATAATCACAATTTAGCTATTTGACAATTTTTTTGGTATTTTTCTTGAAATGTACACGCCTTTAGAAATCATATATAAAGAAATGGTTAAAATTGTAGAGATCATGCATTTAAGGGTTAAGTAAAAGACAAAAAAAAAAAGGCGGGCAACTTATCTAAAAAGTAACCCGAGTTTAATATTACCTACCACAAATATTTTCATATAAAAATGCCATTCTTAGCTATAGTAAAGCACTAAACTTACGTTATTTTAAGATAAGTTAGCAGGTCCAAGACTTTCAAAAAATTTTACAATTAAATTTGACAATACAATAGAATCAATTAAGGTTTTTCTAATTTTATCCCCGTTGCTTTTATTTTTAAATATCAAAATAATGATTAAATTGTCCCCGAAGAACTGGAAGGTGGTCCAAAAAATTGTAGATATTTTTAGTGTAGCATTTGTTTTTTAATTATGCTACCCCTTCTTAATAGGCGTGGCTTTTAATGAAAAACCAGCGATATCGACCTTTTATCAAATTATATAGAAATTTTCGTAAATAGTGCCAAAATTCTATGGAGAGTGCCAAGGTTGGCCAAGGTGCCATTGAACATTCAATAGTGCCACAAATGGCACTTTTGTGCCACTTTTACCAACAGTGGTAGGCAGCTTAAGAGCTATGTAATTATACAAATACACAGTGTTGCCAGAACTCTTAGATGGAAATATGCTATATTCCTAAAAAATTTCTGCTAAAATCTGCTACATCCTAGAATAAAAAATATATGCTTAGAATATGCTAAATTAAAAAATTGCAATTTTTTTATTATATTTATTATGCTAAAGATCTGCTAAATTTAATACAAAAAATATGCTGAAAATTTGCAAAATAATTTTTTTAGTATTATCTAATAAAGTCTTATTAATGGAAAAATCCTTTTTTTTAAACAATGTTTATAAAAAATTATATTTTAATACTTTTTTAAACTATCTTAGAATAAATATAAAAGTTTACGCCTTAATTCATAAAAACTTTCAAAAGTTATAGGAGGTTTATCGAACAAATTTTATGTGAAGAATTTGTTTTGTAAACCTCCTAGAACTTTGCAGAGTGTTTATGAGTTGAGAGGTAAACTTTTACATTTATTCTAAGATACTTTAAAAAAGTATGAAAAGATAATTTTTTGTAAATACTGTTTAATCTTTCTTTGAGACTAAAAAAATAAACTTTCTCATTTAATTTTTTCACAATAAACATAACTGATTTAAAATTTTTGCAAGATTTTTTTATGGTTTTTGTAGAATTTTCAAAATATAGTAGTATATCAATACTACTAAAAAAGTTTACATTCTAAAAAGAATTGAATAATTACGCAAGAAATAAAAAGTTATGAAAACATTAGCCGCTTTTTCTAATCACTTGGATTTAATAAATCCAAAAAGTAGTTCTAAAAGTGCTCAACATATGGGGTTAGATTCTCCATATTTTAAAAAGAATTTTATGTCCGAATAATAATACCGAAGGATTTTACTTTAACTTTTAAGTTTTAATTATAATTTATATAAATCAGCGATAGACAGTCTGCCTTTTCAGTTTTAGCACTTTAATTTATATTTTTACACAATTGAAAAATTCCATTGCAATATTTAACATTCACTAATTGGATGTAATTAAATTACTTACAGTAGAGTGAAAAATTGCCACTTCTATTTCAGCTATTTCTCCATGTCCAAGATGAAAAATATGTATTTGGAGAGGTGTAGTTTTTTTCTAAACATATTTCATAAAAACAATTTAATAAAACCTTTTATTTGCTTTTCAATTTTTTTTGTTTTTGTTTTAATTTTTATTAGTATTTTTTCTGACATTAAATTAATAGGTTGTTTCATATATTTGTGCTTTTATTGTGGATTTATTAAATCCAGCTTTTTTTGGATTTAATAAATCCCCTTTTTGTATGAAAAATTCTAAATCCAGGTGATTAAACAAACGCTAATTGTTATTGTTATAAATATTGTTGCAGAAAAAATTATTTTGTTAAAAATGCTTTTGTCCAACAGAATATGCTAAAAAGCAGTTAGCATAAATTTACAACAAAAAAAATATGCAATTGCCCAACTCAATCTGCTAAATCTAGCAGAAAATATGCTAAAATGGCAACACTGCAAATACATAATTTTTAAGTTAGCTTTACAAAGTTCTAGTAAAATATGCACATTTTTTTGTAAAATATATACAATCCTTGCAAAATATATGCATGTGTAGTGAAAAATATCAGAAAAAATAGATATATTTTGCTAAAAAATTGTAAAACTTACTTCGATCTTATGTTTTTCTCTGCGTGTATCATAAAAACCGTGTTCGACCAATTTCACTCGTTTACGAATACCATAATTCGGGCCCTGGTCCATGGAACCGGCTATAAAATAACTGTTTGAATATTTATATAAAATATATATTTTAAATTATAATATGAGCTGTGTTTTCGACTAACTATATCCGTTAACGCAGAAAAAACTCAAAGTACACAAAAATGCGTTTGAGACGAAAACTAACACATTACTTTTCGTACGCACGTTAACCTGCAACGTGGATAATTATCAACGTTGAAAACTCAACGTTTATACACTCAGGGAATTATTTAGGTAAAATCAACTGCAAATGACAGTTAAAATTAAATTAAATTTGCAGTTGAAAAGGTGAAGACTACATTTGCATTTAAATCAACTGCAATGTGATTATTTTTAACTGTTAAAATTCAACTGACAAATGTAGTAACAACCACAAATACAATTAAAACAACGTACATGCAAATTATTGTAAAACTGCATAAGTAACTGCAAATGTAGTTAAAATAACATAAATAAAAATTATTTTAAAAATTATTAATTTAATAAAAACAATTTATGTTAATACTCTTAACTTAATTTTATTCCATTATAAATTGAATTGAGAAATCAAAATTTGCATTTAATATCACTTTTATTGTTTACTATATGTTCTAGATGTCCGTTTGTGAGGGATGAAATAATGTTTGGCATCCTTTTTTTCTGCAGGTAGAAAGGGATGAAAATATAAAAGAACTGAAAGAAAATAAATCAATATTCCCGTAAATAAATTTATATTATAAATTAAAAAACTTACCTTGTTAAAGTTCTGCAGTTTCTACATGACAGTTATTTGTGTAGTAATGCGGTTGTCGTTATTTTAACTACAATTGCTGTTAATTTACTTAGAGAAAATTTTTTTAATGTTTTTGACAGTTATTTAAAAAAAACTACAAAAACCACTACATTGTAGTAATTATTTTATGCAGTTGTTTTGAATTTTGTTACAAATACTTCAATTTTCAAGTATGTGTGTGCGAAACACACAAAAATAATATGGCGCTTGTTTAGAAATTTCTAGTAAAAGAATATGACAAGAACATGTTTTCTCTTGTATCTTTAGTTATAAAACAACGCTAAAGGTTCAATTAGACGTGCCATAACCATATAAAACAGCTGTTCAAACCAATCTTATGGGCTACAATGTATACGATTATTGGTGACATGCCATAACGCCATAACCGTAACCGTAGAAACCAATTGAATTTTGGTTTTCTGCTATGGCGTTATGGTTACGGCTATGGCGATATGGCACGTCTAATTGAACCTTAAAGCCCTGTATTTTGTTCAAAAGAGCGAAAAAATTTCGCTCTATGTTTGGAGCTCAAAAACTATAATAAAAACATTAAAATGTACAAATTTTTTATGGTCTATAAAAAGTTACAATCATAATTAACCCAAATGTAACTTTTTCGCCTCATTTTCAAATGGTCCTGTCTATTAAATTGATGCGAAAAAAATTCCACTTCAATTTCGCAAGAATTCCACGCAAGTGAAAAATCATTTTTTTATATAGAGTTGACAGCTTTTTCAAAAAAATATTTTTCTTCTTTTATCTTCTTCTTTGTTTATTTTTTTATTTCTCTTTAATTTAATTTTCTTCAATTTTAATTAAATTCAAAGCACTTTTGTTTTGTTCCAACACCTGCCACGGATTCGAACTAACGTCCTTTGGTTAAGAAGTTCATCGCCTTACCCCTTGGGCCAAATCGTAATAATACATATAGTTTCATAAAATTTTTTTTACAATCCAAATTGTTTTTATTTTATTTGAATCTACCGTTATAAACTTCATATTACCCAATAAACATGAATGTAAAAGTTAAAAGAAATGCCCTAAGTGTAAGTAGGAATATGCTGTTCTTTTCCGATTTTTCGTAAATAAATTTAATGCTTAATACAGAAAGCTTAATCGACTTAATATTTCATTATTTAATTGTATTAATAAAAAAATTCATTCAGAGAAACTCTATATCGAAGGTTTTTAGATTTGTATTGCCTTCCCTTCAATAGAAATTAAGAATGAAGTTAGGGTATTTCTTCATTAAGCAATCGATATTAAACTTTGGAGCAAAATTGCATAAAAATATGTTTATCCTAAAATAATCTAAAAGAATTTAAACCCGTCCTGTTTGAAGATAATTATTTTAAAAGTGACACACATTTTTACAACACGCTAACCCCGTGAATGTCAAATCAATTTAAACATTTTTACTAACAATTCAAATAAATTTGGCAATGGATTTCGATAATTTCGTTTTCGTAAACTCTGGTTGAATTCATATCATTTAATATTAAAATATTTAATATAAAACAAACAAAAGAATTTAGATATAAAACGAAGTTTACAGTTGTCCAGTTTTTCTTGTCATGCAGCTACAAAACCTCGTTTTTATAAATTTGGCGATTTTTCGGCATTTTGCCGATTTTTTATTGAAAAATATGCAAAATGCCGATTTGTCGATTTTTGGTCGAAAAATGCCGATTTTTTTTTTAATTCAAAAAACACGCAATTTAAATTTTTTGTGTATTTTAATAAATAATAAAATAAATACCTTTGAAATTCTTACAGAATTTTCTATTTTACTAAATGAATCTGAAATTCAATAATTGGAAGCTAAATGTATATTCTTATACAACTTTTGAAATCGTGCAAAGATTCATTTTATTATATGTCATATTTCGATTTTTGTATTTCTCCAAAATGTTAAAAAAAAACAATATGCCATATTTTGTAAAAGTATTATACAACTAATTGCAATATGTAGCAAGAGGACGATATGTTGCTAAATTTTAAAAACATAATTCTTTAATTTCATTTTGAAATCTGATTCAATTTTATCCGGACGATTCGCATCATTTAATATTGATATATTAACCCCTAAATTCATTAACGCTTTGTAAAATTATAGGAGGTTTATTGAACAAATTTTGTATTAAAATGACGTTTTGTAAACCTGCTATTACAAAGCATTTATGAATTGAGGGGTAAATCTATATCTAAAAATCTAAATTATTTGCTACTTTATTCAATAAATATCTTATTCAAAGGATCAGTTTGATTTTTGTTGACTCATTTTATATAATCAAGCAAATTAATAAAATTTTAACAAATCATTTCAACTAAAAATGGTTATATTGATTTGTACTTCGCGAATTATTTCACAAAATAAATTATTTAATCGAATCAATAATTCGATATAAATTGTACTAAATCAATATCTCACTTTATTCAATATCAAATCATTGATTTCAAGTTATTATAACATACCCAGCCAACAATTTTCTGAGTGATCATAAATTATGACTCTTATTGGAGTCCAAAATATGAGCGATTTATGAACGTACATAATTTTGAGTCCTAAATGATTCAAATTTGATTAATTTTTATGAGCCCTTCAAAAGATAAACTCTGAAAAGACTCTTATTTCTGACTCATTTTTGAACATTCATAAAAGATTCAAAATTGACTCTTAAATAAGAGCAACATTTTTACAAAAGGAAAATTTAAATGACATGCCCCAAAATTACACATTTTTTTGAGTGTTTTGCGAAGGCTCTAAAATTTAAGCCAAAAAAGTGTCAAAAATGTGTATTTTTAAGAACTTTTTAGGAACACTCCAAAATGGCTCATAAATATGAATGATATTTGAACAAAACTTTTTTTAAATTTTTATTTATTGATTTTAAAGTCAGACAAAATTTAAATGTTTCAAAACTTTCTTTGTAATTTTTTCTAAAACATAATCTTTTCTAAAATAATAAAAATCCGTGGTAATAATACATTTTAAGTGAAAGTGGAAAAATTTTCATGATCTAGAACCGAACAAAGAAAATATCACATAAAAGTGTTTTTATTTTTCAATGAAAAATGCTTCACAAATATTCAAGAAAAGCATGAACTTGTTCAACCTGGTTATATCCTGCAAGTGCTGAAAGGGTCCTGTAAGGCGGATGAATAAAATTTAATGTTTTAATTTTTTTAATTACATATTTTCTCATTATAAATGCTATTATTGTTAAATGTTTTGTGTTATGTATATATTTCACTATTATTTAATAAATGCATTTAAATAAAAGAATTGAAAATGCCATGTGCTGTTTGAAATTATTTTAGACCTCACAGGATTGGTAATACAAAAGATCAAGGTTGGTTACCGAAACGAATAACGGTAAGGGTAACGGTATCAGATTTCGTTTGTTTAGGTAACGGTAAAGGTAACGGTATTTGAGACTGTTTGTCGGTAACGGTATACCGTTATCGAAACAGCAATACCGGTACGTACCGGTATTAAAAATTATGTTAAAAACATATAAAAACAAGTAAAAACATGGCATATTTTTAATTTTAAGTACTGAAAATACAGATTTTAAGCTATAAATTCAATACTGGTAGTTTTAATAAGTAAAATTATTATCTACAAATTTTTTGTAAAAAAAAACATTCAAGATTATAAAATAAAAAATAAAAAAATTGTAATTTTTATATAAAATAATAAATACCGGTAAAATACCGGTAACTACCCATAAAAATAACGGTATCGGTAACGATAACGGTATTTATAAATGTTTTTAGAGGTATCGATAACGGTAACGGTATTCAATTTGAAACGGTATTTTATCGATAACGGTATTATAACGATAACGGTAACCAACCTTGCAAAAGATTGCTCAAATAAAGCTAAAAAATACATAGAAATGGTTCATAAATGACTCAAAAAAGACTCTGATATCGGAGTCATAAATTACTTCCGAACTATATCTATATATCTACTTTGCGATGATTTACTTATCAAAAGAAACGTCTTGGTATCCATATTTCCCTATTTAGAACACATTTTTTCCTCCACATTGAATTTCTGATAAAACGCGAAAAATCGAGAATTTCAAAAAATCTGATACACGTTTCACTTAAATCGACTACAGATTATGATATGTAAGTTTGACATTTCAATAACAAACATTTCCGTACAAAAGAGTCAAAATTTTGTTTTTTTATAGAATATCCTTGGAAATGAAAAAATCTCGCGATTTACACTCAACCAAAATTTTTTCTCTACCAAAACTATGCCAAAACTATTAAATCGTTGGCTATAAATTGTTGTATCAAACAATGTACATATATAGTTTTTCATTTCTAAACGATTTACACTCAATCAAAATTTTTTCCGTATCAAAACCATACCAAAACTATTAGTTGGCTACACATTGTTAGCATAAAGAAGAATCTTTGGATGAATAGTTATCAGATGAGGAACAAGATGTAGCGACTTTTAATAGTTTCAACGAATTTTCAGTTTTGAAGCCATGTATGCAATCTTAAATTCCTCTAGTTTCTCTTATTGTAGCGAAATATTTAAAGACTCTATGTAGATATGTGCATATTATTGAATTTTAAAATGGGGACTTACTTCATCTTGAAAATGGGGCTTCATTTCATTATGAAATAAACCCCCAAAAATGGGGAGGTATTTCATTTTTGTTTGGGGTCTTATATCATTTCTGTGGGGGTTTATTTCATTATGAAAATTGGGGCATTATTTCACAATGAAATAAGCCACCTATTTTGGGACATTATTTCATTTTCGTTTTGGGAGTTATTTTGTGGGGGGTTATTTCATGGAGGCAAAGTGGGTTAGCTCAAACTTTAGGTTAATTTGTTTATTGTTAATGGCCTTCGAACTGTTGTAAAATGTAGATACTTATAAATAATCGATACTGCTCAGTACTTTTCAAGTATTGATTTGTAGATGCATTCGTAGAAAATCGGGATTGTATTTTCTTACCAAAAACAAGGTTGTGTTTTCTTAGTGTTTTAAAGGCAATGTTGCAGAAAAAATACAACTCTGAAAGTATTTAGCAGGTACTTTTAAGTATTGAGGACTAAAACGGCCAATATTGAGTACTCAATACCAAAATACTCAATACTTTTACAACTCTACGTACACTTAATAATTATTTTGCAATTATTTGATATAAAAAATAAAACAACTACCTAAAATTACTTTTACTACATCTCAGTATTTTGGTTAGTTAATTTTTCTAACAACTGTTAGTTAATAGTTATTTTATATTTATACATAGAAAAGCAACTACAATTAAAGTTAAAAACAACTATTAACGCTATCTACACAAATGACTATTTTCTTCTACACAAATGACTATTTTCTTTTGCACTGCGTGCCGTTCCATAATGACAAATATTAGTGAGTTCCAGACCAAAAAAGAAATGACTCCAACAACTTACGTATGGCCCAGCAGAACTTATTTTTTTTATTTCTTCAGAACAATTTAATTCTTTCGAGGAAATACCCATTTTAAAAAATTATAAATCAGTTAAAAACTAAATAATTTACAACTGTAAAGAGATTTATTTATTACGCATATTGTAAAATTATTGGTAAATAAATAATAACAAAAAATTATTTGTTTAGAGAGAATAATAAAAACAAATTAAAAAAATAAAAACTAAACGGACAATTGTTAAAAATATTTATGTATCAAAATCAAACTACATACATTAATTTAAAAAAATAAAAAAGCTACAAGTTATTGAACTTTTGTTAAAAACTTAAATTACTTATGCAATTAATTTTAATTTTTATAATTTTTTGTATTAAAGTAGTGTGATTTAAATTTTTCGATACAATTAAAACGTGAATAATTGTACCGATGACTGTTTTTTTTTTGTATAATTTATTTATAATTTTTTATTTTTTTAATTTAATACAAAATTATTTATTTGTTACTTTGCTTAAACCAAACTGTTTAGTTGGTCATTTGGATATCAATCCAGTACACAGAAAAAAAAAATATTTTATTAGATAGAAAACAAAAAATGAAATAATTTTATTCTTATTGGTAGTATTGTTTTGGATTCGGTGTACAAATGCGGGCGTTTTTAAATGCCGGCCAACTTGTGTTGTTGGATGGTAGGTTGGTATGTTGATTGAACAGCTGCTACACGCAGAATGGCAAAATTCTTTCTATGATTTAAATTGTGGCGCCACTCTTGTGTTGCAAATACAGGAAATATGTTCCAGCAGCGTAGGCCAAAAAGTTGAACAAACCAAATACACCAGCCGCAATATTTGAACCATAACCATATGAGTGGGGATATGACGACCATTTTGCCAATTGTACAACAAAGGCAATAAAGTACAAAACGGTAGCAATACCAGTATTAAGAAGTTCCTGGAAGTATAAGAAACAAATAATAGGAAATTATAAAATTTTGAAAATATTAATTTTACGAACATGAACCAAATAAATTTTATTTAATACGTATATTAGGGATATATCTTTGGAACAATTTTTGAAGAGGCCATGAAAAACATTGAAGGAATACTCTATTACTTTTACGCAGTCGTCAGGACAGTTTCCGCGCCGATCGCGATAAAGTTCCTAATGTAAATATTATAAATTGTTTTTAAAAATGTCATCTTGCAATATATCATTTTAAAAGACGTACCTATTTGTATATGTTTAATATTCAAGATTTTATTAATTACACTACATGACACTCAAAAAATTAATGGAGATCTGACCATCAGTTCTTTATATTCCGGACATGCTGATTACAATGGCGTACTTTATTTTTCGATCAATGGTACAGATTTTGCGCTAAATGTCTTTAAAGTTTGGCGGTTGTCCATTCAGTTTTTTATATAAAAATTTTTCAAATTTAATTAATATGAATTTTTTGTGTTAAAATGTAAGCACAGGACCTGTGGCCATATTTACGATATAAATGCGATGTGATATTTAAACCACTACTTAGCGTTTTATATAGGTTTTTATGGTTTTTTGCTGTTTCAGCGACTTTAGTCGCCGAATGTACAATCGACCTCAATAAATGTAATGCCTTAGTAAGGAATCAATTAAAAGGAAAATATTCCAATAAAAACAATGTATTCATCTATAGCGGCTTGTACTTTAAAATCGCGACTTTTCAAAAATTTTATATGGCACAGCATTACACCACAGCAAATAATGGATACATCATTTGCTGTGGTGTAATGGTTAGCGCATTGGACTGTTACACGTGAGATTGAGGGTTCGAGCCCAAACCAAGGCAACATCAATTTATGAAAAATAGTAATATGTATGAGTTTTTTCTATCCCACTTACATAACGCAGCGTCCTCCTTCGGTGTTCCCATAGCACTTAACCCCACCGAAGTAAAATAATATAACAGGGCTATGAACTAAAAAGCTTCAACAAAGTTCGCCAACTCACCATCAGATGGCGCGCAACAACTGTTCTAAAATTCAACATCTCGCGCAATTACAGTGTTGCCATATTTGAAGCCCTTCTTTCACCACCTTTCACTTGTTCTCTATCCCCTTTCCAAAGGAAGCAACACGTTAATTAATAGTAAGAATTTCCTGAGTGTGGCTTCTCTTTAAAAAAAAAAAAAGATGTCCATTTTTATCGCGGCAGTCTTCCACTACCACATAAAACCACCCACAGCTTCTTTTCATTAAATTTCCTGAATAGTCTACCGTTTTCAATACCGTATTCTTTGACGATCATTTCGTCCTTCGTTTGCAGTTGGGAAATAATTTCTTTTACTGCTTCGTCCTGAATTTGCATTCCGTACAACCAATCATCGTTATGTAGATTAACTTTATCAACGTGAAGAGTGGCTACATCTATATCGCTAGGTGGCTCGTTTGGTGTACGACTTAGAGCATCGACATGTTCCATGCGTTGGCCTTTACGATGTTTAATAATTACGTAAAAGTCTTGGATTCTTAACCACCATCGGGCAATTCTGGGTATTAATTTTCTGGGTATTAATTTTCGTTTGACCATAGCAGATTTTACGGCACTACAATCAGTTACCACTTTTACGGTTTTCCCATACATTTAATAGTAGAATCTTTCCAGCGTTTCGACGACTGCGAGAGTTTCTAATTCGTTACTATGAAAATTTTTCTCTGTGTTGTTCGTCGAACGACTATAGTAAGCTACGGGTTTCACTTCATTACCCTCTCGCTGTAGTAGCACTCCTGCCAAACCTATAGAGCTCGCGTCGGTGTGAATCTCGTGTTCTGCATCCAAATGGAAAGCTGTTATAACATTTTGGGACGGTGATTTTACCTTCAATTCGTCAAAAGCTGCTTGTTGTTGACGGGCCTAAACAAATGGCTGATCCTTTCGCAGTAGTTTTCTTAAGGTTTCCGATATTATAGATATATATATATATTATATTATCCTGGGATAAATTTTCGAAAATATCCACTTAATCCAAGAAATTTTCGTATCTCGGATTCGTTTAAAGGACGTTTAAAGTTCTCTATTGCTGAAGATTTTATTTTTCTAGGCCGTATGCCTTCTGAAGACCCAAAAAGTCGATTGTAGTTTCAGAAATTCGCATTTTCGTATATTCAAAGTAAGCTTAGCATCCCTAAGGGCATTTAAAAGTGTCCTTAGTTTGTTAAACATCTCGTCGATCGTGTTGCTACCAATAAGTCGTCGTCGAAAATCCAAAAGTACGTATCAAAATAATCAAAATAGTTTTTTTGATTGATTCTGATTCATTAGGTTAAACTACATGCCTCTACCAATTTTTAGACTTCTGTGACCAAGTCTAAAAATTGTTGAGTTTTAAGCCCATATTCCATAATTTGTTTTTATATTCGAAATATTTTTCATTTTATAACTTTTTTTACTTCTCCTGTAAAATGAAAAAAGTTATGTTACGTACTTTTGGACTTTCGACGACGAAGTATATCATCCATATAGTGCATCATGTTATCTTTACCAGTACGTTCTTGAATTTTCGACATTTGCCTTTGGAAAACCATTGGTGCCTTCTTTAACCAGAAGGGCATTCATCATACAAGTATGACAAAAAGTAGGCTGAAATTGTCTGTTTGTCTAAAAAGTATAAAAGAAAATCTTTTCAGTGTTCAGACTGTTATCGACACACACAACAAATAACTTAAAACAGTTATTTTTTCTTCTATTATTACTTTTTTCACCATTAGTTGTTTTTATTCTTTGTTTACATTTATTTGTGAATAACACAACACTTGTGTTGAGACAAGTGGTAACTTTATGAAATATTTCAAAAAATAAATCTTGTCAAAACCGTGTGACTGCTTTTTAAAATGTGTGCACCCATTTTGACATGTGTGTAACGAACAGTGTTCACACTATTATACATTTTCGTTATACAACACATTTTTGACATGTATAACACACTTGTGTGATAATCTAAACGGGGCTTTATCGACAGATAATCGTTCACTACCGTTTTTCTTTTTCTGTAATACCACGAGACTAGCACATTCCAATTCTGAACGTGTAATTATATCGTCCGATATGATTTCTCTTTTCGGTTAAGAAACACGATATGGAGCTTGCGTTACAATTTTCGTATTCGTTAGGTTAATTTTCATTTCGACTAAATCGGTCTTACCGATATTTTGTAAGTTAAGCACCGTAAGTTGTTTTTCACGTGGAAAAATTATACTCGAACTTTAAAGGACTCAAATTGTAATTTAATTTATAAAAATTAACAATTTTTTAATTTTATAACAAAGACATAATCACAATAAACACAAAGTGTCCCTTTTTCCCAAGAAAAATAAAAGTCTTGTATATTAAATTTGCGTGAAAACAAACTCTACACATTTTTCACGTGAAACTCATTGTCGGGAAAAATTATTATTTTTATATGGAGTATAACAGTTTTTTCACGTGAAACTCAAACAACTTACGGTGCTTTATTTGGGAATACCCCTTCATTTTCCCGAATTAATTCAATTAATTTGCTTTTAACGTTTAAATTGTCTAAACTACATTTTATTAAATTTTACATAATTCTTCGAGTGTATAAGCTTTTCTTCTTAGTTTTTTCGGCTTGGTAATTATTGAAATCTCGGGGTTTCGACGCAATGTAAACGCAACCTAAGTTGAAGTTTTACAGTTGGTCAAGTATGTACATCAACTTATTGTAAGAACATTGTATGAACATTGAAATGATTTGTTATTTTTGTTAGCCAAGTACATTTATTAATAACCGTCATCCATGTAAGAACTACTTTAAAAATAATAAATTAAATCGAATTAGAAAATACCGTAGTAAATTCAGTTTTTTGCCTTTGGTCAACTTGATAACTAGGTTCAATGTTTAACTATCCGTAAGCGCTCATATATTGGATACCTACCATTTAATTATGTATTTTATCATTAAACCTGTTAATAAAATTCTAGCAGAACAAATAAGTTTGCAACTTTTTGTTTGTGGTTAAAATTAAATCTTGTAAAAATTATTAACAACTAACTGAAATAACATGGCCTAGGGTTATAAAAATGCATGTTTCTGCAAGAGCTCTAACAATAATATGGAATATGGTGCAATGATTTGGAGCCCCAATTCGGACGTGCATATTTCAGGTATTGAGAGGATACAGAGAAGATTTATTAAATTCGCACTGCCACATTTGAATTATGTTGATCCGCTTCCTTCGTACCAAGCTCGTTGTATGCATTTAGGAATGGAAACGTTAGAGATGCGACGTAAATTGCAGTCAATATTATTTGTATTTGATTTAGTTAACGGCAATATTGACTGCTCGGGTCTTTTGGAAAAGATTCCTTTCATTGTACCTTGTTGATCACTACGTCACAAGGTTGGTAACCGAAACGAATAACGGTATAGGTATCGGTATTGGTATCGATTTTTTATTTGTTTCGGTATCGGTATCGGTATCGGTAACGGTATTTTAATCATTTCGGTATCGGTATAACCGATACCGAAACATTAATACCGGTATATACCGGTATTATTGAAAAAATTTACAAAAATATAAAAAAACGTTCTTAATTATAAAAAACTCAATTTTATTAAATTTTTATAAAGGATAAGTATAGTTTATGGAAATGTTTTTATAATATGAACAAAAAACAATAACGGTGGGTCTCATACTGCAGGTTTAAACTTAGGTTAATAGTTAACCCAAAAATTTGTTGTTTTGTGTACATTTTTTTAACATTTTATTTTGTTTTTAGTTAAGTTAAAGTTAAACCTACAGTATGAGACCCACCGTAAGTTATTAAAAACTTCTAATTGTAAGTGTTTTATTTTTTAAACACAAACATTTTTTTAAATATATTAGGAACACAAGTTGATTCACTACAAATATTTTATATTTGTATTGAGATCATATAATAAAATAAAAAAAAAATAAGTTTATAAAATTAATAATAGGATTCTCTAAAAGAAACTGTAAATTCAATTAAAGGTTTAAGAAACCAGTTTATATATTAAATTATATTTACTAAATTTGTTACAAGTTAGAGTATATTTATGAAGTTAAATAAATTAAAAACAATGTTGCCAATGCAAATTAAAGGCTGATAACCGCACTTTGAATTTATAACACGATTTTCTATTAACAATGAATAATAAAGTTTAATTGTTTAACAATTTTGAAAATTTTATATTAAAAAAATTTGTATTTTTGCTAAAAACGTGAAAAATAAAACAATTTTTTTAAAACCGATTCCATATCGGTACGACACCGGTATAAAGGGAAAAGGTTTTTGAATACCGGTATTTTTTGAAATCAAGAATTTCGGTATTGGTATCGGTATCGGTTTTCAATTTGAAAGGGTTTTGAAACGGATAACGGTATTATAACGGTATCGGTTGCCAACCTTGCTACGTCATAATGACTTATTTTATGAAGGTTTGCATCGTTTCAATTATATTTTAAATAGTCCCCTGATTAGAACTTTTAAATTCAAAGCAAATCGTAGAATAATAATTGTTATTGTAATATTAATAATAAGTTTTTATAACACTTACCGTGAATATCCAATTAATGGCTACATTTAAAGCTTCTCTGATACCCAAAAGATAGGCAAAAATCCATAATATTGTGGCTATAAAGGATACTACCACAACAAAAAGGAAGAAGGAGGTGGCAGAGAGGTAGGCAGGTGATGCGCAGGCCATACATATAATACCAAAAAACTGCAAAGGAAAATATATAAAAAAATGAAGTTATGAATAAAAATTTTATGAATTTATCTAGTTTAATATTTGAGAAGAAAAAAAAATATTTTTATCGGGCTTTGATATTGGATTATGCGTTGAAGGCAAACCAATGAGTGAATTAATTCCCCAACTACAGTGTCCATTTCAGAACACCGAGTTTCGGTTTGTTCGAAAATTACTACAATTTTTAAAAAACCCGTTGAAGCCGGTTTCATTTTTTTTATTAAGGTTGTTCACAAGGGGTTTGCTATTTGTTGTATCGTTGTAACGTCCTAACAAAAAACAGAGTTGTTGAAATTTAAATTGAAAAAATACAACATTTGAGAATAGCACGATACAACAGTTTTACGTATGTTTAGTGACCTATGTTTGAGTGTGCTAACAGATAGAAAACCCAACAGAAAATCGTTGTTAAAGTCAAATAAAAATTTTAACAACTCTGTTTTTTGCTAGGACGATAGAACGATACAACAGATAGCTCACACCTTGTGAATAATAAAATAATGAATGAAATAATTGTTAATTAAAATTAAATGGAAATCATAGCTCGTACTATTTTAATTAGTAAAGTAGCATTTGTCGTAAATTTGACAATTTTCTTTGGCCTAAATAAGTTTGTACAAACAGCAGAAATAGTTAATAAAAATTGGTCGAAAAAGTCCATGCAGAAATCAGCAGAATCTGCTAAAGCGGGGCTTACATTATCTGATTTAACGTCTGATAAATCAAACAAAAAATCCTATGTGAACTACAAGAAATTTTAAATTTTTGTTAAATTTTAGTTAATTTGAAATGATTTCCCAGCAAACAAAGATGATCAATAATGACTCAGAAATGAGCTCCAAAAACATAAACATTTTTCCACTTTTTCCTATGAAAGTGGTCCGACCAAAAGAGCCCCCTGTGTACTCAGAAATGACTCAGAAAAAAGAACGTATAAAATCGAAATTTTCCTCATAAATTTAAATAATTTTGGAATCTTCTTTGAGTCCGAAAAATGAACCCTCATTTTGAGACAGCTTTTTAGATTGTAGAGACAACGTTTTGGATTGTTTTCTGAGGGTTCATATTTTCTACCAAAAAAAGAGTGTTTTCAAAAAAACAATAATCATTTCTATGAGCCATTTAAGAAATTGCTGGCTGGGAAGTTAACAATGTTTTTCCTGAAAAAATTTATAAGTAATACCCAGCCAACATTTTTCTGAGCGCTCAGAAATTATGACTCATAAAATACTCTAAAATACGAGAAATTTCGTTCAATGATTTATTGTAAAAAAATTCCATCCCTTGATTTAAAATCGATTATTTACTGTTTAGTGATTTAAAATAAAATGGTTAACATTCAATACTTTTTGTTTAATTTTTTTTATGTTTAACGTTTAGTTAATAAAACAAAAAATGTTCAAGTTCAAGATTAGGAAGACGTAAACGTATATAGCGCCACAAATAGTGCATTTTATAAATAATGCATAAAAACAAAAAATAAAATATGAAATTTCCTATACTCATTTAATACAGCGCTACGTTTACGTATGGCTAATCCAGACTTAAATCTGTTTAAATTACCAACTTTTTTGCAAGCACGCTCCTGACTAAAAATTTGTTGACACAGCAACATTTTTTGCTGACTTTACTGACTTTTTTTGAGTGTAACTTTGACGTTAATTTTTGGGCTTGCAATGTGGTTTTGTGCGTTCCCGGTATTATAAGCATTTTTACTATTTTTTGAGATAATTATCTGTTTACTCTCATTTTACCAGACTTTGCCCAAAATTACGTCGAACAAACTTATTATATATTAGGTTTTGCCTAGGGAGCTTGCATCCCAAAAAAGTTATACCCCTATTGGTTAACTTAAGTTACCTTTCGTTGAATTGGGTTCGATATTGTATTACGGTACGGTATTGTTATATCAGGATAGTATCAGAGCTTCGAAATTCAATTTAAGCTTAATTCACGAAAAGTTTAATTCAGATTTTAAAAGAATGCATTCATAAGCTTAATCCCCAAAGCTTTAATAAGATTGGACTGTATTCCTTAGTTGGATCATTGAAATCGCAAGTTCATTCTACACTTAACTAATTGAGTGAAGAAATTTTATTATCATTCACTTAGTGAAGTATAGTGTGCAACTAACACATAATCAAAACCAAAGCACGCAACGTATAACAAAGCGCTATTTATATATACATACTATTTATTTTTTCTTTTAGACGAATGTTAGACGAATTCTAAACGCTTTGCATTATGCTAATATTTCAGCATATAACTGCAAATTTCAATTTTCCATTTGACTTAACAAAAACGAATCATTTTTCATTCAATTAATTCGGGTAAATTTGAATTCAGTCCATTAGAATTTATTCAAAATAGAATTAATTCATATAACTTAAAGCTTCTGTAAATTGAGTTATCGCAATAATTTTATTAAAATGCTACTACAGAATGAAATTTAATTCAAATTACATTCATTTGTAAAAAGTAAATTAAAGAATTAATTCTTTTAAGCATTTGGATGGTATAAACATTAAAAATTGAACACTAAAAAATTTTGCAGCATAGTACATTGGAAGCGATTTCTCAGCCATTATGTCAGTTTGTTATTTTTGAACATTATCTTTATATTATTATAGTACATTGGAAGCGATTTCTCAGCCATTATGTCAGTTTGTTATTTTTGAACATTATCTTTATATTATTAATTCTAAAAAATATATATATTTGAATTAGATTTGTAAAAAATATTTTATGAATTGTAAAACAAGTTTTTCAGGTGGTTTTGTTAAGGCGTTAAGTTATATATACAAGTAATATATACAAGCGTTTGTTTTAGTCCAACAGGTGTGACGTAAACTTTAACCCATTATCGGCTTCTCCCCATTCCGTTGTCCAATGTTGACGAAACTTCACACAAACAATATTTATGGGACTTAAAAATTGATCATTAAAGCCCATTATACATTATCACATTTTCTATTAGTATCAGAGTTCCTTTTGTTTGTTGGTAGAAACTACCAGAAATGACAGTTAAAACAAAGGTATATTCAGTTAAAAATCGAAAAATAACTGAAATTATAGTTTTTTTACTGTTGAAAAGTAGATAAAAAATAGTATTAAAAATAACTGAAAATTTTTAAAACAACTGACAAAATTTGTAAAACTACAGTTTTTTTTAATTGATTTTTTATTTTATAAAAACATATTTTAATAAAAAAAAATATTTTTTCTTTCGATTACAAAAAAAAAATGTACAACAACTTCTGCATTAAAATTTGAAGTCAAAATTCCAAACGGTTCTCCAGTTATTACGTTTTTATGCAGTGGAGATGCAATACAATTTTTGGTTTTATTTGCAAGCTAAGAATATTTCAGTAATAACAAAAATAAACTAAAAAAAATTTTCAAAAACTCGACAAATTTTTTTATGCTTTATTCTTCACTTTCTTGGGGTTTTATTTTTTTTTTCAATTCCTTTTTAACTTTTTCGTAAATAATCAAAAAATTTAACAAAAACCCTAAAAAACTGAAGAAAAAAGCTAGTGTCATACGGGCTTAAGTATAGTAAATTGTCTTTCAAAGGAAAAAATTCCACTCTTACGTTGAAGACCTCAAATCGTAACTTAAATTGTGAAAGTATTTTTTTTTTACTTTATAAGAAAGACAAAATCACAATAAACCGTAAACGCCACTATTTACCAGAAAAATAAAGGGAAAAATCAAGGAGCTAAACACTTTCTAAGACCAGATTCGACACAAACATAGCAAAAGAATTATGAAACATTTTCAAATCAAGTAATTTAAAACGTTTAAATTAAAATTAAACGAAAAAGGTTTTTCTGAATTATCGGTTGTTATAAAATTTAAAAATATCACAGCAATATTAGTTATAAGAAGTTAATATATTGTGTGGAGGTTGCAAATCCCGGCAGGGTGAAAAAAATGTTTGGATTTTTTTTTTGTATACAATAATTTACTTTTTGTTGTTTTTAATGTAAAAATAAAAAAAATTCAATTTTGTCCACTCAATTTTTGAAACGAGTGGAAAATGAAAATATAAAAATTTCAAATAAAAATGTTATTTTTCAATATTTTTTGTTAAAATACCAAAAAGGTAAATATTTGAAGTTTTGTTTGTATTTCAAAAATTGTCATTTAAAAATCCATTTTGAAAATCCAAATTATTACCTAATATATTTATTATTATACTAATAGAAAAATAAGAAGAAGAAAGTAGTTAAAAATTACCTTGCAGAAAAAAACATTTTTTGTCTACTATTATGCAGCAAAATTTTTTTTTGCATATTTTAACAGCGTAATTTTTTATGTTTAATTAACTAAAAGTTAACTCAAATAAAACTATAATTTTGTAAATTTAACAGTTTTATTTTTGCTGTTCTTATCGTATTAGTATTTAGCACAAAAAATCTGCTAATTTCAGCAGTTTTTTCTTCAAGGTCAGTTTTAACTTATTTTTAGTGGCTTTTTCTGATATTTTTACAGCTTTATTTCTATGAGTGTATAATATTTTATATAAAAAATTAAACTATTTTAAAGACAACTTGATATATTTTTCCAATATGTTGTATATTTTTATTGGAATGAAAGAAATAGAGATAATGAGATATGAGAAGCCAATGTATAATTAATGTTAAAAACAACAACTACTGATTACTATACAAACAACTGTCATATAGTAACTGTCAAACTTTTTTCAGTGTAATGACTGGATAACTATTTGGAATTTTGACTCAAATTTTGAAGCAGAAAGAAGTAATTTCATGTTTTTGTAACCGAGAGAACAAAAAATGCTTATTTTTATTCATATCTATGACCCAAAAGCCTATCCAAAATAGAAGAGAGCACGAATTTGCTTATATGAGAAATAATATGTGTGAAGAGAACAACTAAATCGAAAAACTATCAAAGTGTCAAATGGATGTTGGTTATGCAGTAACCTTCATTCATATGATTTGCGTTGATGGCGCAAAAAACTTGAATCTAGAAACTAGCAAGTATGATATAGTCTTTACTATCAAAGAGTATTTTAAATTTAAAGTTTCCTTTATTTTCATTTTAAACATACCCTGCAAGCATTTGGAAGATATCTTCCAAGAAGATATTAAAGCGATATCTTCTATTTTTCATTTGAATGAAAATAATCAAGTAGTCTTTTAAAATTGTCTTCCTTTTATTATTTGGAAGATAATTTGGTGATATTTGGAAAAAAATAATTCAAAAATTGAATTTTTTGTCATAGGTTTTTATGATGATATTGCGGCAATATTACCTTCTTATCATCCGGAAGATAAAGAAAATTTGTTTGAAATTCTTTGTCATTTTGGAAAAAATTAAAACAAAATTTGTATAAAAACAATCAATAAACACATAGGAAAGAAATTCCTTAAAACAATCAAGATCTAATGCGGGGAAAAAATCGGCTACGTTGAAATCAAGATAATTAATGTGTTGGTCAATGGATTATTCTTTTTCAGGCTTAAATTTAATAATTAAAAATTAAAACCTTTATATTGTACCGGGGAGTTTATTTGGAGATATCACCTTTTTATCTTCCAGATGATAACTTAGCGATATCGCCGATTTATCTTCCTGGGGTATTGCTTTCGTGTTTCCTGAAAGTATTGCTATCGGGTAACAGTTATTCCCGCAATACGAAATTGATATTGCCGGCAATAAATGTTTTCTTCCTGGCAATATGATCGGGGAATCTTCTTCGTATTGCCATGCTTGCTGGGTAGGTACAGTTTTGTTAATTTAGTGTATCATAACTCTACAAAAATATTCATATTTTGAAACATTTTGATTGGTTGAAAATTAATTAACCAATCTAAACTAAGTCCAAGCATACCACCTCCCAACATTTCAACTAAAGTCAAATTTCAAGAGTTAAAAATTACTGTACTTTTACTTGTTTTAACTGTCGTTTCTCACAAACTATTCGCATGTTTGCTTTTAACTATTGTACACCCAGAAAACCAATTGAATCGAATGTTACATCAACCGAAATTTTTGATTGTGACTAATGAATTACTCTTGTCTTAATTAGATTTCTGTTATCATAACCGAAAAACTCGATTATCACAACTGAAATATTCGATTGGCTATAAATTGTCACCAAGATTCTGTTTTCTCTGTGTAATTATTCAAGGTCTTCTTATGAAAATTGTAAAAAATGTATGTTGGGTATATATTTACTTCAAAACTTAAACAAACCTACACACATGCAGAAAAAGTACAGTGGCTCACTAAACTCAAGAGAACACTTGGTGATTCCATCTCAAACTAATCAAAAAATTACATTTTCGTCTTCATTCTTTCAGATTCGACTTAATCTCGTATAATAATTCCCTTCATAAAAAAATGGTGTGAAAAATAAGTCAAAATATTTTAAGGCGAAGTTATTGTGATATCAGTTAAACTTGGATCAGTTAAACGAATTTTGTCTACCATTTCCAAGTTTATTAACAAAAATTTGTGGTATAAACTTTTTTTTCATTGAGAAATTTGGTCTTTATTTAAATAAAATAAACCACATTTCAAAAGCAATAAGTATATTTTATATACGGTGCTTATCACACATCTCAATAAAAATAAAATAAATGTTTTGAATGCCCACAATTATTTAATGCTTTACAAGATTTAAGTGCTTATGCATAATAATTTGAAAACCTTATAACACGTTTATAGAATGAATTTTGTATGAAAAATTAGTTTTCTAAGTCACTAATAAATTTTAAAAGGATTATGCATATGACCCTCAAAATTTCATATTCAATAACTTTGAAAAAAACTACGATGCTCGTAAAGCCAAATTAAAAAAAGACATACAAATACTTCTTATCAAGTTGATTTATTGATAATAGCGATTAATTAATTCATAATCCCAAGGCGATTATTAAATTATCATTAAGGCGTATACGTGATATTAATTTCTTTCTTTATCTCTATATTACTCATACGCTTTTGTCAGTTTATCTATTATTTAAAAACAGAAAAAAGTAAAATCCGATTTGTTAAAGCAAAAATATTCTATAAAAAAGCAAAAAAAAAAAAAGTAAATTTAAAAGAACTTGGAAAACGACAGTTTTTTTTAATTTTCAAAATTAATGGACAAAATATTTTTTTGTGAGCAAAAAAATTATTTTTGGGCAATAAGTCTTAAAAAGCAATTCAACACTCAAAAATCTTAAGAAAAAGCTATTTTAAAGCTAAAAAACGGTAAATCAAAAAAACCAAAAAGAAGAAACTATGAGTAAAATAATACCCTGACCACATAGTGGTGTAGGGTATAAATAGCAAAAAGAGCAATTTTTGTCTTCTCCGATTATGTAGTAATAACAGTGTTGCCACTTTTGAATAATTAATCAAAAACGGGACTGTTTACAGATTCGTTGGATAATTTTGTTACAGAAATTTACATAAATTCATTCCTGGAGTTTTTAAATAAATAAATGAATATTAGTCCATATTTGGGTCTGTAAAATTTTCACCACAAATTTCCTGTTTCTAATGAATTATTTTCGCAAATTTGTTTAATACTAAATCCAAGAAAAATAAATTAAAACAAAAATATATAAATTGTTCTAAAGAACTACAATGTAACACAGAAAAGTTTTTCTCTTTTTTTTAGGATCAACGTTCTGTCCGGAACTTTCTGAACTTGCGCACAAAAGTTTCCGCCAGAAATGTTTGGAATCGCCCTCAATAACTTCTACACCTGGTTTCGTTCCTGTATCCTTTTGCTTTACCCGTTCCAGGTTTTCTTTAAATTTTAGGTCCTTCCCAGCAAAAAAAAATTGCAAGTAGTGCTTTACAAACTACTTCTTTCATTGCTTCACAAGTATCCGTTAGTGTATTTTTACTGCTTTTTTAGAAGTTCTTCTGAACAACTTCAAAAAATTACTTCTTTCATTGCTTCCAAGTATCCGTTATTACATTTTTACAGCTTTTTTAGAATTACTTCTGAACAACTTCAAAAAATCACTTCTTTCATTGCTTCCCAAGTATCCGTTATTAAATTTCTAAAGCTTTTTTAGAATCACTTCTGAACCACATCCAAAAAATCACATAAGTAATTGCTCTAAAAGTGATCGTAAAAAGTGATTTTGGTATTATTTGGCATTTCCAAACAGAGGGTCCCGGGTTCGATTCCCGGCGGGACCAATATTTTTTTATTTTTTTTTTTAATTTTTTTTAAATATTTATAATTTATTTGTTTAAATTCAATATTTTTTAACTTTAAAATTTTTAAAAATATGTACATATATATAAAAAATGGTAAGAAATTGATTTATATGTACCTGTAAAAATAATACTGAAAACAATATTGAATTGGAGTGCACCTTTTACACTTGTATAATAAGCACTTTTATTGAAGAGAATAAGGAACAATATCTCGCATTAACAAAGTGGTGTTTTTATGCCAGAGTTATGTTATCACATCAACCCCCACCGAAACCTCCAAGACAACAATAAAACAACATATTTTTTTATTAAAACAACAACAACATTATCATTTTAAGTTCTATTTTTATTATTAAAACAACATATTTTTATTATTAAAACAACAACAACATTTTCATTTCAAGTTCTATTTTTTATTAAAACAACATATTTTTTATTATTAAAACAACAACAACATTTTCATTTTAAGTTCTATTTTTTTAAACAACAACAACATACTTTATTTTAAGCCACACTTTTTATTATTAATGCAACACCAACATATTATAATTGTTTTGCTTACTTCCTGTCCAAGCCACTACACACATCATACAAACAGACCTAAATTCCACTTTATTTTTGCACACTTGGTGACATTTAAAATTAAGTAGAATTTTGTCTGTAAGAAAATTAAGTTTAGTCATCAATTCTCTTTTGTATTTATTTAAGGTAATATGGAAAAATAAAATTAATGTTGTACTGATATTGAAAGTAGAAAGATTCTTTTTATTTTGTGTTACGGAAAGTTAACTGGCGCAGTCGGTAAAGCCAGCAAATTCGGGAATTGTGAAAAAAAAAAATTAATTAAAATCCTGCAACTACAGCCGCCTGATCAAACTCGAAGGAATATTGAGAGAGATCAAGTGCCGAATTAATATCGACACCAGGCTAAGGATATCACGATTTCCCGTCCCAATCGCTGGAACAAAAATAACAAAGTCCTGTAGACTATAGCCGCCTGATCAAACTCGAGAGAATATTGAGGGAGATCAAGTATCGAATTAATATCGATACCAGGCTAAGGACTCAACAATTTGTCGTGTCAACCGCTAAGGGACATCCTGATGTATACAATCCTCATAGGGGCTCTGTAAGTACTGTGTTGTGATAAAAGATTATATATAAATGTGAAAGAAAAAAAGAATAAGAATATAATATAAAAAAAGGAAATTACAGAAAAAATTAAACAAAGGAAAAGATAATTAAAAAAAAAAAGAAAAAAAAAAGAAACAAAATTGCTAATACAAATAAAATTATATACATGGAATTGATAAAATTGTATAAATTTTGGAAATATTTAAATTAAATTGGAATCATTAAAAAAAAAAAATTTTTTTTTTGAAATATCTGAATTAAAGTTAAATCGAAATCATTAATACGAATAAAACTAATAATTTTGAAACGTTTAATTTAAAGTTAAATTGAATTTAATAATACGAATAAATTTGTACATGAAATTAATTATTAAAAGTGCACGGAAAATTTTGGAAACATTAATTATAATATTGCTGCCATTCCTACAGGTAAAATAATATTATAATTTTATGAGGTACAGATAAAATAAATTAGACACGAAAACGATTAAAAAAAAAAAAAATAATAATATTTAATCAATTGAAAACAAATTGTAAAGGAAGAGGTAGTAAAGCTAGATACTTATAGATACTTTAAAAAGAAAGATATATCCTGTTGGCAAGGCTACATTTAATGAGTGGAAAATCTCGATTTCTCCCATACCCTAAAAACTTTAGAATCTTCAAATCAAGAAGCCTCTCTACCATACACGAAAATATTAATCTCGATTTTAGAATGCCTTCGGAAACTGAAGTTCAGAATACAATAGTGTCGCAACAGACTGCCAATACAAATGATATTTTCAATTCGCTACGAATTCCTGACGCAATCAAAGACCTACCTAGATTTGACGGTAACCCAAGACTCCTTCACGAATTTATAAGCAATGTGGAGGAAATACTCCTTCACATTAGGGGAGCGGATAATACTCCTCAGGGACAAATCCTTCTGAGGGCCATTAGAAACAAGATAGATGGTCAGGCCAACGAGGTCCTGAATATGTATGGAACATCTCTTAACTGGGATGAAATCCGAGCGAACTTGATATCACATTACTCTGATAAACGGACAGAGACCTCACTGATCAAAGATCTTCATTCCCTAAGACAATATAATAAACCAGTTGAAAAATTCTATAGTCAGATTATGGAGATACAGTCGGCTTTGTCAAATAATTTATCAATCCACGAAACCGATGCAAACGTGATTAATGCAAAGAGAAACCTATTCTCTGAAATGTGTTTAAATTCATTTTTATCAGGTTTACGTGAACCTATGGGTTCCACTATCAGAGCAATGAGGCCTGAATCGTTACCAGCAGCTCTTGATCACTGTATTAGGGAACAGAATATACACTATATGAGATCAAGTTATAGACCAAAGTTTTCTCCGTATAGACAAAATTATCAGAACACACCATATTCAGGATATTCTTCAAACTATCCAAATTTCGGTCCAAGACAGGGAAAATTTTATCAACCTAGACAAGGTTTTCCTAATCCGATAAGATCTTATAATATGGATAACAATAATTTGACCCAAAATTCGGGCAATCAAAACTACCACTTGCCTTTGCAACATTCCCAACCATCACGTGAAAACTTTTCTAACCACAATTCTTACCAACGTTTTGATAATTCTTCTCGACAAACAAATTGGAGGCAATCGCAGCCAAAACCAGAACCGATGGATACTACCAGCGGATTTTCTAAATTTGAAAGAAACACGGGTAAATTCAGTAGATTATCAAGACAAAATGAAATGAATAATATTAATGAATTCAGGAGTCCCAGAGATGAGGACCCTGCCCCACGTTTTAATCACATGAATGGCGATAAAACAAATCTGGACCAATATGAGCATTATAATATTGACGATAACCAGGATTTTTTGAACTTTGCCTCAAGCAACAAACGGGATACATAGAATTTAACAAACATGGTAGTGTCTTACCTTATATTAACATAATCTCTCCATTTGGTAGACACTTGAAATTTTTGATAGATACTGGGGCATCTTCGTCATTTATTAACCCAGAATTCGTAAATCCTATGGATATCAGAAAACGAAAACCTATTACTATATCCACAATTTTGCATAAATATGAGATTAATGAAGAAGTAACATTACCTATTTTCAACGAAATTAAGAAACCTGGTACTTTCACGTTCTTGGTTTTTAAATTCCATGGCTATTTTGATGGACTGTTAGGCCTGGATTCTCTAACCAAAATTGGGGCAAAAATAGATTTAGAAAGGAAAACGCTGAATACCAGTGATGTAACAATACCTCTTGAAATGAAACCAAATTTTTCTTCCGGAAAATATATAATAACTGCGAACTCGAAGCAAATCGTAAATCTACCAGTTGATTTAAAAGAAGGAGATGTAATTATAAGTCCGGTAAAATTTGACAACGGTTTATTTATTTCTCCCGGCATCTACTATGCTAAGAATTGGTTTAGTACAATGGAAATAGTCAACCCCACGGACAGTGACCAAGTAGTTTTCTTGGAACAACCCATTAGAACAAACACGTACAACTCGACAAACTTCGTGGAACTCAATAACTTCAATATCAAACCAGAACATAACAACGAACTAATTGGAAATTTATCTGAACTTCTTCGCACAGGGCATCTTAATAATGAAGAGAAACGGAAACTTCTGAGTTTGTGTACAAAATATAGGGACATTTTTTATAAAGAAGGACAGAACTTAACCTTCACGAATGAAGTGAAGCACAGAATCAACACGACAAACGACGCTCCTATCCATACGAAGTCATACAGATACCCTTTTGTTCATAAAGAGGAGGTACGTAGACAAATTTCGGATATGTTGGAACAGGGAATTATTAGACCAAGTTTTTCGCCTTGGAGCTCTCCAGTATGGATAGTGCCCAAGAAAAGGGACGCATCAGGGAAATCGAAATGGAGACTCGTTATCGACTACAGAAAATTAAATGAGAAGACCATTTCGGACAGGTACCCACTCCCGAATATTTCGGAAATTTTGGACAAACTTGGCAAATGCCTTTACTTTTCTACTTTGGATCTTGCAAGCGGGTTTCATCAAATCGAGATGGACCCACGTGATATTCAGAAAACGGCCTTTACCGTGGAAGGGGGTCACTATGAATACGTCAGAATGCCATTCGGTCTTAAGAATGCGCCCTCAACCTTCCAAAGAGTAATGGACAATGTCCTAAAGGAATTAGTAGGGAGAATTTGTCTTGTATATCTAGATGATATAATAATTTTTTCAACATCCCTCCAAGAACACATCGAAAACTTGGAAAGAGTATTTCGGAAACTGAGATTTTCAAATTTAAAGGTTCAGTTAGATAAATCTGAATTCTTGCAGAAGGAAATAGCATTTTTGGGACATATTGTCACAACGGAAGGAATCAAACCAAACCCTTCAAAAATCGAGGCAATTCAAAAATTCCCAATACCACGTACTCGACGCGAGATAAAGTCATTTATAGGCTTACTCAGTTACTACAGAAAATTTATTCCCAATCTGGCCAAACTCACAAAACCAATGACAGAATGTTTAAAGAAGGGCAGGAACATAACCTTGGAGGACAAGTATATAAAAGCCTTTGATATATGCAAAAACATCCTAATGAATGACCCAATATTGCAACACCCCGATTTTACAAAACCATTCGTACTCACAACAGATGCAAGTAATATCGCACTTGGAGCAATTCTTTCGCAGGGTCGTATCGGTAGCGACAAACCAATTTGTTATGCGAGTAGAACTCTTTCCGAAAGTGAAATTAACTACTCTACTATTGAAAAGGAATTATTGGCCATAGTATGGGCGACGAAGTATTTCCGTCCCTATCTATTTGGTCGAAAGTTTCAGATAGTCACCGACCACAGACCACTTACGTGGTTAATGAGTCTCAAGGAACCCAACTCGAAACTGGTGAGATGGCGCTTAAAATTGGAGGAATATGACTACGAGATCATATATAAAAAAGGCACATTAAATAGTAATGCAGATGCCTTAAGTAGGATAAGATTGGACAATTGTAATATTGTCGACGTGAATATGAATGCTTCAAGCCAATTGTCCACAATTCATTCATGTGACGAAAACTTAGATGATGGGATCTCAATATCCGAAAAACCCTTAAATGAATTCAATTTGCAATTAATATTGGAAAAATCAGACGAAAAATTTAGTATGACCGTCGAGACTATTTTTCGGAACAAGCAACGTCGAACTATAAAGGAAAAAGAATTTTCTCAAGATAAGATAATACAAATATTCAAAAAATACGTTCCTGCGGGTAAATTAACTGCCATTTTCTCTGATGACTTAACATTTAGAACTGTTCAATCAGTTTATTCAGAATACTTTTCTAATGGAAAACAATTCCGTATAATTCGGTGTACAAAAATTTTATCGGATATAGCTGATGAGGATAAACAAGTAGAACTCATACGAAATTGCCACGAAAATAGAAACCACAGGGGAATAAACGAAACGTACGAGTACCTAAAAAGACAATATTATTTTCCTCTCATGCAGTCAAAGATAAATAAGACTCTAAATAATTGTGAAATTTGCAATACATTGAAATATGACAGACATCCACCTAAATTGAAATTTCAGTTGACAGAAACACCGGACGAACCCCTTCAAATTTTACATATTGACGTATATACTATAAATGGTAAATGTATTTTAACCGCTATCGATAAATTCTCTAAATACGCAGCTGGATATACCCTACCGTCAAGAACGAGTATTTGTGTACTCAAAAGTCTAAAGTCATTTATGAATCTTTTTGGAATACCTAAGAAAATTATATGCGATCAGGGCACTGAATTCACTTCAAATATTTTTAAGGATTTTTGTAAACAGTATGAAATAATACTCCATTTCACATCATTTCAACAATCCAGTAGCAACTCTCCAGTCGAAAGACTCCACTCAACCTTGACTGAAATTTACAGAATTATCATGAATACCAGGAAATCAAAGAAAATGGAAACGGATCACGATGAAATTTTGGATGAAACATTCATGACCTACAATAACACAATTCACTCATCCACAAAATTCACGCCATACGAACTACTGTTTGGAAGGCCATATAATTTCGCGAAAAAAATAAAATTTGAGAATAAACATGAATTTTTAACAAAATTAAATGAGTTTAGAGAGAAACTATACCCCTCTGTAAAGGAGAAGGTTATGGAGGCTAAAATCCGAAGGATAGATAATCTTAATAAGACAAGGGAGAACCCAGAGAAAAGAATCATAAATGAAGATATATATAGAAAGGAATGTAGACGAAATAAATTAACAGCACGGTTCTCAAAGCATAAAGTATTGGAAGACAATGGCATTACACTACAAACTACTAAAGATAGGAAATTACATAAGTCGAAAATGAAACTTAGGAAAAGAAAATAACCAATACTTATTTCAATATCTTTACACTTTCAGCATACCCCTAGTATACGGACAAATTTTGGAGGTTCAGAACTTTGACAAGAACCAAAATATGATCGCCCTAAAGGTCGGCCGGGCAAGAACGATCGAAAGCCACTATAATTATATACATGTAATAGAATTGGAAAATTATAGAGCACAAACTTCAAAGTTATTCAACATCATAGATACATTTGAAACACATAGCATATTAAAAGATACCGCTAAAGTATGCAGATTAAAACTCAAAAGTCTTGAGAACAAACTACAGACATTAAACCCATACAAACGAACAAAACGAGGACTTTTTAACGGATTCGGGTCTGTAATTAAATATATTACTGGGAACATGGACGCAAAAGACGCGGAAACCATAAACGGACAAATCCGAGAACTCGAAATTGCGGCATCAAATTCAGTCGGAATAGCGCAAAATCAGGGAAATTTGAACGTACAAATGATGCAACGATTTAAGAACTTGACAGATCACATTAACAGAGAACAAGAGACTATTACCAGATTCTTGAACAAATTGTCGATGGAAACTTCTAACGGCATTCGGAAACAAAACGACGCATTGGCGGAAATTCAGTATATGAATCAACTCGATTATAATATAGATTTGTTGATAGACCATATTTCCGATATAATTGAAGCCGTAATGCTTGCCAAGTTCGGTATAATATCGAAGCTTATTCTTCATCCGGATGAACTGAACGAAATAAGACATCATTTGACATCTCAGAATGTTGACTTAGTATCGGACGAACACCTTTACGAACTTCTAGAACTCCAGGCATATTACAATAACAGCAATTTAATTTTCAATATAAGGCTGCCAAACCTATCTAGTGAAACGAATATACTTTACCACCTCATTCCTCTTCCTATAGATAACACAAAAATAATTAAAACTAAACCTTATGTAAATTACAATAAACACAACATACAGTACTTATCAGAGATTTGCCCAAAGATTGAGGACTTGTATTACTGCAAAAAGACGGATGACTTCGAGGAAACCAAAAATTCAACTTGTATTGGAAGAATACTAAACAACGAAACACCAATATGTCCAGTGAATGACGTGGGCTTCACATCAACTATCTTTCAACCGGAAGATAATTATATATTATTTATAAATGTCAAAGAATTACTAATATTTTCTGATTGCAGACAAAACTTTACAATAAAGGGAACCTCACTTATCCATTATGCGAATTGTACCGTCACAGTAGAAGGAACAACCTATAGAGACAACCCCTCAGTCCACTGGGATACGATCTTCATTGTTCCACCTAATCTAAACAAGTTAAAGATCGACTCAATAACGGAAACTTTGAGTTTGGAAAAAGTTAAGAACTATAGCTTCATCAACAAATTTGATATCTCAGAACTAAGAAGAGACACAACCCTAAGAGGAAACACGGTAATAGCAGTTACATCGATAATCATCATTTTAGCTATTACAAGCATAATTCTGTTATGGCGAAAACCAAGAATTCGTTACTACCCTAAGCCTACCGAAGTCGCGCTGTCCCCACCAAATTCACTGTGGCCATCGCTCTACACTAAGGGGGGAGGAGTTATGTTATCACATCAACCCCCACCGAAACCTCCAAGACAACAATAAAACAACATATTTTTTTATTAAAACAACAACAACATTATCATTTTAAGTTCTATTTTTATTATTAAAACAACATATTTTTATTATTAAAACAACAACAACATTTTCATTTCAAGTTCTATTTTTTATTAAAACAACATATTTTTTATTATTAAAACAACAACAACATTTTCATTTTAAGTTCTATTTTTTTAAACAACAACAACATACTTTATTTTAAGCCACACTTTTTATTATTAATGCAACACCAACATATTATAATTGTTTTGCTTACTTCCTGTCCAAGCCACTACACACATCATACAAACAGACCTAAATTCCACTTTATTTTTGCACACTTGGTGACATTTAAAATTAAGTAGAATTTTGTCTGTAAGAAAATTAAGTTTAGTCATCAATTCTCTTTTGTATTTATTTAAGGTAATATGGAAAAATAAAATTAATGTTGTACTGATATTGAAAGTAGAAAGATTCTTTTTATTTTGTGTTACGGAAAGTTAACTCCAGTCAACTTTCATATCAAAGAATAGCTCAGTGGTAGAGCGCTGGACTAGCAATCGTGAGGTCGCAAGTTCGATCCCCGGTGGCGGCAATAAAAATTTTTTTGTAAAATAAAAAAAATATAATTTTTTTTCTAAAAAATTTTGTTTTAACTTTTAATTGGTGAAAAAGAGCTTCCTTTGTACTCGTTCAAAAAGTAATGGAGAAATGGTGAAGTGGGAGTACTCCTCTCCTATGACAACTCAATGTTAAAATCATTAGTGTTGATGTTAAAAAAGAAGTAGATCTAGATCATCAATTGTAGTGCTTTTTCTACTGCTTTGGCATCTCTTTTTTGCTGGGTTGTTGAACTTTTTGTCTACTTTGAGAACAATTGCCTGGTCACGCGTACTTCTCTTGCAAATTTTTTGTAAGTCCACAATGGATTGTTCTGAATTATTTCAATAATTTTTTGTGTACTTGTCTTTAATCCTCCATTGTAAACTAATAAACCACTCGAATTTGACAAACCGATGCATTTTGAAATCTGACATATTTTGATAAAAAAAAACCATTTTAATTAAAGATGGAAAAAGTTATTAAGAAAAATGTGTGTCACATTTTTTAATGGCGCACTCTCAAAAGCAAAATTTTAGAAACTAAGGAATTAAAGAAAAATTGTATTTATAAAAACAGAAGATTTCTCAATCATAAAGCCGGTATCAGCCTAAGGGTTTTATGTTACCTGCTCCCATTGTTTTATATTTAAATTGTGTTTGAAGCCCCGTCTGTTCATTTTTGAAAAATTATTTTTCAAACTTCATGTAAAAAAATATTTTTCTCTTGGGATGTAAGACCATTTGAAATTGCTGCGAAAGAACGAAATTTGGATTTTTTTTTATTTTCTAATGACTGAGAAATAATAATTTTCAATGCTTTTATAATAGTCTGCTGTTTTCAACAAAGCGCGAAATTTTTTTCCTATATTTTACATGATCAGAGAAAGATGTTAAATCGTGATAAGTTAACAATGTTTTGATGCAGAATCAAAATATTTTTTCAAATTCAGCCATATATTGTTTGAAATAATATAAAAAATGTTATAAATTTTTTTGTGTAATTTCGTACGGTTTTGGATAATTTTTGAACTACCCAGAAAAACCACACATTACCAAATAATGTGTAAAGTAATGTGTTGCCATGAGCCCCAAGGTAATGTATGGGGAGGAGGTCTAAAAATAAATTTTCGTAAATTTAAAAAAATTTATTAAAAATATTTATTTATTAAATATATAAACGTGGTGGCATTGGGATTCGAACCTGGGATCCCTTCTCGTTAGCCGAGCTATCGACACATATAACATTTGCTTGCTTAAAAAGTAAATGAATTATTGTGCTTCGTAATGTCGAAAAATATACACCTTACACCCATGCTTACAAAAAAACCTAAAGTAATGTATCTAAAATAGATTTTGAAAAATGTTTTAATCATTACTTTCCGTTTATAAATCATGCAATACGTAATCAGTGATTGGTAAGTCATTACTTTTTGTTTTGAAATAATGCAGAAGGTAACAAGGTATCATTACAAGGTAATGCGTGAGTATATCGCACCCATTACCAAAGTTTTGCTAGGTAATGCTGTGTAATTTCTCGTTTTACTGATGGCAACACTGATTAAGAATTAAAACTTAAGCTTTAACCACAAATTCGCTTACCCTTTATTAATTTTTCGATAAAAGCCAACAAAGTTGAACTTAATATTCTTCAAAATTAAACTACAGGCATATTTCCTTAACTTTTTTGAGCATACACTCAGAAAATTGTGTAGTTTAATAAAAAAGTTTTTGGTTTAGTTTAAATAAAGGAACATACATTTATTTTTCAAAGAAGTATTTATTTCAACTCGTTTATAAATTTATTCAAATTAATTTACCACTCACTGATTTTTTTAGTTTCATTTATTTTTCTCGGTTGTTTAAAATGTTATAAAAATGTATCCACAAAACGGAAATTTTTAGTTTATTTATTTCCGTTACAGTTATTTATTACAAATTAAAATGTTTGTTTGCTGTCTGCTGTATATACACAAAATTATTTCAGTTAGCAGAACTTGATGAACAGGACACTCACACAACTTAAGCCATTCACAAAAGATGGGTTAGTATTGTGTATGTCTAAAATTTTGCAGACAAAAAACAGACAAAAATACAAAAAAAAAAAAAATAACATTTTAACCAAATCTGTAGGTAGGATTCTAACAATTATTTTTAACTGAATAAACATTTATTTTTATTGATTTGTCAATTGTTTAAATAACATTTAAAAATAAATAACAAAAACCATTCACCCCTGTGAAATCTTCTAAATACAGTGCACTCGCGATAATATGAACATCCTAATATATGAACATCCCAAAATATGAACGCTTTTTCTCTACCACTGAATACTCTAAAATATGAACTTTGTGCAAACGCTTTAAAATATGAACAACATCTTTTGAAAAATTTGTGCGAATTTCAACCGCATAGTATTGTAATTTAGGGAATACCCGAGTAATTTGCATTTATTACATATTTAAAATGTCTTTGGCTGTCAATCAAAAATGCTTATAAAGCCAACAATTACATTAAAAAAGCTTTATGTACGAGTATGTATGTAATTCTGTATTTCACTATAGGTTGAATCTGCAGCTTTGAACTTTAAAGAATGAAAGGAGGATTCTATTGAATATAACGATCATGAAATAGAATAAGAAATGTCCGACGAATATGATTGTGTGGAGGAACCAAAAAAGACTTTTTTTAAAGTCAGGGAAGCTGTCGATATCTTTAATAATGAATTGCAGTGGGCTGAAAGTAAAAATGTTGAACAACGTGCCTTAAATGTTTTGAGGGAGTTACGGAAGAGGGCAATTTTAAGAGTACTTGAGCAAAAGAAACAGCAAAAGAGGATAATCGATTTCTTCGGTAATGAGGTTATAACTTTTTCTCGAAAATGAGGCAAAAAATGAATTTATATGTGCATTATATTTTTGGTTGACATTCATTCTTGTTAATTTGTTTGTGCGTACATATGAATGAAAAAAGTTCCTTTTAATAAAATAAAGATTAATTTTAAAACAAAAAAAACTTTCATTTATATAGAAAGAAACTTTATGTGACAAGTATATGACTTTTTTTACTAACTTTTCATACCATTCGCAAATATGAACAATCCTGCAAATATGAACAGGCTTGGTTTTAATTAGTTCATATTATCGCGAGTTCACGTATTTCGTTTTTATAACAAGAAGTTAATAATTAAGATCGTCAAAGAAAACAAATGGAAATATTTTCTTACACAAAATAACTAACGAAAACAAAAAGAAAAAACTTTTTATAGATACCCATTTTCTAACGAAATCTTTTATAAACGATTTTTTGGTTTGAATTCCATTCCTTTTTATAAAAACAGCCTGTAAATTTTTGTCGTTTGATTAAGTTGGGTACGATGAATTTCGTACCCAATAAAGATTGAACTTGTCAAAAGTTGACTTAAGCTAAATATTAAGGGTTTTCACAAGGGGTGTACTATTTGTTGTATCGTTGAATCGTCCTAACAAAAAACAGAGTTGTTAAAAATTAAATTGAAAAAATACAACATTTGAGAATAGCACGATACAACATTTTTACGTATTTTTAGTGTCCTATGTTTGAGTGTGCTAACCGAAAGAAAACTGAATAGAAAATCGTTGTTAAACACAAATAAAAATTTTAACAACTCTGTTTTTTGTTAGGACGATACAACGATACAACAGATAGCACACCCCTTATGAACAACCTAATTGATATTTCAATACTTTTCCAGCGTTTCGCTCTTTTCATTAATTCAACTTCACTTAATTTATAGTTGGGCCTCTAAAAACATTAAGGAGCCATAAAAAACTAACATATTCAAATCCAAGATGATATGCTTATTTTTATACATAAAAGTCAGTTGCTCTATTTTTGACCCATTTTTTTATTATTTTTATTGTTCTTGGAAAGTAACAAAAAGGTGACTTGAAAAGAAACAAAATTGTTATCAAAAATATGTTATATAATATAGTATTCATATTTATCTGTTCAACCCCTGTTCAAATATCTAAATAGTGTAAAAATGTTTTTTCTTTTATAAACATTCACACAAACTTAAAAGATAAACAAGTTAACAAGTTTTTTTATAAACAAAAATTAATTTTAAGTATATATGTATGTATGTATGTATGTATGTATGTAAGTACGAGTATATGAATTGTATTTGTGTCAACAGATGAGCTCAGCTTTTTAACAAGTTTTTTTTTATAAAAATACAATAATAACAAAATGTTAAGAATTTACCGCCATACTTTTGAAATTTATGAATGAGTTGTTGTGTGCTTAGCGAATGCCAAGTTTATTTATTTTTTACTGAGGGTATTCACGATCGCGATTTTCACACATTGCAAAAAAATAGTTTGCATCGTCATAACCATGGTTTAAATATAAAAGGTTAGGTTCATCGATGTTTTTTCGGTTGCCCTAGACTATTTTAACAACAATGAAAACAATAATATTTACGAATTTGCAAAAAGGAATAAGAAAATAAAATTCGGCATAAACGACAAATGTTTACGCTAAAATATTTTTGTTGAAAAATGTGAAAGCATTTCGAACATTCCTTTTTTGTGATTGCGAGAACTGTAATTGTAATTCAATTTATAGGCTAAAATCTAATTTTTATGAATCGCAAAGGGCATATATTAATATTAAGTGAAGTAAGTTCTGTACTGAACATTTAAGTCGACCCTGGTCATATTGCTGGATTTTGAAATGTTATTGTTCTGGTTAACGTAACAAAGAACAATCCTTGGTATTTGGTCTATGGTCATAACAGAGCTTTGAAGAATTAATTCCTTTTTGAATGAATTCACTACCAATCGAATTCAATTTTCTCTAGAATTGAATGAATTCCTTTTCTTAAGGAATTCACTGAATTTATTCAACTGAATGCGTTCATCAAACAACAAAATCAAAGAATTAATTCAGTTGCAATAGTTCTTTTTATTAAATCAAATGAATTAATTCACCGGTGAACGCGTTCAATTTTATAAATCGAACGGAACAAAGTGAATTAATTCCTTACTGAATTAATTCACCACTGAATTCATTCAATTTCATTTTCATTCAGTGAATTAAAAAAAAATAAAATTACATTCAGTGAATTAAAAAAAAAATAATAAGTTCACTGAATTGAAAAAAATAAAATAAGTTCACTGAATTAAAAAAAAAAAATAAGTTCACTGAATTCAAAGCCTGTTTTCTGCCATTCAGTAGAAGAAAATAATAATGTACAAATAAAATTTTTAAATAAGCAATTTTACAGCGTGTGCTAGTAACAAATTAGAAACCGGATGCTGTTTATCAACCTACATGATTCAAAAATAAAGCCTTTTACTATTAAAAATAAAAACTTTACAGATATAGATAAATTTGGAAAAAAAATATAACTATATAACTAGTTTGAAAAATTAATAGTTATATTTTTTTCCAAATTTATCTATATCTGTAAAGTTTTTATTTTTAATAGTAAAAGGCTTTATTTTTGAATCATGTAGGTTGATAAATAGCATCCGGTTTCTAATTTGTTACTAGCACACGCTGTAAAATTGCTTATTTAAAAATTTTATTTGTACATTATTGTTTTCTTCTACTGAACGGCAGAAAACAGGCTTTGAATTCAGTGAACTTATTTTATTTTTTTTTTTTCAATTCAGTGAACTTATTTTATTTTTTTTTCAATTCAGTGAATTTATTTTTTTTTTTTTTAATTCACTGAATGTAATTTTATTTTTTTTTAATTCACCGAATGAAAATGAAATTGAATGAATTCAGTGGTGAATTAATTCAGTAAGGAATTAATTCACTTTTTTTTCCGTTCGATTTATAAAATTGAACGCATTCACCGGTGTATTAATTCCATTGATTTAATAAAAAGAACTATTAATTCGTAACAAAATAAATCGACCGAAAGCAAATATGAATTAATTCCATTCAATATATGGTGCTTAGTGAATTAATTCATAGAATTTTTAATTCAGAATTGAAAAATTGAATTAAGGAATTAATTCTTCAAAGCTCTGGGTCATAACTACTCAATGCTCAACAAATGCAAATAACAGTATTTGCAACGCTTGCATCATTTGCACTACCCATCGAGAGTACCCATATAGTTTTTTCCATTTTTTATTGCATGCCCGAGTAAAAACGTTTGTATATAATAATTTTATATACCCATATATGTTTTTGTATACCGGAAGTAAATTATGTGTATCCATATACAATTTTTTGAGAAAGAAAATGTCGTATTTAGTTGTATCTTATTACATATAGATCAGTATATAATTGTATATTGCATTTACAATTAGATACAGACAATCCAATTTTATATGACGTTATATATGCCTATTTAGTACATAATCTAAAATAATATATGCTTTTATATGATATCATTTTTAAAAAAACACGATTTCGTTTTGGATAGAATTGTATATACCCCATTCAGAGTCACACTAGAAAATTTGTCAGTCACCTTTGGGATATAATTTTATATTACATTCAACACTAGACAAATTTTCTGTCTCTTTTCGTATGTAATCATATCTAAGGACTTTTGACAAAACAATTTAAATCGTCTTAAGAACATTTTCCAAGATTTTTGTCGACAATATAACATTTTAATTCGCATATTTCTGTGTATTCCTCATATTTTCTACATCTTATACACTAAAATATGTGAAACCTCTAAAATCAACATTTATGGAAATTTTATTTATTGCCGTTTGACAAAAGAACTTATTTTATTTGCAGCATTAGGAATTTTTACTATAATAAAGTAATAAATTGTAACATTTATTTTTTGTATTTATGCAATCACTGTAAGGATAAGTAAATTCTCAAAACATTTTGACGAAACTAATTTTTTTTCCTTAAGTTGTCAAATTTTGTTAAAATTTAAAACTTCCTTTTCTAAAAGTCGAAGTTACAAAATCTCAAACAATCGATGCAAAGTTTTTTTTTAAATTTTCTTTAGACAAAAGTTTTTATTCTTTTGGAGGTAATTTTATCAGAGACTGTTAAAAAAAAAAATTAGCAATTTAAAGAAATTGAAAATTTATACAAACAGTTTAAAGCAACAGTAAAGGTGTTTGTGCTTTCCTGTAAAATGTCCTTTTGTCAAAATCCAAAAAACTTTAACAACTTTCATGAAGTTTTAGATCTCACAAACTCTCAGGTAATTATTTCTGTAAACATTTGGGATTTCAGTGAAACTTATAGAGCATAAACCGGATACAACAATATTTGATTTTCTATATGTTTGTACCAATTCAGCTATAAATTTATACCACTATATAAAGTCTGATCAAATTATATCGCGCCATTATTCGGATGCATTTATATCTGATATTATCAAATTGTAACTGAATTGATGCAAACTTATGAAATTATATGGGCCCATTTCTCGGATAAAATTTTATAAAGATTCATGTTAAATTACATATGATAGTATAAAGCCCCATATCTTTTTTTTAAATAGGGGGGTTTGTTTTTTTAATTTTTTATTTAAATGATAATTTTCTAAAGAGTTTATTTTAAAACACCTTCATTTACTTGTCGAATTTTTTTATGTAACATACATATTTTGGTAAATAAGAAACCACCTACAGTAATAAAATATGGAGAAATATAATTGCAAGTTTTGCAGTTGTATTACTAATAAAACCACAAAATCGTAATTTTCTGCACATTTATATAACTACACTGTAAAGATAGTTGTTTTTGAATCTTTTTTTTTTAAATACTTGTAAATCTGACATATGTACTTGTAAGTTAATAACACTATTAAATAAATGTTAAGTTTTTTAAGAACCTCTTTCTGCAATACATATTCCATATAAAATATTGTACGCTGATTCCGAATCGGGCAAGAAAGTAAGTTTTGAATGTTGCCTTAAAATTTATGATCGATAGCCCTTTGTTGGCAGTTTTTAGAAAAGTTTTCAAATTTGGACCATAAAATCATACCGAAAATATTTGAAAAGTATATCAAAATTTAGAACTTGATTCGCATGTCCTTGCTCAATAAAATTTTTTACCACTTATTACTTTTGTTTTGTGAACACACAAAAAAAATCGTTGCCAAGTAATTAGGAGCATTTCAACTAATAAAGTATGTTTGCATACATTATGCGAAAAATAGAAATACTTTACCAAGTTTTTTTTTGTTATTTCAACTTAATTTTTGAATAATTCAAACTTTATTAGTTGAAATGCTGCTAATTACTTGGCAACAATTTTTTTGTGTGAATGTATAACGAAAACTGTTAATTGCATCGAGCTTAAAATGTGTCTCATTAGGCCAACCCTTGGCCCCCATAAGTTTTTGCACCTAATATTAAGGCGGGCCAAGTGTAAGCCTTGTTAAAATATCATTTTGTTAGTATTTAACAGCAAATTTTATTTTTTTGGTTATAAATTGACTTTAGAGTGTGGTTTTAATTAAAGAGTTGTATATTTCAAAGATGTCCAAATTTAGTTCGAAAGGTTAGTTAGGCTGTTATATAGCGTAATTGGATATCTTTAAACTTAATTACAATTTATGTTCTCGCAATAACAAACCAAAATATTTAAAATTCCTACACATTTTTCAAACAAAAATATTATAATATAAACATGAGTCATTTATGTCGAACTTTATTTTCTTTATACCTTTTGTAAATTCGTAAATATTATTGTTTTAAATTTTGCTAAAATAGTCTAGGGCTAGTGAAAACTATTTACGTAGCAAATCTTTTATAAACCACCCAGGTAAAAATCTACATATATGTGTGGTTTAATGGTTTTCCATACAAGGTTTCATAAATCTCCATAAATGCATCCACATAGCCATGCAATAAGGAAATTTGAGGTAATATCTGCATGGGATAGAGTGTTTACCACTGCGAAAATTCTCCAAAATTATAACTACTCCAGAACCAATAGATTTAACCAACATACAATCTCAGTGCTTAAAAAATAGATTTATTACATTTCTACGATACACAAAAATATTGAATTGGGGTAATTGACTGCTGAGTTTGTGGGACATGTCTTGTAACATAAAGTAAAGAAGTTACCAGAGTAAAAAAAATAGATGTTATGGTCCATTCTATTGAAGTTAGTTTTCGATTATCATTATGTTACATCCAGTTCTATATGATTAGATAAACCTATTTTTCGGATCGTATTTCATCGTATTAGATCCACGGTGGATATAACTTAATACAGAACGATCTACCATTTTTCGGATCAAATTTTGTTTTGGGCAACAACAAAAAATGATATGATTGTATGTTGTACCTCATTAATTGTTTTAATCGGGCAGTCATTAAAATCTGTTTAAATTTAAATAAAGTAAAATATTTTTCTATAATAAATGATAAATCTGTCGAGTCATCTAAAAGTTTCGATTTCAATGTTTATTTAATAACAAATATACATTACTAAATATCTCGTCTTTTGTTGTGCAAAAAAAGTTTTTCCATTTATGTTATCTTGTTTTTAATCTTATTAGATTTGTTTTGTTATATATAAGCATTCTAACAAAAATATATTCGTACTATATATGCAATCACAAATTATACCAGATATGTATAAGCTGATTTGGGCAATATGGCCGACAGAAAATGAGCAAAACAAAACGCAAAAATTTAAGAGAAACACAAAAGATAAAGCACAATAATCTAAAAAGAGACAGATATATACAAAAAATGCGCAATACAAAATGTATGGAGATTTTATATTGTTATCTCCCTCTTGACTTGACTTCCATGTTAACAAAACCATACGGTTCGAGAATACTTTTTTGACACCTGTCAATGGTTTCACATCTGGTATTAATCTGTGTATGCAATGTTACTACTACACATAATTAATATTGTAGTTTAATGTAGATAACAGTAACTGATAACCATTTTTAATATTACCTATATACAATTATTATATACGATACAATTTTGACAATTTTAATATAGAATTTGTCTAATGACTCACAAAAGTAAATGGTTTTGACAAATATTTCGTACGATTAGCGTCTTAGTTAAGGCTAAATAAATGGACGTTTTTTTCTAATCACATTGATAAGGTATGGGGTAAACCACCCATATTTTTTCAACAATATTTTGGATGGATTAAAATACTTACTCTAGACTGATTGTGAGTCATAATTTTATATTTTTTTATAAAATTTAGGGTGGTTGCGAACTGGCTAAATAAAATCTTAACTAAATTCTGGGTTTCAAATTTCTATGAAATAAACTAAGTCTCTCTGTAATGCGTTGTGCAATCCACTGGACAATCGATTACAAACGGATGTGCTCTACTTGATAGGCGAGTATTACAAATAAAAACTCGGGCTCTGGGGATAAGTTCACTTATCTCAGCAGAACCCAGTCACACAACCTATATTCTGACGATGCTCCAATGAGTCAATAGAGCTGGATACTCGATAAGCGCCGACGCCCTCCTTTGCACACGGTCCAGAAGCTCCAAAATAGACTTCGAAGCTCCTGCCCATATATGGGAGTTGTATTCGATCTTCGGTCGAATATAGGTGGTGTAAATATTGAGTAAATCGGATGGAGTGAAGTACTTCTTGCACCGACGTAGAAAACCTAGACACTTGAATGCTTATTTCGACACTTGAAAACACTGTGAAAACATGCTTATTCCAATGGACATCACACTGAATCTTCATGCCCAGAACATCAAGAGTATCCGATTCCTTTATATCGATATCACCCATATTTACAGATAGCAGTGTTGACCCCACAGTCTGAAGTCAAAAACCTTTGGCGAATTAATCTTCGAAAATATAGTTTTCGTTTCGTTTGGTTTAAGGTTTTCAGCAGTTTTTCAAATATTTGCAAATTTACTTAATGGAATTTGATCTCCTAAAATTTGACCTTTGACCTTACACAGGGGCAATTTAATGTATTTCTATTTTGCCCTAATTTTCGGGATTGAAGTATTTAATATTCTGTTGTTATATTCCGGTCACAATCATGTGGAATTAAAAGAATAAAAAAGAAGAACTTGCATAAAAGCTAAATAAATGCCAAAAATCGCTGTTTTCTTGAAATCCGCTAAAATAAAATATCTGCCCATTGGCGGACTTAGGCCGCTTTGCCCACCCTAGACTGCTTTTTGCCCACCCCAGAATTTAAAAAGATCTGTCTATAATTCTTTTTCTATGATTATTTTTTTTTTAATATCAGTTACTCCTGTGTTTTTGAATGGGAAAATATCTTCTAGTTTCCTAGGCCGATAATTTGTTGGAATCTAAGGGTCAGTTTTACAGCCAGAACTAATATCGATTTTTGTCTTGAATATTTCTTAAATAAGAAATGTTGTTTAAAAATTCTTACTTAAGAAATATTTAAGAAACAAATCGATCTTAGTTCTGGCTATAAGAGAAAAATTTCCTGTATTTAATAGTTTTTAAAGGAGTAATTAGTTAGTATTACACTCATAGAAATAAATCTGTAAAAATAGCAGAAAAAGCAAATAAAAATTAGTTAAAAACTATGTTCCAGAAAGAATTTTTGTTTTTTCCCTAAATAAAAAAAATAAGAAAAGCTAAAATAAAGCTGTTAAATTTGCAGAAATTTAGTTATATTTTAGTTAATTGAAAATGACAAATTGTATTGTAAAATCTACAGAAAATTTTGCTAAATATTAATATGTATACTAAAAATAGCAAAAACAAACTGTTATATCTATAATTGTTTGTTATTTTTAAGCTAAATTTAGTTGAATGCAAATAGCAGTCTATAATGTTAAATTAGCAGAAATATTTACTAAAAAAATTGTAAAACTGTAAATTTAACAGGTTTATTTTTGCTGTTCTTATTTTACTTGTATTTAGCGAAAAAAATCTACTAATTTAACAGTTTCTTCTGCTGCATCATTTTTATCTTATTTTGAGTTACTTTTTCTGCTATTTTTACAGATTTATTTCTATGAGTGTACTATTTTGAGGCAATTTCAATATGTTCTAGGAGCAATAATTCTACGACGAAAATGTCAGTTTTTGATCACCTCGGTAATTTAAGTGGTCAAAATAAGGGATAAGAATGGGTTCAACAGAGGTGGAAGAAAATATGAGGCAGGTTGATCTTAGATTTCTTTTCTCCATCAAATATAAAAATTTCATACTGAGCGTATAGCATTCCCTGCACGAGACTTTCTTCAGAAAAAAGGATGCATTTTTCAGAGTTTTCTATTAAAAACATTTTAAAATTTTGAAAATTTTATCAAAAGGGAGGGAGTTATTTTTAAGTCTTTTTTTGTATAAAAAAATCGCAAACATAATGTCTAAAGTGTTTTTTAAGGGTCCGAGAATGGGCAAACAAACAGCCAAACGTAAATGGGGCCCTTGCCCACCCCAGAAAAATGGTCTAGGTACGCCTATGTCTCTGCCCTAGCCAAATGAAAAAAGCAATTCCTACAATTTTTGTACATTTTAATCTCTAATATGTTCCTAATAAAACCTTAAAGTCCAATCGTTGACTTTTCAAAATTTCTTTAAAAAAATTTTCAAAAATTTTAAATTGTAGATTTAAAAACAGTGTTTAAAAATTCTGACCTTATTGGCACTAATTTAAAACGAGTTAGCAAGATTCAATATAAAAAAATACTTCTTATATGAGTTTCTTGGGACGTATAAAATAAAAAAAGGTTTCTGTAGTCGATTATTTCAATAAATTTAAAAATTTGGACCCGAATTTCTTGATTAAGTGGTCTGCGACACATCAGTTGCCGGGGGAAATTGTAATAATTCGCTTGTTTTTTAAACGATTTAAGTTTTTATTGCTTTATAACAAAGAGAATGCACTCCAAATCACGATTCTTTAATGTTTTTAATTCGAATGAGCTTTAAAATATAATTTTTTTTTTTTGAGAAAATACACAAAAACTCATATTTTCCCCTTGTAATCCGTGTATCCTAATCCTAATCCGATTATCCTAATTTTTTGGTGGACGTAGTTTTACACGCAAATAAATATTTCCAGGGGACAGCCCGGTCAATAAATTAAAAAAAAATTTTTTTTTTGGAGGCCCTAATATGCACTTATGTTACACGGTATAAGCAATATCTAAATATATGTATAAAGAAATGAATAAACCATTATAAAACTTAATCTAATTGAATAAATTTAATTAATTTTGAATAAATTATTTTTACGGGAATTGAATAATTTTGAATTTTGATCCACCATTTTTTCAGATCAAATTTTTGTTTTCGGTAACATAAAAAAAATATGATTGCATGTTTTACATCATTAATTTTTCCAATCGGGTAATTATATTTACTTTAATAATGACAAGTATTATACACGCAGAAAAAAAAACAGGTGGAACTTTATGTAAGTGGGAGGGAAAGAAATAGCGGCATCTTTAAAACTTCGGATACATCTACCGGGTAATAACAGAAACATGAAAATGTTATATTTTAACAAAAAATTGTGTAGAATTTAAGAAATGGGTTCTTTAAAAATAATATAACTAATTTTGAAAATTAACTCAAAATTAGTTAAAATACCGGAGATTTTTAGTATTGTACAATATTAATGAAGCCCCAAGTAAAAAAGTTTTGATATAGTCATATATTATCATATACAATTTTGTATAATTATATATCGGAACATATATACTAAGATATAATTATATACAATTTTACGAAATTATATCCTAAATATATAACCATATATTGTTATATATTGCACAATATATAACCCAACATATTACAATATCCAATTATATATAGACCTGTATATATTTACATATGCCTCATATAATTATGTATAATTGTATCGAATTATATACCATTACATCTAGTTGGATATGATTATATTATATTTGATACATTTGGATGAGGACAAAATCTGGATATAATTGTATCAAACCATATCTTATTCCATCAAATTAGATCTAATTGTGTCAAATTAGATCTAATATGACCATAATACTATCTAATTTGATACAATTATATGTTCTCATTTTTCGGATGTAATTATATATAATATCAAAACTCATATAATTTTTTTTAGTAGGGGCAGTAAAAAAAATATTTCTTAAATTTATAATCTTTTTTAGATTATGCCCAATAAAACATATATCAGTTAGAGAACTAGTGGATCTGGTTAATATGATATTTTATAATTAAATATTTTTTGATATAATTATATAAAAATATACATTTCACAATACTCGATGAGATATGATTGTATAAAATCATAAATGATTATATAAAAATCATGTTTATTAGGGAAGTGCAGTTTTACATTTTTATTGGAAAAATCTTAAATTATTCAAGCTTTTGGTTTTAGGACTAGTATCAGATTTTGGTAATCGATGTAGAATTCGTTAGCAATTTTAGGACAATTGTCCTTAGTAATAAAAAATATCAGAAACATAAAATTAAAATTTTTTGATAATATTTAACGATCATTCTAAATTTGTAATCAACTTTTTAAGACAAAAGATACTAAAATTGAATTTATAATATTAAAAACGTTAAAAAAACTAAAACAAATAACATATTTTAAAATTTTTAAAAGCATATTTTTCGATTTTTAATACATATTTTACGTACAGAAGACATGCCATAGAACAAGGGTCATATGCATAATCACTTTTTTAATTTATAAATGGCTTATAAAACAAAATTTCCATACAAAATTCATTTTATAAACATGTTATAAGGCTTTCAAATTAGTATGCATAAGCACTCAATTATCAAGGACTCTTATTATAAAATAAACAATATTTCTAATTTCGAAAACAAGGTCATGTTATACCGATTTTTTTGTTTTTTTTTTTTTAATTTTGTGGAATTGGTCTAGGGCAAGGTAGAGGCTAATTCTCATCAATTTGCAATTTATAAAAGGTTTGCTATATGAACATTTTGACAAAATACGAAAGAATAATATTTACGAATTTATAAAATGTAATAAGAAAATAAAATTCGGCATAAATGACTCGTATTTACACTAAAATATTTTTATTTAAAAAATGTGTAAGAATTTTGAATATATTGCTTTGTTATTGCGTGAACTTAATTGAAATTTACGTGCTTATTTCTACGAAGAGTCTGTGACTCTTAGTTGTGACTGTATTCCCCACGTATTTGTTGTTGCAAAGTCACATTAAATTATATCCCAGGAACATTTTTTACAATCGGTAGCCAACCACACAAGCTCTGCAACTGGTTCCACTGCCACCGATTCCAAGAAAATGCTCCCGGAACAAATTCTAGGGATCCTATATGGAAGGTATGACTAACGTAGAATCAGTTCTAGAACTAGTTCCAAAACTGATTTTGTTGTAACCGGTTCCAATTTGGAGCTATAGAAGTAGTTGCTTTAGGGACAATTAAAATTTTTGTTTAAAAACACAATCATAACATTGACAAATAAAATTAGAATTTTAAAATTTTATTGTTCTTTTGTATGAAAAGCTAAGACTCTCAGTCTTCCAAATAGTCTTATAAAGGGCACAATGAGTCACAAGTAGGAATATGCACCTTAATTTCATTTAAAAGCTAATATCTAATTGTTTGTGAAATATTAATGACATATATGTGCCTATTCCTACTTGTGACTCGTCACACTTAAGACTGTTTTTAAGACTGAAAGTCACAACTTTCCATACAAAACAACAATAAAATTCAAAAAATCAAAATTTTATTTGTCAATGTTTTGATTGTGTCGACACCAGGTTTTGATTTTTTGAAGTTTTCAAACAAAAATTATAAAAAATATAATTTATTTTGACTTTTCAACAACAAACATAACTATGACTCACAGACTTTTCGTAGGAATAGTTTTGTTTTGTACTGCAATTGTGAATTTATGCAATTGTGAATGTGTCTTAAACGATATTTATCGATATAAGTCGATAATGGCGATGTTGGCTTTGGTTGGGTCCTAAAGAAACAAATTTGGATACGATTCGAATTATAATGGTATAATTGACTTTGACAGTGAATTTACAATGACTACCATTTTCAAAAGAAAAAAATTAATGAGAAAAATGGGGTTGGGTACCAATTGTCTTACTAGTAATTACAAGTTATGGTCTACTACTCAAGCAATTTTTTATTTTAACAAAATAGTTATAACAAGTAACTTCTTTAGTAATCTGACACATTGTCTAAGCTTGCATTTTTCCAACAAAACATACATACATACGTTTTCAAAGACTTATATGGTATCTTTTATTTAAGAGTACAGCTTAAACTATTGAAGCGTTACTTTTAGTTTTTTAAGTTAATACTGCATTTAGTTAAAGCAAAAACTACCTAGTTTTTGTACAAAACTAGTTTTTGTTTGTTTTTTATGCATGCGTTTTGACAAGTAAAAACTAGCAACGGACAAAAACTAGGTAGTTTTTGCTCAGTCTAAATGCAGTATAAAGAAAATTGTATAAAAATGTCATATACATACATAAATTAAAATGACGCAATTTTTATAACAAAAATTATATTTTCTTGAACAAAAGAAACTATATGAGCCAATTAAAAAAATTCACATAGAAATTAAAAAAAAATTCTAATTTCTTATCTTGAAAAAATATGTATGTAAATATATGAAAAACACCGTCCAAAAGTAAATACATAACAAAATGAAAACATGTCATTTGTTGGCATTAGGCCAGATGGTCTATAAAAAAACATTACCAAACAATATAAAATTATAAATATGTTCAATCTAAAAAATAACAATAAAACCAAAAATAAAAAACAAGTGTCTGTTTTTAAAAAATTTTTGAGAAAAGCATCTCCCAAAATCAAATTACAAATCGTGACGTTCTGTCAAAAAAAAAATTAGTACATTTTGTATGTTGAAAAATCCAAGATTGACATAACGTTCTAAGGAAATGGATTTTTATTGCGGTATCAAAAAAATTATTAGACAGTACTTTTTTTGACCACAGTAGTACTAAAAATTTGTATTTTTTTTTTTTTGCTTTTGTTTTTATTATTAACTAACGGTGGGTCTCATACTGTAGGTTTAACTTTAACTTAACTATTAAACAAAAGAAAATGCCAAAAAAATATGTACAAAACAACATCTATGTGGCAACATTTGCGAAAAGGTGACACGGAGGAAATAAGAAGTTAAACAAAAAAATCTAAAGTAGAATGTTTGCATATGTCTGTTTGATCACTTCTGAAAATATTCATATAGAGACAATCTGACAATAAAAATATAAACAATAATACAATTTAATGGAAAATCACTGATGAAGCCTGTCCAAAAAAAGGCAAAAACTGGATCTAGTCTGATTTGCAAATGTAATGTGTTTATAACTTTTGAAGAAAAGGTTTATTCTTCTTCTTAGCCTCAAACCTGCTAACAACAAATTTTTGGTTTAACTATTAGTTAACGCTTAAACCTGCAGTATGTGAAAGAATAGGTTCCATATTTGAAAATTGTAGGGTTTTAAAGGGTTAATTTTATGTTCAAAACACTTTGAAATCATCATCGAAATCATCGTTACAAGTATGAGACCCACCGTAAGCAATTAAATAAAAAAATAATAAGCTGTTATTATTAAATAGCAGTGTCCGACCGAATTCACTTTTTTAAGGCCGATCCCAACGTCGGCAAAAATTACAAAGTTCGGCCAAAACCGAAGCCGAACACTTTTGTATTTGAATAAAAATACAGTGAAACTTTTTCAAATTCAAAAATGCGGGAACATTTTTTTAAATATTTCTAAACTGCAAAAATATAAAAAGTTGTATTTTTGGGTCGTAAAATAAAAACGAAGCTAAAAATTTGCATGTTTATATTTTACTACGCAAAACTAAAGAGCTAAATGTTGCAAAATATTGATTTATAACAATGTCCGGTGTACTTTTGGCCGAACATCATTTTTGGCCGAACTATAAAATAGTATCAAAAAAGTAAACAGTATCACCTATTTCATCCCAAAAAGTATTGCTTTCTTTTGTTTTGGTTATTGTTTTGTGCGTATTTTGGTAGTACAGACTCACAGAAATAGCCGTCACGTAAACGTCATTCGCGACTCACTTTGATTTTAGGATGGGGGAAAGTAAAAACAAATTTTTATAAAATATGAATTTTAAAAAAGAGTACAGGCTAATATACCTACTAAGGCTCCATGACACTTTTTTGACAAATTTGGTGACAGAAATGTTTACGAATTTTCAACAGAAAACAAGATAATTTTTCGTCACATATGACTTTGTAGTTTGGGTCTTCTAATATTTAGCAAGATTTTCTGCAGATTTTAAAGTATAATTTGTCATTTTCAATTAACTAAAAGTTAACTTAAATATAACTAGATTTCTATAAATTTAACAGTTTTATTTTTACTCTTCTTCTTTTACTAGTATTTAGAAAAAAAATCTGCTAATATCTATAGTTTTTCCGCGACGTCATTTTTAACCACTTTTTATTTACTTTTTCTGTCTTTTATGGATTTATTTCTATGAGTGTAGTATAAATTTAATGTTTACGAATTTACCATGAAAAAAGAATAATTTTGTTCGGAATTTTTGACTTAAGCTTACTATACATTATTATTGTTTGCAAGTGGAAAACTTCAAAGGAATTTAATTTTGAACCCAGAATCTTATTGCAAATGCTAATCTTAGGGCCTAAATTGCATTGAAAAAGTCGATATATATATTGAATATTTAATCTAACCAGACCATTAAAACAATTTTCAATTATCAGTATTATCGTTCAATTTATAAGGATGAATAAAAAAATTGTTTTTTATTCCCGACTTAAATCTTGATTTTTTGGATTCGAGTGAATTTTATTTTTATTTTAAGATTCGTAATTTATTTATTCTATTGTTTGTAAAAAATAAACTTTCAGTAATACATCGCTTTAATAATATTTCAAATACAAATAAAAATTTACTAAACTAAATTAATGCTTTAAATGAAAATCGAGTCCTTTCAGTCAATTAAAATTTGTCATTAATTCGCGAATCAAAACAAAAAAAAATTATTTGCGAATCAAAAAACAAGGAAATAATTCGCACGAATTACAAACTTTTTCTGTTGAGCCAACATACATACTATTTTGAGTGTAGCAATTTTATTAATGAAGATTTAATGAAATTAAGGGCAAGTAATTTATTTCCGACATAACCAACATATTTTACTGTTTTTTCGAGCTCTTCTTAAGGGCTGAAAACATTGTATATCAAACTTTCCTTAAAAAGGAGGTTGTCGATATGTAAAAATCACGGCATTTATTTTTCAAAGGTGTAAAACGTAACGTCATCCATGTGAGTCTATGACTAGGGCAGCGTTTCTGAAATTTCACTTAAATTTGGTTTAGTTAAACCGAAAAATGATAATTTGCCTGAAAAACTTTTTCTCTTTTATAATTTATGTCTTTTATAAGCAGTATACCTGTTACAAACTGCGTCTAAGTTTAAAGATAATCTGCATCCTGAAAACTGGGCCTATGTGGCACAATAATCCGTTCGTGTTTTATTAAAATTGAGAAAAAAGTTTCCCCAATATTTCATTGCAACCCTAATTAATGTACAGAAAACTTTTCTTACGACCTCACTCTTTTAGTTCATTGTACCTTTTACGCATGCGCATAGATTATTAAATATGGCACTAATTATGTATGTGAACGAGTTAAGTTCATTGATTTAGAGTTGTTGCTGTTGTCATCATCATTATCTTTTTTGTTGTTGTTTCTATAATATGTTATCGTGTAATGTTACTTTCCCATTTCACCCATTATTACCGCTCTTTTTTCTTTTGTTTTGTTTAAGTATTTTCCCTAACTTTGCTAATCCACATATATTTTATAATGAAAGTTGTCAACTGCAGTTCACCATTCAAAGCATTAACCCGTACACTAGGTTGTCCCCCATTTCGAAAATTTTTTTAAATTTCGGGACGTAACAGCACTCAAATGATGAGTGTTATTGTGCTGATTATGGAAAAAATACAAAATTTTTTTAGAGTGTATTTGTAGTTCGTTTATCGCGTTTGAAGTTGCCTTCGTAGTGTATTTTTTTTTTTAATTTTTTATGGAATCCTTCGACAAAACAGGTCACAAACGTTTGGTAATGGTGAGCATTTTATGGGAAAAACATTAAAAAATTCCGTAGTGTAATTTTGGTCAACCACAGTAGCATTAAGTTAGAAACAAGTCATTTTCATATGTTTTGTTTTAGAACTGTATATTTTAATAAAATGAAGTGGTTATTTATGAAATAAAATGGCTATTAGACAAGGCGAATATATATCTAAACCAAAAAAAAAAAAAACCAAAACAAATATTTTTTCCAAATTAAATGATGCTATGCTGCACCAAAATAACTCTATAGATTTTTTAGATATTTTTCCCATAATCATCTTGTTAACACGAATCATTTGAGTGTTATTACATAAGATTTTCCAATTTCGGGACACCCTACAGTACATGTTGAAATGAGGTCAGACAAATTTATAAAACAAAGCTAAGTTATTAAACGGAAAAGCTTATGATTTGTCTTATGGTTCATTCAAAATAACGAAGTAAATCTATACTGCAGATTTTATTCAAGAAAAAAAAGAGATAGAATGATACAAAAAATATGCAAAGTGCAAAGACTAAAGGAATAAAAACCACTCTTCACAGTGGAGTACTTCAGTTTTGTGAATTCAGCTTTATTCTAAAACAAGCAAGGTTGGTTACCGTTATCGTTTTAATACCGTTATCGCTAAAATACCGTTTCAAATTGAATACCCTTACCGTTATCGATACCTCTAAAAAAATTTCTAAATACCGTTATCGTTACCGATACCGTTATTTTTATGGGTAGTTACCGGTATTTTACCGGTATTTATTATTTTATATAAAAATTACAATTTTTTTATTTTTTATTTTATAATCTTGAGTGTTTTGTTTACAAAAAATTTATAGATAGTAACACTGTGAGACAAATGGTAGGGGTCAGTGATCGGGAAGGGTTTAAACTACCGGGGAAAGTTATATCGGTAAAAAAGAAGTTATACGTGTCCCGGCGTTTCGCTGGGTCACCCCTAGGAATCGAGATATATCGATTTGACCTTTGGTGGCCTTTTTTTTGACATAACTCGAGAACCACTAGTCCGATTTTGCTCAAACAATTTTAAAAAAATTAAAAATTCCAATTCCTTTAATCTGTTCATATAACGTTTTTCTATATACTCAACAGTTTTGCCGGTAAAAATAAATGTATGAAGAAAAAAATATTTTTTGCCTAAAATATTAAAAAAAAGTAATAAACAAAAGGTTATTGATTTTTATGGTAGCGGTAACAAACATTTATTTTTACCGGCAAAACTGTTGAGTATATAGAAAAACGTTATATGAACAGATTAAAGGAATTGTAATTTTTAATTTTTTTAAAATTGTTTGAGCAAAATCGGACTAGTGGTTCTCGAGTTATGTCAAAAAAAAGATATATCTCGATTCCTAGGGGTGACCCAGCGAAACGCCGGGACACGTATAACTAGTTTTTGACCGATATAACTTTTCCCGTTGGTTTCATCCCATCCCGATTTTGACTGTCGCATAGTGTAATTTTACTTATTAAAACTACCAGTATTGAATTTATAGCTTAAAATCTGTATTGTCAGTACTTAAAATTTAAAATATGCCATGTTTTTACTTGTTTTTATATGTTTTTAACATAATTTTTAATACCGGTACGTACCGGTATTGCTGTTTCGATAACGGTATACCGTTACCGAAACAGTCTTAAATACCGTTACCTTTACCGTTACCTAAACAAACGAAATCTGATACCGTTACCGTTACCCTTACCGTTATTCGTTTCGGTAACCAACCTTGAAAACAAGTAAAAAATAAACGGTGCGAAAACTAAGTTAAGTTCATAATAACACTATCAGGCTAAAAAACCTCCTGTTGCAATACATATTTTCTAATAAACTTTGGTGTGCCTAATCCAAATTTGACAAGAGAAAGAGTTTTCAATGGATCGTTTTCGATCGTTTCGATGCTACTCCATGTTTTGTTAGTTTAAAAAAATCAATTTTGGAACATAAATTATACTAGTAGTTTTCATACAAACTCGTAAATTCCCTGTAAGCCTTTTATAAATACAATCCATATTTTTTGTGTATGGAATTTGACACTAAACTCATATACATTCCAGGTTTACTCCGTTTACGAGTAGAATACAAGTTTATATGAAAACCTAATTTTTCTTATTACATTATTACAGTCATAGAAATAAATCTGTAGAAGTAGCAGAAAAATTAGTTCAAAATTATGTTGCAGAAAAAACTGCTGAAATTAGTAGATTTTTTTGTAAACTGCTGTTTTTATTTGCATTTAAAAAAATCTAAACAAAAACTTTTTTTTCGAATTTTTTAGGCTACTAATTATTTAACAAAAGTTTTTGCTGATTTTAGCATGTTAATTTGTTATTTTCTATTAACAAAAATTTAACTCAAATATATCTAAAATTCTGTGTATTTAACAGTTTTATTTTTGATGTTCCTATCTTACTAATAACAGGAAAAAAAATCTGCTAATTTTAGCAGTTTTTTCAGCAACATCATTTTTAACTAATTTTTAGTAGTTTTAACTAAATTTTGTACGGACTTTTTTCTATAAGTGTTATCTACATAAATTTGCCTTTCATTTGAGTATAATCGAGTCGGTAGGTGATCAAGAATATTTGACTGAAACTGCAAGGATCCCGCTTTTTAAGCCTTAAACGTGAGATTGGGCCGCTAAAAAAATACTTTTCACTTATTTTGCCCTCTCTATCACATATCCAAATTTATTAACATCGGAGATACCTTCCTTTTGACTTTTTTAGTAAATAGCACACAATTAAAGATTAAATTAAATTAGAATTTTATAAATGCAAAAAATTTTATTAACTTTTTTAAAATATTTCGAAAATGTGAAAAATAAGTTTTAAAATTTAAAAATGTCCCTGAAATGTTCAACAAATTAAAGTTTTCCTTTTTTAAATTTTCCCGATCAAAAAAAAATTATATATCTAGCATATAAATTCATACATCACTTGATATAGATCGATATTTAATCTTATTCAAGTTCATCTCAAAATGTTATGATATATGACAACATATTATGTTCTATATGATCATTTAAAAATATATATGACAATAGACCTATCATATCTCATTATATGTAGCATATCGAGGGCTTATATTCAATAGGGGCCATCTAACGTTTTGAAGAAAATGAGTTTTTGATGGCAAATGCTTCAGTTTCCTACCACGTCACAATTTTGAGAAAACTTTGTGGACTTTGTTTTTTATAATTAGTGACAAATATTTTGAAATTGTTCTACCTATTTATATACATGAAAATAGCTTCTTAAATTAGAAGTTTCTTAAAAACTCGAAAAGGAAAGTTCTCCGAATTCCATGAATTAACAAATTATTTATTTATTTTTATTTATTTTATTTAGCATACCAGTGCAACAAGAACTAGTCTTTTTAACAGCACATGGTTAAATAATGTTACATTAAATTGTGTTTGTATAAAAAAAACCTCTATAAGAACAGTAATATAGTTGTAAAAAAAGGAAAAAACATGAAAGTACATGATAGTACAAAAAATGTATACGAAGCCAATTATTTGTTTTCGTTAAAATTTGAGCACTTTTAATTCTTTCACTTCAGTTTTTGGTGTTAACTGTATATTACATTATCATATTATTGCTGGCATTAATAAACCACTAAATTTCGGTAAAAGATATGTGTACCACAGAAAAGTCCACATTCCATAGATTATAATTATTTAAGAATAGCTCTTAAAAAACTGTTATATTATCGCGGAATGCGATAATTTGTTTAGTAAATTCTTAAAGTGTTTTGTGATTGAAGTTGTGAATACAGCATAAAAATCTCCATACAAAATTTTACATATCAATACAAATTTTAACATATTTTGTAATCATTTAACTAATTAATAAAATGTAGGTACCATTTCATATAGAAACCGCTGCACCGATATTGATCATTTTTAATCCAAGGCTGCTTGGGGAAATAACAATTAGCCGCGGTAAAAATAAATGGTCAGCAAGTTAAAGAAATCGTGTTTTTGGGATACTTGCAACAATAATTTTCAAAATATCTTTTTTTTAAACCTAATTTAGAAAAACGGCTAGCAACGTTCTATTCAGTGTACTCGAATTAGTTTTACCCACCGGGTGCTGCGTTTGTCGGATTTTTCAACTAGCACAGTGCAGTTTTTAAAACATACGATTAGATGATTATGTTACAATACATGATACATATATTTAATTGAAGTTAAGGCCAATAGTTCAACTACCATAATTTCATATAAAAAAAATGCTCCATATTTTTACTATACTGAATTTATTAGTGGTATTCATCTAACTGGATTTATGCCCTAGTAAACCGTGTATTTTTGTAATCGCGTATATTTTCAACTTTACCTGCTTATTTGAAAGAACGCACCTTTTAAAACTATTCTCATCTTAATTTAGCATTTAGCCCCTTTTTCAATCTTTTCATAAATTAAACATACAATTTTTTAAATTTGTATTATTTAAAAACAAATAAAACAGAAAATAAAAAACAACAAACAAAAAAATTCAAAATAATTTTATTTTTGACAATATAAAATTTTATATAATTTCATAAGGAAAATATCCCAATATTATTAGATCTAAGTTGAAGGTATAATTTTGATATAACATTAAATACACCTGTAGTGGGATTCTCTAACTTTTTAGCGACAAAATTCGGTAGTTAAGTTGTCAGTTTACTGTGAAAACATGGCAATTTAACTACCGAATTTTGTCTTTAAAAAGTTACAGAATTGCCCCTCTGATTAGATAAATTAAATACTATTAAAGCCATTTTTAACTGGGTATAAAGTGTTGGTGTCAGGGATGGGAAATGAGATTTTTATGTCGGTATCAAAAAATTGTTTAGAGTACTTTTTTGACCCCAAGAGTACTAAAATATTTGTAGCTCTTTTTAATTAATAAGAAAAAATATATAACCTCTCGATTTACGCTTGTTAGCGCAATTTCGATATAAATATCATAAATATCACCAGGGCAGCAATTTTCATGTAAATATATGTTTGTATTTAGTAGCCCAAAAAGATTTGTATATTTTGCTTTTAAGTGCATATTTTTGCATATTTAATGATTTTTTATGACATATTTTTTTTTTATTATTTAAGTTATATTTTAAATAAAAATAAACTAAAGGAAAAATTTGTATAAATAAAAACATACTGCTGCAACAAATTTCGATTTTAGTTTAAAGCGACGCTTTCCTGTAACAAATATTAAATCGATAAATTTTTTATTTTAGTGCATATTTGCTTTTCAGCGCATATTTTTAGTACATATTTTTATGTTTTTTATGTATGAAAGTCGCGGCCTTATTTATTTCTATTTCATTTTCGAATTATGCGTCATAAATTTTGATTATACGCGGACTTCTATTTCAAAATATACCGATATTTGTTCACTCCCATTAAACTGCATAAATAAAAAATGTGTAGGTACATACAATTTTTGTAGGGGCAAACTAATTTTAATAGATTTACTTAGGTGCTTTTTTACACAGTTGTCTACAAAAATGAATGAAAATAACAAAATTAATATATTGTATTTGTGAGTTTTTTTTAAATAAAAATTGGGGCAAATGAGGCGAAAAGTTACACAATCTAAGAGCCAGTTGATTTTTTAAAAACTGTTTTTTTTTCTTTAAATCGGAAACATATTTTATGTTTCCATTTATTTTCGTAACAGAACAAATGTTTGAACAATTTTCTATGAAAAGTGGTAAATCTCTAGAAGTACAAAAAATTATAAATAAAAACATTGTTGAAATGCCAACTCAAAAAAGCTAACTTCTCAGGAGAGCTACAAAACTAGTTATTTCGCTTATCATTGTAAAAATAAACAATGTACCTTCCATTAGATGGTTTAAATATTCTTACACCTATGCAAAAAATTTCATATTTTGCACTTTTTTGCGTATTTTTTTGAGATAGCATATTTTAGTATATCACAACACAAATATTTTTTCAGAGTTAGCATATTTTGTCGGAAAATAAATATACGATTTTTTTTTAAATGTTTATTATTTAAGCATTTTATGAGATGTTTCATTCCATATTAGATAGAAAAATTTAAAAACTACTCGAGGTGGTAAATTTTGGTACTCTCTAACTCACGCTGTATTGTAACAGGGTCACTCCAAATGTGCTATTTTGGAAGCTTATATCATTGACTATAATCGCCCATATATAATATTTCAATCCGATAAATATTTTAAAGGTTGCAAATACAGTGGCGGCCAATAAATTAGAAACGATTCAAGTTTTTTCTAATTTTTTTCTCGTTACCTTTATTTTTAAAGATCAAAATAGTGGCTAAATTCGCCACGAAAGGCAAGGAGATGATTCAGAAAATTGTACAGAATTTTAAGGTAACGTTTGTTTTTTTTCATTTTGTCACTTGTTTTAAGGGGGCGTGGCTTTTAACGAAAAATTAGCCGTATCGACCTTGTATCAAATTACATAGTAAAATTTACGCAGTACTGATCGGTTCTGCACAAACTGTATATTTTTGGAAATCCTATAAAATTTCCTTAAGTCTTGCATTATTTTTATCTAAAAATAGTCGCCAGACTTAAAAGTGCAGCACCTTAAACATGACCAATTTTTCTTTATTTTTAGCTATTTTAAAATAAAGTTAACAACACTGAAATTTTAAGTGAATAGTTTTATGCTTTTCTTACCACTATATAAAAAATCAGTCAAGCTTTTCTTTACGTTATATTAAAAAGCATTTCATGTTAAAATTTCAGTATTATTAACTTTCTTTTAAAATCGCTAAAAACAAAGAAAAATTTGGTTATGTTTAAAGTGCTGCAATTTTAAGTCTGTCGACTAAATATTTGTAGATAGAAATAACTCAAGACTTAAGGAAATTTTATAGGATTTCCAAAAATATACAGTTTGTACAGAACCGATCAGTACTGCCTAAATTTTACTATGTAATTTGATAAAAGGTCGATATCACAAATTTGACAAAATGAAAAAACAAACATTACGTTAAAATTCTGTACAATTTTCTAAACAATCTCCTTTCCTTTCGGGGCGAATTTATCCACTATTTTGATCTTTAAAAATAAAGACAACGAGAATAAAATAAGAAAAAACTTGAATCGTTTCTAATTTATTGGCCACAACTGTATATTACCAATTTTTTTTTGTTTGGAACCACTATTTACTAATATGATAAAAATAACTATTTACTAATTCGATAAAAACAAGCCATTGGATATTAAAATCTTTTCCAGATTCGTATTCAGCATGTCAAATGCAATAAGATGTGAGGTAGATTTATAATAAATTAATTTTTTTTAAAAAAGTTGGAAATTTACTATGGGAGTTAGCATTAATTTTCACCAAAAAAATGTACTTTGAAATAGCGTAATAACAAAAATTGATATAAAACGAGAACTAATTATCTTTTTGCTTTGAAACTTATATCGCAGACGGGTATTGCGGGAGCTATTTGGCATTAGAAACTCATTTTGGCCAAATTTAAGTTGACATATTTTGAATATAGGCTCTCGATACATACTTATATACAATATAATAGGGAAATTGACTCAATGTTATTACATCCAAGTTGTATAAATTTATTTATGTTGATGCAATTTTATAAAATTTTATATGACGTCATATTAAATACCTAATTAGCTATAATTATATCAAACTATATAATATTTTATTAAAACCCTTTTTAGGGTATGCAAATATGGAAAGAAAAACTACGTGTTTAAATATTTATAAAACTTGTATTTTTTTGAATTGAATCATCTTTCGAATATTTACATAATACTATTGTTAATCTTAATCTTAATATTTATCTATTATACTATCATTGAATGATCTATTATCTATGGAATTTACTTATAATAATTTATTTAATAAAAATGTTTATTGCGTAATAAATTCAACAAAACATAATGATTTATTGTACAAAATAATAACCCTGAAATATTAACAAAAATTCAATATCAAAAAAAATATCAAACATTTTATTGTTTGAAATTTGCAAACACATCATTTGTAGAAGATGTGATGACAAAATCATAAGAATTATTTAAAGTAATGACTGCATACGACTGCATCATACAAGTTTAGAAAAATTACTAAAACAAAATGTATTTAAAAAAAAAATTTAAAAAAAAACTATAAAATTATATATGTATTAAAAAACGTGATGATGTTCGTCAGTTTGCCACCAATTTGGTCATAACATCAATAAATTTTAATTATAAATACTGCATAAAATTCATAAATATTACTTAAAAGCTTCTTTATATTTTCTAATATTCTCTTACAAATATATTCTATGCATTTTAATAGTTAAAAGAAAATGTAGCACAATTTCAAATTAAGTGGGTGTTTAGCAAAAAATAAAAATTATAGCATTTGCTGCTCAGGAAATACAAACAAAAACAGAAAATTTTTTTATGCTAAATTTAATGCAGTAAAATCACATAGAACATTTTAAAGACAAAAAAAAACACATAAAAATGTTTATTAAAGTGGGTAATAAGCGATTGAGACATCCATGTTGGCAAAAATATTATAGATACACTAAAAACAGTTTGTAGATTAAAACAACAGAAAATACAATTTAAAAGAAATTAAATTTCTTTTGAAAGTCTACTATTTAAATGAAATGCTTTTTGTTATTTACTTTGAATGTTTTTTTTTTTTTTGAACATCTGACAAAAACCTTAGAAACAAATAAGTACTAATATTCAATTTAAAATAAATGTTGGAATTTTACCTACAGATTTGATAAAAATAAATGTTTATTCAGTTATGTTTCATTGTTTGTTTTTTAATCTGTAATATGTATATTAGGGTGACCTGAAAATATTTAAGTCATTGCAATTTCCTCAGACCATTGTAGGTTTAAAATGAGATAAATTATGAAAATCGTAAAAAATAAAATATTTTTTTCAAAAATTTGCAATGTTATAATCTAGTTTCATTTCTAAGATCCACAAATATTCCGATGTAAATTTTTGTCTTTCTTGGGTTATGATAACCTAGTCCCAGGTATGGCCAAAGATGGATTTGTTTTATAAATTTTCAAAACTCTAGTTTTGAGTTTTTTAAAATTTTGTTCAACAAAATATAAAAAATGTGGTCAACGTATAGAGGTTTGTTAAATACACCTTAGAGAATAATTCTACTGAAAATTACACATATCCCTCTTTTAACTTAACAGTGTTTGAAATTTGAAAATTTTAGAGAAAAGTATGGTTGTGGCCAATAATTATCTCTGATACAAGGAATTGTTTTCCGAAAATTATGTAAAACTGTGACAACGCTAACCCATTCTTTACCAAGGGCAAAGGTGAAATTTTTGAAAATTTTTCGATTTGGTGAAAGTTGTCAAAATAACTCTGTTAACACAGAGTTAAGTTGTATTTAACGAATTACTTCGATAATTATGCACTATTGTTTTCTACGTGTGGAAAAATAAATGTATTTGAACATAATTGAGGGTATTCAGAGTTTATGCTATATTAAGTAGTGAATTAGCATTTATCGTAAATTTGACAAATTTCTGTGGGTTAAACTTCAAAAATCATGCTATTTTACAACGTGTTAAAGTAAGCACTTAAACTGTGAATTCCTTCATATTTCCTCTTGTAACAAATAATTTTAACAATAATAAGGGTATTCGTATAAGTCAGCGTATATCGTGCATAGTGTGTATAGTTGGTAAGTTTACGCATTTTATGTAATTCTTCATATATAAAAGAGTTTCATTAGTTTTCACAGTGTATTACGTGAATCCCTCAGTATTAAAATTTGGTTAACTTTTTTTAACTTAAAACTGTGTATGTATTTTGTGTTGACTCAGAATTTTATTGTGTAGTATTTTTTTAAAACAGCTGGTAGTTTTCTCAAATTGTAGCGTATATAAAATTCTTCACAATTTCTTTGGAATATGTACATAAATTATAAGTTATTAGGCCAATAATTGTGTCAAAAACATACCAAATAAGAAATATAAATGTGTGTGAGCGGTTTCCAAATTGAATGTGTCTATCATTTAAATACCACACACCATTTTTTATTTGTTTAGATAAACACTGAATAACATAATAATCATATTTTAAAAGAATATAAAAAGAGTAATATTAAAACGAAGGTGTTAACCACAGTAGCTACACTGAAAAAAATAAGTTAGTAGAAAAATTAGTAAAACGTCTTGTATATCAAGTGTACTAGTTTTCAGCAATTTTTTTTGCTGAAATTCCGTTTTCAGCAAAAATTTTAGTTATATTTTTTTAGCACTAAACTAATTTTGAACTAATGTTTTACTACCCGGTGAAAAATGTCCATATATGAACATTTATGGTTCAACCATATATGTATGGATCCGAAAAATGAGGTAATACCTAAGTATATGTTCATATATGGACATATATGAACATATACATTTATTAAATATATGCGAATACATGCGAACGTGGCTGTCCTTTATTATAAGGTTGTACGATAGATATAAATTTATGTATGACATTCAAATTAGGCGCTACATATGTTCCTTTTTTTATTCATGGCATTAAATATAATTCCATATTTATCCAAATATGAGTTCCTTTTACATATATGGAAAAATGTATTCTTCGAAATATGTTCATATACAAGTCCCTTTTGCATAAATTGAATAACATATACTTTCATATTTGTCCATATATGAGTGCCATTTCCATATATGAAATAACAGATGCTTCCATAAATGTCTGTATATGAAATTTTTTCCATATATGGAATCACATATACTTCCATATATGTTCACATAAAATCCATATATGTTCATAAAAAATCCATATTTTTTCATATGTGTCCATACATAAACCATATATGAACATGTTTGAGCGTATATGATCATTTTTCACCGGGTAATTTATTTTGCTACAAAAATTGTGCTGATAACCGCATTCATAGCGTGGACGACAACCAGATAGACAAGATGTAGATGTCGCAGCTTGTCTGGAAACGTAAATGACAAAAAAAAGAAAAACAACTCTACACATATTCTATATTTAAATTTTCAGCAAATAAATTAACTAAAGTAAAATTTCGCTACAAGTTTTTTGAGTTTTTTTCAGTCTACTAATATTCAGCAAACATTTTAGTGATTTTAGCAAGGATTTTTTTATTTGCAGACTAAGTGTTAGCAAAACTTATGCTAAAGATTACTATTTTTTTGGTAAAAATCAGCTCGCTGATTATCAGCAAACCTTTTGCTGAAATTACCAACTTTTTTGCAAGCACGCTCCTGACTAAAAATTTGCTGACACAGCAACATTTTTTGCTGACTTTACTGACTTTTTTTTTTGGTTCGGCCTTAAAAAAGTGAGTTCGGTCGGACACTAATTAATTAATACTTTTATTTGCGTGATAGGTGCAAAATCATTTCAAATTTTAATTGATATTAATTTAGTAGGTTTGAGGTTAAGAAGAAGAATAAACATTTTTTTCAAAAGTTATAAACACCCTTATTAATTAGCAGATCAGACTAGATCTAATTTATGCTTTTTATGGACAGGCTTAATCAGTGATTTTCCATTAAATTGTATTGTTTGGTTATATTTTATTGTCAAATTGTCTCTATCAGGCATGTCACAGACCTCAATTTCACTTAAAAGTGAAATTGAAAACGCAAATTGCTTCTCCAGAAGTAAATGATATCTCTATATATAAAAGAATAACGTGACTGACTGACTGATTGACTGACTGACTGACTGACTCAACATCGCCCAGCCCAAACCGCTGAAGCTAGGAAGTTGAAATTTGGTATGTAGGTTCCTCTTTCGGGGTAGACGTCCGCTAAGACGGGATTTTTGGAAATTCCTACCGGAACGGGCAAAAAGGGGGAAAGTGTCCCCCTTGACGGCCTGCCAAAACCCCTTTGGCTAGAAAGCTGAAATTTAAGATATGTGTTCCTTGGAGTAGGGGCTAACTTTTCTGGAAAGTACTTTCTAGAATTTTGGACAGGGACATTGTAAAAATGGGGGTTAAAAAGGGGAAAAAGGCCCCCCTTGACGCCCTGCCCAAACCGCTGGAGGTAGGAAGTTGAAATTTGGTATAAAGGTTCCTCCACTATCGTAGACATCCACCAAGACGGGAGTTTTTGAAATTTTTACAGGGACGGGCAAAAAGGGGAAAAGTCTCCCCCTTGACGGCCTGCTCCAACTGCTGGAGCTATGAAGTTGAAATTTGGTATGTAGGTTCCTCGACCGGTGTAGACGTCCGTTGAGACGGCATTTTTGGAAATTCTTTTTCCAAAAAAAAGTACTTTTTTCCAAAAAAAGTACCTTTTTCCAAAAAAAAGTACCTTTTTCCAAAAAAAGTACCTTTTTCCAAAAAAAGTACCTTTTTCCAAAAAAAGTACCTTTTTCCAAAAAAAGTACCTTTTTCCAAAAAAAGTACCTTTTTCCAAAAAAAAGTACCTTTTTCCAAAAAAAGTACCTTTTTCCAAAAAAAGTACCTTTTTCCAAAAAAAGTACCTTTTTCCAAAAAAAAGTACCTTTTTCCAAAAAAAGTACCCTTTTCCAAAAAAAAGTACCTTTTTCCAAAAAAGTACCTTTTTCCAAAAAAAGTACCTTTTTCCAAAAAAAGTACCTTTTTCCAAAAAGAGTACCTTTTTCCAAAAAAAGTACCTTTTTCCAAAAAAAGTACCTTTTTCCAAAAAAAGTACCTTTTTTCAAAAAAAGTACCTTTTCCCGAAAAAAGTACCTTTTTCCAAAAAAAGTACCTTTTTCCAAAAAAAGTACATTTTTCCAAAAAAGTACCTTTTTCCAAAAAAAATTCCTTTTTCAAAAAAAGTATCTTTTTCCAAAAAAAGTACCTTTTTCTAAAAAAGTGTTCCTTTTCCCAAAAAACATACATTTTTTCAAAAAAATATACATTTTTTCAAAAAAAATACTTTTCCAAAAAAAAGTACCTTTTCCCAAAAAAAGTACCTTTTTCTAAAAAAATGTTCCTTTTCCCAAAAAACATACATTTTTTCAAAAAAATACATTTTTCAAAAAAAGTACCTTTTCCAAAAAAAAAGTACCTTTTCCCAAAAAAAAAGTACCTTTTTCTAAAAAAATGTTCCTTTTCCAAAAGAAGTACCTTTTCCAAAAAAGTAACTTTTTCCAAAAAACATACATTTTTCCAAAAAAACACCTTTTTAAAAAAAATACCTTTTCCAAAAAAAGTACAAATAAAGTACTTTGTAAAAACAAAGTATCTTTTTCCAAAAAATTTCGTTTTTCCAAAAAGTACCATTTAAAATAATATATAATTTCAAAAAAACTACTTTTTTTCCTCCCCCCACGGATATCTCCACTAAAACAAGGTTTCTTGATATTCGGCATAGACGTGCGCTAAGCCGGGAATTTTGGAAATTCCTACCGGAACGGGCAAAAAGGGGAAAAGTCTCCCCATAAACAGTCTCACAAATTGGAAAAGTGCCTGCCCAAACCACTGGAGGTAAGAAGTTGAAATTTGGTATAAAGGTTCCTCCACTGTAGTAGACATCGACTAAGTTTGTATTTTTGGAATTCCCTACAGGATATCACAAAAGGAAACTCGGTATGTGAGTTCCTCCTTCTGTGTAGGCGTCCGCTTAGACGGAATTTTTGAAATTCCTATCGGGAGGGGAAATAAGGTAAAAGTCTCCTCCTGACGGCTTGCCCAATCGCTTTTGGCCAACCTAAAATTTTAAATATGTATTCCTTGGAGTAGGACTAACTCACCGGCAACGTAATTTTTCTATTTTGGAACAGGAGCATAGTAAAAATGGTGGTTGAAAGGGAAAAATGTCCCCACTAACGGCCTGCCCAAACCGCTTAGGCAATGCAGTTGAAATTTGGTACGAATGTTCCTCATTCATCGCAGATAGCCGCGAAGATGGAATTTTTGTAAATTCCTAAAGGGAGGGGCAAAAAGAAGAAAAGCCTCACCTTGGGGGCCGGTAAAAACCCCTTCGGCTAGAAACCTGAAGCTTAAAATGTGGGTCCTGGAGTAAGGGCTAACTTATTAGAAAGATACTTTTTTGAATTTTGGATATGGTCGTTATAAAATGGGGGCTCAAAAAGGGAAAGTTGCCCCTTAACGACCTGTCCAAACTGCTGGAACTAGGAAGCTGAAATTCGGTACTTAGGTTCCTCTTCCAGCCTAATTCCAACCCGGAGGGACAAAAAAAGAAAAAGTGTCCCCCTTGACAGCCTGCTCAAACTGCTGGAACTAGGAAGCTGAAATTCCCTGTCGATGTATTTTCGGAAATTCCTACCGAGAGGGGCACAAATAGTAAAAGTTGGCTAGAAACCTGAAATGTAAAACATATGTTACTTGGAGTAATGGCTCACTTTCTGGGAAGGTGCTTTTTGGACAGGGACATTGCAAAAATGGGGATTAATGAAGCGAAAAGTGCCGCTTAAAGGCCTGCCCAAACCGCTGGAGGTAGGAAGTTGCTGGATATAGAGACCTAAAATTATGTATGTAGTAGGTTCCTCCTCCAACGCAGACGTCCTCTACGACGGAATTTTTGGAAGTTCCTACCGGGAGGGGTAAAAACGGAATAATTCTCCCCCTTGATGGCCTAACCGAACCCTACGGCTAGAAACCCGTAATCTATAATATGTTTTCCTTGGAGTATGGGCTAACTTATCGACAAGGCATTTTTAGAACTTTGGACAGGAACGTGGTAAAAATGGTAGCTCAGAAGGGGAAAATTGCCCCCCCCCCTGAACATCTGCGTCTTTAGCTAGAAACCTAAAATTTAAAGAACGAGTGTATATGGAATACTAAAATTAAGAAACTAAATAGGAAACGAGTGGAATTGAAACACTAAAAGGTGCTTTTTGGACAGGGACATTGCAAAAATGGGGATTAATGAAGCGAAAAGTGCCGCTTAAAGGCCTGCCCAAACCGCTGGAGGTAGGAAGTTGAAATTTGGTATTAAAGTTCCTCCTCTATTGTAGACATCCGCTAAGATGAGATTTTTGGAAATTTCTACAGGTAGGGTCAAAAACAGGAAAAGTCTCCCCCTTAACGGCCTGGCCAAACTGCTGGAACAAGGGAGCTTAAATTCGGTATTTGGGTTCCTTCTCCAACGTTGACGTCCCCTAAGATGGTATTTTTGGAAATTCATACCGGGAGGGGTAAAAAGGGAAAAAACTCCGCCCATGACGGCCTGGCCAAACTGCTGGATATAGAGACCTAAAATTATGTATGTAGTAGGTTCCTCCTCCAACGCAGACGTCCTCTAAGACGGAATTTTTGGAAATTCCTACTGGGAGGGGTAAAAACGGAATAATTCTCCCCCTTGATGGCCTAACCGAACCCTTCGGCTAGAAACCTGTAATATATAATATGTTTTCCTTGGAGTATGGGCTAACTTATCGACAAGGCATTTCTAGGACTTTGGACAGGAACGTGGTAAAAATGGTGGTTCAAAAGGGGAAAATTGCCCCCCCCCCTTAACGTCTGCGTCTTTAGCTAGAAACCTAAAACTTAAAGAACAAGTGTATATGAAACACTAAAATTAAGAAACTAAATAGGAAACGAGTGGAATTGAAACACTACACAAGGGGAATGAAATGGATATAAACGTTGAACGAGTGAAATTGAAATTATAGACAATGCAAATGGATTGGAAGAGGGAATTACCTGTTCAAACACTATCCACGGAATATAAAACTTATGTAGCATAGAAACATACTCTCCAAAAAGTTAAACAAATTTTCTAAAAGAGAAAAAACCTTAGAAAAGGAATGGAACTTATATATTCCGATATTTAAACTTCATGTAACGAAGCACCGGTGGAAGAAACCGACGCAGTAAATTTTCCAACTGAATTTGTGAATTTACTTGAATTGCCAGGTCTACCTTTACATAAACTGGAATTAAAAAAAAAACTTTAAGACACGCTAAGACAACGCAGCGGGCTTTGCCCGCTATTTTTAATATTGTAAAATGCTTTCCAACCCTGCTGCGCCCCCCCCCCCCCCCTAAACTTTAAGGCACGCTAACAACGTAGCGGGCTGCGCCGGCTAGTTTTTGCATATTTAGACCAAATATAACAGATAAACATAATTAATTATAAGTTAAGAATGCTGTTGTTAATAATTTCACTTAAAAAGTTTTTGTTAGAGAGCATATTTAAGGTTTTAACACATATTTCGCATAAAATTAATATGATTTCGATGTACAAGTTCGTTACGTTTTACTTTTGCTTCTTCAGGGTTTTTGCGTTTTCGTAAATTCTAAAATGTTAAAAAAAGACTTTTCGTGGTAAATTCGTGTTCCAACTGCTAAAAAGATCGCCGATCAAAATTTAAAATTTTAATTTTTCAGAAAAAATTACGATTTGCTAATCAAAAAGAAAATTGTTGAATTTACCAACGAAAAGCGTTTTAAATGTAAAGTTTTTTAAGTGAAATAGTTAACCACACTTTAGGGTTTTTAAAGTGGAATGAAAACGATTTTTTTTTTGTCGTTTTACGTTTTCTGGAAAAACTTATAACGTTTTAAGTACGACTATAAAGCCTGTAGCATACTCGATACTTACCAGAACGTTTTATTTTCAATACAAAATTACCTGTAGCACCCTAAACTGCAAATTCAGAAGGAAAAAGTTGTTTTCTATCACCTTAGGGAAAAAATTGCGGAAGTGAAATTGCGAAATCAAATCAATTCCGAAAAAAATCTGTGACATGCCTGTATATGATAATTTTTTCAACAACCCGTCGGCTGTAGGAATCGAACCCATGCACTCCTACATTACAAACGTAACTATACTAGAGTTCGACAGCTTAGCCATCTCGCCCACGGTAAGGCCCTGCTTATTTATAGTTTTCTTTCCTATTCAGCTTTCAGTTATTGTTTTTACTCTCAGATGTGATCAAACATACACACAAACATTCAACTTTAGGTTTTTTGTTTTATCTTCTTATCTCCTCCTTGTCACCTTTTTCGCAAATGTTGCCACACTGACGTATGGTTTTTACGTTCAAGCGCAGGCAATTTGTGTATATCGGACTCCAAATAACAAAAAAATCTAAAGTAGAATGTTTGTGTGTCTGTTTGATCACTTCTGAGACTAAAAACAATAACTGAAAGGACCATCTGTTTGTGATATTGATAACAAAGACGCAAAAATATAATCATTTAAAAATAATTGGATTTAAATTAGATGGTAAATTTTTAAAATTAAGAAACAAAAATCACGAAAAATTAGAAAGTAAAGTTAATCCTAAATTTGAAGACAAAATAACAAAAAAGTAGTCCAATTGAATAAGAACGCGTTAAGAGACTTTTAGCTGTTTTTTATGAGTGTAGACACAAATTCCGGCGTTTTTCGAAATATTCCAATTCAACGATTTTAGTACCTAAAGAAAATAGTAAAAGTTTCGGATCCGTTAATTTAAAAATTTATATGGGAAACAACAACAAAAAGATATTTTAATGTTTTTTTTAATCATACATTTATTAAATTTTTGCAATTTTCTCGTTACAAAAGGCAATATTATCAAATTTACAGTTATTTTGAAAAATAGCGATTTCATTTTATAATACAGATGTGTTTTTTTTTTGTCTTTAATAAGAAAAGCGTGAATTGGTTACCTATTTTATTATCCGCTCCATGCAGTCGAAGTACATATTACGCCATGCAGTAAAGGGTTAAAATAAAATATGTGCGTACGAAAAGTCAACACTACAAATAAAAAATTATATAGGGTATTTTAAAAAGATTATAAAATTTTCAAAATAATGATAAATTTTCTTTATACAGATCAAAAACCACCGAATATTGTTGAGCCTGACTGTTTGTTACGAATACGAACGGCCTTTTACAAATAGAAGAAAAATCTACTTAAAATTAGTATACGCAGTTAAAAGTGTATTTCCCTTTGAAATAACTGAAAATGTAGTCATTTTTAACTGTTTTGAAAAATGGCTAACAAAATGCATTAAAAATAACTAGCAGTGTCGAAAAAATAACTGACAAATTTGTACTACAAAAATTCTAAAACAACTGACTAAATTGGTAAACACTACGGTTTTTACAGTTATTTTTTTTTTTTATAATAAAAATATATTTTAATAAAAAAATTTTTTTTCTTTCTATTACAAAAAAAACTTGTAATTACTTCATCATCCTATTGTTATTAACTTTTTATGCATTGGATGCCAATACAATTTTCTGATTTTCATTTGCAAAGTAAGGTGCAAGCAGGAGACGGGCTAGTTTTAAGGAAGACCAAATACGAATTGATAAATTTTATGCTTAAATTATAATAAATATGACGAAATCTATTAGTAGCACCAATAAAAAATATTATTTTATAATTAACAGGGCGCGAAAGAGTTTCCTATTTCAGCCACGTTTTATATATTTTTTCTCACTAACTGAGAGGATTGCAATCTCTTTATTTTCTACACTCTTTGGAAATGACAAATACAATCTTAAAGGAATTTTTAAAACCTCAACGACATTTTTTACCAAAAAAATTAACTGTTCACTGTTTTGGTGGTTGTTTATCACAATATTAAAAATAACTGCTTTAAAAAACAAATGATAATTATTTAACAAAAAAAAAATGCTAAATATTAGCAGACAAAAAATAAACAGCAAGAAAAAAATTAAATTTTAGTTTTAGTTAAGTTAAAATTAGTTGAATGCAAATAACAATCTAACCTGCTAAAATCCACAGAAATATTTGTTGAAAAAGAGGGGACAGCTGATTTCAGAAGGGAAGTTTTTGTTTGCATTAAAAACTTTGAAAATAAATTTTTTTTATGCTTTTAGTATAATAATATACATATGTATAACAAAATTGTTTCAGCAAGGTAAAATGCCATTTGTCATTAACTTAAATATAGCTAAAATTTTAATATATTTTTCTTGCTGGTTTCATTTTACTAATGCTTAGAAAGCACATACTACTGATTTCAGCTGTTTTTTGCATAACCCTTTTGAACTAATTTTTAGTAACTTTAACAAAAATTGTTTAAAGACTTTTCTTCTTCCCGCCAAATTGAATAACAGAATTTGAACGGCGCTAATATGTTCAAACGTTCATTTGATGTAAACAAAAAACATTTTAGTTTTATATCACTTAATTTACACCTCTTTATAAAAAACACTGTACCTGTAAATGAAAGTTAAAAAGATAGATACAAACAAAATAAAAATTTACTTAAACCCAAAAAAAGATATAAAAATCTAATTTTGAAAAATTTGGCAGTGAAGTGAGCTCATTTTAACACAAAAAAATAAATAAATAAAATCAAAAGTTAACACATGTATGTAAATAATTTTCATATGATTCAAATATTTTTGCGTTACTCTCTGTATAAATTGAATAAACATTTACAGTAAAACTCGCTTAAGAAGAACTATCTTAAGACGAATTTTCGGTTAATACGACCTAATTTCAAAAATCGAAGTTTTGGTATAAATTTTCATATAAAAAACATCTGTTAATACAAAACTCGCTTAAGGCGAACCCTCGGTTAAGCCGAACTATTTGTGACAGTCCCACACACTAAATTTCATACAATTCTACATGTTTAATCAGGCACTATCCACGGCTCTCATCTGAAAAACTGGTTTTAAGAGAGTTTCAATATAAAATAACAAAAAACGTGAAAAAGAAATTAATTATTTTTATTGTTTTTAAGCAATTTTAATTAAATTGTAAAGTGCACTTGTGTTGTTTAATATGTTCTCTGCATTAGTTTTGTATAATTAGCACAAAATTTTGCTTATTAATATTAAAAAATACGCGTTAAAAAAAACACTAAAAACTGTTTCTCTTAAAACCAGTTTGCATATAAAATTAAAGAGACTTTTTAACAGCAGTTGAGGCTGGTGGTTTGTCTTTAGTCTATATAGTCGTTGGTTTAATACGAACTTCTAAAAAATTTACCATTTTCCTTATAAATATTTTTCAATTTGACAAATCTTAAACTTGCAACATAGTTATGTGGCAATAAAAGGGCCACATAATTTTTTATTAAAATGTTTAGCTATATTAAGAATCGAAATTATTTTGTGAATAAAAAAATATGTTAGAAAAACTTGACATCGGTTAATTCGAACTTCGCTTAAGACGAAACAAATTCTTTGGTCTCTCGGAGTTCATTTTAACCTATACTTATACACTCTAAAAATTACGTAGTTCATGAACACTATTTTTTCAACTATGTCATAGGTGAAATAACCCTCACTATGTCATAGTGGGTACAAAGTAGTGAACACTAACTAGGTTTATTTTAAATAAACAAATCAACTATGCAGAATGTTATTAGCAACGATTTTATAGTTGAAGTGGAATTAATTTTAAAAATAGTTGATATCAACGATTACTCATTTGAAAATCGTTAATAGAATCCACAAATCCAGAAGTTTTGAGTACATTAGAAAAGAAAATAAGAAGGAATCTTTCATTTTACACTTTTTAATAATATTTTCAAAATTTACAATTTAAATATTTAAGATGTTACCCTTTGCAAACCCTCTGAATCCGCCATATTCATCGAATTTTATTTTGGAAGTCCTCCTTTTGGATTCTTTTCTTGAAGGCTTCTTTTCTTTTCAAATTTTTAATCTGTAAACAAATTGTGATTTAATATTAAAACCATCTTAAAAGATGCTAACAACATTTACTTACAATTAAATAAAATTTGTCCTTCCGGTGTGCATATATTGTTTTACTTTTGTTTTTTTCTTAATTGTCCTGACAGATATTATTTGAAATTTCATTTCACAGGCCGGTGAAAAATGTCCATATATGAACATTTATGGTTCAACCATATATGTATGGATCCGAAAAATGAGGTAACACCTAAGTATATGTTCATATATGGACATATATGAACATATACATTTATTAAATATATGCGAATACATGCGAACGTTGCTGTCCTTTATTATAAGGTTGTACGATAGATATAAATTTATGTATGGCATTCAAATTAGGCGCTACATATGTTCCTTTTTTTATTCATGGCATTAAATATAATTCCATATTTATCCAAATATGAGTTCCTTTTACATATATGGAAAAATGTATTCTTCGAAATATGTTCATATACAAGTCCCTTTTGCATAAATTGAATAACATATACTTTCATATTTGTCCATATATGAGTGCCTTTTCCATATTTGAAATAGCAGATGCCTCCATATGTCTGTGTATGAAATCTTTTTCCATATATGGAATCACATATACTTCCATATATGTTCATATAAAATCCATATATGTTCATAAAAAATCCATATTTGTTCATATGTGTCCATACATAAACCATATATGAACATGTTTGAGCGTATATGAACATTTTTCGCCGGGAGGTCAATTAAAAAATGTTTTATTTTTCTTTTTCCATAGTTATTATTGATTATAAAAGTGGATTTATTTAAAATTCAAATTGACTATGGATTTTGTTTACTATGCTACTATGTAATATTTTGGGTGTAGGAAAAAGTCTGTAAAAAATTTAGTTAAAACTACTAAAAATTCTGATGCTGCAGAAAAAATTGCAAAAATTTGCACATTATTTTTGATATATATTAGTTATATAGGAAAAGCTAAATTTAACCTACTAAAAATAATTTGAAAATAATGCTGCAGTAAAGACTGCAAGAATTAGCAGATTATTTTTGCTATATATTAGTAATATATGAAGAGCAAAAATAAAACTGTTAAATACACAGAATTTTAGTAATATTTTAGTTAAATTTTTGTTAATAGAAAATAGCAAATTAACCTGCTAAAATCAGCAAAAAATGTTGCTAAATAATTTGTAGCATAAAAAATCACAAAAAAATTGCAAATTTTCGAAGTTTTTTTCGATTTTTGTTTTAATGCAAATAAAAATCGAGCCTTTTGAAAACAGCAGTTTACAATTTTTTTTAGCAAATATTTCTGCTGCTTTTAGCAGGATAGACTGCTATATACATTAAACTAAATTTAGCTTAAAAATAGGAAAAATTTTGTAGATATAACAGTTTATTTTTCTATTTTTAGTCCGCTAATATTTAGCAAAATTTTCAAAATTTTAACTAAAATTCTGTAAATTTAATAGTGGTAATTTTGGTGTTCTTGTTTTACTAGTATTTAGCAAAAAAATCTGCTAATTTCAGCAGTTTTCTCTGCAGCATCATTTTTAACTAATTTTTAGTAACTTTTCCTGCTATTTTTACAGATTTATTTCTATAAGTGTAGTTTTACTGTACATATATAAATTTTTAATAAATTACAACAATTTGGGAAATGGATGATAAATATGAAGTTCTTAAATTTAAAGGGCAATATTGTTATTGTTATTGATTTTAATTATACGCTCAAATCGATAGTTGAAAGGGATACAAAAGTATTTACTTTTAAAATACCTTAAAATGTATGTAGTTATTTTAAGCTGTTGAAAAACGACTAACAAATGCCATAAAAATAACTAATAATGTCGTGAAAATAACCGACAAATTTTTATTTTAAAAATTGGTAAGAACTATTGTTTGTTACTGGTAATTTATTTCGATATTATTATATTTTAATAAAAAATATTAATTTTTTTCTTTCAATTCAAGTACCGTAAGTTGTTTTTCACGTGAAAAAAATTTACTCGAACATTAAAGACCTCAAAATGCAATTTAAATTATAAAAGTTAACAGTTTTTCAATTTTATAACAAAGATGCAATATACACAAAATGTCACTTTTCCCCAGAAAAATGATAATGACACGACTAATTGTCGTGGAAACTTTTTTTTTATATGGAGTAGGTATAACAGTTTTTACCTAAGCACCGTTTTTGCTTGAGCACCGTAAGTTGTTTCGATTTCACGTGTAAAAACTGTTATACCTACTCCATATAAAAAAAAATAAGTTTTCACGACAATGAGTTTCACGTGAAAATTGTGAAGACTTTGTATTCACGCAAATTTAATGTACAAGACTATTATTTTTCTGGTGAAAAAGTGACGTTTTCTGTTTATTGTGATTGTGGCTTTGTTAGCAAATTAAAAAATTAAATTTTGTATTTTAAATTATAATTTGAGGCCTTTAAAGTTCGAGTGAAAATTTTCCACGTGAAAACGAAATACAATTTTCTGATTTTGATTTGCAAAATATATAAATAATAACGAATATAAACTACAACAAACAAAAACTCATAAAAACTCCAGGAATTTTTTTTATTTTAACTATCAAAATTACGTTTATTGCAAAAATACTGTTTGCGTAGTTGTTTATTATAATATTTATTAAAAATAACTGATTTAAGCAACTATTACAAAATTTTGTAATAGTTGCTTTGTTCATTGCTCTTTTTTAGTAACTGAGATCATAACTGTTTTGTATTTTTAATAGAAAAACAATATCTAACAAACTTTTTGAGTGCATAGGTATATAGCAAGTGGGTGAAAATTGGTTTACTGCGTTGAAAACAACTGTTCAGTTTTTTTTATTAATAATTAATGATAAATTACTATTCCAACGATATAAATAATTTACCGATGTTAAATCAATAAAAATGATCGAAAAATACAGCGGGTTTCACTTTACAATTATATTATTTCTATCTATTCATATATTTTTTTATAATTGTTACTACCCAAAAACCTTTGATATTTTTAGGTCAAATTTATTATAATTATTTGGAAAGTTTATTACATTCTATATAATAACCACCTGTTAATGGTGTTTATCTTATCTTTAAAATTCTATTCATAACCGTTAAATACATATTGAACTAGAATATATACGATTATACCTCCCAGTGTATGTTTGGAGCCCGAAAATACTCATAAAAGCGCCCTTAGATACATATATGAGGGTGGTTTTCTTTACCGATAAAGCCTCTTTCTGAGCTCTGAGTATTGATGCAAAATTTAGAATTTTCCGAGCAATTTACGATTTATTTTTTAGTTATTTATTAGCAGGGCAGCGACTTTCATGCACTTAAAAATCAAAAATATGCGCAAATATGCAGTAAAAAATGCAAAATATGCACTTAAATGGAAATATGCAGTAAAAATCTAAAAATATGCACTAAAAATTCAAAAATAAACGCTTCAAATTAAAAAATGCACTTTAAATTTATTGATTTTTAAAAATCATATTTATTACTCGGGAGTACTTGGTTAAAAGTTAAATCCAATATAAATCTCTAAGTAGATGACAACTTGATGTTTTCCTGCTAGATAAGTTGCACCTTTAAGGTTTGCAAATTCTTCTTTTTCTTAATTTTTCATTAAATCTTACTTTTTTTTTAAATATGAACAAATCTGCCATTTAGTGAAAAATATACAAAAATTTTAACTAAAAATTATAAAATATGCAAACAAATATGCACCCTAGTAAAAATGATTTTTATATAATCAGATATGATTTTTGTATAATCATTTATGATTTTATACAATTATAACTTGTCGAGTATTGTGAAACATATATTTTTATATGATTATATCAAAAGATATATAATTATATAAAATTATATTAACCAGATCCACCATTTTCCGGATCAAATCATATATGGGTTAATATAATTATATAAAAAATATATTATTTGATCCGAAAAATGGTGGATGTGGTTAATATAATTTTATATAATTAAATATCTTTTGATATAATCATATAAAAATATATGTTTCACAATACTCGACAAGTTATAATTATATAAAATCATAAATGATTGTATAAAAATCATATATGAATATATAAAAATCATTTTTACTAGGGCAATTAAAAGCAAAATATGCATTTATAATAAAATATGCAAATCCATTTTGTTGCAAATTCTTTGATTCGGAAAAGTTTTTGGTCAAAATCATTTTTGGATTAATGAGTACAAACATGCACTTGCATGTTAATTAGTATGTATGAAAAAATTCTTTAGATTTTTCAAATGGGCTCATATATAAGAGTCTATTATGTTATTGGGTATACAAGTTAATAATGTCGATTTGGATGGATTTGGAATGGCATAACTTTCACATATGGTTTGTGTGAATAATAACAAATTTGGTATTTTGGTAGGTAAACATCTGTCATTATAATTTAGTATTCGATAGACACCAAAGTGTAAATACACATTTTTTCAATCGCTATAATAATGTCGAATTTTGTGCTTAAAAAAAGAGTTTTGCGGGGAAGCCTGATAATCTTCTTTCATTTGAAGAAAACGGCTGATGAAAGTTATCGATTGTTGGTAGAAGCCTACGGTCAACATGCACCAACTCAAAAAACTTGTCACCGATGGTTTGCGCGATTCAAAAGTGATGATTTCGACACAGAAGACAAGGAGAGGCCTGGTCAGTTTGAAAAGTTTGAAGATGAGGAATTGGAAGCATTACTCCACGAAGATTGTTGGCAAACGCAAGAAGAACTTGCATTATCGTTAGGAGTCACACAACAAGCCATTTCCCTACGTTTAAAAGCATTGGGATTAGGGTTTGGGATTTCCCGGACTTTTTTATTTCCCGGGAAACGGGAATGAAAAAATTTGATTCCCGGGAATCCCGGAAAATATTTTTGAACAAAATTGTTAATGAAAACCACCTATATAAGTAATTTTTGTTAAAAAAAAACACTATTTCAGTACAAATGCAGTCTGTGTAGTGAGAATTCAAAGTAAAAAATATCAGAATATTGAACATTACATTTCACATAAATTACTCGCAGCACTGCCAAATGAATTGCATGATTCCAGCAGAAAGCACCTACTACTGGACTGTCGGAAAGAAACCGTTTCATCACACTTGGCCCATTAGATATGGTGGCCACAATGTTATTTTCCAAAGACAAATAAAACTCTTCTAGTCTTATTTCTACAATTCTTCTTATTTCATCAGCATTACATCTTCCTGATATATAAACCAACCCTAGGTTATAAAATGAATTATTTCCGTTTATACATATGTTCAAATATCTCTTTTGTGATATTCTTGTCCATGCATCTAAGATTATAGTAAATCTCCTATTGTTAGAAATATTGCTCGATATTTCTTTTATCATGATATCTTTTACACGATTGTAGTAATTTAATATAATGTTCTTTACATCGGTTTCATTTTTTTGCAATGCCAGGTTTTTATTATAAAAACTTTCTCGAATAAACGAAGATCTAGTTATAGTGCGGAATGACTGCGGCTAATTTGGATACCATTTCAGGAAATGTTTGCCCTACCATAAAACCTTGCCTATTCAGCTTACACTTTTTTCTTCGGGTACTTTGCTAATTTTAGCTGAAACGTTATTCTTGTTGTTGTTTTCTTCAAGAGAAGTTGCATGACCATTAATTATACCCTACACCACTATGTGGTCAGGGTATTATAAGTTTGTGCTGATGTTTGTAACACCAAAAAATATTGGTCCTAGACCCACCTTATAGTATACCGATCGGCTCAGAATTTTTTTTATTTCGATTTAACGATGTCCGTCTGTCCGTCCGTCCGTCCGTCTGTCTGTCTGTCGATGCATTCTTGTGCGCACTCTACAGGTCGCAAATATTAAGATATTTTGATGAAACTTGGTACACCGACTTATGTCGGCCCAAGGACGACGCCTATTGATTTTGGTTAAAATCGGTTCATGGTTAGACCTAGTGCCCATATAATGGTCCCCCCAAAATTATATTGTTTATGCGCTGCAGGTCGCAAATATTAAGATATTCTGATTAAACTTGGTACACCGACTTATGTCGGTCCAAGGACGACGCCTATTGATTTTGGTTAAAATCGGTCCATGTTTAGACCTAGTGCCCATATAAGGGTCCTACCAAAATTATATTGTTTATACGCTGCAGGTCGCAAATATTAAGATATTTTGATGAAATTTGGTACACAGACCTATGTTGGCCCAAGGACGAAGCCTATTGATTTTGGTGAACATCGGTCCATGTTTAGACCTAGTGCCCATATCAGGGTCCTACCAAAATTATACTGTTTATACGCTGCTGGTCGCAAATACTAAGATATTGTGATGAAATTTGGTACACAGATCTATATTGGCCCAATAACGCAGCCTATTGATTCTGGTGAACATTTGGTATTTAAAATGTTTTTTATGACTAAAATTAAAAAATCCTATTCGAAACAAAAACAATTTAAAAAATTTAATATTTTTAAAATATCCCGTTTTCCCGGGAAAAATATATTATTTTCCCGGGAATTCCCGGCAAACTTTTCCCGGGATTTCCCGGGAATTCCCGAACCCCAAACCCTAATTGGGATTCATTCAAAAGCAAGGAAATTGGGTCCCATATGAATTGAAGCCGAGAGACGTTGCATGTCGGAAATGCTGCTTGAACGCTACAAAAAGAAGTCATTTTTGCATCGTATTGTTACTGATGATGAAAAATGGATACATTACGATTACCCCAAGCGCACAAAGTCATATGTCATAAAAATTTACACTACTAAAATCAGGAGCTGAATATTAGCCGACGAAAAACGATTAAAACCTTGTTTGTTTTCTTTAACTGCACTCTAATAAAATTTTATTTAAATTTACTGCCTAATGGTAGGTAACTGAATGCCTACCTTTTAATAAAAAAAAAATTCACTTGGGTGGAATTGCGTGAGAATTTTTTTCGCATCAGTTTAATAGGCCCCTTTGAATATGTAGGGGAAGAGTTAGAAGAGTAAAGGGTGAAAAATATTGGCATTAAGGAGGCTATTCATTAAGCGGTCCACATACGATCAAGCATGCTGTCCAGCTTGTTTGACAAACACAAAATGGTTTTTGGGACACACGGTCAAGCATGCTGTAAAACTTAACTTCAAAAACACAAAATCAATACAGCGGATGATAATAATGATAAAATTATTTTTATTAATTTTTTCTTTGAATTTCATTTTTAATCTATTTTTGCATTTTTTTAGTTTATTTATTAACGTCATCTCTTTCTTGTCACAAAATAACTACCCGGTGCAAAATGCTCATACACGCTCAAATATGTTTATATATGGTTTGTGTATGGACACATATGAACAAATATGGATTTTTTATGAACATATATGGATTATATATGAATATATATGGAAGTATATGTGATTCCATATATGGAAAAAGATTTCATATACAGACATATATGGAGGCATCTTATTTCATATATGGAAAAGGCACTCATATATGGACAAATATGGAAGTATGTTATTCCATTTATGCAAAGGGGACTCGTACATATATGAACATATTTGGAAGAATACATTTTTCCATATGTGTAAAAAGGAACTCATATATGGATAAATATGGAATCATTCTCGCATAATCGCTGATGTTGATTCGTAGTTTTGAGATTTTAAGATATTTGTATAAAATTGGTATAATGAAAATTTGTTATAACTTTTGAGCTAAAAGAAATTTAGAAAAGATGTTTATACTACTATGAGCGCCTTAATAAGATTCACAATAAAAATAATAATTCCATTCTTTTCCTTTAACTAATAAAAAAAAACTCCAAATTAATAAAAACATGTTTAAGACGAAAACTAACACACTACTTTTCGTATGCACGTTGAATTTCTACGTGGATAATTATTAACATTGAAAACTCAACGTTTACACATTTTTACATCTAACGTTTTGCTGACTACGTTCGATTATACCGAAAATATTATCAACGATAATTTTTTTGAAATTTTGGAGGTTTAATTTTAATTGGTTTAGTATTGTCTGTGATATTGTAGTATAAAAGTACTTTTTAGAAAACTATTTCAAAATACTTGTATTTTGCTCTTGTTGTGAATAAAAAATACTTTCATACTACAATACCGTGCCGATTACTCTTTTAATATGTAGATTGTGAATACCGCTAATGTTTTTTTTTTTGATCAGAAAGTAATTTCAACGGAATATACAAATATATGGGTATAGATTATATAAATATGTCCATATATGAACATAAACTTAGGAGTTACCTCATTTTTTGGATCCATACATATATGGTTGAACCATAAATGTTCATATATGAACATTTTTCACCGGGTAATTAAAAATGGAAAATTCTCCAATGTTTGATGATTTTTTTCATTACACGGTAAAGCGTGTTTGTCAAACCTGCCGAAAAATCAGAAAAATTTGTTTTTCGCCCAACATGCTTGACATGTCGTCAAATTAGATATTACATGATCAAATTCATACAGCCGTCCATCATGCTTGGTCGTATATAGGCCGCTTTAGTCATATACATATTATTATTTCAATACCTTGTTAATGACAGGACCTGGGGGATTTAAATTACAATTACATGTAATTGTAAATTAGAAGTAATTTTATTTAGAATTGAAAATGTTTTTTGTTTAAAGCACCGTAAGTTGTTTTTCACATGGAAAATTTTCACTCGAATTTTGAAGGCCTCAAATTGCATTTTAAATTATAAAAATTGTCAATAAAATTAACTGTGTACACTGCAAAAACATCTAATTAACTGATATTGCTGTTATTTTAACTACAATTGCATAATTCGCTGAGTGTATGTATTACTTTGAGTGTAGTTCTGAAAAAAATTAAAAACTGGTTTGGATCCCAGAATGTGAAATCTGTGCATCTTAAGTATTTTGATTCTGGGAAGCGCAAATTTGCCTAATTTGTGGAGCAGTATAATTAAAGACCAATGCAGTCTCAAGTAAAAATACAGTAGCCGCTCGGTTATATGAATATCCAGTTATGTAAACTTCCAGAATAGTGAACAACAAAATTTAAACACAGGAAGTTCTAAAGAGTGAACACAGCCTATCTCTATTATGTGAACAGCTTTCACGGGAAGAGATTCAGACGTGGAATCAAGACATTGGTAGCGAAGATATAGATAGCGAATTTGAAGATGATGATCAAGAGCAGTGCATCGTAACAACAGCTGAATTTAGCATAACGGAGGCAATCGAAGCATTCAATAAAGTTATTGCTTGGAGTGAAAATAATATATCTGATATTAATAATATTTTGGCATTGCGAAAATGCAGGGACAAGGCACTACAGAAATCCCTTGAAGCAAAAAAGTACAAAAAAATATAACCGACTACTTTCATGTACATTAATTATTAAAAAACTTATTAAAAATAAAAACTTAATGTAATAAAAATCATTTTAATTACTTATTTTATATTCTCTCGGTTATATGAACTTCTCCATTTAGTGAACAGGCACTGTTTGAATTAGTTCATATAACCGAGCGACTACTGTATAATCAAATAATAATATAGGAATACAAAAAAAGTCAATTTTTTGATAGTCATAGATAATTTTACTTTTCGAAAATTTCTTTAAACGTTGTGACACTCAGACTTTTAAAATAATCTTATAAAAATTACAATTCGCCACAAGTCGGCACTTCGGCCGTTGTATCAAAATTAAATACCTATACTATAAAATAATTAGGTCGTTCACAAGGGCTGTGCTATCTGTTATATCGTCCTAACAAAAATCAGAGTTATTAAAATTTTTATTTGGCTCTAACAGCGATTTTCTTTTGGGTTTTCTACCTGTTAGCACACTCAAACATAGGACACTAAACATACGTAAAAATATTAAGGGTTTTCACAAGGGGTGTACTATTTGTTGTATCGTCCTAACAAAAAACAGAGTTGTTAAAAATTAAATTGAAAAAATACAACATTTGAGAATAGCACGATACAACATTTTTACGTATGTTTAGTGTCCTATGTTTGAGTGTGCTAACCGATAGAAAACTGAATAGAAAATCGTTGTTAAACACAAATAAAAATTTTAACAACTCTGTTTTTTGTTAGGACGATACAACAGATAGCACACCCCTTATGAACAACCTAATTGTATCGTGCTATTCTCAAATGTTGTATTTTTTCAATTTAAATTCTAACAACTCTGTTTTTGTTAGGACGATACAGCGATACATCAAATTGCACACCCCTTGTGAACGACCTTAATATATTGTAAATACGAAATATCAAAAAAAAACATCCCAGTGTAGAAACGGTAATGACATATCATTATTTTTTGGACTACCAGTAATGATACCCACTTACCTTCTGCATTATTTTAAAACATATAATGAGTTACTGATAATGACTTATTTTTATCATTATTTCAAATAGAAAATAATTTTCTATATTTTTTTGAAAATTTTTTGAAATCTATTTTTAGACTCAATATTTTTTAAACACTGGTAAGGATATATGTAACCATATATTTTTTGATTATTTGTATGCTGCTGAGTAAGCTTACTTGTGTGCAGCAGGTCAATTATGTTTTTATCTATTAAATATTACATGTCGATATAGCTCAGATGGTAGAGATATTGACTGGCAATCTGTAGACCCAGGTTCGATTCCCGCACCAGAAAATTTTATTAAAAAAAAAAAAATAAATACAATAAAAAATATTTTTTAATATAATTTATTTTTTTGAAAATCTATTTTTAGACTCATTATTTTTGTCAGTACTAAGCACATAGGTAACGATATATTTTTTGATTTTTCGTATGCTGGTGTGTAACCATAACTCATTATTTTTCGCGACATCGCCATATAAGGGTAATAAGAAATGTAATAACAAAGGTAACTAGTTACCATTACCAAGTATGTAGTTACATAGCTACATATCTGGTAATGATTTTCTACACTGGGATGTGATACTAAAAAAGAAAGCTAGATTAATATGATATCTATATCTTTACTAACTTAAATACAGTAAAGTTCCGATAAAACTGACAGGCATCAGTTTTAGTGATGGTAAATTCGGTTTAATTTTAATACTCGATATTTATAATTTGGATACCCAGCCAGCATATTTTTGACGAAAATATAATCATAAAAGACACAAAAATTTGATGCAAATTATTAAATCGAAAAGATGGTTCAGAAATAACTCATAAATGTAAATAAATTTTAATATTTTTTTAAACAATTCAAAAAAGGCTCAAAAAAGATTAATTTTTTTTTTTGTAATTTTTGAAACAAAAATAAAGTTCTTTTGGATGAACCAAATTTCAACTTTTAATAATATTTTTTACCTCTTTTTTAATTCATTTTTGAGCTTGTTTACTGGATGGGTACTCAATAGTACTCGATACTTATAATTAAAATAAAAAAGATTCAATATTTAAATTTATAAACATATTTTTACAATTGTTCAATAACTATTCAATATGATTTTCTTAGTTTTCTAACATCTGCATTTAAATATTTCAGTTCTGTGTTTTTGTTTTTCTTTTAGCAGAGTTGTATTTTTGTGATAAATATTTTAGCAGTCATATTTTTGTATTTTTTGCCGTCCAGAATGCAATTAAAGTATCGAGTATTGGTTTTAAGTATCGAGTACCACCAAAAACGAAAATACTCGATACCCACTACTCATATTTTTAACAGCACTATTCAGTCAATTGAGTTATTTCACCAACTGATTTGCAATAAATGTTTTCCAAATCTAGTATTGTTTCTACCTACATTTTATCCGATTTTTAAAATTTTTTGAGTTTATAGAATTGGGTGTTTTTAATTTGGTCCATAAAATTAGAAGTGGCTTGATTTTTTTCTGGAACCTAGAAAACCTTATTTACACTATCACATTCACACAGGTGATATTTTACTTTGTAAGAGTTTGAGATTGGGTTTTTTACTATCGATTGTATTTCAGAAATTATCAAATGTATTTCAGAAATTATTCTCTATTAACTATTAAAATCAATCAATAAATTCCGAAATACATTTGATTATTTCTGAAATACAATTGATAATTTCTTAAAAACATTTGATAATTTTGAAATAAAATGGACGATTTCTGAAATACAATTGATAATTTCTGAAATACAATTGGTAATTTCTGAAATACAATTGAGCATTTCTGAAATACAATTAATAATTTCTGAAATACAATTGATAAACCTGAAATTCAATTGATAATTTTTGAAATACAATTGATAAATCTGAAAAACAACTGGTAATTTCTGAAATACAATTGATAAAACTGAAAATCAATTGATAATTTCTGAAATACAATTGATAAATCTGAAATACAATTGACAACTTTTGAAAAACAATTGGAAATGGTGTAGTTAATTCGAATAAATACACTCTTTAAAAATTTAACGTTTATATCACAGATTATACACAGATATGAATCAGCTGATTTGGGCAATATGGCCGATAGAAAATGAGCAAAATGAAATGGAAAAATTTAAGAAAAACACAAAAGAAAAAGCACAATAATCTAAAAAGAGACAGATATATACAAAAAATGCGTAATACAAAATGCATGGAGATGTTATATTCTTATCTCCCTCTTGATAGCACTTCCATGTAAACAAAACCATACGGTTCGAGAATACTTTTTTGACACCTGTCATTGATAACACATCTGTGTATTAATCTGTGGTTTATATGGTATTTACCTTCACGGTTTTTTTAGAGAAGTGAATATAGAAATCTCGGGATTTCGTTGCAAAAAAAAAGCAAAGCTTAACCGACAAACATTCTCTGATATATGTATTTATATACAAAATAAATTAACTTTATAAAAACAGTTTTTCATTATTATCTAGTTCACATATGCTCATATGTACGTATATGAGGTATTCTTTGCCAATCATGCCACCCTTGTGCTCAAAATTTTTAAAATTTTATAATATTCGCTTTTCAATACCATTTTGCGCAAAATGTTGGTACGGTTGACAAAGAATACCTCATATATTTATATTACATTTGGGGGTTTCTATTAATAAATAAAACTTTTTTACTTACAAATTGTACAAGTTTAATAATGCCAGGAACTGTTTGGAAATATCCAATATTAATCCTTAATGCGCTAATACCACCACCTGTTGGTGATGTGGTTTGTGTTGTTGTGTTATGTTCAACGGTTACTACGGTTTCCACCATTTTGTTTTAATTTATTACTTTTTTAATATGTTTTAATTATTAAAAATTTATAGTAGCTCTATTTTTTATGAATAAATTTAGAATTTTATTAAAATTTATCGTTTGTTTTAATGTTTCACCGTTTTCAAAAATAAAACAAACAAAAATAACGACCAATCTGAGCGACGCACTTTAAGTAACTACTAATGCGTATTTAACAATTTATCGGTCTTACTTGTATGACCACTGCGCACGCAATAACCTAAATCGGCGTTTTCTCAAAACTCTCCAAAATTCAAACTAAAAGTATCTTTTTGGTTTTTGCTCCCCCTCAATATGTATATCTCTCACACAAAACGAGTACAATTTTAGTTGATTTTTTATTGTTCACAACTCTTTTTATAAAAGATCCGCAGCTACATATATTTTGTTTGAAAGCCCGTTGTTGACTAAATTACTTATTAACTTGGTTGAGACAACTTTTTTGTTTGCTCACATCATAACTGCAACTTGTTTTTTTGTTTTTAATTTTTATTTAACTTGTTTTACTTTATCTATATAGTATGTTAGGAATGAATTCAAAATACTGAATAGTTAATTATTCATAAATAAATAAATATAATACATACATATATATATAGCTGTACAGTGTACACATACATACCCACAATTGCTGACACACACTTTATTTATTTTTTGTGGAAAAGCTTTTATTTCAATATCCACACAGCCCACACTAATACTGCATTTATAGTGAATTTAGACTGAGCAGAAACTACCTAGTTTTTTTAAAAAACTAGTTTTTGCTTGTTTTTTATATATGCGTTTTGACAATTAAAAACTAACAAGAGCCAAAAACTAGGTAGTTTTTCCTCAGTCTGAATGCTGTATTAGACTGAGGAAAAACTACCTGGTTTTTGGCTCTTGCTCGTTTTTAATTGTCAAAACGCATACATAAAAAATAATCAAAAACTAGTTTTAAACAAAAACTAGGTAGGTTTTGCTCAGTTTTAATTCAGTATTAAATCTAATGATAAGGGGATTAGTGCGTTACTTGATTTTTCAGAAAACTTGGATTTTTAGCATTTATCCCATATTTTCCTGAATTAAGAAATCGTGCGAATTATTCAACGAAAAGTTATTGCCAATGACCTGTACCCAAATAAGATTTTTCTGCATTTTTTATTATCGCACTACGCCCTCTAGCGAAGATATTTGCAACTATAATCAAAATGTTAACCCGCTAACATTCTTAAGTGTATTCAGATTTTTTAAAAATTATGTTTTTAGTTTGTGCTCTTAATTACAATCTACGTAAATAATCAAGATTTTTAATTTTTGTTTAATGATTTTTTTGAGCTTTTTAAAAAAAATCCGATATCAAAGTTTTGAAATCAATATATGGCAATCCTGTAAAGATATTCTAAAATTTGTTTATACTGAGAGGATTGCATTCCCTTTATTTTCTAAATTCTTTTATTCTTAAGGAAATTAATAGACCAGAGGGTACGATCGGGCTCTATGCAAGTCGCTCAATTGCTGTTAACCGCTCTCTGTCTCATTATGCATTATGTTTTATTCATATTTATTGGAAAAATTTGTAATATTTATCAAAATTTTACCATAAAACTTAACCCATCACCAGTTAACGGAGGATGAGATGCTTACATACTAGGGTCATCCAAAAAGAAATTTTGAGTTATATGAGACCGGGTTACCCCTTGGAAATATTTATTTCGGTATAAAACTACGTACCCCGCATCAGCCCTGAAGTTTGGAACACGGATTATAAGGGGAAAATATGACTTTTTGTAAATTTTCTCAAACACATTGCATTTGAAAACTAATTTGAATTAAAAACATTAAAGAATCGTGGTTCGGGGTGAATTATCTTTGTAAAAAAGCTATAAAAACTTAAATCGGTTGAAAAACAGCCGAGTTACTACAATTTCCCCCGACAACTGATGTGTCACAGTCCATTTAATCAAGTAATTCGGGTCCACATTTTAAAATTTATTGAAATAATCTACTACAGAAACATTTTTTAAGTTCCAAGAAACTCAGATAAGAAGTAAGTAATTTTTTATATTGTGTTTTGCTAACTCGTTTTAAATTAGTGCCAAAAAGGTCAGAATTTTTAAACACTTTTTTCAAATCTACATTTTTAATTTTTTTTCAAATTTTTTTAAAGAAATTTTAAAAAATCAACGATTGGACTTTAACTCCCTGTTTTTATAAAGCGAGCGGAATAATTCCGCCTGAGGAATGTGTGTATTTTGTTATTGTAACAAAAACAAAATACAAACATTCCTCTGGAGGAATATTTCCTTTCGCTTTATAAAAAAAGGGGGTAAGGTTTTATTAAGAACACACATGTGGCTTTCCACACCAACTGCCCCGCTACTTTAAAACATATGTCGTATAATGTCAAATTTTCGGTATATATATCGTACGTCTGTGTAGCGGGAAATAGAATCCGTACTTGTTTTTGTACTTTTGTACAAAGGCGTGGTCAAATGTTGAAAAAATTTAACCCTTCTTTGCATGATTTTTTCTTTTTTTGTGAAAAAGATCACTGTAATGTATTGGGTGACAAGTTTAAACCTGCTAATTGATAATGAAGCTTACTTTAATTTTTTTACAGATGTGCTCCAATTGAAACAATAGTCATGTAAATTGTTGCTAGCAACAAAAAATTGCAAATAACGTGTTTGTGTGCATTTTTTTCTTCAATAAATGTTATGATGGAAATTTCCATCATCATGCAAAGAAGGGTTAAAAGCGCTTTTAGTTAACAATTTGTTAAAAAAAAATTTAAAATATGTCAAGGGGCTAAAATTAAACATAATCTATAGTTTTTCACGTGCTATTTTCTGAATGAAAAAAAAAAATTAATTTTCAGAACAAGTTCTGAATTTGGATTTTTTGTGTTTTTATAAAAAACTCAATTTATCAAAAAACACCCTACTTTTTTATTTTTAAAAAAATCTATTGGTAAGAAAAAAATTGGAGAACACATCTCCAATGTGAGAACCAGACCGGTGTAAACGTCCGTTGAGACGGCATTTTTGGAAATTCTTATCGGGTGGGGTACAAAGGGGACAAAAAAAGTACCTTTTACCAAAAAAGTACCTTTTTCCAAAAAAAGTACCCGTTTCCAAAAAAACTACCGTTTTCCAAAAAAGGTACCGTTTTACAAAAAAAGTACCTTTTTCAAAAAAGAACTTTTTTCCAAAAAGGTACCTTTTTCCAAAAAGAACTTTTTTCCAAAAAAAAGTACCTTTTTATAAAAAATGTACCTTTTCCAAAAAAAAGTACCTTTTCCAAAAAAAAAGTACCTTTTCCAAAAAAAGTACATTTTTCCAAAAAAATACCTTTTTCAAAAAAAATACCTTTTTCAAAAAAAGTACAAATAAAGTAATTTGTAAAAACAAAGTATCTTTTTCCAAAAAATTTCGCTTTTTTCAAAAAGTACCATTTAAAAAAATATAATTTCAAAAACAAGGTTTGTTGATATTCGGCATAGACATGCGCTAAGACGGGATTTTTGGAAAAGTGCCTGCCCAAACCACTGGAGGTAAGAAGTTGAAATTTGGTATAAAGGTTCCTCCACTGTAGTAGACATCGACTAAGTTTGTATTTTTGGAATTCCCTACAGGATATCCCAAAAGGAAATTCGGTATGTGAGTTCCTCCTTCTGTGTAGACGTCCGCTTAGACGGAATTTTTGAAATTCCTATCGGAAGATGAGAACTTTATTAACAAGCTAAGTTCCGTTGAAATACGCGCATGGGAAAGTTTTGTTGCGCTATGTAATAATTTTCTTGGTAATCAAGAAGCGACGACTATGTCGCGGTTGTTAATGAATTTTTAAGTGCGTATGGTGAAATGGGCTGCAACATGTCCATAGAAATTCATGTCCTGCATTCACAATTGGATTTCTTGCCATACAACCTGGGCCAGTTCAGCGATGAACAAGGCGAACATTTTCACCAAGAACTGATTGCAATGGAAAAACGTTTTTGAGGAAAAAACGAGTAAAATGGTTAAAGTCGGGCATGCCGACTATACAATACCCTACACAGTCTGGGTAAAAGCCAACTAATTTTTGGATCCGAAATTCTAATGGGTTAAAATGGGGCTTGCGTCAAAATTTTCTATAATGTGAGTCAGCGCACCAAATTTCATTAAAATATCTTAATATTTGCGATCTGCAGTTTGTAACCAAGCCAATTTTGGTAGGACCCTTATATGGGCACTAGGTCTAAACATGGACCGATGTTCACCAAAATCAATAGGCTTCGTCCTTGGGCCAACATAGGTCTGTGTACCAAATTTCATCACAATATCTTAATATTTGCGACCAGCAGCGTATAAACAATATAATTTTGGGGGACCCTTATATGGGCACAAGGTCTAAACATGGACCGGTGTTAACCAAAATCAATAGGCTTCGTCCTTGGGCTGACATAAGTCGGTGTACCAAATTTCATCAAAATATCTTAATATTTGCGACCTGCAGCGTATAAACAATATAATTTTGGTAGGACCCTTATATGGGCACTAGGTCTAAACATGGACCGATGTTCAGCAAAATCAATAGGCTTCGTCCTTGGGCCAACTTAGCTCTGTGTACCAAATTTCATCAAAATATCTTAATATTTGCGATCTGCAGCGTATAAACAATATAATTTTGGGGGGACCATTATATGGGCACTAGGTCTAAACATGGACCGATTTTAACCAAAATCAATAGGCGTCGTCCTTGGGCCGACATAAGTCGGTGTACCAAGTTTCATCAAAATATCTTAATATTTGCGACCTGTAGAGTGCGCACAATGCATGGACAGACAGACGGACGGACAGATGGACATCGTTAAATCGAAATAAAAAAAAATTCTGAGCCGATCGGTATACTATAAGGTGGGTCTAGGACCAATATTTTTTGGTGTTACAAACATCAGCACAAACTTATAATACCCTGACCACATAGTGGTGTAGGGTATAACAAAATGATTTCTTAATATTGCTGATCACTTCGACGGGATACTAATGATGCTGAATAAAAAAAAACGGTCAAGAAAATATTTTGAGTGGAATGACCAAAACATTTATTTTTGCACATATTTTGTTTTAATAAAAAGTTTAATAACTCAGTCAATTCCTAACGGATTTTTAAAAACGAAGTTGCGTTTTACTCGTAAATAAATATATATTTTTTTAGAGTTGTGTCGTTCATGAACGAACTAGTTCATTTGAACGGTGCAGTTCATTGAACGATATGACATCGTTCACCATTATTCGTTCATTTCGTTCTTTTTTTGTTTAGTCATAGAAAATTTGTATCCCTTATTAATTTTATTACAGAATTAAATGTTTTTCTCAATAATTTCAAATTTTTAATAAAATTGTAATTTTCTGACACTATTAGTCTATGCACAATAAAATTAATATAAACATGTAACATGGAGTGCGCCAATAAATTGTCGAACGAATCACTGTTCAGACACAGCTCATGACAAAAAAGAACGATATCAAAAAAGAACGATTGAACGATTTGAACGAACTAGTTCAATGAATTTTATTGAACGATTAGAACGAGTCACGAAAAAGAACGATTAAGCCCAACTCTAATTTTTTTAATAAATTCATAAAGTACGGTTCCTATATAAAATACTGTGTAAAAACATCTTAAAGTTAGAAAATGGCGAAAAAATTGGGAAAAAAAATGTGTTTGCTGGAGAAATACACACAAATTTCTCAAGGTGACTTAAATAACATATGTGACGCGCAAAATAGAAAGGGACCTAAGGTCCCCACATCAAAAAAAAAATTGATTTTTTACCCTTAGGTCCCTTTCTCTATGCGTTGTCACATATATATGTTATTGGCTTATAAGTGCATAAAGGTACGAAAAACCGGTTTTTTACCCGTAACTCAAGATTTTGGAGATGTTTGGCAAATTCTAAAAACAGATTAGTGTTGTACTCGACAACAGCTACCAGGAAAATAGTATCATTTCCCAGGTATTTTTTTCTGTCACACAGTGTAATCTGTAAAGATTTCAGTTCAGCATTTCTTTTGAATCTGTATACAAGTGTGAGGTAGTTTAGGATGACTTTGAACAAGTACTTGAAAAATTATGAATTTAGTTTCTTCATCAAGTTTATACTTAAATTTAAATAAGTACCTTGCAGGAGTAAAAGGAACAAATATATATATATATAAATAAGTACTAAGTGTTGGAGCTATTTTGGATCGCAATACTGAATATGATTTTGCCATGATAAGTTATTTTGAAGAACAACTCCCAAATATTTTATAGAGTCCACTTCGATCATTTCTTTCCCATCCATAAATATTGAACTTTCTCCAACATTACCATTAATCTGAGGTCTGAATCGTACGAATTTTGTTTTACTTGGATTTAATACTAATCTATTTATTCTTGCAAACTCTGAAATGAGTGCTGCATCCCGCTCGTCAAATGTTTTTAACTCTAAATTTTCTTTAAACGGATAAATAATAATAAATCGTCCGCATACATATATATTTGTATACATATTATTTACGTTTAATGTTGAAGAATTTGAAAAATTTAAGTTTTTGAACCATTATTAAATGATTTACAAGATCAAACGCTTTGGAAAAGTCATAAAATATAACACAAACCGCTCTAAAACCTCTATACAAACCATCACAAATATAATTGACCACATTTATAACAGCTTCATCTGTACAACCTTTACGGAAACCATATTGATTCGGATTTATTAATCTTTAATTCTCCAAAAATGTTGATACTTAACCGAGCAAAATTGTTTCAAAAATTTTATCTATAATAGATAAAACTGCAAGAGGTCAAAACTTATCAACTGTATTATTATGAATTTCCTCAGGAATCGGAATAATTTTGTGAATTTTAAGCACATCAGGATAAATAGATTGATTGAAAATATTAGCTAAGAAAGGTGTTAGAAGTTCTCTACATTCACATATACATTTCGACGTTATACCATCACTTCCAGTGCTTTTATTCAAATCTAAATGAAAAATGAAATCATAGACTTCATTTTCAGTTGTATGATGTAAACTAAATCGGTTCCGAGTATATCTTAAAGATCGAAAAGCGTTACAATGATCACTGGAATTGTAACCGATTTCACTGATCAAATTTTTAACAGAGTTTAAGAAATATTGGTTGAAAATTTCGGCTGTTTCATCATCATTTACAATTGTTTGGCCTTAATTATTCATTATATTTATTCCAGATTTAGAACTTCTTCCAAGAGTCTGATTTAAAAACTGACAACATTTTCCAGCATTCTCCTGTATTTTGCTCAATTGTCTTTTTATTATTCTGCTCTCTTAATGCAGATTTCAATATCACCCTTATTATGTTGTTTCCTTCTTTTTTTCAAAAGTTTTCTTTTGTATTCCATAAGTGATTGTAAATTAACATTAATCCATGGTGTTAATTCCAATTTAAAATCTTTTTTGGTTCTAGATATCACTGTTGAACTTGCAATGGCATTTGTCACAGAATCTATCAACACTATCAGTAAAACTTGATATGGACAGAGTACGACTAAGATTTTCTTTCACGTTTTCATAATTACAATGATAACGGACCATTTCTATAAAATCATTTGTATTTACTGGCGATTCTATTCTGATACAGATGAGGTTATGATCCGATAAATCACATTCTATAGATTTAATATTAAGTTCTGTTTCAATATTACTAAACACATTGTCACATTGTTAAAAATAAATTACTTGGGACGCTTTGATAGCGTTTGCAAAAAGCGTTTTGCCAGTATTCGTACAATATTACAAAAATTTCGGTGGTTTCTAAAAGAAAAACTCTGGCAAAGAATTGGCTTAGAGTGCCATGCCAATTTTCCACCCAGTTGTAATCCAGTATTACATAGTCAGAAATTGCCAATAGTATAAAAATCAATTCACTGGTAGAGCAATAATTTTATAAAAATGATGACGCTTTGTTAAAAAGGGCTTGTAGTCGGAAGCTTCCGAGTTCAAATCCGGATGCAGGATTTATTTTTTTTGGATTTTTTTAATTTAAAAAAATTTTTTGTTTTATAAAATCAATTTTTTTTTTGTGGAAAAGCTTCTTTAAGATCAACTAATTTTTTGTTTTCCCAACGCTTTCATATTAGATCCAACAAAATTTTTGGCATTTTACCGCAACCATCTGTTATCATTTTTTAATATTTTTAGCCAGTGGGTAGAGCTCTCGTCTTCCAATCGATCGACCTGGGATAAAATCGCTGCAGGACCAAAAAAAATATGTATGAACATTTTTTTTATTAGTATATTTTGGCAAATGTATTTCGAAACCACCTATCTATGGATTTACAAGCGTTTTGCTTTCCCGTTGCTTTTTAAATAGCAGGGGCCAGATTCCCGCAGTTGTAAGCGTTTGAAATTGTTAAAAAAAATCACGTTTTTAAAGTGCAAATAAAAGAATACGAATAAATATTGCTGGAACTTGAACCCTCTAATGCTCTTTCTTCTGATTACAATAATATTTGAAACATATATTTGGCGTTGAAAATCTACTATGGAACAAATATTAAAATTTTAATTCATTGCTTTATTTAGGCAATATAGCACAACAAAGGTTAAAGAATTTTCAGATTGAAAATCATGTAACAAAAAACAATTTTTAATGGGGGAAATATTGAAAACGTGTATGCCAGACTAACGCATACAAGTTTTCAATATTTTCCCCCATTAAAAACCGTTTTATCATACTTGATTTTCAATTTAAAAATTGGGTTCGAAAGCATTTCCGTTTCGAATCGAATTACATAATAACCACCCAGTAGTCAAATAATTTCGGTTTTTACTGTAAATAACACTATCAACAAAAAAAAAAACTAACACTATCAATAAAAAACTACTACACCTCCTGTTCCTTTTGTTTAATGATGTTATCATTTTGGGAATGCAAAAGCAATGCTTTGCCATTGCTTTCCCAAAAAATATTTTTTAATGAAATACTCATTTTAAGGGCTTTAAATTTAAATGTTTTCACAATTATTTCAAAATTTTATTGACATTTTTTTTGCTTTTTTTACATTAATTTTTGTTTGTATATCTTTTAAGAAACGAGCATTACCTTTTTGTGTTTTTTTTTTAATAACAATTTCATAAAAATTAACTAAAATTACAATAAAAATAATTCGATTAGTACTGAAATTATAAAACCTTAATTAATTCTTATAAAATTGTTCTTTAGAAGAGATTAAGTTAATAGTATATTGATTTCTTAATTAAGTTATGTAAATATATGTTTGTTTTTTAGTTAGCTTTGCAATATTCATAAATTTTACATTTTATTAAAGAACACAAACAAATGTACTTAAAACAAATAGTTAAGCAAACTTTTTATTAACGTTAAAAATAAAAATAAAAAAATAAATAAAAAAATATATTTTTACATTACTTGTGAAAGTGTTACTTTATAACACTTTAACAGACATTTTAAACGTAAAATAAGGCCTTAAACTCATTTATTTCGTTTTTATTTTTTGCTTTCTTTTCATTTATAAAAAAACAGAAGAGCAATTAAATAAAATATTGAAAATTTTTTAGTAACTGCAAAATGTTGGATATTAAAGAAAACAAATTGTTGTGAAACACATTTCAGATTGTTTTTATAAAAAATTAAAAGAAATGCGAGTGTTTTTCTTTTTAATTACGCCATAAAGCACCGTAAGTTGTTTTTCACGTAAAAAAATTTCACTCGAAATTAAAAGGCCTCAAAAGTTCACTTCAATTATAAAAATCAACAATTTTTATATTTTATTAGAAAGACGCAATCACAATAAACACAAAATGTCACTTTTTCACAAAACAAAGTCTACACAATTTTCACGTGAATCTCATTGTCGTGAAAAATTATTTTTTTATATGGAGTATAACAGTTTTTTCACGTGAAATTCAAACAACTTACGGTGCTTTAACTGTAAAATGAAAAAAAGTCAAATAGAACTTTTTAAATAATTTGTAGGGATAGTTTTTGTTAGGAATTTTATTATTTCTTTTTTTTTATTATATATTTTACAGATTATGGAGTGTCTTTTGTTTTCATGATAAATCTACGCTGTTAATTACATTTCTTGTTTTTATTTCATTTAATATTAAAAACAAAACTTTGAGCAACTAAAAAAAATGTTAAAAATAATTGAATGCCTATTAAAAAAAATACTTTTTATTCTTCATCCATATTAACAAATAATTATAAAGAATTGTTCCTTTGTTGTGTACAATACTTAATATTTGAATTGCTTGATTAAAAAAAATTATTTATACTTTTAATAATTACAAGAATAAAATAAACCTTTGTTTATATTTAATTTTTTTTTGTGATTTTGATCGGCTCAACTCAAAAATTCCATTAAACTAGTTTTTTAGGTCGCAGTTTACATATAATAAAAAGCTCAACTACCCCCTAAACAAACCAAGTTGGTGTAAACAGCACAATCTTCACTTTTTAGATAAGGTAAACATTTTAAACTTGAAATTTGCATAACTGATTTGAAATCATTATAAAATGCAAAACATGGCTAAATTTATTAAAAGTAATGAGCACAATTTCAAAACTAAATTATTGTTTAATAAAGCGACAACATTTTTATGTATGGAGTGCAGGGAGAGAAAAATTATTTATAAAAAAAGAACAATTTCAATAGAAAAGTTTTTGTGATTTATAATTTTTCTAGTGGATTCTAAGGGATTATTAAAAAAGGACTTGGAGATTTTTAGTTTAGAGATTTTGTTTTTTTTATAATCTTAATAAATGTATATAAATCAGTTTCGATATTAAACTTTTTCTACCTGTGTTCAATTAACATTTTAGGATTATCTCAAACTAGTGCCTCTTATATAGATGTTGTTCTACTGTGTTTATCATTGTTTTAACATTCGCTTTGCGAGAAATCTACATCCTTTTTCACACTTCTCGCCAGACGATCCAATTCAGCAGCAGCATCTGTGCGCACCGAAAGTTTCTCGGGGGTCATCATACTATCGGAACCATTGGTTCTGGGTGAACTCATGGGACCAGGTGGTGTGGCTGGTGAACCCGATTTTTTGTGCAACAATGAATTGAAGAAATTCGCTAAGACACCTTCACCACCCGGGGTAGCTGGATTCATTTTAACATCGAGCTGCTGAAAAACAAGTTTGTAAATTAAAAGTGTTAACATTTTGTTATAGCTTGAAAGAAAAATATCCAAATCCATAAAAAATAGAAAAACATAAATGGAATTATGTACATAGTGTTAATAAAAAACTGAACAAAATTTCCAATTATTTCGTGTTTATAGCAAAATTATTGGCATTGTTAAATTTTAGTATTTTATTAGATAAAAAGAAAAAGTAAGAAAATAGACAAAGAGATAGAGTAGAAAAAATTCGTAATATAGATTGCCAATTACATTTAGTATATGTAGTTCTTTTTAAAATCCAAAATTAAGCCACAAATGTTAATTAAAATAGTCATATGTTAATTTTGAAATTTAGTTTTCTTTTTTCAAAAAGCAATCATTAGTTAACTAAAAAAATACGAATTTTGACTTCACCTTCCTAGTTGGTGAACTCTGATTGGCAGAACCTGGTGTACGAGGCATAGCTTTGCTAGCCTGGGATCGCAAAGGTGATTCACTACGTACTTGACCGCCAGCCTTAAGAACCTCTTGTTGTCGCGCCAAAAATGTTTGTTCATCTTCTGTTTGTACCTCGATTTCACGATTTGAAACAGCCTAAAAATACGATAAACAAAATAGGTTATAAATTGAATATTAATATTTGTTTTAGATCTTGATCAAATCCTTTAAATCAAGAATTTTAAGATATTTTTTTTTAATTTTACTTTGTTTTTTGTAAAAAACATTTACCAATATGCGCCGAAATTACTGACTACCGTTACTTTTAAAAAACCACTACCAAAATAACTGAAATACCTTTAACTTTAAAATATTGTTAACCTTAAAATATCGACACAGCGTTACCCTTAAAATACCGTTACCGAAATAATGTAACGTTAGCCTTACCGATAACCGCAACCTCACAGTTACCAACCGTGGATAAAACCCTTCTTTGTTATCCGTACTACGATTTGGGTCATATTCCAGTTATAAAAATAATATAAAAATAATTTTTTTTTTTTAATATAAAATATAAAAATAATATGTAATTTATAAAAATAATATGTTATTTATAAAAATAACATGTATGAGTATTCTATTCTATTCCTCATACATAAATATCCATCAGATGCCGCACAACAAACAAAACTTAACATCTAGCGCAATTACAATGTTACCATATTTGAAGGCCTCCATCTTTTGACACCTTTCATCTTTCCTCTATCACCTTTCCAAAAAAAAAAAAAAACTCTTTAAATAATACAATTTTAAAACTATAAGTGCTATTTAGGTTTTCGATTTACAACATGATTATGTATGTTGTAAATCGAAAACCTGGTAATGGTAACTAGTTACTTTTCTTATATTTCTCATTATAGGTATGTTAGAGATAACTGTGTTTCGGTTATTTTGATAATGGTATTTTAATGGTAGCGGTAGTCAGTTATTTCGGTGCATACACGCAGAAAAAACACTGATGTTAAAGAACTAATTTTTCCCATTTTCTACTTGGGCGTTGATTTTCGCATATTTACACTATTTTCGAGATTTTTTTTATTTTTTTTACATGTTCTGGTTGTATTTCTTATTTTTTATTTCAATACACTTTTTAAAATTTTTTTAATCTGATTAAGTTGGGTGCTATGAGTTTCGATTGGAAAATAACTTTTCAAAAGTAGACTTAAGCAAAATACACGGTACTGCAATGCATTTGTACGGAATAGCTCTTTTTCTTAATTTGTCTTCGCTTAATATAATTGGACCTTAACTGCATTTTGCTATTTGTATTATTTCTCAAGTAGTATATTAATTAAAAAAATGTATTTTGTATTTTAATAAATTAAAGTTTTTAATTATATAATGGAACATTTTCATTTACAAACGAATATTTTATTGCACTCGAAAAACATTGTACTATTAAACAATTTGTTTGCACATATATCAAATGCAATAAAACGATATGAAATGAAATATCAAAACGATTGCAGGGAAGCGTCAAAGTAATATCAATGGCACTGTAGTGTAGAACATTTTACCATTGCATTGCTTAAGGAATATCATAGTTTTTTCTTCGAAAAACACAAAAATTTATCAATAATTAATTTTTTTCTACATTCTTGTTTACTTAAATTTATGTTGTTTTTTATTGCTGAATTAAAATGAAAACTAAAAGAGACATTTGATGGCAGACATCATTGCAAGAGCCGCCTGTATGTTAACGATATCATGATATTGCTAATTAAGTGTCTTCACTTGAGATGAAACGAAATTGACAATGTATGCTATCATTTTTATACCCTACACCACTATGTGGTCAGGGTATTATAAGTTTGTGCTGATGTTTGTAACACCAAAAAATATTGGTCGTAGACCCACCTTATAGTATACTGATCGGTTCAGAATTTTTATACCCTACACCACTATGTGGTCAGGGTATTATAAGTTTGTGCTGATGTTTGTAACACCAAAAAATATTGGTCGTAGACCCACCTTATAGTATACCGATCGGTTCAGAATTTTTTTTTATTTCGATTTAACGATGTCCGTCTGTCCGTCCGTCCGTCTGTCTGTCTGTCCATGCAATCTTGTGCGCACTCTACAGGTCGCACCTATTAAGATATTTTGATGAAATTTGGTACGCAGACCTATGTTGGCCCAAGGACGAACAAGTTTGATTTTTTTGAACATCGGTCCATGTTTAGACCTAGTGCCCATATAAGGGTCCTACCAAAATTATACTGTTTATATGCTGCAGGTCGTAAATATTAAGATATTTTGATGAAATTTGGTACACAGACCTATATTGGCCCAATAATGCAGCCTATTGATTTTGGTGAACATCGGTCCATGTTTAGACCCAGTGCCCATATAAGGGTCCTACCAAAATTATACTGTTTATACGCTGCAGGTCGTAAATATTAATATATTTTGACGAAATTTGGTACACAGACCTATATTGGCCCAATAATGCAGCCTATTGATTTTGGTGAACATCGGTCCATGTTTAGACCTAGTGCCCATATAAGGGTCCTATCAAAATTATACTGTTTATACGCTGCAGGTCGTAAATATTAAGATATTTTGATGAAATTTGGTACACAGACCTACATTGGGCCAATAACGCAGCCTATTGATTTTGGTAAACATCGGTCCATGTTTAGACCTAGTGCCCATATAAGGTTCCTACCAAAATTATAATGTTTATACGCTGCAGGTCGCAAATATTAAGATATTTTGATGAAATTTGATACACAGACCTATATTGGCCCAATAACGCAGCCTATTGATTTTGGTGAACATCGGTCTATGTTTAGACCTAGTGCCCATATAAGGGTCCTACCAAAATTATACTGTTTATACGCTGCAGGTCGCAAATATTATGATATTTTGATGAAATTTGGTACATAGACCTATGTTGGCCCAAGGACGAAGCCTATTGATTTTGGTGAACATCGGTCCATGTTTAGAACTAATGCCAATATAAGGGTCCTACCAAAATTATACTGTTTATACGCTGCAGGTCGCAAATATTATGATATTTTGATGAAATTTGGTACATAGACCTATGTTGGCCCAAGGACGAAGCCTATTGATTTTGGTGAACATCGGTCCATGTTTAGAACTAGTGCCCATATAAGGGTCCCCCCAAAATTGGCTTGGGTACAAACTGCAGGTCGCAAATATTAAGATATTTTAATGAAATTTGGTGCGCTGACTCACATTATAGAAAATTTTGACACAAGCCCCATTTTAACCCATTCGAATTTCGGATCCAAACAATACACCAGAGTGGTGTAGGGTATTGTATAGTCGGCATGCCCGACTTTAACCTTTTTACTCGTTTTATATCCCAGTTGGCTCTGTCTTGAAGACATCCTCGACGCTGGACCACACACACCATACAAATTCGTAAACGACATATTAGTGACAGTCCATACAAATCGTTGACGACGTTTTCAAACGATTGTCCGCAAAATCGTACACGACCACCTGAGCGACATTTTCGCTGAGATTGTCCTTGAATTATATTTGACTATTTGGGCGACAATTTGCCCCACTTTGTCGTTGACGTCGAAATAAATGACATTGTTCACAATGCTAACGTAGACGACCTTGCAGGTTACAGCTTCGCCTAGATGGTCACTGACAACACTGATTTCTTTATTATTTTTTCAAACAAATTTAAACTAAAAATTTCTCATCGAGTTAATATTTTTATTTACTTAAATGTGAAACAAACGGCGCAAAAAAACGGTTTTTAATTTTTTTTGCATATGTTAAAATATTTTTTTTTATAATTTAAATTATATTTATTATTTGCTGTTAATTTGAATTTTTATTTAAAAAATTTAACTCATTTAAATAAACAACATTTCATTTCAAAAATTGCTTTATTAATTTAAAAATAAAGCGCTTGTATTAAGTAATGTTAATACTAAAAGTTAATATCAAAGTTTTATATTTAAGCAATAAAATGATGAACTAAATGAGAATTTCTAAAAATATCTAAAGACAATGTCGCTCATCTTGTCGTCAGCGGAGTCGTAAGACGACAGTAATAATATTTTGTCGCTCACCATTTCGTCAACATAGTGGGTTATACAACAAATACAATATAATGTCGCTGAACTTGTCACCAACAGAATGTTATACACGATCAGCTAATATTTTGTTCATGCAGCTAATCGTTAAAGATGATTTCCTTTACATAGTCTTTCAAGACAATTTCAGTGACAAATGTCGTTAGCGAAAAATTCTAAAATGTCTTAAAGAAATCGTTGAAGACCATTTCATAGATGATGATTGGCCAACTGGGATGTCAAGACATTAGGCACATAACATACATAGAAGATTAAGTTCCCTATATATGTTATTTTCCCCAATGTGGTGATCAAATGCTTCTTCTTGTTACATTGTTTCTGTTTGACATTAGTTAGAATGAAACGGCGAGAAAATGTTATCGTGTTCTTGCTGTTTTACTCACATATTACCAAAGTTTTGTTGGGATTATTTTAATAGGGTGGATTTCTGAGTGCATCAGAGGTTAGCTTTTAAAATAGACTTACTTTTCTAGAAGGTGGTGCAGTTATAATATCTGGGTAATAATCTTCAGCTTTGCATGAGTGCATATTCTCATATAAAATACTTATTTTCTTTAAACTATCCCAACCGGCAGGACTACAAAGAAGAAAACCAAACATTAGTACTACATAACATCTAAATACAAAATTAAAATTAAAAAAAAAAATTAAATAAATACATTAAAACCGCATCTTTTTCAACGACTAGGGCAGGAGTTCGGAATGGTAAACCGTAGATTCGATGTGTTAAATATTTGTAGAGGAGATCACAGTTTTTGTCTTCTTTAACACTTGTGTAAAAAAGTGATGTGCCATGCTGTAAGCAGAAACGTCTTATCCATTGCTGTATAAAATCATAATGTTCATCTCGATAATCGTATTCCTTTTCCAACGTAGCCATGTAGTCCGTCTGTAAAGATTGTTAAACATTTCCTACAAAACAATTTCAATCTATATATTAACTAACCTTTGTTACAACTACAACAATATCCAAACCGAGATTTGTTAATAGCGCTCCTTCGGTGAGCGGCAACAAATCATCATCATCTATGGAATTATTTCTCATCGTGCGTTTTACCGGTGAACCGGGATCTAAATCATCACCAACTTCGCAATAACTTTGCCAAGTGGTTATAAGACGTTGGCGGGCTTCTTGTTTCTCTTCAGGTTCTAATTTTAACGTTTCAATGTGATCGGATAAAACTTTTATCCAATTATTGAGCTGTTCTAACCAATACCATGGTTGAGTCATTGATACTGTAAGTATAACCAATGTATGTGCATAATTTGTTTCGTTTAAAGCAAAATGCAATAGATTTTTATGGCCTGGATCACCATCTAAAACCCAAACACTTAAACGTGTCATGTCTATAAAGAACAGTCAAAATGCATGAAATATTTTTACTCTATAAAATTTTTAGTACTCACCATCTCTGTATTCATCCTTTACATCAATGTAAGCATATTCCAAACCTGAGCCTTTTTTAGGATTTTCCACACCTTGTAGCTTGGCCACCAAGGTAGTTTTGCCCGTAGCATTATCACCCAATACTAATACAGATTTATTTGAGGGAAGTTTTGTGCTGCCTTGTTTTTGTACTTCGCTCAAAATTGAAGACCTAAAAAAGAAATATTGTAAAGCAAAATTAAATAATTGGAAAATGAAATAAAATATATCGTCGCTTCGGATAAGAAAATAGGTATTTGTCCAAAAACTTTTTTGTGAGGAGACCTACAAAACAGCTTAATTTTAGCTTTTCGCGAAACATTTAAGAAATAATTTTTTTATACATGTAGGTATGTTACATATGTATAAACAAAACAGAAAACGAATGGGGGAATATTTAGTTGATCTCTTATTTTTAAGTAAATGAATGTTCTTTTTTAGTTTGACTCTAGATCATAAAAACTTTATAAAATAATTAATTCCAAAAACATAACCAAGACACAAAATAAAGACCTCATTTAGGTACCCCACAAATAATTTTTAAAAACAAAAAGCTAATTTCATAGGCGTTGCGACGATATGTATACACTCAGATAAAAAAAGTTTGTAAAAAAATTTGGAAACAGTTTCCAATCGATTTTTTTACTAATTTCCACTGCTGATTTCAGCAAAACATTTTACTAATTTTTCAAAACCGAGTGCTAAATTTAGCAGAAAAATATACTAATTTAAAAATATTTTTATTTTTTTTATTTTTACAATTCTTGTTTAGTTTATATTTGTTACTAAGAATATAGTTTAGAAATAACACCCAGAAAATTTTATTGCACCTCCAATGCATAAAACGGCAATAACTGGAGAACCGTTTGCAATTTTGACTCCAAATTTCAAGTACGATGAAGTAATTATACGCTTGTTACAATCGAAAGAAAATTTTTTATTTTTCTTAGATTTTACAGTTTTTTTATTTTTTAGTACAATTTTTTGCTAATTTCAGCATATTGATTTTAAATTACAGTTTACAGCAATTTACTGAAATTTAGTAGCTGCAACTAATTATTTATACTAATTTCATTGTACTAAAATTATGATATTTAGTAAGTTTTTTAAATGATTTTAGCAAATCGATTTTGAATTGCATTTTACATAAATTTTACTAAAATTTAGTAGCGGCTACTAATTTTTTCTACTAATTTTATTGTACTACAGATCAGCAGACATGTGTTGCTAAAATTAGCAAAAAATATCGCTGGCCTCAAAACAGTTAAATTTCCCGTAATAACAGCAAATTTTCAGTAGCCATTACAGACTTTTTTGGTTGAGTGTATCTGTGGACTTTTGACAAAAGCACTTATTTCAAAAAATACATTTTGCAGGAGAACTAAAAACTGCATGAAACTGTTTCTATAAATTTTCTAAAAAAAACATTTTAAATGTAACACATGGGTAAGTGATTTTTTTCTGGGATTTTTAGATTATTTTAAAGTGTTTTGACCATTACTTATGATTAGGCCAGTAAATAAGAAGCCATAGCTTGTTTTTTATTTAGAAAGATAGAACAATGTAGGATGAAAACAAGTTCTGATCTTAAAAATATAAGAATTTTAAACTGAATTTGTTAGATCTTTTTGTTGGCTTATTTTGTAAAAATTGGCTTATTTTTAATATTTTTTTTAAAAAATAAGCGTATCTTATATCTTTTTTTTTTTTAAATAAAAACAGCATACTGTTTAAAAATTATTCTTAGCCGACCTAAAATTTTATTTTTAAACTTTTTAATTTAAAAAATTACTCCTGAAGATTTTGAAGATATAAGAAATGTACACAACCAGAAAAATACAAAGCGAAAAGCGATGACAAAAGGACCAGCTGTTCACAAAACGCCGGAAAAGCACCTGGAAAATAAAAATTTCAATCAAGCGACGCTGGCAAAACGCTGTAACCACCAATAAATAGGTGATCTAGAAATAATAGATTCTCCAAAATAAAATTAAAAAAAGTTCATATGCCAGTAAACAAAATCTGTCTACCGGGTTTAAAATCGATTTTTTTTATATAGATGACGCCAACAATGTGGCCGCAGTTTTAAAGATGGCGCTATTTCTTATCCTCCCGAATGGCCCATATCTCAAAAACTAAGAGAGATAGAGGAAAATGGGCGAAAATTTCGACTACGCCCAACTGTACACTCAAAAAAAACTCAGTGAAGTCAGCAAAAAATGTTGCTTTGTCAGCAAATTTTTAGTCAGGAGCGTGCTTGCAAAAAAGTTGGTAATTTCAGCAAAAGGTTTGCAGAAAATCAGCGAGCTGATTTTTACCAAAAAAAATAGTAATCTTCATATTTTTTCAAATGAAAAAAATCCTTGCTAAAATCACTAAACTTTTTGCTGAATATTAGTAGACTGAAAAAAATTCAAAAAACTTGTAGCGAAATTTTACTTTAGTTAATTTATTTGGTGAAAATTTAAATGTAGAAATTGTGTAGTTGTTTTTCTTTTTTATCATTTCCGTTGTCTGTACTACACCAGACAAGCTGCGACATCTAACTACTTCTTGTCTATCTGGTTGTCTTCCACGCTATAAATGCGGTTATCAGCACAATTTTTGTAGCAAAATAAATTAGTAAAACATTAGTTCAAAATTAGTTTAGTGCTAAAAAAATTATAACTAAAACTTTTGCTGAAAATGGAATTTCAGCAAAAAAAATTGCTGAAATCTAGTACACTTGATATACAAGACGTTTTACTAATTTATCTACTAACTTATTTTTTTGATAACAGATTATCTCTATCAATAAATGGACCTTGGTGGGGCCTTGGACTCTCTGAAATTTCTAATAAAAAAAATTCATTTCATAAAATGTCAAATGTTTCAAAACCCAGTGTAGAATATCATTACCAGATATATGGTTATGTAACTGTATACTTGGTAATGGTAACTAGTTACTTTTGTTATTACACCCAGTGTAGAAAATCATTACCAGATATGTGGTTATGTAACTACATACTTCCCAGTGTAGAAACGGTAATGACATATCATTATTTTTTGGACTACCAGTAATGACACCCACTTAACTTCTGTATTATTTTAAAACATATAATAATGAGTTACGGATAATGACTTATTTTTATCATTATTTCAAATAGAAAATAATTTTTTAGATTTTTATGAAAATTTTTTGAAATCTATTTTTAGACTCAATATTTTTTAAACACTGGTAAGGATATATGTAACCACATATTTTTTGATTTTTTGTATGTTGGCGAGTAAGCTTAAGTGTGTGCAGCAGGTCAATTATGTTTTTATCTATTAAATATTTTCGCGACATCGCCATATAAAGGTAATAAGAAATGTAATAACAAAAGTAACTAGTTACCATTACCAAGTATGTAGTTACATAACCACATATCTGGTAATGATTTTCTACACTGGGTTGGTAATGGTAACTAGTTACTTTTGTTATTACATTTCTTATTACCTTTATATGGCGATGTCGCGAAAAATAATGAGTTGTCGTTACACACCAGCATACGAAAAATCAAACAATATATCGTTACCTATGTGCTTACCAGTACTGACAAAAATAATGAGTCTAAAAATAGATTTTCAAAAAAATAAATTATATAAAAAAAAGGATTTTTTATTGTATTTTTTTGTTTAATAAAATTTGCTGGTGCGGGAATCGAACCTGGGTCTACAGACTGCCAGTCAACAGCTCTACCATCTGAGCTATATCGACTTGTAATATTTAATAGATAAAAACATAATTGACCTGCTGCACACACTTAAGCTTACTCGCCAACATACAAAAAATCAAAAAATATGTGGTTACATATATCCTTACTAGTGTTTCAAAAATATTGAGTCTAAAAATAGATTTCAAAAAATTTAAAAAAAATCTAAAAAATTATTTTCTGTTTGAAATAATGATAAAAAGAAGTCATTATCCGTAACTCATTATTATATGGGTAACTCATTGTTATATCCCAGTTAGAAATTGCCGACGTTGCAACAAAAATTGTACTGGGAGAGCACTGTTTTTTACGAAATGCCGGTACTACTTAAAACGTGCTTTGCCAGTACTGTTTTCTGAAAATTAACGACCTTTTTTTAATTTATTAAAATTAACAATTTTATGTATTTTTGCATCTATTACACAATTATTAATGTAAGGGAGACATATCCATTCTTTTCTTGTGAAGTTTCGAAATAATACATTAAAAATCTGTGATGTACAATAAAAGGACAGTAAAGTACTAGCAAACTACTAAATTTGTTATTAAATGTACTGGGATAATACCAAAAAAATAAAATCGCGAGCCTGCACCAACGTTGGGAAATAACTACGGCCAAGCGTTTATTGGTGTTATCATTTCGACAACATGCCAGTACAGTGAAAGTGAAAATCCGACGCATTGCCAGTACATGTACTACCATCTCCAATACCGGGCCGACATTGTGCCGTTTGTATTTTTCTACCTGGGATGTTTTAAAATAATGCAGAAGGTAAGTGGGTGTCATTACTGGTACTCCAAAAAATAATGATATGTCATTACCGTTTCTACACTGGGCATTTCTTATTACACTCATAAAAAAAAGTTAGTACAAAAGTCTGTTAAACGCGTTCTAATTCAATTGAACTAATTTTTGTTGTTTGTTGTTTTCGTTTAAATCCGTTGTTTAGCTAAAGTTGTTAGTTATCAAATTTCACCACAAAAATATATTTCTGCTGTACTTGAACTAATTTTTCCTCCTGATATTTAGTTATTTTTTTATAAATGATTTTGACAATGTTATCAGCTAATATAGAAAAATTGATTGGCAACTTTTTTAATATTTGTGTTTTCAAAAGAAAACGATAAGGGCGCTAGGGTGTAGTGATTGATGGTGCTTGATGGCGCTTGATGGTGAACTGTGTATTGGTGAGTTTGCCGACCAATACAAATTAGAAAATTTCTAGTAACCCAGCTAAAAATCGACATATATGAATCCATACAGGTTAAATGTATGTGCGTGCATGCTCATACACATGCATTCATGACCATATATGGATACATACGTGTGTATTAACGAAATTTGAGGTAATATCTACATGTATGTATATGCATGAATGACGCTTACCAATACAAATAAAAATAATATGCGCTTGTTTAGAAAGTTCTAGTAAATAAAATAATATGATAAGAGCATGTTTTCTTTTGTTTCTGTTAGTCAGCAAAGGAACGCAAAAGAAAACGGAGGTATACTGGACATTAACATTTCGCAGCTAAAATTGTATTTAAAAAATAAAATAATACAGGTTTGTTTTATAATATAAACTATATTTAAGGGAATACTATTAAATATTTTTTTTTCTTTTATTTCAGCCCTTTAACATTTTCATCTAAATTCGACCCGCAGGTAGACGAAAAAAAGGAACCAAATAACACAACTCCAGCGGAAGTTTAACATATTGGCAAGAAAATAAAAGTGAAAATAGTGTATTTGGATTGTGTAATTTATTTGAAAATAAAATTAACAATATTTACATTAATTTGTTTTTATTCAATTAATAACAAAAAGTGATTGTAATTTTAGCAGCATGTTTTGCAGATTTCAACTGACCCACTTTCATTTCTATTAAACGAAAATTCTTCTAAATTTTTGAATGTTAACTAAATTTTATACCTGTTCATAACCAACTAAAATTTAGCAGAAAACATATGCTGATTTCAGCTGAGTAATTTTCATTTCCATTAAACAACATTTCTTATAAATTATTGTATTTGAACTAACTTTTTTACCTAAAATTTAGGTCACCTAAATTTAGCAGACCATGATTCTCAACATCATTGAAATTTCTGCTGGCGCAAATTCAGGTACTATTTCCTGTTATTTTAGCAGAATTTTTAACTATTTGTACTGGCTTTTTTTATGAGTGTACCTTTATATGGCGAAGTCGCTAACAATGAGTTATGGTTACACACCAGCATAAGAAAAATCAAAAAATATATCGTTACCTATGTGCTTACCAGTGCTGACAAAAATAATGAGTCTAAAAATAGATTTTCAAAAAAATAAAGTATATAAAAAAAAATATTTTTTATTGTATTTTTTTGTTTTTAAATAAAATTTGCTGGGAATCGAACCTGGGTCTACAGATTGCCAGTCAATATCTCTACCATCTGAGGTATATCGACATGTAATATTTAATAGATAAAAACATAATTGACCTGCTGCACACAAGTAAGCTTACTCGGCAGCATACAAAAAATCAAAAAATATGTGGTTACATATATCCTTACCAGTGTGGAAAAAATATTGAGTCTAAAAATAGATTTCAAAAATTTAAAAAAAAGTCTAGAAAATTACTTTCTATTTAAAATAATGATAAAAATAAGTCATTACCAGTAACTCATTATTATGTTTCAAAATAATGCAGAAGGTAAGTGGGTGTCATTACTGGTAGTAATGACATATTATTTTGAGTGTATTGTTTTTCTTCCTGCCGTAATTTAACCCCAGAACGTAAGATTGGCAAACAACAGCTCTACCCACTGAACTAACGAGAAATATAATACTTGGTGGCTAGGCTAAAAACTAGGGTATTCCATCGATTAATCGTTATTCGCTTAATCGAACAATATTGCTTAAAAATTGTTCGAATAATTTAAAACGTCCAAACAAAGAAAAATTTGGTCATGTTTAAAGTGTTGCAATTTTAAGTCTGGTGACTATTTGTAGATAAAGATAATGCAAGACTTAAGGAAATTTTATAGGATTTCCAAAAATATACAGTTTGTACAGAACCGATCAGTACTGCCTAAATTTTACTATGTAATTTGATAAGATGTTTATATCGCTAATTTTTCGTTAAAAGCCACGCCCATTTAAAACAAGTGACAAAATGAAAAAACAAACATTACGTTAAAATTCTGTACAATTTTCTGAACCATCTACTTGCCTTTCGTGGCGAATTTAGCCACTATTTTGATCTTTAAAAATAAAGGCAACAACAATAAAATTAGAAAAAAAACTTGAATTGCCTTAAATGCTTGGCCACAACTGTAAATTTTTAGTGTCATATGCATAAACACTTTTAAAATTTATAAGTGGCTTATAAATAAAATTTTTCATACAAAATTCATTTTTTGAACGTGTTGTAAGTTTTTCAAATTATTATGCATAAGCAATTTAGTGTGTAAGGTGTGGATATGCCAGGACCAGACAGAAATATGCGTATTCAAAAGTTAAAGCGAACTTAAATGCTTTTGTCAAAGTCATTGATATGTACTAGTCATTATGCATTATAAACATGACCAAGTATATAGTCAAATTTGTCTTTCTGATTTATTGTATACTAAAATTGGATAAAGATTATACATATATGTATACAAAACACATGATGAAACTATATTCAAAATATGTCAACTTAAATTTGGTTAAAATGAGTTTCCGATGGCAAATAGCTCCCCTATGCTAACCATCTGTGATATAAATTTCAAAGCAAAAAGATAATTAGTTCTTCTTTTATATCAATTTTTGTTATTATGCTATCTCAAAGTACATTTTTTTTATGAAAATAAATGCTAACTCCAGCTTTTATTAAAAAATTTATTTGTTATAAATCTACCTCACATATTATTGCATTTGGCATGCTGAATACGAATACGAAGCTGAAAAAAATTTTGATATCCAATGGCTAGTTTGGTAATTTTTCGAGATATAGTAATTTTTATCATTTTAGTAAATAGTGGTTCCAAACAAAAAAAAAATTGATAATATATATCGCACTTGATCAACAAGAGGGTATTACATAATTCAAAATTTTTAAAATTTCACTTTTTGCAAGAAATCAACTAACAACTGTAAAAATTTCAACGTATTCCAATTACTCGTTCATCTCGAAAACCACATTTGAGACCATTTTCGTGATAGTGTAGTGGCTACTTTTATATCAACAAAAAGTATCAGAAAAATGGTATTACCCGAGTAAAAAAGAGTATATATAACATATATTTTTTAATATTAAAATATATGATAATATAAAATATTGTATGCGACCTTATATGTTTTTATATGATGATATATTAGAAATTTTTTTAGAAATTTTCTCATATGTAATCATATTAAATCATATATCAGTATTTACTTTATTGCCTGACCCTAAGGTCAGGAGAGCATGGGATCGGTCTCATTCGATGCTCAGATGTTGTCCACAAAAAAAAAAAAAAAATTGATTTTTTTACCATTAGGTCCCTTTCTCTACACTCAAAAAAAAAAGTCAGTAAAGTCAGCAAAAAATGTTGCTGTGTCAGCAAATTTTTAGTCAGGAGCGTGCTTGCAAAAAAGTTGGTAATTTCAGCAAAAGGTTTGCTGAAAATCAGCGAGCTGATTTTTACCAAAAAATTAGTAATCTTCAGCAAAAGTTTTGCTAACACTTAGTCGACTGCAAATGAAAAAAATCCTTGCTAAAATCACTAAACATTTTGCTGAATATTAGTAGACTGAAAAAAACTCAAAAAACTTGTAGCGAAAATTTAATTTAGTTAATTTATTTGCTGAAAATTTAAATATAGAATATGTGTAGAGTTGTTTTTCTTTTTTTGTCATTTCCGTTTCCAGACAAGCTGCGACATCTACATCTTGTCTATCTGGTTGTCGTCCACGCTATTAATGCGGGTATCAGCACAATTTTTGTAGCAAAATAAATTAGTAAAACATTAGTTCAAAATTAGTTTAGTGCTAAAAAAATATAACTAAAATTTTTGCTGAAAACGGAATTTCAGCAAAAAAAATGCTGAAAACTAGTACACTTGATATACAAGACGTTTTACTAATTTTTCTACTAACTTATTTTTTTGAGTGTATGCGCTGTCACATATAGGAATATATTATTCATAAAACCGTTCAAAATTTTATATATAAATAGATCCGAAAAGTATTTATAATTTTATTTTTTATATAACAATATCGTCGGCTTGCCTGCAAGTAGTGTTATGTGTTCTTTAACAGGCTTTCAGGAGGGAATTTTTTATATGGTTTTTTGGCTATAACTCGTCGACTAATTGATATTTTTTAAATCTGTAAAAGCCAAATTATAGCTAGAGACCTGAACAACAAATAAAAAATAAAAAAAAAAACAAAAAAAATCAATCAAATCAATTTTTTTTTAAATTTTAATTGTTGCACAGGTCTCTTGCAATAATTTGGCTTTTACAGATTTAAAAAATATCAATAAGTCGACGAGTTATAGCCAAAAAACCATATAAACAATATGAAAAAATTCGAACTAACATAAGCAAACGCCGCGATACGGGTCTTCTAATTTAGCCTCTATTTTCACGCCTCACTCTCAGAATCGACCTAACTTTTGCTAACCTGAATTTGTTCCAGTGTAATAGCGAAATAACTAGTTTTTTAGCTCTCCTGAGAAGTTCGTTTTTTTGAGTTGGCATTTAATGAATATAGGAGCTCGATATATAAAACAAAATAAATGTATCAAACTATTTCAATTTCATTAAAATTTAGTTTTATTTACAATTACAATTGTATCAGGAATTTGTAATGCTACCACTTACGATTGATGAAGATGTTTTTGTTGCTGTTGTGCTAATTGCAACTTTAATATTTCAGTACGCAACAACTGAAATACATTCAATTCTTTAAAACAATCATTAATAGCCTCCTTATTTTTAGTGTTGTTGCTTATAGGTTTCATTATTAAATGTTTTTCATACACGAAATCCTTTTAATGGAATATTTTTAATCTTAAACATGCAAATTTAAAGAATATAAATTCTTCCGAAGGGAAATATAAAACAATTTAATTTAATTGGTATTCAATTTCCAATTGAACCGAGAGAAAATATTTGACCACTGTTTGTCCTTGTTAAAAAATTTTATACAATTTTAATGATTGGTTGTTAGGAAAATAAAGTGGTTGGTTGGTTGACAGGTAGACAGTAATACAAAACAATAATAGAAACACTAAAAATTGTGAATAGTTTTTTTCGAGTAACTTAATTCAAATGAGTGTACAAAAGTTATTTACAACTTGGAATTGTTTAGCGAGTTTCCTTTCGTGTCCGTTTTGGTATAATAGAATTTTGAGTGATTAGCTTTAATCTTTGTTGCTCACAGGGACTAACATATTATTTTCTACTATTGATTTTTTAGCGTTAAAGGTGTTTTAGTTAAATCATAAAAAAACACGCTGACAAAAAAGAAAACCAGTGGCGGTTTTATTCAAAAAGAATTTTTTTTTGCAATTTTAGGCAATTGTTATAGGGGATACACTCAAGAAAAGAAATATACTTCCAATACAAAAAAATTAGTTTTTTTATATAATTTAGATTGAAAAATTAATGCCATTTACATTTTGTTAGAGTCTGTAAACAGCTCTTAAATGAGCGCATACCTAAGTCTTTCTTTTTCATTTACTGAATTAAGTTTTTATAGTTTGAATTATTTATTCGAAGGAAATAGGAAATATTAGGCTACGATTTTGCTGCAATTGTTATTTTTAAAGTTTACTGTTTTGCTTATTGAAATTGTGAATAGCATTAAATAAATCGTTTTATTTGTACATGAAAACCGTTTTCCGAGGAAGAAATTGGAAAAATAAAGGCGTATAAAGATGAAGGTCCTCTAACCGGGAAATTGCCAGTCGGTTGTCCCATATGGGAGTAGCAAATGTCATAAGAATGTGTTCCAGTTATGGCACCATTAAAATACTAGGACGTCTATCATCAATCAGTGAACAAAATCGAGATGTTCTTCGAAAAGCATCATATACTATCTATCCGCTTACGAAATAAGAAATGATTTGCAGCTAAATGTGTCCGTCAGACATGTACGAAAAATTATGTAAACAAGTAAAAACCTTAAATGGGCTAGATGAGACTCAAAACGATATTTGAAATCGACTCATAAAATTAATAGACATCAGTATGCTCCCCTACTTTAAAAAGAGTTATAGCGCAAAGAAGCTTTGAATTAATCTTAGTCAATTTTTAGGGCTAAAAGCCGAGGGTGACTGGCCAGTTTTAATCCAAGAGGACCAATTTTTGCGGGCCCAATCTACTGGAAAATGCGTGGGGAGGTGCAGAAAATAACACTTTTGAAAATTCCATATATTTCATGGGTGCTCTAATATGTATGTTAGTTGGTATTACGATATTCAATTAATCGACTTTTTATTTGAATCGGTTAATCGTACAAATAATTATTCGGGTTTTTTTCTTAACCGATTAATCGAATAAAATTTAAAAATTAATCGATTAATCGAAAACTATTTTATGCAAAATGATATACATACATTTGTTGTATTTTTAATAATTCTATTTAAGAAAAGTAACAAAAATAATTTCAGTAACTCTTCTAAAATTCATAAAAATAAAGTGTAATAATTGAGATCATATTATGGCAGAATTTTTATTTTTTCTGTCAAATATATTCAAATTTTATCCAAATCGGAGAGATCCACGCCGCAGACCTTTCTGGTAAATTTAGCATTTAATAAAGTTAAGCCTGAATTAGCCAGACGTAAACGTAGCGCTCTATAATATGTTAAATGAGTTAAAGAAAAATGGAATAACTCGTACATTATTTGTATCTCTTTCGTATGCACTGAACACATAAGAAACGTGTGGACAATGTGGTGTAATGTTTATCGCGTTGGACTGTTACACATAAGGTTGCGGGTTCGAAACCCATCCAAGGAAACATCAATTTATGAAAAATAATAATCCGTATGAGTTTTTTCTATCCCTCATACATACATATCTCAGCGTTCTCCTTCGGTGTTCCCATAGCAATTAACCCCACCGAAGCTATGAACTAAAAAGCTTCAACAAAGTTCGCCAACTCTTCATCAGATGGCGCGCAATAACTCTTCTACACTCAAAAAAAATAAGTTAGTAGAAAAAATTAGTAAAACGTTGGTAATTTCAGCAAAAGTTTTCCTGAAAATCAGCGAGCTGATTTTTACCAAAAAAAAAAGTAATCTTCAGCAAAAGTTTTGCTAACACTTAGTCGATTGCAAATGAAAAAATCCTGATTTATTCTACATATCTGACCTCTTCTTACACATAATTTTCCTATAAGGAAATTCATAAATTTTTCGTCAATACGAAATTAAGCAAGTGTTATACGGGCTTTAAGCTTTATTTTGTGTTGAATTGATATTGACAGCAATGTAAATCAGATGAGAGCACTGCATTGCCGATATTCATTTAACAGATACTGATTTATTCTATATAGTCGAACTCTTCTTACACATTATTTTCTCATAATTTATCAATTTTTCGTCAATACAAAATAAAACGAGTAAAAAGGTTAAAGTCGGGCATGCCGACTATACAATACCCTACACCAGTCTGGTTAAAAGCCAATTAATGTTTGGATCCGAAATTCGAATGGGTTAAAATGGGACTTGTGTCAAAATTTTCTATAATGTGAGTCAGCGAACCAAATTTCATTAAAATATCTTAATAATAATACCAAATTTCATCAAAATATCTTAATATTTGCGACCTGCAGCGTATAAACAGTATAATTTTGGTAGGACCCTTATATGGGCAGTATGTCTAAACACGGACCGATTTTAACCAAAATCAATCGTCCTTGGGCCGACGTAAGTCAGTGTACCAAGTTTCATCAAAATATCTTAATATTTGCGACCTGTAGAGTGCGCACAAGAATGCATGGACAGACAGACAGACGGACGGACAGACGGACATCGTTAAATCGAAATAAAAAAAAATTCTGAGCCGATCGGTATACTATAAGGTGGGTCTAGGACCAATATTTTTTGGTGTTACAAACATCAGCACAAACTTATAATACCCTGACCACATAGCGGTGTAGGGTATAGTGCGATTGGAAACTGTTTACAAATTTTGTTACAAATTTTTTTATCTGAGTGTACATACTAAAAAAAACTTAAAAATTAACGCGTAAAAATATCGATTTTTATTACCTACTAAAAAAACCTTAAAAATAGAAGTTGAGAAAAAGTCAAAAAATTTAAATTTGGCCGCCTCGAAAATGATTTTTTGACATGTCGTAGTGGAACTTTTTTTCCTCATGCCAAAAGCTATCGAAAAATCGATGGCACAATATCGATTGTTAAATCGACCCACCCTAATGTCCATACCTGAGTTAAAAAATAGAGTCTAAAAATAAATTTTAAAAATAACAAAATAAGTCTAAAACGTTACTTAATATTTGAAATAACATTACTTTATATTTGAATAACACTTTTTCTATATTTCTAAAAAATGTGGATGGTAAGGGTCCCATTTTTTTATGTTTCAAAATAATACAGACTGTAAGGAGTTGTCATTATTGGTAGTCCAAAAGATAGCGATTTCACATTTCTACACTGGGTATTAAAAAATGAGTAAAAAAGTTAAAGTCGGGCATTCCGACTATATAATACCCTACACCAGTCTGGTTAAAAGCCAAATAATGTTTGGATCCGGAATTCGAATGGGTTAAAATGGAATTGTATCAAAATTTTCTATAAAATGATAAAAGAGGAGAAAATCGGTACAGTCATAGCAATAAATCCGTAAAAATAGCAGAAAAAGTTACTAAAAATTAGTTAAAAATGATGCTGCAGAAAAAACTGCTAAAATTAGCAGATTTTTTGACTAAATACTAGTAAAATGAGAACAGCAAAATTAAAACTGTTAAATTTACAGAATTTTAGTTATATTTAGGCTAACTTTTAGTTAATTGAAAATAGCAAATTGTACTGTAAAATCTGCAGAAAATTTTGCTAAATATTTGTAGACTAAAAATAGCAAAAATAAACTGTTAAATCTACAAAATTTTTGCTATTTTTAAACTAAATTTAGTTGAATGCAAATAGCAGTCTATTCTGCTAAAATCAGCAGAGATATTTGCTAAAAGATTGTAAACTGCTGTTTTCAAAAGGCTCGATTTTTATTTACATTAAAAAAAAAATAGAAAAAAGACGTCGAAAATTTTTAATTTTTTGGTTACTAATTATTTAGCAAAATTTTTTGCTGATTTTAGCAGGTTTATTTGCTATTCTCCATTTACAAAAATTTAGTTCAAATATAACTACAATTCTGTATATTTAACAGTTTTATTTTTGCTGTTCCTATATTACTAATATATAGCAAAAATAATCTGCTAATTTAGCCTTTTTTTTCTGCAGCATAATTTTTAACTAATTTTCAGTAGTTTTAACTAAATTTTTTACGCACTTTTTCTATTAATGTATATGTATTTTGTTTATTGAATGACTGATGGAAGAAGTTAAAAATATATTTCTTTACAATTTAACCACTTATTCAATTGAAACAACTTTACTGATTTACTTTTTAAACAACTATTGAACTTTTACGGTAAAGTTATTGTGAGTGTGTAACAACCCGGTGAAAAATGTTCATATACGCTCAAACATGTTCATACTATATGGTAAATGTATGGACACATACACAACGGATTTTATATGAACATATATGGAAGTATATGTGATTCCATATATGGAAAAAATTTCATATACAGACATATATGGAAGCATCTGTTATTTCATATATAGAAATGGCACTCATATATGGACAAATATGAAAGTTTATGTTATTCAATTTATGCAAAAGGGACTTGTATATGAACATATTTCGAAGAATACATTTTTCCATATATGTAAAAGGAACTCATATTTGGATAAATATGGAATTATATTTAATCCCATGAATAAAAAAAGGAACATATGTAGCGCCTAATTTGAATGTCATACATAAATTTATATCTATCGTACAACCTTATAATAAAGGACAGCAACGTTCGCATGTATTCGCATATATTTAATAAATGTATATGTTCATATATGTCCATATATGAACATATACTTAGGTGTTACCTCATTTTTCGGATCCATACATACATATATGGTTGAACCATAAATGTTCATATATGGACATTTTTCACCGGGAAGGTATAAATAAATAATAATCGTACGCCCTCATTATAAAAGAGAAATAAAAATGGAACCCGGTTTTGAAATAAATATTATGGTTACTAACACCACTGTATTTAGTTTATCCACTAATTTTACAGATATTATTATCCTGCAGACCATATGAGTGAGTGAGTTTTTTTTTTCGAAATGAGCGGTTGTTATGGTGTCAATATAAGCCAAACGAAAGACTTCTTTGTAAATTTCCAACATTGCGTTATATTATATCAAATGTGACTATCAAAGTAAAAAGAATTAGAAAAATAATAAAAGTAATTAAATAAATTAAAAAAAAAATATATATATATATATATATAAAAATAAATTATTTTAAATCCCGGAGAAATGAGTTTACTTAAAAAAAGACGTTCTCGTAGTGAAAACAGAAAACTGGAAAATAAAAATGATACAAATCATGGTGCAAATAATATGGGAAGAGTGCGATACACACATCAAAGTCCACAAAATTTTCAACTTCCACAAATGGAACAATCAATGAATTTGGTTAGACGTAGAACTTCTGCGGAAATGATAAGTGAAGCTAAAACATTTTTAAGTGATGGGGGTTCATCAAATACTACAAACCACAACCAAGCAGCGACAAAAGCTAGTGGTATGAGTTTTTCCAAAAATTAAATATTTATTTTGCACGAAAAATTATATGAGTATGTATAAATAATTTCTATTTTGATTTATTAGTGGTGGGTGGTGTTCGAGTAGTTAGTACAAGGCGACCCATTACACCACGAGAAACAGGCAGAGTTTTATATGGAAAGGTGGCCTTAGCTGGTAGACCGCCTAGTGCCTTTTCGTAAGAAATGATTTCATAAAAATGTTTAAGCATTATTTGCATTAAAAAAAAATATATTTTTTATAATTATAGTTTGCGCTATTTGCAAAATGTAGACTCACGTGGCTCAACACCCAGAACTCCCAATTTAGATCCGATTGCAATAAATGAAGAACATGATAGAAAATGTACCCTCACTCAGCAATTATCTCTTAATCGAGAGTTTACTGACTGTGGTGGTGGAAACTCTATAGTGGAAAGTAAACATGAGGCATGTACACGCCGGTCTCAGTCTCTTGAATCGCGTTTTGAGTGCTACGAGAATAATAATAACAATAATGCCCTAGGGGGCAAAAATAAAAATTCGTTGCAATTACAGACAAAAACCCAATTACCACGCAAATTACCCGCTTTAGAGATTAAAGGAGTATCTTTGAAAGGTAATAAAATCTTTTAAAAAATATACAAAATTTATGTGAAATATTAATTTAATTTTAAAACTGATTTCAAAGATTCAGAAAATTTTAAAATTAGAGCCAAAACTGCTTTTAACGAAACAACCGCAAATGAATTCTCTGAACCATCGGCAACTTTGATAGGAAATAAACCGGAAACAAATCGGGCCATAAGTTTGTTAACAACACGAAAAATCCTAATTCGCACCAATGATTTGTTGGGACAATCTTCTAGCGAAAAACTTATAGAGATGCTAAAAGAACATGCAGGTTTAAAAGAATGTACAGAAGAAACTGCAAATCATATTAACTCGGTAAATTCTAAAAAAAAATGTATTATGTACTTAAAAACAAATTGTAAAAAAATAACGTATTGTTGCAGATTTTAACAGAATTATACAACAGAGTTCGTAAAAATGAGAAACATTTTAAAAAAGGTTTCATATTAGGTGGCCTATATGGTTTAGTGGAATGTACATCGGCAAAAATTTTATTAGCGGTGGCTAGAGTTGTTTTAGCGGTAAGTTTTTAGTTCCTAGCTTGATACAATCTTTTTTACGTTATTCAAAATTCCTTGCAGTTACGAGTCTCTGGCAGTAATTTAACTGGAGCTTGTAAATTAATTTTTAAAGTGGCACGCAATGAACAAAATGATCACTTATTCTATGATAGTGATCTTCTTGAACTACTTATAGATGGTCTGGGACGAGCTAGTCCCTTAGAAGATCCTGAAGCGTGTATTTATGGTTATGGTTCAATACGTTTCTTAACCTGCAGTACCGGTCAAGAACGAGCCGAACTTACAGCATTAAAAGATATAAATCGTAATTGGTCTGAACAACTGGAATTGCCACGTAAACCCAGTACAGCTCCAAACTTGGGGGAGGCTAATAAGCAACAATCTGAGAAGCTACAGAAGGACTACGTTGATAAGTTAACTAAACAAGATGCTCTGGTAGTACGTTTAGCACGTCATGGTGCGGTACAATTAATGATATTACATTTACAAATGTTGAACGAATCAGGAGCTACCCAAAAATTAGCGGGTCCACCATTACATTCTCTATATCAATTATCTGCGGCCTTAAGAGCCTTAGCAGATGTAAGACAAATATCTTCATCTATAGAAAAATTAGAGAAGACAAATCAAAGTCTAAATACAACCAGCATACAATTAGAATTAGCTTGTCCTCATTTAATAAAAGCAGCAGAAGTGACTATAGGAGAAGTGGAAGTACAAGCAAATATTGTTAGAACATTAAGGTGAGTGTTTGTAGTGGTACGATACTATCATAAATAAAATATAAAAATAAATAAATGCATATTTCTAGTGTTCTTTCGGAAGATTCGGAATGCTGTCATATTTTAACAAATTTTGCTGCTCGTATTGGTATGTTATTGGCTCCTTGTTGTGCTAATTATAACAGTAATACAGCTGAAAAATTATTATCATTAATTAGTCGCTTGGGTTATATTCTGGGTAACATTATGGCAAAATATGATAATGCTAGAGTTCAGGTAAGTTGAGTTTATTTCAAATAAATTATAATCGTCATTAAAAAAATACTGCATTTAACCCAGTAGCAAAAAATACCAAACTCTCACTTTGGTATGAGTTGTAGAACTAGTTTGGAAATTACAATTTAAGGAAGCAAAATAGGGAGAAAAACTGGTACTAGTGTGACACTCGCGGAACCAGTTCCGAAGTGACTCTTTAGAAATATTACTGTACCAGTTGGTAAAGACCTAAATTATATAGATAAAAAACAAAGGCTTTTTATTTGATGAAACGTAGATTCGACCGATAGCTTCCTTACTTAAGTCATTTACCATACGAAATCTAAAATATTTTGTATTTATGATTTCTAATCACAATAAAAAATTTATTTAGTAATTAGTTATCATAATAAAAAAAATTTGTGTTTATTCCAAACTCAGACTATGTTATTAAAAACAAATTTAAACAAAACAAGAATTTCAAAATTGTTATTTAAATTTAATCTTTTGAAATTGCCTCGCATTGTGTTAATGAAACTGATAGGTAAACAAATGGTTCAAAATTATTGTTTTAAGAATAAAAACAGGGAGCTGTACTGTTACTTATGAGAAATTTATGAGAATTTCAAATCTCGCATTTTAATTAAGTTAATTTGTTTTACAGTCCCTACATATATCGTATTTAACTAGTACACAACTAGTTTTGTAGTTACTAGTCAAAAAACCAGTACTTTTTAGAACTAGTTCGATCATTTGCTACTGGATAAACTTGAAGTTTGTGGAAAAAAGCATTTAAAAAAATATTTTTAAAGTTTTTCTGTTAAGCATAATAAAATGTTATTATATAATTATTTTATATTACTATTACATCTACGGCACTATACATTCGGGTGGGATTAAAATTTTAACTTTGGAGCCCACACATACAAAAGCCAACACATACAGGAGCATGAAAAACTAATATTCTAAAAATTTTAACCGATTCGGGTATCTAGAATTGATGCATATTTGAGATCAAATTTCGAAATTTTGAAATATATCGTTTGTAATAAAGTTTAGTATGGTGAATACTAGGCTGGGTCGATTTGTGGGGAGGCAAAAAAATCGCCCATGGCTCAGGGAAAATCGTATTCTAGGGATCAAAATAAGAAACTTTGCCGAAGGAACCATACCTCTAAAACGAATTCTACTACCCCTAACTGTTGACTTTTGTCCCGTAGGGTCAAGTTTTGAAAAATCCCACTTTGACCCATTTAGAGTGCCCCAATCGAGTCCAAATGTATGACCGACCCCCACTAACTTTGGAGGGCCGATCCACCCATGCCAGTGGCACACCCCCTGGAACTCCCCTGGGGGGTTCCCCATACAAACATTTTAAAAAATCACCATTTTTGGCACTTTATTTTATTATTTTTTATTTATTTTATTTATTTTTATTATTTTATTTATTTTTTCTCCTTAGAAATTTATTTAGTCAGAACATATGTAAATGAAAAAATTAATTTAACTTAGTAATAGAAAAGAAAAAATGCCCAGACTTGAAAGCAAAAAAGACTTCAAACAGTAATTTTTTTTATTTTCTTTTCTATTACTAAGTTAAATTAATTTTTTCATTTACATATGTTCTGACTAAATAAATTTCTAAGGAGAAAAAATAAATAAAATAATAAAAATAAATAAAATAAATAAAAAATAATAAAATAAAGTGCCAAAAATGGTGATTTTTTAAAATGTTTGTATGGGGAACCCCCCAGGGGAGTTCCAGGGGGTGTGCCACTGGCATGGGTGGATCGGCCCTCCAAAGTTAGTGGGGGTCGGTCATACATTTGGACTCGATTGGGGCACTCTAAATGGGTCAAAGTGGGATTTTTCAAAACTTGACCCTACGGGACAAAAGTCAACAGTTAGGGGTAGTAGAATTCGTTTTAGAGGTATGGTTCCTTCGGCAAAGTTTCTTATTTTGATCCCTAGAATACGATTTTCACTGAGCCATGGGCGATTATTAAATCGACCCGCCCTAGTGAATACCAATATACACCCAGTCAGAAAAATACAAAACTGTAAAGCGCTGGCGAGGCATTTTGACAGATAGATGCTGGAAAAAGTCCTCTCCCTTTCCCAAACTGATAACGTCATTAGACAAAAGCTCCGGCAGTTCATAAAACGTCGGGAAAGCACTGGCAAAACAAAATTTCCAACGTTGCCAAAACGCTGGCAAAACCAAAAAATTGGTGGTCTGGAAATATATTTTCCAAAATAAAATTTAAAAAAATTTCATATGTATTTTTTTGGACGTGTTTTTAACCCAGGCCGTCAGATTGGCAGATAACAGATCTACCCACTAAGCTAACGGGACATACATATTATACACTCAAAAAAATAAGTTAATAGAAAAATTAGTAAAACGTCTTGTATATCAAGTGTACCAGTTTATAGCAAATTTTTGGTGAAATTCCGTTTTCAACAAAAATTTTGGTTATATTTTTTTAGCACTAAACTAATTTTGAACTAATGTTTACTAATTTATTTTGCTACAAAAATTGTGCTGATAACCGCATTCATAGCGTGGACGACAACCAGATAGAAAAGATGTAGATATCGCAGCTTGTCTGGATGTTGTACAGACAACGGAAATGATAAAAAAGAAAAGCAACTCTACACATATTCTATATTTTAATTTTCAGCAAATAAGTTAACTAAAGTAGAATTTCGCTACAAGTTTTTTGAGTTTTTTTTCAGTCTACTAATATTCAGCAAAAAGTTTAGTGAATTTAGCAAGGATTTTTTTCATTTGCAATCGACCAAGTGTTAGCAAAACTTTTGCTGAAGATGCCTATTTTTTTGGTAAAAATCAGCTCGCTAATTTTCAGCAAACCTTTTGCTGAAATTTCCAACTTTTTTGCAAGCACGCTTCTGACTAAAAATTTGCTGACACAGCAACATTTTTTGCTGACTTTACTGACTTTTTTTTTAGTGTACACTATAGCAAAAAACGTAAATGACTGATAACAGCTCGAGAACTACTGGTTGCGCCAATATACTATTATTTTTGCTATATCCGAATAAACCAAACGATATCTTCACGATATCGAAACGATATCACCTAGGTGATATTTATTATCATATATGATAATCACTTGTGATACGAAAACGATAGATTTTTTGTTCTAAAATGTACCTTTCCTAACGATATCGTTTTTCCAAGGAATTATGATACCGTTTTCGCTATCGAAAAATCTGGTCCAGCATCGAAACACTATCGTTATTCCAGGCGATTTCGATATCGAAAATGATATCATATATGATAGCAAAAACGGAATTCTTTAATATGAGCTGAAATGAAGTTATAATGGAAAATTGATGAGATTGTTATATTAAGAAGAAAAGCCGAACTCACCTAGATTTTGCAACTAATTGTCCAATAAAAAAAAGGATAAATAGCCAAACTAAGAAAATATTGCAAAATTTTATTTGTTTCTGAAAACAGCTTGAATTTTTGTAAATAATGAATATTTTGAAGTTTACTTTATCATTAACCCTTATCGAAAACGATATTATAATCTTGTTGGAATATGATATCGTTTTCGGATATTTAAGGTGATAGCGATTTATTTATTGGGATATTAGTAAAATAGGAACAGCAAAAATAAAACTGTTAAATATATAGAATTTTAGTTATATTTGAGTAAAATGTTTGTTAATAGAAAATAACAATTTAACCTGCTAAAATCAGAAAAAAATTTTGCCAAATAATTAGTAGAGTAAAAAATTTTAAATTTTCGAAGTTTTTTTCGATTTTTTTTAAATGCAAATAAAAATTGAGACTTTTGAAAACAGCAGTTTACAATCTTTTTGGCAAATATTTCTGTTAATTTAACAAGATAGACTGCTATTTGCATTCAACTAAATATATATATATTATGTCCTGTGGTTCCTATTGGGGGAACAAAGGGCCACAACAAATTGATTCCATTCGGTCCGGTTTGATGATATTCTTTTTACTTCTCCCCAGCTTAGTTCACTACGGCTGACTTCGCTGTTCAGTTGACGACGCCACGTGTGGGACGGTCTGCCTACTCTTCATGTCCTACCCTGTGGGTTCCAGTCAATGAGCTTTTGATCCATTGTATCGAAAGCTTTCTCAAAGTCGATAAATAGCAGGTAAAGCGGGGAGCGAAATTCTGTAGATTGTTCTATAATTATCCGTAGCCTATTGATGTGGTCTACACAGGATTTTTGAGGTCGGAATCCAGCTTGCTCGGGTCTAATGTCTCTAAGTACAGTGTCGGATATTCGCCTGTTTATGATCTGAGCTATTACATTCCTCCAGTTCTTACAGTTCTGTTCAGTTCAACTAAATAAGTCTTAAAAATAACAAAAAATTTGTAGATATAACGGTTTAACTAAAAGTGAACTTAAATATTCATAACTAAAATTCTGTAAATTTAACAGTTTTATTTGTGCTGTTCTTATTTTACTAGTATTTAGCAGAAAAAATATGCTAATTCAACAGTTTTTTCTGCAGCATAATTTTTAACTTATTTTTAGTTACTTTTTCTGCTATTTTTACAGATTTACTTCTATGAGTGTGGGAACAGCAAAAATAACAGTTAAACACAAACAATTTTACCCTAAATTTGAACAAATTTTACAACTTAGTATAATTACAAATAAAACTGTAATTTTACAGATTTTTTACTTAAATTTAGATTTGTTAAATTTAACAAAAGCATTTGTTTTAATTTTATTTTAAGCCAAAAAACAGGCATAAATTTTGTTAAAGTAACAAATTTTTCTGTCCAGCCAACAGACGTATTATTTTGAGTTTACTAATGCTTACTCACTCTGTTCGACAATAGAATTTTCTATCCGTCATCAAAACAACTGATTAATTTTAGTGACAAAAAATATATAAATTTTCTGCTAAGACACGTTGCATTACTGCTAAGTTACGTTTACTGTTCGGTAGTCTGCCCTTAAAAACTACAGCGTATATTTAACCCTTTGAAGACCAATGGTTGATACCCAGGTGGAAATTATGTGTGGTAACAAAAAAGAAGCACTGGCAAAGCGCAAGTAGACCGCGGTCTTACAAAAAGAAGTACTGGCAAATCGCTAAATTTGGACGCCTTCCCAACGCTTTAAAAGGGTGAATTCCCAGCACTTGTTTTCCTATAACATTATATTGTTTTTGAAAAAGAAACTCCAAAAGAGTGAATATTTAAATAATTTTTGACTCCACAATACAATAACTCCAAGAATCGTCTATTTTTAGAGTAATTTAAAATTCTTCATGATGAGGGCTCATAATTTGGTGGCAGGGAAAACACTTGATTTTTATGTTTCTTGGTGCTATCTCAATACTTTGCAAAGCATTAAATAGATCGGTGTTATCATTTGGGTGTCAGGAAAGCACTTGAATTTTTTTATTTGAGCGTTGGCAAAGCATTTGATTTTTATGTTTATGGGTGCTTTCCCAGGGCTTGGTAAAGCATTGGCACCACCGTGGAATGGTGTTATCATTTGGGTGTTGGGAAAGCGCTGTTAACGAGCACTCATACCACCCATTTCGGTGCTTTGCCAGTGCTGGCCCCTTTGTAATTTTCTACCTGGGTATATGTCCCATTTTTTATTTTTCGTTAGAAAATTTGCAGCGGTTCACGTTTGGTCGTCAAAGGGTTAAGGAAAATTTTGCTTGTAATTTAATGATTGCGTGGTTAAATATTTACTTTTCTGCCAAAAAGAATGATAATACACTACAACACTCAAAATGCATCGGACATGCGACCTATCAAAACTGAAACATTTTAGGACGTAAATCACTAATGTGGACCCCAAATTTTAAAATTAGGTCCAGTTTCAAATTTATCTCATACCAAAATAACAAGTATTTTCTTTAAAATTGCTTATTAGCTCATATACATACCTAACCAAAATTCGGATAATTTTTAATGTGGGCTTAGATTACAGACTTTGAGCTTTAGGATCTATATCAATTTATTTCGGATTAGGTGAACGATATAGGATATCCTTGCAATTAAAGTGCACTCACAATATATTTTCCATAACCGATTGAGGTTTATTTGAAAAGTAATAGGTAAAGTTTGTTTTCAATTGAAGAATCAATTAAAATACATTGAAACATATTGTTTAACTTTTTATATTCGTCAATAAAAAACAAACTACAAGAAATATTTATCGTCTGTAGGAGTTGATATTTTCAGTCAAATAATCTATTTTTAGATTTCTATTTTTAAAAAAAATAATTTAAATAATTTCGTTGTTTTCTGTTTTAAAACAAAAAATTCAAATATTTTCGGTTTTCAGTTAAAAATTGACGATTGTTTTAACAGACTTTTCAATTATCCTTTCATTTTTTAATTGTGTTTTCAATTAATTTAATATGTATTTTAGGTGGTTTTTAATGACAAAATATTTTAAGTGTATACATAGTTATAGAAAAAATAAAAAAAAAAATTTTTTTTGGGATGAGATTTGAACCACCACCCTCAAAAATTGAAATTTTGTCAATGCCTGACCTTCCAGACATCTACACCACAACCGATTTAAAAATTGTATAAATTAAATTTGAATTTAAAATATTTTTAAATATTTATTTATACATCAAAAAGAAATTTAAACAAACAAATGTACCCAACACACAATTTGAATTTATAAAAATAATTTGAATCTATCGCACGACTAGAAAAACTGAACTTCGTTTTATATCTAAATTCTTTTGTTTGTTTTAACTTAAAATAGTTGAATATTAAATAATATGAATTCAATCAGTGTTTACGATAACGAAATTATCGAAATTGATTGCCAAAATTATTTGAATTGTTAGTAAAAATGGTTAAATTGATTTGATAATCACTGGGTTGCCGGGTTGTAAAAATGTGAAGAAATCTCGATGATGTCAGCTGCTAGCAATAGGGTCGGCTTATACAACTAAAATATTTACCATACAAATCGTTTTAAATGTTCACCATACAAATCGTTATAAAAACTAAAAATATAAAATACTAAAATAAATATTAAAAACAAGCTTTTTTTATAATGCCCTTTGAGGGGAATTTTTTACAGAGTTTTTATTTTTAATTTTGTGTGGAAGTAAAAACGAAAGATTTTATATTAAATAAATACAGGGTTATAAATTTTATTCAAATGAAAATTTAACTTAAAAAATCAAAAAAAGTAAATATAACGCAAGTTCTTCTTAATTAAAATTAAATTTTATAACTGAAGTTAAACACTAAATTCTAGGGACTTTGATTTATGTAAATTGGTATTTCTAGTCATTCGACTAATCTTGTTCTCATCTAATTCAGAGAGTTTGTCACTTTTAAGATAATTGTCGTCAAAGAGGATGATTTTAAAATATTAAATAATTTTATGATAAAAATATTTTTGTGCAATTTCGCTCCAAAGCTTAATATCGATGGCTTAATAAAGAAAGACGCTACACAGAGAGAATTTTGCTGGACGAGTTTTAGTGAAATTTTTCAGTAAACTGTTGAAGTTTTCTTCACAATATAAATGAAAAATTTGTGAAATTCGATGAAAAAGCTTCGTATATTTTATGAATATAGTTTTAGTGAAACTTTTTCATGGAGCGTATGAAACTTTAAGCAAATAAATTGAAATTTTTGATAATATTTTATGAAAAATTCCATTAATTCAATGAAAAGTATCAATGGACGAGTTCCCGTGAAACTTTATCGATTTTATGCAAAAATTCATTAATATCATGCAGATAATTCTCTCAGTGTATCTTTATTCTTAATTTCTATAGAGGGGAAGGCAATAAAAATATAAAAGCGTTGGAAATATTGTTTCTCAGAATGAAACTTTATATTAATACAAAAACAATAAAATAAAAAGTATAAACTAAGTTTTTCAGATTTCCATTTCCTCTAATGGAATATTAATTCCAGTTAGGGCCTTTCTGCATTAAGCATTAAATTTATATAGCAAAAATTTGAAAAGAGCAGCATGTTCGTTGTTACATTTAGGGCATTTCTTTTAACTATTATATTTATGTGTGATGGGTAATTTGAAATTTAAAAATATAGATTCAAATAAAATAAAAACAATTTGAATTATAAAAAAATGTTTATGAAACTATTTGTATCAATATAGTTTGGCTCAAGGGGTAAGGCGATGAACTTCTAAACCAAAGGTCGTTCGTTCGAGTCGTGTCTGGTGTTGGAACAAAACAAAATTGCTTTGAATTTAAAACGAAAGAAAAATTAAATTAAAGAGAAATTAAATAAACAAAGAACGTGTATGTTATGTGTCCAGTGTTTTGAAAATTGAAACAAAAAAAAACACTTTCGAATATGAAAAAACAAACCAAAAAATCGTTTTTTTTTTTACGTTTGGTCAGTTAAAAATTGATGATTGTTTTAACAGACTTTTCAATTATTTTTATTTCTTTTATGGATTGTTTAAACAATGTTTGAAAATAAATAGCAAAATGGTTTCAATATAATGAAAAATCAGTAGTCCTTTTTTTAATTGTGTTCTCAATTAATTTGATATGTATTTTAGGTTGTTTTTAACGATAAAATATTGTGAGTGTGAAAACTTTACTCATTTTTCTATTTTGCAATTCTTGAAAAATCCCTTAAATCGGATTTAAAAAATTTTAACGCATGGTGTTAGTTTATATTTCACTTAATTCAGTTTATCAAACAAATCACAGCTTGTATTTATATCAAAATTTTCAGAAAATTCAATCTGAATTACAAATTTTACAGCTTTTTCTTTTTAAATTAATTTTGCATGAACTGACTACACTGCATGACATTCAGGTCCTGTGCTTATATTTGAATACAAAAAATTCATATTAATTGAATTTGAAAAATTTTATACATAAAAAACTGAATGGACAACCGCCAAACTTTAAAGACATTTAGCGAAAAATCTGTACCATTGATCGAAAAATAAAATACGCCATTGTAATCAGCGTGTCCGAAATATATAGAATTGATGGTCAGAGCTCTATTCATTTTTAAAAGTCAAGATTTTGCCATGCAGTGCTAAGAAAAGTATTCTATTTTTTATCGTGCATATTTTAAAATCGTTATTTTTTAGGAAATTCCTCTTCAATTTGGAATTGGGTTGGTCTTGATTAAAAAGCATGTGAATAACATATTTCAATGTTTTATCTGAATTTTATTAACTAGGATTTGTCGCAGACTCCTTCCAAAATATCAACTTTTTTTAGATTTAGTAAATTTTTTTTTAAATTAAGAAACAAAGTAGGCAATTTGTTTTTCAAATTAAGTCACATGTTATGATTACTAAAGGCACAAATCAAAACTTTGCGTCTTCTTTTCGTTGTAGATTATTTATTAGCAAAATTGCAAAAAAAAGAGAAATTTTAACTTTAAACACACATGTAGGGAATATTATTGTACCTGTCGAAACGTGTAACATATCAAATTAAATTAAAAATAGTTTGTCCTATTTGAATGTTGCATAAAATATCGCTCTGATTTTCAATTTAGCATTTTCTTGCAAAAAGTTTACCAAAAAATTACTAATTTTTCCCTCAAAAACCTTTTGCAAATATTTCTTAAACTATAGGTAACTTTGAAACTCTAAATTTATATTCGTTATATGCGACCCAGAGTCTATTAGAAATGATATGTCGTAATACCGATGCATCAAATTTTTCTTAATTTCTTGTACTGTGTAATAGTTTTTAAAATTGTTTCATTAACATTTAATCCAATTTTTTACCAAACATAGAAATTTTTCCGAATAGTAGTAGACTAAAAATCAGTAAAAATACTGTTATATCTACAAAATGGAGGCTGTAAATAAAGAGCAGGCAGCCTGCTAGACTAAATTTAGCTAATTTTGAACACGTTTAGCCAGAAAAATATGGATTTAGCCATTAACCATTTTTAGAAAATGTTTAGCCATTTTTCGTTTTTGTACAAATTATAATTTTTTATCGTGAATTTATAGCTAAATTAAGGAATTTTTCTCAATCTGTCAAATTAATTGCATTAAATATACTAAATTTCAAAATCTTATTTAACAAATTGTGAAAAATAATCTGTTGAAGGCATGTCCATTTCCGGATTAAATTCATTCAAATAAAATTGAACACATAATAAGTATTGATACAAATTTCAAACACCTACTTTGTTTTACAAAATGACGGAACAAAAATAAATTTCTACACTTTCGTTCGTTTGAAGAAAACCCGTTTTTTTAATAAAAAATCAAAACTTTGTATTTAATTGCGTTAAAGATATTAGAATTTAATTATAAAACATACTTAAAGTCAACTGACTACACTTAAATTAATACGTCAGTAAAAAAATCTGAAAACAAATTTCAAATCGATTTGACAAATTTTTAACAAATTTTTACTTGAAATACTGATTTAAACAAAGATTTCAGTTATCCTCATTTAACACAATACAGAAAATCCTCAGTACTTTAACTTATTTTGAATGTTAATTTACTAAATTTTTAAGAACCCATTAGTTAAATTTTACAAAATTTATTGTTAAAATATATTTTCATGTTTCCGTTATTAGCCGGCCAAAATGAAAACATAATATTCGGTTGCAGAAATCATAAAAATTCTTCGCTATTGAGAGGTCTAAAATCCTTCAAAACTACAAAAAATGCGTTTTAAGTGTCCGCATTTGACTAAGAGATGATTCCCTACTTTTAGGTAATTTTTAACTCCATAATTTTCATATAAAGAGCCGCTGCTCAAAATTTGTCTGTTTAATGACTGTTGGAATGAATGTGTTGGTAGGTTTCACTACGTTTATTAAATTTTTAAAGAAAATCAGGAGATTCATCTTAAAAATTATTCAGCCATTTTTAGGCTTTATTTTAGCCATTTTTCCCCAGAAATTTAGCCATTTTTGGTAACAAAGTTCTGGCAACACTGGAACCCAGTTATTTGAGGTTATGACCATATTTTCATAGCCAGGGCTTTCCCTATTTCCTAAAAAATATTCTACGACAAGTTTTCTCTTAGATTAGATTAGATACGAAGGTACTACGCACCGCGACCAATATAGATCTTTTGTGCTGCCTAGAGTTCCCTAGAGATTCAGGCTACCAATAAAGCCAATAATCCCGTTAGGAGAATTTCCCGAAACGTCCGAAGATGACACAAAGCGGTCACCCAGAAATCTGAGTCTCCTGTCGCACAGTCTCGGACATTCGCATAGAATATGCTCCGATGTCTCATTTTCCAGCTCACAAAACGTGCAAACATCAGTGTCTGACCATCCATGTTTGTGAAGCTGGTACCTGAGCACAAAGTGCCCAGTTAAGTATCCCGTCAGGGTCCTAATTTTACCCCTGTCGAGTGACAATAGTCGCCTTGATACTCCGCTGTACAAGGAAATAAATCTTTTGGCTTAGCAAACTCAGTCTCTCTCCACTGCCTGAGTTTTTCCCTAGCGTACCCTCTAGGTATCCCAAAGAATGGTTCCGGACCGATGAAGGATCGTCGGGCTCCACAATTGGCTAGACAATCAGCCCCTTCGTTACCCTCGTGCCCTTCATTACCAGGAATCCATGCCAGTGTAAGGGAGTTTTTCATACCGAGTTCGTTGAGAATTCCCACACACTCCATGACCAGACCAGATGATACCCCGTAAGCTCTAGAGCCCTTAGAGCAGCCTGGCTGCCAGAGAGAATGTAGATGCTGGCTCTAACCTTGCCTCTCCGCAGGCACTCTCTCACACATACGCAGATGGCGAAAATCTGTGCCTGAAAGACGGAGGGGTACTTGCCCATTGGTAGAGCACGTTGGAATCTGGGTCCAAAGACCCCTGCTCCGTGTCACCATTAGCTTGTTTCGAGCCATCAGTGAACCATATCTGAGCCCCCTCTTCGGGCTTCCAAGTCTGACTGGTCCACAAATGCCTGTCAAATGACATAATGTCAAAATGCCTGACAAAGATTTGCTCCGGGATCATTTTATCAGCGACCCTTAAGATTGGGTCGTCCATAAAGATCTCTTAATTTCCAAGCGAGCTCTACGACCTTATTCATTGTTTACTTATAGTCAGCATCTCGCCTGCATATCTTACATAAAAATTAATCTCGATGTGTCATAAAAAAACTATGTCTATATTTTTATCCAACATACATGAATATCTAAAAAAAAAAACGCATAATGCCAAGGCCTGTGTTATTTGGGCTTTAATAAATATTGTTTTTTTTATAGTGGTGAATTCCAAAATCTCAGGATTTCGATGCAGATGTAATCGCGACCTTATAGAAATTTGTGTGTTAAAAATGTAATTTCTTTTTGGAATACTTTGCTTTTAGGACTATGGTCATAAATGAAAAATAAAATTTAAGTTAAACATGTCGTAACATTAAGAAATGATTTCTTATCCTTTTTTTAGTTTTATCACAATGATGTAGCCATGGAATATTTACTAAGTGTTCTTGAAATTTATTCAAAAGAACCTTTAACTCTACACAATCCTTTGGGTGACACAGTGGTGGATGTTTTAATAAAAATGATACGAGTTGTGGCAAATATGAGTGTAAATTCTGAAGTTGGTTTTGGTTTGGGTAATACAAGAACATTAGGCATCATTTTAATGGACTTGTTAAAAGCCTCTCAACAAATGAAATCAATTAAAATGGTAAGTTAAATAGATGTTCACAATAAACCATAAAATGATACAGTATCATTAACGATTTCATATTAAGTATCATAATTGCTATCGTTTATGATACAAAAATATGAACTCGTAATGATAACATAATTTTTCAAAATAACGATAAAGTTTCTAAAAAAAATATTTTTTGTTCTAATTTAATAGTTAAAGATATCATATATATTTATTTCGATATAGTTAATGATATCATATTATCATGGAATAATGATTTTTGAATATGACGAAAATATTATCGCGCTGCCTGATATTTTCGATATCATAACGATATCGTTATTTCATGAAAAAACGATATCATTAACGAATGTGCATTTTTCTTCACAGTACCTATCACTTATGAATCGTTAATGATATCATTCTCGGACAAACTTATCATCGAAATGATACCGTTACGAATTCGAAATGATATCGTTTAGTTTGTTGGGTTTATCTTAAAGTTAATCATAAATTTATACATTTCATTTATTTCAGAAACAAGAATTACAAGAGCTAACCCATGCCACATTGGGCGCTTTACATAATCTGTGTTTCTATCAAGACCAAATTACCGCAACACCAGCGCAAGTAATGGAATCTAAGGGAAGCTTACAAACCATCTTACCCGATTTAGCCTCTCAATTGTGCGGTATACTTAAAACAAATCGTGAAGAACTAACTAAAACTGAAGTTACAAGAGTATTAGGCAATTTAACTCGAAACGAAAAAGCTAGAAAATATTTTTGTAAATCCAAAGGTTTACAATTGATAGTCAAAATATTAAAAAATTCAGCAACGAGCCATCTGTACGACCTTAAAGCCTGTACCATTGGTATATTGGTAAATCTATTGGGTGACACGGAAAATCGTTTACCTTTACTACAATTAAAAGGGCCAGAAATATTATTAGAATTGTTGCGCGATGCACTACAACAGCACGAGGATTGGTTTATGGCAACAATAATATGTCAAGCATTTTGGAATTTACTGATAGATACGCCCCATATAGAGGATGTTTGTTCAGAGGCCATATTAGATGAAATAAGCGATATTTTGTCAGAATATTTGGATGAAGAAAAAATAACGAAAACCTATAACCCGGGTGAAATACCTCAAATGTGGGAAGACTTTGCTATTGTATCAACCGATTTATTAGAACGTCTCCAATCAAATTATGATCAACAAAATGATGGTATATTTTCTTTGGAAATAACTGATGCAGAAAACGATGAAGACGATGTTTACATAGAAGGCATGTAAATCAGTTACTAAAGTATCAAATAAAACTACCCAATGATTTAAGTCTATTTTATTCTTTAATTTTTATATTATTTATATATTAGAAATGATGTCAAACTTACGTTTACTAATAAAAAATATTTTTAAATGAGTGTTAAGGTATATTACCAACATCACCACCAGCACTTTTGAAATCAATATAACAATAATGGCAATATAAACTTGTTCCGTTTCTCTTTTTTTGTTGCGCACATATTTGATTGAAATATTTTTTATTATTATTCGTTTGTTGAATATTAATTAATTTGAGTTGAAGCAACGAGCATAGAATCTCAAGAGGATGCATGAGCCTCTTCCTCTATTAACTGGCTCTGGCCGACATTTCAAGAAATTTTATTAGAAGGGGATGGCTTAAGTTTTATGGTTAAATTTAAATAAATATTTATAATTGTTTCAATAAATAACTTCTTGAAATATTAGACAGAGCCAGTGAGAGAGCTTGCAACAGTACGTTAGCGACTTGCAAAGAGATTGGTTGAAGTAGTTTTCTTCGCATCTCTCAGGAGAGTTATAATTATTTGCTCAATGATTCATTGGAATTGATGTTTAGGCACAGTGTTGCCAACAAATTTTCAAAATAAATGGCTAGATCAGACCCAAAAATCGCTAGAAAATCACTAGATTTATAAACAGTCAAAAATTTAGCGATTTTATCGCTAGATTGTTGAAAAATTGTACTTAAAGGAATTTTTGTACTCAAAAATTTAAATAATATATTCATAAGAAGGGTTATAAAGTTTTAGATTATTAAAAATTTTACGACTAAGGTTCAAATGGTGAATTCCAATTTTCATTGAATTAATATTAGTATTGAAAATACTCAATAGAGGGCGTTGTACGGTGAAAAACTGCATACATATTTTATCGAATTGTATATTATATATATATATCAATATGCGAATTTTGTAATATTTTTTAACATAAAACCGAGTTTTAAAAATTATATCACGGCTGATAAAAAATCGCTAGATTTTTGGCTAATAGCTACAGGACAATTCTTCCCGCTAGGGGTGAAATAAAATCGCTAGATCTGACGAGAAAATCGCCGTTATGGCAACACTGTTTAGGCAATAATTTGTCACCGAGGGCCATACTGCGGTTTTTATAAATTATTGTACTTATAAATTATATTTAAAAAAAAAACTAAAAATGCATATCTTTTGTTAAAATGAATGCGTACGTAACAATGTGATCAAAACATTAATTTTTTTTCATAAGACTGCTGTCTTTGGGAGTTATAGACAAATATTTTGAGGAAGAAGGTGCACATATATATGTGTATTATAATGAGCTTTTATATTAAATCAATGAAATTTCCTTGGAATTTGACCAATGAAACTTTTTTTGAATTAAATAAGTTTTTAAAATTTAAGTTATTTCTTATCTTTGTCAATATTTTCGAATTATTAATACCACTGTGCTAGAATCGGAGACTGTTTTCCGACATCGGGGCACCCGGTGAGTAAAACTAATCACAGTACGCTGAATAAAATGGTGCTGTGCTAGCTAGATTTTTTCTAGATTAGCACTTAAAAAAAAGATTATTCAAAAACACGATTTACTAAATGGTTTTCCATTAATTTTTAGTTAGGTTGTTCTTATTATCTTATTGAAATCGATCCAGCTGTTAAAAAGTGAGGATACCTCAATAATCTCCATACAAAATTTTAAATTCAATACAAATTAAACAATTAAACAAATCCTTGTTTAACCCTCCGATAACCGACAACTTTTCCAACGGTCGATGACGTACAAGGTCCCCAGGGACCTAAAATGTTAATGTAGCAGATAATTCGTTATTTTTATGCTTATTTTTGTTTGAATTGGGGAATTTTAATACCTATTTGTCCTATATGATTACAAAATGTGTACCGATATAAATTTCTTACAGAAACATAAGAAAATGCAGGGCAAAAATGATTTTTCTTTTAGTTCACGTGGGTATCGACCATAGAAAAAATGTTGTGTTCGCCCTTTTTCAATACCGCAATCCCGGGAATTTTGTGCGGGATTTCCCGGGATTTGTTTAGTCTTTTATAGAATTTTAGCTAGTATATAACAAGCTTGCAAGCTTTGTTCAAATTTAAGACATTGATTATTTTGAAATTAATTTAAATAAAAAATATTTAAAATTAGAAAATGCGATTTAAAATTTAATAAACTGAATTTATTACAAAAAATATTATTTAGGACGAGCTTTTCGGATGTTGAACTTGGTTTAGTTAAATCGAAAACAAATTTTATCAGCCATTACCCGTTTACCAACAAAAATTATTCGGGAAACATTTTTTATTTAAAATGATTATCTTTGTTTAAATAAAGCAATATATACAACCTTTCAAGATCAGCATTTCAGTTCGAAATACCTCCAAAAAGGTCGGCATTAAAATTAGAAAGTTAGTCATATTTTCGAATTTTCAATTGATATAAGTATGTTTTTGTTAGTTCAAATAATTCCATTTAAATTTCAATTGCTATTCCTTTATTTCAATTGTATTTTGTCAGTTTTATTTATTATTAAAATAAGGCATCAGATTCTTTTTCAAATTATTTTAAATTTTTTTTTATATGTTTGTATGTTTATTTAAAATGCAACTACGAAAATTAAATAATAAGGGTTTTCACAAGGGGTGTACTATTTGTTGTATCGTTGTATCGTCCTAACAAAAAACAGAGTTGTTAAAAATTTAATTGAAAAAATACAACATTTGAGAATATCACGATACAACATTTTTACGTATCTTTAGTGTCCTATGTTTGAGTGTGCTAACAGATAGAAAACTGAATAGAAAATCGTTGTTAAACACAAATAAAAATTTTAACAACTCTGTTTTTTGTTAGGACGATACAACAATACAACAGATAGCACACCCCTTATGAACAACCTAAATTTCTTTTTAAGTAGTTGTGGTATAAAAAATTGCTATTCGAAAAATACAAATTAAAGTTTTAAAAAAATATTTTATAGTATTTTGTTTCTATTTTTAGAAAATATTTAGGCGAATTTTACTAAAAATTTGTGTAAAAAACACTCACTTTTAAACTATTTTATAAAAGTATTGTAATTATAGACGTATACTTCTGAACATATCTGCATAGAGCCAAAATATGCAGAAAAAAATTGTGCTTCGTCTTAAAAATATTTTCTTATAAACAGCTATGGACATAGAAATAGGACACTTCATACAAAATTATCTTCATGCATTTCTCTTAATAATTATAAAGCAATAATTATATTTCTTTTCTATTATAGTAAACTGTAATCAAGTAGTCTCAGATTATATATAAAACTTTGCTATATTTAAAACATGCAAATATTTACAACAAAATTACTTTACTTTGTTCATATTTGACTTGGACATAAAAATAGGACACTTGCAATAATTGTCAAAATTTTACTCGATTAACTTAGTAATAATTTTCTTTTCATAATTTGCGTTTGAAATATGTAAGTAAATTCTTTCCAAATTGTACCAATATGGGACGTGGAAAATATTGTAATCCAGAAATATGAAGACATATCTCAATTCCACAATAAGATGAAATCTTCAACTGAAATTGCTAAAATACTAAAGTGTTCGCGAAATATGGTATACAATCCCAGCAGAAATATGGTAATGACAGGTCATTACCATACGGATTACCAAGTAATGATAGGTCATAACCTTTTGCATTACATAAAATACAAAATAATGACTTACTGATAATAAGTTATAGAAGTATTTACATATTCTTTCAAATTAATCACTCTCTGGTAATTGATTAAATAAGTACTGATTTAGTCTTTTTTATATTAATATGTTATTTATTAAATTGTTTCGAACATTTTTCCAACTGAATAGAAAATTGTCCGAGGTAAAAAGTTATGTTTCCAATATGACCAACGATTTCACAATGTAGGGTAACCACTTATTTCCTAACTTCTGAGTAACCACTTATTCTATCTTTGTGAGTAACTACTTATTCTTTCACTATGGGTAACTCGTTATTAGCACTTTTTTGTAAGCGGGAGGGTAATGACCACCCATGAATTTTTGGACATCGCAAACAAAAGTAATGTTGCGAGTAAATAGCCTGGTAAGTAGTGTGTGCTACTTACTCGCTTAATTACTCGGTAATGTCTGTTTTTGATGGGATGCTATTCGTCGATGTGCTGCCGACAAGAAATATCATACCCAAAATAAAGAACGTAAGCCAATCCGTCGTAAAAATACAACTTATACGGACAGGACTATAGTACGAAAAAGCAAACTCAACCCCCTTATGTCCTCCCGTCAAATAAATAATGAAATCAGGGAAAAATTATGAAAAGAAGATGCGAAGCAGTTATTGATAATAATGGATACAGCACAAAATATTAGTGTAATATTAACGCTAAAAAAAATAATAATTGTTTTAAAAACCCAAAAAATGTACGGTTTTTTGTAAAAATATAAAATGTGTGCTATTTAGAAGTCCAGGCATTTTTATTAGTTTATACATACATATTTACCAATTTATATAAAATAGTTGAAGGATTTTTATTTAAATAAAAAATGAATTACAATCATCAATAATAACTCTTCCCGTATATGAAATAAAAAAATTTATTTTTGTTTTATTTTTCAAAATAAATAATTATGTTTCTTAACACATAAAAGTGTCCTATTTCCGTATGAAAGGGTTGCCAATGCAGATGGTTCATTTGTACACACAGCCAATCATTTTCCAAATGACAATCTCACTCACTGGCATTGTTGCCAAGTTAGTGGCTTTCCCCCAAGATTTACGGGGTTTTCAACTGCTTAGGGGAATTTTAGGGGGAAATTTGGGGGGGTAAGAAAATCATTTTAGGGATAGTTTTGCATTAAAGAACATTTAAATTTTAGAGTTCGATAATTGGTTTTGCCAAATTGTCGATAGTTTTTCACATAAATTTTTATTTTCTTTTAGCCTACATACATATGTATTTTTGAAGTTGAAAAATTTTAGACTGTGACTAGGAAAGCAAATAAAACCAACCAAAAAATCAATTATTTACAATTATTAAAAATAATTTGAATTAAAAACTTTGAAAATTACTGGGGGGAATTCTAAAATTTTTTTTCTAATTGAGTTACGCGGTTACCCTCTGAATTTTGGGAACATTTATTTTAGGGGGATGTTTTTTTAGAGACTTTTCAACACTGCTCACCGGACTTGGTGCCCCCTGTTGACGCTAACGAGGCTCTGACGAAAAAGATTTGACTGTATAACCCGGTTCTCACGGCGAGAATTATTAACAATTAATTTTATTTTAACCCTTTGACACGGGAATTTTAATGGCTAGGAATTTTCCGACCAAATTCATGCAAATATAGATCTATGCCCAAGAAATATTGTTTATTACTTTTATGGCTTTGCAGCGCCCCCTAGTGGAGATATTTGAAATCAAAGTTCAAACATTAACATGATGCCGACTCCGAGCGGGTTAAAATTTTTTTTAAATTTTAATTTTATATTTTTCCTATTACTAATTTCTACATAAAACCTTTTGAATTTTATTCATCATAAAATTTTTGAGACTAAACTTTAGCTGTTTTAGAACTTTAAAATTTAAACACATTCTCAGCAGCGTTGATGATCACAAGACAAAACGCACTCTACTGCTCTTATGTTGTTTTGAAATTTCACTGCCTGCATATAATTTTAATAAGAACAAAATAAGGAACCGATAACAGTAAATGAATAGCGCTTTGGTTAAAATTCAAATCAATGACGAGTTGATGAAGTCGACGTACATTATGATGTACGCCACTCGCCAAAGGGTTAAATATTCTTTAGTTGTTACAACAACAAAACCTTGTTTTGGCTTCCCTGAAAAAAATCGCTCGATTTTTTTTTTCTTTCCAAATATGGCTATTTTTGCGAAATTCTAAAGTCTCACCATGAAAAAGTCTCTTGAAAAGTTTATTTTTTCTCAATGGGTTAACTAATCGGTCTTATTTTTGGTCCTAGTGACCTTTTTTTTTTGTTTCCTTCCAAAAATGTCTATTTGTTTACGAAATTCTAAAGTCTCACCATATAAGTCTCTTGAAGTTTCTTCTTGATTCTCAATGGGTTAACTAATCGGTCTTATTTTTGGTCCTAGTGAATTTCTATAACCCACTTAAAATTTAAAACCCAAATTTAAAGAGGGTCTATTAAAGCTTCATCTTCAGCCATATTATTGGCTAAATTTTAACAGAAAATGCGAAAATAGCGGTAAAAAACAAAATAAGGAAAATAAAACTATTACTTTTATAATAAAAGAAAAAACACAAAATTATTTTTATTATTTAACTACTTTTTTTCTTTCAATTTTTATTTAACAAAAAAAATTAACTTTAACCCCTTACAACTTTGCCCGTATAAAGGTTAAAAGCAAAGGTTGTACCTCAAATTAAACCCTGTAATCTTACATACAATCTTGTGTAAACAAATCATACCATTATATAAGCATATTTTTGATATTCAAAGGATTTTCTCGAAAAACTCGTACTAAAAATTCAAAAAAACGGAACCGGTTCGTAATGGGTTAATAAATATTACGGCACCATATCCAAGTGCTCATATTGTCCAAATCCGATAATAAATAGCGAAGATACGGGCAAATCAATGTTTCAACTTTAACCCCAAATAACACCCGACAAAAAAATTTTTGTTTTTCCTATTCAGCCCAGAAAGTACTATCTGGAGCAAAAAAATCAAAAAAATCTTAGCTGTGCCCCTAAACTCAACTTCTTCCGAAAACGTATTTGGTTGTATGCATGTTCAAGCATTATGAACAAATTTTTCTTATTAGGACGATAAATCGATTCAAAAAGCATTTCGCCAGCATCAAAATTTCTCCATAATGCCTCCAAATACTAAAAAAACCCGACCAAACGTCGCTTTTGGCCCAACTGTTCGGTCGGACACTACATATAAGTAATGTATGCAAAAAATATCTTAAATGTTAATACACCTCTTATTAAAACAAAGAGATTAAAATAGCAGAAAATTTGTAATGGCAAGGAAAACATAAGAAACTATATTATTATTAATAATAAAGAGAAATCATTGTGAATACTTCCCATGGCCAAAAAATTCAAAATATATTGTACAAAAAATAAAACAAATATGAAAGAAATAAAAAATTGCAAAAAGTATAAACGTCAGCCAACCAGCCAGCTCTTCATAGTGATAGTGATCATGATGACACATCGTAACAAACCCCACATTATAACTACGAGAATCTTGCAGTGACTAAAATATTTGTATTGTGTATTAACCAAATATAAAAACAACAAATAATCTTTTTTGTGAAAGGTGGAAAATAAGAATTAGGGTATTAAAAGAAACACAATAAAAGTTGATTTAAAATTTTTTCAGGGGGTTAGAATTTTTGAGGCTATCAAAGAGGGTCTTCTATTACAAAGGCATTAAATATACACCCACACATTTAGTCACTTTTTAATGCAATTGTTGTAAAATGCAAAGTACAAGTTGAAGGCAGGCGACACACCAAAATACAAAGGAAAAAAGAGAAACAGGTCTTTTTCTTTATTTTGTAAAAGATGAGTAATATATAATCTTTTCAAATGCATTTCTTTTGCTAAAACTGCTCTTGGGAAAAATTGTTGCTATAATACTACTCTAACACTTACCATAGATTTTCTTTTTCGGCATTAGCAGCATCCTTTTTCTTGGCAGTAAAGGATGATGTCAGCGCATTACTGCCATTCACTTGTATACCCATGTCCAACGCCATCTTCACCAATTAAAGACGACGATGATGGATGTTGGGTGATTGATTATGCAGCAAATTATATACAATCGGTTTTAAATTTTGTTGTGGTTTTTAATTACAGATTGTTTAATTTTTTATCTTTATAAATTATTCCAAACTGAATATTGTAAGATCTTTACACTCCCTTTTGTTTTTTTGGGAAGAGGCACTCTATTGTTCAGAAAGAAAAATTTTATATTGACAATACTAAAACTGGTTAATAAGATGAAATATGTTTTATTTTAGACTCTCGTTATCTCCAATCTTTAAATTTAATTTTATATTACATCTATTACCGATTTTTTGTGTTTTACTGATTTCTTCCTCTTTTTTATTATTTCAAGTCCAATTGGGAGTTTTCGACTGTCGTTTTTTTTTTTTTCTTCTCTTTGTTTTTTGTTAAATACAGGTTTTTCCTATTCCACTTATTTGTTTTTATAACTTTTTTTGATGTGATTTCGTTGCTAAAAAAGTTTGAAAATGGATTTAAATATTGTTTTTTATTAAAATTTGTTAAAAATTTTAATAGAATTCACACACGATGACAAATTACGTCCTCCTTTTCGTAGTTCGTTGGAAGAAGTTTTATAAAGCAAAATTGCAAAAATTTGTTGTAGGAGATAAAATTTATATAGCTGTCCTGTGCATTCTAGTTGAATATTAGGCTTAATAAAAATATAGTGGACTCTTTTGAGGAGACAGCTGTGTATTAAAATGTAGCGATTCTGTTTTCAGCTAAAAGTGTTGCCAAGCGAAATTACTTTTTCTTGCTGTCTTGACTTAAATGGGGTTTCTAGAAGACGTTCGTTGTCACACGAATGAGTGACTACATGTATTTTGTTTTGTATTGCATGTATTTTGTTATTGTATTTTCGTTCGTGTGAAGCAAAACGTCATCTAGAAACACCACCTTAGCGTCTTGACGAGAAATTGATTTGTTTGCCCAAAAACTAATCGTCAGCAGAATAACGGGAAAAAATGTGTCCATTTGTTTTGGGTGGAGAATACGTAATGGCAGACAATTCATTATTTATTGTTGGAGAAACAAAACTATTTATTTTCATGTTTTCAATGTGATTTTCACAAATTTTTTTCCAATAATACAAAGTAAATTGCATTAATTTCAATAATAATACAAATTATTTACTTTTTTTTAACATTTCATTCATTTTCTTTTATTTTCTTTATTTTTTAGTAATGCCAATAAGTAAAAATTAGATCTGGCATCGTAGTTGTTGTTGCACATAGTTGTGAGAACAATTGTGCTGACAACGTTGTCTGAACAAGAACAAAACATGAACAAGAGGGCCACACGAGACAATTTCATGATCGTACAAGAAATTGTTCGTTGGTTGAACAAATCGATGTCACGTGTAAACTACAAGTGACGAGCCGCCGATTTATTCTCTCGGAGCAGTGTTGCCAGAAACTTTTGTTCCAAATATGCTAAATCACCGAAAAAATATGCTAAATTCGGTTAAATTGTGAAAAAAGCAAATATGCTAAAAATATTCATTCATATGAAAGGATGGCGTGACCAAGACGCAATCTGGAGAATGTTTTTATTTTATCTTTATGATTAGCTGTTAGATAAATAGGTTGGTTATGGTGAGGGTTTATATATAGTGGTAATGGGTGGTTTAAGAGTTAACACTAAACGCTGGCTTTATGTCAAATTTTTATGGAAATGACATAAGCCAACAGCGATAGATTGCCGCACAAACACAGCTATCACTGAAAATGTCTCAGTTTACTATCTACTAAATTTTCAAATGAGTCCCTTGTGGAGATTTGTGTTATCGTCAACAAATTGTTAACTAAAATAAAACATATTTTATTTAAGTAGCTAATAACCAATTAAAAACCGCTAATAGGAATTGCAAAGATTTGTATTTGGTTGTCATTTAAATACACTTTTTATTTATAACATAAAAACAAGAAAAGTACAAATTAAATTACACATAATAACTTTATTATTATCTCGTTAACATAGCGTATTCAAGTATTTTTCAACCAACAGCAGCTTTAAATCTTCCTGTTCAAAGCCCTGAACGCACAATACTTTGTTTAAATTTATGTTTCTTGAATTTGTTTTAATCAGTGTTGCCAGAACTCTTAGATGGAGATATGCTAGATTCCTAAAAAATTTCTGCTAAAATCTGCTAAATCCTAAAATAAAAAATATATGCTTAGAATATGCTAAATTAAAAAATCGCAATTTTTTTTATTATATTCATTATGCTAAATATCTGCTAAATTTAATATAAAAAATATGCTGAAAATCTGCTAAATAATTTTTTTAGTATTATTTAATAAAGTCTTATTAATGGAAAAATACTTTTTTTAAACAATGTTTATAAAAATTATATTTTAATACTTTTTTAAACTATCTTAGAATAAATATAAAAGTTTACCCCTTAATTCATAAATGCTTTCAAAAGTTACAGGGGTTTATCGAACAAATTTTATGTGAAGAATTTGTTTTGTAAACCTCCTAGAACTTTGCAGAGTGTTTATGAATGGAGAGGTAAACTTTCACATTTATTCTAAGATACTTGTAAATACTATTTAATCTTTCTTTGAGACTAAAAAAAAAACCTTTCTCATTTAATTTTTTCACAATAAACATAACTGATTTTAAATTGTTGCAATATTTTTTTATGGTTTTTGTAGCATTTTCAAATTATAGTAGTATATCAATACTACTAAAAAAGTTTACATTCAAAAAAGAATTGAATAATTATGCATGAAATAAAAAGTTGTGAAAATATTAGCCGTTTTTTTTCTAATCACTTGGATTTAATAAATCCAAAAAGTAGTTCTAAAAGTGATCAACAGATGGGGTTACATTCTCCCTATTTTAAAAAGGAAGGATTTTACTTTAACTTTTAAGTTTTAATTATATTTTATATAAAACAGCGATAGACAGTCTGCCTTTTCAGTTTTAACACTTCAATTTATATTTTTACACAATTGAAAAATTCCATTGCAATATTTAACATTCACTAATTGGATGTAATTAAATTACTTCCAGTAGAGTGAAAAATTGCCATTTTTGTTTCAGCTATTTCTCCATGTCCAAGATGAAAAATATGTATTTGGAGAGGTGTAGTTTTTTTTTCTAAACATATTTCATAAAAAAATTTATTAAAAACCTTTTATTTGTTAGTTTTTCAATTTTTTTTGTTTTTCTTTAAATTTTCATTCGTATTTTTTTCTGACATTAAATTCATAGGCTGTTTCATATATTTTTGCTTTTATTATGGATTTATTAAATCCAGCTTTTTTTGGATTTAATAAATCTCCTTTTTGTATGAAAAATTCTAAATCCAGGTGATTAAAAAAAACGCTGTTATTGTTATAAATATTGTTGCAGAAAAAATTATTTTGTTAAAAAATATGCTAAAAATATGCTTTTATTAAACAAAACAAAATATGCTAAAAAATCTGCTTTTGTCCAACATAATATGCTAAAAAGCAGTTAGCATATTTTTACAAAAGAAATATGCAATTGCTCAACTCAATCTGCTAAATCTAGCAGAAAATATGCCAAAATGGCAACACTGGTTTTAATTTTTTTATTTATGAATTTATTATTATAAAATTATTAGTTATTAATAAATCAACTAACAGAAAAAAATATTGGCCCATTGCTATAAAAGAGTATTTTAAATTTAAAGTCGACTTTATTTTTAATCGTACGGTTTTGTTAATTTTGTGTATGAAAGCCTAAGACAAAAGCCAATATTGATAGCTTGCCGCACAAACACAGCTATTTTCAAACAAAAATAAACCAAGTCTGGCATACTACCACCCAATATTTTCACTAAAGTCGACTTTAACTAAAATATAAATTTAAAAAATTTTAGATAGTAAGCGCGCAGTGCTAGTCCTGTTAAACTTTGTTCTAGAATTTCGCGAAAACGATTTAGTATTTTTAAAAATTTCTGATTGCGTTTTGTTTAAAAACAGCTCTTGTTTATTTATAAACTTTTCTAATTTCTCGGCAGTGATAAAAAGGGTCGACACTGCGCTTATCTGGTTTAGGCTTTAATGATTATAATTTTAATTATTTTAAAATATTTTAATTTCATCTGTGGTTTTTTCTAACTTACCGTGGAATTTTATCGGTGTATATATGTTCTGTGGTTTTAAGGCTCAAGGTAGAATTACCTATACGTGGACGTATCGTGACAAGTATCCTTATGGAAAATCTAATGAGTTAAAAGAGCATAGCTGACAGTCTATTTCTTTTTACTCATTATTTTTGATTGAATCAGCTGATTCGTCACGTTACGTATGGCTAAAGAAAGGTAGAATTAGTCATACGTAAACGTAACGTGACGAATCAGCTGATTCAACCTAACCTATAGAAAACACACAGAAGCACTTATGCTACGTAAACGAAACGAGTCGGAAGAGAAGAACCTGTTGAAATTTGATTTTCTTTCCGTATTTACGTGACAGCTGATATTGTATACACGCAGAAAAAAACAGGGGGAATAATATCTAAGTGCTATGTAATTATACAACTACATAATTTTCAAGTTAGTTTTACAAAGTTCTTGTAAAGTATGCACATTTTTTTGTAAAATATATACAACCCTTGCAAAATATATACATGTGTAGTGGAAAATACCCGAAAAAATGCATATATTTTGCTAGAAAATTGTAAAACTTACTTCGAACTTATGTAGTTGTATAATTACATAGCACTTAGATAAAGTTCCACCTGTTTTTTTTCTGTGTGTAGTATGTTTACTAAACAAATTGGAAGAAAACTAATCAAATGGGATAATACAAACAAGATTAAGTGACAAATTGTGCAAAACTAATAATGAATAACAATGAAAATTAAAAGTTTTTGTTAAAAACATATGATCCGTTTTCGTTTATCTATAACTACAGATTTTCTGCCCCGTTCCGTTACGTTAGGGTACGTTTCGTCTACGTATGACTAATGAACCCTTCAATTAGGCATACGTAACGTGACGAATCAGCTGATTCAATCTAAAATAATGAGTAAAAAGGAAATAAACTGTCAGCTATGCTCTTTTAACTCATTAGATTTTCCATGAGGAGATATGTCACGTTACGTCCACGTATGGCTAAATGCGCCTTTACTTTTGAGTATTGAGTACTATCAAAAAGTAGTCAGTATAGAGTATTAGAATATTCAATACTTTAACAACTCTAATAAAAACTACTACCAGTCATATGACAGCTCGATAAAGGGAAAGAAATAGAGAAAATTATTTTTTTTCAATCAGCAAATCTGGAGAAAATTATTTTTCAATTCCTTAAAAAAGATTTAAATACCACCATTTAATTGTAAAATAAATCTTAAATAATAGCTGCATAGCCATTTTATAGAAAACGTTTGTAAATATAAAGAATTAAAATAAAAAATGACTGGTTCTGGCTTTATGTTCAACATTGATGGTGGTTATTTGGAGGGTTTGTGCCGTGGATTTAAGTGTGGTATTTTAAAACAATCTGACTACTTGAATTTGGTTCAATGTGAAACGTTGGAAGGTAATCTTTAAAAGGGTATACGGGCTGTGTTACATTCTGGGAAGGATTTTTAATGAAAAATTTTGCAAGGGCAAGTCATGTGACACATACATTGTGTATACATACGTGTATGTGTGTGCGTGTGTTGCTTTGTATAAGAGGAAAGAGAAAATTTGGGATATTTGTGAAGTGAATACTATACGTTAAAAATTTTTGTCTTGTGATTTGTTTTAATTTTTGTGCTAGTTCATAGATAATATAACCTGTTTTTTTCAGATTTGAAATTACATTTGCAAGGTACCGATTATGGTAGTTTCTTGGCCAACGAACCTTCCCCCTTGTCAGTCTCAGTTATCGACGATAAATTGCGTGAAAAATTGGTCATTGAATTCCAACATATGCGTAATCATGCAGTCGAGCCTTTGGCCAGTTTCTTGGACTTCATCACCTATGGTTATATGATTGACAACATCATTTTGTTGATTACTGGTACTTTGCATCAACGTCCTATATCTGAACTTATTCCCAAGTGTCATCCCTTGGGTAGTTTCGAACAAATGGAAGCCATTCATGTAGCAGCTACACCAGCTGAGTTGTACAATGCCGTATTGGTTGATACACCATTGGCTCCATTTTTTGTTGATTGTATTTCCGAACAAGATTTGGATGAAATGAACATTGAAATTATCCGTAATACTTTATACAAAGCTTACTTGGAAGCTTTTTATGATTTCTGTCAAAAAATGGGTGGATCTACTGCCGATGTTATGTGTGAAATTCTGGCTGTATGTATAGTAATTAATTTTGTGTTTCCTAGGTCTAAACTTTTTGTCATTTAGTTCGAAGCTGATCGTCGTGCCATTATTATTACCATCAATTCTTTCGGCACTGAGTTGTCTAAGGATGATCGTGCTAAATTATATCCTCGTTGTGGTAAAATGAATCCAGATGGTTTAGCAGCTTTGGCTCGTGCCGATGATTATGAACAAGTTAAGACTGTTGCTGAATATTATGCTGAATATGCTGCTCTATTCGATGGTTCTGGCAATAATCCTGGTGACAAAACTTTAGAAGATAAATTCTTTGAGCATGAAGTTAAATTAAATGTTTATGCATTCTTGCAACAATATCACTTTGGTGTCTTCTATGCTTATCTTAAATTAAAAGAACAGGAATGTCGTAATATCGTATGGATTGCTGAATGTGTTGCACAAAAACATCGTGCGAAAATTGATAATTATATTCCCATTTTCTAAATTCATCAACACTAACATTATTTGAAGCGAAAAAGGGAGCAAGATAATTATTTCCATGGGTTTAAAAAGGTGTTGTATGAAAAACTACAAAATATTCGTTTAAAAAACCTTTATAAATCTTTATTTTATTAAGTATTTTTGTTGTTATTCTTGTGTAAGTTTGTTTTAAAAAAAAACCATGGATGGTGTCAGTGTGTAAGTTCAGTACGTTTTCGATGTCGGTAAATTAATATTTTACAACCTACCAATTTAAATTATAACATCATTATACTACTATAAATATATCAATTGTATGCATATATTGTTAGCAAATTGTATTCTAATTATTGTAAAAAACTAAAACTATTGTGCAAATAATATATAAAATATATAAATCAGTTTCCAACATTCCTTTACAAAAATTAATTGTTTGATTTGTTTCAAAATGATTCTGAAACTAAGTTTGTTATTTGCGAAATTAAACTTTTGGGAACTCTTCTTCCAAACATCACCAGAGATTTTGTGCGGATTTGAAGAAAAATGATTTAATTTTATTGACTTTTTAAGCTATTGATCCAGAGGAAGGCAGTGGTAGTACAGGTGAAGATAGATATATTAACCGAAAATTAAAAAAATTACGAACAAAATAAGTTTTTCGAAATCGAATGTTTTTCTACGAGAACTATATTTTTAACTCTCTCTTATTCCAAATAAAAATGAATGCTCCAACTCCTGCTTGTGAAAGTTATTCTTTTTTTCAAACACTTTAGCATACAGGCCACAGGTTTTTATTCTCAACCAGAGCTTTGAAGAATTAATTCTTTAATTCAGTTTTCGAATTCTGAATTAAAAATTCAATGAATTAATTCACAAAAGACTACACATGTGAACAGAAAAATAGGTGTTATGTTTTTAATTTAACAGAAATTGTAGAAAATAATTCCCAAAAAGAAGTTACTGTATTTAAATGAAAAAGGGGAATTCTGTTAGCAAAATTGCTTGAAGTAGCAAATGCAGAGAATTTTTTTTTCATTTGTTGCTATTTGACTTGGACAGTGAAATAGGTGCGTTTTTGTTTAAGCTGTGAAAACTCGATTTAGTATTAAGTAAAATCAGAGACTTAATTATTTTATTTATTTTAGAGATAGGAAATCAAGACTTACACTACTCACCGGTAGAGGTCGCTGAAATTTAGTATTACCTGAGCAACTATTAAGTATCGGTTTAGTATCAGCTGAGCCTATATTTAAAAACTCCAAAACTGCTGAAAGCTGCTCAAAATAAGGAAAAAACATGCGCGGAAAGTATTCAAATAATAAAATTTGAGATATCCGGTCGTTTTTTTGTTTTGTTTGTTATTATTTAAATTTTAATAAAAAAAAGAAAATTGTCAATTTTTTGAACAAAGTACCATCCAGGGGTATGGCATCACAAAAAAAAAAATAAGTTATAAAAAAATCGTTATCACTAGATGGCACTTTGTAAAAAAATTGACGATTCTCTTTTTTTATTTAAATTTAAATAATAACAAACAACAAAGGGAAAATACAAACAAATATTTCAAATTTTATTATTTGAATATATTCCGCGTGTGTTTTTTCCTTATTTTGAGCAGTTTTTGAGTTTTTAAATATAGGCTCAGCTGATACTAAACTGATACTAAATAGTTGCTCAGGTAACACTAAATTACAGCGCCCTCTATCGGTAAGTAGTGTAAGTTTTTATTTCCTATCTCTATAATTAATAGTCTCTGGTGCCATCTAGTGATAACGATATTTTTATAACTTATTTTTTGGTGATGCCATACTCCTGATAAAATAGTCTAAATTGGGAATAAAAGTTATTTAAAATATTATTAAAAACAATTTAAGATGGGTCGTGCACATCACTGTATTGAAGAAGAAAGACGACTAGTTCTTAAGCTTCGAGAGCAAGGAAACACGTACAAATTTATTGCCAAATCACTAGGACGTTCTGAAAACTTCGTTACAAATGCATTAAAACCAAAAGAAAATATTTAGAGAAGTGGACATAGGCGTACCTAGACCATTTTTCTGGGGTGGGCAAGGGACCCATTTATGTTCGGCTGTTTATTTGCCCATTCTCAGACTCTTAAGCGGGGAATACATTGGCCATTTTTTTACGAATGTTTATTTGTGTATGTTAATGTTCGTGTTGACATTCGCGCAATTCGTGTTTACAAAATTTTTTGATATTTTTTTTTCCCTACTCAATGTTCCTTAATGTATTCGCCGCTTCAGGGCCAGTTTTATAATCAGAACTAAGACCGATTGGCTTCCTAAATATTTCTTAAGTAAGAATTTTTAAATTAACATTTCTTATTTAAGAAATATTTAATACAAAAATTGATCTTAGTTCTGACAAATTATCTGCCTAGGAAACCAGTAGACGTTTTCTCAACCAAAAAACATAGGATTAATTGATATTTCAAAAAATTGTGATACTTTCTGACATCAAGATTATAGATACAAGAATATAGGTAAATTCTTTAAATTCTGGGGTGGGCAAAAAACAGGCTAAGGTGGGCAAAGCCCACCCCAGACCGGCATAAGTCCGCCAATGGAAGTGGATCAAGTAAAAAAACTTCTTCAGTAACAGATAACCAAATACATAGTTACTTTAGCTAACCGAGATCCGTTGTGTCATCCCGAACGGTCCGACCTGAATTAACTTTCAATTCCTAGGGAATTAAACGAAAAAATTTAATTCCTAGGGAATTAAACGAAAAAAATTTAATTCCTTAGGGAATTAAACGAAATAAATTTAATTCCTTGACTAAAAGTTGAATTAACTAGAATTGAATGAATTCCTTGACCAAAAGTTGAACTTGAATGAATTCCTTGACCAAAAGTTGAATTAACTAGAATTGAATAAATTCCTTGGCCAAAAGTTGAATTAATTAGAATTGAATGAATTCCTTGATCAAAAGTTGAATTAAGTGCACAGTTGAATGAATTCCTTAGCCAAAAGTTGAATTAACTAGAATTGAATGAATTCCTTGACTTCAAATTGAATTAAATAGTGTTGAATGAATTCTTTAGTGAATGAATTATATAATTTTAATTCTTTATGCTTTGGTCAGGGAATTCATTCTATAAATTTGAATTCTTTGAATTCATTCACAGGAATTAATTCCTGCTTATGTCTTATTGATGAATTCATTCCTTGAATTAAAGAATTGAATTACATTTTTGGGAATTCATTCCAAAAAGGAATTAATTCTTTAAAGCTCTGACTACAGTGTACACATAAAATTTAATAGTGGAAAAAGAACTTTATACTTTTTGCAAATAAGTTTATTAGGATCTAGAACTTCAAATAAAAATCATTATTTGTATAAGCAGTTCAACATGGCAATATGGTCGCGCTATTTGTTAATGAAGTCTAATTTTTTGAATATATCACAATCTCCGTGAAAAGGGGGGGTTTGGTGTTTCTCCTAAACTAATGAAGATAAATAATTGAAATTTGGCATATAGCTTCGTTTTATGACGAGAAGAAAAGATTTTTGGCTACTCGAATGTTTAAGGGGTAAAATGGGGCTCAGAAGTTTGAAAAAATCGATTTTCGAACGTCATTTTTGGTGGGTAGGAGGGGGAGGAGGCAAAATATGTTGCATATTTTTTTCTAATTTGGGGACCCTTAACTAGAATCTGAAGTCAAAATAACGATACATCCGCAAACAAAAAGTCGGTAGTGAAAGGGTTAAATTAAAAATCTGTTTCATATATTTGTACTTTTATACTGCATTTAGACTGAGCAACAACTACCTAGTTTTTGGCCGTTGCTAGCTTTTACTTGTCAAAAAAACTAGTTTTGTACAAAAATTATGTAGTTTTTGCTCAGCCTAAATGCAGTATATTGTGGATTTATTAAATCCAGCTTTTTTTTGGATTTAATAAATCCCCTTTTTGTGTAAAAAATTCTAAATCCAGAGTACCGATTCTGAACAGTTTGTAGCGGTGTTATCATTAATTTTAAATGAGTGAAAAATACTTTTCACCGCTTTACAAATCATTCGGAATCGCTACTCAGGTGATTAAAAAAACGTTAAATGTCTATGAAAATTAAAAAATCACAAAAAATTTAAAAATCGGAAAATCTGTAAATAGTACTAAATGAGTCAGAGGAGTACAGTATAGTACTTTTGAGGTTCCAATAGTACTAGAAAAAGTATTATAGTACTAACTTTATCATCCCTGTTTCATATAGTTTGTATTTGAGAAGAGCGAGCCAGAATTATGGCTGTTAAAGCTTTTTTAAAGCTCAAGAACTCCAATATTTTGAGTAGCTTTCCTGTAATCCAGCTCTTTTTCAGAGATTAATTTTTTTGCTCTTGAACTGGCTCATATTGTGAGTAGCGCATTTTCTGTAGGCTCCAAAATTTTTGAACAAATAAAATGACCTAAATTTTGGCTCACTCTGTAGGTTTTCTTCTACTAAAAATAAAAATCTTTATTATTTTTTTTTTAATTTTCATTTATTAGAATATATACTTTTATTTGCATACAAATTTATTTAATTCACGTAACTCTTACACATTTACATACATATTTGTTTTTCGAAACATTTTAAAATATTTTTTATTTCCATATGCTAAAAAAATATTTTCAAAATTTTTATTGTGTTGTTATTCTTGTTTTATACTCAATTTCAAATTCAGCATACACAATTTGTTTTGTTTAAACAAATAAAGGTTTTAATTAGTAAAAAAATTGTTTTTTTAATTTCATTTTGGAAAGTTGGGCTTTACCTACCCAGGGCTTTAAAAGGATTAATTTTTAGTATTATTGGTTACTCTGGGGGATTATAGTTGGTACAATAAATAGAATATTGTTAATGGTATTAAACGTATTACTGGTCAAAGGTTTGCTTTTATATTCTGTTCTAATATGTCTCAACAAATACAAATCTAGTTATGTATATCAATAGAAATCAACAATTTAATTCCCTAAAATTGTTTGTGAAGTAAATTTTTTACGGCAGTGAGAAAATGAAATTTGTGGCTATATTTGTTAAGACATTCTTTTATAATTTTGGTTTAATTTTTATTAAAATATAGTTTAAAAATTTGTTTATATTACGATTTGTTGCTAAAATATTTCATCATTTCATTGACTCTTTTGTTTTTTAGCAAATCACATTAATTTGTATTAATATTTTAGTTTTTATTTAAGTTTTTTTTTTTTAAATTTCACATTTATATCGTTGTTTTTTATAAATTTTTTCTTTAGGTTTTTAGTATGAGTAATTAAGTGCAATATGATGAATATGACATTGATTGAATTTTTCAGTATTATTACCAATATTTTGATTTATAAACCTTTTTTTTTTGTTTATTTGTTAAGAATTGTACTGTTTCTTTTTTGTTATAAACCAAAAATATTTTTATTTTTATGTTCGAATTTGAATACGTCCCGTTTAAATTTTATTTTTAATATATTCATTCGTTGGGATATGCGTGCAGGCTTATTATGTGGGATACTATGAGGAAATTTAGTTATTGATGTTCAATAAAGTTTTAGCAAAATAGTTACATCTATCTTTTTCATATTTAACATATATTTCAATGTAATAAAACAATCAATTGTTTTTAATTTAATAATTAAAAAAAGCCTACATAAATTTTTACTAAGCAACCCTGTAATTAATTTCAATAATTTTAATTCAAACAAATAATAATTACTTTGCTTCTAATTATTAAATTAGATTTTAAAATATTAAAAAGAAAAAGAAACAACTGAAAACACTTATTAAAAAGAGGCAACAGAAATAAAAATATTTAAATATATATTGAAACAAAAAAATGTTTTTTTATTACTAAAAATTTATTTGTGTTCTTTTTTTATAACTTATACAATTATTATAATTAATAAATCAATTTTTTGGTTATATTTTTATATAATAATTAACAATTGATTTTTATTTTATAATAAAAAAAAAACATAGGTATTAAATGAAATTACACTATTGGACGTATTGGAAAATATCATAATTAATTTGAAATTTAATTGGTACACAAAACATTAAAATACAGTATAATTGAACCATGGAAAATCTATTTTAGTGGGAGATATAGGGCCCGTTTAGAAATGCTTCACTGCTTTGCATGTGATGCGCAAGGCGTTCGTTACCTAGTGTCTACAAATTCCATAAAATGTGTTATGAAATTTGAAAATAGCACACAAAACAACAACAGCAAATACAATTTTGTTGTTGCTTTGTGTGTAAATTTCGAATTTCATTACACATTTTATTGCATCAGGTGCAGAACAGTGATGCATTTATGAACAGGTCCATGATGATTCACAACATATTTTAAATAGCCACATCATTTGCAGGATTATTCTTAAATCGTCTTGCAAAAGATAAAGATTTTCCTTATGAAATTAGTTTAAATTTTTTTTTTTCAACACATTTCACAAAACACTTTAGTGAAGTGTTCTTGTTATAATAACAACCCAGGCAGAAAAATACGATCGGCACAATGTTGGTATACTATTGGCGATGGTCCAGATTCTGCGTTGGCAGAATGTGGGATAAATAATCTTAACAATAGTGTCCTGTTACCCGATTGATAACAGCGGCCAACTGTTGGTTGGTATTAACTTGCCAACGTTGTCAAAATCGAAAAAGGTGGTCTAAAAATTTCCTTCTCAGAATATTAAACAAAAAAATAAGAAAAATTATTTTTAGTATATAAAAAAATATGGTTCTGATGGGAGTGGAACCCAGGCCGCTAGTTTGTCAGACGAGACCTCTACACACTAAGCTAACAGGACTTGTAATATCTGATAGTTAAAAAATTAAATCAATGGGTACCTTTACCAGACGCTCAACTTTTAAGCGGAGAATACACGCAGAAACATTGAGTAGGGAACATAAAATATCAAAAATTTTGTAAACACGAATTGCACGATGTCAACACACATTCACAAAAAAATGTAAATTTTTTCACGAATGTTCCCTAGTGTATTCTCAGCTTTACTAATCTACTACTCAACAATCTGGTGAACGACGTGACTACCTACCGCTAATGCGGCCTATAGACTACGCAAGTTACTTGCACAATAATGAGTTTGTGCAGGTCAGTTGAATAGTGTGTGGCCTGGTTTGTGTACTTGTACAAGTATATTTTTAGACTTGAGTAAAAATCAAAACGATTTTGATTTTTACGCAATATTTTAGAACTTGTGCAAGTCATTTGCGCAGTGTATGCTGAAATTAGCACAGTTCAGCAGTAATTTTTGAAGAGTGAACATCATAAATACGGATAAAAAAATTAAAAGTATGAGTAAACGTAAAGTAAAAAATGTTAATATAAATTTATTAACATCGCCAACGAATTTCAGGAATTTTTGCCTGCGTAAAGTGTAAAATAAAGCTTTTAAAGACTAATATTTTCTCATAGCAATAACAATCCGCTAGATGTTTCTGCTGCTGTGTGTAAATTAAAATGAATATTGCACAGTATACTTGAATGGTGTGTGGCGAGTAAGGTGACTTGAACAAACTCGTTATTGTGCAAGTGACTTGCATGGTCTATTTGCCGCATAAGTCATCATGTTGAGGTGGCTCTACCTTATGTTGGTAGCAGTGTTGCCAAGTTGGGGGTTTTCCCCCTAGATTTAGGAGGTTTTCAACCGCTTAGGCAAATTTTAGGGGATACCAATTTGTTAGTGGGAAATTTGGGGGGTAAGAAAATCATTTTAGGGGTAGTTTTCCATTAAAGAACAATTAAATTTTGGAGTTCGATGATTGGTTTTGCCAAATTGTCAATAGTTTTTCACATACATTTTTATTTTATTTTAGCCTACATATTTTTGAAGTTGAAAAATTTTTGACTGTGACTAGGAAAGCAAAGAAAACGAGCTAAAATATAGCGAAGTTTTTTTATTTTAACAACAAAAAAATCAATTATTTGCAATTATTAAAAATTATTTGAATTAAAAACTTAGAAAATTACTGAATTTTGGGAAAATTTATTTTAGGGGGATGTTTTTTAGTTAATAGAGCAAATTTAGGGGGTTTTTTGACCACTTAGGGGGATTTGTAAAAAAAGACTTGGCAACACTGGTTGGCAGCGTAAAAAGTTTACGCTTCTCGTGAGTATTTAATGAATCAGTGTTGCTATTTCAGTGCTTTCCGGGTATTTTTTGGTGCTTTTTTCCTTCCCGTACCCGGTGATTTTTTGCAAATACCTTTTAAAAAAAACGGGTATTTACCATAGCTTTGAAGAATTAATTCCTTAATTCAATTTTTCAATTCTGAATTAAAAATTCGATGAATTAATTCACTAAGCACCATATATTGAATGGAATTAATTCATATTTGCTTTCGTTCGATTTATTTTGTGACGAATTAATTCAATTGCAATAGTTCTTTTTATTAAATCAAATGAATTAATGCACTGGTGAACGCGTTCAATTTTATAAATCGAACGGAAAAAAGTGAATTAATTCCTTACTGAATTAATTCACTACTGAATTCGTTCAATTTCATTTTCGTTCAGTGAATTAAAAAAAGATAAAATTACGTTCAGTGAATTAAAAAAAATAAAATTACGTTCAGTGAATTAAAAAAAAAAATAATAAGTTCAGTGAATTGAAAAAAAATAAAATAAGTTCACTGAATTGAAAAAAAAAAAATAAAATAAGTTCACTGCATTCAAAGCCTGTTTTCTGCCGTTCAGTAGAAGAAAACAATAATGTACAAATAAAATTTTTAAATAAGCAATTTTACAGCTTGTGCTAGTAAAAATAAGCAAATTAGAAACCGGATGCTGTGTATCAACCAACATGACCAAAAATAAAGCCTTTTACTATTAAAAATAAAAACTTTACAGATGTAGATAAATTTGGAAAAAAATATTACTATTAATTTTACAAACTAGTTATATAGTAATATAGTTATATTTTTTTCCAAATTTATCTATATCTGTAAAGTTTTTATTTTTAATAGTAAAAAGCCTTATTTTTGAATCATGTAGGTTGATAAACAGCATCCGGTTTCTAATTTGTTCAGTTTTACTAGCACACGCTGTAAAATTGCTTATTTAAAAATTTTATTTGTACATTATTGTTTTCTTCTACTGAACGGCAGAAAACAGGCTTTGAATGCAGTGAACTTATTTTATTTTTTTTTTTTCAATTCAGTGAACTTATTTTATTTTTTTTTCAATTCACTGAACTTATTATTTTTTTTTTTAATTCACTGGCTTTGAATTCAGTGAACTTATTTTATTTTTTTTCAATTCAGTGAACTTATTATTATTTTTTTTTAATTCACTGAACTTAATTTTATTTTTTTCAATTCACTGAACGAAAATGAAATTGAACGAATTCAGTAGTGAATTAATTCAGTAAGGAATTAATTCACTTTTTTTCCGTTCGATTTATAAAATTGAACGCGTTCACCGGTGAATTAATTCATTTGATTTAATAAAAAGAACTATTGCAATTGAATTAATTCTTTGAATTTGGTGTTTGATGAACGCGTTCATTTGAACGAATTCAGTGAATTACTTAAGAAAAGGAATTCATTCAATTCTAGAGAAAATTGAATTCGATTGGTAGTGAATTCATTCAAAAAGGAATTAATTCTTCAAAGCTCTGGTATTTACAGTGCTTTTTCAGATTTAGGGCAGTGCTTTTAGTGCTTTTTGTACAGTTTATATTTTTGGTATTTGTTCTCGTTTTTTAAAATTTTTCTTGAGTTTTCTGTCAAAGTTGAAAAAAATAATACGAACTATACAAAAAATACATTTTTTCACAATGATTGAAGTACAATTTTAAATAGCAACTTCGTTATATTTAAACTTAAAAATTTTCAAATATTAGTTTGGTGGGGTAAAAAGCACGATATTAATTTTTTAAAAAATTTTAATAAAGAATTTAAAAACACATTTTAGCTTTGTAAAATCGTGTAAAAAAAGTTCCAAAAATAACCAAAAAAGGGGTAAGTTTTGGTTATTTTTGGAACTTTTTTACACGATTTTACAAAGCTAAAATGTGTTTTTAAATTCTTTATTAAAATTTTTAAAAAAATTAATATCGTGCTTTTTTACCCCATTTTTGGTAAATTTTTACCCTTTTTCATAATGCTCACGGTGCTTTCCTGCCTTCAAGTTTGGCAACACTGTTAGTGATACATCAGCTGGCTTTGTTTTTTGTATATGTTATGGGTGAAATCAAAAAATGTGAAAGTTTTCGGGCCAAATTTGTGAGAAACAAAAAGGGTTAATATTTCGGTTTTTTCTTAATGGAATCAGTAAGTTTAGTCATTATAAACCTAATTGCAAAAAATCTCTTCTACAAGTTGTCGCAATAACACTAAGCGGCCAACATTGCCAAGATGTTGGAAAAACCAAAAATATATCTTACTTAGAATAAAATTGTTAATTAGAATTATTTTAAATAAAACATGGTTGGACTCGAACCCGATCCGTCAGAATGACAGACAATCGCTCTACACACTAAGCTAACGAGATATGTAATACAAGATATCATAGCTTAAATAATAAATGAATGATAACAATGGCTAACATGTAAACATTGGCATAACGTCTGTTAGAACTCACTTGCCAACGTTGGCATAACGTCAGGAAAACCAAAATATGGATGGTCAAAATAGATTTAAAAGCAGTGTTGGCAGGCAATACCGCTAAAATACCGTTTTCGATTCAAAACCCTTTCAACTGACTACCGTTACCCCTAAAATACCGTTACCGGAATACCATTAACTTAAAATACCGTTACCCTTAAAATACCGATACCGAAATAAATGAAATATCGATACCCTTTAAATACCGTTACCGAAATAAATGAAATACCGTTACCCCTAAAATACCGTTACCGTTATTTTTAATTTTCTGCTTTTGGTAATTGCACTTGGGTATTGAGTATTTTTCGTACTTTAAGTTGGCAAATTAGTTTTGTTTTTAATTTCGTTTGTTTTTTGTAAAAAAAATTGGGGGTGCATCGAAATAACTGACAACCGATATCCTTAAAATACCATTACCGAAATAACTGAAATATCGCTAACCTTAAAATACCGTTACCAAAATAATCAAAATACCGTTATCCTTAAAATACCGTCACCGAAATAACTAAAAAACCGTTATCATTTAAATACCGATACCGAAATAAATGAAATAGCGTTACCCTTAAAATACCGTTACCGAAATAATCTAAAATAGCGTTACCCTTACCGATACCCGCATCGTTTCGGTTACCATCCGTGTTTAAAAAAATTATTTTATAAAAAAACAATTAAATTTAATAAGAAAAAAAATTATTTTATAAAAAAAATTGTAAAAAAACCCAAAAAATTATCGGAATCGAACTCGAGACCTTCCGACTTTAAACCTTATTTTAACAAAGCGTAGTAATTTTTATAAAATCAGTGCTCTGCCAGTGTATTATTTTTGGTACAGTTGGCATTTTCTGTCTGAGTAGTGTCATATGTAGGGTGACCATTCGTACTGATTTGATCAGTACATGTACTTATTTTTGGTCACGTAGTAGTCAAGTCCAATCTAGTTTTTTTATAGGATAAATTTTTGTGAATGTGAGAGGTTTTCTCTACTAGAAAGCATTCAAATGATTTTTCTACATGTAAATTTCTTAATCTAATATGTAGTTTCATACACAGAAAAGATTCGTGGTGACGATCGAATTTATCAAATGGTTTCATTGCGATAATGAAAAACTAGTTGATACAACAGTTATTTGACTGTGATTAAAATATTTTAGTTATCCAGTTGTCAGAATGATTCTGTTTTCTGACTGTAGGACACGACATCAAAAGTTGAAGATTTTTCCGTACGAAAATCCTTAAAATCTGAAGAAATATATGGGGCATTTCCATGGAAAAATTTTCGAATCTGTGGGATTTTTAATAGAAAAAAGTACACAAAACCTCAAGATTTTCATTTTTAAAAACGTTACGTATTTTGTAGAAAATGGTAGTCAAAATGTGAAGTTTTTCTATTTTCAAAGTCATACAGAAATTAGCAAAGAGAAAAAAATTTGTTTTGACACCTGAATTTGTAGCCAATCGATTGGTTAGATTGTATCTAGAGAAAATTTGTTTAGACAATGCAATTTGCTTGTGAAAACTGAAATTCTTTGGCCTCAATAAACATTGACGATCATACTATCCTGGGATCATTACAAAAAAAAAAGTAGAAAAGGAATGGTAACAGATTATTGAAATTTCTAAATAATGGGTCCGTTTCCTATACTTAAAAAACTGGATTTCTTCATGGGAAACATTTTTTTTTTATCTTGGGTTCTGTATAGGGAGAAATGTGTAAGGCTTTTTAGGATGGTATGATGGTTAACCGAAAAATTTTGTTGCCTCAACCAAACCATTCTCTTGACAACAAATTAGGTTGGCTGAAAATCATTTTTTTTTTTTGGATGATAGTATTTTTTAAAATTTGTACTGATTTGAAGTCAGAAAAAAATGGTCACCATAGTCATATGGTCTTTAACCATGTGATTTTTTTCAAATATTTTTTATGAATAACCACGGAAAGCTGCAAATGTTGTAGGTATCGGTATCATCATTTAAAATTTTATAAACAATGCAATTTCTAATAAGGGTGAGTTATAATAATAAGTAGAAACTTAGTTATACGTGGTCTTTATGAAATCCCCAACGGAATTAGATTGGAAACGGATTGGATTCTGTAAACGGGCTTATAAAAATTAACGGAAATGATATTATAATGACCTCATAAAACTTTTAATATATTTATGTTTTAAATATTTAAATAAACACGTATAATAAATATATAATATTTAAATTTTTTTATTAAAATTATCTAATTTAATGAAAATAATTTTAATCGGATTGGAAATTTCCTCATCAAATCCGTATCGGAAATTTGCGTTTAAAAATTTCCGTACAAGTAAAGGATTTGGATAGCCAATTTTTAACGTTAGCTGTGTTTTTGACTTAACTATATCCGTTAACTCATAAAAACTCAAAGTGCATAAAATCGCGTTTCAGACGAAAACTAATATATTACTTTTCGTATGCACGTTAACTTTAAACACCGATAATTATCAACGTTGAAAACTCAACATTTATACATTTTCACATCTAACGTAACTTTTTCGCGTTACTTCCTAAAAACTTCTGTTGACGTACATTCGATTATAACGGAACAATTATAAACATAACCTGTTTAAAATTTTTTATACTACAATCGGTTTAACGTAGATTTGCTTGAAAGACTTGACGTTGATAGGCATGACACAAAATACAGCTGTTTTTGTTTTTTTTGTTACACATATTCATTAGATTTTCCGAAACATTAAATATTTAAAAAGTTTTATGACGTCATTATAAAGCCATTTCCCTTAATTTTTATAAGCTCATTTACAGAATCCAATCCAATTCCGTTGGGGATTTCATAAAGACCACGATAATAATAAGTAGAAACTTAGTTTTTCTATGGAGTTTAATATAATTTCAAAGGAGTATTAAATGTATTTTCTCTTAATATTTTAAAGTATTTCAAGCACAAATGAATTTGATTTTTAAAGAAATTAGTATTACATAATTTTATATTTTTAATTATCTAATTTATGTTTTTTATTACGCATATAAAATTTTTAAACATTCTTTTTAATTTTATAAAATGTATATTTTTGCACTATTTATATTATTTTATTATGTAGTTTTATGTAAATATATAGTTAAAGCAAGTTATTATCTCAAACTCCTTCCTTTATTCCTTGATCTAATGGAAAATACTTTAAGAAATGTTGGAAAAAATGAACACAACATACATACAAATACATTTTTAGAGGCTTCTTAACTAATAAAAAGAAAATTAATTGTTTTTTAAGAACATTTTGTTTGTATTACATATTTAATGTATTTTATACAATATGTAAAAAAAATCATTAAACTTATCATCATATTACATTTATTAATATTTGTTTTTATTATAATTTTTACACATTGGGGAAAAAAAAAATAAAAAGAAATTAAACATTGCAAATACATATTGAGATTCTTGTTTTAATAGTTATTATTTATGCATTTGCAAGAAAACTACATAATGGTGTAATCCGCAGATGAAAATGAAACTTGGATATGTAATACAGGGGACAAAAGTAATCAACATTCGGTTAGATACTACACTCACAAAAGTTTGTCGGTAGAATCTACTGAAAATGACAGTTAAAACAAAGGTATATGAAGTTAAAAAGGCGACAAAGGTATTTACCTTTAAAATAACTAAAACTTTTGTTACCCAGCAAAATATTGGTAATGACAGCTCATTGCTGTCTGCATTACCAATAATGATATATCATTACCTTTTGCATTATTATGTAATATAAAATAATGGCTTCCTAATAACGGCCTATTGTAGTCATTGCTTTTAAATATAAAATAATGACTTACTCGCAATAGTTTAAATGAGTACTTTTTACAAAGTTAAATTTTATACATTTATATTATTACATGTAAATATTTTTTGTTTTAAAATTTTTATAACGAGTTCTAAAATTACACTCTAGCAAAAACTTTAATTTCTCTGAATGTATTTCCTGAAGCTAATATTATTTGTTTAACTCCTTATTTTTAAGAATCAAGTAAGCAGTCGGATAACCACTTATAATTCAAATTTTTGTAAGCATGTTTGTAACCACTTATTATTCAGAATCTCATAACTACTTACTTCTCATTTTTTCGTAAGCGAGCGGGTAAGCGTGCCTACTTATAAAAACGACCAGGCCAAACAAAAAAAATGAGTTTAGACGCCAAAAAATAAGTTGTGCGGAGCTATGAATTTATATTATATAACCACTTATTTGGTAATGAAAGGTTTTGCTGGGTATTTTTAACTGTTGAAAAATAACTAACAAATGCATTAAAAATAACAACCAATGTCGTAAAATTAACTGATATATTTATACAAGAATTTCAAAACAAGTGACAAAATCGGTAAAAACTAATGTTTTTTTCCAGTCAATTCTTTTTGTTTATAAAAGTATATTTTAATAAAAAAATATATTTTTTTCTTTCGATTACAAAAATTGGTGTTATTACTTCAGCCTATTTAAAAATTGAAGTAAAAATTCCAAACCGTTCTCCAGTTATTATGCTTTTATGCATTGGAGATACAATACAAGTTTCTGATTTTTATTTGCAAACTAGAAATATATCAATAATAACATATGTATATAAACTAAACAAGAATTTTTAAAATTAAAAAAAATTCACCGAAATTTTTTTATTTTTTAAATAACTAACAAAAACTACTGTTTACTGTAAAAATGCTGTTTTGGTAGTTGTTTATTGTGATATTAAAAATAACTGATTTAAACAACTGTTACGAAATTACAGTACTTTTCGTTAGTTGTTTTCTTAAATAACCGTCATAAAAGTTGTTTTGCCTTTTTCTATAGCAAAACTACTGTAATTACTGTTAAAAATAACAACTACTGATTACTACACAAACAACTGTCATGTAGTAACTGTCAAACTTTTTTGAGTATATCTTCATTTAACACAATACTAAAAATCCTCAGTACTTAAACTAATTTTGAGTGTTAATTTTCAAAATTATTTATTACTAGGCCAATCAAAAAGAAGCCAGAGCTTGTTTTTTATATAAAAAGATAGAACAATTGAGATTGAATACAAGTTCTGATATTAAAAATATACAAATTTTAAGCTATATTTGTTAGTCCCATTTCACACAGAGCAACTTTTGTTGCGCAATTTTTGAGTTTGTGGGAGAGAGGGGAAAGAGGACAAACAAATTGTACTTTTTGACCCTTAAGGTACCAAAATGATTTATATTTTTTAGATAAGTTACCATAAGTAACATAATAAAGGGTTGTTCAACAGGGACGCTACAAAAGTAGAAAGACAGGGACAGCAAACGACGCCATATTTCTTGCCGTTTTTTTGACATGTCTCTTCAGTAAGGTTTGCCATTTCATGATGGAAAGATATACGAGCCAACAACGAGTCGAAATTATTAAAATTTACTACCGAAATTCGGAGTCAGTGGCCTCAACGTTAAGAGCGCTACGTCCAATTTATGGTCGTCATAATCGTCCTAGCAGATCAACAATTGAGCGTGGGGCTATGTCAAATCTATGGTCTATGCCAACAAGCCAGCGACGATTGATGAACTTCGTACGAATATCGAACGTGAAATTGCAGCAGTATCGGCCATGCAAAAGAGATCGATTTCCATACATAATGGCATCGAACGTACTTTCACAGGAATAAAGAATTTCATTGATATCCAAAACCGTTTTTGTTTTATTTAAACTTTTTTACTTTTGTAGCGCTCTTATTGAAAAACCCTTTATTAATTTTTCATAACACGTAGATGCTAACAAGGCGGATTTAAACATGAATTTTGTGAATGATACTATATATCTGAAAATTCTCGAGTTTCATGTAGTACTAATAGCACTAAAACTATGTGTATTTAGAATAGCACTGAAACTATGTATATTGGAATATATTTTTGGACAGCTACAGTTTTGGAATTGGTTGAAACAAGTTTCGATTCAATTATTTTGAAGCTTTGGGCCAAAAATTGTCATTGAAAGCCAATGCAAGAAAATATTTACAAGTTTTGGTAGAATGATTTTCGTCTACGTCGGCAATTCGAATATTTGTTCCAAGCTTTAAAGAACATGAAGTTGATATCAATACAAAAATTTTAAATTTGGAATATTTTGAAATTGTACCAAATGAATCGCGGCAGTACCACGGTATTAACGAAAGTTAGAATGTACCAAGAAAAGTACAATTGTACCATCTACTCCATCCTTGGGCTGCAGGTTTTAAATTGAAGAAAAACGAAAATTGCTGAAAAAAATTTCTCTGTGTGAACATGAAAGCAACTTTAAAAGAGAATTGACAAGAATTGCCGCAACAAAAGTTGCTCTGTGTGAAACGGGACTTAGAGCTTTTTTCTGCTTATTTTGTCTAATTTTGCTTCTTTTTGCTTATTTTGGAAATATTTATTTTTGCTATTGTCTTTAAAAATTAAACTTATTTTAGCTTTTTCTTTGAAAAAAGCATATTTTTGTTTATTCAAATAAAATCAAACACATTTTAAAAATGCTTTAAGTCGACTTAAAATTTTTAAATTAAAATTTGATTTTTAAAATTTAAAAAATCACTCTTATTAAAATAAATTTTGTGATTTTTTCACGCTGAGTTGCAATTCTAAGGAATGTAGTATCAAGTGAAATGGAAAATTTAATTCTTGTGAAGATTTTAATGAAGAAAATAATGAAGGTTTAATCATTGCTTTTAGAGCTTTTTTTTGGTTAGCCTATTTATAAGTAATTTTTCAGAACCCATTCGTTAAATTTTATACAATTCATTGTTAAAATATAATTAGGTTGTTCATAAGGGGTGTGCTATCTGTTGTATCGTTGTATCGTCCTAACAAAAAACAGAGTTGTTAAAATTTTTATTTGTGGTTAACAACGAATTTCTATTCAGTTTTCTATCTGTTAGCACACTCAAACATAGGACACTAAACATACGTAAAAATGTTGTATCGTGCTATTCTCAAATGTTGTATTTTTTCAATTTAATTTTTAACAACTCTGTTTTTTGTTAGGACGATACAACGATACAACAAATAGTACACCCCTTGTGAAAACCCTTAATATTTTAATATTTCTTTTATTACCATACTCATCAGATAGAGCAAAAAAGATGAAAATTTCGACTACTCCTAACCATATAATATCCCCGTGAAGAAGTTATCTCTATCCAAAAATGGACCTTGGTGGGGCCTTACACCCTCGGAAATATTTAATTTTCCACTTCATAAAATGGCCTATATCTCGAAATCTAAGCGAGATAAAGCAAAACGGATAAAATGCTAGCTCCTTTGGAGTGCCCTTACATGTCCTTAGATGATATGAACCAGGGACGAGGAGGGCCCGATACCCTAAATTTGAACAAATTTTACGACTCAGTATAATTACAAATAAAACTGTAATTTTACTAATTTTTTACTTAAATTTAGATTTGTTAAATTTAACAAAAAAATGTTTAAAAATCAACAAATTTTATTTTAAGTCAAAAAAACAGGAATAAATTTTGTTAAAGTAACAAATTTTTCTGTTCAGCCAACAGACTTATTATTTTGAGTGTAGAAATAAGTCTATAGCCGTGTTTTAGGGAAGAGAAAAAAATATGTCCTATAAATTTTAAATATTTTTAATTCTACAACGTTTTTTGCATCTCCTGTAAAAAAAATAAAAGTTGTTGTTGCGCCCTTTTACATTTTAGGTGTAGATATATGAACATATTTCCTTTAAACCCGACGTGAAAAAGCACAAAAAAACTGGGTCACGCTGACCATCTTTTTAGCTCCTGTGTTCCATATTTGTTCTCCTCTACTACTGTTCAAGTTTCATTAAGCTCTGTGGGTACCACCATTGTGTAGTTTCCTTGTTAGCCATTTTAATTCTATGCAACTAATCGAAAAAAGTTTTACACCATTATCATAAATATTTATTAAACCTAATTATTATTTTTAATATTTTTATTCTTATATAAAATATACATATGTATTAATATTTACTTTTTTGTTGTTGAAGGCTTTTGAAAAGGTTTACTGACTAAAAATTTAGAATGATTTTTTTGTTTTTCTAGAAAAAAGCTGCAAATTAATAAATTTGCTATAAAAATAGAAACAGAAATATATGTTTAAGCATTTTTAAAAAAGCATTATATTAAAAAAAAAATAATTTTTAATTTTCTTAAATTGCGCTTTATGTAGGTTTTTTTTGAAATTTTAATTAGGAATAATTTAATATTTAAACATAAGTTGCTACAGCAGCTGTTGTTGCATTGTTTGTGTTGTTGCCTGTTGCATTATTTTGTTGTGTGGCAGCTGAAGGCGCTGTTGGTGTATGCGAGGCTGGCGTATTATTAGCCGGCTGTGGACTTACAGGTGGCTGTAATTTTCCTGGTACATATTGTCCTATGAATGAGCCATCTTCAGTAAATTGACCTTTTGAAAAAGAAAAAAAATAAATTATGTATATTTTAATTTATTAACTATTTTTAATTAATTAAAAGACAAGTACTTTATATCACCAGAAACCAAACTGTCACCAAAATTAGTATTTGACTTATCCAAGTGTGTTTACTAAGACATTAGATCTCTGATCAACAGAAATAGGGTTGTGTCAACCGAATTATCGGATGCAGCAACCGAACGATTCGGTTGGAAACAAATTCGGTTGGGACAACAATATTTTTTGTAGGTGGAGGGGACGAAATTAAATAACTTTCGGCTCTAAATATACACTCAGATAAAAAAGTTAGTAAAAAATTTTTTTCAATCGCACTTTACTATTTATACCCTACACCACTATGTGGTCAGGGTATTATAAGTTTGTGCTGATGTTTGTAACACCAAAAAATATTGGTCGTAGACCCACCTTATAGTATACCTTATCGGCTCAGAATTTTTTTATTTCGATTTAACGATGTCCGTCTGTCCGTCCGTCCGTCTGTCCGTCCGTCTGTCTGTCCATGCAATCCTGTGCGCACTCTACAGGTCGCAAATATTAAGATATTTTGATGAAATTTGGTACGCAGACCTATGTTGGCCCAAGGACGAACAAGTTTGATTTTGGTAAACATCAGTCCATGTTTAGACCTAGTGCCCATATAAGGGTCCTACCAAAATTATATTGTTTATACGCAGCAAGTCGCAAATATTACGATATTTTGATGAAATTTGGTAGACAGAGCTATGTTGGTCCAAGGACGAAGCCTATTGATTTTGGTGAACATCGGTCCATGTTTAGACCTAGTGCCCATATAAGGGTCCTACCAAAATTATACTGTTTATACGCTGTAGGTCGTAAATATTAAGATATTTTGATGAAATTTGGTACACAGACCTATATTAGCCCAATAACGCAGCCTATTGATTTTGGTGAACATCGGTCCATGTTTAGACCTAGTGCCCATATAAGGGTCCCCCCAAAATTATATTGTTTATACGCTGCAGGTCGCAAATATTAAGATATTTTGATGAAATTTGGTACATAGACCTATATTGGCCCAATAACGCAGCCTATTGATTTTGGTGAACATCGGTCCATGTTTAGACCTAGTGCCCATATAAGGGTCCTACCAAAATTATACTGTTTATACGCTGCAGGTCGCAAATATTAAGATATTTTGATGAAATTTGGTACATAGACCTATGTTGGCCCAAGGACGAAGCCTATTGATTTTGGTGAACATCGGTCCATGTTTAGAACTAGTGCCCATATAAGGGTCCCCCCAAAATTGGCTTGGTTACAAACTGCAGGTCGCAAATATTAAGATATTTTAATGAAATTTGGTGCGCTGACTCACATTATAAAAAATTTTGACACAAGCCTCATTTTAACCCATTCGAATTTCGGATCCAAACATTAGTTGGCTTTTAACCAGACTGGTGTAGGGTATTGTATAGTCGGCATGCCCGACTTTAACCTTTTTACTCGTTGTATACTGACTTTTAGTATAATTTTTTTTAGTAATCATTATACCCTACACCACTATGTGGTCAGGGTATTATAAGTTTGTGCTGATGTTTGTAACACCAAAAAATATTGGTCCTAGACCCACCTTATAGTATACCTATCGGCTCAGAATTTTTTATACCCTACACCACTATGTGGTCAGGGTATTATAAGTTTGTGCTGATGTTTGTAACACCAAAAAATATTGGTCGTAGACCCACCTTATAGTATACCGATCGGTTCAGAATTTTTTTTTATTTCGATTTAACGATGTCCGTCTGTCCGTCCGTCCGTCCGTCTGTCTGTCTATGCAATCTTGTGCGCACTCTACAGGTCGCACCTATTAAGATATTTTGATGAAATTTGGTACGCAGACCTATGTTGGCCCAAGGACGAACAAGTTTGATTTTTTTGAACATCGGTCCATGTTTAGACCTAGTGCCCATATAAGGGTCCTACCAAAATTATACTGTTTATATGCTGCAGGTCGTAAATATTAAGATATTTTGATGAAATTTGGTACACAGACCTATATTGGCCCAATAATGCAGCCTATTGATTTTGGTGAACATCGGTCCATGTTTAGACCTAGTGCCCATATAAGGGTCCTACCAAAATTATACTGTTTATACGCTGCAGGTCGTAAATATTAAGATATTTTGACGAAATTTGGTACACAGACCTATATTGGCCCAATAACGCAACCTATTGATTTTGGTGAACATCGGTCCATGTTTAGACCTAGTGCCCATATAAGGGTCCTACCAAAATTATACTGTTTATACGCTGCAGGTCGTAAATATTGAGATATTTTGATGAAATTTGGTACACAGACCTATATTGGCCCAATAATGCAGCCTATTAATTTTGGTGAACATCGGTCCATGTTTAGACCTAGTGCCCATATAAGGGTCCTATCAAAATTATACTGTTTATACGCTGCAGGTCGTAAATATTAAGATATTTTGATGAAATTTGGTACACAGACCTACATTGGGCCAATAACGCAGCCTATTGATTTTGGTGAACATCGGTCCATGTTTAGAACTAGTGCCCATATAAGGGTCCCCCCAAAATTATATTGTTTATACGCTGCAGGTCGCAAATATTAAGCTATTTTGATGAAATTTGGTACATAGACCTATGTTGGCCCAAGGACGAAGCCTATTGATTTTGGTGAACATTGGTCCATGTTTAGAACTAGTGCCCATATAAGGGTCCCCCCAAAATTGGCTTGGTTACAAACTGCAGGTCGCAAATATTAAGATATTTTAATGAAATTTGGTGCGCTGACTCACATTATAGAAAATTTTGACATAAGCCCCATTTTAACCCATTCGAATTTCGGATCCAAACAATACACCAAACTGGTGTAGGGTATTGTATAGTCGGCATGCCCCACTTTAACCTTTTTACTCATTTTTTCTATTCTCTTGTTACAAATTACGGATATTTTTTTTACTAATTTTCGCTGCTGATTTCAGCAAAACATTTTACTAATTTTTCAAAACCGAGTGCTGAATTTAGCTGAAAAATATACTAATTTAAAAAATTGTATTTACAAGAATTCGTTGATTTTTTACAATTCCTGTTTAGTTTATATTTGTTACTATTGATATATTTTTAATTTGGAATTAACACTCAGAAAATTTTATTGTATCTCCAATGTATAAAAAGGCAAACCGTTTGCAATTTTGACTCCAAATTTTAAGTACGATGAAGTAATTATACGCTTGTTGTAATCGAAAGAAAAACATTTTTTTTATTAAATTTGATTTTATTTTTTTAGATTTTACAGTTTTTTTATTTTTAGTACCTACACTTTTTACTAATTTCAGCAGATTGATTTTAAATTGCAGTTTACAACAATTTACTGAAATTTAGTAGCGTGTACTAATTATTTATACTAATTTGATTGTACTAAAATTATTGATATTAAGTAAATTTTTTAACTGATTTTAGCAAATCGATTTTGAATTGCAGTTTACAACAATTTTGCTAAAATTTAGAAGCGGCTACAAAATTTTTCTACTAATTTTGTTGTACTACAGATCAGTAGACATGTGTTGCTAAAATTAGCAAAAAATACCGCTGGGCTCAAAACAGTTAAACTTCCCGTAATAACAGCAAAATTTTCAGTAGCCATTACAGACTTTTTTGGTTGAGTGTATCGGCTCAAATTGATATTTATGGGGTAAACCATACATGGGAATTTTTCATTACCATTAGTTGCCACTAATGACAAAGAAAACGAGAAAAAGGGCATGCCGACTATATAATACCCTACACCAGTCTGACCTAAAGCCAACTAATGTTTGGATCCGAAATTTGAATGGGTTAAAACGGACTTGTGTCAAAATTTTCTATAAAATCATAAAAGAAGAGAAAATCGAAAATATAGCCCATATGGTCCTTAGGTCCAAATATGGACCGATCCTATCTAGAATCAATAAGCTTTTTCCTTGGGACCATCTAAGTCAGTGAACCAAATTTCATAGAACCGACATAGGTCTGTGTACCAAATTTGATTGAAATATCTTCGTATTTGCGACCTGCAGCGTGTAAAAAAGACAATTTTGGGAGGTACCCTTATATGGGCACTGGGTCTAAACATGGACCGATTTCAACCAAAATCAACAGGAGTCGTCCTTGGCCCGACGTGTATCGGTGTACCAAATTTCATCAAAATATCTTAATATTTGCGACCTGTAGAGTGCGCACAAGAATGCATAGACAGACAGACGGAGGGACGGACGGACAGACGAACATCGTCAAATCGAAATAAAAAAAATTCTGATCCGATCGGTATACTATAAGGTGGGTATAGGACCAATATTTTGTGGTGTTATAAACATCAGCACAAACTTATAATACCCTCTCCACGTAGTGGTGTAGAGTATAAAAACGCACTTAAAAAATGGCAAAATAATGACGGAACGCGAAAAAAGATTTTGTGGTACAAAAAATTAATTAAAAAACATATTTAGCGATTTGCATTCTGCAAACAAATACATACAGCTATGGACATAGAAATAGGACACTTCATACAAAATTATCTTCATGCATTTCTCTTAATAATTATAAAGCAATAATTATATTTTTTTTTTCTATTATAGTAAACTGTAATCAAGTAGTCTCAGATTATATATAATACTTTGCAATATTTAAAACATGCAAATATTTACAACAAAATTACATTACTTTGTTCATATTTGACTTGGACATAAAAAACGGACACTTGTAATAATTGTCAAAATTTTACTCGATGCACTTAGTAATAATTTTCTTTTCATAATTTGCGTTTGAAATAAGTAAATTCTTTTCTAATTGTACCAATATGGGACGTGGAAAACATTGTGCTCCAGAAAAACGAAGACTTATATCTCAATTCCACAACGAGATGAAATCTCCAACTGAAATTGCTAAAATATTAAAGTGTTCGCGAAATATGGTATATACAGTGCTATTCGTCTATGTGCTGCCGACAAGAAATATCATACGCAACTTATATGGACAGGACTATAGTACGCAAAGGCAAACTCAACCCTTTTATATCTTCCCGTCAAATAAATAATGAAATCAGGGAAAAATTCAACGTTCAAGTGTCAGACAGGTTAGTAAGAAGAAGACTGAATGAACAAACTTATTTGGACGAATAAGTAGAATGTACATTTTTAATATGGGAAACAAATAGCTACTTTTGCTAACTTCTGAACCAATTGTGATATCGAAAAACGCTTTCCCAGCAAAATATTGGTAATGACACCTCATTACTATCTGCATTACCAAAAATGATATATCATTACCTTTTGCATTATTTTATAATATAAAATAATGAATTCCTAATAACGGCCTATTGTATTCATTGTTTCTAAATATAAAATAATGACTTACTCGTATTAGTTGAAATAAGTACTTTTTACACAGTTAAATTTTTTTATTATATGTAGATATGTTTTATGTTTAAATTTTTATGACGAGTCCTAAAATTACACACTACAGAAAACTTAAATTTTTCTGAATGTATTTCCTTAGGCTAATAGTATTTGCCTAACTACTTATTTTTAAGAATCAAGTAAGCAATCGGATAACCACTTATAATTCAACTTTTTGTAAGCATGTGTGTAACCACTTATTATTCAAAATCTCATAACTACTTATTTCTCATTTTTTCGTAAGTGAGCGGGTAAGCGTGACTACTTATAAAAACGACCACGCCAAACAAAAATAATGAGTTTAGACGCCAAAAAATAAGTTGTGCGGAGCTATGAATTTCTATTATATAACCACTTATTTGGTAATGAAAGATTTTGCTGGGTTGGTATGAAAACGCATGACTAATATACGATCTTAATGCAATAATAAAAAAAAAAAATCCGAAATGACACATAGCAAATTTTTTAGGAGCAGCAACGATATATAGTATACAGGGGGTAACCGCGTAACTAGATTCGAAAAAAAAATTTTCGAATTCGTAAATCTTGCAAATATTGTTAAAAATATAATTCTGTATTTATACCCTACACCACTATGTGGTCAGGGTATTATAAGTTTGTGCTGATGTTTGTAACACCAAAAAATATTGGTCCTAGACCCACCTTATAGTATACCGATCGGCTCAGAATTTTTTTTTATTTCGATTCAACGATGTCCGTCTGTCCGTCCGTCTGTCTGTCCATGCATTCTTGTGCGCACTCTACAGGTCGCAAATATTAATATATTTTGATGAAACTTGGTACACCGACTTATGTCGGCCCAAGGACGAAGCCTATTGATTTTGGTTAAAATCGATCCATGTTTAGACCTAGTGCCCATATAAGGGTCCTACCAAAATTATATTGTTTATACGCTGCAGGTCGCAAATATTAAGATATTTTGATGAAATTTGGTACACCGACTCATATCAGCCCAACGACGAAGCCTATTGATTTTAGTTAACAGCGGTCCATGTTTAGACCTAGTGCCCATATAAGGGTCCCCCTAGAATTATATTGTTTATACGCAGCAAGTCGCAAATATGACGATATTTTGATGAAATTTGGTAGACAGAGCTATGTTGGTCCAAGGACGAAGCCTATTGATTTTGGTGAACATCGGTCCATGTTTAGACCAAGTGCCCATATAAGGGTCCCTTCAAAATTATATTGTTTATACGCTGCAGGCCGCAAATATTAAGATATTTTGATGAAATTTGGTACACCGACCTATGTCGGCCCAAGGACGAAGCCAATTGATTTTGGTTAACACCGGTCCATGTTTAGACCTAGTGCCCATATAAGGGTCCCCCAAAATTATATTGTTTATACGCTGCAGATCGCAAATATTAAGATATTTTGATGAAATTTGGTACACCGACCTATATCAGCCCAAGGACGAAGCCTATTGATTTTGGTGAACATCGGTCCATGTTTAGACCTAGTGCCCGTCTAAGGGTCCCCCCAAAATTGGCTTGGTTACAAACTGCAGGTCGGAAATATTTAGATATTTTAATGAAATTTGGTGCGCTGACTCACATTATAGAAAATTTTGACACAAGCCCCATTTTAACCCATTCGAATTTCGGATCCAAACATTAGTTGGCTTTTAACCAGACTGGTGTAGGGTATTGTATAGTCGGCATGCCCGACTTTAACCTTTTTACTCGTGTTAATTTATTTTTATCCTAAAACTTTTACACTACACATAAAAATTCAAAAAGTAAAATTTTTGCTAAAGCTTTTCTTTTTACGAAAGGTACAAAATTTACGAATTCTAAAATTTTTTTTCGAATCGAGTTACGCGGTAACCGCCCAGGTTATTTGTCCAATAATATTTGTTTGTTTAATAAAAGCCATTTTTCCCAGCAACTACACACTTGATGCCTCGGATCTAGTGTATTAAAATAAAGGGATCAAGTGTATAAGAAATGTAATTTTTTTATTTTTGTCGTAGTAAAAAATTACAAGATGAAATAGGGATTTTTTTAAAAAGTGGTGTTATTCCACTTACATTAAGTGTGTTTGGGCACCCAAAAATTTGTACAAATTCGTACAAATTTGTACAAGTTTTTACTGGAAGGTGTTTGTTTACACAATTACTCAGTAACGAGAGAGGAAAAATAGAGAGTAAAGTGACAGTTCAATACCAGAGAACTTACAAGTTTTTACTGGATGAATTTTTGCTAGTAAGAATTTTTAAGAAAAAAAGCATATGATTGAAAACATATGATTGAAATAACAAAACATTTGTCTAAATAATTTTTTGTACAAAAATATGAAATATTTAAATATAAGCTTATTTACGATGGAAGAAGTAAATAAGTGAACATTTTATTAGGTGTTATTTATTAGTCCAATCAGCTATATTAATAACTGTTGCCAATTTAGCTATTTTCTTGGCAAATCTAGCGATATTTCAACTCGTTTAGCGGAATAAAATATAATTTAGCTATTAGCGGGAAAACTAGTGATTTTTTTTAAGTCAGTCTTAACATTTTTTTATATTTATTTCCTTGACAGAATTTTTGAATGATTATTAATCAGTTAATTTATAGCTAAATTTTTATGGACAACCAAAAAGTTCGAAAAATTTGGCGCTGTATCGATAAATTTGTAAGATAGTTTTAAGAAGTTTGAAGAATATAGCAATTTTTGTGAAATTTTTCAACAGAACCTGAAAAGTTAGTGAAATTTAGCGATTTTTTAAAATTTTTTATAATTTAGCGATATTTTTAGGAAAGAAGTTGGCAACAGTATTTTACTAATTCTTACAATTTTTCTGTTTGCCTACATTTTTAGATATTTTTCTTTTTGAGAGTAAATTTTGCCTTACTCTCTGTAAATTTGTTACTGAGTAATTTTACTGGACTTTACTGGAAAAGTAACCAAACACACCTATTATAGGATTGAGTCATATGATTTTAAGTAAAGGCAGAGAACTTATATTCTTAGAGAAGGTGCTTTAGAAAGCTCACTTTTTTTTGAGCTTTCTATGGCGTGAACGATGAGGGCAAAAATTTGATTTTAGCAAATTCTACTTTATCACTAGATGACATTAGTGTTCCCGTGAACTGAAGGGACAAATTATTTTTGTTTACGAAATGTGGTAAGGTAGGCCATGTAAGAAATGTAATAGGCGAGCAGCAAAATTAGGATGGTTGAAAAAAACAAAAATCAGGAATTTGTTTTTCTTTTAGGCGAGGGGGGCGCATATTACTACATGTTATTGATTATGATATTTGGGTGTGCGGGGTTGTAGAAAATGCTTTTTTTTGGTGGATAGGTTTCTTGACATGGAGGTATAGTTAAATGTTTGTAACTTAAGGGACGAGGAGAGATGGGTAGATTTTTGTTTTAATGGGTATAAATTGCATTAGATGCGTGTGTATGTGCATTTTTGTTTACATTTGTAACAACAATAAGCTTTACACGCAGGAGCAACAACAATGTTTTTTGTTTGTTTTGGTTTTTTTATTTTGTTTTTTTTTTGTTTGGTGAAGCAAAAGATAAGCAAACCAACAACAAACATACTGTTTTTTATTGTTAGACAAAAATATTTTCTATCATTATATATGTACATATATATGTACATACATATATATGTAGGTGTTAAAACTTATTAAATTTTAATTTTTTTGAATTTGCCAAATTTCACTATTCTTTGAAATTTGGCAACATGGCTTGTGTTCGTATATTGTGTATTACAATTACTAACATAAAATATTTTTGGATTTAAAATCTAAAAAACATCTTTATTTCTGTTTGTAAAAATGGTAATGTATATTTGAAATATTTGCAATATTTCAAAAATTTCAAAATATTTAAAAAAAGGAAGCTAAGTAATTTACTTTACATCCCGGTGAAAAATGTTCATATACGCTCAAACATGTTCATATATGGTTTATGTATGGACACATATGAACCTAAATGGATTTTTTATGAACATATATGGATTTTATATGAACATATATGGAAGTATATGTGATTCCATATATGGAAAAAATTTCATATACAGACATATATGGAAGCATCTGTTATTTCATATATGGAAATGGCAATCATATATGGACAAATATGAAAATATATGTTATTCAATTTATGCAAAAGGGACTTGTATATGAAAATATTTCGAAGAATACATTTTTCCATATATGTAAAAGGAACTCATATTTGGATAAATATGGAATTATATTTAATGCCATGAATAAAAAAAGGAACATATGTAGCGCCTAATTTGAATATCATACATAAATTATATCTATCGTACAACCTTATAATAAAGGACAGCAACGTTCGCATGTATTCGCATATATTTAATAAATGTATTTGTTCATATATGTCCATATATGAACATATACTTAGGTGTTACCTCATTTTTTGAATTTCTTCATATATGTGTATACCATATATGAACATATACGAACATTTTTCATCGGGAAATTTATATGTTCATATATGTCCATATATGAACATATACTTAGGTGTTACCTCATTTTTCGGATCCATACATATATGGTTGAACCATAAATGTTCATATATGGACATTTTTCACCGGGTATGAACATATTTCGAAGAATACATTTTTCCATATATGTAAAAGGAACTCATATTTGGATAAATATGGAATTATATTTAATGCCATGAATAAAAAAAGGAACATATGTAGCGCCTAATTTGAATGTTATACATAAATTTATATCTATAGTACAACCTTATAATAGAGGACAGCAACGTTCGCATGTATTTGCATATATGTATTTAATAAATGTGTATGTCCATATATGAACATATACTTAGATGTTACCTCATTTTTCGGATCCATACATATACGGTTGAACCATAAATGTTCATATATGGACATTTTTCACCGGGATATTTCATTTATTTCAAAATATTTACATTTCAGCTTTGAAGTATTAATATTAACAAAATATTTATATTTCAGCTTTGAAATATTAATATTTTTTTACTTACTCCAAATTATTTGAAATAAATAAAAAAATATTAACCCGGTGAAAAATGTTCGTATATGTTCATATATGGTTTGCACATATATGAAGAAATTCAAAAAATGAGGTAACACCTAAGTATATGTTCATATATGGACATATATGAACAAATACATTTATTAAATATATGCGAATACATGCGAACGTTGCTGTCCTTTATTATAAGGTTGTACGATAGATATAAATTTATGTATGACATTCAAATTAGGCGCTACATATGTTCCTTTTTTTATTCATGGCATTAAATATAATTCCATATTTATCCAAATATGAGTTCCTTTTACATATATGGAAAAATGTATTCTTCGAAATATGTTCATATACAAGTCCCTTTTGCATAAATTGAATAATATATACTTTCATATTTGTCCATATATGAGTGCTATTTCCATATATGAAATAACAGATGTTTCCATATATGTCTGTATATGAAATTTTTTCCATATATGCAATCACATATACTTCCATATATGTTCATATAAAATCCATATATGTTCATAAAAAATCCATATTTGTTCATATGTGTCCATACATAAACCATATATGAACATGTTTGAGCGTATATGAACATTTTTCACCGGGAATATATTAAAACTCAAATATAAATATTTGTTTACTTACTTAAAAACCTTTTTAAGTAAGTAATAAAATACTTATACTTGAACTTTCAAATATAATTACCAAAAATATTTCAAATTGTTAATTTAAGTAAATATTTTTAAGTAACTATACAGCTATGGATCCGAAAAATGAGGTAACACCTAAGTATATGGACATATATGAACATATACATTTATTAAATATATGCGAATACATGCGAACGTTGCTGTCCTTTATTATAAGGTTGTACGATATATATAAATTTATGTATGACATTCAAATTAGGCGCTACATATGTTCCTTTTTTTATTCATGGCATTAAATATAATTTCAAATTTATCCAAATATGAGTTCCTCTTACACATATGGAAAAATGTATTCTTCCAAATATGTTCATATACAAGTCACTTTTGCATAAATCGAATAATTTATACTTCCATATATGAGTGCCTTTTCCATATATGAAATAGCAGATGCCTCCATATATGTCCGTGTATGAAATCTTTTTCCATATATGGAATCACATATACTTCCATATATGTTCATATAAAATCCATACATGTTCATAAAAAATCCATATTTGTTCATATGCGTCCATACATAAACCATATATGAATATATTTGAGCGTATATGAGCATTTTTCACTGGGATATTAAAAAATAACTGCTTTAAACAAAGGCTAAAAAATTGCAGTACTTCTTGTTAGTTCTTTAAATAACTGTCATACCAATTGTTTTATATTTTTACATAGGAAAACAACAGTAATTACAGTTGAAAACAACTACTACTGATTACTACACAAACAATTGTCATGTAGTAACTGTCAAGCATTTTTGAATGTATATGCTTATCAGTATTGAAAAATAGATTTTCGAAAAAATAATTTACCTATATAGTATTTTTTTATTGTTAATTGTTTTTTTAAAAAAATTTGCTCGTGCCAGGAACAAAGCTGTATAGTTACTTAAAAATATTTACTTAAATTAACAATTTGAAATATTTTTGGTAATTATATTTGAAAGTTCAAGTATAAGTATTTTATTACTTACTTAAAAAGGTTTTTAAGTAAACAAATATTTATATTTGAGTTTTAATATATTAATATTTTTTATTTATTTCAAATAATTGGGAGTAAGTAAATAAATATTAATATTTCAAAGCTGAAATATAAATATTTTGTTAATATTAATACTTCAAAGCTGAAATGTAAATATTTTGAAATAAATGAAATATGTAGTTAAGTAAAATACTTAGCTTCCTTTTTTTAAATATTTTGAAATTTTTGAAATATTGCAAATATTTCAAATATACATTACCATTTTTACAAACAGAAATAAAGATGTTTTTTAGATTTTAAATCCAAAAATATTTTATGTTAGTAATTGTAATACACAATATACGAACACAAGCCATGTTGCCAAACTTCAAAGAATAGTGAAATTTGGCAAATTCAAAAAAATTTAAATTTAATAAGTTTTAACACCTACATATATATGTATGTAAATATATATTGATAGAAAATATTTTTGTCTAACAATAAAAAACAGTATGTTTGTTGTTGGTTTGCTTATCTTTTGCTTCACCAAACAAAAAAAAAAAAACAAAATAAAAAAACCAAAACAAACAAAAAAAAAACATTGTTGTTGCTCCTGCGTGTAAAGCTTATTGTTGTTACAAATGTAAACAAAAATGCACATACACACACATCTAATGCAATTTATACCCATTAAAACAAAAATCTACCCATCCCTCCTCGTCCCTTAAGTTACAAACATTTAACTATACCACCATGTCAAGAAACCTATCCACCAATAAAAAAACATTTTCTACAACCCCGCACACCCAAATATCATAAACAATAACATGTAGTAATATGCGCCCCCCTCGCCTAAAAGAAAAACAAATTCCTGATTTTTGTTTTTTTCAACCATCCTAATTTTGCTGCTCGCCTATTACATTTCTTACATGTCCTACCTTACCACATTTCGTAAACAAAAATAATTTGTCCCTTCAGTTCACGGGAACACTAACGTCATCTAGTGATAAAGTAGAATTTGCTAAAATTAAATTTTTGCCCTCATCGTTCACGCCATAGAAAGCTCAAAAAAAAGTGAGCTTTCTAATGCACCTTCTCTAAGAATATAAGTTCTCTGGTTCTCTGCTTTGCATTGAAAACAACTACTACTGATTACTACACAAACAATTGTCATGTAGTAACTGTCAAGCATTTTTGAATGTATATGCTTATCAGTATTGAAAAATAGATTTTCGAAAAAATAATTTACCTATATAGTATTTTTTTATTGTTAATTGTTTTTTAAAAAAAATTTGCTCGTACCAGGAACAAAGCTGTATAGTTACTTAAAAATATTTACTTAAATTAACAATTTGAAATATTTTTCGTAATTATATTTGAAAGTTCAAGTATAAGTATTTTATTACTTACTTAAAAAGGTTTTTAAGCAAGTAAACAAATATTTATATTTGAGTTGTAATATATTAATATTTTTTTATTTATTTCAAATAATTTGGAGTAAGTAAATAAATATTAATATTTCAAAGCTGAAATATAAATATTTTGAAATAAATGAAATATGTACATAGTTAAGTAAAATACTTAGCTTCTTTTTTTTAAATATTTTGAAATTTTTGAAATATTGCAAATATTTCAAAAATTTCAAATATACATTACCATTTTTACAAACAGAAATAAAGATGTTTTTTATATTATAAATCCAAAAATATTTTATGTTAGTAATTGTAATACACAATATACGAACACAAGCCATGTTGCCAAATTTCAAAGAATAGTGAAATTTGGCAAATTCAAAAAAATTAAAATTTAATAAGTTTTAACACCTACATATACATATATGTACATATGTACATATATATGTACATACATACATATATAATGATAGAAAATATTTTTGTCCAACAATAAAAAACAGTATGTTTGTTGTTGGTTTGCTTATCTTTTGCTTCACCAAACAAAAAAAAAAAACAAAATAAAAAAACCAAAACAACAAAAAAAAACATTGTAAACATTGTTGTTGCTCCTGCGTGTAAAGCTTATTGTTGTTACAAATGTAAACAAAAATGCACATACACACGCATCTAATGCAATTTATACACATTAAAACAAAAATCTACCCATCCCTCCTCGTCCCTTAAGTTACAAACATTTAACTATACCCGCATGTCAAGAAACCTGCCAATAAAAAAAAACATTTTCTACAACCCCGCACACCCAAATATCATAAACAATAACATGTAGTAATATGCGCCCCCCTCGCCTAAAAGAAAAACAAATTCCTGATTTTTGTTTTTTTCAACCATCCTAATTTTGCTGCTCGCCTATTACATTTCTTACATGTCCTACCTTACCACATTTCGTAAACAAAAATAATTTGTCCCTTCAGTTCACGGGAACACTAACGTCATCTAGTGATAAAGTAGAATTTGCTAAAATTAAATTTTTGCCCTCATCGTTCACGCCATAGAAAGCTCAAAAAAAAGTGAGCTTTCTAATGCACCTTCTCTAAGAATATAAGTTCTCTGGTGATACCCAACATATTTTGTCATTAGGAATTCGGGGGGTTAATAACGGATGTAAATAAATGTATTTGCTATATACTTCAGTTTTGTACCAAATGTAGCTAGTTTTTGTCCTGTCTAAATTAATTTAAAATAACTGTAGGGTCATCCAAAAACAGTAAAATTTCTGACTTAAATAAAATTTGAGAAAAAGTTCGTTCTTTGTTCTGATTGTAAAACAGGCCCTAAGTTTTTTTTAAATAAACAAATTTTAAGTTATTTCTACAAATTGATTACTCAAATTAATTCAAATTTTATATATCGAAAATATTTGCGAACCCAAAAATTGTTCCAAGTCCATTAAATCATAAATTTTCTGTGATTTGCTAAGTATTTTTATATATATGTCGGAAATTACTACTTCAAAATTAATTAAAATGCATATTCGTAGTTTTTTTTACTGGCCATTTAGTAAAAATATTTTGTTGAAAGTTGTATTTTTAAACATAAAACAAAAATGTTAAAAATCAAATACCTCTGTATTTAAATTATAATTATGCTCCATGTATTTAAAATATCAATATAACAAAAAACTGTAACTAAAATCAAAACTACGATACAAAAAATAAAAAAATATAGAGTTTTGTGGGTTTTTACTATTTTTAATTATTTATTTTGTTTTTTATAATCTTTAATACGAAAAAAGAGGTACAAATTTAACTTAACTAAGTTAAATTTACATAAAAACATTACAAAATATTTCATTTTTTTTTAAAATAATATTTTCATTTTTTTAATAACTAAAAAATTATGTTTAATGTTAAGCTTTATTATATAAAAAAACTATATATTTATTACATAAAAAATATAAAATGAAAAATAAAAAAGAGAGCGACATTACATAAAAATTAAAAGCGGGAAAAAGAACAAACAAAAATTAGTTAAACTAAATACTTATACAAAGACGATAAAAATGGAAATATAAAATTACTATTTTGTTAAAAACAAAACAGTAAAAATATTAAAGGGATTTATGTAGAACTCGTATATATCGAATATTGTGTTAACTCTATTATTTTTAAGTATGAAGTTTGACTTAAATTCGCAAACTTACCAACTCTACAAATTTTACACGGTATACAAATTATGAATTCCGCCAAAAAAAAAAAAAAAATAAAAAAAGTAAAAAATATAAAGAAATAAAATAAAAAAAAAAACTTAAAAATCATTCACATACGTCAATAATGTGTAATAATAAACTGATGACGTTAAAAAATATATCCAATGATTATGCTTCATTCGTTTCTTGCATTAAATTTCGAGATTGCTTTTTTCTAAATAATAATTATAATTAAAACATAAACAAATAGCTGCTGGCAGTAGTTTTAAATATTAATCATAAATTTAAAACTTGAGGGTGATGATTTTTGTATTTCTTTTTGATTTGGAATTTTTTTTAATTTTCAATAAATTTATGTGGTGCAAAAGAATCGATCAGGTGGTTTTACTTTTAGTTTTCTTATATAATTATTTTAAACTAAATCAAAGTCCTTTACGCCCATATTGACCTATAAAGGAACCATCCTCATTCATGCCTATAGTGTTAAGTTGGTGGTCCACATATATACGAACGAGATAGTATAAATGGAACATACATACATACGTTGCATATTTTGTTTAGGTGATGACACAAGTTGTGGTTTTGTTGGTTTGGTAGGTGATATTGGTTGTTTGGTAATTGAGTTTTGTTACAGGTGATTTGTTCAAATTATAACACACATTAATTAAAAGTAAATAAAAATAAGAAAGAAACAAAAAAAATTAACAAAAATTAAAGTGAAAAATAATACATAGAATACAAATAAAATTGCTTAAGCATTTTTGCATTATGATGAAAATGAGCTGGTTTATTTAATAATAACATTGCAATTATAAAGTGATGATATATGTTTAAAAGCTTTGGTGTTATTTAATATATAGAGAACAATTTATAAAGAAAAACAATTTTAAGCCATGTCAGAATAAAACAATAAAATTTAATAACATCATAATGTGATAATTATGGATTTTCATACTAACGCAATGATGTAGGAAAAATTATATCGAATCAATGTCAAACATACAGTATTAATTGTCTTATATGATGCGAATAAAAAAAGAAACTTTCTAATTTTCCAAAAGGGGGGCGAAGTAGGCGTGGTTAAAAATTGATCAAGTTCTGAATTTTTAACTCAATTTATCTAAAAATCAGCCAAAATTATTATTTTTTTTTTATAAAAAAGTTTAAATATTTGTCTGTTGATTCTGAGAGTTTCAGCTTGTTACTGGGTTTCGTTTTGGAGATTTCTTTTTTGACAAAAACAAATATATATAAACCTAGTGCAAACACTCATTTGGGGCTATAGGTATGATTTTTTATATTTTATGGCATGTACAATATATTAAAAAAAGAAATTAGGAGTTATATATGGAAAACACATTTTATTTGAAAAATATGACTAAGCAATTTGAAATCAGTGGATAATTCACTACTCCCAGGTTTGGCAGGCAATATAAAATTTATATAATAAATACCAGTGTCAGACTAGTGTATTTGGTCCCAACACGATATTTTCAAACATTATGGACGTATTTTTTAATCGGAAAATATTTGTGAGGGTAGCTGAATGCGTTTTTAATGCATCAAATTTAAGGAAACAGGCGAATTTTAGCAGTGAGCTTTACTGCTCGGTACAGAAACGGACATATTGTCTGTGCGAATTTAATATGAATTAAGGGATTACCTATGTCACTTCGTACGTGGTACAATTTCTTGGGTACTCTTTTGATATTCTTTTACAAGGCAATGGTGAATGGTTTTTTGGACTACATAGTTGACAATTTTCTTTTGTCTAATTCGGAATTGTTATTCCATACTACTATGCAGCAAAGAAAATAACTCTCTATCCCAAAACGAATAGCTTTTACTGGAATGTGTTCGTTTACTCGAATTTCTTACTACTTTTACTACAATTGGAAAGTTTTGTATACTTTTTGTATTGAATTTTTCCAGCTGTAGAAAAAGTAGTAACTTGTAGTAAGTAAACGAACACGCTTACAATTTAACTGTTATTTTAATTTTACAATCACAGAGAAATAGCTTGAATTTTTGTAAATAAGAACTTGGAAAAGTTTTGTTATTTGATCTAATAGGGAAAGAAACTGCATACAGAGAGCTTTCTGGATAAAATTTCAATGAATTCCTATTACGCAATAATTCATTAACATTATGCGGATAATTCATTAAAATCATGCAGATAACTCACTCAATGTGTCATTGCAGACCCCTACGTACACTTAAGGGGGCTAGAGACGATTCTTTGGATGGCCAGTTCCCTACTTGGGACATCGTTGATCTATCTACCCTACCGGTCCGATAATTCGGTTATCTTGCGGAAACACAAAACAGGGGAAAAGGGCACTAAAATGCCAAATTTACCGGTTCCTCCATTCATCGCAGCACGCTGCTAATAAAATGAGAAAAGAAAACACACAAAATCCAACAACAGAAAACAAAAAATCGAAAAAACCGACACCCGTACAATAATACAGCCGTGTAGGCACTTGGGCAATTCCTGAAGCGCTTTCGTTCCCTGCCAAAAAGACGCATCAGCAGGATTAACCTACAACTAAAAAACTATGATATTTCTTAGCAATGAAATTGTGCTCTGTCCAAAATTGTGCAAAATCCTCCCCGGCGTACTTCAAATTGTTATTTTACCAGATATTTATGTTGAATTTGACAATACGCCAACATATTTTCCGTAATTTGGACTGGACGCAAAATTGCCATGGTAAAAGTTCACTAATATTTTGTCATTTAGTCAAGGATTGCAATAAACAAAATATATAAGCCCAGAAAAAAAAACAAATTGGAAGTCAAGCTTTTGAAACCTCTTCTTTCCGTTAGTGTTTGTTTACTGCTTTTTTAGAAGTAATTCCGAACAATTAAAAAAAAAACATTACTTCACTAATTTCTTCCAAATATCCGTGGGGATAGAAGTTATTCTGAAGAACATCCAAAAATTCACTTAATTATAGCTCCAGAAGTAATTCTAAGAATTGATCTGGATACAGCTTGTTTTGAAACAGATGATCGCAGGTTCGAATACGGGTGGGACTAATATTTTTTAATTTTTCAATATATAAAAATAATTTGTTTAGATTCAATATTTCTTTAATTTTTCAATTTTGAAAGATAAATAAAACAAAACTGATGAAAAATTGATTTTATGCCCTCTTCACAAGGTGCCCTTTTCACAACTGCTGAAAAAATATTGAATTGCAGTGCGCCTTTTACAATTGTTTAATAAGTACTTTTAGTGAAGAGTGGCATTTTTGTGTCAGTGAACATTGATATCAAAGAATAGCTCAACGGTAGAGAGCTAGACTATCAGTCTTGAGGTCGAAAGTTAGATTGAAATAGAGTTTCTTGTGCACCCTTAAAAAAGTACCCAAAAAAATGTTGAAGTGAGAGGTACACCCATCCTATGGCAACTCAATGTTAAAATCATTAGTGTTTCTGTTAAAAGTAATTAATTGTGGTCCTTTTTCTACTGCTTTTCCATCACTTTTTTTGCTGGGAGGATATTTTTGTCAAGCCTCTTAACTGATTTTGAATTATGCGTTTTGAAATATTAATTAAATATATTTTGGGTTAGTTTAAAATTAAATAACACTACTCAATAATGCTGAAAAATTGAGTTGAACATTACATCTTAACAGGTGATTTAAAAAATTGAGTTAAAGTTGAAACTTTTTATAAGATCGATGCCCTAGAAAGTCGGTTGAGTAGGGTAATTTTTTATTGCTTCTCATTAAATAGCGTGGCAGAACATGTTTTTTTTGGTTGAATTCATGCAAATTAATTTTCAATTAAAACAAAAGTTTACCTTAAAATATGAACAAAATTTGAATTTATATAGAAAACTTATGTAAACTATTTCTTAACACCATACGACGAAGCCTCATCTATATGTTCAGATAAAGTAGGTAAAGTTTGTGATACTTTACGTGCCCCAGCTGAGCTCATTTTCAACAATACATAAATGCAAATAAATGAGAATTTACCAAAAATAAAATTAAAAAGAAATCGATATAATAAAAAAAAAACAACATATAAAATGAGTAGTTAAGTCATGACACAAGCTTACCTGTATCACCATCGCCATACTCGGCCATTGAATCGGTATCACTTTCCAATCCAGGTTTCGCCGAGCTAACAGATTGGCGACCAGCGCTCTTATTGTCCAAACTAAAATAAAACATGGATTATGAGTGGTAGTAATAAATTTTTATATGACTTAATATGCAGATGTAAAACTTACGGTTGCGAATATTCATGAAAACCACCCTCCTCAGGGTAGTCGCGTCTGCCATTTGCTAATTCACGATCATGAACATCATATTTGCCACCGCGATTGCGACGAATTATACAAATAATAATAAAAAGTATGATAATAATAGCTAACGCCAACATCATGCCGATAAACCAGCCGGCATTTGCCAAATTCTCATTGGGAACTTTAATGGGACCATCAACACCATTTGTATCAACTTCTTGAGTATCACTTTCAGTCATGAAATGACCATCAACGGCCACAACTCGGAATTCATAAACAGTTTCGGGATCTAAACCAGCGACTTCTTGGAAGTCACGATTTTTCTCTTCCGGAGCCTTATTCCATTCCGTTTCACCTTTTTGCCTACAGAAAAAGAACACTATTTATTAACAAAAAATCTAAAAAATTAAGGCGTTCTAAGATTGTTGTGAGTATGAACTTGTTTAATGTTTATGTGTTTTTAGACCATACTTTACCTGTATTTTGTGAAAAAGTGTGTTCCAGCATGTCCTTCTGTATTAGGTTTCCATTTAATTCGGAACTTAGCCAAACCATTATCGGATGGTTCTTGTTGATATTCGAAATAAGGCAGAGCTGGTGCTTGTGAATCTTCAGACAATGTACGTTTCTCAATGAAGTGCCTATAATCATTGTAATATAGAATGTCAGAAAGCATTGTTCTTCTTATTCGTTATTCTTCTAAACTTACTCTGTTCCCTCTCCTACTTTGGTGGTGGCAGCAATTGAAATGCGATATTTAGTGTTGGGTTTTAAACCAGCCATTTTCATGCTTGTCACATTAGGATCCGTAATATGAGGATCATATTCCCGCCTTTCTCCTACGTAACTGCCTTTTACTTCTTCATAGTATACTTTGTAACCAGTTAGTTTGCCATTGGGATTTAAAGGTTTCTTCCATACCAACCAAAAGGCTGAGGAACCTAATGGGTATGCCTCTAATGATTCCACGGGGGACGGAACACCTTCGGGCGTATCAAAGTCAATAACAGCACTAGCAGGACCATTAAAACGTCCATTATAGGCCAACACACGAGCAAAATTCTTAGAATCCGGTTTGAATTGTGTAACTAAAGCTTGATTGGAATCTCCCTTGACGTGAATTTCCCGCAAACCTTCTTCACCTTCCTTTTCAGTCCATGTTTGGATTTTGTAACCCTTGAAGTGACCACGTATAGATTCTAAACTTACAGGATTCCAGCCCAATATGGCTGAAGTAGCACCGGTAACTTGAATCATGCTAAAGTTGGTGGGAGCTTCCAAAGGACCTATGAAAATTAGCGAAAAAGACATTACAAATTAATGTATGGTAATTTCTGAATGTTTCCAAAAATAAAAACATTTTTCAAAAGCAAACTATTTTAAAGCCCAAGAATACTTACGATCTTCTCCGGAATAACCAATAACTTCTTCGGCAGCCACATTAGCTTCCCCACGTTCATTAATGGCCACCACTTTGATGACATAACGTACAAATGTCGGTTGATCGGTTATAACTAAACTACTTTGTTTCCAATCATAAATATCTTTATTCTCCCATGAAGCGGCAGGAATATCACGTTTCCATGATACACGATATTGAAAATTTGGGGCATTATGTTCAATTTCCGGCATAGGAGTCCACGTTATAACCAAATTATTGGGTTCAGTACCCTGGCCAGCAACATTATCGGGATTTTTAAATGGAACATCAGGTTGTGTCGTACATGTTTCACTGTGTCCCGATGGGGGCGAAGCACCAATTTTATTAAAGGCTATAACACGGAATGTATAGTTCGCCCAGGGTGACATATCAACAGTAAATGAGAAATCTGTGGAAGGAACCTTTTCAAAGGCCACATCCCACGAAGCAGGAGTAAAGGAGGTGTTAAATTGGATGGTATAATGTAGAATAGGCGAACGATTATCACCTTGAGGTGACCAGTTGACTTCAGCATGACGTTCCATACATTTTACGCCCGACAGTAGGGGCGCATTAGGAACATCTTGTACAATTAAATTAGCCTTAGCAGAAGCTTCATCCAATTCAGTTCTTGCTATGCACGTATATTCTCCAGAGTCCAATTCAATAGTCTTGGCTATGGTTAACGAGTTATCATTGGTCTTAACAAAACGAGCTTCGGCTTCAAAATCGATTTGCTGAGTATCCTTCCACCATTCAATTGTTAAATTTAAAGTATCATCGTGAGCTTCGTTACAGCGAAAAGTGGCCGATTGGCCAGCAGCAACTTCGTAATTTTGTGGTTCCTGGGTGATGCGTGTGTGTTCTTTTACTATCAGCGAACCGTTGGCGGTTTTCTCACCAAATTTATTCTTGGCAAAGCAAGTATATTGGCCGGCATCATTAAAACTAACCTGTTGAATTTGTAGATCCCCCGAGGGTAAAACTGTGTAACGGCCACCAGTCAATTCGAGACCATTACGAATCCATTTAACTTGAGGCTTGGGAGCACCAAATACACGACACCGCATCGTGATATTTTTGCCATCGACAGTAGCTTCTTTGCGAGGAGGCTCCTCAATCTCTGGAGGCAAAGCCAAGACATTCAAGTAGACATCTTTGTAAACATAGCCCAAAGAGTTGGTGGCGTTACAACCGTAATTACCGGTATCGGCCTTCAGCAATTCACGCAAAATAATACGATTCGTTTCCACAATACGTCGGGGATTTGGTGGAGCTTGACTTATAGGTTTGCCATTATGAATCCATTGTATGGTGGGTTCGGGTGAACCAGCAGCTTCGCAACGGAATTCAACAGTCTCATCTTCGGCAGCATTTTGTATTTCCGGTTCTACCGTGAAATATGGGATGGCATTGATTTGTAAATTAATCGAATAAGATTGAGCATTACCCACACCATTGGACACATCACAAGTATAAGTACCATTATCGTCAAAATTAACATGACGTATTACCAATGATTTGCCATAATGCCCCTGCGTTATTCGATCACTCCAGTCTATTGGTCCGCCATTCTTTTTCCATACCGTTTGTGGCAAAGGCGTACCACCAAATATACAAAATAGTTCGGCTCGTTTACCTCTCAGCGCTACTTCATTTTTGCGTGTAACATATTGTCTCTTCGGTGGAAATTTATTTTGGGAAGCACTAATGCCCGTCTGTTTAACGTCCAATAGAACACGATTACCGATCTTATATTCACTACGAAAAACTGAGGTGGCCGAACAAGCATAATAAAAATCATCGGATGCATCTTCACGGGTAACATTTGAAAACCACAATGTACCCTCAGGATCTAAAGTCATACGTGAACTGTTAATCGATTTGATATTGCCATCAATCGACTGTTGTATCAACCAATTTACAGTGGGCTTGGGCCAACCATCTGGGGCTTCACATTGCAGTGAGAAGGGCTCACCTTCATTTGCTTCTACGGTTTTGGCAGCTTCATCTTTGAAGGCATTCAATTCGGCCTTACGTACAAATACTGAATTCGAGGTGGCTATACCAAATTCATTTTCAGCAAAACATTGATATTGACCCAAATCTTCATCCTTGGGTGAGGTAATGACAAGTGTGCCACGTCCGGGTTGTTGCAACATACGATTATCGTACGCTTGCCAATCGAATTTTTTACCGTTTTTTACCCATCGGTATCTGGAAAGAAAAAAAAAAAAAAAGTAAATTGAGGTTAACAAAATGTGCATATGTATGCAATAATTAATTTTAATTTATTTAACTACCACTCGTTTTAATTTTATGTGCATTATTTCCTGTTTAACTTATATAAGAAAATTTAAACATTTTTTTGTGCATAAGGATTGTTATACACAATTTATGTCAAACATATTTGCATAATTAATTTGGAGACTCTTTAGAAAACTAAATACATATTTTACAACAAAAATATAAAAGAAAAGTTTTTTGTCTGTGGTTCTTTGAAAACCACTACAATGTGAACCAACCTGCTCGTAAATCGAATACGGCTAATAAATTATATTGAATTAGATATTCTTTTGAAACAAGATTGAAAAAGTAGCATACTCCATGCACGTATGATTAATATTTGTTTTACGATATAACTCATACGTCCCAGTAAAGTGTGCATAAAGTTTTCACGCCAAACATGAAATAAGTGAATTTAATAAGTTTTTAGTTGAAAAAGTATTGAAACCACAAAACAATAACCCTTACTATAAAAGAGTATTTTAAATTTAAAGTCGACTTTATTTTTAATCAAACGGTTTTGTTCATTTTGTGTATTAAAACCCTACAAAAATATTTGTATTTTCAAACATTTTGATTGGTTGAAAATAAATTAACCAATCAGAATGCTCCAAAAATAAACCAAGTCAAGGCATACTGCCACCCAATATTTTAACTAAAGTCGACTTTAACTAAATTTGAAAAATTTAGATATTAAGGGTGAATGTGTTAAAAACAGAGATCCAAAAAAACTGTTATATTTATTAAAAAGTCACAACCCAAATTTGTTTAATTATAATATTTCAATAATGCACTATATTTTATAAATCATATTGCACAAAGAAATCACAAAGTTTAGCAAACATTATAATTTTTTCAAATTTTATATTTTATTCTATAAATTTCTGTTGTTTTTTGATTTTTATTTTAAAACTTTTTACTAAAGTTACAGAATGATTTTTTTAAAAAAATTAAGCACTAACTTTTTTATTTGATAATAAAATAAAAATTGACCTAAATGCCTAAATTGAATGCCGGAAGTTGCTGGAATATACATATTTACTCACTTTAAATCACTGTTCAATCTTTTATTAACACTAGTTGATATTATAAGGATATTATAATTGTTGAAGTCTTTTGATTTATATTTTTAATTGTTAATTTTTGATAAAGAAAAAAAATCACAAAATAACTTTTATTATTTTTGTTTGGATTGTTTTTGTTTGAATTAAAAATAAAAATCAAACAGAGCAAATAAACAGAAAATTAAAAATATTCAAACAAGAAATAATTGTAAAACAATCAGTTTTATAATCAGGGATATAACTTTTTTGAGTGCAAAATACAACTCCACTACCATATGTTGTTCTAATACGAGTAATAAAAAACTGTTTTTATATTGATTTGGTGAAAAAACTTTCAGCGCCGAAAACGATTTTTAAAGTAATAATAATACAATCATCTTAATTTTTGCATTAAAAATACAAAAATTGTTTTTTCGGACTTTCTATATTTTCATATATTTAGTTAGAATATTCTTCTACTTCAAGTCCAAATTCAAATATGATATTGTCATATTAGATTTTTATTTGTTCCCTACGGGAAATTTTAACAAACTGTCACCGAACTGGCCCCTTTATATGAAATAGACTGGTCACTTTTACATGGCGTTGTCATAGGAGGTGGAAATTGACCCCTTGTGACATGTCACAAGACAAATCCTAGGACAGGTTACTGAACTCTCAATTTCAGGCACCTGTCCTGGGATTTGTCTTGTGACATGTCACAAGGGGTCAATTTCCACCTCCTATGACAACGCCATGTAAAAGTGACCAGTCTATTTCATATAAAGGGGTCAGTTCGGTGACAGTTTGTTATAATTTCCCGTAGGGTTGCTTCAAAAAGGGTTGCTCATTTTCATGATAGACGAACATACATATAAATAGTACCCAAAGGGTACTTTTATGTAATTGTTGCTTTCAAAAAGGAGTTCAGACAGTTCATATACGAAAGTACAAAATTCTCGTCCCGTTGATTTTTTGTACCTTATGTAATGTCTCGGTTTGAGTAAGAAAGTTATCATTTTCTTATTGCGGACAACTGAAGAGTAGAGTGATGTCTACGAAACAATTGTATTGTCTATCATGAAAACGATCAACCCTTTTTGAAACAACAAATAAAAATCTAATATGACAATATCATATTAGAATTTGGACTTGAGGTAGAAGAATATTCTTACTAAATATATGGTATTAATAATAATAATAATAATAATAAAAAAATTAAACAATTTTATATCAGACTTTTATATAGTTTTGTGAAAAAAGGTTTGGTATTGAAGATTATATATATAATGAACTATATCATAGTAATGAATCGGTAAATCATTACGTGCATCTTAGAAGTTATTCCAATGGTAAGAAGATATCAGATCTAAGTATTTGCATGTAGTAACGACCAGTCATTACCAAGATTTATCCCGGTAAGCTAGGAGGACGCCTACGACTAAGGGTTTTCCAACTTTTCTCTACGCCAATTTTACAGAGTCATTTCCGTATAATTCTAATTCTCTAACTTCTTGCTAATGCACGACCCCCAAATTATTTTTGAGAAAAACGTAAAATTCAGTTCACAGTTAGAATTGTTGGTTTGACATCACTGAACTATTCTATTTTCTTCTCTTTTTTGTCTTATTAAGTAATTGTAATTGTGCAAAGCTTATGACTTGTGACTAGGGTTTGGGGTTCGGGAATTCCCGGGCGAGAATTCCCGGGAAATCCCGGGAAAAGTGTGCCGGGAATTCCCGGGAAAATAATATATTTTTCCCGGGAAAACGGGAAATTTTAAAAATATTAAATTTTTTAAATTGTTTTTGTTTCGAATAGGATTTTTTATTTTAGTCATAAAAACATTTTAAATACCAAAAAAAAAATTTCATTGTTAAAATCTTTTAAAAAGGAATACATTTATTTGACACAGAAATAAAATCTTTGCCAAGTAATTAGGAGCATTTCAACTAATAAAGATTTTTCGCATAACTTATTCAAAATTTAAGTAGTAAAGCCTAAAAACTTGGTAAAATGTTTAAAAGAAATATGAAAAAAGCTTTGTTTTTTACAAATAATAATAGGTAAAGTCGACTTTAGTTAAAATATTGGGTGGCAGTATACCTTGAATTGGTTTATTTTTGGAGCATTCTGATTGGTTAATTTATTTTCAACCAATCAAAATATTTGAAAATATAAATATTTTTGTAAGGTTTTCATACACAAAATGAACAAAACCGTTTGATTAAAAAAAAAGTCGACTTTAAATTTAAAATACTCGTTTATATTAAGGGTCAATAATTTTATAAGTAACGTTTTCATTAATAAATGTGAAAAGAAAAGACTAATGGTTAACGGTGGTATCTAAATTTGGTTATCTGACATATAAATTTGGTTCACAAAAAAAAAAAAGTTTATGGTCATGCAACTTTTCTTGAAGAAAACAACAACAAGCTAAAATTAGCAAAGTACCCGAAGAAAAAAGTGTAAGCTGAATAGGTATTAAAGGTTTTATGGTAGGGCAAACATTTCCTAAAATGGTATCCAAATTAGCCGCAGTCAATCCGCACCATAACTAGATCTTCGTTTATTCGAGAAAGTTTTTATAATAAAAACCTGGCATTGCAAAAAAAGAAACCGATGTAAAGAACATTATATTAAATTACTACAATCATGTAAAAGATATCATGATAAAACAAATATTGAGCAATATTTCTAACAATAGGAGATTTACTATAATCTTAGATGAATGGACAAGAATATCACAAAAGAGATATTTGAACATAAGTATAAACTTAAATAATTCATTTTATAACCTGGGGTTGGTTTATACATATATCAGGAAGATGTAATGCTGATGAAATAAGAAGAATTGTAGAAATAAGACTAGAAGAGTTTTAATTGTGTTTGGAAAATAACATTGTGACCACCATATCTAAGTGTGATGAAACGGTTTGTTTCCGACAGTCCAGTAGTAAGTGCTTTCTGCTGGAATCATGCAATTCATTTGGCAGTGCTGCGATTAATTTATGTGAAATCAAATGTTCAACATTCTGGTATTTTTTACTTTGAATTCTCACTACACAGACTGAATTTGTACTGAAATAGTGTTTTTTTTTTAACAAAAATTATTTATATAGGTGGTTTTCATTAACAATTTTGTTCAAAAACATTTCCCGGGATTCCCGGGAATAAAATTTTTTCATTCCCGTTTCCCGGGAAATAAAAAAGTCCGGGAAATCCCAAACCCTACTTGTGACCACTAGATGCAGATGGAAAATACTTATAAAAAAAACAATAACATTTTACCAAAGCTCAATTTTAATAACACAGTTCAACAAAATAAGAAAGTTTGGATGCATCGCGGTTGCGCACAATAATTTATAATAGACTTTGGGAAGCGAATCAGGAATATATGTAACTTTAGAATTTCGAGATTAGCAATAGTTTAAGTATTTGAAAAGAAGTTTTTATAGGAAAATTATATTTCTTGATAAACTTTGTGCAACAAAATACAAAATTAAAAGTAATAACGCTTATTTTTGCGACTTTCAAATACAATGAACTATGCTATAATAAAAAAATACGCAATCAACATCGTAGATTCTATCAGAATTGATGGGTTCTAGATCCGGTGCATTTTTAGGGTTTAACTGCCCAGTAGAGAAAATCATTACCAGATATACTTCATACTTGGTAATGGTAACTAGTTACCTTTGTATGGCGATGTCGCGAAAAATAATGAGTTATGCTTACACACCAGCATACGAAAAATCTAAAAATATGTCATTACCTATATGCTTACCAGTACTGATAAAAAGAATGAGTCTAAAAATAGATTTTCAAAAAAAATAAGTTTTATAAAAATATTTTATTGTAAAATTTTTTTTAATAAAATTTTCTAGTGCGGGAATCGAACCTGGGACTCCAGGTTGCCAGTCAATAGCTCTACCATCTGAGATATATCGACATGTAATGTTTGATAGATAAAAACATAATTGACCTGCTGCACACAAGTCAGCTTACTCGCCAACATACAATAAATAAAAAAATATGCGGTTACATATATCCTTACCAGCGTTGAAAAAATATTGAGTCTAGAAATATATTTAAAAAAATCTAGAAAATTACTTTCTATTTGAAATAATGATCAAAATAAATCATTATCAGTAACCCATTATTATATGTTTTAAAATAATGCAGAACGTAAGTGGGTGTCATTACTGGTAGTCAAAAAAATAATTATATGTCATTACCGTTTCTACACTGGGTGTGCAACCGTTTACTATTTAGGGTAGAAGGGGGATCCTTTGCCAGTAGGGCACATAAACTAATCCAATTTTCTCCGATGTTAGGGGAGATAAAAATTGGAAAGAATATGTTTTGTGCACTTTCTCAATTACCTTTCCTTGACATCCACTTTGGCGATTTTACATCGCATGTGAAAGCAGACAGAAATAATTGAAAGCAACTACATTTTGCAATAACTTCCCCAAATCGTGTGATAAAAAATAATTTTTCATTATGTTAGACCTACGCGACACTAAGCTTTGGAAAAATAATAATTTGAATTTAATAAATGCTTAAAAAATGTGAAAAATATTAATTTTACGTTAGTGGATGGCTCTGGGGTACAATCACTAGATGGCCGCTGGAGCTACCGTATTTATTTTTCAATTTATATTAATATTTTAGAATTTTTTAATTTTTAAAAGTAATTTGTTATAGTTTTAAATTATTTGTTTTAATATGGAGATTTATTGATTAAAAATAATCACATATATATCCCAGTGTAGAAACGGGGATATATATATGAAACATATCATTATTTTTTGGACTATCAGTAATGACACCCACTTACCTTCTGCATTATTTTAAAACATATAATAATGAGTTACTAATAAAGACTTATTTTTATCATTATTTCAAATAGAAAATAATTTTCTAGATTTTTTATAAAAAATTTTTGAAATCTATTTTTAGACTCAATATTTTTTAAACACTGGTAAGGATATATGTAACCACATATTTTTTGATTTTTTGTATGTTGGCGAGTAAGCTTACTTGTGTGCAGCAGGTCAATTATGTTTTTATCTATTAAATATTACATGTCGATATAGCTTAGCTCTACCATCTGTTGACTGGCAATCTGTAGACCCAGGTTCGATTCCCGCACCAACAAATTTTATTAAAAAAAAAATACAATAAAAAATATTTTTTTTTTATATAATTTATTTTTTTGAAAATCTATTTTTAGACACATTATTTTTGTCAGTACTGGTAAGCACATAGGTAACAATATATTTTTTGATTTTTCGTATGCTGGTGTGGAACGACAACTCATTATTTTTCGCGACATCGTCATATAAAGGTAATAAGAAATGTAATAACAAAAGTAACTAGTTACCATTACCAAGTATGTAGTTACATAACCACATATCTGGTAATGATTTTATACACTGGGATTTTAAATAACTTATTCCAAATTATTTGTTTCAATCATAAATATATTGACTTTACTGTATTAAAAATTTCTTGTTGAAATTGTATCTAGCTCTTTTGGTGAATGTCCCCCAAATTTGGAGCAGTTACGCCGATTTGAGTTACTTTGAAAATCATAAAAAAAAAATAACAGAAAATATGCAAATAACAATATAATATAGAACAGAAATCATAAAAATTAAAGCCAAGATTTGTAGATTTTTAATTTGAAAGTAATTTTTGGAAAATAAGTAGTGGTTAAGAAATGACAGTGCTTTGAAAAAAGTGGCGAAGGATCCCCCCTCTACCCTATTTATATTTTTTTCAAAAGAATTCTCTACGCCAAAACTACTTTTTCCTCCTGCTTTTAGAAGTAGTAAAACTAAGAGGTTCAAAAAGGTTAATTGTTTAAATTGTTGTTTTTTAGTGTAGCAATGAATAGATTTGTTCATGTAGACAAGATAATATTGCTCCACAATACCAAGCAGTTCATTACACTATGATAAATAGCAATAAGTTTAGGGGGGAAATGTAAAATTCCCCAGCAAACACATCTATTACCCGGTAATGAGTTTTGTAAGAAGAAATGTAGGTAGGCAACATCTTACTTTTCTATTACAAAACCTGTCATTTTAACAAGGGCATGTCTATCAATGTAACTCCTTACTTGGTAACATGTTATTCTTATCTTACATGTAAGGAGTTTTCTAAAACATTTTACTTATATTTTAATTTTTCAAACCGAATATAAATTGGAAATTCATAAATTTTTAAAATTCATAAATTTTTAAAATTTTATAGAAAAACGAATTACCCAGCAAAACCTTGGTAATATGTTGGTATTACAGAACACATTACCTGGTAATACCATACCCCTTACCATTGCATTATTTCATAACTAAAATGTAATGTCTTACGTATAATGTGCTGCATAACTACTGGGTAGTAATAGCAACTTATTACCAATGATATATTTAAGCACCTCAAAGAAAAGAGTTACTTGTAATACACAACATGAGTTCTAAATAATAGCAGCGACTTATTACAGATGGGATATTTTAAAACCGTAAAATAAGGAGTTACTTTTAATGTGATACGTGATCACTTAATAGAAATAGCCACTTATTACCGATGGTGTATTCAAATACCTCAAAATAAGGAGTTATTTGTAATGCGATACATGAGTGTTATTTTCTATTTAAAATATTCGATACAAATAATTTATATGTTTTATACATATTGACTGAAATATTTTTTATGTTTTTTGTTAACTTTATATTAATCTGAGTAAATATTAATTAAATATGAATATGCTTCGTTTTAGCATTTATAAAAAACCAACACGCTAACATCTTATTTAAATTTTTTTTGTAAGAAGTAAGTATATATTTGTATACAGTAAGTAAGCGCATAATTTTAATGTGTAATTTCAGACCTGTTTGTAAAACTTTTTTTTGGCCTTACTTTAAGCTGTTATGTAAGTAGTATTGTGCTCAGTATCGGTTATATAAGTGGTTACGTAACTCCTAACATGTAACATTAAAGTAACATGTTCTTATGTTGTTACCTAGCCCTCTTTTGGAAAGTACATACCTCCAATGACATGCCCTTGTTAAAATAATAGCTGTTGGAATAGCAAAGTAAGAGGTTACATACCTTAATTTCTTCTTACAAACCTTATTACCAGGTAATAGAAAGTTTTGCTGGGTATTTATATTAATAAAACTTTCTAACGTCTAAATTTGGTGTCAGAAGAAGTGCAACGGTAAGGTTCCGAAATAATGCAAGGGTAAGGGTTTGATGTATTACCAGGTAATATACATAGTAATACCAACATATTACTACGGTTTGGTTGGGTTATTTGAAACGCGAATTAAAAAAAAATCTTCATGTTTTATCATAATTATTTTAAATCCATTTTTTAAAACTTTTGTTTAATCAAATGCTAATTGAAAACTGTTCGATAGTAGCTATTTTATGCAAAATAAAAAAAAAAAACTTCCATGCAGTGAGCCACAATGTAATTTAATGCTTTCAATTAAAGGTGTATGAATAACAGTGTTGCCACCAGTAAAGCAAAAAAATACACAGCCGTAGGTCAAAAATTATCCAAAACCGTATGAAATTACACAAAAAGTTTACATTTTTTTATGAGTTTAAAATAATCGTTATTTTTATAATTAATTTTAAAATATAATTATACGTGCACATATGTGACCCTTTGCATATCCAGCCCTTTGGACTCTCATGCGCACAGTGGGCCAGAATAAAAATAATTTGGTAATAATGCACTTCTTACCAGTTGGGTGCGTTGCAGTAAAATTTCACACTGTCATAGAAGCTGTATGAAGAAAAATGTATGAAGAAAAAAATATTTTTTGCCTAAAATATTAAAAAAAAGTAATAAACAAAAGGTTATTGATTTTTATGGTAGCGGTAACAAACATTTATTTTTACCGGCAAAACTGTTGAGTATATAGAAAAATGTTATATGAACAGGAATTGTAATTTTAATTTTTAATTTTTTTAAAATTGTTTGATCAAAATCGGACTAGTGGTTCTCGAGTTATGTCAAAAAAAAGAAATATCTCGATTCCTAGGGGTGACCCAGCGAAACGCCGTATATATAACGACACGTATAACTTGTTTTTGATCGATATAACATTTCCCGTTGGTTTCATCCCATCCCGGTTTTGACTGTCGCATAGTGTAATTAACCAAAAACTGAAAAGTTGTGGGAGATGTTACACAAAAAAACTCATTTTATCAACTGTGGGACTTGAAACATGGAATTAAGTAAATTTTTTAGTAAACAGCGAAATTACACAAAAACTACACAAAAATGTCATTATTCAAAAATTATCCAAGGAATGTGTAAACAGTCCCGTTTTTGAATAATTATTCAAAAAGTGGCAACACTGATGAATAAACAAACATTTTCATATACTAGTATATATTTTTGTACTCTTTTTAATACTTGAACTCCATTTTCCCGGTCAGTGGGTAGTGCGACTTTTTGAAAATATTCGATAATCTTATACAATAGAACACAATGAAAGGAACAAAAAAGAGCGTTTGTTATTGTTTTTTGTTTTGCCGCCACAAAGCCATGTCGACCCCAATTTAGCCTTGAGCATTACAAATAATTTATGTACCTATATGAAATATAGAGAGAGAATTGTACATTCAGACATTCGTAAACGAATCAAACATCGAAAAAACCCTATTGTGCTTTGACTATTGCGTTTAATTCAAAGCTTTCAAACAAACATGGGTTTGAGTATGTAGGTCAAGAGGAGGGGGGATACAATGCCATATAGTTAGCAAGTAAATTCAACCGTGTATAATAAAATAATATACGAACTACTTACATAGGTATAAGCATTAGAGTGAGCCGAACTTGATAATTTTCGATTGACACTGCCAGAATCGGGATAAAATCTCTAATTTGTTGCAGTATACAATATTCAGCGTATTGCACCAAAGACTATCAATTTCTTTGTGTTTTTCAACTTAATCATTTTTTGTTGGTGTTGTTCTTTATCGCCTTTCGATATTTTATTTAAATAGTTTTTTCGAATTATATGGCGTTTTTGAAAATATTTACTTATTGTATAATAATTGTGATTTGGGGATGCTGTAATCAGCTTTTATTACATTACATTTGAATTAAAATTTATTTTATGCAGATTCTGAAAGTTTCAACAAATTTTAGAATTAAAAACACAATCATAATTTTCAGTTGCTATATTTTGAAAAATTTTCTACCGATTTAAAAACTTCTGGCATATTTGTGTTCAGTGTATGAGAATTAACCAAAAACGATACATATACCACACGATATTAATTACTCGTTAGAAATTCGGGAGATCTTTCAAAACTCGAAAATTTGTATCCTTAAACCAAAGACATTAACCGATTTTATGTATTTTAATCCGATTTGGAATATTTTCCCACAATTTTTCTGCGGTGGTATAATTTCACAAACGAAAATTTTCAAGTACGGCCCACTCTAATGAATATGTATGGACAAAATTTGTATTTAGAATTGTAAAAATAAACTATGCATTTTTTGGAGTCTAAGTGAAGACTAGTCATTGATGTTTGAACAAATAACAAGCGAGCGCTATTTCTAAATATATATCTACATTAGGGTGCAAAAAAAAAAAAAAATTGAGTTATTGAACGGGCTACCCCCTGTAAATATTTATTTGGGTGTAAAAATACGTTTCCCAACAAATTAGGATAATTGGATATCGGGAAGGCGTGCCGCATCGGCTCTGAAATTTGGAACAGTGATTACAAGTAGAAAATATTACTTTTTGTGCATTTTATCAAAAATATTGATATTTTAAAACTAATTCGAATTAAAAACATTAAGGAATAGTGATTGGGAGTGAATTCTCTTAAATAAAAACTTAAATCGGTCGAGTTATTACAATTTCCCCCGGCAATTGATGTGTCGCAGCCTACTTTACACTCAACCAAAAAAGTTTGTAATGCCTACTGAAAATTTTGTTGTTATTGCGGCCCGGGTAAAAATCTTAATATGGTGTCATACATAAGTAAATCTTTTTTGATAAATCCCCATATACAACGACATACAACTTGATCCGAAAAATGGGTCATCTACATGTGTCTAATTATATCAAATTAAATATAATTTGATACAGTTTGATCCGAGATTTGTCCATATCCAGGACATCAAATTATATCTAATTTGATATAAAAATATCTGATTTTATAAAATCTTGTCTGATAGTAGGCATACTTTTTATGCATACCAGCTATTAAATTGACATTGAAATGTCTATGGTTTTAACACCCAAAAAAGACCCAAATTTTAAAACATAAAATAAAAATTTATTTGAATACTTTTGTCTTCTAAATCGTACGCATCATTTTTTAATATGATTTTACATGCAAAAACATCACGTGAAAATTATTTGGCTAGGGAGTAATTAACTCTGAATTTGCAGATAACTAATTTTGATGTTATATTAAATTAAATTATATTTTTAGTACGACGACACATACAGTGTTATAAAACTTAGTATCAAATCATATATAATCATATCGATCACTACATATAATTTGATTAGTTTTATAAGGCTTATGTAGTTATATATGGAGTCAGATTTGGGGATATGTAATAATATCAATTACCTTACAAAAAATTCGTTGAAAAAATAATATCAGATATAGTTGTATATAATGAAATGTGTCTTAATGTGACTCCATTCATTGTCAGATGTAGCCCAATCACATGATATATGACAATATATAACTATTTTTACTCGGGGGGAAATTTAACTGTTTTGAGGCCAGCGGTATTTTTTGCTAATTTTAGCAAAACATGTCTGCTGATCTGTAGTACAATAAAATTAGTAGAAAAAATTAGTAGCCGCTACTAAATTTTAGTAAAATTTATGTAAAATGCATTTCAAAATCGATTTGCTAAAATCAGTTAAAAAACTTACTAAATATCATAATTTTAGTACAATGAAATTAGTATAAATATCATAATTTTAGTACAATGAAATTAGTATATATAATTAGTTGCAGCTACTAAATTTCAGTAAACTGTAATTTAAAATCAATCTGCTAAAATTAGCAAAAAATTGTACTAAAAAATAAAAAAACTGTAAAATCTAAAAAAAAAAAAAAAATTCTTTCGATTGTAACAAGCGTATAATTACTTCATCGTACTTGAAATTTGGAGTCAAAATTGCAAACGGTTCTCCAGTTATTGGCGTTTTATGCATTGGAGATGCAATAAAATTTTCTGGGTGTTATTTCTAAACTAAGAATATATCAATAGTAACAAATATAAACTATACAAGAATTGTAAAAAATCAAAAAAAAAAAAAAATATTTTTAAATTAGTATATTTTTCTGCTAAATTTAGCACTCGGTTTTGAAAAATTAGTAAAATGTATTGCTGAATTCAACAGCGAAAATTAGTATAAAAATCCGTAATTTGTAATAAGAGAATAGCAAAAATGATTACTAAAAATAAAAATTGTACTAATAACACAGTACAACAGCCAATCTGGGGGGTGAGAAATTCCAAGTCAGGGTGATGGTACTAGGTCAGTATAGTAAAACCCTCAAAGGGTTTGGCGTTCGTATGTGTCATTTTTTTTTATGACCTTTTAAATTTTTTCCTTAAAAATTTAGAATTACAATTTCTTTAAGCCGTTCATATAACATTTTTCTTTATAATCAACAGTTTTGCCGGTAAAAATAAATTTGTGGAAAAAAAAAAATATTTTTTTGCCTAAAAATTAAAAAATTTTTTTTTTAATTCATAAAAAATTTTAATTTTTAGGCAAAAAAATATTTTTTTTTCTCCACAAATTTATTTTTACCGGCAAAACTGTTGATTATAAAGAAAAATGTTATATGAACGGATTAAAGAAATTGTAATTCTAAATTTTTCTAAATTTGTTTCATCAAAATCGGACAAGTGGTTCTCGAGTTACAACTAAGCGAAAAAACATCAAGATAAGGAAAAAATTTAAAAGGTCATAAAAAAAAATGACACATACGAACGCCAAACCCTTTGAGGGTTTTACTATACTGACCTAGTACCATCACCCTGACTTGGAATTTCTCACCCCCCAGACAATAATCCCAAAAATGTTCCATAGTGTAATCAGTACAAAAATAGTATAGTGCGATTGGAAACTGTTTACAAATTTATTTACAAACTTTTTTATCTGAGTGTACTTAATCAAAAAATTCGGGTCGTAATTTTAAAATTTATTTAAATAATCTACCACAGAAACATTTTTTTATTCTACACTCATAAAAAAAGCCCGTAGAAACAGTTCAAAATTCTGCTAAAATAACAGGAAATAGTACCTGTATTTGCGCTAGCAGAATTTTCAATGAAGTTGAGAATTATGGTCTGCTATATCTAGGTAAGCTAAATTTTACACACTGCTAAATACACAGACAATTCTAGTTAACTTAGCTCAGAAATTTTAGCTAAATTCAACAGAAAAATTACCTGATTTAACTGAACATTTCTGCTAAAATGTCACTCTACGGATCCGTCCCAAGACAGGCCCATATTTAATTTTGGCAGTATAGGCGGCTTATAAAGATTGATAAGTTCATAGTATCGAATTTCTGTCCATTTTATATAAGCCATTTTGTGATTATACAATAAAAAATTATGAAAATATAACGCCATCTCTATGTGATATTGATAGCAGAGACAGAAAAATATAAACTTTGGGAAATAATTGGGGTTTAAATTAGCTGAAAAATTTTTAAAATTAAGAAACATAAATTACTAAAAATTAGGATGCAAAGTTAGTTCAAATACGGATGAAAGTAATTGTTATGCTAAATGGGATTTACAAAAATATTAGTTCAATCCTAAATTTTAAGACAAAATAACAGAAAAAATTAGTTCATTTGCGCCAGAAAGCGTTTAACAGACTTTTGTACTAACTTTTTTATAAGTGTATAAGTTCCAAGAATGTCAGATAAGAAGTATTTTTTTTTATATTGCGTTTTGCGAACTCGTTTTAAATCGGTGCCAAAAAGGTCAGAATTTTGAAACACTGTTTTCAAATCTACAATTTAAATTTTCAAAATTGTTTTAAAGAAATTTAAAAAATCAACGATTGGACTTTAAAGTTTTATTAAGAACATATTGGAGATTAAAAACTACATAAATTGTAGGACTTCCTTTTTTCATTTGGATAGGGCACAGATTTTATTTCATCGGATTTCGAGAAAACATCGATTTTTTGGTATTTATTTAGCTTTTAGGCAAGTTTTTATTTTTTCATCTTTTAATTCCACATGATTTTGGCCAGAATATAACAACACAAGATTAGATAGTTCAATTCTGAAAATTATGGCAAAATAGATATCCACTAAATTGCCCCTGTGTAAGGTCAAAGGTCAAACTTTAGGAGATTTAAATTTTTTTTAAACATATTAATATAACATATACTCCTAAGAGATACTGATGAAACTTTCTGGTATTAGTTTTCTAGGTCTAGAAATAATATTCTTAATTTCATTTCAGAAAATTAACCCTTAAGTGCTGCAATCCCGTAAAATACCGTTGCAATAGTCCAAGGAACACATATTTTAAATTCGGCAATTTGAAATATCTCCGACGGAGGAGAAACCTACATGCCGAATTTCAAGTTTCCAGTCAATGGATTAAGGGTCACTTTTTTCTTGTGAATCCCTATTTCCTGGCGGAAATTCCAAAAAGTATCTTATCAGTGTATTAGACCATGCTCCAGGGAACACATTTTTATTTGGAAAACTTATCAGTGAATTAGTTAAGACATTTTTCAAATTTAGGTTTTAACCAGAGTTTTAGGAAGGCCGTCAAAAGGGAGACTTTTTCCTTTTTTTGTACTTCCCGTGGGAATTTGAAAAAATTTCGTGTTAGCAGACGGTACTTCCAAGGAGGAGCCCATATACTCAACATCGGGCTATTTCTTGCGTTTGCTGACTCAATATTGGGCTGGGCAATGTTGAGTTAGTGAGGTCATTTACATTGACTTACAAAAGCCCAAGGACAAAGCATATTGTCCTTTTAGTATACTGATCGATTCAGATTCAATTTTTGGTTCTATTTAGCGATGTCCGTCCGTCTGTATGTCTGCCCATGTATTCTTGTGCGCACACAGTTATTAAAATATTTTAGTTAAATATGGTACATTGACTTACAAAAGCCCAAGGACAAAGCATATTGAGTTTCGTTATAATCGGTCCATGTTTAGACCTGGTGGCCATGTTTGCACGATACAGGTCGCAAGTATGAATACATTGAAATTTGGTACGCTAACTCAAATGGACCCACCGATAAATACCCGATTTTGTATTAAATACACCTAACACTGCAAATTCAATATTTCTTACTGATTTTATAGACACCATTTCAACCCATTCAAATTTCGGAGCCAAACATTAGTTGCCTTTCAACCAGAATGGTGTAGGGAATTTATTCGTGTTATATGTATTGCAGATTGCATTATTATTTATTGGAATAAAAAATAATAATTTTTCCCACAAATCATTTTTTCGCATAATTTTTTTTTTTTCATTTAAAATATGTTTTAATGTAAGTAAAAAAGTTTTTTTCACCAAAAAATAAAATTAATTTTTACGGCGAAAGAAGAACTTGCCAGTAAAAAATCTTTAAACTGTTTCGGCCGACAAAACTTGTTTGAGAATAATTGATCCTCTTCGGAAGCAAAAATCAAGTAATTCTGAAAGCAATCAATTTTGTAATACAATATTATTTGTTAACTGAAGAGCTGAAAAAAGTCGTCCCCTGACGATTTCCAGAGGCAAGAATGAAATCCGGATAGAGATATGCCTTCAGCAGATTATTTTCACAATTTGTTGAATAAGTTTTGGGATTTTAGCAGATTTAATTCCTTTAACACCAGCTTTTTTTGTTAAAAAATCACCGCATAAGGAAAGAAAGAAAAAAAACCAAATTATACCCGAAAAGTACTAAAATGGCAGCACTGTTTATTACAGTTTTATGTTATAACAAAACAACACACTAATTAATTTCAACACTTTCATTTTAAAGAGCAAAGCAAATAGAAACCACATTTACCTGAAACCAAAGTCTTTGTTGTTTTAATTTAACACAAGTTTTACCAAATCCTCAATTCAATGTGTCAGAAAAACACCTAAAATTTTCAACATGTAAATAAAAATATTCAATTAATTATATTCCAGGTCCATTCGTTTACTTTTCTCAGTCAAGTTCAGTAAGAATTACTCAGTATAATCTAACAGAGAGGGAGACACAATTTACTCTCAAAATAAAATGTTTCCAAAAATTTGCGAGTTTGTAGACACAGCTAATTGCAATACCAAATATTTAAACAAATTTTAGCTGGTCGGTATGGTGCTTCTAGATAACGTCAGACAAACGAAATAATAATAAAATATATGAAATGCAAAATACATGTAGGTAGTCACTTATTCGTCTCACGACGAACGTCTTTAAGAAACCTCACGTTAGTTGAGACATATGGTTAGTCAGTTTTTATTGTATAAGCAAAGAATTTGATTGCGGCAACCAAATATAACCGCTGCTGCTTTCGATTCAGCTGGCAAAAACTGAATTGCCACAATTAAACTGTTTTCTCTAAACTCATAGAATTAATCTGTAAAAATAGCAGAAAAACAACTAACAATTAGTTAAAAATGATGCTGCCAAAAAAACTGTTAAATTAACTGATTTTTTTTTTTGCTAAATATGTACCAGTAAAATAAGAACAGAAACAATAAAACTGTTAAATTTACAGAATTTTAGTTATATTTAAGTTAACTTTTAGTTAATTGAAAATGACTGTAAAATCTGCAAAAAATTTTGCTAAATATTAGTAGACTAAATATAGCAAAAACAAACTGCTATATCTAAAAAATTTTTGTTATTTTTAAGCTAAATTTAGCTGAATGCAAATAGCAGTATATCCTGTTAAATTAACAGAAATATTTGCTAAAAAAAAATTGTAAACTGCTGTTTTCAAAAGGCTCAATTTTTATTTACATTAAAAAAAAAAAATAGAAAGAAAAACTTCGAAAATTAAAAATTTTTTATTGTTTTTTAGTCTACTAAATATTTACCAAAATTGTTTGCTGATTTTAGCAGGTTAATTTGTTATATTCTATTAACAAAAATGTAACTCAAATATAACTAAAACTCTGTATATTTAACAGTTTCATTTTTGCTGTTCCTATCTTACTAATATATAGCAAAAATAATCTGCTAATTTAGCAGTTTTTTTCTGCAGCATCATTTTTAACTAATATTTAGTAGTTTTAACTAAATTTTTTACAGACTTTTTTCTATTAGTGTAGGAGGTATGAAAAATAACAGGGTTCAGTAAATTCAGTATTTGGCAAATCTAGTGTTAATATTTACTGATAAATTTACCTCTTTTCAAAAAACATTTGTACTATAGGTATACCATGATTCATTCATTATCTATGCATACGTCATTTAATCCATGAACCATAAAGCTTGATTTATTTTACATTTTCATTGCAGCACACAAGCAGCTCAAATCAACATTAAAATAATGTTAATCCAAAATATAAACCTATGAATTTGAAATGCAAAAAAAGTGTTGCCATAAAAAAAGAAAAACCACATCCCCCATTACGAAAAAAAAAACAATAGATCGACAGACATGGGCTGTAGAAAATATAGACCATAATGTCGCGTGTCAATTTGTGTTTATGGAAATTTGTTCGTCTACATTAAAAATAAAATAAAAGAGTGGCCATTATAATGGTCATTGTTAACTTAAAAGTATTTAAATCATGATAAGGATAGAATATCGAATGTTGTATATTACATTACTATAAAATTTATATGTAGGGGACCATGATCTATTGTGGGAAGTGGGGTAATTTAAGAAATTGCAATTTTTCGACATGTTTTTTTGCATATTTCGCTAACCGTTGCTATTGATTTTTAAGAACAAAATTAAATAAAGAAATAAATAAACTAAAAAACATAAAAGAACCCTTTAATGCATTGGCGTTTGTTAACAAAAAATGTAAGAGAAGTGCGACACCCTTGATCCTTTAAAAATACTTGTTCCCACAGTACTTAACACAGAAAAAAGTGTTCTTCTATCGATTGGTCCAAATGTTGCACTCGTCACATGAGACTTATTTTTTTTTTTTAGTTTTCTTTAACTTTTCGACACCATCACCTGTATTTTCTTATATCTGTTACTTTGTGATCTTAGCAAAGGTTTCTGAAGTTCCTATTTTAAATACAAAAGCTTTGTAATTTGAAACATTATTACGAAAAGTGTTATTACACATTAAAAAAAACCCCCTTTTCCATCTTGTGATTTAAATTTAACAATTGTTATTACCACAAAAATAAAACAATGACATTTCCTATACACCTAATCTCTTTTTTTAATATACTCGATCCCAGGGATCAAATGTGGAGACTTTTACAGAATAAAAAACTGCGTTTCGCTTAGTTTGTAGAGTTTTTGCATGAAAAAGTGGCAACGTTGGCCAACAGCTGACTGAAAAAAATAGCCTAAAAACAATACTCAATAATGAAATAAAATAATTATTAAAAATGTAATAAAGATAAATTTAGACCCAATGGAAATGTACTAAGGATTATAAGAAGTGTTGCTTAGTTCTAATTGTTGCTTCCCGCGAAGCATGACTATGAAGAAACCATTGGAAAGCGCATATCTTCCTTCCATCATAATATTGAAAAATCTTGCTTCTAATATTTAACATAATTAGCGTTAGATCTTTTTATAAAATAATGTAAATTGTAGCCACCAAAGAATAAAATGGTTTTTAGAAATATTTTTAATTGAGGTTATTTTTTTTTATAGTACTTCGTTTACAAAAAAAAAAAATGAGGTTGCCAAATCGAAATCTCGCTACTGTCATAAAGTGCAAATATAAAGATTTCTGGCGATTAAAACAGATGTGAACGCACCATAAGACCATTCAGCCTAAAAAAACTTAGGTAGTGTTTCTAGATGACGTTTTTCGTCAAACGAACGAAAATATTGTACAATAAATAAATACATGCAATGCAAAAACAAAATACATGTAGTCACTCATTCGACGAACAACACTCGTCTTGCAGAAATCCCCCGTTAAGCTTACTTAACTTAATTTTAAAAGGACATTATCTGCTTTCCACTGTATGTTTACTTTTTTTTACTAAAGCACCACCATTAATGTGGTTTTTTAATCTTATTTCAATACACATAAACATTGAAAGTTTCCACAGGAAAAACAGTTTTGTGGTTAACGTGCTGGCGAGTTTTTTTTTTTTTTTTTTTTTTTTTTTTTTTTTTTTTTTTTTTTTTTTTTTGCTAGAAAAACATAAATTTCATCGGCTACATGTGAGGCATTTCACAGCCAAAAAGCTATAAACCACTATATTTATTTTTTCATTTCATTTCAAATATCCCAGCAAACATGTACTGAAAAAATCCACACGTAAAATTTACGAAATCATTCGTACATTGTACTTCGGTTATTTCGGTAACGGTATTCAGTTGTAAGATAACGATAAGGTTATTTGAGCGGTATTGCCTGACAGCACTGAATAATAACCTATTGCATGCCCAGGAAAATTTTCCTTTCCGAAGAATTGTTTATCTAATAGCTACTCAGCAAACTTTTCTGTTCCAAAGAATTGTTTTTAGAATAACTTCTCTTTCTTTTTAACCCCTTCTAGTGTTGGTTCTAAAACCAATGATTTTTGTTTGAAATTGTCCCAAAAGCATCCGGTTCTTCTTTGGAGCTATAGAACTCCAAAGTAGAACTGGTTGCCCTAGAATCAGTTCTGGAACTGATTCTCCCTGAGGTTGTACCTTACATAAAGGATCCGTCGAACGGATTTCTGAACTAGTTCCATGGAATCGGTTGTAGTGGAACCTGTTGCAGAATTGGTGTGGTTGGTTGGGTTTCCCTTTTTAACCTCAGCCACTTTCAATTACAACACCAATGGTTTCTGTTTGAAATTGTCCCCAAAGGAACCGCTTCCATAGTTCCAAAACCGATTGCTCAAGAATCAGTGCTGTAACTAGATCTAGAACTGATTCTCCGTCAGTTATACCTTGCATTTAAGTTACGTGGAACGAGTTCCGGAACAAGTTTCAGGAAATCGGTTCTAGTGGAACTAGTTGGAGGAGTGGTGTGTTTGGCAAGCGATTGTAAAAAAATTTCCTGTGAACTGAAGCCTTATTTTCACAATGTCCAGCCAGCTACTGACACAGTTTTTGAGGTTGTTTTCAATATCAACTGTTGGCTTAATTTTAACTGGACATTTAGTGATTGGATTGAAATAAAAAATTTTGTTTACCTCTATATATTAATTCTAATGACAAAGTTGGTCTTGATCACATTATAAAAATAGATTTGGTTTTATAAATTTAAAAAAATATAAAAAGTGATCAAGTCTGTCTGCATTTGGTGCGGGAAAAATCCTCATTATTAAATGCAAATATTGTTATTTTCTTTACTTCTCCCACCAAATAAATTAAGTAAAAAAATATAGAAACGTATACAAATTACTCCAATAACATATTCTTAATATCCAGCGTATTTTTAAATTATTCTCAGCTCAATCCTAATGTCTGTTGTTGGTGCGTCCGTCTGTATTGTGTATTTCGTTTGTAAGTTGTGATGGAATTTTGTTTATATTGTGGTAAAGTTGTTGTCTGATGTGCATTGAATTATAAACATTGGAAATTTTAATCTTCTGTTTTTTTTTAATATACAACAGTGTACCCCAATGTTTTTTCTATAGTAATAAAATAAGTCTGCCAGTTGAAATCACGAGAAAAACTCACATAGAATATCGAGATTGAATTTTGTCCTTAGCTACTATGTACTGAGAACTAGCGAAATCGGTAAAACGATTTTAGACCGCAAAGGGCTTTATGTAAATATTAGGGTATTCAATCGATTATTCGAACAATTTTGCTAAGAAATCGTTCGAATAATTTAAAATGTCCAAATTTCGAATAACAAATAATTCGAATAATTTCATGCGATTAATCGAAATTGGTAGAAAATTACAAAAATATTTAAGAAATATGAATTTTTTTGTTAAAGTAAATATGCTAAAATTTCAAAACTCTTTTAAAAATTGTGATAAATAATTTGCTGTGTGCTTGTACCTATCCGGATTTCATTCTGGCCTAAAAAAAATAATCAAAGGACGATCTTTTAGAATTTCTCGAAATATTTGTTAGCTTCAAATCAATGAGAATTTCATGTTTTCAAGTAGGAGCGTTGATAAACATATTAAATTCCAAAGAAAAAAAAAACAAAATTATCACAGTTCGCTTTGTCATCTTCCAAATTACTACTCTGTTGTTGTGACTTATATAGTAAAGTAGTGGTATTTGTTTACGTATAATTAATTTTCAATTATTTTTTACGACTTTTTAAACGTCGATATTAAACGAAAGCATTAATAATAATTATAACTAATGATTATAATTATTAATTATTATTAATGCTCAATGTAATAAAGCTTGTGTAGTGAGAAATCTGAATTAATAAAATAAATGGATGGAGGTACGGAAACGTAGAGGGAAAATCAATTCTCAACAGAATTCCTCTCTACGTTTAAGTTTTTTTTATATATTCAATGCATACCGAAAGAGATACAAATTAATGTACGGGGTTCTATATTCTTTAACTCTTTAAACCAAGGTTGGTTACCGTTATTGTTATAATACCGTTATCGCTAAAATACCGTTTCAAATTGAATACCGTTACCGTTATCGATACCTCTAAAAAAATTTCTAAATACCGGTATCGTTACCGTTATTTTTATGGGTAGTTACCGGTATTTTACCGGTATTTATTATTTTATATAAAAATTACAAATACAAAAAATTTATAGACAATAATTTTACTTATTAAAACTACCAGTATTGAATTTATAGCTTAAAATCTGTATTTTCAGTACTTAAAATTAAAAATATGCCATGTTTTTACTTGTTATACCCTACACCACTATGTGGTCAGGGTACTATAAGTTTGTGCTGATGTTTGTAACACCAAAAAATATTGGTCCTAGACCCACCTTATAGTATACCGATCGGTTCAGAATTTTTTTTTATTTCGATTTAACGATGTCCGTCTGTCCGTCCGTCCGTCTGTCTGTCTGTCCATGCAATCTTGTGCGCACTCTACAGGTCGCAAATATTAAGATATTTTGATGACATTTGGTACGCAGACCTATGTTGGCCCAAGGACGAACAATTTTGATTTTGGTGAACATCGGTCCATGTTTAGACCTAGTGCCCTACCAAAATTATATTGTTTATACGCTGCAGGTCGTAAATATTAAGATATTTTGACGAAATTTGGTACACAGACCTATATTGGCCAAATAACGCAGCCTATTGATTTTGGTGAACATCGGTCCATGTTTAGACCTAGTGCCCATATAAGGGTCCTACCAAAATTATACTGTTTATACGCTGCAGGTCGCAAATATTAAGATATTTTGATGAAATCTGGTACACAGACCTATTTCGTGAACATCGGTCCATGTTTAGACCTAGTGCCCATATAAGGGTCCCCCCAAAATTGGCTTGGTTACAAACTGCAGGTCGCAAATATTAAGATATTTTAATGAAATTTGGTGCGCTGACTCACATTATAGAAAATTTTGACACGAGCTCCATTTTAACGCATTCGAATTTCGGATCCAAACATTAGTTGGCTTTTACCCAGACTGGTGTAGGGTATTGTATAGTCGGCATGCCCGACTTTAACCTTTTTACTCGTTTTTATATGTTTTTAACATAATTTTTAATACCGGTACGTACCGGTATTGCTGTTTCGATAACGGTATACCGTTACCGAAACATTCTTAAATACCGTTACCTTTACCGTTACCTAAACAAACGAAATTTGATACCGTTACCGTTACCCTTACCGTTATTCGTTTCGGTAACCAACCTTGCTTTAAACTCATTGCGGTGTGCTTCTCCCCGATTTGGATAAAACTTGAATATGTTAAAGAGGGGACACAAAAAATAAAAATATTGACAAAATCTGATCTCAATTATTACATTTTTTTATTTTTATGAATTTCAGAAGAGTTACTGAATTTATATTTGTTCCTTTTCTTAAATAATGTAATTAAAAACACAACAAGTGCATGTATATTATTTTACAGAAAATCTTTTCGATTAATCGATTAATTTTAAAATTTTGTTCGATTAACCGGTTAAGAAAAAAACCCGAATAATTATTTGCACGATTAATCGATTAAAATAAAAAGCCGATTAATTGAATACCCTAGTAAATATACATGTTTATTGTCGTTAGCTTAAGATGCTGTAAATCAAAAATGGCATCGATTTTTTATGTATATTTTTTTTTGACATTTTGCTATATGCAACAAATGCATATTTTTGCATGTTTCAAAGCATATTTTTAATGTTTCACTAAAACTGATTTTTTGCGCAATTTACATCTTTATAAAATTTTATTTTTCTTCAAAGTTATAAAATTTTTTTTTTTCTTTATCACGAAGACGAAAATATCAGAAAAATACTATTTCTAATTTTAAGAATTGATAAACGGCAATTTTTAAGATTTCAACTAATTGAGAGCTTTTTAATAGGTTTGTCAAATTTTTGTAAGAAAAATGGTGTTATAAATCTGTTATTAAAGTTTCATAAATATAGACGACAATATTCAAATAAAATACGAAAAAATATTTTTTTTTATCTCAAAATGAATTACCCATTTAAATGACATTGTTAAGGGTATAAAATATTCGGTTTGGCCGAATATACATATACGTAACTTTTACTTCATTATACCCTACACCACTATGTGGTCAGGGTATTATAAGTTTGTGCTGATGTTTGTAACACCAAAAAATATTGGTCGTAGACCCACCTTATAGTATACCGATCGGTTCAGAATTTTTTTTTATTTCGATTTAACGATGTCCGTCTGTCCGTCCGTCCGTCCGGCCGTCTGTCTGTCTGTCCATGCAATCTTGTGCGCACTCTACAGGTCGCAGCTATTAAGATATTTTGATGAAATTTGGTACGCAGACCTATGTTGGCCCAAGGACGAACAAGTTTGATTTTTTTGAACATCGGTCCATGTTTAGACCTAGTGCCCATATAAGGGTCCTACCAAAATTATATTGTTTATACGCTGCAGGTCGTAAATATTAAGATATTTTGACGAAATTTGGTACACAGACCTATGTTAGCCCAATACCGCAGCCTATTGATTTTGGTGAACATCGGTCCATGTTTAGACCTAGTGCCCATATAAGGGTCCTACCAAAATTATACTGTTTATACGCTGCAGGTATTAATATTAAGATATTTTGATGAAATTTGGTACATAGACCTATGTTGGCCCAAGGACTATTGATTTTGGCGAACATCGGTCCATGTTTAGAACTAGTGCCCATATAAGGGTCCCCCCAAAATTGGCTTGGTTACAAACTGCAGGTCGCAAATATTAAGATATTTTAATGAAATTTGGTGCGCTGACTCACATTATAGAAAATTTTGACATAAGCCCCATTTTAACCCATTCGAATTTCGGATCCAAACAATACACCAGAGTGGTATAGGGTATTGTATAGTCGGCATGCCCGACTTTAACCTTTTTACTCGTTTTATTTTAATAAATTACGTTATGCATTTGATATTATTGTATTAAAATATTTAATAAGGTGTGTCGGAATTTAATATTGGGTCATTGTTTCCATTATTATATAGTTTTTTCATTAAAGGATAATGTGATGGAATTAGTAATAATAATTTTATGATAAAGAGATTATAACAAACGATTACGACTGTATGATATTTTAATTTAATCATCTATTTATACACTCCAAGTGCATTCAAATTTATTTCAATCACTTATGATACTCCCAGCTTGTCATGTTGAATTAATATTTTATGCTAAAGTACTCTTTACCAAAATTTGAAATAATGATACCAATTCCAGTATACTGTTTTGGCCAAAACATACTGAACAGAAACAACATCTTTATTACTTTAAGCAACATCTTTATTATTTGAATTTAGTTAAAACTACTAGAAATTAGTTAAAAATGATGCTACAGAAAAAAATAAAACTGTTAAATACACAGAATTTTAGTTATATTTGAGCGAAATTTTTGTTAATGGAAAATAGCAAATTAACCTGCTAAAATCAGCAAAAAAAATTTTCTAAATAATTAGTAGACTAAAAAAATCACTAAAAAATTTAAAATTTTCGAAGTTTTTTTTTCGATTTTTTTCAAATGCAAATAAAAACCGAGCCTTTTGAAAACAGCAGTTTACAATTGTTTAGCAAATATTTCTGATGATTTTAGCAGAATAGACTGCTATTTGCTTTCAACTTAATTTAGCTGAAAAATTACAAAAATTTTGTAGATATAACAGTTTGTTTTTGTTTTTAGTCTACTAATATTTAGCAAAATTTTCTCCAGATTTTACAGTACAATTTGTTATTTTCAATTAACTAAAAGTTAACTTTAATATAACTAAAAATCTGTAAATTTAAGTTTTACTTTTGCTGTTCTGTTCTTGTTTTACTAGTATGTATTTAGAAAAAAAATTTGTTAATTTAAGTTTTTTCTGCAGCATCATTTTTAACTAATTTTTAGTTGCTTTTTCTGCTATTTTTAAAGATTTGTTTCTATGAGTGTAGATTTACACTTAACCAGAAACTAGTAGTCTTTGAAAACTACTCGTATTTACTTGTCAAATTATATACAAATTTTGGAATAAAACGATTTTTCACGGTAATGAGTTTTGTGTGAAAATTGTGTAGAATTTGTTCTCACGCAAATTTAAAGTACACTCATAAAATAAGTTAGTACAAAAGTCTGTTAAACGCGTTCTGATTAAATTCATCTAATTTTTCTGATATTTTCTCTTAAAAAGCCCGGTCAAAATTCTGCTAAAATAACAGGAAATAGTACATGTATTTGCGCCAGCACAATTTTGACCTATTTTTATGAGTGTACAAGACTTATTTTGCAAAAATGACATTTCAGCTTAATTGTGATTGTCTTTATAAAAAATTTGTTTACTTTAACAATTTGAACAAAGATTTGAGGCCTTTGCAGTTCTTAATAATTTTCTGGACTTAAGAGTGATGTGAACTTAGCTTATACTTTTTTTTAAATTGGGTTTTTGATTAAATTAAAACGAATTGGGTATAAAATTTGGGATTTAAACTTTCAAAATGGGAATGAGCTAAACCTTTTTGGGCAACACTGCCCCATTAAACAGAGCAGCATTGCCAGATAAAACAAAATAGCAATCAGCGCTATGTTACATTTAAAACCGGTATTGCCGTAATTCAGTAAACATGTGAGACTCCTGACTTCAAGTATAATTTTTAAATTGAAGAAATTAGAAAAAAAATTTAATCTTTTAAAAATGTTCTTTGAAATGTCCTGTTTCTAGAGAAATATTACGAGTAACTATGACTTCAATCAGTTCGTTTTAATTCGACGAAACGAATTGAAAACTCAAAAAATTCCATGAAAATTAGCATAATGATGTGATTATTGGTATTAACTAGAGTGTCCAAACCACCGGCTATTTTAGAAAATTGGTTTTCGGTCTGTTTTAAAATTACTATTTTTAAAAAATCGGTTTCGTTTCGTTAAAAAAAGTTTAAAACCGGTTTCGTTTTTTTTACATTCCCGAGTAAAAATAATTATATATGGTCATATATAATGTGATTGAGCTACATCATAATAATGTAATTGATCTACATCTGGCGCATATCATTATATACAACTACATACATCTGATGTTATTTTTTGAACGAGTTTTTTATATGGCAATTGATACTAGGGTATTCAATTTTTAGTTTAATCGATTAATCGTGCAAATAATTATTCGGGTTTTTTTCTTAACCGGTTATCGCACAAAATTTTAAAATTAATCGATTAATCAAAAAATTTAAAAATTTTCTATAAAATAATATACATACACTTGTTGTGTTTTTAATAATTTTATTTAAAAAAGGGAACAAAAATAAATTCAGTAACTCTTCTGAAATTCATAAAAAATGAAAAAAAAAAATTAATAATTGAGATCAGATTTTGTCATTATTTTTTTTTGTCCCATCTTTCACATATTAAAATTTTATCCAAATCAGGGAGGACCACACCGCAATGAGTTAAAGAAGAATATAAAACTCCGTACATTAATTTTTATCTCTTTCATATGCATTGAGAAGAATTCTGTTCAGAATTGATTTTCCCTCTACGTTTCCATACCTCCATCCCTTTATTTTATTAATTCAGAGTGCTCACTAAACAAGCTTTATTACATTGAGTATTAATTATAATTAATAATTCTAATAATCATTAATTACAATAATTATTAATGCTTTCGTTTCATATCAACATTTAAAAAGTCGTAAAAAATAATTAAAAATTTATTATAGGTAACTAGGCACGCTATGCTCCAGTGGGAGTTAGAACAAGATATATAAATAGATACCACCACTTTACTAGATAAGTCACAACAACAGAGTAGCAATTTGGAATATGACAAAGCAAATTGTGATAATTTTGTGTTGTTTTTGTTATTTCTTTGGGATCTAAGATGTTTATTAACGCTCCTACTTAAAAACATGAAATTCTCATTGAGTTGAAGCTAACAAATATTTCTATAAATTCTAAAAGGTCGTCCCTTAATTATTTTCTTAGGCCAGAATGAAATCCGGATAGGTACAAGCCTACAGCAAATTATTTATCACAATTTAAAAAAAAAGTTTTGAGATTTTTGCACATTTACTTTAATAAAAAATTTATATTTTTTAAACAATTTTTGAAAAAAATTGTTCGATTAATAGAATAATGATTAACCGATTGAATACCCTAATTGATACTATAATATGTTCCCAAATCTTACTCCATATATACCTACATAAGCCATATAAAATTAATCAATATATATGAAGTGTCCGATATGATTGTATATGGTTCCATGCCAAGTTACATGAAAATGTATGTGACGCTATACTAAAAATATTTTTTTGTAATTTTATATAAACTTTATATATTATCCCATACAAATTAATATACAGTTCAACATCAAATTTAGTTATCTGCAAATGAAAAATTAATTAACGTCAAACATAACGATATAAGGCTCTATTAACAAATCATTATCAAGTTATTTTTTATATATAATTTCATATTAAAAAAAATTATGCGTACGTTTAATTAGAATGCTTTTCAAATGCATTTTTATAAAACGCAACCAATTTTGTAAGAACATTTTTAAACATTTTGTTATGTTTTATTTTATAAAATTAGGGCCTTTAAAAATTTTTAAACTACAGAAATTTCAATTGTCAACTTAATAACTGTTAAGCCTATTTACTATCTGATTTAATTATATAAAGTCAAATATATTTATATCGAATTATATGTAATTTGATGTCCTGGATATGGACAAATCTCGGATGAAATTGCATCAAATTATATCTAATTTAATATAATTAGACACATGTAGATGACCCATTTTTCGGATCAAATTTTATGTGGTTTGTTTATGGGAACTTATTAAATGAGATGCAATTATATAAGACACCATATTAAAATTTTTACCCGGGTTATCAGATAAATCATATATACGATTGGTTTATTAACAACACCATTTTCGCACTCAAATCCCATCTTGAACGAAACATCCTCCTACAGGAGTAGAATACAACTGTTGTCTTCCTAGACCAGTGCTCGGTGTTAAGTTTGCACGGTAATTTCGGGTCCAATACGATGCCAAGATATTTAACATATTCGGACAGGGTGAGTTCGCAGCCCTAAAGGACCAGTTCTGTTTTTCTATACCACACAGCTAGACACAATATATTTAAAGTTTGTTTGAAATACAATTTTTTTAAACAAATATTTAATTTAATTAGTTAAATATTTGAATTGTTTAATTGTTTCAATCAATCGTACACAATTGTTGAAAGAAAGGCTTCAGTTTTAACATTGTTGAAAGCTCCTTCTATATCTAAGAAGACATCCAAGGTATATTGTCCGAACTCCAAGGATCTTTCTGCTACCCTAACAACTTCATGAAGCGCAATTTTCTTCAGATACGCATGTTGACTACCAGAGAGTTCGAAATATATTTTTTTGTCTTAAATACTTAATATAACATTATGAAAAAAAAACAGTAGTATTATCCTCATAATGTTTATCTTAAAAGTTCATATTTGAAATTCCATTCATTTTTATAGCCTTTAACACCCCTTTTCTCCTTTTTTTTCTTCTTTACTAGAATACAATTATTTGCCTACTTGAGAAGCGCTTAGATGAAAAAAAAAACAAAATAAAGTAGTGAGTACCGTATTGTTCCTTAACTTTTGACACGTTTATTATAACAAGTCTAAATGACACGTGTCTGAACGGAGTTCAATATACAACAATTCATATTAAAAGTAATAAAACAACTTTTGTTTATCTTTAAAGTAAGCTAAATGTGAAATTGAACTTGAACATCAAATGTTACTATAAAAAGAAAAACATTATCATAACAAAACACTTGAATTACTTATTTAAGAGAAAAGGAAGGAGGAAGGAAGATAAGCGTAAAATTATACTAATTATACTATTATGCATTTTCGTAAGCATTTAGGAAGTAGAATAATGGACCAAATCGGTCCTATTTATTTTTGGCATTTCATTCAAAGAAATCTAGGGATAGTAAAACAAATTATATGACTTTTCGTAATATAAAGGGTGTTTTTTTTTAAAGCCCGATTGAACTTATGAAAGTATATTTATTTATGATCAGTATATTCTGGCAAATCATCAGGAATCAAATCATAGATAGACGCTTGAACAACGCTACCAAATTATCCACATTTACTTTGAAAATCAGTCATCAATTCGCCCAAATTATAGACGCAAAATTGTGTTCAGCGATGAGGCTCATTTTTGGCTTAACGGGTTTGTTAATAAACAAATTGACGCATATGGAGTGAAACCCATCCACAACAGACCCTACATACTCCATTACATCCAGCAAAATGCACCGTTTGGTGCAGATTACACGCTGGTGGCACCATTGAAGATCGTTACCACACCATGATCAATGACTTTTTGTTTGAAAATATGGATGACATTGATCCGGGCGACATGTGGTTTCAACAGGATGGCGCTACGTGCCATACGGCGACCGCAAACATCGACTTATTGAAATAAAAATTTGGCGATAAGTTGATTTCGAGAAATGAACCTGTCAATTGGCCTCCAAGGTCGTGTGATTTGACATCTCTCGATTATTTCACTGTTAAAAATGAAAACAGTTAATTGTATTATAATAGATCGTATTATATCCAATTAGAACTACTTTGATACAACTAAATCTAATTTGATGAAATAAGATATGGCTACATAATAATATATGGCATATATAACTAATGTAAATATGTAATTGGATATTGCAATATGTTCCACCATATAAAGTGCTATCTGTATAAATTTAATTATATGTGACCTTCTCCGAGAAAAGGGACCTAGTGTGTGAAATTGAAGTTTTGAGAAGAACGCATTTAAAGATTCATAACGCATTATCGCTTTGAACACACCTTCAGTTGGGAGATGCGATTTGGCAATCACCATATAACTCAGATATATAACTCATTTTATCTTATTTTACACCCTTTTAGGTACCAGAATCCACTCTTAAGTCCAAACCCGTTTTTTGACACACTAGGTCCCTTTTCTCAGAGAAGGTCACACATATTGAATTTAAGATATAATTTTATATAATGTTATATAATTATGTCATTTTGTATCTAATTTCATTTGGTTTGAAATTTAATGAAATTTTCACTTTCACACAAAAGTGAAATAAAGAGAACATTGTCGATTATCAAGCAGAGCTTTGAAGAATTTATTCAAAAAGAATTATTTGCAAAGATGATGTAAGAAAAGTGATTTATAAATTTGCGAATCAAAAAAATACAATAAAAATATAATTCTCGCGAATTATTTCCAAATTTTTTGATCCGTGAATCAAATTTTTTGTTTTGCTTCTCGAATTGATGTGAATTTTTTAATTTGTTTAAAAGTCTCCATTAGAATTTAAAACATTAGGGGGTTTCATAAAAACTCGTATTCTACTCGTAAACGGTGTAACCTTGTATGTTTATGAGTTTAATGTCAAATTTCATACATAAAAAATATGGTTTATAATTATACAAGATTTACCAGGCATTTATGAGTTTATATGAAAACCTCTATTGATTTATTAAGAGTAAATTTAATTTTGTATATAACATGATTGTTAAATTAATGTATTCAATGAAAGTTTAATTCTTACAGACTTATTAAGGACTAAAATTGATTCGCGAATCATAAAAATACAATTTTAATTCGGAAATCAAAAAATAAAATGATAAATTCGCGCGAATCAAAAAATTCAGATATAATTCGCGAATCAAAAACAAATTTCATTGATTCTTTTTGAGGATTGAATTATTTTTTTAAAGGCCTGTTACCAAGTACCTACTAGTTACCAGGCTATTTACTCCCTCAATTACTTTTGTTCACGATGTCCCAAATTTCATTACCCTCTCGCTTGCAAAGAACTTATATCGATTTAAGTTGTTTTTTCAATAATCCACATATTTGGAACCAGACGTTAGTGAGTTAATTTTAAAATAATCTAATTTAACATCGTTTGATGTATTAATCTTTCGATTGACAGATGAGCATAATTAAAAAAAGCAAATGAAAAACAAATATAATAGGTCAAAGCTTCACACTCAAGTAAAAAAGTCTGTGAAAACTATAGAAAATCTTTAAATTGTTATAGAAAACTTTGTTAATTTTAGGAAAGCAGACCATTTCGCTAATCTTAGCAAAGCGTGTTTGTAAATTTTGGTGAAGAGAAAATAATAGAAACATTTAGTATCCCTCACTAAATTTTAATAGAATTTTTGCAAACTACAAATGGAAATCGATTTACTACACTAATAAAAGTCTGTAAAAAATTTAGTTAAAACTATTCAAAATTAGTTAAAAATTATGCTACAGAAAAAAAAACTGCTAAATTAGCAGATTATTTTTGCTAATATATTAATAAGATAGGAACAGCAAATATAAAACTGTTAAATATACAGAATTTTAATTATATTTGAGTTAAATTTTTGTTAATAGAAAATAACAAATTAACCTGCTAAAATATGCAAATAAAAATCGAGCCTTTTGAAAATAGCAGTTTACAATTTTTTTTTAGCAAATATTTCTGTTAATTAAAATAACAAAAATTTTGTAGATATAACAGTTTGTTTTTGCTATTTTTAGACTACTAATATTTTCAAAATTTTCAGCAGATTTTACAGTACAATTTGTCATTTTCAATTTACTAAAAGTTAACTTAAATATGACCAAAATTCTGTAAATTTAACAGTTTTATTTTTGCTGTTCTTATTTTACTAGTATTTAGCAAAAAAAAAAAAAAATCTGCTAATTTAAAAGTTTTTTCCGCAGCATCATTTTCAACTAATTTTTAGTTGCTTTTTCTGAATTTTTTATAGATTTATTTCTATAAGTGCACTCAAAAAAAAAAGTCAGTAAAGTCAGCAAAAAATGTTGCTGTGTCAGCAAATTTTTAGTCAGGAGCGTGCTTGCAAAAAAGTTGGTAATTTCAGCAAAAGGTTTGCTGAAAATCAGCGAGCTGATTTTTACCAAAAAAATAGTAATCTTCAGCAAAAGTTTTGCTAACATTTAGTCGACTGCAAATGAAAAAAATCCTTGTTAAAATCACTAAACTTTTTGCTGAATATTAGTAGACTGAAAAAAACTCAAAAAACTTGTAGCGAAATTTTACTTTAGTTAATTTATTTGCTGAACATTTAAATATAGAATATGTGTAGAGTTGTTTTTCTTTTTTTGTCATTTCCGTTTCCAGACAAGCTGCGACATCTACATCTTGTCTATCTGGTTGTCGTCCACGCTATGCATGCGGTTATCAGCACAATTTTTGTAGCAAAATAAATTAGTAAAACATTAGTTCAAAATTAGTTTAGTGCTAAAAAAATATAACTAAATTTTTTGCTGAAAACGGAATTTCAGCAAAAAAATTGCTGAAAACTAGTACACTTGATATACAAGAAGTTTTACTAATTTTTCTACTAACTTATTTTTTTGAGTGTGTAAAATCAGTAAAATTTTTATTTATTTTTAATATCTTGCCTTTTTCTTCATATTTTAGATGAAAAAAATTTTCAACTTTTCTCAAAATTACGGAAAACATTTCAAAAATTAGTAAACTATTTTCTTCAGGAACAAAAATTGATAAAACATTTAGTAATTTGTAAATACAAAATAGAAAAAATTAGTACAATATCTGTAAAATGATATATAAAACATTTTACTAATTTTTCTACTAATTATTTTACCTGAGTATATGTATGTGTTTGTAAAACCAATATGACAGTGATGAATAGATTTAAAATATTTACAAACGAAAAAAAATTTGACAGTTTGCACATAAGGTTTTTTGTTTTTAATATATTTTATGGTTATTTTGTTAAATGTTGTCTAAAGTAAAAACAATTGAAAAGTTATGGCAAATGTTAAACATTTTATTTTAAACCCTGTTATAGAAACTAGAAAAAATGTCTGACTGTTTAACTTCCTGGTTAGACACTTTTTATATGTCTGAGACACTGCTACCACTAAATAATGATTGCGCTTTTCTTTGTGCTTATAAATTCTATAAAGTTTGATCCCATATTTTTTGTAAAACATTGTATTATGTTCACTTTTTGTCTTTGTTAAAATTCTTATATGTAGTACATAAAAAGGTCTATTGTTGTCGTAAGTATTAGTTTTACTTCCCCCCCCCCCCCCCCCCCCCACCCCACAACCACCATCATGCACTTCTTCTTACTTGTTATTAAATCCTGTATTTGTTTTTTTTTTATGTCATACAACAATGTCCTTTTTCATTTTTTATAAAAGTTATAATAAAAAGTTAACATTACATATACGTAAGTATGTGTGTGTGAGAATGTCGTTAGAGTAGTTTTTCTTACTGTATTTGTTGAATACTGAAATTTGAAACATATTCCATTATAGGATACATGAAACTACATCAATATGACGCACACTTTAGCGTCAGTTAAACAATATGATTGTGGCTTATAATAACAAAAAAAGGACTAAATAATCGTTTTTCCCAAAACTCCTTGTACATATTTTCTTTCCTTGTTTTTCTTTATTCATTGGTTTATGTTGGCCCTATTGTAACTTGAGCATTTTCAGAGTTAACTATGAGTCATCATTTTAAATACGTATGTATGTATTGTATATCGAAACAGTGCACAAAAAAAATGGTATTAAATATGCCACTTCTAAACTACTATAATGGAGGAGTATAGCTTTGTGAGTTACAGGGTGGCAAAGTTGACTACCTCGAGTATACAAAATTTTTTAAGGCTTGCAATTTTTATATTTAAGGCTCGATTATTTGGACTTCTTGTAATCTACTTGAAGGGATAAACCAATATGCCTTTGCTAAGTAGCTTTTGAAAAATCAAACCCAATTTGATTTCGATAAACAAAATCTAAATGTTTTGTTCCGACATTTTTTATGTTTTTGGCCAATATAAAGTTCGTAATTAAAGAAAAAAAATTCTATTTCTAATAGGTTAGGAAACAATATGTAATAAAAGTTCAAACCGTTTGGTTGTGAAAAATTCCCAAACTAAACTTTTCCAAACTAGTCTAAAAATTGCAGAAATTTTCCAAAAAAGGACATCTTTTAACTTTTTTTTTAGAATGCAGTCACTAAAAATCCAATTGTTTCTTCATTTCTCTAAAGCAAAGACCGGACAAATTTTAAGATTTAATTTTAAATATATTACTTTACGTGCAGCATTGGTCCAAAATAGTTATATAAAAAAATACGTCGAACCTGCCACAAAAAAATGTCACGAACTTCATCACTTTTAGAAATTCAGCATTATAGGCTAATATCTTTTGTTTTATTCCCAGTAAAAAAATTGCAAGTAATGCTTTACAAACTACTTCTTTCAATGCTTCAGAAGTATCCGTTAGTGTATTTTTACTGCTTTTTTAGAAGTTATACTGAACAACTTCAAAAAATCTTCTTTCATTGCTTCCAAAGTATCGGTTATTACATTTTTACAGCTTTTTAAGAATTACTTCTGAACCACATCCAAAAAATCACTTAAGTATTGCTTCTAAAGAGTAATTGCTCTAAAAGTGATCGTAAAAAGTGATTTTGGTATCATTTGGCATTTCCAAACAGAGGGTCGCGGGGTCGATTCCCGGCGGGACCAATATTTTTTTTATTCTTTTATTTTTTTTTTATTCTATTAATTTTTTTTTTATTCTATTAATTTTTTTTTATTCTATTAATTTTTTTTTTAATATTTATAATTAATTTGTTTAAATTCAATATTTTTTTTAATTATAAAACAAAAATATCTATATATAAAAAAATGGTGAGAAACTGCTTTTTATGCAGCTATAAAAATTGTACTGAAAACAATATTGAATTGGAGTGCTTCTTTTACACTTGTTTAATAAGTACTTTTATTGAAGGGAATAACAGAATAGGGGATCAGGGAGTTTTTAAGGTGCTAAAAACTTCAAGTCGACTCATTATACTAATTGCAGTATGTCACCTTTTTATGAAAAAGGTGGCCCTCTGCGAGGTGATCCCCAGGCAACGTCAAATTTACAGAAATTTAACGGCGAAAATGAGCGGCGCAATGGTGGAGATTGTTTGAGGCTATGTAACAGTTTTCACCATTGGATTATAATGTTGGTAAAACTAATTTAAGTTAAAATTATTTTCAATATTTAATCAATATAAAAGATGTACACTGAAAATATTATTACAGTAACTGACTGTAGTTTATTTAAAAAGTTATCCGTACTTTTGTTTTTAAATGATTATACAGTTAAAATACAAAGAAATATATTTTTTAACTGTTTTTGTCGTTTATTTATAAAATAAATTACATATAAATACGGATTTTCTGTTACAGTTAATATTTTCATTTAAAATGTTTTGTTAAAAAACGAATTCCCTTTCGATTTCTAGGTCAGTTAAAAAAACGAAATAAACTAAACATCATTTATTCTTACGGATTTTGTAGTTAATTTTTTGAAATTTAAAAAAACGAAATAAATGAAAAATCATTATTTTTTAAGGATTTTGTAGTTTATTTATTAACATTTAAAAATAAATGGAAACTTCTTTTGATTTAAATGAAAAGTCAGTAGACCTGTTTTCAAATGATTTTTCATTTATTTTAAATTACATTTTCAGTTAATTTAAACTACAAACTATTTTGAGTGTATTATAAACATTTTTACATGTATTAGTCTGTAAGATAATTATGAATCGGTAGACTGAATAAATTAATAAATAAGGACAAATATCTCGCATTAACAAAGTGGTGTTTTTATGCCAGTCAACTTTCATATCAAAGAATAGCTCAGCGGTAGAGCGCTAGACTAAAAATCGTGAGGTCGCAAGTTCGATACCCGGTGGCGGCAATAAAAAAACTTTTGTAAAATAAAAAAAAAAATATTATTTTTTTTTGTAAATAATTTTTTTAAACTTTTAATTGGTGAAAAAGAGCTTCCTTGGCACTCGTTCAAAAAGTACTGAAAAAATGTTGAAGTGGGAGTACTCCTCTCCTATGACAACTCAATGTTAAAATCATTAGTGTTTATGTTAAAAAAGAAGTACATCTAAATCATCAATTGTAGTGCTTTTTCTGCTGCTTCGGCATCTCTTTTTTTGCTGGGTTATTAATAAATTTTTAGTCCGCCATTTCATAAAAGTGGGCTACAGAGCTGATTTTATGAAAAAATTGAAATTTTTATGTCTTTTTTATTATAAAAAAAATCATATCAAAATAATTTTATAATTTTTTATTTTGGTTTATTACCAATATTATCGTCTTTAATCACTGTTAAAATTAGCTAGATATCATTAGCAGTTTTCTACATTTTTGAGATCAAAGTTCAAAATAAAATATGTAGTTTTACTATTTTTTTAGTTTTTTAAATTCGGGTTGAAGGATTGTTAATGTTTTCATTAATCCATTTTATACCAATGTGTCTATTAAACACTGCGTTCAAAAAATATAGTGCACGCATAAAGCTAATTCGAGTACGCTGAATTCAATTGTGATAGCCTTTTTTCAAAGTTAGCTCGTATTCGCGATATTCCCTTTTAAAAATTTTGACGCTAAGGTACCAAAAAAAATATATTTTCATACTTCTGAATAATTTTTAATTATAAATTTATCAAATTTGATTAAATATGTACAACATTAAGGAAGCTGTAATTTTTTTCACGATTTTTTTTTTTGGCGAAATTTATTTTCAAAAAAATATGTTTCTAGGAAAAAAATTTTTTCCTCGAAAAAAGGGCGAAAATTTGTATTTAATAAAAAAATAAAAATATCGTTTTATGGTACTTTAGAATTGAAATTTTAAATCGCGAATACAAGCGCTAACTTCGAAAAACGACTAGCACCATTGAATTTAGCGTACTCAAATTAGCTTTACCAGTAGGGTGCCCAGCTTGTTAAAAAAGTGTCAAATTCGAGCACAGTGATATTAATAACTTAAAAACTACCTAACCGATTTAAAATAAGTAGGAACTTAATTAAGACATGTTTTGTAACAAATATTGGGTACATAACTTAAAAATGCGGGATTATGGCAAATTTTAGGCGTTTATTGTGAAACACTGGTAATATAAATTTATTCAAATTATTGTTTGTCTATCGTTAGCTCTGAACCTCCCCACCACTATTTTTTAAATAGTTTTTAATTGGTCTTGCAACATGTGGCCGAGCGTTGTCATGATGGAATATTAGGGCTTTATGTCTGGTCGCATATTCCGGGCTTTTTTCGGCCAATGCTCGCTTCAAACGAATTGCTTCGTACAGGTCCCCTGTGTTCGTCTGCACCAATTTCAGCAGTTCATAATAGATGGGACCCTTCTGGTCAAACCAAATACAGAGCATTATCTTGGCGACATGGATATTCGGCTTTGGCGTTTATTTGGCTGGTTGGCCGGGCTTCACAAACGATTTCTTGCGCTTCGGGTTGTAGTAATAGACCATTTTTCATCGCCAGTAATGATTTGATGCAAAATTGCCTTCTTTTTATGGCGTTAAAAACGCATTTCGGACATGCAAAATCGTCTTTCAACGTTTCTCGGTTTTAACTCGTGTGGTACCCAATTTCCTTGCTTTTGGACGAATGCTGCTGCTTGCAAACATTTTAGCACAACTTAACTCCACAAATCCTAGAGTACAACTTCACTCCACAACTGCTAATGTGCGACTTTTTCTTCTTTCGTCAAGTACAGTCTTATACAGTAACGGCCGTGGTTTTCGAACAAACTAGAAAATTCTAGTGGTACTCAAACCACTTAACATCATACTTAAATGTAGTGCTACCAGGTTGAAATGTTTAGTAAATCCCATTATATTTTTCTTCCAAAATTCCAAAATTTTTCTATACTAAACTTTTTTTTTCTATACGTAACAAACAATAAATTGCTCACTTCGTATCAATTATGGAAAAAATAATCGCTTTTCGGTGTAACAAAAATAGAGGTAAAAATATCGAAATGACGTTGTCGCTACCTTTGATGTTCTTAAATGTTTTAAATCGTTTTATCCATACATTTTTCTAAACACCAAATATTAAATCTCTCCAAAAAGTAATTTGCAATAAAATTAAAATCTCATTACATAAAACACAATTATCTATTATATTCCTCATTATTATCATATAAATAACCTTTTCTTGAAACAGAATTTACATTTAAATGAGTGTTTGTTGGTAATTTTAACAAATACTTAAAATTGTTAAAATATTTTCCTGATAGCAAACAACAGAACAACGACACCAAAGGAATGTCATCAACACTTAAGAAGACGAAAGGACGGACACATAAATGGAAACTCAACATTGTGATAAAATATAATGCACATACAAATTTGAATATAACAAACATTTACATGTAACATGTTATAGATAAAAACAGATGGTTCGCGGGACCTGGAAAAATGTTACCAAAACATACAAAAACACATACTAAAACGGAAGGGTAATGACAGGCTAACATGTGCTTTTCTTTTCATGTTATAAGGAGTGAGGTAAAAAGCATTATGAGGGGGGAAATACTGTGAAATATATTCATTCATTTTCATTTCCTTGTAGTAAAACCGACACCGTAATACCGTAGTAAACTGGGTTATTTTTATGTGTACGATGTATGTATGAACATAGCAAAGAAATTTTATACAACTCTCTTGCATTAGTTTAATTTTTCAATTTCTTTTTTTTTTTGTACAAAGTTGTTAGTCTGATGTTACACCCAATTCTCAGAAGCACATCCTTTTCTGCCGTTTTGGGGCAAAAATATCGCGTCACTTCCCTACGGGAAATGAAGGGTCAATTGATTCAAAGTGATAAATCTGTGATAGGTGAATAAGGGTCATGTCATGAAACTGGTAAAAATCTAAAAAATTTTGTATCAAAAAGTGGTTATTACAGGAAAATAACCAACCCACGGACTATTGAGACAGTGGCAAAACATTGACCGGTTCTTTCGAGATATATTATGTGACTGGAGAGTAGGTAACGTAACTCCAAAGTGGACTAAGGAATTTAGGATCGTAACAGCTGAAGTAGTGGCGTAACACAGAATTGGTGCAAAAAAATTAGCTGTGTTTAAAAAAAAGTCAATTGCAGCCGAAAATACCAATCTCGTGACTGTTACAAAGCAGACATGATACTGAACTGATTTAAACAGAGCCGACTTTGTGACTGCAGAAATTATGACATAACAGTAAACTAGGGAACAAGTTGCGCTTAGGGGCACAGCTCCGATTTTTTTATTTTTTTCCCCCAGATAGCACTTTCTGGGGTGAATGTAGTATCTTTTAACCATATATGGCCCTCTGGGCTCGGTTATATCAATAAAGAATTGAATAGGAAAATTTCTCTATTTTTTGTAGGAGACCCCTATTTCGGGTTTTATTTGGGGTCAAAGTTGGACTTGCCCATGTCTTCGCTATTTATTATAGGATTTGCACAATATTAGCACCATTGGGAAGGTAATTGAAATGGCTTTAATATGCAATAAAAATTTTTAATATTTATTAACCCATTACAAGCCGGTTCTGGTTTTTAAATTTTTAGAGCTAGTTTTTCGTGAAAAGCCTTTGAATTTCAAAAAAGTGCTTATATAATGGTATGATTTGTTTGCTCAGAATTAATTTCGGGTACAACTTTTGCTTTTAACCCTAATACGAATAAAGTTTTAAGGGGTTAAAATAATTTTTTTTTTTGTTAAGTAAAAATTGAAGGAAAAAAAGTAGTTAAATAGGAAAAAGATTTAGTTTTTTATCATAAAATAGTTTTATTTTTTTCTTATTTTTTTTTAAACCGTTATTTTTGCATTTTCTGTTAAAATTTAGCCAAAAATATGGGGGAAGATGAAGCTATAATAAGAAACTTATAAGAAATGATCGGTTTCAAATCGATCGTTTCTGAAATTTCAATCCTGAATATTTCTTATTATTTTTAATTTGAACGCGATAAGAAGTCGTAAATCGATATACTTAATACAACTACAGCGGTTAAAAACAATTTCAGCCCTCTTTGCCTTTTATATTCATCATTTCATTTTTGATTTTCAACCAAATCGATCGAAATCAAAAACGATCGTTTTCCATCACAGCCAGATTAACTACAAATTCTCATTTTCAAGCCGTTACAACAACAACAAAAGCAGAAAATTAAAATAACGGTAACAGTATTTAAGGGGTAACGGTATTTCATTTATTTCGGTATTTTAAGGGTATCGATATTTCATTTATTTCGGTATCGGTATTTTGAGGATAACGGTATTTCAGTTATTTCGGTAACGGTATCTTAAAGATAAAGGTATTTCGGTTATTTCGGTGAATTATTATTATTGTTATTTCAGTTAATTCCTGGTAAACACATCAAATTGAAAAATTCTGTTGGATAATTCACAACATCTTCTTCATTGGGAACATCTTCTTAATTTTGGGGTCAAATTGGAAAATAAATATTTAAATCAAATATTATTAATTTCATTTAACGATCATCGAAAGATACGTGCCAATACATTATAATTACACAGTTAATTTTATAAAAGAATGCAATATTATCCCAAGTCTGTTGAATATCATATCTGAAGAACCAGGACTTTCTGTGGCGTGTTCACCTAATGTGAATAATGGCACTTCTATATCGTTTGTCTGCAAATATTTGTTTTTAATTATTTGTTGACAAATAAATGAAATTTCTTGCTCCTACGTTAGATTGCAGACATTAACTAATAAAATGTCTATGTTTATTCATTCTTGTATGAGTTTTATAACTCCAATTCAAACCAAGTAATTTGCTGGTTTCTTCAAAAGCGTTGCAAATTTTCTGCTTTTTATATTTTTTTTATAAAGTTTATTTTTTTGTGTTCCCGGTGAAAAATGTTCATATACGCTCAAACATGTTCATATATGGTTTATGTATGGACACATATGAACAAATATGGATTTTTTATGAACATATATGGATTTTATATGAACATATATGGAAGTATATGTGATTCCATATATGGAAAAAATTTCATATACAGACATATATGGAAGCATCTGTTATTTCATATATGGAAATGGCATTCATATATGGACAAATATGAAAGTATATGTTATTCAATTTATGCAAAAGGGACTTGTATGAGAACATATTTCGAAGAATACATTTTTCCATATATGTAAAAGGAACTCATATTTGGATAAATATGGAATTATATTTAATGCCATGAATAAAAAAAGGAACATATGTAGCGCCTAATTTGAATGTCATACATAAATTTATATCTATCGTATAACCTTATAATAAAGGACAGCAACGTTCGCATGTATGCGCATATATTTAATAAATGTATATGTTCATATATGTCCACATATGAACATATACTTAGGTCTTACCTCATTTTTCGGATCCATACATATATGGTTGAACCATAAATGTTCATATATGGACATTTTTCACCGGGTTATACATTTTTATGAAGTTTTTTTCAAAACAATATCGTTATAAGGGTGGGTGCGAACCGGCTAAATAAAATCTAAACTAAATTCAGGTTTCCAAATTTCTATGAAATTTATAAAAGTTTTCAAAAATTGTTCAAAGAAATTTTAAAACCTTTTGTCAATTTATATTTATTTTGAATTTACTTAGCCACCTGGCACAGGGCCTAAACAGAGCTTTGAAGAATTAATTCCTTTTTGAATGAATTCACTACCAATCGAATTCAATTTTCTCTACAATTGAATGAATTCCTTTTCTTAAGTAATTCACTGAATTCGTTCAACTGAATGCGTTCATCAAACAACAAATTCAAAGAATTAATTCAATTGCAATAGTTCTTTTTATTAAATCAAATGAATTAATTCACCGGTGAACGCGTTCAATTTTATAAATCGAACGGAAAAAAAGTGAATTAATTCCTTACTGAATTAATTCACTACTGAATTCGTTCAATTTCATTTTCGTTCAGTGAATTAAAAAAAATAAAATTACGTTCAGTGAATTAAAAAAAAAAATAATAAGTTCACTGAATTGAAAAAAAATAAAATAAGTTCACTGAATTGAAAAAAAATAAAATAAGTTCACTGAATTCAAAGCCTGTTTTCTGCCGTTCAGTAGAAGAAAACACTAATGTACAAATAAAATTTTTAAATAAGCAATTTTACAGCGTGTGCTAGTAAAAATTAACAAATTAGAAACCGGATGCTGTTTACCAACCTACATGATTCAAAAATAAAGCCTTTTACTATTAAAAATAAAAACTTTACAGATATAGATAAATTTGGAAAAGAAATATAACTATATAACTAGTTTGAAAAATTAATAGTTATATTTTTTTTAGAATTTATCTATATCTGTAAAGTTTTTATTTTTAATAGTAAAAGGATTTATTTTTGAATCATGTAGGTTGATAAACAGCATCCGGTTTCTATTTTGTTTATTTTTACTAGCACACGCTGTAAAATTGCTTATTTAAAAATTTTATTTGTAGATTATTGTGTTCTTATACTGAACGGCAGAAAACAGGCTTTGAATTCAGTGAACTTATTTTATTTTTTTTCAATTCAGTGAACTTATTTTATTTTTTTTTTCAATTCAGTGAACTTATTATTTTTTTTTTAATTCACTGAACGTAATTTTATTTTTTTTAATTCACTGAACGAAAATGAAATTGAACGAATTCAGTAGTGAATTAATTCAATAAGGAATTAATTCACCAGTGAATTAATTCATTTGATTTAATAAAAAGAACTATTGCAATTGAATTAATTCGTAACAAAATAAATCGAACGAAAGCAAATATGAATTAATTCCATTCAATATATATTGCTTAGTGAATTAATTCATCGAATTTTTAATTCAGAATTGAAAAATTGAATTAAGGAATTAATTCTTCAAAGCTCTGGGCCTAAATATATTTTTTATGGAATATGATACCCGTTAAAGATATCATAAATTTAAAAATATACAATACCATTAACCATAGAACCATTAACGATATTGTATCGCTTCTTTCTTAGGTGAGGTTCATTGCCATTTGGATATAATTTCGGTACATGATACGGGGAACAGAAAAATTAAACATGAGCTCTTTTATAGCGGCCCAATGTCACGTTAATTTGTTGAAATTGGAATTAAAAACGGGCCATTTTTTTGTTTGTCGCTGAAAAGAAATATATACCAGTTGGAAATGAAATTAAAGATATTTTGAAGGTATATCCAGTAAAGAATAAAAAATATTAAAAGTTTTCAAATTTTAACTTGTGCCTATTTGATTTATACACACATTTTTTACAATTTCCTACCCAGCAAAAAAATACCTGACCAAGATCCGTAAAATCACCTATATTGTTCGGCACGAATGCGTTTAAATTGAGGTGAAAAAGGCATTTTTTTAACATTGGCTTGTCATAGGAGAGAAGGTGTTTATGCTACTTTAAGTCTGCTTTGCACGTCATAAAAATGAATGCTTGGATGTTCTTTTTTATATAGGAAAGCAATTCATTTTTGTTACTATCTAAGGAGATGAAATGTAATGTTAAAAAAATGCCTGTATTTTTTTGTTGGGAAGTAAAAAGTTTTTAATTAATGGCATTTTGGAAGTCATTTAAAATACGTTTATTGGAAGTAAGAAATCAGCATATATAGCTACTTTATATGCAGTGAAAAATGCATTCTTGTAGAATGCATTCGTTTTTTTTTTGCTGGGTAACCTCTATCACACATAAGAATTTAATCGAAATGTGAGATAATACACACTCTTTCTTTGTTAGAAATTTAATTTGTTAGTGCAATATTCCCATGTGCAATTTTAACACTCCATTTAGAAAACCGATTTTTTTAGCTATTAATAATAAATTGTAATAATAGTATGGAAACACATTTTTAATTTTTAGGCTTCATGAAAAATCAAGGATAAAAATAAAGCAAAACAAGAATGCAGATTTGTTCAGATAATGCTGCGAAAGTAATGAGTACCGGGTGCTGGATACTGACGAATTTCAGGTTACTTAGTACTCAAAAGAAACTACTCAACTCTTTTGGAGCTGTATTTTTCCGAAATGGGAAAAGAGTTTGTCCGTTACATGAGAATTATTTGTGTTGTAATGAGTAGTTGTTGGTTTTAACTGTAATTGGGTTTTTATTAATATACAAAGCAACTATTATTGTAGTTATTTAAAAAACCTAACTTAACCGTTGTACAAAGCAGTTATTTTTAATATTATGATAACTAACCAAAGAGTGTTAGTGTTAGTATATATATATATATATATATATATATATATATTCATAAACGCTTTATAACGTTAAAGGAGGTTTATAAAACAAATTTTGTATAAATAATTTGTTTTGTAAACTTTCAATAACTATTTATGAATAGACACTTGCAAAAAACGTAGTAACTGGAGTACCGTTTCTAATTAGAGTTTTAATTTTAAGAGGATGAAGCAAATACAAATATTATTTTTATCATGAAATGAAATAGATTTTTATAATTTTCGCTTTTTCAGCCGCATATACCTTTGTTTTAACTGTAAATTTAAGTAGATTCTGCAGACAAACTTTTTTCATTGCACATATACGTAATGCCGTTAAAATTGCAATATAAAAGTACAACACTGTTTTTAAGAAAGCAAACTGAATGTATCTAAAGCTGCCCACACACTAGGGAACATGGTTGAGGGAACAAAAAATATCAAAAATTTTGTAAACACGAAATGCACGCTCTCAACACGCACACACACACAAACGCACTCACACATTCACAAAAAATGCTCTCTTTTTTTTAAGAATGTTGCCTAGTGTGTGGGCAGCTTTATGAAGAAAATTGTATCAAGTATTCAATTGAAGATTTTTGAGTAATCAAAAGTAACATTATTTTACAGCACTATATGTTAATTTCGTTTTTGTGTGACGTTCTTCGGTCAATTTAGCGGTTTTTTTTATGAAATAAAACGTTAGGTTGATGTTTTTTCAGACTTTTTTGCAAAAATAATGGTAATTATAAGCAAAAATAATAATAAAATACTAAACATTAAGCTTTCCATACACTACGCAATATTTTTGTACAACTTTTGGTATTATGGATAAAATTGCCAGTGTTTATGTCATGTTGAAAGGTGTACCATATATTGGAAAAAACCAAAGCAGATTTGAATTTTACTGCACAAGCATGAAAAGTGAAAAATATTTTATAATGTGTCGGTCATATTGTGGCATTTTTATATAAAAACAGTTGTGCCATATCTTGTGCAACAGTATTGTACATCTTATTGTACGGTGTAGTGCAAAACGACCATAATATAGGCTACTATTTGCAATGATATTGCGTAGTGTATAGCTGGCTACCTTTAGTTACGAAAAACATTGTCATTTATTTTATATACGTAAGACCAATATTATAGCCACCTACAAATTACACATACACGTTAACAATGACATATGCCAAAAAAATTGTGATTTTTGTCTACTTTTCAGAGTGAGATTGAAATCAAAAGCTCCTTATAAATTATGTGGCACATTTATTGCATATCACAATACCTTTCTGCATGTCACCACTATTTGACATTTCATTTTATTAATTTTTTAATCGGCATAGTCATCAAATCAGCTGAAACCCATCTGTATATAATATATGTAACCAGTAGGAATATTTACTAAACATTTACTAAAGTAGAAAAATAATAAAGCAATTCATAAAAGGGCGGGTGTACCGGGATATATATGTAAATCTATACCGTGTAAATATATTTTACACAGTTTATACAATACATTTGGGTTTAACATGGATCCGCTCACTGTATTTAAACAATTTTGGTATGAAATACTTAAGTAATAGACAATTATATATAAATTTAGTTTAAGCGCTTTATATGAAATCGAAGTAAACGTTTTCCTTTTTTGAATGTTGACATTACTTCTTAACAGTACCCATAATCATGCCATATCCACCAACACGTAAAACAGGGATGATAAAGTTGGTACTATAGTACTTCTTATGGCACTATTAGAACCTTACAAGTACTTTTAGAACGTTTAGTACTATTTTAAATTTTGGAAATAAAAACTAAAAAATTGAGAGAAACATAAATCAAAAAATTTTTTTAAATATTACAAAAAATATTGAAAATTTGGTGAGTTTAAGCGAAAATCTATAAATTGTCATTTTAGTTCACCACGCCTATATCGAAGTTAGATATACACCAAACAATTTTACTCATACAGGAACTAGCTGTTCACTTCTTTTGACGTGAAAATATTGTTTTTTTCCTTAATGGAAATTTCCTAATACTGAGGTATGTGTATAATATGATTTATGATCCCTCCATCTGTAACTCTAATTAGTTATTTTCTATTTTTTACATTTTAACATGAAAAATGGGAAAATGTAAGAAAAAAGTTTCACTTATTCGGACATTTTTTTCCATTTTGATACCCTATCCGTCTGTAATTTTCTTAAATTAAAAGCAGCAACTTAAAAAGGTATTTTAAGCCTTAAACATGAGATGAAGCTGCTAAAAAATAACCTAGCTAAGAAAAATCTGTGTTTTACATGCAGAAAAAAATGAGGAAGAACATTACCTAAGTGCTATGTAACTACACAGCTCTTACGTCATATTCCCCCTGTTTTTTCTGTGTCTACATAATAGATATGTTTGTCTGACTGCCTATCAATGTTATCTAGAAAGATTTTGACAGTTTTTCAACATATTCCGGCTTTCTACTGACAAAATTGTTCGAGATATCATTGATAGGCATGCCGCACAAATACAACTTATATTTTGAATTTTGTTTTAATGTACAAAAGGTATGTCTTTGTTAACTTATAAGAAAAACAATTAGAAATTTTTTTTTGGTACTATGAGCGTCGAGAAAGTACTATTTTTTACGCTGTTTGGTATTATTTAAAAAATTCTATTTATCATCCCTGACGTAGAAATAATCAACAGAGAGCGAAGTGGATAAGAAGTTGTTAGCGCCGGTACTTGACAAACATTACGAACGGCGGAGGATAAAGCGGAGAATACACGAAGCAACATTCGTGAAAAAGTGCCCATTTTTTAAAGCGGAGAATACACGTGGGAACGTAGAGTAGGGAACAAAAAATATCAAAAAATTTTGGAGACACGAATTGCACGATGTCATTACGCACACACACACAAACACACACACACATTCACAAAAAAAGGGCATTTTTTCACGAATGTTCCCCTCGTGTATTCTCTGCTTTACGAATGTTCATTTGTGTATGTTAATGTGTCGTGTTGAAATTTATTAAAATTTTTTAATATTTTTTGTTCCCAACGCAATATTCCTTCGTGTATACTCCGCTTAAAAGTCAATTGCAGCCGATGTATTTCAAAAGAAAATGTAGTTTATTTTTAATTTTCAAATGAAAAGTAAACCAAAGAAAGAAAAACTATTTAATTTTTGCATTAGAAAATACAAAAATTATTTTTTTCGGACTTTCAATATTTTCATATATTTAGTTAGAATATCGTTGTACCTCAAGTCCAAATTTTAATATGATATTGTCATATTAGATTTTTATTAGCTTTTTTTTCAAAAAGGTTGACCATTTTCATGATAGACAATATAATTGTTTCATGGGCATCAACCTTAAACTCAGTTGCGGGCTAGTCCCACGAAAAATATCTATTTTAGTTTGTTCGGATAATCGCGTTGGTTGGCAACGAATACAAAAACATAATAGTACCCAAAGGGCACTCTTATGTAAAATGTTGCCATACAAAGTAACGATAAAAATAAAAATTTATAATTTTGTTTGTCAATTTTATTATTGTGTCGATACCCGGTCTTAATTTTTTGAAGTTTTGAAAAAAAGCAATAAATTGAATCTATTATAACTTAGCAACAACAAACACAAGGGAAAATAGTCACAACTAAGAATCACAGACTTGTCGTAGTAATAGACCAGAATATGCGGGTTTGTCTTTAGTCTATATATTCGTTGAATAGACACAATAATAAAAATACATTTTTCAATTTTTGAGTTTAACAAATTTAGCTTGCTCTATCGGCTCAACATTTGTAGCGGATGAAACATGAAAATCAAAACCGGCGGCGGCTTCGCGCCAACTCTGAGGAGCTGAACTTCGTTCTCTGCTGTATTTTATTTATAACAGTTACCCATTTTCGTATGCAAAAAATCATTTGTTTAAAACAATTTCTGAAGCCGGCTTCCAAGTTACTGTGAAATAATAAAGTGTGAAAAAATACAATCAATGAAAATTTAAAAAAAAAATTTGTACATCAATCAGGTAAGTAAAAAATTCCAAAATAGTTTGTTAGTTTTACATGAAACCCAAATTTTGTGGCTGAAAAGGAAAACTAACAAAAAACCCATACTTGGAAATTGTTTATCTAAAGATTTTTAGAATACATATTTCTGATATTTTTATTTGCATTTATATATAATTGGCGTACTCATATTGTAGCTGTGTTTTCGAATTAACTATCCGTAAACGTATAACAAAAAAGAAGTGCATAAAAATGTTTTTTTTGACGAAAACTAAAACATTACTTTTCGTATGCAAGTTAACTTTGAACGTGGATAATTTCATCGTTGAAAACTCAACGTTTATACATTTCCTCACCTAGCGGAACTTCTTCACGTTACTACTTAAAAGTTACTGACATACGTTGGATTATAACGGAACTATAATAAACAATAACTATTTAAAGTTTTTGAATACTCCAAACAGTTTAACGTAGATTTGCTTTACATACTTAACGTGGACAGTTATGAGGGTAAATACAGCTTGTGATTTTGATATAATTTAAATACCTATGTCTCGAAATAACGGTACATAAATTAACTTTAACCTTAAATACAGTCACCGAAATGATGTAACATAGCACTACGGCTATCTAATGCTCTTCTGATTACAATAATATTTAAACTATATAGTTGGCGTTGAAAATCTACTATGGAACAAATATTAAAATTTTAATTAATGGATTTATTTAGGCGATATAGCACAACAAAAGTTGAAGACGTATCTTGAAACCTAGTGGTCAAACAATTTAATTTTTTGCTGTAAATAACACTATCAATAAAATAAAATTACGTACCGAAAATTGTTGATCAATTCTTGTTATTTCAGAAGTTATGGCGATTTTCTGCTTACCGCTACCTCTGTGTTTAATTTTAAGAAAATCTGTTGACTAGTTTTTGAGTTAGAGAGATATTTGTAAAACGTATCCTGGCGTTATCCTGTGAGTCCTGGAGAAATTTTTTTAACTGATTTTACAATTAGAGACTTTAAACTAGCTTTGTTATTATCGGTAATGTACGCCAGATCGTAAATGTATTTTGGCAACTTTTCAAATATTTTTTTCTGTTTTAAAAAGTTAATTTTTTCAAATTTTTTAAATTTTCATTTTACATGCTTCTCGCTTGAAAACCGTTCCTTATACAAAAAATAGTTTGAAGGCAAAAAAGTAGATAGTTAAGTTTTCTATGGATGTAATACAACTCGTTTAATAAAATATTGTTATTTAGCCAAAAACTATTTAAAATCTGAAAACCGCCTTTAGGCTACCTTCTGCATTAGATGGTTAATAACCGTTTTGCGTGAAAAAATTTCATTCGAACTTTAAATGCCACAAATCGTAATTTAATGTAGAGCGAGAGCAATAATAGCATTTTACATTAAATTTGCGTGAAAACAAATTCAAAAACATTTGAAGTGTGAACTCACCCTGAAAAATCCTTTTTGTAAGGATATAACAGTTTTTTCACGAGCAACCCAAACAACTTACTGTGCTTAAAGCTTAAGTTTGAATTTGAAATAAACATCCCTAACAAAATGTCTTTACAAGGTAGAAGCAAACGAAATTTAAGCCGTTTGATAAAATCTAAAAAAGAAGACTTTGTACAAAGGTTAGGTAGTGAAGGGTCTGCCACTTCTGGCGAAAATAGTATAGAAAACAGTGTCATTACATTCGAACAACTTAGTATTCGAGATACAATTGAAGCAATTACCGGTGAAGACTATGATGATTTGATCACAACTCATGGAATAGAAGATTCACAAATTGTCTCCCTAAGAGACAAAATTAAAAAATGGTACAAAAAAAATAAACCTACACGCAGAACGGTAGAGGATATATTACGAATTCTTGCCGATGAAGGGTTAGACGTTCCTAGAAGTCTAAAAACATTGTTTCCTAATAAAGAAAAAGTTGTTCTGAAAATTATTTCTCCTGGTTATTATGCGCATTTCGGTATAAAAAAGCAAATAGAATCAGTTGGAGACAGTATTGCTGAATTCAGTGAGATCCTTGTGGATTTAAACATTGACGGCTTGCCGCTTTTTAACAGCTCACGTATTCAGCTGTGGCCTATTTTACTAAAACTTGTTGACGTTCCAAATATTTCAGTTTTTGCAGTAGGCATTTATATAGGGAAAAGCAAACCTAATGACTTATCAGAATATTTTTCAGAATTTGTTAAGGAAATGAAAACTATTAATGAAACTGGAATTCAGATTGGCAACAATGTAATTTCTGTGAAAATTAGGGCTATAATATGTGATTCTCCTGCAAAAGCTTTTTTATGTGGAATTGTTGGCCACACATCTTCTCATGGATGCTCAAAGTGTTCCCAAATTGGAAAAAAAATTGATAGAACTCTAACTTATTCCAAAGAATCCGGCGAGTTAATTTCAGATCAGGATTTTTCTAACAGAAAGTATAAAGGTCATCATCAAAAACGTTTTCAATTGCAAAAAACCCCTTTGGAGGAAATAGGAGTAAATATGGTAAGCCAAGTCCCACTAGACACAATGCATTTAATCGATTTGGGGGTGATAAGAAAAATGATTTTAAGGATGACACATAAAAAACTTTGCTTGAATGTGACAGATGAAAATATTAAACAAATGTCAATTCATTTAAAATCTCTTTCTAGCCATATTCCACAGGAATTCGTACGATATCCGAGAGGGCTAGATGACGTTATTCATTGGAAAGCCACAGAATTCCGTCAATTTTTGCTCTATACCGGTATCTTAATTTTAAAGAAAAATGTACATGAAGAATTTTACAATTTATTTCTTTCCCTAAATGTTGCCTGTAGATTGCTTTCGTCCACAAAAAATTTAGAACAAAATATTAACAGCGCTGAGCAAATTTTAAATGTTTTCGTCGCAAACTTTTACACAGTATTTGGCAACAATAGCTTATCACATAATGTACATAATCTACTACATTTATGTGAATGCGTCCGTCAGTTTGGTGTTTTGCCAAACTTTTCCGCATATTCGTTTGAAAATTATTTACAAATTTTGAAAAACTATGTTAGGCAACCACGATTAATTCTGCAACAAATTTACAACAGAATTAAATACGAAAAAAGGACAATTGATGAAAAACAAGTGGGCTTTCGAATGAACGGTAACGTTGTCGAAAGTTATAGTACAAAAGATTACACATATACGCTAAAACGACCAGACAACTTTTGCTTAATTTTATCAGATATTCCATTTAAAATCAAAAGTTTCAATAAAGATGGCAATAAGGTTGTTGGCAATAGATTTGAAAATAAATCAAGCTTTTTTAGTTATCCTTTAGATTCACAAAACCATTTAGGGATTTGCGTGACAAATTCCGTACCCTCACAGTTGGAAGAAGAATTCAATATTAACGATATCACAGTAAAGTTGATAAGCCTTCCCTACGAGGGTAAATTATTACTAATCCCACTTTTACACGTAACTTTTTGAATATCTTTTGACAAAAAGTATTTTTTTCGCAAATTGTTCTTTAATACTCCATTTTCACTTGTTAGTCTAAAAGCACAGCAGCTAAAAAAACACCAATTGTAATTTATAAATTATTTATAAAATTTAAAATTTAAAAAATTACAAATTGTTATTTCAAAAAATGATTGCAATCTGAAAATTGTATTTCATATTCATTACAATTTAAATTACTTTTTCATAAAGTAGCATTTGTATTTGCAACAACAGCAATTATAAATCAAAAAATATATTTGATATTAAAAAAATACCACTTGTAATTTAAAAATTAATTTGTAGAATTAAAAAATACTAAATATAATTTATATAATACCAAAATAAAGTTAAAAAAAACCAAATAAATAAACAATATTAATTACCAAATATAGTTTAAAAAATATCAATTAAAACTCAAAAAATACCAAAGAACATTGGTAGTTTTTGAGTGCATTTGTTCCTTTTGGAATTTTTTTTAATATCAATTGATATATTTTGAATTTCATTTGGTATTTTTTCAATTCTTTTCTTTTTAATTACATTTGTAATTTTTTGAAATACTTTTGATATTTATTTGAATTGCATTTGATATATTTTGAATATGAGTAGCTGATATGCAAAACTCGTTCGTTACACATTAACTAAATTTTGGGAAGAAGCAAAAAACTTGTTGCGCCTAATTAAATTAACAAAATTTGTTGAATGCTTTTAATTCTTAAATGTTATGCCATTCTTGATTAAAAATTTAACAGTTGAAAAATCGAAAATATTCTCAAAATCGCCTCAGAACTGTCAGAATCAATTGTCATCTCGATTTTTTAATTTTTGTAACGAACGAGTTTTGCATCTCAGCTACTCATATGAATTAATATCTTCTCAATATCAAATAGTATTTTTGATAAACAGTTGCAATTTTTCTAAATACAAATGCTGTTTGTTCATATAAAATTGTTATTTTTTTTTAATATCAAATACAATTTTGAAACTAAAATTGTTATTTTTTATTTGCACAGAAAAAACCAAAATCATGTTTCAGTTAAAAATTCAATTAAAAATTTAATTAAATTTGGAGCAATTAACAAAATTGTTATATCAATTAATTTTTATTTGTAAAAAGTCAAAAATTTAATCAAAAATTACATCAATTACAACTTCAATTGTAAAATTACATCAATTACAACTTCAATTGTAATTGATGTAATTTAATATTAAAAGTATTATTTATATATATATATATTAATTTTCTTATGTTATTGAATGATTTTTGACACGAATTTGTAGTTTTTACTTCTGCAATAAAAGTCAAAATATGAATAAACAAAAAAAAAAATAACCCAAATCATAACATACTAATTTTCAATTAAAAATTTAATTGATATGATTGAACTTTTAATTGCCAATAAGTTTGACATCAAACAAAATTTGAATTGAAATTTTTTTGGCAATAATTTTTTCTGTGTACAAAAGAACTGTTTAAATTTTTTCGCAATTTTGAACTTACATTTTTTTATACTCAAAAGGGGAAATTGTGTACACACAAAAAAATATTAGCTTAAATCATCTAATTAAAGATTTGTTTAAAATAAAATTTGTTTTGAAATAAATATTTAATTAAATCAGTTAAATCTTTGAATTCTTTAATTGATTCAATTAATCGTACACAATTTTTAGTAATTGATAGTATCATTTGCGTGATAGGTGCACAATCCATTAAAATGTAATTGATATCATCAATTTTGTAATCGAAACAGGTTTTTAATTTTTTGTGTGTAATCATTACCTCCAATTTTGTAATGAAAAACATAATTTTTTGGAAATGTTTTTCTTACTAAGTAACAAGAATATAAAAAGTAATATTTTCTGCATTTTTTAAAACTCAAGTGTCAAAAACCAGACAATAAATAAAATGTGACTTAGGTACTAAGACTATGCAATAGGTTCGTTTTTTCGAAATTTATATAAATATTCCATACAAATTTAAGTGTTTATAAATTTAAGTAGATATAAATCTAGCTTCTTAAAAATTAAGAAGTTTTAAAAATGCTAACAAGTCTTAAAAACTCTTAACTTTTCTTGTTTAAATGTAAACAAAATTTTTTAAAAATTTTAGTATTTTAAATTTGATTACATATTAAAAACAACAAATGCTAACAAATGAATTATGTGTTTGTTACCCAGCAAAATATTGGTAATGACACCTCATTACTATCTGCATTACCAAAAATGATATATCATTACCTTTTGCATTATTTTATAATATAAAATAATGACTTCCTAATAACGGCCTATTGTATTCAATATAAAATAATGACTTACTCGTATTACTTTAAATATGTACTTTTTACACAGTTAAATTTTTTTATTAAATGTAAATATGTTTTATGCTTAAATTCTTATGACGAGACCTAAAATTACACACTAGAGAAAACTTAAATGTTTCTGAATGTATTTCCTTAGGCAAATAGTATTTGCCTAACTCCTTATTTTTAAGAATCAAGTAAGCAATGGGATAACCACTTATAATTAAACTTTTTGTAAGCATGTGTGTAACCACTTATTATTCAAAATCTCATAACTACTTATTTCTCATTTTTTCGTAAGCGAGCGGGTAAGCGTGACTACTTATAAAAACTACCACGCCAAACAAAAATAATGAGTTTAGACGTCAAAAAATAAGTTGTGCGGAGCTATGAATTTCTATTATATAACCACTTATTTGGTAATGAAAGATTTTGCTGGGTTAGTAAAGGTAGAGCATATCAATCAATATAATTGCTGTATTTTGCGTTCTGGGAAAGTCTGTATACGAAAACAGCTTTCGTACAAAGCCCCAAAAGTTTAAATTTTATTCGTTTACAAAAAATAAAAGTCAGGTAAATACGGATAGTCGTTTTTTTACAAGTACTTATAGACAAAGATATAAAATTCGAAAAAACAAACCTAATAAAGTCTGTATACGAAAACAGCTTTCTTACAAAGCCCCAAAAGTTTAAATTTTATTCGTTTACAAAAAATAAAAATCAGGTAAATACGGATAGTCGTTTTTTTACAAGTACTTATGGACATAGATATAAAATTCGAAAAAACAAACCTAATAAGGGCCAGTTTTATAGTCAGAACTGAGAACGAATTTTTTCTTAAATATTTCTTAAGTTAGAAATTTTGTTTAAAAATTTTTGATATAAGTAAAATTTTAGAAAAAAATTACTTCTAAGTCCTGAGAGTAAAACTGGTCCTTACCTTTTATTTAACAAATCTCAATTTTTAGTTTTATATTTACAAAATCAAGCTCTAATAATGAAGAGAGGAAAGCTCCCAGAAGCCAGTGATGCTAGTACATCAAAAAAACTGAAGGGCTGTAGCCCAAGCTGTAAAGAATTGAAGCAATTTATTTGCGATATAATTAAAGACCAAACAGGTATGGAAGAAAAAAGCGGTAATGGTATGCACAACAATAATATTTTAATTTCCAGCAAAATTTCAAGACCAAAATATCAAAATAATGGAGGCGTTGGCAGAACAAAACGTACTAACAAAAACGTTAATACGAGAAGATGTTATAAATGGCCAGCTTACTGCTGCTTTTCCATTGGCCACTGAAAGTGATTTAGTGGGCTTAAATAAGCAAATTGACCCTAGTAACAAAAGCGTATATGTAAGTATATATTTGTATTTCCATATCAAATCTTTATTTTGTAACTGTTTCAGATTAAAATTATGAAGAATATAATACGAAATAATTTGAGTAAAAATTTTACTTCAATTATAACTGAGGAATGTCTATATTCTTATAACGTAGATGGCAGTCATGGAAAAAAAAGTTTGAAAGATTTAACAAATTTTTATGGCGTTATTAAAAGTAAGTAATTTAACATACATAGAAATTAAAACAGAGGTTTAAATGTTCGTTGCTACTTTTATAACTAATTAATGTTCCAATTTCGATCCACTACATTCAGAACAAACGAGAAACTTCTTGTCCTTAAAAAACTTGCACACTCACAATATTTTATACTTAAAAACAACCTAAAACACATACTAATTTAATTGAAAACACAATTAAAAAAGGACTACTGATTTTTCATTATATTCAAACCATTTTGCTATTTATTTTCAAACATTGGCTCGTATGAATAAAAAATAGATATTACTAATAGGGGGAAATACAGGGTTTTTTAAGCAATTACTTCACAAATCTAGTCTGCTTGGGAGTAGACTAGAAATTTCATTTTTTAATTTTCGTTTATATTTCATGCTATTCTACCAGCCATTTGGTAAATTTGGAGTGAAAAGCCATTCCTAAGCCCAAAGTAATTACTTCGAAGTAATTGCTAAGTTTTATTCATATGACCCATTGGCTCATATGAATAAAAATAAATATTACTAATAGGGGGAAATACAGGGTTTTTTAAGCAATTCACAAATCTAGTCTGCTTGGGAGTAGACTAGAAATTTAATTTTTTAATTTTCGTTTACATTTCATGCTTTTCTACCAGCCAATTGATAAATTTGGAGTTAAAAGCCATTCCTAAGCCCAAAGTAATTACTTCGAAGTAATTGCTAAGTTTTATTCATATGGCCCATTGTTTAAACAATCCATAAGAAATAAAAATAATTGAAAAGTCTATTAAAACAATCATCAATTTTTAACTGACAAAACGTAAAAAAACGATTTTATGGTTTGTTTTTTCATATTTGAAAGTTTTTTTTTGGTTAGATTTTCAAAACACTCACACACAACACACACGTTCATAGTTTTATTGGCTATGTTTGTGTGGATGAGTAAAGAATTTCTTGTAATTTGAATTGAAATAATTTTGTATATAAACAAACTATTTAAACAAAAAAGAAAACCGAAAATATTTCAATTTTTTGTTTTAAAACAGAAAACATCGAAATTATTTTAATTATTTTTTCTAAAAATAGAAATCTAGAAATAGAAAAAAAAAGAAATAGAAAAAAAAGAAATAGAAAAAATAATTTAAATAATTTCACTGTTTTCTGTTTTAAAACAAAAAATTCAAATATTTTCGGTTTTCTTTTTTGTTAAAATAGTTTGTTTATATACAAAATTATTTCAATTCAAATTACAAGAAATTCTTTACTCATCCACACAAACATAGCCAATAAAAATATGAACTTGTGTGTTTTGAAAATCCAACCAAAAAAAAAAACTTTTAAATATGAAAAAACAAATCATTAAATCGTTTTTTTTACGTTTTGTCTGTTAAAAATTGATGATTGTTTTAATAGACTATTCAATTATTTTTATTTCTTTTATGGATTGTTTAAACAATGTTTGAAAATATATAGCAACATGGTTTGAATATAATGAAAAATCAGTAGTCCTTTTTTTAATTGTGTTTTCAATTAATTTAGTATGTGTTTTAGGTTGTTTTTAAGTATAAAATATTGTAAATCTAAAAATAGAATATTTGACTGAAAACAACAATTCCTACAGACGATACATATTTTTTTTTGCTTTGTTTTTTATTGATGAATATAAAAAGTTAAACAATATGTTTCAATGTATTTTAATTGATTCTTCAATTGAAAACAAACTTTACCTATTACTTTTTAAATAAACCTCAGTCGGTTATGGAAAATATATTGTAAGTGTATTTACTTCCCAAATTTCGTACAAATTTTGAATCAAAAGCCAAGTTTTTAAAAACTGCTAGTTTGGTTGTAGTGTAAATTGGGCTTTCGTTTTTGGAACCATTAACACTTTTTCTTAACCGCTATATTTGAAATATTTATAGTATGTATTTATTTCTTTTTATTTAGGTACTGTAGAATTAATACCCGGAATCGATAGCGTTGAAGGACACATAAGAAGAGTCATTCACTTAATTAAAAAGCGCCACTTAAAACGTGTGTTAAAAGAAAGGAAAGAAAATAATCAAGTTGAAATTAATCCATATGTCGGTAACCAAAATATTAATGAAATTGAAAACAGCCATAGTGACGATGGCCAATCGGAAGATGGTCCAAATGAAGGTCGACAAAGGAATGAAAGTGAAGAAGATTCGTAAGTTTCGAAGTCAACTAACTACAAAAATTTGAAAAAAGAAAACAAAAATCTTTATATTAATTCAAATTGTTTTTTTTTAATTTAATGTCTTTAAAACAGTTTTCCATTAAATTTTTTCCAATATTTCTTAAAATTTTTATTATTTTTAAAATAACAACATTAACTTTTCATAAACCACAAACATTTTAAAGGCAAGAAATTTAAAGTTAATATTTTTAAATATTATTGAAAAAATGTAAAGTATAAAACACCAATAAAGCCTGGGTTAGCCACACGTAAACGTAAGTCTTTAACACATTGAATGTGTTACAGAGCATTACGTTAGTATTTGCCTATTTATTTATACCTAATCCAGGCTTTTAATACTGATAATTAATTTGTTAATGCTATGTATACTTTGAAGTACAAAATGTGATCATATTTAAGTAATTTCTTATATAAAACGAAAAGCTCTGAAAATGTTATCTTAACGTAACTTCAAAATGTTTAAGCAATTTGTTTAATACATTCAACTTTTTAAAGCCTTACAACAATTTCAGTGCTTCTCGTTTTCATATCCTTACAAACTCGAAATCAATCAATGTATAGTACAAATATTAAAACAAAATTCCATTTCCCTTATATTTAAGTAAATTGCTATATAAAACGAACAGCTTTGAACATGTTATATAAATGTAACATAAAAATGTTTAAACAATTTTTTGATACATTAAACTTTTCAAAGACAAAATTTTGTGCCATATAAGTATGCGCTGTTTTGAAGTCAAATTTCAGTACTTCTCGTTCTCAAATCCTCTAAAATTCGAAATCAATGTACACATTCGTATATGTTATGTATATAAACTCATACATCTTTACACATTTACAAATGCACCCATACATATACACACATACAGAGATTATGGTATTGTGAACATAAAAAAACCTTTAAAGAGTATTCCTCGTATTCAGGATTGTAATTTTAAGAAATTCTCAAATTATTCCTTCAATCAATGCAAATCTGCCAGTAACACTTCACCTATGTGGCACACATAGATTTTATGAAAACCAAAAAGAAAATATATAAAGGTTACAAAAACATTGCTTGTGTTACTGTGGCCGCCATAGATCATTAATTTAAGGAATCAGAATTTCTACGTTGTGATGTGCCGCATCAACATTCAAAAATACAAATTTCTGAATCAATTATAATTAATACTCACGAATATAAATCAAATATATCACTAAATTTAAAACAAAGTCTCTACGAAAATATTCAGCATTACAATATTTTTAGTTACTTTGTAATGTGTTTTAGCTAACGATATAATTCCTTTTTCTTTTTACTATCACAAATTGCCTTAACTCGTGTGAAACCTTGTGTGAGCAAACATTAATGATACATTTTTAAATTGTGTAAAGGTGTAATAAATAAACTTTTATATGCATTGTACATATGCTGATTTTTCCGGAAAACCAAATTTCAACTAAAATATTTCCAGCTTTGTTGCCCTAAATAGTGCAAATAAAACAACTCAAACGAAAAGTCTGATTACTGACTTAAAAATTCAGTCATACATTATGTTATTATAAGTATATTTAAGTATACTTTATTTAACTACATCCTTATTTTTAAATTTAAATTGGTAATGTATAGTAATGTATACTTTACGAAATTTGGATTGTTAACTTGAATTTAATTTTTTGTTATATATTGAAAAATAAACTTATTTTAAAATTACTTTTTACATTTGGAATGTTTTTAAAACAGGTATAGTGACATACTACTTTAGGTAAGTACAGTGACTGGACCCTTCTGGGGTTTTTAGTAACCCGTACTTAATGAGACACTTACGGAATAAAAAGTGACACGTAGTTAGTTAACTATTTTTCATTTGTCCAGTGACATGTTCATTTACAGCAGCCCACTGACATATCCCGAAACTATTAATTTTTAACAAGTTCTGTGACATAACACATTGCGATTCATATGTGACCAGTTTTTTACTAATTATTTTTCGTCAGTCCTATGACATGTACACTTGCACCAGTCAGGTTGCAATTCTTTTCGCAGTAGTTCTCTTACCTATCAAGTAAAGTCTATATTGAGACTAGTTGCGTGTTAGATAATTTAAACTAGGTTTGTTGCATATTCACTAAAACATGTACAGTAATATGTTCTCTATTACAAGTTCTTTGACATGTAACAAGTACCTCAAAAGGTGGAAATTGCCACCTCCTATGACAAGCCAATGTTAAAGTTGCCGGTTACTTTCATATAAAAGAACCGAATCGAGGACCGGTAACCACCACAAAGTTCCAGTCACGTGACCACCTCTGTGACTGATCCATTTCCCGTAGGGTTGTTATTCGTAAGCCTTGAGAATTCAGAATCATAAATTTGTTTTTTTTTTTGTAACGTTTTTAAAAAAACTATCAGACACGCAACCGGAAAATTATAGTTCTACTTCATAAATCCTTAAAATGATGACATTCTTTTTTTTATTATTTACTTTAGCTAGGTAGCTTAATTAAAAGGACATTTTTCATAAGGGTTAAGAACCTTTTTATATTTTAGTTTATAAATGCGAAAAGGAGAGCACAAAGTTTAGGTTGGGCTTTTAGCATGAATACATAGAGTCATAGTCATTTGGTTATATGAATTCTATTTATTCCACTTGCCATTTTGGGTTGAATGTGCGCTTTTCTACTTAAGAAATTGATATAAAAAAAGAAAAGGTTTTAATAACTTTTGCAAAATTACTCTTTAACATGACATGATTTGTTATATATTTGGCTACATTTATAATAGTAAATATTTACATGAAATGATAGCGGCAGTGGAATTTATATAAAAATGTATCCTGCAAATTTATTAAAACATAAAAAACTATTGCTTTTAAAAGGTTTATTAATAACTTTGTTATTTTAGGTCAGAAGCTTACAATATAATGACCAGGGCAGCGACTTTTATTTATTTTTTTTAAGTAAGTTAAGGCCCAACTACCCTACGGGAAATTTTAACAAACTGTCACCGAACTGGCCCCTTTATATGAAATAGACTGGTCACGTTTACATGGCGTTGTCATAGGAGGGGGAAATTGACCCCTTGTGACATGTCACAAGACAAATCCTAGGACAGGTTACTGAACTCGCATAAAAAACAAAGTTCAGGGACCTGTCCTGGGATTTGTCTTGTGACATGTCACAAGGGGTCAATTTCCCCCTCCTATGACAACGCCATGTAAACGTGAATTAACAAATGGTAAGTCAATTGTACCCAGCAAAAAAAGGAGATGCCGAAGCAGTAGAAAAAGCACTACAATTTATAGTCTAGATGTACTTCTTTTTTAACATAAACACTAATGATTTTAATATTGAGTTGTCATAGGAGTGAAGTACTCCCACTTCAACACTTTTTCAGTACTTTATGAACGAGTGCAAAGCAAGCTCTTTTTCACCAATTAAAAGTGAAAAAAATTCTACGCAAAAAAAAATTATTTTTTTATTTTACTAAAGTTTTTTATTGCCGCCACCAGGTATCGAACTTGCGACCTCACGATTGCTAGTCTAGCGCTCTACCGCTGAGCTATTCTTTGATATGAAGAATAAGTTGACTGGTATAAAAACACCTTTATCATTGCGAGATATTGTGCTTTATCCTCTTCAATAAAAGTATCTTTTAAACAAGTGTAAAAGGTGCACTCCAATTCAATATTGTTTTCAGTACTTTTTTTACAGGTGTATAAAAAGCAATTTCTCATCATTTTTTTATATATACATTAGGGTGGGTCGATTTTGCAATCGATATTGTGCCATCGATTTTTCGATAGCTTTTGGCATGAGTTCCACTACGACACAAAAGTTCCACTACTACATATCAAAAAAATCATTTTCGAGGCGCCCAAATTTTCTCTACTTTTATTTTTAAGGTTTTTTTAGTAAGTAATAAAAAAATCGACTGATTTAATTTTTTTTAAATATTACCTTTCCAAGGTGAAATTGTACGCTTAAAACGCTTGATTAAAAATCGATAATTTTTACACGTTAATTTTTAAGTTTTTTTTAGTAGGTATGCTAAAAAAAATTTCGCCGATTTAAAATTTATCCTATTTTTTATCCTATCCATGGCGATATCATTTTTTTCGAAAAAAAAAATGTTTTTGGGTTTTTTAGACGAGTTTCTGTCGAAATTTGGGCGCTTCGAAAATGATTTTTTTTGATATGTGGTAGTGGAACTTTTTTTCCTCATGCCAAAAGCTATCGAAAAATCGATGGCACAATATCGACAAATTTTTGTCGTTACAAATCGGCACACCCTAATATACATATTTTTAGAAATTAAAAAATTAAAAAAATTTTTAATTTAAACAAATTAGTTATAAATATTAAAAAAAAAATAATAAAATAAAAAATATTGGTCCCGCCGGGAATCGAACCCGCGACCCTCTGTTTGTAGTTGCCAAATGATACCAATATCACTTTTTAGGATCACTTTTAGAGCAATTACTCCTTAGAAGCAATACTTATTTAAGTGATTTTTTGGATGTTGTTCAGAAGTAATTCTAAAAAAGCTGTAAAAATATACTAACAGATACTTTGGAAGCAATGCAAGAAGTGATTCTTTGAAGTTGTTCAGAATATGTAACTTCTAAAAAAGCAGTAAAAATACACTAACGGATACTTGTGAAGCAGTGAAAGAAGTAGTTTGTAAAGCATTACTTCCAATTTTTTTTTGCTGGGTAGTTACAGCTTAAGTCAAAAATTATTCAAACAAAGAACATATTTTTGAAATTTTAAACTTTTTTTTGTCAAAAATTGCTCTTTTTTGGATGAAAATATTAGTTTGAGTAAAATGAATCACAAAATGCACAAATATTTGAGACAAATTATTAAATCCAAAGATGATTCAGAAATGCTCAAAAAACGATTAAATTTTGAGCCTTAAGAATTTTTTTTTAAATGTTTTTTGGGGTCAAAAAAGAAGGCTCTTTTGGATAAACCACTTTCACACAAAATTTGGAAGTTTAATAATATATTTAAAAAAATGTTTTTATTCACTTTTGGTGTCTTTTGTTGGCTGGGATCTCTATAAAAACTAAATTATGAAAACTTTATTCAATAGTTGAATAACATATTAAAAAATTGGGATAAGGCGGCATTGTTTGCTTAAAAAGCGAAATAAAAATTCTAGGCGGCACAAGCCTTTAAAATACTGGCTTAGTACACTAATAGAAAAAAACCTGTAAAAAGTTTTACTAATACTGCTAAAAATTAGTAAAAAATTACTTTGCGGAAAAAATGGCTGAAATAAGCAGATTTTCTTTTCTAAATATTAGTAAGATAAGAATAACAAAAATAAAGCTGTTAAGAAGGTATACAGAAGTTAAGTTGTGTTTGGGCTAAATTTTAGTTAATTGAAGTAAAAATTTACTCTGCTGGAATCAGCAACAAATTTTTCTGAATATTAGTAGAATAAAAAAAAAAACACACATACAAATTTTAAATTGTTTTAAGCGACTAAAAATCTATATTTCTGAAATCAGCAGTCTACTATTTTTCATCAAATATTTCTGCTAAGTTTAGCAGGATGACTGTTATGTTATTATATTTAACAGTTTTATTTTTATTTACTAATATTAACCAAAAAACAGAAGGATCTCCAGGGTTAAGGTTTAAATAAAGAACTCTGAATTTTTCACTTAATATTCGTGTGAAGGAGACGAAAATAGTTTAAAAACTTTTAGAGGGAGTCTGTGCAAAACAGTCAATATTTGTTGACCGACGAGTTGACCATATATTAAGCGTGTTCGTTTACTTACTACAAGTTACTACTTTTACTACAGCTGGAAAAATTCAATACAAAAAGTAAACAAAACTTTCCAATTGTAGTAAAAGTAGTAAGAATTTCGAGTAAAGAACATACTGATTATGTATAATTTTAAATCCTGATTTTAATTTTCATTTTATAAATAATTTGTTTTAATTTAATTTAAAATTTTTTTTGATTCTTCTAAAATTAATGAAGGGCTGCACGAAATCGATTGATAGGCCGCATTTGCCCATGTATGTGATATACCAAAAATGGTATTTTTATGGTAAATTGTTATTTTTGTTAGTTATTTAAAAAACAAAAAAATTTTGTTGAGTTGTTTGAAATTCTTGTTAAGTTTATAGTTGTTATTATTAATATATTCATAGTTGGCAAATGAAAATCAGAAAATTGTATTTTATCTCCAATGCATAAATCGTAATAACTGAAGAACAGTCCGAAATTTTGGTTTAAAATTTTAAGTTGGATGATGAACTAACACATATTTAGCAATCGAAAGAAAAAATTTCTTTATTGGTATTAAAACAAATTTTTATAATACTAAAAAAAAATGGACGACAAAAAACCAGTTTTCACCAATTTTGTCGGCTGTTTTAAAAGTTTTATAGTAAAAATTTGTCCGTTATTTCTACGACATTGTTATTAGTAGGGCAAGGAATTTCATGCACTTAAAAATAGAAAATATGCGGCTAAAAAAAGACAAAGCTTTTCCATAGGTCAATAAGGATTTTAAAACTGTTTATTTTTAAAAATAATTAGACAAAAATAAATATTTTGATTGAATCAATATATGAAAATGTACAAATTTTTTATATTTTTCTACAAAATCAAAAATGCTCCTAAAAATGAAAAATATGCACAAATATGCATTAAAAAGGCATTAAATATGAATTTGAAGTCGAAATATGCAAAAACATGCATTTTTGTCAGAATATGCAACTACAAATTGATGCCATTTTGCTCCAAATTTGATGATTCGGATAAATATTTAGTCCATATTAGTTTTGGACTATCGAGAAAAAACATGAATTTGCATGGAATTCCTTGCCCTAGTTATTACTTATTAAAAATTTGTTGTATTTGTTGGTTATTTTTCAAAAGTTCTTTTAGTATTTATAGTATTTTTTTATGTGTATAAGCATATTGTAGTCTATGGAATAATTTAGCTTAGATATAAAAAAAATAAATAAATACACTCAAAATAGTTTGTAGTTTAAATTAACTGAAAATGTAATTTAAAATAAATGAAAAATCATTTGAAAACCGGTCTACTGACTTTTCATTTAAATCAAAAGAACTTTTCATTTATTTTTAAATGATAATAAATTAACTACAAAATCCGTAAAACAATAATGATTTTTCACTTATTTCGTTTATTTAACTTTCAGAAAACTAACTACAAAATCCGTAAGAATAAATGATATTTAGTTCATTTCGTTTTTTGCACTGACCTAGAAATCTAAAAATTTTTCTTTTTTTAACAAAACATTTTATATGAAAATATTAACTGTAACAGAAAATCCGTATTTATATGAAGTTTATTTTTTAAATAAATGACAAAAAAAAGTTGAAAAATATATTTCCTTTCTTTTTAACTGTATAATCATTTAAAAATAAATGTACAGATAACTTTTTAAATAAACTACAGTCAGTTACTGTAATAATATGTTCAGTGTAAAACTCCACCATAAACTAAAGCTCTTCTTATTGTATATTTTACAATTATAAAGAAATTCACACATAATTAAGTAAATAAGAAATATCCCAACGAAACTCGCTCTACAAATTACATTTTATCAGATTTCACTGGTCTGGGAATTGAAATATTGACTTTTGTGTGCATTTTCATTTGTGTAATCAGCAAATTGAAAATGTTAATAAGGCATTCATTTTATACAATTCAATTGAGTTTTATGCATCAAATATGGTACAAAAGGGAGTTAAATAAAACATTCAGTATGTCTGCATGTTAATGGGGTAAAAAATAATAAAAAGAAAAAGTATGACCAGCATTTACTGACAAATTACAGAATTTACAAATTAATATCATTTGGTTAATAATTAATGATGAAATATTGTAATTACAGCATCATAAAATTAAGAAAGAATCTAGCTGAGCCAGCAGAAATTTAATTTTCTAAAGAATATTTTTGAAATTGTTTAATAAAATAACAGAAATTTAGCAATACTATGGCGATAGGACTGTTTCAAACAAATTGTAGTTTTCACAGCATTTAAATGTTTGATTTAACTGATATGATAAGATATGTATTTAAAAAGCATATAATTTTATTTCACAAATATTTTCAACATCCGCCGGTTAGTTTAAATATTTTACCATTTGGTTTGATTCGGTTTATATGTTTGTTTTTCTTCCTACAAACAAATTCTACACTCATTTATTTCCTTAAGTGACACTTGAATGTTTCGTTAACAAAAAAAAAAACTTTAAATTGTCATTAGGTTTATGTTTTCGGTGCCTTTTATACCGAAGCAAACGTACATAGAAAATACCACAACAACCCGAAACGGAAGTTGTCATATACTAAATAAGATATTACGAAATTTGTTCTTATTATTCTACTAACTACATTTCAAGTCTTACGCATTACGAATTTACAAGTTGGTTTTAATAGGTTTCTTACGCATTCCATATAAAAACTTACCTGTAAAGAAAGAAAAAAAAAAATCGATTAATTTTATGATTTCTTATATTGTAGTAGGTATGAAATAAATAAGGTAATATTGTATAAAGTTAAGGGAGCTTAAAGTTAAATGGCTCTTACTGTCTAATAAGTAGAGCATACTTATTAGACAGGGGTAGTTTTCCTCCCCATATTTTAATCTGGATTGTTGTACCACAAGAGTGCGAAGTATAAATGGGTCTAATTGAATAATTTGTAATTACAAGTTATAACTTCAAAAAGAATACTTGATGCTGCTGGTGTTATAAAATATTTATGTATCTTTATACCACCATATAATTAATAGTATATCGTAAGATTTATAATACATTGTAAGGGTAGACAGACTAAAATTAACTGAAAATATGTGAAGTTTTCATTAATAAATTTTTCATTGGCATTTAGTTGAACTACACCATTTTCACTTGTTTTTCAGAAATTATCAATTGTTTTTCAAATCTATCAATTGTATTTCAGAAAATATCGATATTAATATTTATCAACTGTATTTCAGAAATTATCAAATACATTTTAGAAATTATTAATTGTATTTCAGAAAATATTTGTATTTTAGAAACTATTGATTGTATTTCAGAAATTATTACTTGTATTTCAGAAATTACCAAATGTATATCAGAAATTATATATTGTATTTCAGAAATAATTACACTATGCGACAGTCAAAATCGGGATGGGATGAAACCAACGGGAAATGTTATATCGGTCAAAAACAAGTTATACGTATCCCGGCGTTTCGCTGGGTCACCCCTAGGAATCGAGATATATCTTTTTTTTACATAACTCGAGAACCACTAGTCCGATTTTGCTCAAACAATTTTAAAAAAATTAAAAATTACAATTCCTTTAATCTGTTCATATGACGTTTTTCTATATACTCAACAGTTTTGCCGTTAAAAATAAATGTTTGTTACCGCTACCATAAAAATCAATAACCTTTTGTTTATTACTTTTTTTTAATATTTTAGGCAAAAAATATTTTTTTCTTCATACATTTATTTTTACCGGCAAAACTGTTGAGTATATAGAAAAACGTTATATGAACAGATTAAAGGAATTGTAATTTTTAAAATTGTTTGAGCAAAATCGGACTAGTGGTTCTCGAGTTATGTCAAAAAAAAGACCACCAAAGGTCAAATCGATATATCTCGATTCCTAGGGGTGACCCAGCGAAACGCCGGGACACGTATAACTTCTTTTTTACCGATATAACTTTCCCCGGTAGTTTGAACCCTTCCCGATCACTGACCCCTACCATTTGTCTCACAGTGTTATTGATTGTATTTCATAGTTAATAAAGAATAATTTCTGAAATACTTTTGAGAATTTCTGAAATACTTTTGATAATTTCTGAAATACAATTCACAGCTCCTGAAATAAAATTCATAATTTCACGAAAACAACTGATATGTTCTGAAAAACAACTGATAACTCCATAAACACAATTAATAGTTTCTCAATTATAATTTGAATTTTATAATACGATTGACTATTTCTGAAAAACAATTGATAATTTCTGAATCGATTGATAATTTCTGAAACACAATTGATAAAACAGAAAATCAATTGATTATTTCTGAAATACAAATTGATAAATCAGAGAAACAACTGATAAGTTTGTTCACGACAAAAAAAAAACTGAATACCGATGGTAAGACACAAAATTTACCTGATTTTAAAATTCCTCAGCAAACAATCATATATCCTAAGTATGTACTATGTAGAGCATATATACTCGTAGAACAGGTGTGCCAAGACTTTTTCCGATGCGTGCCAAAAACAAACATACTGTTTCGTAAAAACATGTCTCCTTAAGTTAAGATCGATAATTTATATAAGAGCGCGGCAAAACGCATTTATCATTCCAGGGTTGCCATACATTGATATAAAAATTTCAGTGTTGACATTTTTTGAAAAAGCTTAAATCAATCACAAAATCTGAATAAAAACAAAAACAGCCCTAAAATTGCTTATTTACAATTCCTTAAATATCTTGATTATTTAGGTAGATTCTAAACAAGAGAACAAATTAAAAATATAAATAAAAAAAAATCCGGATACATTTAAGAATGTTAGCCAATCAAGGTAAATGCTAAAAAATTTTACCAGAGTAAAAGTCTATGGGTAAACATGTTTTTTAAATCATTTCAAAAGGGGATTTACAGTTAATATGAAAAATTTTACCACTATCGATTTGGAACTGGCATTTTTCTGCCTAGTGTAGAAAATCATTACCAGATATGTGGTTATGTAATTACATACTTGGTAATGGTAACTACTTACTTTTGTTATTACATTTCTTATTACCTTTATATGGGGATGTCGCGAAAAATAACGAGTTGTCGTTACACACCAGCATACGAAAAATCAAAAAATATATCGTTACCTATGTGCTTACCAGTACTGACAAAAATAATGAGTCTAAAAATAGATTTTCAAAAAAATAAATTATATAAAAAAAAATATTTTTTATTGTATTTTTTTTTAAATAAAATTTGCTGGTGCGGGAATCGAACCTGGGTCTACAGATTGCCAGTCAACAGCTCTACCATCTGAGCTATATCGACATGTAATATTTAATAGATAAAAATATAATTGACCTGCTGCATACAAGTAAGCTTACTCGCCAACATACAAAAAATCAAAAAATATGTGGTTACATATATCCTTACCAGTGTTTAAAAAATATTGAGTCTAAAAATAGATTTCAAAAAAATCTAAAAAATTATTTTGTATTTGAAATAATGATAAAAACAAGTCATTGTCCGAAACTCATTATTATATGTTTTAAAATAATGCAGAAGGTAAGTGGGTGTCATTACTGGTACTCCAAAAAATAATGATATGTCATTACCGTTTCTACACTGGGTGGCTTAGTTAAACTTTTGATAATTATTTTTTACAGAATTTTTCTTTGATCAACTAAAAAAATTAAGATTTTTTGAATAGAAATATTTTTTTTTGCTGGTAGAGGGCATATAATACTTTTGCCAACCCTGATATAGAACATATATACTTTTTAAACTGTTCAAACAAGCATAAAAATAACAATTAAAAATAAAAGTCAGGCATATCGACTATATGAAACTTTACACCACAGTATAACTTGTCTCATATTTCGGGAATGGAAAAGTTCTTCTGCTTCCTTCGATATTGCAACGGACCAGGGTTCCCGGCTTTAAGCCATATATTCTAGTTTACGAATTGATTAATTGCGTCAATATATTAATATCAACAGTTTTCGATATAAATCTGAACAAGGATAGATAACACTGATAACAAGGATAAATGGACAAAAGGACGGACGGACATCGCTAGATCGACTCGGAAAGTGATTCTGAGTCGATCGGTATACTATAAGGTGCGTATCGCCCATAACTTTTAACAGTTAAAAACATCAGCACAAACTCAATGCAACCTGGAGTCATAGTGTGGTGTAGGGTATAAAAATGTTTTTAAAGAAATGAAATACATAAAAACGTTAAAAAACACTTAACAACCAGCATGTTGCTGCATACAAAGCCAAGAGATCTACTTCTCTTTTGGCGGTATTGTTAAGGAATTTTATTTTATATAAAATTGCATAGAAAAAAAAAATGAATAAATAGAAAGAAAGTACACACCCCCATCATTAAAAAATCATAAATAAAAAGCGCCAGACTACGCACCAACATTACTTAACATGATTTGTCAATAAAACAAGAAACATGAGGGTTTTATGTGCAAATAGAGATATTTACAAAACCAGAAATAAAAATACTTAAACAACGTCCTTGTCCTTAAGGGTGTTAAAAAAGGAGAGATTTTTTTATAAAAGGTGAGTCATTCGTACGTATACATATTCCGTATATCCATGACTCTTTTTTACATCTCTCATGTAAAGTGTTTGTATCTAAACTTTACTTCAATTTGTTTTGCACCTTTTACTCTGTTTTATTCTTCTACAATTGCTGCATCCTTTTATGTGTGTAGTCTCTGGTAAGGTAGAGTGGTTGGATGGATGGATAAGCCAACATTAAGGTTTTTTTTTCCTGTTTGTACTACAACATACGAATTTCAATGACCTCAGGATTCCTTTTGAAAATGTGTATGTATGAAAGTTGCAAAAACTCAATCTGTATTTCAAATGCATATTCATTCTAAAACATAAATATTTTCGTTTTAACATTTTCCACTTGAAATGGAGTTTTGCCTAATCATTTTCGAAAACTATGTAAGTACTTTACTGTTGTAACAATATGGGAAAGTAAAGAACTGAGTAATGTTTATATTTAACTTGTTACTTTTGCCACTCTCTAAATACTTAAGAAAATTTATGTACACCGATCCCTCGGTTAAGGTGATTTGCTATTGCAGCCTTTTTTTTTTTTTTTTTTTTTTTTTTTTTTTTTTTTTTTTTTATAAAGAGAAGCAACACTCAGGAAATTCTTCCCATTAATTAACGTGTTGCTTCCTTTGGAAAGGGGATAGAGAAGAAGTGAAAGGTGGTGAAAGATGAAGGGCTTCAAATATGGCAACACTGTAATTGCGCGAGATGTTGAATTTTTAGAACAGTTGTTGCGCGCCATCTGATGGTGAGTTGGCGAACTTTTTTGAAGCTTTTTAGTTCATAGCCCTGTTATATTATTTTACTTCGGTGGGGTTAAGTGCTATGGGAACACCGAAGGAGGACGCTGCGATATGTATGAGGGATAGAAAAAACTCATACATATTACTATTTTTCATAAATTGATGTTGCCTTGGTTGGGGCTCGAACCCGCAACCTCACGTGTAACAGTCCAACGCGCTAACCATTACACCACATTATGTTTTATAATAAAGTTACACTCACAATATTTTATCGTTAAAATCAACATAAAATACATATTGAATTAATTGAAAACACAACTAAAAAAGGAACACTGATTTTTCGTTATATTCAAACCATTTTGCTATCTATTTTCAAACATTGTTTAAACAATCCATAAAAGAAATAAAAATAATTGAAAAGTCTGTTAAAACAATCTTCAATTTTTAACTGACAAAACTTAAAAAAAAAAAACGATTTTGTGGTTGGTTTTCGCATATTGAAAGGTTTTTTTTTGTTTGAATTTTCAAAACACTACACACACAAAACATACGTTCATATTTTTATTGGCTATGTTTGTATGTATGATTAAAGAATTTCTTGTAATTTAAATTGAAATAATTTTGTATATAAACAAACTATTTTAACAAAAAAGAAACCGAAAATATTTGATTTTTTTTTTGTTTTAAAACAGAAAACAACGAAATTATTAAAATTATTTTTTCTAAAAATAGAAAACTAAAAATAGAACATTTGACTGAAAATATCAACTTCAACAGACGATACGTATTTTTTTGTAGTTTGTTTTTTATTGGCTTATAAAAACGATAAACAATATGTTTCCATGTATTTTAATTGATTTTTCAATTGAAAACAAACTTTACCTATTACTTTTCAAATAAACCTCAATCGTTTATGGAAAATATATTGTGAGTGTAGGAATATGATTTTTCGCTTTACAGTCTAATAATTTAATTACCAAAATGACCGTCAATCCAGGTAGTGGTGTGTGTGTATTTATTTGCTCGCTTCGTTGATTTGACCCTGCACTTAACCCTTTATTTGAGCATTGCGGATTATATATTATGTATGTTTTTGTCTAAGGAAATATTTCTTTCAGTCTTCGACTTTACAGGATAATACTGAATTTTACGTCGACATTTTGTATTTTAAAGGTTGTTTGTCACTTTAACGATAAAGTTCAAATTAATGGATTCTGTCTACCTTTCCTTGTGTACTTGTTAAATTGTTGGTGTTGTTTTTTGTATTGGCAATTAATTGAAATCTCTTGTCTTTTGCAATAGATCTTATACATTATTTAGATTTTATGTAAATTTCATCATTAGCTTAAGGTTGTCTTAAGCTGTTAATGCATATGAGGCTTTCAATGTCAAACTTACAATATTTATTGTTCTATATGATACAAATAAAAATTGGAACAACTTTTTTAATTCTCCCAAAAAGTGGGAAAAGTGGGCGTTGTTAAATACACGCATAGATAAAAGTTAGTAGAAAAATTAGCAAATCAGTAATCCAACTATGCAAACTAATTTTTAATTCAGACACTGCGACATGTATGAGATATAGAAAAATTATACATATTATTTTTCTAAATTCATTTTGCCGTCGCTGGGGATCGAACCCGCAACCTTATGTGTAACAGTGCAAAGCGCTAAAGATAAATATGAGACAGATACAATTATCTAATTATTTATAATACATATTACCATTTCCCACAAATGGCTAAAGCTTTTCTTTGACTTAGCTGCGCCAACTCCTTTTAAATGGAATAAAAAGGAAATTAACTAAATTTTAGTAGATTTAGGCCCGATTACCTAATGTTCAGTTTGTTACTAACTGGGACTTTAACACATTTGTTGTTGTTTCTCAAATAAAATTAAAATTTAATTGTCGGCTAAATTTCAACTGGACATTTAGTAATCGGGCCTTAACAGTATTTTTTGTTTGTTTTCATTTTACTTACAGATTCTGACGATTTAGAAAATTTAAGTAATTTTTTCTCCAATGTAATTTTTAACTAATTTCTAGTAAATTTTTATGCTATTTTTACAGACTTATTTCTATGAATGTAGTAAATGGAATTTGGATAATGCTTGAACTTTGATTATATCAATAGTTTCTTATGGGCGATTTAAAAAAATTCAACATTTTTAAAAAAATCCGAATTTGTGAGGGTAGATATTCGGCCTAATTGCGGTTGTCGTATACGACAAGAAATTTTGTCGATTTTGCCAAAAGGCATTTTTTGGTACCGCGAGTGTCGTTTTTTTCGGTCAATACACCAAAAACTGTCGTATAAATTTTTGTGCACGACAGCCTCAAAAAACTTTTAAAAAAGTATTAAAATAAGTGAAATTAAACATAAAATCACTTTAATATATTAACAAGTTAAATTAAAGAAGAAATTTTTTTTTATTTAAATAATAATTTTTTAAAAGAAAAATTAAAAAAATTTAATGCACTGGGTATTTTACAACTTGTGGAAAAACACACTATCCTTAAAATGAAAAGTTTCACTCTGACACCTTGATTTTATGAAACAATAATCGTTTTATTATTACAAAATTTATTTTTTTTGATTATTTTATGAAAACACCACAAAAATAGATGAAATATTTTATTTTCTTATATTCTCTGTCGTATATTTTACACAATACCAAAATATAATAAAAACGACAACGACAACGCCTGCTGTCGTAATACGACAACGACAACCGCAATCAGGCTGATTATTGAGCCTCTAGTAATAAAAACATAGAACTAGAGGCTGAATAATATCTGCACTCACTAATTTGTGAATAAAGTTCAAACAAACAATTTCTGTGTTTCATTGAATCATAGCAGAATAAACAATTTGAAATCCGAATTTATTTAAAAATCAGCCGAAATTTGTTTGATTTATGAAAACAATTTAAGCTGTTTTTCTATTAGTAAAAATATTTATTGGATGAATATTGTCAATAAAAAATGTAAATATTTGTTTTATAGGTTGCTTTTACATTTGCATCGAAATCCCGAGATTTCGCTATTCACCACTCTCAAAAAACAATGAAGAAAAGAATATAAACGTTAAATTTTTAGCAAATAAATTTATTAGAGCCAACTATGTGTGCTTTATTAAAAATTGTACATATATATGCTTTTCTTTATTGTTTTTTCAGAGTGGTGAAAAGGGAAATCTCGGGATTTCGATGCAAGTGTAAACGAAACCTTAAATGAAAGTTTTTTTTTTTTTGACTTGAGATTTGAGAATTTAAAAAATACTATAAGGCCAACAGGATAGAATACGTATTTTCGCGTCCCGCTACAGACCCATCTTCAATATCCTATGCCTTTATGGGTTAATATTTGAAGATGATCTATTTATATTGAATTTAGACAAATAAACAGATGTTACCAACTCAATTAGACTAACATCAACGAAATTTTAACAGATTTATTTTATTGAACGATAACGAACACTTAATTTTAAATTTTAAATGCATATTCTAATTATTTTTAACCTACAACATAAATCCATGTTGATAATTATATTTTCACCGTATCTAGTGTGTTGAGATGTATGAAGGTATGTATAGTTAATCTTTGTATTGGTAAATGAATGTTTTTTTGTTTGATTTGAGATCATACTAGTAAACTAGAGAAGAAAAAATTTAAAAAAATTCTATAAGGTCAACAGGATAGAATATGTATTTTTAATACACTAGATACGGTGAAAATATAATTTAAAATGCCTAACTAATTGTTTACTATCAACATGGATTTATGTTGTAGGTTAAAAAAAATAAGAATATGCATTTAAAATTTAAATCACCATGACGCGTCATTGATACGTCAAAAATATGTATGAGAAAAATTCTAGCCACATTATTGCCTATAGATATGCCCATTTAGTATTTTTCTGTAATTGTATTTCAAATAAACTTTGAACTAATTTTAGTCCATTTTTAGGGCTAAAAGCCGCGGGCGACTGGCCTGTTTTAATCCTAGAGGATCAATTTTCATGGGGATATTATTTGTTACGCCCAATCTACCGGAAAGTGCGTGGGGAGGTGAAAAAATAACACTTTTTCACATGTAGGTGCTCATGACAAATATAATCGCGGAACATTTTAACCCTCTAACTCTGCAACTTACGTTTGCAGGGTCGTTTATGACTCTTTTTGAGAAGGGGCAAAAATCCCTTTAATTGGACAGTTAGCGGGTTAAAATGTTCCACAAAAATATTTGTCATGTAATTCTACCCTAAGTCCCTGAAGACATCAAAGTTGCAATTTTAAGTTCAATGCCAGAAATAAGTCAAAATTTAAAATGTGTTTAAGGATTAGTTTCGTACATATACAGAATTGGCGCTCAAATGTCCAACAAACCCGGATTTTAGGAGGAAACCATGTGAATCTTCATGTAAAAAACTATGAGGAACATTTCTGTGGAATATTTTAATCCTCTAACTCTTCAAATTACGGGTCATTTTGTCCCTTTTTAAAACGGGGCCAAAAAGTCCCTTTAATTGAAGAGTTAGAGGGTTAAATAGTTCCACAAGAATGTACCTCGTATGAGTTTGCTGAACACATACTATACCTGAAATAGAGGATTCACAAGGTTTCCAAGTGCACATATGTAATAAATCTATAACTCAGAATCAGTTTATGAGCTTTCTGTCATGGAATTGCCGAAATATTGAAAGAAATTATTTTGCTTTTGTACGCATTTACAGATTTCTAAAATTAAATGAGAGACATTCAAAGATTAGTTTTGACACAAATTAGGATGTTTACCGCTTAAAACACCACTAACGGCCATGAGAGGGTTAAAAGTTTGTATAAAGAAAATGTTTCTCTTTTCTGAAAAAATAACACTTTTGCACATATGGGTACTCTAATGTTCGTGCTTGCTTATAAACATGCATGCTTTTCCATATATGGGTTTATTTTTTAGTTATAACAGTTTGTTTTTGTTATTTTTAATCAATGTTTAGCAAAATTTTCTGCAGATTTTAAAAGTATAATTTGTCAATTAACTAAAAGTTAACTCAAATAAGTATAGTAAATTTTTTTAAATTTAACTGTTTTATTTTTGCTATTCTTGTCTTACTAATATTTAGCAACACAGAAACTGTTAATTGCAGCATTTTTTTTTTTTTTTTTTTTTTTGGAAGGTAATTTTTAAACTAATTTTTAGTAGCTTTTTATGCTATTTTTACAAGTTTATTTCTATGAGTGTGAAAATAATAGAGAAATTTAAAAAAAATATACAAAGTCTGATTTTGGTAGATCTTTATTGTAATGAACAAAATACGCCACGAATAGTTTTCTTATCAAATATTACTTAATATTATTAAATATTTAACAATATTTCAGAGTAAGTGACAACTTTAAATGACATTAAGGAGTGTAAGAAACGAATATAAACAGGGGTGATCTGGAAAACGAATCCACATAAAATCGTTCGATTTCATACAAAATTAGGTGTTTGTTGTTGAGTGCTTAAAATCAGCAAATTGTATCCATTAAACTATCAACGACAACTTGAATACATATAAGAAATAAAATAAAACGAAATTTTCAACATTTGCAATAGTGAAAATTCCAAAAGCACCGTTGGGTTATACAGTATTCCATGTTTAAAAAAAGTGTAAATTGAAATAGCACACAGGTGTGTTTAGAAGGAAAGGAAAAAGAAGACCATGACTTCAAAAACCAGCACAAAGAGACACATTTACTAATAAAAGTAAAAGACATTGTTTGAACTTAAATTTTTTATGATAAACGAGTAAAAAGGTTAAAGTCGGGCATGCCGACTATACAATACCCTACACCAGTCTGGTGTATTGTTTGGATCCGAAGTTCGAATGGGTTAAAATGGGGCTTATGTCAAAATTTTCTATAATGTGAGTCAGCGCACCAAATTTCATTAAAATATCTTAATATTTGCGACCTGCAGTTTGTAACCAAGCCAATTTTGGGGGGACCCTTATATGGGCACTAGTTCTAAACATGGACCGATGTTCACCAAAATCAATAGGCTTCGTCCTTGGGCCAACATAGGTCTATGTACCAAATTTCATCAAAATATTCAAAATATCTTAATATTTGCGACCTGCAGCGTATAAACAGTATAATTTTGGTAGGACCCTTATATGGGCACTAGGTCTAAACATGGACCGATGTTCACCAAAATCAATAGGCTGCATTATTGGGCCAATATAGGTCTGTGTACCAAATTTCATCAAAATATCTTAATATTTACGACCTGCAGCATATAAACAGTATAATTTTGGTAGGACCCTTATATGGGCACTAGGTCTAAACATGGACCGATGTTCACCAAAATCAATAGGCTGCATTATTGGGCCAATATAGGTCTGTGTACCAAATTTCATCAAAATATCTTAATATTTACGATCTGCAGCATATAAACAGTATAATTTTGGTAGGACCCTTATATGGGCACTAGGTCTAAACATGGACCGATGTTCACCAAAATCAATAGGCTGCGTTACTGGGCCAATATAGGTCTGTGTACCAAATTTCGTCAAAATATCTTAATATTTACGACCTGCAGCGTATAAACAGTATAATTTTGGTAGGACCCTTATATGGGCACTAGGTCTAAACATGGACCGATGTTCACCAAAATCAATAGGCTGCATTATTGGGCCAATATAGGTCTGTGTACCAAATTTCATCAAAATATCTTAATATTTACGACCTGCAGCATATAAAAAGTATAATTTTGGTAGGACCCTTATATGGGCACTAGGTCTAAACATGGACCGATGTTCAAAAAAATCAAACTTGTTCGTCCTTGGGCCAACATAGGTCTGCGTACCAAATTTCATCAAAATATCTTAATAGTTGCGACCTGTAGAGTGCGCACAAGATTGCATGGACAGACAGACAGACGGACGGACGGACAGACGGACATCGTTAAATCGAAATAAAAAAAAATTCTGAACCGATCGGTATACTATAAGGTGGGTCTACGACCAATATTTTTTGGTGTTACAAACATCAGCACAAACTTATAATACCCTGACCACATAGTGGTGTAGGGTATAAAAAAAGTTTTAAACAAAAAGGGGTGGACTGACAGACAAAACAAGTACTTGTAAATACTATACATGCTCGTGTTAGGTCAGTCACTTTGCCACACATTTTGGGTTAAAAAAAAATGTAGGGAATAAGATTATTTATATTTAGCAAGTTAAATATATACAAAAAAAAAATGAATATCGATTTTTGTAATAAATATACGAATTGACAAAATCAATTGACATGTTTGTATGAAACAGGCAGGTAGGTGTTCATTGATACTTAAACACGTTTAGTTTTAAAATACTAAAAGAAAATAATAATAACAAACAAAAAAAAAAAAAATAAAAAATAAATAAAATATAGAATAAAAGACAACAAATAAGGAACTTTACTACAGCAAAATGAGGTTATTTTGCATGGGGTGTTTTTGTCTTTCCCCAAAAACGTGCTTTCATTTCCGAACGGATGTTAGACTTACAAATTGATTTGTCACTTGTGAATTTCATCAATTTCGATTTTTATGTTTCAACATTGTGTGTATTTCTTAATACTCGTATGAGTCATTGCAAAAACTTTAAGGAGTTTTTTCAATATTTGAAATCAAAATCAAATTATCATACGAGTTATGTATGAGTTAAAGTTATCCACCCTTAATGTCCACATAAGATGTTTCCCCAAATTTAGAAGGCGTGCTTTTTAAGAAATGAAAATTTTTGCTTATCATCATTTATACATATTTTTATACCGAGTTATTTCCATTTTGATTGCGTTTTAATATGAAATTAGGCTTTAGGCAAAACTTCAGTCTGTTCGTATTTTTCATATTGTTTTCCATTAAGAAAAAGAGGGTGTCTGTCTGCATACTAAAGTAGAAACAAACTGCATAGAATTTTTCGATTTTAACATTTTTGGGTTAAAATAAATATATTTCTTTTACTAGGACTGAAAACTTAAAAAAAAAAAATAAAACCCAGTTGGAAATTGAAGACAATGTTAACAGCGCGTTTAGGGGACAAGTTAGTATACGCAATGATTTACCAAAGACATGCACTTTTTTCCAAAATTATGCTGACAAAATGCCTATTTGTCAGCAACATAAGAAATTTTTCAAAATTCACGCTGATTAACTGTATATTAGTCAGTACACTAACAGCGCGTTTAGGGGACAAGTCAGCATACGCACTCATTTACCAAAGACGAATTAAAGACATGCACTTTTTTCAAAAATTACGCTGACAAACTGCATATTCGTCAGCAACACAAGAAGTTTTTCGAAAATTACGCTGACTAACTTCATATTTGTCAGTGCACTAATAGAAAAAAGTCTGTACGAATTAAATTCAAAACTCTGAAATCAGCAAAAAAAAAAAAAAATTACTAAATAATTACTACACTCAAAAAAAAAAATAAGTTAGTAGAAAAATTAGTAAAACGTCTTGTATATCTACACTGATAGAATTTTCGTTCATAGCATTAATGAATCGATTTCATTAAAATGGATTCATTGATTTAATGAAAAAATTCATTAACTGAATGAAAATTCATTGTTGTTATGAATTTTTTCATTAGATTTTTTTTTTATTTTTTCATATTTTCATAAAAAAATTCATTAAATTAATGAAAATTTCATAAAGAAAGAATTTAACTTAAAAAAATGGTTTCAGGTACAATTTTACCTCTTTTTGGTTTTCCCTATATATTATGTTATTTTTGGGCTAAACAAAGAGACCCTCATCTCGGGAGTTATATCGGCTTTAAGGGAACAAGTTGATTTTAGGGGCACAGCCACGATTTTTCCCCCAGATAGTACTTTTTGGGCTGAATAGGAAAAACATTTTTTTTGTCGGAGACCCCTATTTCGGGTCAAAGTTAAAACATGGACTTGTCGTATTTCCGCTATTTATTATCGGTTCAATATGACAATTGAGCATCATGGGAAAGGTAATTGAAATGGGTTTAATTTAAATATTTGCTAACCTAGCCGATTCCAGTTTTTTTTTTATTTTAAAGCGAGTTTTTTGTGAAAAGCCTTTGAATAACAAAAAAGTGCTTATATAATGCCATGATTTGTTTACACATAATTGCATCTTAGATCAACTTTTGCTTTTAACCCTTAAGCCCGGTATTTTGTTCATACTTTTGCGAAAAAAGCTGTCAAACTCAATATAAAGAAAATTATTTTTCACTTACGTGGAATTGTTGCGAAATCTATAAAACGCTTCATTAAAAATATGAACAAACCATTATACTAATAATAACTTCATGTCATATTGAAATAATTTCATTTATATTTTTCATTTTAGCATTGACTTAATGAAATTGTTTCAATATGACATGAAGTTATTATTAGTATAATGATTTGTTCATATTTTTAATGAAGGGTTTTATAGATTTCGCAACAATTCCACGTAAGTGAAAAATAATTTTTCATTAATTTTAAGATAAACATTTTGAAAGTTTCATGTGTTTAATGAATTAAAATCATTACTTTTATGAAATAATTTCATTAATATTTTTCATTTTAGCATAGACTTAATGAAATTATTTCATAAAAGTAATGAATTTAACTCATTAAACACATGAATCTTTCATGTTTAACTTAAAATTAATGAAAAAAATTCATATATTCTATGAAACTTTCATTAGATCAATGAATCCATTCATTAAAATTGATTTAATGAAACATGTTTCATTAATCCAATGAAACCGTTCTTTGGGGACTTTTCAATGAAAAAATTCATTGTATTAATGAACAAATTCATTAATACTATGTAAAAATTCTATCAGTGTAGTTTACTAGTTTTCAGCAATTTTTTTGCTGAAATTCCGTTTTTAGCAAAATATTTAGTTATATATTTTTACCACTAAACTACTTTTGATCTAATGTTTCACTAATGTATTTTGCTACAAAAATTTTGCTGATAACCGCAATTATAGCGTGGACGACAACCAGATAGACAAGATGTAGATGTCGCAGCTAGTCTGGAAACGGAAATGACAAAAAAAAAGAAAAACAACTCTACACATATTCTATATTTAAATTTTCAGCAAATAAATTAACTAATGTAAAATTTCGCCAAAAGTTTTTTGAGTTTTTTTCAGTCTACTAATATTCAGCAAAAAGTTTAGTGATTTTAGCCAGGATTTTTTTCATTTGCAATCGAATTAGTGTTAGCAAAACTTTTGCTGAGATTACTATTTTTTTTGGTAAAAATCAGCTCACTGATTTTCAGCAAACACTTTTACTGAAATTACCAACTTTTTTGCAAGCACGCTCCTGACTATAAATTTGCTGACACAGCAACATTTTTTGCTGACTTTACTGACTTTTTTTTTTAATGTAGATTAAAAAAAAAAAAAAAAATTTTAAATTTCAAATTTTGTTTTAATTTTTTTTTTTTTGATGGGAATAAAAATCTAGCCGCCTGAAATCAGCAGTTTCCAATTTTTAGCAAATTTTTTGTTGATTTTAGCAGGAAATATTGTTATTCGCATTCAAATAAATTTAACCTCAATATAGCTAAAATTTTTTAGATAAGAGGTTAACTATATGAGCCTAACAATGAAAAAAACAGAAATTTGTTATTAAAAATATCTTTATTGATTTTCAAAATATTCTTGTACCATTCAAAATTAACTGCTTGACGTTGCTCTAATGGCACTATTGTCACATGCCCACTTGGCGACCATTTGTTTCGAAGTGCTTCGAGAACGAACAGCTTTTGCTGGATTTCGTTAATTATGAAACACCCATACAGTCGACTGCTGTTTAGAGTCAGGCTCATATGCATAGATCCATGATTCGTCACCTGTAACGATCTTACACCCGTCTTTTGAAACACCGCTATTGTAGTTCTTGAGCACCTGTTTGCATCAATCGACCCGAGCATCTTTTTGAGGTGTTGTTAAGTTATGAGGAATCCAACGAGAACAAATCATTCGAAAGTAGTTCATAAGAAATTTTTTGTTGAGTTTTTAAAGGAAATTTTCATTAATTTAATGAAAAATTTTATTGCAGTGTATATTTGTCATCGTTATGCATTTCCGCACGAATTCATTTTAAGATATTTTGCAAATTTAGTACATATATTTTTTGTTAGCAAAAATGTCTAAACTATTTAATATAAAATCATTGTTCCTTGTTCATTTTATTACTTGGTAAACAAAAAACCTAACCAGAACTCACTCCCACTCAAATATTTTTAACTCATTTTTTATTACTGTGCATGTTTCATTATCAAAATTGTCTGCCATAAATTCAAAGTCATCCTAATGGCGCCAGCCATCATTAATTTTATTTAAGAATATGAAAAAAAACACATCTAATAGTGACTAACATATGGACGCAAAATATTTTAAGGCTGCCAACACCAATACTATTAAATTTTCTATTCCTCTACTCTCTAATACTTTCACACCCTGTCATAAAACCATCAAACCAAGGAACCTATAAACCTAGCTATAATATTACGGTAAAAACAATAACCTTTTTAACCACTTCTATCACAGAAAATAGTATATTTTCAACAAAAAAATCTGTCACGAACGGTTTTATAAAATAAAAATAAGCAAAAAATCGTAGCACATCTTTAGGTGCTTTAACTTTGTTTAACTTTAAGTGTATGTATTGCTTAAAACAGCTGTTTCAAGATACATTTATTTCACACAGACAATTTGGGTATACATTTAAAATAAAAAAAAAAAAAATAAAAAATCAATATCTTATAAATAAGAATACTAAACTCCTCTAGTATTAGAATAACTGCAAACAGAATTTTTAATAAGATTAAACACAGCTCGTTGAGAGATTGTTAAAGATAACTTTTTCCTATTTTTTTTTAATCTTTAAAGGGAATTCTGTTTTAAATTTTCATTTTAAGGAAATTCTGGCTTCGAAGATTCAAGAACTATGACAGCAGTCAAAGTGTCATTTTGACTTACGTTAAGGAATATTTTAATATATAGATATCATTTTATGAGCCCCCTAAAACTTATAACTCAAAACCAATTATTACAATTTTTTTACAATTTTAGTGTTCGAGATTTCAAAGAAAAACAATAAAAATTTACCACAATTTGCTTTGTCACCTTCCAAAATACCATTCTGTTGTCGTGACAGATCTAGCAATGTAGTGACATCTTTTTATGTACAACCAATGATTAGTATTCGACCGAACTCACTTTTTTAAGTCTGAACCGAAGCCGAACACTTGTGTTCGAATAAAAATACAATTTCATGGCAACTTTTTCAAATTCAAAAACGCGAAAACATATTTTTAAGTATTTCTAAACTGCAAAAACATAAAAAAGTTGTATTTTTCGGTCGTAAAATAAAAATTAAGTTAAAAATGTGCATGTTTATATGTTACTACGCAAAATTAAAGAGCTAAATGTTGCAAAATATTGATTTATATAAATGTTCGGTGTTCCGCAAAATTTCAGGCGAACATCACATTTTAGCCGAACTCCGAAGCCGAATACTCAGTCGGACACCACCAATAATAGAAAACCATGTTTTCTATATGTCAGTTGGTTTTAAATTTGCACAAGCACTTGCATATTTGTTATTTCACATTAATTTTTATCGGGATTATCATGGCGAATTGACAAGATTTAGGGGCATTTAATATTAACTGATTTTTTTCCCTAACTTAGGTAGCTTTATATTGTCCGCCAATCCAATTGCGAAATAAGAATAATTCGATTAACGCACTTAAACAAAAATTTAATTTTTTGCCGCCATTTTGATTTTTTTTAATATTCCTTTTAAAATCACCGGCACAGAGAACCCTTGATAAATAATTTCAGCCAGCAGTGACTATAAAAAAAACTTTTGGACAAAAAAATTAATCTCTGACCCTGTGTGCACTTCACTATGTATTCGTAGTCTCCGCATTAAAAAGATGCTTCATACTTTCAATTCCGGACCAATAATTTTGACAACTTTATGTCATAAAAAATTAATTTTTTTCTCTTGCTGTTTTCAATTTCAAAGTGTCAATTTTTTTTATGATGATATAAAATCAACTTGAAATAAAGAAAACACTTTAGTAATGTATGTCATGATGTCAATATAATGTTATTTTTAAACAATGTTCATTTCACTTAATTAAAATTCTAATTACAACAATATTACACAGACACACTCACAATATTGTATTTAATTATAAACATTTTACTATAGAATTCAAACGCATAGTTATGCATATTTTCTTTTCTATTATTTTTCCAAATTTATTTTTTTATACTGAAACTATTTTGTTGTTTTAATAAAAAAAAATCACAAATACTACAGCGAATAAGTGAAGTATAAAGAAAAATAAAATAATTATAATAATTGTGTCATATATGCCGGCATTCACGGCTGAATAACGAAACAAATGATTTTCATTTTAAATAAATAAAACGGTTTGTTGTCTGTCATTGTTGTTGACATATGCAATATTTATTCATGATTAAGCGCCGAGATTAATACTTTGTTTCAGATCAATACTTTTAAGCGTGAGGTTTGAATCTATGTAGTCAAGTATCAAGTTTACCTAACACTTCAACAAATTTTAAAAAATTCTATATTTTTCTTTAAAATATTTGGATTAGAGTGTAAATTACTATTTGGAATTAATTGCATCAGAATTAAAATTAATTATTATTAGCATGATACAAGTCATATCAAGTTTTGGTATCTAATCAAAAGCTGATTAATGAGAATATGTTTTGCTTGATTCATTTAAATATTCTGCAGTTTAAACCAGTTTACAGTCTGCCATATTCTGAAAAGGCGATTGGGCAAAACACTTGGCCCAAAATATAGATGCTAAAAATAATTATGAAAAAATGTTTGTTGAAAAAAAAAAAATGTTTGAAGAGTTGAAGACATTTTTGAGGCGATACAAAATTTGAGGTGAATACAATATAACATTATTCACCTCAAGCCGCCTGGTGTAAAAATAGGTTAAAATATCCCTACGGGCAATTTTAACAAACTGCCACCGAACTGGCCCCTTTATATGAAATAGACTGGTTACTTTTACATGGCGTTGTCATAGGAGGGGGAAATTGACCCCTTGTGACATGTCACAAGACAAATCCTAGGACAGGTTACTGAACTCTCATAAAAAACAAAGTTCAGCGACCTGTCCTGGGATTCGTCGACATGTCACAAGCGGTTAATTTCCCCCTCCTATGACAACGCCATGTAAAAGTGACCAGTCTGTTTCATATAAAGGGGCCAGTTCGGTGACAGTTTGTTAAAATTTCCCGTAAAATTTTTTTGGCCGGGGTTCAGGACCAAAAAAATACATATGAACTTTTTTTAAATTTCATTTTGGAAAATATATTTCCAGACCACCTATTTATTGGTTTTGCCAACGTTCAAAAATTTTGTTTCTCCAGTGCTTTTCCGTCGCTTTTTCAACAGCCGGTCCTTTTGTCTAATGATGTTATCATTTTGGGAATGGGAAAGCACTTTTTGCCTGTTAAAGTGATTTGCCATCGCTTTCCCGTTTGTATTTTTCTGACTGGGTAGTAATATGGGAACAGCAAAAATAAAACTGTTAAATGTACAGAATTTAAGTTATATTTGAGTTAAATTTTTGTTAATGGAAAATAGCAAATTAACCTGCTAAAATCAGCAAAAAACTCAATAAATTTTGTAATTCTAACAAATTATAAAAAAGTACAAATAAATTTAAATAACAGCATAAAAAAATGTGAGCCAAATTTTTTCGTTTTAAATATTTCAGAATCAAAATTTTCCGATTCATCAGCTTCAGACATTTGGTTGCGTATGGTACTGATAAAAAAGTTTTAATATTTCAGCAGATGTATTGAATTTTTGACAATTGAATAACATGTAAAGTATATATTTAATTTAAGAAGAGCTTCTTATAACTCATATTACATCCGAATAACCATAAATATTTTGGAACCAAAAGGAATTCAAATTTTCACAAAAGGAATTAAGGTTTGTACGCACATTAACTTTCCAGACACAAATTTGTGTAGCCTAAAATCATGCATTATTATCATCATACTTAAAAGAAATATATAAATATTTAGAATTATCAGGGTTAAATTCATAAAAATATAAAAAGGCAATAATATGTTATCCCCAAAAAATCCCCTAAAATTTCGTGTCATCCCCAATAAATCCCCGGATCCCAAACGGAAATTTTTATCCCCATTGACGAAAAAATCCCCAATTTGGGGATAAATCCCCTAAAATAAATGTAGTACAATAAAATTAGTAGAAAAAATTAGTAGCCGCTACTAAATTTTAGTAAAATTTATGTAAAATGCAATTCAAAATCAATTTGCTAAAATCAGTTAAAAAACTTACTACTAAATATCATAATTTTAGTACAATGAAATTAGTATAAATAATTAGTTGCAGTTACTAAATTTCAGTAAATTGCTGTAAACTGTAATTTAAAATCATTCTGCTGAAATTAGCAAAAAATTGTACTAAAAAAACAAAAAAAAATGTAAAATCTAAAAAAAATTTTTTTTTCTTTCGATTGTAACAAGCGTATAATTACTTCATCGTACTTGAAATTTGGAGTCAAAATTACAAACGGTTCTCCAGTTATTGCCGTTTTATGCATTGGAGATGCAATAAAATTTTATGGGTGTTATTTCCAAACTAAGAATATATCAATAGTAACAAATATAAACTAAACAAGAATTGTAAAAAATCAAAAAAAAATATATTTTTAAATTAGTATATTTTTCTTCTAAATTTAGCACTCGGTTTTGTAAAATTAGTAAAATGTTTTGCTGAAATCAGCAGCGAAAATTAGTAAAAAAATCCGTAATTTGTAATGAGAGAATAGCAAAAATGATTACTAAAAATAAAAATTGTACTAATAATCAGTATAAAAATAGTATAGTGCGATTGGGCACTGTTTACAAATTTTTTTACAAACTTTTTTATTTGAGTGTATGTACAGAAGGGGCGCCTAATGACCAAAAATGCAGTTTTGTGCAGCAAGTGGGTTTTTTTATTAAAAAACCGGTATGTTGCCAAATGGCTACACCACTACACCACTACAGTTCTGTAAATTAAACAGTTTTAATTTTGCTGTTCTTATTTTACTAGTATTTAGCAAAAAAAATCTGCTAATTTTAGCAGTTTTTTCTGCAGCATTATTTTTAGTAACTTTTTCTGCTATTTTTAAAGATTTATTTCTATGAGTGTACAAAATTATAAATAACGGTAACACTATTTTAAGGATAACGGTACTTCCTTTGTTTCGATACCGATATATTTTAAGGGTATCGATTGAAAGGGTTTTGAATCGATAACTAAATTTTAGCAGTGTTGCCTGCCTATTATATAAACAAACCTTGAATCTTTAAGAAGGTTTTGTTGGAGGTTTGTGATCTCAAGTCTGAAATAAAAAAATTCAAAATGGCGGTCATGAATTTTAAAATATTTATATTTAGAATTTAAATAATTTTTTATAAAGGCTTTAGAGTTGCTAATTACAAATCGGGAATCAAAAAATTTAAATATCAAAATGGTGAATCCAATATGGTGGAAAAGGTTTATTCATTTATTCGATAAAAAAGTTTATTAAAAAAATTTTTTATAAAATTTGTTAATCGAAAGAGTCTTTTTCTGTACACTCAAAAAAATAAGTTAGTAGAAAAATTCGTAAAACGTCTTGTATATCAAGTGTACTAGTTTTCCGCAATTTTTTTTTGCTGAAATTCCGTTTTCAGCAAAATTTTTAGTTATATTTTTTAGCACTAAACTAATTTTGAACTAATGTTTTACTAATTTATTTTGCTACAAAAATTGTGCTGATAACCGCATTCATAGCGTGGACGACAACCAGATAGACAAGATGTAGATGTCGCAGCTTGTCTGGAAACGGAAATGACAAAAAAAGAAAAACAACTCTACACATATTCTATATTTAAATTTTCAGCAAATAAATTAACTAAAGTAAAATTTCGATACAAGTTTTTTGAGTTTTTTTCAGTCTACTAATATTCAGCAAAAAGTTTAGTGATTTTAGCAAGGATTTTTTTCATTTGCAGTCGACTAAGTGTTAGCAAAACTTTTGCTGAAGATTACTATTTTTTTGGTAAAAATCAGCTCGCTGATTTTCAGCAAACCTTTTGCTGAAATTACCAACTTTTATGCAAGCACCCTCCTGACTAAAAATTTGCTGACACAGCAACATTTTTTGCTGACTTTACTGACTTTTTTTTTGAGTGTAGAAGCGATCAAATACTGATGAATTTTTTCTCTTATTTCTATTAAGATCTCCAACATTCCTGAAATTTAATCGAAAATTTGACAAAGTTTTTAATACTGCATTTAGACTGCCAAAAAACTATCTAATTTTTGGCTCTTGCTAGTTTTTAATTGTCAAAACGCATATAATATCAAAATCAGCAAAAACTAGTTTTGTACGAAAAATAAGAAGTTTATGTTGCGTCGAAATTCAGTATTAAATATTTCATTATTGTTTATGAAAAATGGCTCAACTCATAGAAAATATTTGAAAGTTCGCCTGTTCAATTTTCAATAAAGTTGAGAACCAAAATAAAAATAAAACCGAGGTTTTTTAAATTTTTACTTTTTAGCAAACACCATTTAGACCTAGTGTCACCGAATTACGCCCGGCAATCCTTGAATATCAAAGAAAACAAAAATGTCGTCACCTTAACCCTCTAACCGGCAAGCCCGCATACAGGCGGGGTATATTAAATTGACCAGAAATGCGCCAAAGGGGTATTTTATAATAAGAAATTATGCTTTTTCAACAGAAAACAAAATTTGTAAAATTTTTTGTGAAGAATTTTTTTGTATACAATGCACGGTTTGGAAGCGAGAAAGTGTCAAATATAAAATTTCGTAAAATTTCAAAAATTAAATATTTTAAAACAACCAAAAGTTTCAAAAATCTTAAAAACATATTTAAATTGACTAAAACAATTGATAGTGACCATGAAGTAAGATTGGAGCTTAAGCTCTTCAAAAAGTTCCTTACTTTGGTCCAAGGACGCACAGGATTCCATAAGGATACCTTTAAAGGACAACGCATTAACTTCAAAATGAATGGACGGATTTTTCTGAAATTTGGTAAAAAGAATATATTTGGTATAGGTAGCAAAGCTTATAAGTTTGAATAATATATATTGAAGTTTTGGTGCGTTTTCGCTCAATTTCGCATTTTTCGAAAAACAAAAATCGCTACAACTTCTTAAGTAACAGCACAAAAAATGTAATTTTTTTATTGTAATTACATCTTGGTAAGAGAAATAATTTGTACCTAAACCTAGTAATTTTTATGCGCTAGTTTTCGAGATTCACCCTTAAACTATTTTGGCCCATATCGCCTAAAGTAGGCAACGAAAAAAATTTTTGTAGGAGAACTTATTGTTTATTTTTCGTGAGAAACACATGGTATAAATTTCATTGCAAAAAAGCTTAGGCCGGTTAGAGGGTTAAAGGCATCCATAACACTATGCGACAGTCAAAATCGGGATGGGATGAAACCAACGGGAAATGTTATATCGGTCAAAAACAAGTTATACGTGTCCCGGCGTTTCGCTGGGTCACCCCTAGAAATCGAGATATATCTTTTTTTTTGACATAACTCGAGAACCACTAGTCCGATTTTGCTCAAACAATTTAAAAAAAATTAAAAATTACAATTCCTTTAATCTGTTCATATAACGTTTTTCTATATACTCAACAGTTTTGCCGGTAAAAATAAATGTTTGTTACCGCTACCATAAAAATCAATAACCTTTTGTTTATTACTTTTTTTTAATATTTTAGGCAAAAACTATTTTTTTCTTCATACATTTATTTTTACCGGCTCAACAGTTTTGCCGTTAAAAATAAATGTTTGTTACCGCTACCATAAAAATCAATAACCTTTTGTTTATTACTTTTTTTTAATATTTTAGGCAAAAACTATTTTTTTCTTCATACATTTATTTTTACCGGCAAAACTGTTGAGTATATAGAAAAACGTTATATGAACAGATTAAAGGAATTGTAATTTTAAATTTTTTTAAAATTGAGCAAAATCGGACTAGTGGTTCTCGAGTTATGTCAAAAAAAAGACCACCAAAGGTCAAATCGATATATCTCGATTCCTAGGGGTGACCCAGCGAAACGCCGGGACACGTATAACTTCTTTTTTACCGATATAACTTTCCCCGGTAGTTTGAACCCTTCCCGATCACTGACCCCTACCATTTGTCTCATAGTGTAATAGGAACTGATAGATGTTTTCATAATTTCTATACTGTCATTTAACAACTTTAAAAAAATTCTTTGAAAATTTTAAAGGAAATGTATTATCCCAGTCAGAAGTAGAGCATTGATTTTAGAAAAATTATGAAGCCTTTTTAAAAAAAACTTTTGCAGTCCGAAGATTCCGAGTTCAAGTACGGTTACAGTATTTTTTATTTTTTTAATATTAAAAAAAATATAAGTTTTCGATTTTTTTGTTTGTAAAACAGCTTTTTTTAGACCAACTTTTTATTTTTGTTTTTCCAACGCTGGTATGCTAGTTCCATTAAACTTTTTGCCAATACTGGCATATTAGCGCAGCCAATGGTTATCCAGACAATCATATATATATTTCTTATATCATATATATGGTATAAGAAATTCCACGTACTGCCTTGAATCAAATTTTGAAAAGTGTAAAAACTATGATTCCTCTATAAATAATGGAAAATCATAACTAAAACAACAATGTTGCAACGTTGAAAATACCAATTTGATGATAATATTTATTTACAATTTAAACGCTGCGCTGTAGAATTTCATTTTTTCAAATGACAGAAAATGAGTAAAGACACTATATTATACTATGGTTTTCATACATAAATATTTTCTCCTACATTCGTAAATATAAATAGACATAGAAATAGTAGTCTGTATTTTATAGAAAATTACAAATCATCAGTTTAACTTTTGATTTACAGTGGTAAACTTTAATGGATACATGTTTTTGGGAAAATTGATTAATTGATTAATGCTGTAAGTCAGGAGTAGTGTCCGACTGATTTATCGGCTTCGGCCAAAAATTCACAATCGGTCAATAATCGGTAATCAGCTATAATTTGGCCGATTACCGATTATTACCCAAAACAATCTAAAACAGCCCAAACAACAACAAATTTAACAAAATTTTCAGTAAGGAAACGCTTTTAGGCTGTTTTGAGTTACCAGGATAAATTATTGCTTAAAGTATATCTTTTTCACGTACTTAACCGTTCCCGTACTCAAGTGTTTATATTACTACTACTCAAGTGTTTATACTACTGTAATCGGCTTCGGCCGAAATGATGGTGTCCGAAACCCTATTAGCCGGAGTCAGTTATTTCGATGCACACCGAAAATTTTTTACAAAAAACAAACGAAAATCAAAACGAAATTGCCAACTTAATGTGTGCAAAATACTCAGCAACTACGTGCACAACTGGTACACTGGTACGGGTACTGGAACTGATATAAAAATGGATACATGTTGTTCGGAACTTCAACTGCATTTTTCGCCAATTACGAGTTCAAGTCTAATGGATTTGGTTATTTAGCAAAGAATAATGTACACATTCTAAGGTTTCTAACATTATAGTTTTCTTTCCTATAAGTTTAACGGCTCATGAGTAACATCGTAATTAACCAATTTTTCTACAACATGTATCCATTAAAGTTCACCACTGTATATAGTTTTTTGCGAGTCAGCATTAGCATCATCCGTGTTTATTTATCTACAGAATTGTCGAATGTATGGTATTTAAACATACAGTACAGTAAAAACTTTTTGTAACGGAAATCGATTTAGAAAATGAAATTCCTTATATATTTAAAAAATATATGTACATATTAGGGTGTCCCTTAAAAATAGATTTGTCATTGATAAAAAAAAGATCTCCACTTCATAAAAATTATTATTTTGTGTAACTTGATATATATATATAGTGGTGGAAAATATTCAAATATTCAAATTTAACCCAAATTTCATTAATTTTTAAAAAGTGAATGAAAGAATTAAGCCTTTTAATTTTAAACCTTTGGTTAAAACACAAACAAGGGTTGACAAGCGAAATTTTACAGTATCGATAAAAAAAAAATCCTTTCGGCAAATTCAGTTATTATGGTAATAGGATTTTCAGATTCATGGTATTTCAATATTTCGGTAGCGATATTTTAAGAGTAACGCTAGTCCACTACTGCAAGATTTCACACTAAATGATTTTATTAGAACGTTGACCCAATTTGTCACTGTTATTGTGAGAAAAATTATTTTTTTTTTTTTCCATTTTACATGATGTCGTGCAAAAACAGATTTTTATTTATAGAATAAAAAATAAATATACATAATGTTCAATATAAAATAAGTAGAACGAACAGGTCGGTTAAAATGTTCCACAAAAATATTCCGCGTAGTGTTTTATATGAGTTCGCTGAACACATCCTATACCTAAAATGGAAGATGCCCATGGTTTCTCCCTAAAATCCAGATTTGTGGGACATTTGAGCACCAATTCTGAATAAGTACAAAAGTGCCAAAAATGGTGATTTTTTGAAATGTTTGTATGGGGAACCACTGGAATGGGTGGGTCGGCTCTCCAAAGTTAGTGGGTAGCCGATAATATCAGACCATTTTGTGAATAGTCTAAAATTTGTTAAAACGAGAAATTTTCGAACAATGTCATTATATGCTTTCCTATTCTCTTTGGCTTAAAGGAAATACAATTTCTTCCACAAGGAAAATCATATTTCACTAAAATGTATTAAATTGTTAAGATTCGGTATAAAACGTTTGCAGAAAAATAAAGTTTAAATGCTATAGTTAACAGAGTTATATAATAGTTGGGAATTACATACTGTTTGTTTATAAACAAAACTGTCATTTTTATGTAAAAAGTTGTAAGAACAATGGAAAAAAAAGAAAACTTAAATTCCCAGCTCATAAAAAAAATTCTATATTTCTTCTGCAGATTTCATTTGTGGTGATGTTGGAGAGAAAGGTGAACGGATTTTTTTTTTATTTATGTATATTGTCGTGGTAGTAGGTACATGAAAACAATATTGTGATTGCAACAGTCTCCCAAGAGCAATGTACTGCAATACGAGTGTAGTACAATTCCACTGACAGGGTAACGAAGAAGTAGCAGTGTTCAGTGTAGTACATATTTTTTATTGTGTTTGCATTTTCTGCAGTTGCAACTGTCATGATTTTTTTATTGTTTTTTTCTTTGCACATCTCACCCACAAAAGTGGGTGTTTTTTTTTTTTTTTTTTGTTGCGGTAAACCTATATTTTGGTTCCTGAATATTGGTACAATAGTACATGAAAATTGGATTTTCATGCTACAGAAATGTTATAACTGTAAAATTAAAATTATTGAGATTTTATATGTTATTCAAGCGGGCATATAATAATAGTCTGGCAATGTTTAAAGTTACCAAAGGATTTTCTTGATATCAATAAAAATTACAATAACGACATTCTTTTTATAATTGTAAATTAAAAGAATATGTTACATTTCACTTGGTTAAAAAAATATTTTTAGTTTTTGTTAAATTCAAATTTATGAACAAAATTCGTAATTAATACAACTAAACATTAAAAGGAAACAATAAAATTTAAAGCAAACAACAACAACAAAACACATCGCCTTCTATAAAAATGTTTAAATTTAAATATTTTGTGTATTATAAATAAACAAACACAATTTACCGGCTTTTAAAATAAAAAAACAAATCTGAATTGAATTATCTCATAAAATACGAGAACAAATGAAAACAAATGTCGACAAAAAAACTTGTTTTATAAAAATATAAACAAGACATAACAATAATATGACAAATCTCAATTAATGACATCATCATCATTTTTGATTAAATGATTTTGATTCACAAAAAAAAATAATAAAACTCCGAAAGTGTGATCAATATGAAAAAAGAACTAATCATAAAATAATGATGATTTTTTTAAATCTATTATTAATCAAAAAAAAATCATTATTTTTATGATAGCGAACTTTAAATCTTTCTAATCAAGGCCTTAATTTCAACCTTGGCAACGTACAAACTTTTAGATTTTTATTGCTAGTTGGGCAACGTACAAACTTTTAGATTTTTATTGCTAGTTGGGTAGTTTTAGAAATGTAGGAGTTTTAAGCTTTAAACACGCTCTAAAACAATATTTTTATTTTTGATTAAACACGAATTTTTGAAATTTATATTTTTCTTTTTAAAGTTAGTTTATTTCTATCTATCTAAATACATATGATGCTTTCCGCGTCAACTGCATGATACAGGAAAATGTCAAACTTGGCAGCATTTATTGTCCTATATGATACGAATAAAAAATGGAGCAAATTTTAAAATTTTTCCATAATGTGGGCGGAGTAGGCGTGGTTAATAATTGGTTATTTATTATAATTTTATGGAATTTGGATAATACAATATTCAAGGAATATTTGCTCCAAAACCATGCCGAGTAACACTATGAAAGATTCTGTACGTAGTCAAAATTTTAGCATTTTCCAAATTCCATTAAATTATAATAAATAATATCGTTGCTGCGCCTATGAAAATAGCTATTTGTCGAAAAACTTTTTTGTGAGGAGACCTACAAAACAGCTCATTTCAGCTTTTCGCGAAACTTTTTACAAATTGTTTTTTCACTCGTACACTAATAAAAAAAAATCCCGTACAAATAGGTCAAAATTGTGCTGGCGCAAATACATGTACAATTTCCTGTTATTTTAGCAGAATTTTTACCTATTTGTACGGGCTTTTTAAGAGAAAATAACAGAAAAATTAATTCAATTTAATCAGAACGCGTTTAACAGACTTTTGTACTAGCTTTTTGTTATGAGTGTATGTAAACAAAACTCCAAGCTTTCCATTTATAAAAGATTTTCTTCCAAAAAACAAATCTAAGACAGAAAATTTTATTTTTTAATTTAGGTGCCCAACAAATTATTTTTGAAAACAAATAGCTAATTTCTTAGGCGCAACGACGATATATAACATATAAACGCTAAATTTGTTAAATATTATTTAATCACGTCTACCCTGCCCACCTTTTGCAAAAATTTAAAAAGTTGCACCAATTTTTATTCGCATCATATAGCACAACAAATTCTGTACCTAAGTTTGACATTGATAAGACACAGTTGTTTTTAGCTGGATAGTTGGCTTGGAAAGCCTCATATGTATATATTGTTTTTTGTATTTCGATTTGTTTGACCTTCAATATGAGTTATACGAGTATGTAGAGAAATCTCTTATAGAATACATTTCGTAAATTGCTGGCTGTTCAGCACTTATTATTTAATAAAATAAAATGTTATAAAGTTGATAGAAGATATATGAGCAAAATTAGTCGAACCGTTCCACTCAAGGAATACAAATTTATTATAAATTTTCGTAAAACAACGGTTTTCATTTTTGTGTAAAATGGGCGTGGTGGGTGGGGTGAAATATAGTGAAATTGACAAATGTTTACATGATATATATACCTTAATAAGTATTTCCTTTTACTGTTTTCAGAAATTTCAGAATTATATCGCTTTATTTCAAAATAGAAAGTCGCGTAAGTACATACAATATAATCGATTTCGTGTGCATCGCATTGTGTGTACTGAGAACAAATTAGTCTATTTTCATCATATGGTCATATAGGCTCCAACAGCACTTAAGGGTTAAGTCCAGGAAAAATAATATCAGGAAGTTTCATCAATATCTGCTCAGGAATATCGGTTATATTAATATGTAATATTTAAAAAAAATTTAAATCTTCTAAAACCTCTGACCTTACACAGGGGCAATTTAATGTATTTTTATTTTGCCCTAATTTTCAGGATTGAAATATATAATGTTGTGTTGTTATATTCCGGCCAAAATCATTTGGAATTAAAAGAAGAAAAAAACTAAGTAAGTCCAAAAAATCGCTGTTTTCTCGAAATCCGCTGAAATAAAATCTCTGCCCTATCGAAATGGGAAAGGAATTCCTTCAATTTCTGTAGTTTTTAATCTCTAATATGTTCTTAATAAAACCTTAAAAACCAATATTTGACTTTTTTTAAAATTTATTTATAAAAATTTTAAAAAATTTTAAATTTCTTTAAAATTTTAGATCTGACCTTTTTGTCACTAATTTAAAACGAGTTAGCAAAACACAATATAAAAAAATACTTCTTATCTGAGTTTCTTGGAACTTATAGAACAAAAAAATATTTCTGTAGTAGATTATTTCAATAATTTTTAAAATTTGGACCCGAATTTCTTGATTAAGGCAATTCACTCCGAATCACGATTATTTAAAGTTTTTGATTGGAATTAGTTTTAAAATATCAATATTTTTGAGAAAATATACAAAGTCATATTTTCCAATTGTATGCCGTTTTTGAAACTTCAAGGCAATTCAAAATTCTTTAAATTTAACAGTTTTAATTTTGCTGTTCTCATTTTACTAGTATTTAGTAAAAAAATCTGCTAATTTTAGCAGTTTTTTCTGAAGCATCATTTTTAACTAATTTTTAGTAACTTTTTCTGCTTTCTATGAGTGTGTTTATAATAGTTCCCGTATAATCTCACGTACGTCAGCAAAACTTTTTAGGAACTAACGCGAAGCAGTTACGTTAGATATGAAAATCTATACATAAAGTTCGCCGTACACCGTCGAATCTAAATTATTTTTCCAAGGAGGTTCCAAATTTTTTTTAAATGCCGAAGCTATAACAAAAAATTAAAAAAAATTTTTAGAAATTTCTTTGCAAATATTCGAAGGTGTACCGCGCACTTTTTTTCCTGTAAAGTGGTACGGTCTAATGTTGAGTTTTCAATGTTGATTAACGAAAATTAACGTAGATACGAAAAGTAAAAATAGTTTACTGTGCATTTTTTTTTATAATGTGTATTTTTTGTAAATTTGTTTAATTTATAAATATTTCTCATTATAATAGATTTTATTTATTTTGAAATCTGCATTAAATGCATTATATCGCTTTAATAATAAAAATTCCTATTATATAGCGCAAAATCATTATCTTAACAATGACAGTAATTTCAGCTTAATGTCAATTTAAACGGTATACAAATATGCACTATTATTTAAAAAGTTTTGTATTTATATATTTACTTTTGTGAAAAATTTTAATTGATGTCAAGTTCTTAATATAAAATGATTCATTATTAGAATATTTCCTCTGAAAGATGCTTCTATTTGTTTAACATAAAACAAATTCTCCAATGATTCATATTCAGTTTTGTTTATAATAATTAATTCTTCATTGAGAATACAACTTTTATATTGTAAATAAATATTTAACTATTAAAATTGTACAGATACCATATTTATAGACAACCTTGTTTTCGCATTTTTTAATGCATTTTAAATAACATAAACAAAAAACTTTTCAAAGTATTATTTTTACATTATTTTTTTAATTAGGACTACCATAATATTTTTTTTTTTGTAATTTCAAGAGAAAGCCATTAAAGAATTCACAGTTCGTACACTCAGGGGACTTCTGCACCCAGAATTTGTTAGTTGTTTAAGTAATATTTCGGTTTTGTTGTTTGAAGTGAAAATACCATTCATTTCTAGAAGAAATGTAAATTTGAACTACATTCGTAAGTAATTATAAAAAACAAATAACATAAAATACTGAAAATTCGTAAGATTCATTTTATTCAGTCATGTTTTTTTTTTTTTGTGAAAAATAAACCAAAAAGAATGTATGTATGTAATTTTTGTTAGTTTTTTTGACTAATTTGTGGTCAAAAATAATAGAAAATGTAAGTTGAATTTAATGAAATGTTAGTGGTCTTGTTTTCAAGTGAAATTTAATTTGTTTTTAAATACATTTGCAGCGGTCTACACCCAAAATATTTTAAACGTACTATTAGTAGTAAAGTAAAATTTTTCGTAAATTTTAAAACTTTCTATGGGTTAAACTTCCAAAATCATGCTATTGTATAATGTCCTAGCAAATTTTATACGAAATTTAGTAAAAAATTAAAACAAGATAAATGGGTATTTAATTATAAAATTTATTTTCAACTCCTCCAGCTTTTATTTTCTTTTTATTTGAGCAGTTATATTTTAATATATCCATTAAAAATTGTTTTTTATTTTGCCAATTTGTTGATGATACTGCATTTATCATAATTAACCAGCCTACTCTGCTTTTTTTTTGCAAAAAAAAAAGACGACGGTAATTATAATCACGTATAATTTGAGTTAAAAAACCACTAACATCATATTTATTAGTTATACTCGTTTCTATCTATACAACATAACGATGGTAATAAGTTGACAACTCGTAACTAGAGTTTGCTGTTCGGTTTTAACCGAAACCGAAACCGCGGTTTTTGAGGCCTAAAAACCGAAACCGAAAACCGACAAAAATAAGTCGGTTTTTAGCAAATACTGAAAGCAAAGGGTTCAGCTCTTATTTTACAAAATTCTGTATTTAACTGTAATGAACAATTTCTCCATTAAATATTACTTTAAAGATTTTTTGTTTTTACTACTACAGATAATATAAGCTGAGGATTATAATTTTAGGAAAAAAACCACCAAAAGTCATGTAGTTTAAGAGATATTGAGTTTCACGTATTCAGTTTAGATTTTCACTATTTAAACTATTTCACCTAAAAAAATTTACATTTTAAAACGCTTTTTGTTGGTAAATTCAATAATTTTCTTGTTGATTAGCAAAACGTAATTTTTTCTAAAAAATTAAAATTTTAAATTTTGATCGGCGATCTTCTCTTTTTTAACTACAAATGGCAACTTATATAAAAATTTAGCAGTTGGAACACGAATTTACCACAAAAAGTCTTTTTTAAACATTTTAGAATTTACGAAAACGCAAAAACCCTGAAGAAGCAAAAGTAAAACGTTACGAAATTGTACATCCAAATCATATTAATTTTATGCGAAATATGTGTTAAAGCCTTAAATATGGTCTTTAACAAATACTTTTTTAAGTGAAATTATTAAAAACAGCATTCTTAACTTATAATTAATTATGTTTATCTGTTATATTTGGTCTAAATATGCAAAAAAACCATTTACTTCTGGAGAAGTAATTTGCGTTTTCAATTTTACTTTCAAGTGAAATTGAAGTCTGTGACATGCCTGATAAATATTAAATTATTTTAAAACAATTCTATAATATCACAAGAAAACCGAAAAATAACCGAAACCGCGGTTTTTATAATTTTGAAAAACCGAAACCGCGGTTTTCAAATTTTTCGGTTTTTAGCAAACTCTACTCGTAACTGATGATGAAATTACGACTTAAGATACACTGAGACAATTATCTGCATTCTATTAATACAATAAAAATAATACGGTCGCCTATAGTTAAACTCTCTCTTATCTTCGGTTATCATATTATTGTCTCGTCTACAATCATATTTAATTATATTCCTCTCCAAGTAGAAAAAAGATTAAAAAGAAATAATAATAAATAGTAGTATGACAAAGTTTTGTTCGAAAGTAAAATTGGAAAAAGTAGAAAATTTAAAAAGTACAAAAAGCGATAAAAAAAACCATATTTTATAATATGATTGTCGCAATCATAAACCCAAAAAAATGTTCTTTGAATATAGTCATCCGAACCATGTTTTATCTTTGCATGTCTTTCGTAAAAATAAGCATGAAATATATTTATATATAGCCAAATATATAAATAGATCTAATCTAAAAATGTCAAGTTATATATCATTATATAAATTTCTTTCTGCCAATTACAAGGTATCTGCTTATGACCATTCATATCCGCTTTTGTTAAAAAAAAAAGAAAAGACTAGATTAACTAATTTATGCTGCAGAAGAACTCTTAAATAAAAAACATAAATCAGGAAATTAAGCTTCATAATTTATAATCATATTCCTTATGAATTTATTTTAAAAATTCAAGTAGAGTGAGAAATGCGTTATGGTCTAGTTTTATAAACCCAATTTTCTCTATAGCTTTAGAGCAAATAGTAAATAAAAATGTAAAATTCAGATTTCTCATGTGAAAATCGAAATATATATGAATATACTTGATCATACATAGGCACAGATACCAGTGTTGCCAACTTTTGAAGGTACGAAAGCACCGTGAAGTTTATGAAGTTTATTTTTTGAATAAATGGCAAAAAAAAGTTGAAAACAATATTTCCTTTCTTTTTAACTGTATAATCATTTAAAAATAAATTTACGGATAACTTTTGAAATAAACTACAGTCAGTTTCTGTAATAATATTTTCAGTGTATTATTTTTGACAGAAAATTCAAGAAAAATTAAAAATATACGAGAACAAATACCAAAAATATAAACTTTACAAAAGGCACTAAAAACACTGCCAGAAATCTAAAAAAGCACTGTAAATACCCGCTTTTTTTAAACGGGTATTTGTTAAAAATCACCTGGTACGGGAAGGAAAAAGCACCAAAAATACCCGAAAAGCACTGAAATGGCAACACTGACAGATACGTATATGATCATGTATGCCTATAGATTTGCACTGTTCTGAATTATTTGATCTATACAAAACAGGGTTGATTACCGTTTCATTTTTAAAATAACAGTAATTATCTACCATGCCGATACTAAAATTAATTTGAATATTTTATATATTCGATATCAGTTGGGGCCCATTGTCTTCATATTTAAGCGTTTTTATTTTATTGGTTTGTCGGTTCAATTTCTTATTATTCCCAAATTACCGTTATAATTTGCTGTTTTGGCATTTTAGCGGTATTATAACGGTAATATGCATATATTACGCAATTGAACCAATAAAATATCGAAATAAAAACGGGTAAATATAAAGACAATTACTCTTAATGGTATCAGCATTTTAAAACGTTCATATGGGGTTTGTTTGGGCGTGGTTGTCAATTACCGTTATATTAAAACTGAAACGGTAACCAACCTTGATACAAAATAAAGCTAGTGTCATACGGGCACACGAATATGATGAAGCTTTCCAAATAAATTGCTATTACTGACAGTTCTTTAGTGTAGGCTACATTATTCAATAAAATTAATCGTTATTTCGATTAACCGAACAATTTTGTTCAAATCATTGTTAGAATAATTCAAAAAATGTCCAATTTCGAATAAAGAATAATACGATTAAGACTTACCCCCTGTTTTTATAAAGTGAACTGAATTATTCCTCCAGAGGAATGTGTTTATTTTGTTTTTGTTACAATAAAAAAATACGCACATTCCTCAAGCGGAATTATTCCGCTCGCTTTATAAAAACAGGGGGTTAATAAAGGAGGACATAAACAATAAGAACACTCAGGGAACTTTTGCAGTCAGAATTTGTTAGTTGTTTAAGTAGTATTTCAGTTTTCTCAGATTAAGTGAAAACAACATTCATTTGTAGATGAAATGTAAATTTCGTTAGGCTTAAAAAAAAAAACAAATAACATAAAATACTCGGAATTCACAACATTAATTTTTTTAAGTCATTTTGTTTTTAAAAAAATAAATCAAAAAAAGTACATGTAAGTAATTTGACTTATTTGTGTTTCATTTTATTAACAGTCAAAAACAAGTGAAAATTAATTTGTTTTTAAATACATACTTGAAGTGAATGTTTAAAAAATATGATCTCAATTAAAATATTTTTTTATACTTTTGACTTTGTAGTTACTGAACTTATTTTTGTTCCTTTTTAAAATAAAAGGATTAAACAAAATATATATTACTACATATGTATATATAAAATTTTGTTCGATTAATGGATTTATTTTAAAATTGTATTTGATTAACTGGTCGATTAATCGATTAAAATAAAAAGTCGATTAACTGAATATCCTAGTGTAGACACTATAAAGTAAAGCAAGTTGCCGATTTGTTTGTAATTGACTTAACCAAGATTGATGTTTTTACATGTATAGCAAAAGACAATCTTTAAGCATTTATAATGGACCATTAGCGTTTGACATTGAATAATGGTATTGTGATACAAAATTTTTATGGATATAAACTAATACGAGTTCATTTTATAAAGAAAATTAAAAAACATAGTGAACAAAGTAAATATCGTATAGGGGGGAAAATGAGTAAATGAATAAAAGCTTCATAACAGGTCAAGTCCTCAAAGTAAAACGGAAATAGAAAACTTTTAAATAATGACTAAAAATAGAAAGAGATAATAATGACCACAAATGAAAACAAATAAGTTTAACATCATTTTAGCAAGAGCTGAATGGACAGTTAGTATCATAATTAAACTTGCAGCCTTTTTATATTGCAGGCATAAACTTGTTTAAACAAGATTATGGTAATAATTTTGTAAAATCTGAGCGATTACACATACATTTCACCGGTATATAAAACATGCCTAAACAAGTTCAAGGGATATAACCTTTTGCAATTTTTCAAATATCAAAAAATACAGGGCACAGCAGTATAGGCCTGGGAAAAATATAAGGACATATTTATATTTTTAAATTGATTTGAAATTTGGAAGACGTATTTTTTTCAATTTCATTTTTTTTTCTATACCCAGCAAAATCTTTCATTACCAAATAAGTGGTTATATAATAGAAATTCATAGCTCCGCACAACTTATTTTTTGGCGTCTAAACTCATTATTTTTGTTTGACGTGGTCGTTTTTATAAGTAGTCACGCTTACCCGCTCGCTTACGAAAAAATGAGAAATAAGTAGTTATAAGATTTTGAATAATAAGTGGTTACACACATGCTTACAAAAAGTTTAATTATAAGTGGTTATCCGATTGCTTACTTGATTCTTAAAAATAAGGACTTAGGCAAATACTATTAGCCTAAGGAAATACATTCAGAAAAATTTAAGTTTTCTCTAGTGTGTAATTTAAGGACTCGCCATAAAAATTTAAACATAAAACATATTTACATATAATAAAAAAATTTAACTGTGTAAAAAGTACTTATTTAAACTAATACGAGTAAGTAATTATTTTATATTTAGAAACAATGAATACAATAGGCCGTTATTAGGAAGTCATTATTTTATATTATGAAATAATGCAAAAGGTAATGATATATCATTTTTGGTAATGCAGATAGTAATGAGGTGTCATTACCAATATTTTGCTGGGTAACTCATAAAAGTATAATTTTAACATAAATCAATACCATTATGTTGAATAAGAATTTGACAAAAAGTTTTAATGAAACCGAATAGTTTTGAAATTTTAACTGCTTTTTATATTTTGTTGGACATTTGGCATTGTTAAAAATTTCGTTCATGTTAGTCTAATTGAGTTGTGTTTACATTTGTTTATTTGTTTCGTAGTTAATACAAGTGGATCTTTATCAATTATAAAGGCATGGATACTAAAGATGGGTCTGTACACTCATAAAAAAAGGTTAGTACAAAAGTCTGTTAAACGCGTTCTGATTCTATTGAACTAATTTTCCTGTTATTTTGTCTTAAAACTTAGAATTGAACTAATATTTTTTGTAAATATAATTTAGTATTACAACTACTTTCAGCCGTATTTGAACTAACTTTGCATAATTTAACGTAATTTGTGTTTCTTAACTTTACAAATTTTTCAGCTAATTTAAACCACAATTATTTTCTAATTATTATATTTTTGTGTCTCTGCTATCAATATCACATAGAGATGGCGCTATATTGTAATTTTTTTTTTATTATAAGATCGTAAAATAGTTTGTATCTCGGAAACTAAGCGAGATAGAGCAAAATGGACAAAAATTCTTCACTCTGTACCTATAAAGTAAACCTTATCAGACACATATACTCCCAATAATAAATATGGGCCCGTCTAGGGTCAGATCCCGGAAGTCGAAATTTTAACAAAATTTCTGCTGAATTCAGCTCAAATTTCCTAGCTAATTTAACTAAAATTGTCCGTATATTTAGCAGTATGAAAAATTTAGCTTACCTAAATTTAGCAGACCATGATTTTTAACTTCATTGAAAATTCTGCTGGCGCAAATTCGGGTACTATTTCCTGTTATTTTAGCAGAATTTTGAACTATTTGTACCGGCTTTTTTTATGAGTGTAGGGGACCCTAAATTACGTATTCTATCCTGCTGGCCTTACCGAATTATTGAAATGTTTATTCTCTGTAAATTACTTGTATGATCTCAAATCCAACAAAAGACATTCATTTATCAATTAAAAGATCAACTATACATACCTTCATTCAATTTATACTTTTGCTTAAAATATGAGGGTGGAAATAAAAAATTTATTCATCATGTAGATTTTAAGAAAAATTAAAATAAACATTCTTTATCGTTTTTCTCGATTCCGACTTTTTGGCATATGGGCCAAACCAATGATAAGCTGACGAAGTGACAACCCTGGGTCGAGATACAGGCAATATGGCTATAGAATATTTAGTTGTCTGGAGTACTTAAAAAAAACATGTCTCTTAATTGTTTGTCCTCCACAACATATCCGAATTTTGCTAAAATATCGAAATATAGTATTGGAGCTTTTTCTTAGTTCAGCTGTACGCTAAATTTTAAAATTAACTGTAGTCTATTTCGCTGTATGAAATCATTGATTTTTTTCTGTGTTTATACATATCTCATAGATACATAGTAACAACTTTTTTTAAATTCTTTTGAACTGTCATTTTACAACGAGAATTTATGGCATAATTTATTTAGTTCTTTAAGTATTATTACGCAATAAGTCTGACTTCATTTTTGCAAGTTTTATTTTTCTTTCGTTTTTTTTTTCGCAATTTTTGTGTCATTTTAATTTAATTCTTTATACATGTCCGTTGACAGTATTAAAGAAAAAAAAATGTAAAATCTATAACAAATTTATTCATAAATTTGCTTCAACATGTTAGAAAAATGATGTATAATTTTTAAGAAATAAAATAAAACTAAGAAAAACTAGAAATCCAGTTTATCTAGTTAAGGTTTTTCAAACACTTGCATATGTTTGAAAAATCTAGTTTTTATTCTTCTTAGATTCAGAGTTTTGGTTTTGCGTTATTTTTTATTATTAAACAAAAAGCAGAATGATCATGACCATGAAACTTAACAATATTATTTAGAGATTATCTGGTTGAGATTGTTGAAAATAAAGGAAAGATACAACAAAATTGTAAAGATTTATTAAAAGCACTGATGTGTTTAACACAAATTATTCTCCCATAAAAATACTTCTCTTCGTATTTACTTTAATTTTGGAAAAATCATGAATATACCATAGTGTGTAGTACCTGGTAACCTGGGGTACTTATACTACTTTAAATTACTTTGGAATTTATCTTAAAGGAAAATCATATGTATTTTTATGTATTGTTTTTCAACTGTCTGATGTGTCTATCGAAATGCCACTTGTTATACTTTTGCAGAGCAGACATTTATCTTTCGTTCTTATTGCATTTGCAATACTTGGCAACTCTTGTGACTTAATCACAGAAATGTAATGAAATAATAATCAGTTAGGAAATGGTAGACACTTCTTTTTATATAAGAAAATATACACTGAAAGAAAAACAAGTAAAAGCAATAAACGTTTATTTATCTCCGCCACAGTGTTTGTTACATACATATAATAAAAAAAAAAAACAAATTAATATGAATATAAAAAAAATTATACGAGGTGAGAATATTTTTTTTATATATATTTTTAATTTATATTTTTTTGGTAACCACTGGTTGCAAAAGTTGGCATAGCATGGGCTTATGCTTTGCCAGTGTTTTTTATATATATATATATTTGTTCCTTTTACTCCTGCAAGGAGCATAGGGCCGTTTTTTTTTTATAAACTACCGATATTTTTATAAAACAAATACTGGCAAAACACTTTTTGCAACGCCGGCAAAACGTCCCAAATGAGAGCTCTGCCAGTCATTTATTGTAACAGCACGGTTATCCAGTAGTATGCCAGTGCTTGATATTTTGTACCACTGGCAATTTCTAATTAGGTACTATTTTGTATGGGAAAGTACCAAAAATACATTTTCGCTTAATTCACTATTAATTTTGGTTTCTAATATATTATATATCCCTGGAAAGCTTATTGAAAAATATATAACATATAATTAATGAAAATAAGTGGATATGTAAATATAAACAAATTTTGTGTGAAAAAATTTGATTTTTAGACAATATGTAAACCAACACAACCTTCTGCTTGAAAGGCAAACGCTCTACCGTCTGAGCTAATGTTGCTTGGGCATAATGGCTGGCTGATGGTAAAGTTATAAAACAACATTAACACACACACAAATATAGTGGAAGTGCCTTGAATATGCCCCGATTGACCGGTCATGGGATAGGTCCTTTAATGGTAGTTGACTCGTTTTTTGCGTTGGCCATAATTAAATTAAAAAATTAATTAAAAATTAGGAAATTATCTCAAAAACTCTAATAATATAAATAACAATTTTAAAAATTCCCCTTAAGTTAAAAAGAAAAGTTAAATGAAATACCAATTGTTAAAATTAAAATAGTTTTAACATTAAAAATCGTTGAAAATACAAAACTTAAAATTTCTTTGCAAAAAAATATCGATATTTAAAATAAGAGAATAAGCAAATCGTAAAAAATAAAGTTCAAAATAAATAAAAGAGTAAAATAAATAAAAAAAAAAAATATTATTGTAGATTTTTAGTTGATCTGAAGATTGTTACAATGAGTGTTATTTTTGTTCGGTTTAAGATCAAATGTTACAAATTCCAAATAGAATTTACAATTTATTTTACAACCAATAGAGAAAAAACTTATAAAAAAAAACTTTCCTAGAACCAATGGTTGACAATTAATGCAGTTTCAAGTGTTTCCCAATTCACTATCATCAGATTGCCTTTATGGGGTTCTCTCTAGGCCAGGGGTGGCAAGACTTTTTCGCTGCGTGCCAGAAACGGACAAATTTTTTTTGTAAAAATTTCTCGCGTGCCACCTTAAATTTAGTTGTCTTTTAAAAGTCCTTTTTTAAAATTTTTTTAATTTCTCTTAAAAATGTCATCGCAGATGTACATATTTATCAGCGCTACGGATAACCGCCATGAAATAACCCCCAAAGGAAAAAAATAAAAAAAATAACATCCAAGAAATGACGTAAAAATGTTTGACGGTTATTTAATTTTTGGGGGTTTATTTAATCTTTAAATATTGAGATTATTTCATTATGAAAAAATCCCCAATGAAATAAAATTAAAACAGTTTGAACATTATTGCCTTTTAATTTTTTTGGGGGGTAATTTCATTTTGTTAAAAAAAAGTTAAATTATTGGGCGCCATCAATTATTTAAGTACGTAAGAAACTAGTTGCAAAATGTGCTTCGGGCAAAAATTTGATTTTGTTAAAATAGGTCGCGCGGCTTTTATCATCACAATAATGAATAAAAAGCGAATATTTTGGATTTGAACAGAGAAATTTCTATTTCAGATGAAATGGCTTTGCGACACACTATCAAAGTCCAATTTCAAATTCCAACAAAGAAGGTTATTCCATTACGAAACTAATTTTGAGCCTTTATTTCATTGAGGGTTATTTCGTAGCACCTATTTTCCCTTAGAAAAATAATTTTTTAGATCCAATTTTATTACAACTTGTTTTTAATTTTTGTGCAATTTTCTGGTCCTTTTTATAAATGAGGCATTTTCTCAACGAAACCTTTAAACTTCTTTCAATCTAGAATTTTTTAAATTTTCCCAGAATTTCTGATAATCGAATTTGCTAGTTCTGTATTAACAATATTTCTTTAAACAAAAAATGGTGGCAATACAGAGTTTTATTCATTTTAAAAGACGATTTACAAGCTCTATGAAAAATTTCACCATTATTATTTCACACATTTTTGTAGCGAAATTTAACGTTTAACTGACTTTTTTGCTGGTCTTCTAATAGTTTGAATTTTTTGAAAATATCCAACAAACCGTCGCGTGCCACCTAAAATCCACTCGCGTGCCACTACTGACACCCGTGTCATAGTTTTGCCAGCCCTGCTCTAGGCTATAATGTAGATTTTAGTTTTTTGTATATATATGTTCAATTTCAAAGAAAAGCATTTGAGAAGTAAATTTAAACATTTTTACTTATCCATCTCATATTATTATAACCAAGGTTGGTTACAGAAACGAATAACGGTAAGGGTAACGGTATCAGATTTCGTTTGTTTAGGTAACGGTAAAGGTAACGGTATTTAAGACTGTTTCGGTAACGGTATACCGTTATCGAAACAGCAATACCGGTATGTACCGGTATTAAAAATTATGTTAAAAACATATAAAAACAAGTAAAAACATGGCATATTTTTAATTTTAAGTACTGAAAATACAGATTTTAAGCTATAAATTCAATAAGTAAAATTATTATCTATAAATTTTTTGTAAAAAAAAACACTCAAGATTATAAAATAAAAAATAAAAATATTGTAATTTTTATATAAAATAATAAATACCGGTAACTACCCATAAAAATAACGGTATCGGTAACAATAACGGTATTTAGAAATTTTTTCAGAGGTATCGATAACGGTAACGGTATTCAATTTGAAACGGTATTTTAGCGATAACGGTAACCAACCTTGATTATAACTAAAGAAACATGCGGTTTTATATGAACCAAAATATTTGTACTAATTTAGTAATATGCCTTCGGTTGACCGGTCACGGGATATGTCCTTGGAGGGCAATTGACTTTTCATTCCCCGTAGGGTACATTTTGTACAACAACAAAGAATTTAAAAAATACCAGGCAATGCACCTATGAAATAACTTTCCATTGATTCCACATTCGACAGTAGTTTATTTGGAAGAATTGAAACAAAAATAAAAACAAAAACCAAAAATGGTGTAATTTTTGTGAGATTTCTTAAACCTTAAGATTTCTGCAGCATTTATACGTTTAATTCAAATCTTCGTGGGAACTATGTTTGAACAGATGTTGATCTTTCATCGTTATCTAAACGTTAAAACTGTAAAGGAAGTTATCCGAAATTTCAGCATAAGACATACCAATTGCTTCATATTATATTCGAATTCTGACCTAAGAAGTCTACCGGAAAATTAGTCAGCGGTGCTCAGAAGAGTAAAGACTAAGTCCTACAGGACTTAGTGTTCGGTTCTTTTGATGTGAAAATGTTATTTTTCACTTAATTTATATTCACTAATAAATAGTGAACAAAGGTATCTTAAGTATTGATGTAAGATGATTAATAAACCCACTGACTGTAATTGCTTATTGAAAATTTCATTGGCTTTATTTGATTCCAATGATAAAGACATTTTTCAATGCCAATGAAATGTTTTTCCTATTGACATTGTTCAATGCTTAAAGCAAGCAATAACAACTGATGAAAGGATCATTTGTTTGCATATACATTAGACGGTACCACCTTCGAATATAAAATATTTTTGCAAGGCTAGTTGAAATTTTTATTTTTTTTTGCCGAATGTAGGGGGCTCGCCTTTTTTAATTTTTCGTTATAGTTTCGGCATTTACAGTCGGATTTTAAAGTGTGATGTATCGATTTTTTTTGCCTCAAGGAGACCAGTGTTTTACTATAAAGGAAAAAAGCCAATGAAAAAATTTAAATGGCGTTCCCTAAGTTCGGCAACAAAAAAAGTAAAAAAAAAAATTCTCCTGGAATTATCGAAAAACTTCCTCAACAAAAGTTTAATGATTTTTTGCGAGCTTTAATTTTCTGACATTAGGGTTGTAGGACCTGAGATCTGATGGGTAAATTCTAGAACGGGATACTTGAGGTCAATGGTCCTTAGAGCAAAACATTGGTCCCCTCGAGTAAAAAACATCCATGTATTAAGATTCGACTGTAAATGCCGAAGATATAACCAAAAATTTAAAAAAGCGACCCCTACGTTCGGCAAAACAATTTTTTTTTTTAATAATTTAGATTCGACGGTGTAAGGCGAACTTTTTTTTTTTTCAGCGCGGTCTAATATACATATATTTTTTTTATAAAAGAACAAATTTAGCAAAATATGCAAAATTTTCCAATCGACATTGAATTGTAATAATTTTTTTTTTGGCATTAACATCAAGTAATGTCAGTTAAAATACAATGCCAATGAAAAATTGTCAAGAGTGGCTTCTTGTCTATATTTGACAGCTATATTGAAAAATTGGAAAAAAAACAAAATATTTTAATAGCAAAATTGTTTGGATATGTCTGCACATGTTTGAACATGTTTTATCTACCGGTGACTGCGTCTTAAAAAAATTGCCATAACTATAAATGAATGATTTTCGTTCGATTTGAGATCATAATATCATATTTTCTTTAAATTATTTTTCAAGTGAAAAGAAAGATCATAAAATTTAAATTTAGTGATAAAAGAATAAAAATTAAAAAAATTCGATGAGAGGCAGCAGGAAGTAATACGTATCCATTTTAAATGGATTAATAATTGATTATGATCTACTGATATTGAGTGTGAAACAAATAAATTCCCAGCAGCAGACGATCAGAAAATACTAACAATGCTATTTTTATGCTCTGTTATTACTAGTAATTAAAGTCACATAAACATATGGTAGACATTTTATCGCAGTTTGAGAAAACAGAGTTTAAATTATTCTTCCCTTTAAAATGCGATAAGTTTTATAATACTTTAAAGTTTGGATCATACTTATGTATTAAGTTTACGAATTAAAATTACTTTTAACTTTTGCTGGTATAATTTATTTTAATTTTAAATTTTTCCAGTGTAAATAAGAAAATTGGATATCTGGAAATGTACTAAGTATGTAATGTGATACAATTTCAACATCATTAAGCTAAGGAAATGTTACAGTCATACACTTTACACAGGAACAGTACCGACAATCATGAACAGAAAATTGCATCACAAAGTAGCAGACAAGACCATAAGAAATAGTAATAACGATGCAGCTGATGCTTCAATTTATTTATGTATATTAGTTATTAGTAGGGCAAGGAATTCCTTGTTTTTTCTCGATAGTTCAAAACCAATATGGACTAAATATTAATCATCAAATTTAGAACAAAATGTCATCGATTTGTAGTTGCATATTTTGGCTTTCGGTGCATTTTGTGCTTTTAAATGCATATTTGTGCATAGTTTGCATTTTTAGCAGCATATTTTATTTTGTAAAAAAATATAAAAAATTGATACGTTTTCATATTTTGATTCAGGCAAAATAAACATTCTTAAAAGCCTTATTCACCTATGGAAAATCTTCGAGTTCTGTGCCTGTTTGCAAAATAACTAACTTAAATATATTTATTTTTAAGTTTTAAAGTGCATTATTTTTGCAAAAATAATAGTTTTTAGTGCGTATTTCTTATGTTTTTAATGCATATTTTTCTTTTTAAGCCGCATATTTTCCATTTTTAAGCGCATGAAATTTCTTGCCCTAGTTATTAGTTATAAGCAGGCCAAGGAAGTTCATGCACTAAAAATCGTGTTTTATGTACATAAAATATGCATTTAAAATCAGAAAATATGCATTAAAAATTTAAAAAATATGCATTTATTTTTTTAGTACTTTTTTTGTTTCAGCAATAGTTTAAATATTGAAATGACCTTCTATCATCGTCAAAAAGTTAGTAATTGAATTTTTGTAATATTTTTGTTATATATTTGTAAAATTAAACAAAAAAAATTTTTTTTCTGAATTGTATTGTAAATTGTACAAAAAATTAAGACATGATTTAAAATATGTATTCTTAGCAATATATGCAAAAATATACATTTACAGCAAGATATGGAGAAATATGCACTTATAGCAAATCATGCAAAAATATCATGGATGGTAAGCGAAACGATGCGGTTATCGGTAAGGGTAACGATATTTTAGATTATTACGGTAACGGTAGTTTATTTGCAAAAATATGCATTATCAATTTGATGCCATTTTGATGCATCGAAAACGAAACTAAAATGTGTTACATTAGGGGCCAGTTTATAGTCAGAACTACGATTTGCATAGCTAACATAGCGAAAAATTTTGCGCGGACACACCTAGTAAAAGCACGCGAGCGAAGTATTGGGAGCCAGCATGAAGTCCCTTGCCCTACTTATAAGATACATTAGGAACACTTGTTTCACTCAAACTTAAAGTAAAATTAAAAAAAAAAATATGTTTACAAAAATATGTTTTATTCTTAAAAATGTTATAATAATTTCAACAAGAATATCACTTGAATATACAGACATGTGAAAACTAAATGAGAAACTAATTCTTATTGTTGGGGTATTATGAAAATTTTTGAAAAATGATCTCATTAAATACAAATTTTCTAGGAAAAATTAATAATGGTTTGTAAACCAGATGTGCGTGCTTAAAAAAAATAAACCGAGAAATTTCAAAATAATATTGTAACAAAAAAGGTGACAACAAGTTCATGTGATGCGCTTATTATTGGTATGTAAACAACTTCATTATGAACTATCTAAAAGACATGCTATTATTAATTAGAATATAAATGTTGTATTAAATTTGAATATTTTTAAAAATATTGAAAACTAATTTTAAAATCTTTAAGTTTATTTTTATTATTTAAAAAAATCTATTTTCATCTGAAAATGTTGTGGCATAAAATTTAAAGCGCCACACACATTTTGTCATGCTTTTTTTTAACCTAAATTAATGTGTTAGATTTTCATGAGATTTTCATTTTATTTTAGAAAGTATAACGTGATCTGCTTTAAGCTGGCTGACTGTTGCAGCCGAAAAAAAGCAAATTTTACCATACGTTAGCTATTTTAGTTGCGTACGAACTAATTTTAAATAAATATATATACTACGTGAATATTTCTGTTATTTGAGGGATTGAAACAAAAATTAATTTGTTTTTAAAGACTCACAACACGATGTAGCGAAATTAGATCACAAGAATGTTAATTGTGGAAATGGAAAGAACTTTATAAAACTAAGTATGTACATAAATGGATTTGTAAATATAACTTACGTTGGATCAGGTTGTCCTTCAGCTTCACATTCGATGATGAAGGGTTTATCACTTTCTTTATTTTGTTGAGCAACTTTGAATAAAAGTTCATCTGTGGGCGGTTGTTTGATAATGCGAGGCGGTGAGTTAACTGGAAAATAGAAATGGAGAAATAAATACTTAACTAGTTGACAACAATTTTAATTTATTTTGCTGTTTAAATAATATTCGTTAGTAATTTTACATTTTTTCTATTACTAAGCTCTACAAAAAATTTTTAGAGTTTTTGAATTTTATTTGTCACACAATTTTTGAGACTAATTAAAATAAAAATTTTATTTTTCTTTAAATTTTAATGTGAGAAAATATGAAAATAACTCGCAAATGAACACTATATCAAAGCCTGCTATATGAAACAGGCATTTAGGAACTGCAATGCTACCGAGTAAAAAAAATTTGTTATAAAAAAAAATAAATATAAGGGGAGTTATACACTTAAAATAATACGTCAGTAAAGAAATCTATCAAACGGGTTTCAAATCGATTTGACTAATTTTTAACGAATTTTTAGATGAAACACTGATTTAAACAAACATTTTAGTTATTCTTCATTTAACTACTAAAAATCCTTAGTACTTTAACTAATTTTGAGTCTTAATTTTTAAAATTATTAACAAATTTTTAAGAACCCATTCGTTAAATTTTACACACATTATTATTAAAAGATAATATTTTCATATTTATGTTATTACCCGGTAGACCGAAGTTTTAAAGACAGCGCTATTTTTTTCCTTCCCGGTTTTTTAAAATGGCCCATATCTCGAAAACTAAGAGAGATAGAGAAAAATTGATGAAAATTGCGACTGCTCGTGACCATATGCAGCCCCGTGAAAAGGTTATCTCTATCCAAAAATGGACCTTGGTGGGGTCTTGGACCCTTGGAAATTTTTAATAAAAATTTTTAACTTCATAAAATGGCCCATATCTCGAGAACTAAGCGAGATAGAGCAAAACGGACAAAATATTTGCTCCTTCGGAGTGTCCTTACATGCCTTAGATGATATGGACCCGGGGAGGATCCCGAGACTCTAAATTTGCACAAATTTTACGACTAAATATAATTATAAATAAAATTGCAGTTTTACTAATTTTTTACTAAAATTTTTATTTGTTAAATTTAACAAAAAAATGTTTTAAATCAACAAATTTTATTTTAACCTTCGCTTTCATAATCCCTACCCGGGTAGAGAAAGCGACTTTCATTTGCAAATAACTGAGCGAGTTTTCATCAAATCTGAAAATGCTGCAGTCAGTAGATATATCGAAATTTGTATGAACATTTCTTAATTTTCCTAATATAATGTCAAAGGAATCATCTGAAATTTTTGGAAAAACAATACATCATGTAAATAAATGGATTTTCGTTTATTGAAATTAAAAATTATACCAAAAAGTGAGAAAAAGTGTATATGTATGTATGTGATATTTATTTCCATAGACAATGAAGTACGCAGACGAAAATGGAAATGGATCGGCCACACCTTGCGCAAAAATAATTCCGAAATTTCCAAAGTATGTCTACAATGGAACCCACAAGACGAAGTAGAGGCCGGCCTTAATTTACGTGCGAATATCAACTGAAGCGGAAATAAACAGAAGAGGGATGACTTGGCCGCAACTCAGGATCCTTGCGCAAGGCAGAAATAGATGGAGGCACTTTGTAAATTGTATTTAAATTATATTATACTGTGTTTTAGTAGATTTAATTTTCGTTAACTAAAATAAAAAAAAAATGTAATATTTATTTACGTAAATTGTGAGAAGATGAAAATGGGCCCATATTACAATCTTCATACTTTGTCTGGGTGAAGCTATGTTCTGCGCATACGGGCTTCTTGCATTTGACACATGCTTGCCGTGTAGCTCTCTTCCTTTTGGAACATTTTTTGAACATTTTTTGTATTTTTTTCCCATACAAAATTAAGGAAATATTTTTATATCTACCCGGGTATGTGTTGACGTAAAAAAATTCTTCATGAAAGCGAAGATTAAGCCAAAAACAGGAATAATTTTTCTTAAAGTAACAAATTTTTCTGTTCAGCCAACAGACATATTATTTTGAGTGTAGAAAACCTGCAAGAAGCCTAATGTCACTCCTAGGAAGTTTAACTATGCGCCCGTAAGAGAATAGTATCCAAAAAAAGTACGATTGTATCAACATTTCCATCTCTGTCACGATCGATACATCCAATGAGAAACTAACAATAAAACAAACAGGTGACGGGTGAGTTGAATAGATGATGTTCATGATGATTATTTTCGAGATGTTAGCGGCAAACTTTAGCAGATGCCATGACTATAAATTCAATTAAGAAATTATTAGTGTCCGACCGAAGACACTTTTTTGGGCCGATGCCGAACATTGAACAAATTTAAAATAATCGGCCTAAGCCGATGCCGATTATTTTTATTAGGCCCAAAAAACAGTATACACACACTTTTTTGAGAACGGGTTAGCTTTTGGGTTATCGCGGTAAAGTACGGGAAAAGACATATTTTAAGCAACAATTATCCTTACTCAAATTTGTGTGAAAACTGTTGTTATTTGGGCTGCTTCGGATTGTTTTGGGTAATAATCTGTAATCGGCCAAATTATAGGCGATTACCGATTACTGGCCAATGATGAAGTTTTGGACGAAGCCGGTTAATCGGTCGGACACTAGAAATTATGTTGCACAAGTCATCAAGAAAAAAATGCAAAACAAAGATCTATATGTATTAGGCTGGGTCGATTTGTGGGGAGGCAAAAAAATCGCCCATGCCTCAGTGAAAATCGTATTCTAGGGATCAAAATAAGAAACTTTGCCGAAGGAACCATACCTCTAAAACGAATTCTACTACCCCCAACTGTTGACTTTTGTCCCGTAGGGTCAAGTTTTGAAAAATCCCATTTTGACCCATTTAGAGTGCCCCAATCGAGTCCAAATGTATGACCGACCCCCACTAACTTTGGAGGGCCGATCCACCCATGCCAGTGGTACACCCCCTGGAACTCCCCTGGGGGGTTCCCCATACAAACATTTTAAAAAATCACCATTTTTGGCACTTTATTTTATTATTTTTTATTTATTTTATTTATTTTTATTATTTTATTTATTTTTTCTCTTTAGAAATTTATTTAGTCAGAACATATGTAAATGAAAAAATTAATTTAACTTAGTAATAGAAAAGAAAATAAAAAAAATTACTGTTTGAAGTCTTTTTTGCTTTCAAGTCTGGGCATTTTTTCTTTTCTATTACTAAGTTAAATTAATTTTTTCATTTACATATGTTCTGACTAAATAAATTTCTAAAGAGAAAAAATAAATAAAATAATAAAAATAAATAAAATAAATAAAAAATAATAAAATAAAGTTACAAAAATGGTGATTTTTTAAAATGTTTGTATGGGGAACCCCCCAGGGGAGTTCCAGGGGGTGTGCCACTGGCATGGGTGGATCGGCCCTCCAAAGTTAGTGGGGGTCGGTCATACATTTGGACTCGATTGGGGCACTCTAAATGGGTCAAAGTGGGATTTTTCAAAACTTGACCCTACGGGACAAAAGTCAACAGTTGGGGGTAGTAGAATTCGTTTTAGAGGTATGGTTCCTTCGGCAAAGTTTCTTATTTTGATCCCTAGAATACGATTTTCACTGAGGCATGGGCGATTATTAAATCGACCCGCCCTAATATGTATGGTACTACTGATGTTGCAGTATTTTGTCTATTTACTGTTTACTGGGGCGAAGGGAATATGTGGTTGTGTATTTTTAGATGATCTAAATCTATTGACATGTGTAGGTTAAACGGGTGCATTTTGTATATACATTTATGTAAGAATAATTGTTCTAAGGGAAACAGAAAAAACACAAAAAAAATGATTCGAAAGCAATTTGTCAGGAAAACAAAAGTTGCCAAACATTTGTGTGTACATTTTTTAAAGTAAGAACCCAATGTAGAAAATCTCTAACAAGCGAATTTTTGTAGTACCACCCAGCAAAATATTGGTAATGACACCTCATTACTATCTGCATTACCAAAAATGATATATCATTACCTTTTGCATTATTTTATAATATCAAATAATGAATTCCTAATAACGGCCTATTGTATTCATTGTTTCTAAATATAAAATAATGACTTACTCGTAATAGTTTAAATGAGTACTTTTGACGCAGTTAAATTTTATACATTGTTATTTATTATATGTAAATATGTTTTATGTTTAAATTTTTATGACGAGTCCTAAAATTACACACTAGAGAAAACTTAAATTTTTCTGAATGTATTTCCTTAAGCTAATAGTATTTGCTTAACTCCTTATTTTTAAGAATCAAGTAAGCAATCGGATAACCACTTTTAAATCAACTTTTTGTAAGCATGTGTGTAACCACTTATTATTCAAAATCTCATAACTACTTATTTCTCATTTTATCGTAAGCGAGCGGGTAAGCGTGACTACTTATAAAAACGACCACGTCAAACAAAAATAATGAGTTTAGACGCCAAAAAATAAGTTGTGCGGAGCTATGAATTTCTATTATATAACCACTTATTTGGTAATGAAAGATTTTGCGGCAGGTACAATTACTTTTATTTATTTTTAATACCGTTGTAATTACTGAAATTTATTTAAAATTTTTTGAATTTTTGTTGTGTTAATTTGATTGCTATAAATTGAATAACACGTTCCACAAATTTTATTTAAACATTTTTATATTGCGAACTATGTGGGATAGAACCGGCGATCTTCCGTTTGTCAGCCCATTGCATAGCCTAGAGGAAGGCTAAACTCGATTTAAATTTTTTAGTCAAATTTGAATTTCTTCAGTTTGGAAATTTAAATATTTTGTTTATGAAAAAAATTATATCAACAACAATAAATCAATTTTATATTTCCATTTGCATCAATAAAAACATTATTTAAAAAAAAAAACTATAATGTCTTGGCTGAGGTTTGAACTCAGATTGCTAAGACTATGAAAAATCAAAAAATATGTCGAAACCTATATGCTTACCAGTATAGATAAAAATAATAAGTCTAAAATTTGATTTTTAAAGAAAAAAAAATAAGTTTCATAAAAAAAGATTTTTTTTGTTGTTAAATTTTTAAATTTATAAATCTTGCTCGAGCCGGCAATCGAACCTGGGACTGCAGCTTGCCAGTCGACAGCTCTGCCATCTGAGCTGAAATAAAAGCATAATTTAGATGTTGCATCCAAGTTTCCTTATTGATTTTGCACCTATCACGCAAATTATAATATTAATTAATAAAAATTGTATACACTAATAGAAAGCTGTAAAAAATTTGGTTAAAACTACTAAAAAATAATTCATTATTATAGTGCAGAAAAAACTGCTAAATTAGCAGCCCTACTAAAAAAAATTATATGACTTTTGATATTATATATAATTATATCCGAAAAATGAGAACATCTAATTGTATCAAATTAGATCGTATTATGATCATATTAGATCTAATTTGACACAATTAGATATAATTTAATGGAATAAGATATGGTTTGATACAATTTTATCCGGATTTTGTCCTCATCCAAATGTATCAAATAAAATATAATCATATCCAACTAGATGTAATGGTATATAATTCGATACAATTATACATAATTATATGAGATATATGTAACTATATATAGGTCTATATATAATTAGGTATTGTAATATGTTGCACTATATATTGTGCAATATATAACAAGATATAGTTATATATTTAGGATATAATTTCGTAAAATTTTATATAATTATATCTTGGTATATATGTTCCAGTATATAATTATACAAAATTTTATATGATAATATATGACTATATCAAAACTTTTTTACTTGGGAGATTATTTTTGCTGTATATTAGTAAGATTGGAACAGCAGAAATAAAACTGTTATACATATATGTTGAATTTTAGTTATATTTGAGTTAAATTTTTGTTAATGGAAAATAGCAATTTAACCTTCTAAAATCAGCAAAAAAATTTTGCTAAATAATTAGTAGCCTAAAAAGTAACAAAAAAATTTTAAATTTTCTAAGTTTTTTCGCATTTCTTTTTAAATGGAAATAAAAACCGAACCCTTTGAAAGCAGCAGTTTACAATTTTTTTTAGCAAATATTTATGTTAATTTAACAGGATAGACTGCTATATGCATTCAACTAAATTTAGCTTAAAAATAACAAAAAAATTCTGGAGATATAACAGTTTGCTTTTGCCATTTTTAGTCTACCCGAGTAAAAATAGTTATATATATTGTCATATATCATGTGATTGGGCTACATCTGACAATGAATGGAGTCACATTAAGACACATTTCATTATATACAACTACATCTGATATTATTTTTTCAACGAATTTTTTGTAAGGTAATTGATATTATTACATATCCCCAAATCTGACTCCATATATAACTACATAAGCCTTATAAAACTAATCAAATTATATGTAGTGATCGATATGATTATATATGATTTGATACTAAGTTTTATAACACTGTATATGTCGTCGTACTAAAAATATAATTTAATTCAATATAACTTCAAAATTAGTTATCTGCAAATTCAGATTTAATTACTCCCTAGCCAAATATTTTCACGTGATGTTTTTGCATTTAAAATCATATTAAAATATGATGCGTACGATTTAGAAGACAAAAGTATTCAAATAAATTTTTATTTTATGTTTTAAAATTTGGGTCTTCAAAATTGTTAAAACCATAGACATTTCAATATCAATTTAATAGCTGGTATGCATAAAAAGTATGCCTACTATCAGACAAAATTTTAAAAAATAAAATCAGATATTTTTATATCAAATTAGATATAATTGGATGTCCTGGATATGGACAAATCTCGGATCAAACTGTATCAAATTATATCTAATTTGATATAATTAGACACATGTAGATGACCCATTTTTCGGATCAAGTTGTATGTCGTTGTATATGGGGATTTATCAAAAAAGATATACTTATGTATGACACCATATTAAGATTTTTACCCGGGTACTAATATTTCGAAAACTTTTCTGCAGATTTTACAGTACAATTTGTTATATTCAATTAACTAGAAGTTAAATATAACTAAAATTCTCTAAATTTCACCAATTTATTTTTGTTGTTCTTAATTTACTAGTATTTAGTAAAAAAAAAAACCATCTACTAATTTATTAATAGTTTTTTCTGCAACATCATTTTTAACTAATTTTTAGTTGCTTTTTCTGCTATTTTTACAGATGTATTTCTATGAGTGTACTATTAATTGAAACAGTTAAACAATTCGCATATTTAACTGATTCAATTAAATATTTGTTTAAAAACAAATTTTATTTTAAACAAATCTTTAATTAGATATTTCAGGTTAATAATTATTTGTGTGTATAATAAAGAGATGTTATAAGCTTCCTAAATTTTTATAAAAAAGCCGCTATTCACAAACCACAAATTCGATTAAAAAAATCTCTTTTTCATTCCATCTCAATTCCATTTGAATGATTCAGAAATAAATTTGTAAAAGGTATTTTCACATAATTTACGGTTAATGTTGTATAAAAGGATTAAATTTCATAAATACAAAAACCAAAATTGAATTCTACCTAACCACAAATTTCATTTTTATTATTATTTTTCAGATTACATTGGATAGAAGAAAACTTTCTCAAAAGGAAATAAAAAGAAAAACTATAAAGTACACTGAGAGAATTATCTGCAACATATAAATGAATTTTTGCATAAAACCAATGAAGATTTACTGAAACTCGTGCATTGAAACTTTCCATTGAATTAATGGAATTTTTCATAAAATGTTGTGGAAAATTTCATTTTATGTTTTTAAACTCAAAGTTCAATGAAAAAGTTTTATTAAAACTAGATTCATGAAGTATACGAAGATTTTTCATCAAATCTAACAAAGTTTTTAGTTGCTTTGTGAAGAAAACTTTATTATTTTATTAAAAAATTTCATTAAAACTCGTTGAACAAAATTCTCTCTGTGTAGAATGTTTTGTTCATAATAATAAATGTAACTAAAAAAAAGAAAAGAAATAAGACATGTTGTAATTTTTGAACAACTCACACACAAATAAAATCTCTTGTAATAGAATAAAAACTTCAAACAAAAAAATTGTGTTGTCGATTTATTTTTTTATTATTTGTAGTTTCATTATCAACCAACCAAAAGTAAATAGCCAAAAGGACTTCTGACATAAAAAGCATTTCTTCTAAATGCTACCTTACAAAAGCATGAAAGCTTTCTGCTACTGATTATAAATGCAGCAGACTAAAACGTGATGTACCCACATTAGGGTCGCAATGAAATATGTTTATCTAAGTTTGGGCAAAATCCACATTGGCTAAAAGCTTCTTAATTTCACAACAAATAAAAAAAAAAAAAAAAATGATTGTGTTTGTGAATCCACATTTATAATCAAATTTAGTATGCTAAGCATGTAGATAAAAACGATTTTGACATCGCTCATATACATAGTTTTCGAGATATCGTGATAATTTTATTGAAAATATAATTTTTTTTAATTCAGCTAAATTTAAAAAAAATCACGCCACCTCGAAAGTCCTTTAAGCGATTTCAAAACTGTTTTCGGATTCGTTTTCAGCACATTAAATTTCAATAGAAGAGATATGTCTCATTTTTTTTATCGAAAATTTCGAAAATTTTTCCTCAAAGATGCACAGCTTAGAGGTACCCATGAATTTGCTTACATTTTCAACATATCAGTTTTAGACCAAGTGGCACATACTCCCCCAGGATATGAGCGCAAATCCAAAGTTGAATTTCCATTGCCACCCTAACCAACATGTTAAAATTATATGAAAATAGTATAGAGAAAAATAAAATACTTACTCGATGCAGTTGTGAAGCCTAAAACGGCTACCAGCAGGACGACGGCCAGTGTACTAGACGACTGCCGCCCCATTTTGTTGAATATGTGTGTGAATAACTTTCGCTCCTTTATTGCAGAGTTTTTAAAACGAAACCCCTTCTCTTTGGACGAGGGGGGATTAAATAAATTTTAAATGTCGTATTCTTTGTTTTTTTACTTCTTATTTTATTAAATTAAAACTTTACACTTTAACATGAAATTTTATTTTTGTTGAAAATCTAAAAAAATTAAAAAAGATTACGACGTTAAGTTTATCTGTAAAGAGAGAAAAAGTAAAAAAATTACTTAATAATTTAATTTTAGTGATTCTTATTATATTTATACATTTCTAAAGAATATAAATAATTACAATTTCCAATATGAACTTTATTTGTAGTTTAAGATTTACATTTTAAAAGTGTTTAAAATTGTCAAAGTAACCACATTCAAGTTTTTTTGTGGAATCTGTTATTATACTTAGGATATTCAATCAATTAATCGTTATTCGACTATCCGAACAACTTTCTTTAAATAATTGTTCGAATAATTTGAAATAACAAATATCGAATAACGAATAATTCGAATAGTTTAATCAACTAATCAAAATTGGTAAAAAAAAAAATAATTTTTTGGCAAAAGTGCGAATAAAATACAATACTAGGCTTAATAAGTTAATTTATCAAATTTAATGAAGCTAATATCCTTTAGCAAAAGATGTTAGTGAAAGCCATTTGACTTATTAAAGGGAAATTAATTTTTTATCTACGTATTGAGAAGAAGAAGAAGCTAACTCGCACCAAATTCCGGCAAGGGCTGAGCGAGACAGGATGGCTAGAAACGCGTTTGTTGTAGTCAAAATTAATCTTTTATAAGAACTAGATAACTATTAATGATGACCAGGGCAAGGACTTTCATGCACTAAAAATCGAAAATATGCGCTTAAAATATGCACTATAAAATGGAAAATATGCACTTAAATATGCATTTATAACGAAATATGCACTAAAAACCAAAAAATATGCAATTAAAAATAAATGTTTTTTTAATTATATTTATTAAAAACTAACATAAACGTAAAAATTCAGGTATCGGTTACAATAATCTTGTTCGTTTACTTACTACAAGTTACTATATTTACTACAGCTGGAAAAATTCAATACAAAAAGTAAAAAAAAACTGCAATTGAAGTGAAAGTAGTAAGAAATTCGAGTAAACGAACACACTGAATATGTCTTCAAATACACATAGTTAAATATATTTTTGTGTGTGTCATTTTACCTGAAAAAAAACTTTATTATAAAATAGAACTTAAATATGTGTACTATAAAATCGTACTCACTTTCGTAACTCAGAGAAAAAAGTGGCAGAAATTAATGCTCGGGGACAAGTTTCCTTAAAATAACAAGTTTCCCGAAAACGTTAATTTAAAATTACATCTATAAAAAATGTGTTAATGGATGACAACATATTGTATACTACGTGTTTCTCTTTCTAGTTTAGTGTTATATTACCAACAGAGCTTCCAAATAATTAATTCCTTAGAATTTTTTTTAGTTTTGAAGTATGAATTCTTAAATCGAATTTCATATTTAAAAATATTAAAAAATATGCAATAATGTGCAAAATATGCAATAAAAATCATAAAATATGCACTTAAAAGCAAAATATGCATTTATAACAAAATATGCAAAAATATGCAACAACAAATCGATGCCATTTTTTTTTGCAAATTCTTTGATTCGGAAAAGTACTTGGTCAAAATCATTTTTGGGCCACTGACTACAAACATGCATTTGCATGAAAGTCCTTGCCCTGATGATGACTAATTAATTTTTCATGCGCCTACGAGTACAAAAAAAAATTTTATTTTCCCAACTGAATTTGGTTCCAATATTTGTTTATTACAACGCCAGATCGGTTAACACAGCCCTATTTCGGTTGCAACAGCAGAAATAGGGCTGTAGCAACCGAGCAAATTGGTTGGAATCAAATTCGGTTGTGAAAAAAAAAAAAATTTTATAGGTATGAAATATGAGATTTTCAGAAGCCACTTTAATTAACGCTCTTTGAAAAATGTTTTTTTTTTTTAAATTCCTATACAATTTTTAGTAACGTGAAGGAAATATCGATTCTCAATAGAATTTCTCTCTCTATATTTTCGTTTTTTATGTGTTCAATGCGTACAAGAGAGAGATATAAATCAAAATACGAGATGTTCAGTTCTCATTTAACTCTTTGAAGGTACACAGAAAAAACAGTAGTCATCACATTTTCTTTTAAATTGAAATTTTATTCGCAACAATTTTTTTGTTTGAAATATTTGTAACTCGTTTGTAAATTGTTATCTTTCATATAAAAATTGTTTAAAAATAAAAATTCAAAGTTATATAAAAAAGAAAAGAATTTTTTTTTTTTGGATTTACAAATTCGTTATGAGGAAGGTGTTTAAAAATTTAATTAGAATTTTGTAAATTCTTTCTGTGTACACAGATAAAAATATCACCAAATATTAATAATTGTTAAAATTTAATTTCCATTTCAACATTTTTAATGGAATCAATTTAATATTTTGTTGATATGACAAGTTTCCAAGTTTTTTTTTCAATAAACTTGTTTGTTAAAAATCAACAGGTCATTGATTTTGTAAAACTTGTATTTATACCCTACACCACTATGTGGTCAGGGTATTATAAGTTTGTGCTGATGTTTGTAACACCAAAAAATATTGGTCGTAGACCCACCTTATAGTATACCGATCGGTTCAGAATTTTTTTTTATTTCGATTTAACGATGTCCGTCTGTCCGTCCGTCCGTCCGTCCGTCCGTCTGTCTGTCTGTCCATGCAATCTTGTACGCACTCTACAGGTCGCAGCTATTAAGATATTTTGATGAAATTTGGTACGCAGACCTATGTTGGCCCAAGGACGAACAAGTTTGATTTTTTTGAACATCGGTCCATGTTTAGACCTAGTGCCCATATAAGGGTCCTACCAAAATTATACTGTTTATACGCTGCAGGTCGTAAATATTAAGATATTTTGACGAAATTTGGTACACAGACCTATATTGGCCCAATAACGCAGCCTATTGATTTTGGTGAACATCGGTCCATGTTTAGACCTAGTCCCCATATAAGGGTCCTACCAAAATTATACTGTTTATATGCTGCAGGTCGTAAATATTAAGATATTTTGATGAAATTTGGTACACAGACCTATATTGGCCCAATAATGCAGCCTATTGATTTTGGTGAACATCGGTCCATGTTTAGACCTAGTGCCCATATAAGGGTCCTACCAAAATTATACTGTTTATATGCTGCAGGTCGTAAATATTAAGATATTTTGATGGAATTTGGTACACAGACCTACATTGGCCCAATAACGCAGCCTATTGATTTTGGTGAACATCGGTCCATGTTTAGACCTAGTGCCCATATAAGGGTCCTACCAAAATTATAATGTTTATACGCTGCAAGTCGCAAATATTAAGATATTTTGATGAAATTTGGTACACAGACCTATATTGGCCCAATAACGCAGCCTATTGATTTTGGTGAACATCGGTCTATGTTTAGACCTAGTGCCCATATAAGGGTCCTATCAAAATTATACTGTTTATACGCTGCAGGTCGTAAATATTAAGAAATTTTGATGAAATTTGGTACACAGACCTACATTGGGCCAATAACGCAGCCTATTGATTTTGGTGAACATCGGTCCATGTTTAGACCTAGTGCCCATATAAGGGTCCTACCAAAATTATAATGTTTATACGCTGCAGGTCGCAAATATTAAGATATTTTGATGAAATTTGATACACAGACCTATATTGGCCCAATAACGCAGCCTATTGATTTTGGTGAACAGCGGTCTATGTTTAGACCTAGTGCCCATATAAGGGTCCTACCAAAATTATACTGTTTATACGCTGCAGGTCGCAAATATTAAGATATTTTGATGAAATCTGGTACATAGACCTATGTTGGCCCAAGGACGAAGCCTATTGATTTTGGTGAACATCGGTCCATGTTTAGAACTAGTGCCCATATAAGGGTCCCCCCAAAATTGGCTTGGTTACAAACTGCAGGTCGCAAATATAAAGATATTTTAATGAAATTTGGTGCGCTGACTTACATTATAGAAAATTTTGACACAAGCCCCATTTTAACCCATTCGAATTTCGGATCCAAACAATACACCAGAGTGGTGTAGGGTATTGTATAGTCGGCATGCCCGACTTTAACCTTTTTACTCGTTTTTTATAAACTTTGACTTGTAAATATTTTTTAATTCTTAAAAAACCACTTTAATTTCAAACAATTTATTGGATCCAATCGTTCAATTGAACTAGTTCGTTCATGAACGACACAACTCTATTATACATACGCGTAAATTAAGGGCCTGTTTATCTTTTACGAAAATACTCTAAACGATAGCAATTGACAATTACTTTCGTCAAAAATATATGGGAAACAAAAACAAATTTTCGTTACTTTGCTTTCGTTTAGGCGACCATTTTCGTAATACATAAACTGGCGCTAAATAAAAGTAATTTTCTTGATCAAAATATCTTCGAGAAATACATATGTCAGGTTTGTCAAATTCGAGTGGTTTATTAGTTTACAATGCAGAATCAAAGACAAGTGCACACAAAAATAATGGAAACTATTCAAAGTAATCGATTGTGGACTCATTAAAAAATACATTAAAATCAACAAATTCGATTATCAAATTTTGCAAATTTCAACAAACTTGTTTTTGATATGTCAACATCGTTTGTTAAAATTTGCTTTGAATTTCAACAAATGTGTTTGTTGGCTACTTAATTGAAATAAATTCAACAATCAAGTAATAAACATGTTGTTTGTTCAATTGTAAATTTAATTGTATTTACAAAAAGTTTAATTGTATTTGCAAAACGTTTAATTGTATTTACAAAGTATTTGTGACCGTGTATTAAAGAGCGCTACGTTTATGTCTGACTAACCCAGTCTTAACTTTACAAAGTGTAAAGGGAAGACCCGTGGTTCACTCCGATTTGGATAAAATTTAAATATGTGACAGAGGGGACAATAAGAATGCTAACAAAATTATTAACGTATTTTTGAATTTTTAAAGAGTTAATGAAATTATCTTTGCAACTGGTTTTTAAATAAAAAGTATCAAAAAATACAAAAAATTTTCATATAATTTTATATAAAATTTTGTTCGATTAATCGATTGATTATAAATTTTATTCGATTAACCGGTCAAGAAGAAAACCCGATTAATTATTTGAGCGGTTAATCGATTAAAACAAAAAGTCGATTAATTGAATACCCTAGTTGTAATATACTACTTACAAGTGTAGTGTCTGTCAGCTATATTAGTATAGAGACCAAAGGTCATAGGAATGATGTGAGAAAATGTGGTTTACACTGTCGCTTACTTCTTGTTCTCTGTATAGCACAGAAGGGACTTTTACAGATAGGACAATAGTAGAGAGTTTGGTCTAGAGGTAGGTGATATCTAAATTTCACCAGAAATATGTGTCTTAGGTGAAAGGAGTCAGAAATCGCGCTCAAGGGGACATCGGACCATTCTACGTACAGAGAAGTGACTAAATTTTACTTATTATAAAATTCCTAAAATTCTTTTTCTTCACGAAATATTCAACTGTGTATTCTATTTTTTAAAATAATTGACCCAAAGGTCAATCTAAAGATCTAAAGAGCCAGTTCCTATGGACTATGTTATAGAACTGATTTTCTGTCAGTTATGCCTTACATTTGAGTTCCAAAGAGCGGAACCAGCTGTAGAATTGGTGTGGTTATTTTCGCTATTTGTAAGCTAACTTTAGTTGAATGCAAATAGCAGTCCATCCTACTAAAATCAGCAGAAATATTTGCTAAAAAAAATTTAAAACTACTGTTTTCAAAAGCCTTGATTTTTATTTGCATTTAAAAAAAATCGAAGAAAAAACTTAGAAAATTCTAAATTTTTTTTGTGATTATTTAGGCTACAAATTATTTAGCAAAATTTCTTGCTGACTTTAGCAGGTTAATTAACAAAAGTTTCCATTAACAAAAATTTAACTCAAATATAACTATAAAAATTTTGTACCGGTTTCAGGTCATGATGATATAAATTAGGACACACTGAGTATGTAAAAGAAAAATCAGATTATTTTCCATTTAACGACACAGTTAAGTGGTTAAGAAGAAATTTGTTGGATTGAAAGTCATACTGAAAAACCAAAACAATATAAAAGCCAACATTAGAATAATAAATATAAAATTATTTTAAAAAGTTTTACTCCTTTCCAACTTTAAATACAATCTATGTCTGAGACAATGTAATGTCTTCACATAATTAAGAAAAAAAACTGAAATAAGGTAACAATTAGAAATGTATAGCGACTACTACCTCGGTTCACATATCGTACTCATGTGAACAAAAGAGAAAACGTTTGGAAAAACAAGTGAAAATAAAAATGTAATGGAAGAAAAACTACAAAAAAAAAAAAAAAAACAAAAAGCAATTCGAAAACAACATGTTAATTCAATTAGTATTAGAGACCGAAACTAGAAATTCGAATATGTAATTGCAAGAAAAAAGGGGTACGTGCTCTCTGTGCATACTAAAATGTTCTTAGATACGTTACAGAACGGTAGTAGTAATACAATCGGTATTATTTTGGCATTGTTAATAATATTAAATATACTAATGCTAATTAAAAACTTAACAAAATCACATAAAATTAAATAAAATTTAATTCGCTATAAATCGTATTAATAAAAACAAACGAAACCAAAAAATGGATTTGCGTAATTTATGTTCAAAACTAGATATGGATGCAATACGAGGTTAGTAGTGGATGTAAAAAAAATAAACGAAATAAATCAATATTCAAGAGAAACCTTTAAATAACCTTTTGCAATGTTAATTAATTAACTAATACGGATTTGTGTAATTTCAGCTAAAATTCCACCTTTACCTAATATGGTGACCCATATGAAATTACCAAAGTCAATGTCAAAATTAAAATCTCGTAAAATTTTCCGCAGTTCGCGAGAAGACGTTAATTCAGCTGCACAACGTTCTTCATCGAAACGCATACCAGCTGCAAAGGAAAATATACCACTACCGTTAGGACCACCATACAACATACCACCATCGGAATTTATAAATCGTACTCCCACCAGAATATCAACGATATCATCTTTAATGAATCAAAGTGGTGGCGGTGGTGGTGGTTCGTCAAAAACAAAATCACGAAATAAGGATGAAAATTTTTATCGTAGTGCCGGAGGTATAGACGATTATTATCCCTCTCCCTTAAGTCAAAGATTTGAACAACATGTATCTAGACCCATTAGTCCGGTTAAGCCACCATCTTTGATACAACAGGAATATGCAGCGGAATCTGAACAAAATATAAAAATGTCATTTGCTGAAAGAGTTCAAAAGGGTTATAAGGATGTATCTTCCTTTAGGTTAAAACATATTTTTGCCAAGAAAACAGTGGTGCGAAAGGATAATATTGAGGTCACGAGTTATGCTCGTCGCTATGATGAAGATCGCCAACGGGACGACAGAGTACAGGAGAGAAGAGATCGGCATATAGCAGATAATTATAGATTTCAATTTAATGAATCATATAAAAATTCTGATGAATCTCTCGGCAATAGTCCTACGGAGTCTCCAAGAAATCAAGAAATAAAGAAAATTCCAAAAACTTTAAGTGAACTAAGTGGTGATGAGAGTGGCATGGAATCATCGCCTCCCAAAAGAAAACCCGGAATCGCGGCTACTAGATTTTCTAGAGTACGTAGTCCACCTTTAAATATGTCCCTAGAAGAAGATGACGGTGATAGTGATGGTATAAATGAAAATATCCATTTAGAGGAAGAAGAAGAATTCGATAATCCAAAACCTAATACAAGTTCTCTATATGAGTTACGAAAACAAAAGTCACCGGATAAATCACAGGTTCCTCATCACAGTCCCCAGAAGTCTACCAGTTTTAAGGAACGTATGCGTCGTTTAACCAAACAAAAATCGGATAGTGATGAAACTAAAAAAGAAACTGAGAAAAAACGTAGAGCTCCCCTTAGTCCTCAACAATCTGAGGAGCAGGAAGAAGCCGTTTCAAATCCAACACAGCCAGAAAAACCATTTGATGTTATCAAGCATAATTTCAAACGTTTGCAAAAGTCTATGAAACTACCGCAACAATCTGCAGCACAATCGGGAGCTGAATCGGAAAATGAAGATCCATCTAATCCGGAGACAAAACAGAAATTAACCAAAACTCAACAAATCACTGAACGCCTTAAACGATTCCGTTCGGTGGATAATGTCGACAAGGGTGAAGACGATGATGAAAATAAAACTATAGAGTCTCCCATACGTAAAATTAAACAAAAATTGATAGAATGGAAAAAGAGTATTAAGAATAATAAACCTACTGATAATCACAATACTGAAAATGATGACGAGGATGAACCAGCGTCTCCACAAAAACGTGATAGGCCAGTAGGAACTTTAATTAAGAAACTGAAACATATTAGATCTCGGAAACACGCCAGTACTGATGATCCCGATGAAGATGAAGAAGGTGGCTATACGTATAAGGAAAGTTTAAGGGCTCGTGCTAAGCTACAATTGGAAAAGGGTGTTGTAGCCGCTAGTCAAGTACCACAAAGAACTATGAAAAAGATATCGGAAACTAAAAAATACTTTCGTAAAAATCGGGAACAAGACGGTAAAAAGAAATCGGATAAAACGAAATCAGATGATGAAGAAGAGAACGATGAAGACGAACAAAAAGACAAAAATGTCCAAGGAGTTCCCGCGGCAAAGATTATTACAAGGCCGCCACCTCCAATACCTAGACCCTACTACAGAGATAGTTCGGACGAAGACGAAGAGGATGATGACGACGATGAAGAAGACTATCACAAGAAGATTACAATTGAAACAACACAAATTGCTGTACCAACTACAGCAAGAACAGCTTGGACTACGAAACCAATTTTGTCAGATGATACAACCGACTATGATGACGAAGTGCCTAGGGTTCTTATCCACCAAGATAATTCGGATATTTTCGAATCCACTTTAATTATAGCTGTAACTAGGCCAAGATCTCATACCCCAACTCCCATAATAACTGAATTGCCACCCGATTATCTAGATGAGGATTCAACACCTGATACAAAACCCGATAATTGGATACCAAATACGGAAAAGATATCCTCGTTCTTGGAAATAACCCCTCCATCTCATAGAAAAAATTCTAAAGATTCGAATTCCACTTCTTATTCAAAGAGACATTCACGTAAACAATCCATGGACTCAAGTTCGGAAGACTCTTGGATCAAGGATGTACCTAGAGATGTATCCAATGCTGTCGGTTTGAATAGTGTGCACGAAAACGACGAGGTATGGAAGATTAAAAGTGCTAAAGATGAAGAAAAACTATATAAAACAAAAAGTATTGATATATTTGAATTTCATCACAAAAATGGAGGTGGAGCTCTGACGGCATTTGAAGATTTTGATGATGAACTTAAAAATACTCCAATAGTCAAAATAGATGAATCGAAATTAATAGAAATTCATTTAAATGCTGTCAGCTTTGAACGCGATAGTAGCGAGGAATTGGACAATCCAGATGACGATAATTCATCTAGAGTGACAAAAATATCGGTGCATCCTCCTAAAGACATTCCAACAGAAGAACAGCCAAATTTAGAATTGGAACTGAAATCTCAACCATTTGGAAATAGTAGAGAAAGCCTAATGGGAAATCTAGATAGTAACGATGTACTTGCTAGCGGTGAAGATGAAGAAGACAATGAAGATAGCGATAATGATGATGAAGATGATTACGATGATGATGACGAGGAGCAGAATGACAGTCGCCCTCCATCAAAAGCTCCTTCACCACCACCATCAATATCACCACCTCCACCACCTTTACCACAAAGACAACCATCTATAAGATTATCAAAACTTTCTCAATCATCACTGGAAAATTCTTACCCTTCTCTACAACCACCACCACCATTGCCGGCAACAAAACCACCTATACCTCCCAACAGGCCCACAGGTCCACCGCCACCTAAAATACCGGAGCGTACTCCATCATTATCACACATTTCAAAGCCATTGGTAAAAACATCATCGCTACGTTTAGCCTATAGTGAACAAGTGAATCCCCAAGATGTGGGAAAAGTTAATAAACTAATATCACGTTTTGAACCTAATAATGGTCCGAAACAAAGACCCCGAATTATACCACGAAAACCTTATATGGTTAGCGAATCGGAAGAATATAGTGATAATGAAGAAGAAGACGAAGAAGAAGAGGAACAATTAAACGAAATCGATTTAATACGAAAAGAGAAACGCGATAGAACTCCGACTAATCAACCAAGAATGCAAAAATCCTTTTCTATAGATTCAGTAGACGTCATACCAAAAAATACTAACAATAATATTAATTCACCAAACAGTGAAGCAATGCCAACTTTGCCACGCAAAGCTACATCACAAATTATACTGGACAATTCGACGAGTGTAATGTCAATACCAAGTATTTCCATTTCTTCCAGTTGTCTAGATGTTAATTCCAATTTTAGTCAACCCAATTCCGTGTATGGTTCACCTTTAACATATCCCTCTAGTTTAGTGGGTTCTACAGAAGTCACACCTTTAAGCAGCCGTAGAGATTCGGACTTTTTAGTAACACGACGTAATCGGCGTAGTATGCAACGGGATGATGAAAATTTCTATTCTTTCGATAGTGACGAAGGTAAGGTCTTATTACATATTGTATTTCAATTCTCAATATAATTCTGAATGAATGTATCTTTTTTTAAATTTTCAGAAAACAGTTACTATTCGATAAGTTCAACGAGCAGTAATCGTTATGTTGTGGAATTATAAAAGCAAAAGCAATACGAAATATATCGACTTATATTTGAAATCAGATAAGAAATATTTATATGATATTTAAATTAATGTAATATAAAACTTCGAAGTTAAACACAGACTTTTATTCATAACAAAAATTAGATTAATAATAAAACCAGGGTATACTAAAAGGCAATCTCCAATGCATAAAAATTCTTACGAATCCGGCCAAAATTCTTAAACAATCGATAACAATAGGAAAACATGCGGAATTTTATAATTTCTAGATAATTTGATGGTAAGAAAGTTGGACGTAATTATTATTTCCAGTGAGGGAATTAATCAAAAAAAAGCTTTTATATATATTTCTTATCATTTTTTGGGTCTATATCAATTGTTAGGACCAGGATGGTGTCTAATAGCGGCTGTTTCAATAAATTATGTTCCCCGAGTCTTTTTTTAACAATACAAGTCTCAAAATGATATACAATGTTGACGACCAAAATAGTGAAAACTCTTAGTTACGTTTGTAATGTAGGAGTGCATTGGTTCGATTCCTACAGCCGACGGGTTGTTGAAAAAATTATCATAGAGACAATCTGACAATAAAATATAAACAATAATACAATTTAATGGAAAATCACTGATGAAGCCTGTCTATTAGAGCGTACCACCTTACAGGCAAAAAAAGTGCGCCGTACACCCTTCAATATGATTTTGCAAGGAGGTTTCAAAACAAAATTTTTTGTTTTTTTTTTTTTTGCCGGACGTAGGGGTCGCCATTTTACATTTTTCGTTATATCTTTGGCATTTACGGTCGGATCTTAAAGTATGATACATCGATGTTTTTCTCTCGAGGAGACCAGTGTTTTGCTCTAAGGGCCATTGACCTCAAGTATCCCGTTCTAGCAGTTACCCTCAGATCTCAGTTGCTACCACCCTAATGTCAGAAAATTAAAGCTCGCAAAAAATCATTAAACTTTTGCTAAGGAAGTTTTTCGATAAACCCAGTAGAATTTTTTTTTAAGAAGTTTGATACCCATCAGAGAATTGCAAACTCCACTTTTTTCTTGATTTAATCATACACTAAAATTTTTATTCACATTTAATCGCTCAACAATATTCAATGTTGAATAAAATCACTATCATGAAGCTGAACGCGTAGTTCGGATCAGTTTAAGTCGTCTGTCGAACATGTTTTATTCACATTTAATCGCTCAAAAAAACTCACTGTTGAATAAAATCATAATGTTGAATAAAATCAAACTGTTGAATAAAATCAAACTGATCGAACATTTGAACTCACATAAATAAATCGAAGTATTAGTTGTTTTATAAAATAAAATAAAAAATAAATAAAATCTTGTTTTAAAATGGGAATGCATGTGTATTAAATGTATTTCTACAAAATATAGTCGTTGCTGATACGGTAAACCCCCTCTTTATTTTTATGAAATCATTTTTCTTTTATTTGGTTGCAATCATGAATAAACTCAAATGCGTTCATTTTTGTTTTTTCTGATTTTATTCTACATCAAAATAATCATCGTTGATCCGAACGCATATGAATGAAATGAATGGTATGAAAGCGACAAATGATTAAATCAACGATGCAAAAAAAATCACTTGGTTTGATTGATTTAAAATCAACAATGAATATGTGTATTTGAGTATATTCGGCGCTTGTACAAAAACGAATGTTTATTCGGGTGTTGAGTACGTATGATGGTTTTGCGATCAGCAGTAGCAGTTCTCTGATTCCCATATTACCCATATTTGACACAGAGGGTTGCCACTAGTGCTGGTATATATATGAGTAGTGGATATCGAGTATGTTTTTTTTGGGTATTCGATACATAAAATTTCTACGCGATATTTTCATATTTGCATTTTGGACGGAAAAATGATATACAAATGTTACTCTGCTAAAATATTTATCACAAAACTACAACTCTACACTCTCAGAACAATTCCGTTGTGGCAACGGAATTTTTTGCCAACCGAATTGAGTCGGTTGCTGCAACCTCGTAATTCGGTTGCAGCAACCGAATTCAGTTGTGGCAACCGAATTAGATTTCAATTCGGTTGCGACAACCGAATTCAATTTCAATTCGGTTGCGACAACCGAATTATCGGCTGTCACAACTGAATTCGGTTGAGGCAACCGAATTACGAGGTTGCAGCAACCGAACGAATTCGGTTGGAAAAAATTCGGTTGTCACAACGGAATTGTTTTGAGAGTGTACTAAAAGAAAAATATCATATGTACATATGTATGTGAAACTATGAAAACATAATGAATAGTTGGTAAAAACGTTTAAAAATTAGTTTATACCCAGCAAAAAAATTGGAAGTAATGCTTTACAAACTACTTTTTTCACTGCTTCACAAATATCCGTCAGTGTATTTTTACTGCTTTTTAGAAGTTATTCTGTGATCCTAAAGTGATTTTATTAATATTTGGCATTTCCAAACAGCGGGTCGCGGGTTTGATTCCCGGCGGGACCAATATTTTTTATTTCTTTTTTTAATTTTTTTTTAATATTTGTAATTAATTTGTTTAAATTCAATATTTTTTAATTTTTAAGTTTTTAAAAATATGTATATATAAAAAACTGATAACAAATTGCTTTTTATACACCTGTAAAAATAGTACTGAAAACAATATTGAATTGGAGTGCACCTTTTACATTTGTTTAATAAGTATTAACAAAGTGGTGTTTTTATACCAGTCAACTTTCATATCAAAGAATAGCTCAGCGGTAGAGCGCTAGACTAGCAACCGTGTGGTCGCAAGTTCGATACCCGGTGGTGGCAATAAAAAACTTTTGTAAAATAAAAAAATTTATTTTTTCCCGAAGAATTTTTTTTAACTTTTAATTGGTGAAAAAGAGCTTCCTTTCCACTCGTTCAAAAAGTATTGCAAAATGTTGAAGTTGGAGTACTCCTCTCCTATGACAACTAAATGTAAAAATCATTAGTGTTTATGTTAAAAAAGAAGTAAATCTAGATCATCAATTGTAGCGCTTTTCCTACTGCTTCCGCATCTCTTTTTTCGCTGGGTAGATTTAAATATTGAATCAAAGCAAATTTGATTAAAATTTTTTAAAAATTTCAAATTTAAAAACCGTTAAAAGTATCGAGTATCCAAATTAAAAATATCGAGTATTGAAAAGTAACCAGCACTAGTTGCCACTAACTGTGTGTCATAAAAAATTTCGAAGTGCATAAAAACGCGTATAAGACGTAAAATAACGAATTACTTTTCGTATGCACGGTAATTTTCAACGTGGATAATTATCAGCGTTCAAAACCTAACGTTTATACATTTTTATATCTAACATTACCAAATTTAATTGCAATCAATTAATATATAAATTGATTTCAAAAAATTAATTCAATCGTTTTTATCGTACTGATTTCACGATTTCAAATTGAAATCATAAAATCAATTTACGATTTTGAATGCAAACAAAAAATTAGCAATCATTAACGCGAAATCATGTAATTGCAATTAAATCGATTGTAATCTTTTACAGCTCTGGTTTTCTTCCAGCCTGAATCCAGTATTAAATTCTAAACATAAAACTCTATTCTCAAAAAGTACTAACAAAATAAAAACTAAAATTAGTGGTTTTCATATTTTGCCATTTTATGTGCCATTATCACTGCCAATTAAAATTGTTTGGCTAACCATTTACTACCAAGTATATTTCTAGACTAATAAAAATTGTCTGTAACAATTTTTGTTAAAGCGACTAAAAATCAGATAAAATTTACCTTAAAGGAAAAACAACTGAAATTAGTAGATTTTCTTTGCTAATTATTATCAGGATAAGAACAGCAAAAATAGAACTGCTAAATATACAAATTTCAGCTATATTTGAGTTGAAATTTAGTTAACTGATAATAAGAAGTTACTCAGGAAAAATTAGAAAATATAATTTTGTTAAAAAACTGGTATTTGCATCCAACTAAATTTAACTTAAATGAAACTAAAATTTTGTTGGGATAACTCTGCTTTTTTATCTATTAAAAAGTGCTGAAACTAGAAGAATTTTTGCAGATTTTTTGAGTAGTAACATAAGAACAGCAAAAATAACACTGTTAAAAGTACAAAATTTTAGTTATATCTGAGTTTAAATTCTAGTCAATGGAAAATAAATAAGTATTTACCTACCAAAATCAACAAAAAAATGCGGCTAAAAGTTTTCAAGTTTTTTCTGCAATTTAATTTTTAACTAATATTTATTACCATTTTCTGCTACTTTAAAGGGATTATTTTTTATGAGTGTAGCATAAACTTCAAACACTTAACTTGTCATTATCAACAGCAATACGATTTCCCTACATGCTGGCGCAATGTTGTTGAAAATTGGCAACATGGTAAATATTTATGTATATTGCATTAAAAATTCCCATAAGTTAAAATACCAAAAATTCCATGTCAATTTTAGCAATTGCAATACTCCATCCAATCTGTTGTCTTGTGGCAGTTTGTTTGCATGATAAATATGAGTAAATACAGGGTGGTACTATTGTGTATCTACTGTGGTTCATACTCAAATGTGTACAATTGTTTTATGACATAAAGAAAAAAAAAAAAACAGAGAAAATCATTAAATGAATGACTGCAATCAGTGAATGGAACAGTGACTAAAATGAGAACACTCGTGTGTAGTAGACATATTTTGAGTTGAGTGAGTATTTACGTATCATATGTATGTCCTTTTTCCCCATTCAACCCTTATGAAAAATGAGAAAAATAATACAATTTATATTGTGTTGTAATGGCACGCGTCGTCATCATACAAACGCATAAATGTATATATATTTATAAATGTGTGATGATATGAATATTCTTATTATGATGCAGCTTTCACAAATCTAAATATCGAGCCATAACCGGAAAAAAGACATAAGCGCCAAACACAAAATTTTAGAGGGAAAGGTTTTTTAAATACATTTTTCTTTGGTTTAGATTGAGAATATTGCCAGAATTTAAAGTTAGTCTAAGAAATATGTGCAAAAAAGTTTTTGAAGGAAAATAAAAAAAAAAAAATACAAAATTGAAAGAACGCTATTTTTTGCAACATTTTAATATGGCTAAATATGTCTTATGCGTGAAATATATCAGACGAAACCATTCAAATGTGTGGAACACATATTTTTTGATTAATACACTCATAACAAAAAGTAACTACAAAAGTCTGTTAAACGCGTTCTGATTAAATTGAACTAATTTTTCGACATTTTCTTTAAAAAAGCCCGTACAAATAGGTAAAAAATTTGCTAAAATAATAGGAAATAGTACATGTATTTGCGCCAGCACAATTTTGACCTATTTGTACGGACTTTTTTAATGGGTATACCAATAAAGTTTTAGATACTTTAAGTGTAAATTGCTAAAATATGCATGTTTAAAAATATACTTCATTTCCTTTTGCCATAGTAAATTCACACAAAATTATTTTGAAATAAAAAAGACATTAAATTTGTATTTTAGAATTTTATGAAAATATAGATGCAATTGAAGTGCTGATGTAAGTGAAGTCTTTATTTTAACTTTAATTATATTTTAGATCCTTCGTTTAATCAAAATAAATTAATATGGTTCTAAAAGCACAAAGTCTATAATTTAAAAACATACTAATCCATTGTTTAATCCGGTATATGAATAATTAAGAAATTTTAAAAAAGCTGTCTTTTTGCTAAAAGATAAATTTGCAAATATTTTAAAAAGTAGAGCTAAGTTTTTGTTCACAATACCGATATTCATCTTGACACATCGGCTGAAAAGTCCGTAGGATTAAAAAAAAAGTCTTCTTCAATAGCGATACAAACACTCCAACGCCTTTCTAACATTTCGATACCTTTTTTATAAAATGATTTATCTTTGGCCTCAAAATAGGCTTCTGTTTCGGCAACCACCTCTTCATTCGAACCATATCTTTTTCCAGCGAGCATTTTTTTGAAGTAAGAAAATAGGTAAAAATCGCTGGGAGCCAAATCTGGGTGCGGAAGCAATTGAAAATGTAATTCGTGCAATTTGGCCATGTGATAGCCAAGGAATTATGACACCGCGCATTGCCTTGGTGAAAAACACTTTTTTTCTTCTTCATATGAGGTCCTTTTTGTGATTTCCTCCTTCAAACGCACCAGTTGGGCCATGTAGCGATCTCTATTGAGGGTCTGGCCTTCTTCAATGTACAAAATTTCAGCCGCATTCCAAAATACTGATGCCATAACTTTATCCGCTGACTGTTGCGCCTTTGGCTTCTTCGAGCGAGGTTCGCCAGTTGCTGTGTACTCAGCTGACTACCGATTCGACTCTGGAGTGAATTGGCAGATACAAGTTTCGTCCATTGTTACATACCGACGCAAAAAGTCCTTTTTATCTCGCCGAAACAGCTCCAAACAGCTCTCAGAATAATCGACCCGTTGTTGTTTTTGGTGCACTGTGAGCAAACGCGGCACCCATTTCGAAAACAGCTTTCTCATAGACAAATTTTCATGCAAAATAAAGCCGACACGTTCCTTCGATATCTTTAAGGATCAGCTATCTCCTGCATTTTCGCTTTACGGTCTGCCAAAACGATTTTTTGATGTTGAGTATTATTTTTGTTCGGTTTTAAGATCAAATATGACAAATACCAAATAGAATTCACAATTAATTTTACAACAAATAGAGATAAAACTTATGAAAAAACTTTTCTAGAAACAATGGTTGACAATTAATGCATTTTCAAGTGCAACCAAACAATTTCATCAGGTTGTCTTTATGGGGTTCTCTCTTTGATGTTTTCCGGTATTACCACCTCTTTTGGTAGACCACAGCGTTCGGCGTCAACAATTGTTTGTACGACCTCACAAAGTCAGTAAACCACTTTTTTTACCATTCGTCTCGATGGAGCAGAGTCCGCATAACACTTATCAAGCCAAGCTTTGGCTTGAACGGTGTTTTTCCCTATTAAAAAGCAATGATAAATCAACACAAGAAATTGCTTTGAAGCCATTGTTTCCAAAATCGCAAAAGTATCGTCACTTAAACAGCTGTAACTTGTTCACTAATGAACGAATTGTCATTAAAATTTTGACAGGTTGGTAGAGTTTTCATTAGTGGCGCCACCTATGTGTCATCCTACGGACTTATCAGTCGTGTATTTAAATCTATCAGAATTGATGTGTCGCAAGCATCTTGTGTTGTACTGTGTAAGCAGATGACACAAACATCAATTTTCATATTAAATATTTCTTATCATATACCCCTATTTACACAAATGCATCTTCAAAAAGTACTCGTATTTCTATTTAATTTGAATTTATGATAACTTCTTGTAGGTTTCCTTAATAGTGAAAATGATATGCATTTGGTTCCTGATGTCTTTACCTCTACATTTTACTTTTTTATCCATTAATTAACATAATGAAACTATTAAAAATTATGGCCAGCCAGCCATATACTCAACTGTCTGTCTTTTTGGCTGGCTGGCCGGCTTCGTTGGTTGTTGTTATTGTTACATTTAATGCTACTCTCTATGGGTCCGTGAAATTTAAACTAAATAAACAGCAGGCCATTTCCCATATTGCATGCCAAAACAGGATATATCATAAGCACTTGGACGGGTAAAAGTATATAGCATAGCATGTGTGATGTAATCGAGTTTATAATAAAAATATTATTTCCAAAAACACACCCTTACTAAGAACACAAAAAGCGTGTGAGTCAGCTGGCACGTTACATTTAGTTTTGATTCTGCAGAAATTGAAAACCTTTACGCTTGCGTAAAACACCCTTGTGTATAGTTTTGTTACATTTTTATAGTAAAAAATCCCATAATCAATCACTTAATCAAGCACCCAAACCAACTGGCGAACGAACAACCAAACAACTAAAAGCATATTCGGCACACTACTTTACAAAGTGATAAGGGGTTGATTTAAACAATTTTAATGTTAATTAAAAAAAATTCTATAAAGTTAATTTTTTTTTCTTCTACTCTGTGAATATATTCACTAAACTGTTTTGGTGGAAATATTAAAGTACAAATGGTGCTATATCCGTTTCCTTATAAAAAGGATAACAACAATTGATTTGATCAAAAATTAACTAATACACATACATACATACATGAACTGGCACTGCATATACTACTACAAGCATAACTAATTAAATCAACACTCCTTTAAACACGTTTTGTTTGTATTTGTTTATGTATATTTTCCAAATGCTGGCTAATTTATTGTAAAACTGTCAAACTATATAGAATGGATAGAGATTTTTCTATTCCACCATCATCATGTTTTTGAGCATTTATTTATGTAGGTTGGTGGCCATAGGATGACAATTTTTAACGCACGTGTTTTATGTGATTTAATGGTAAATTTTCACTTAAATTTTACATTCTGTATTGCTCCATTGTATATTTCAACTTTAATTATATTTTATGGTTTTAAAAGGAATTAATTGATATTTGTGTGGTTTTCTGGTAGTTGTTGATTTGTTTAAATCACGTAGTTTTCTCTTCGTCTTCTTTCAAACTAGGAAGCCATTGCAATGTGTGTTTGTGGTTTTATTATATTTTCCTAAGAATGGGAATTTTGCATGGTTGTTTATACAAATATAATCGTGGTATTAAAAAAATATTATGAAATAGGAAATATGTATCTAGAGGTGTTTAGTAGTTCGTATTCACAATTTCGTATAATCTCCAAAGAATTAAAACTTACAGTAAAATGATGCTCAGTGCACAATGGGGTGTTTTTTTTTTAAATATTTTGCAAATAATTTATCCATGATTTGGACAAAATAAATTTCTTCTATGGAAATCTTTAGTGTCCGACCGATTAATCGGCTTCTGCATTGGCTTTGGACAAAAATTCACAATCGGCCAATAATCGGTAATCGGCTATAATTTCGCCGATTACCGATTATTACCCAAAGTAATCTGAAACAGCCCAAAAAACGACAATTTTCAGTAAGGAAACGATTTTAGGCTGTTCTGAGTTACCAGGATAAATTTCCGTATTTTATCGCGGTTACCCAAAAGCGTTCCCGTACTCAAAAGTGTGTGTATATTGCTTTTTGGGCCTAATAACAATAATCGGCTTCGGCATCAGAATCGGCCAATTATTGTAAAACTGACCGATTTTCGGCATCGGCCCAAAAAAGTGCCTTCGGTCGGACGCTAGAAATCTTATAGATAGAATAGAATAATAATATAGAATCTAAATTTTTGGAACGAAATTAATAAAAATTTCATTAAATTAATGACATTTTTGTTATTTCATTAAATTAATGAAATTTTTATTCATTTTATAAAAAATTCTTCATTAAATAAATGAATCCAATTAAATGAAATAGATTCTTTAGAGTACGTACAAAAATTCTATTGGTGTATTTTCAAGTCAAATTTAAGTCCTAAAATATTTGTAGCCTGTGTAGAGGGCAACCGGTTCGATCCCCGGTCATGGCAATACACAAAAAGTTTTTCATATAGAGACAAGTTAACAATTAAAAAATACTATGATCAATTGACACATAAACTAACCACTGACGAATCTTTGGGTAAGACGAAACTGCGGCAGTCTGTTAAAATGTTTTATTCTTCTTCCTATATAATCAGCTTTAGATATTTGACTGTATTTGGAAATTTTTCATTTTGTCACGAGTCGGGAAATAAATAATAAAAAATAATTTAAGCGATTTGCATAAAAAATAAAATAATTGAATACAATTCAACAGCTGTGTTTTCGACTTAATTATATTCATTAACTCATAAAAAAACTCAAAGTGCATAAAAACGCGTTTAAGATGAAAACTAACATATTACTTTTCGTATGCATGTTAACTTTCAACACGGATAATTATCAACTTTGAAAACTCAACGTTTATGCATTTTCACATCTAACGTTCGATTATAACGAGAAAATTATAAACATAACCTTTTTAAAATTTTTTTATACGACAATGGGTTGAACGTTGATTTGCTTTAAATACTTAACATTGATAGGCATGAGACAAAATACAACTAATATTATTATGGAGTATTCGCGTTACTGCCTTAAAGAATAATAACCCCAGTAAAAAAGGCTTTAATAAAATATTGTATCATTTGATGTGATGGTACATAATTAAGTGTGGTAAATGTGATATCGCTATCAAATTGTATATAAGCAGGCTCTATGCAAGATGCTCACATACTGTTACGCGCTCTCTCACTGGCTCTGGCTGAGATTTGAAGAAGTTAAATTGCAGCTAATGGGTGTAGTTTTTTGAATATAGTTTTTAATACTATACATTTTAATTGAAACAATTTTTAATAGTAATTAAAATTTTGCAATAAAACTGAACCCTTCACTCCATATTAAAATTTCTTCAAATGTCGGCCAGAGTCAGTTAACAGAGAAAGAGACGCTTGCATCCACTTGAGATTCTATGCTCGTTGATATAAGCATACATAAATTGTTCGACCATATATAACCATATAAAATTTTATATAATTTGATTTAGAAAATTACCCAATGTTATTAGATATGAGTTATATAATTTTATTAATTCTAATGAAATTGTATACGAAAATATACAATTTTCTGCCCTTAGTGTAGAAATAATAGTAATAACATACGAGTAACATTATTTATTGGACTACCAGTAATGACACCTACTTACTTTCTGCATTATTTTTAAACATATAATAATGGGTAATAACTAGTTACTTTTCCATTATTTTAAAACTATATATAATGCGTTACCAATAATGACTTATTTTTATCAATATAACAAATATAAAGTAATGTTATAGATTTTTTTTGCAATTTTTTTAAAATCTATTTTTGACTCAATATGTAACCACATATTTTTGATTTTCTGCATTTTGACTTACGCGTCAACTTGTGCGCTGCAGGTCAATTATGTTTTTATCTATCGAATATAACATTTCGCGATATCTCAGATGGTAGAGCTATCGACTTTCAATCTGGAGTCCCAGGTTCGATTGCCAGCACAAGCAAATTTTATAAAAAAAAATTACAATAAAAAAAATTTATAAATTTTTTTTGAAAATAGACTAATTATTCTTGTCAATACTGGTAAGCATATAGGTAACGACATATTTTTTTGATTTTTCGTATGCTGGTGTGTTACCATGGCTCATTATTTTGCGCGACATCGCCATTTAAATGTAATAAGAAATCTGAGAAGAAAAGTAACTAGTTACCATTACCAGATACATGTATCTAGTTACATAACTACATATCTGGTAATGGTTTTCAACATTCCAGTGTAGAAAGTTTAACGAGTTAGATTTTTCGATGACTGAGTTTTTTTAATATTCAAAAACCGCGAATAACTTAAAAGCGACCAGTTTTTTTTAATTTCGATTAAAAATTTATAATCTTCATAAAAATTAAGATCGGATTTCAGAAATTTCTTTATATAAGGCATAAACAAGTGCGATTTGTACTTATAGTACATTTAGACTGGGCAAAAACTAGTAGTTTTTGGCCATTTTTAGTTTGTGAGCCGAAAACTATAAAATTAATTTCGTTTTTCCCATACAATTTTCATAAAATTGAAAACCACATTCTACCTGGTTTTTGCCAAAAACCAACTAAAATTATCTGAAATTTGCATTTTCGATACACCCGGTTTCTTCTTTCAGTAATTTTCGATACACCCTGTTACAAGGAATACAGAATTAAAGAAAGTGTCAAAAATATATTTTTTAATTTTTCTTTAAATATTTCAGTTTAAGTTTAAAATTGTGTATTGTTTTGCATTTTCAAATGTGTTAATAATTTTTTAAATTTAATTTAACCATAAAAACATAAAGAAAAGTGTTTAATAAAAAAGTGATGTGACAAAGAAAAACCAAATTACCAGTGTAAATGACTTGGCTTTTGTAATTTAGTACCGAATTTCGTAAAACACTTGGTCTAAATTCAGTATTACATCTTTTAACAAAATTCGAAAATTTTAAATAAAATATGTATTTTTAATTAATTTTATAAAGTTTTGATTTTATATTAATTAAAACGTAATTAAACAAGTTCTGTTAAGGTAAAGCGTATAGGTTCAGAAAGAATTAAATCTAAAGTCAAGCCTACCCAGTCATAAATTGCCATTGGGACAAAAATTCAAACAATCGCATACGGTAGTTTATAAAAAAATCACTGGCAAAAAATTGGCTTAGAAAACTACTTCAACGTTCGCAAAAAGTGGTTATCCAGTACTAGCCAGTCAGAAATTTTGTTTCTAACTAAAAATTGAATTTTTTGTTTGTGAAAAGGATCCCAGTTAGAAATTACCAGTGGTACAAAGAAGTTAAGCTATGGCATACCACTGGGTAATCCATGTTTTAAAAATAAATGACTGGCAGAACACTCACGTTTTGCCAGTATTTGTTTTACAAAAATTTCGGTGTTTTATAAAAAAAAAAAAAACACTGGCAAAGAATTGGCTTAGAGTGCCATGCCAACGTTTGCACCAGTGGGTTATCCAGTACTACCTAGTCAGAAATTGCCAACGCTATAAAAATCAATTCTCTGGTACAGCAATGATTTTATAAACCGATGGCGCTTTGTTAAAAAAGGTTTGTAGTTGGAAGGTCCCAAATTCAATTCCGGTAGCAGGCAAAAATTGTTTGCGATTTTTTTTTAATTATAAAAAATTTTTGTTTTATAAAATCAATTTTTTTGCTTGTGGGAAAGCTCCTTTAAGACCAACTTTTTGTTTTTGTTTTCCCAACGCTGGCATATTAGTTGCAACATGTTTTTTGCAGTGCTAGCATTTTTGCGCAACCAGTAGTTGTCTACATTTATGTTTTTAGCCAACAAGTATTAGATATGTGTATGTCTCGTTAGCTCAGTGGACAGAGCTCTCTGACGGCCTGGGTTTAAATCGCAGCAGGACCACAAAAATACATATGCACTTTTTTCAATTTTATTTTGGAAATGCGTTTTGAAAACGTTGAGAAATTTGTTTCCCCAGTGCTTTTCTGGCGCTTTTTGAATAACCTGTGCTTTTGTCTAATGATGTTATCATTTTGGGAATGGAAAAGCACTTTTGCCAGTACTTGTACAACCTGTTAAAGTGCCTTGCCATCGCTTACCTGTTTGTCTTTTTCTGACTGGGTGCTTTTTGTATAAATTACTCTAGAGACAAATTACTAATTATTAAAAGTAAATTTAATGAACCTTTAAATGAAAGCGGATTAAGCTAAAATTTGGCACGGAGAGTTTTTGGACATTGAGGAATAGGAGCAACATCGAAGAGGCTGCAATTTCCAACTTTCATACTTTTTTGGACCACTCTACTGTATACAATATAAACACATGTGTAATGTAGTTAGAAAAATAATAATTTTAGAATTGAGAGGATACAATTGACATCATGAGTTCTAGCAAGTGCCACAAAAAAGGTCTGAGACTATCTACATCTATCAACAGTCTCTTGAAATTATTTTCAACAAATTACGACTCGTCTTACAATCTAAAATATGTTGACATAAAAGCAGACTCTTATGATGGAATGTCAATGATGTGTATTAAATTATTTCATATGAGGGTCTCAATGATTCATTTCGAAAATAATACCCAGCCAGTAAATGAACTTAAAAACTAATCAAAAATGGGCTCAAATTTCGAATTTTTGTATGAAAGTGGTCCAAAAGAGCGGTCTTTTTTAATCTTCTTTGGAGCCTTTTTGTAATTGTTCACAAAATATACAGAAATGTAAATTCTGAACCATTTTTCTTCCACAAACTTTTGACTTGTATAATAAGGAACACTCATAAAAGTATAAAAATTTTGCTGGCTGGGTAATTATTTTTTTACAAAATTAAGAATTGTTTTTAATTAGTAACACAAAGATATTAAATTATAAGGGTCAAAGAAACAAGAAATGACGGCCTCAAACAAAGAATAATTACAAAAAAAAAAAAAGAACTAAAAGAAATGTTCTCATACTAATTTGAATGAGATTATGGATGTAATTTTAAAATCAATATAAAAAACAACGACTTTCGTTTTTATGGCAACGAAATGTCATTGATTTGTTGATTGCAGGAGCTGAGTCAGTGGATAACAAAAGCAATAATGCTGCATTATATGGTCGTTATGGTGGTTGAGTTTTGTCAGAAGATGCCTACAAATATAGGATGTACTTCAGCTTCATTTGTGTAAAAAATTATGTGGTTTTTGTGAATTCTACTCGTATATCATAAAAAAAAAACAGAATCACTCGTGCCAAAACACAAAAGGTCAGACAAGAGAGTATAAAATACAGATTTTTCCAATGGATAATAAACCTTGTAATCAAGGGTACACCATCACATGAGACATACATTATTTTAGGTCAAGGCTTTTGTTTTATGCTTGAAAAAATTATACAAGGATTCTTGACTTTGAAAAGAAATTTTTGTATTTAACTTTAAATTTGATGTTTGATGTTAATATATTCCCCATTAAAGCAATACGTGACATCTGTCAAAAAAAATGTATCATTATTATTTGCAATTTTTATAACCGATAACAAACCGCATACAAGAATTTCATTAAATCCACGCATAAATTTTTAAATTTACTAGAGTCTTGAGGAATGAACTCTTTTTTGGAATAGATGTTTAGATCAACAGACTTTTTAATTGATTACACTATGTGGTACTCCGAAAAACACCAGTGAAAACGAGTGATTCTAAATTTAGAGGTCATGGTTTTCTTTAACGATTTTCTCAGCTTGAAAAGATTTTTTTTCAAACTTTTTTTATTTTTTACAAAAAACTGAATTGTTATTTTACGGAAAACCACAACAACATTTTTCGAAGTTACTAATAAAACAAATTTTTTATAAAAAAAATTATTTTATAGACGTGTTATAAGGTTTTAAAATTATTATGTATTACACTTAGAAAAATATATGTATTTTTTTAGACATTTCTTACATGTATATATTGTTACGAATTTGGATTAGTCTAGTATAGAAAACTTTTGAATTTTCTGTAAGAAAATATCCCAAGAAACGGAATTTACTATTTAGCGTTTAATAAACAAGTGTAAAGCTAAATCAAACTATAGAGAGTGTGTTCTTTTTATTTACTAAGAGCGACAGACCGGTTTATCTAAAGAAAATAAACGTACGTTTTGGAAGGTAAAACGTAACAATTGGTGTCAGCGTTGGGATTGGTTATTTTGTTTGCAATAGAAAAGAACCCGGTTTATTTAAAGGAAATAAACCAACGTTTTTAAAAGGTAAAAACGTAACAATATTTTACAAGACTTGCATATATTTTACAAACAAATTTAAATATTTTACTAGAAAATGGTAAAAAAAAAAAAAAAAAATGGTATAATGGAAAAAATTTAGTTGTATAATTATTAATTAATGTTCCCCCTATTTTTCATCTTTTTTTTGTGTGTAATCATTTGAAAGACTTTCAAATCGTTGTTGGTAGCAAAAAATTTTTTGAGCGAAAAATGTTTTCACAAGTTTTGAATTAATGTATTTATTTATTTTAAAAGGAAATCAATGCTGGTATAATAGATTGGCTGATAATAGGATAACGGATAAAACAATTTTTCGGCAAAATTCGACTATATCCATCAACATAGTCTCCTTCAAGAGAGATACAATCAATCCAACGCCTTTCTAACATTTCGATACCTGTTTTATAGAATGATTTATCTTTGGCCTCAAAACAGGCCTCTGTTTCGGCAATCATCTCTTTACTCGAAACATATCTTTAACCAGCGAGCATTTTTTTGAAATCTGAAAATAGTTAAAAATCGCTGGGAGCCAAATCTGGGTGCAGAAGCAATTGAAAGTGTAATTCGTGCCATTTGGCCATGTTAGCCAGTGACAGACTCTGCGCATTGTCTTGGTGAAAGAGCAATTTTTTCTTCTTCACATGGGGCCGTTTTTTTGCGATTTCCTCCTTCAAAGGCACCAGTTTGGCCACGTAGCGATCGCTGGCCCTTTTCAAGGTAATCAATGTAAAAATTACAGCCGCATCCCAAAATACTGATGCCATAACTTTACCAGCTCACTGTTGCGACGCAAAAAGTCCTTTTTATCTCGCTTCAAACAACTCTCAGAATCATCGAGAGGTGAGCAAACGCGGAACCGATTTCGAAAACAGCTTTCTTATGGACAAATGTTCATGCAAGATAAAGCCGAAACGTTCCTTTGATATCTTTAAGGTATCAGATATCCCCTGCAACTTCACTTTACGGTCTGCCAAAACGATTTTGTGAACTTTTTTTGATGTTTTCCGGTATCACCACCTCTTTTGGGATACCAGAGAGTTCGGCGTCATCGGTGTTTGTACGACCACGTTTACAGTCTGCAAACCACTTTTCTACCATTTGCACAGGCTTGAACGGTCTTTTTTCCCATTAAGGGGGTATCGACTCTAGGAAAAATTTTGTTTTCGAATTTTTTTATATTTTATTTGGATAGAGCATACTCTTCAGTATATGGTCAGAAAATATTAATAAAAAATTCGAAGAAATAAAATTTCCACATGTTTTTTTTTTAAATATATTTTAGTCACAAAGTAATATTCTATGCATTAAATTTGTACACAAAATTTTTTGGGAGCGTTTTTTATCATTGTCTTTATTCTAAATCTTATTTCGCATAATACAGCACAACAAAAAGAAAAAACTACATCCAAAGATGCAAGAATTGCACGCAGTCTTAAAAGAAAAGCCATTGACGATTCCTCGATGGTGGGCGAAGGCACGTTATATCAGGCAGTTACTGATGGCTTTTTATAAGCCATAAAAGTAATTAATGTATATAAAAAATAAAAAACGAATACAAAACAAATTAAAAAATGTACGAATTAAAAGATTGTGACCGAAATTAATTGTCTAATAAGTTCTCTACCATCGTTTTTAAGAATATTTGGGTTAATATATGAAATACTCTTTATCCGATTTTTCCCAAATTTGGTGCACATGTAGAAAACTTCGAGATATAAATTTTCTTCATACACAGTTTCTTCAAGTTTTGCTGTTTTCTTAGCTTAAAATTAATTTTAAACTTTAAGCGTGTTTTCCCACAACCCTGAGTTCAAAATCGGCTGCCACTGTACACCCAAGGCGGGTTTTTTTTTCGTAGGCAACAAAAAACTCTAGTCCTTACCGTGGCCCTTTTTTGAATTTTGGTCAAATAAATTTTATATCCCCGAGCAAATGTGTTTTTTCTTGCCTTTTTTGGAATTCTTAAGTTTGTATGGCAACTTTGTTAAAAAAAAATTTTTTTAATAAAAATCGGGCCACGATAAGGACTAGAGAATTTATCTGGGATTAAGAATCAATTTATATTTTTATTTTCCGATAATTAATAAAGCCGATTTTGCATTTTTTAAAAAAGGCCAGTAATGAAGTGGCAACTCTGGCGGAAAAATATAAAACTAATATTTTTTAAAAATACTACAATAACATAATTTTTAAATAAAAAAATAAAATATTAAAAATATTGTTAATTGAATTTTTGACAACCGTTCAAATATGCCCTTTAAAATGCTGTTGTTACAGTATTTACCCCCCCCCCCCCCCCCCCCCCTTAAAAAGCAATGATAAATCAACACACAAAATTGCTTTGAATCCATTGTTTTCAAAATCGCAACTAAAACAGCTGTAACTTGTTCACTAATGAACGAATTTTCATTAAATTTTGACAGGTATCATCTGAAGGTTGGCAGTTCCAAAAAATCGTATGGATTTTTCATTTGTGGTGCACCTATGTGTCATCCTACGAATTTTCAGCTGATGTGTTAAAGATTCCCCGAACTGTTTTTTCTGGTAAATCGCGCAAATTCTGCTGATTATTCTAGAATAACAACGTTTTTGTATTTTTATATTCTAAGGTTCATTTACATAATCAGTTTTTAAAACCAATTTTTCATACAAAAATCATCGGCTTGAAATAGTTATTTCTCTTTTTTTTTAATATGTTACAAATCGCTGTTCTAAAGGAATCGAATATTTTAAAGTCCTGTACATGACTTCTATTGTGTTTTACATTCATCAAGCTGTATACACATACAATTTACAATTAAAAATATGCCTACGTTTGTTCGTCAGTCAAATATTTACATCTTCCTATCCACTGGTCTTTACAATCCAGATGGACGAGTGAGCATTAAATTGGGTACTTCATGCTGATGCTAAAGTTGGTTGTATTGTTGTTTTTTTTTTTTTTGTAACTGCAGTAGTATGCAGTAATAATAACAAAAAATATCACAGATTACCAAAATATAACAAATTGCTGACAAATGACTTTATTGTCAAATAAACCATTCATGACGACCACTTTTTTAGTTCAACCACACTCAAAAAGGCTAAAAGGTTGGGTATCATATGTATGTATTTCAACCCCACAGTAAGATTTTGGTTAAAATATTTTGTACAACTTAATTTTTTCACTTGTTTTTATTTTAATACGAACTTTTTTTTCAATTCATCTTTAAATCTACTTAACTTTGTACAAACAGTTTTTGTTTTGCAAAGAAGTTTACATCTCCTGCTGCTTTTAAATGGGTCATATCACCATAGTTGCATGAATTAAGAAGTCACAAAATTGGATTTATCATTATTTTGAACATTACATTACTTTAAATGTTAAAAATGAGTCAAATAAGGATAGAGTGAGAGTAATGGGTGGGCTTTTATATTCCAAAATTATATGTTTGTATTCCTTTCTAAAGAAATAGTTCAGAAATATATTTGCCAGAATAACCCCGTTTTTTGTCATTGTACAATAAAACCACTTGTAGAAATAAGTAGTTGGTAATTAGTATTCATTGTTTTGTAGTAAGTTAAAATATAAATAAAAGTACAGTGGCTGTCACAAGTAAACAAACACATTGTATTACGTTTGCTTTGAATAACGGTAAACGTAACGGGTAAATTTTCTAAATTTACACATTTTTACAATCATCAACTTACTTTAACTTATATTGATTAAAAGTTTCAGGGTCATATGCATAATCACTTTTTAAATTTATAAATGTCCTATAAAACCAATTTTTCATACAAAATTCATTTTATAAACGTATTATAAGGTTTTAACATTATTATGCATAAGCTACCCACTAAAATCTCCGTAATGGGTGCTCATTACTAATATCTAAATAATAAGCAGTAGAATTCGGGTCTATAATTCGGTGTCAAAGCTTATTATTTTTATTCGACAAGGTCGTTTTTGTAAGTACATAGTTGTCCATATTCGTTGCATGAAAAAACGCACAAAATTTGTGCACGCGCTGCATTACAAAAATATATAAAATAAGTAGTTACCGAAATAAGTAGTTATTCGTGTGCTGATACGCAGTTAAAAAATAAGTGCTTACAAGTTGTTAAACAATAAGGCTTATTCATATACTTGTTAGGAGTTTAAAAATAAGTTGTAACTAGGGTTTTTCTTTTCCCGGACTTTTTCATTTCCCGGGACAGCGGGATTTTTTTCGGAATTTCCCGGGATCCCGGGAATTCCCGCTCGTTAGAAAATATATAAATTCGACATATATTGTACTTGAAAAACTACTTTTTGGTTAAACACCGTTCGACAAAGTTTATCTTTTGGTTGTATCCATGAGAAAATGTTCTGAAAGGAGGGCTAAATATCCATGTCTTCCACTTTTTTCAGGTCAATTCGTTTAACAATTTAAATTGTGAATTAGTATTTATGTAATATATTTATAGGGAAGGCCGTCCTTATTAAAAAAAAATTTTAGTAGTATATTAACTAAATATTAATTTCGGGGTTAAGCTGTTAAACGAATTGATATAAAAAAGTGAAAGACACGGTTATATTATTTTGATTCCTTTTTTCAGGATATATTGGAATTGTTAATGGGTGCAAACTTGTGTCGGACCAGTTTTATAGTCAGAACTAAAATCAATTTTTTAAATATTTCTTATACATGAAATCCAAAAATTTCTATTTCTAGATATTTTGTTTTCTTCTATGCAGATTTTCAGAAGCATCCGTCTAGAATTAGTTTTATAATAAAGTTTAAAAGTGAGCATTTTTCACAGAAATTTTTAGGCAAATTCGCCTAAATTGTTTTATAAAAGTAGACACTAAAATATTAAATAGTTTCATAACTTTAATTAGTTTTCTTGAATAGAAATTTTTTTATGCCACAACTCCTTAAAAAGAAATTATTTAATTTTCATATTTAGTTGCATTTTAAATTAGCATATACAAAATTCAAAATAATTTGAAAAGGCATCTGATGTATTTATTATTTTAAAAATTAATAATATTTAAAAAATATATTTAAAATAAAGGAATAGCAATTGAACTTTAAATGAAATTATTTGAAATAAAAGAAACTCAAAATAATTGAAAATACGAAAAAATTACTATTTTTAACTTTAATCCCTAGTTTAGTGGAGGTATTTGGAACTGAAATAATGATATTGAAATGTTGTATAAGGCTGGTTTACACTATAAGATTTTCAGTACGATTTTAATTCAGTACACGTGCAAAACATATAGGCAAAGTTGCAAAATCTTTCCGAGAATCATGTAGTTTAAAACAGCCTATATAAATATTGCTTTATTTGAACAAATATCATCATCTTAAAGAAGAAAAAAATTCCCGAAGGACAAGTATTTTAGTTTGTAAATTTGGTAATTGCTAATATAATATTTTTTGGTTTAACTAAACCAAATTCAATTGGCATCCAAAAACAATTTGGCTTAATTCAGATTATTAAATTTTAAACCGTATTTTTTAATTTTAAATATGCTTTATTTAAATTAATTTTAAAAAATCAATGCTTTAAATTTAAATAAAGCTTCTAAAATTGCAATAAAACTAGCTAAAACTACTGTAAAAGACTAAAAAAAATCCCGGGAAATCCCGCATAAAATTCCCGGGATTGCGGGATTCAAAAAAGGGCGGGATTCCCGGGAATCCCGTCCCGGGAATTCCCGGGACATAAACCCTAGTTGTAACCAATATCACATTATCTTTATAATTAAATAAGTAGGCGCGCGTAAGCTAGACTGCTATAAAAACGGTTTCGTCTAACAAAAAAAATTAGTACTGACGCTGAATTATAAGTAGTAAAAAAATTTAGTTTCATTATATAACAACTTATTTGGTAATGAAAGATTTTGCTGGGTAATTTTTAGTTTTTTGCAATCGTTGTATTTTGTCTCATGCCTATCAACGTTAAGTATTTAAAGCAAATCTACGTTAAACCGATTGAAGTTTAAAAAATTTTTAAACTGGTTATGTTTATAATTCTGCCGTTATAATCGAACGTACGTCTGCAAAAGTTTTTAGGAAGTAACGCGAATAAGTTGCGTTAGATGTGAAAATGTATAAACGTTGAGTTTTCAACGTTGATAAAATTTCCGTGTTGAAAGTTAACGTAGGTACATACGAAAAGTAATATGTTAGTTTTCGTCTTAAACGCGTTTTTATGCACTTTGAGTTTTTTTATGAGTTAACGGATATAGTTAAGTCTAAAACACAGCTAATATAAGAAAATTATGAAAAACTCTATTTTCGTAATAGGCAAAAATAAGTAAACAAGCAGTCTTTAACTTAATTTACTTAATTGTTTGTTGAAAAAAGTGTTTTTCTTACTTCGTAAGTACAACAAAACCATGTTTTTTTAATTAAGCCATCCATAATTTCTATCACAAAAAAATGGAAATTGTGCGTGGTTGAGTGCCGGCGAACGAGAAGCAATTATTGTACTACACAATAAAGATAAAACATACAGAAGTATAATATATGTGATGGAGGCGAAGAACGCAGCAATACAAGAAGAAAGAACATATTAGCGCCAAATCCTATAAATAAAATCTACCAATCAGTCAAATTTTTATCGTTCTACTCATTAAAAAATTTTTTCAACGAAATAAGTAAATAAATTACAAAAATAAGTTTTTGACAAATTGAAGGAATCGGACTGACCAATAGATTTTTTATGGGATTTAAAGCTGATACGTTTTCTATTTGGTATCCATCTTTTTTGTCGTCCTGAAGAGTAACTGCGGCCTACGCGTTCATCACCTTTCAACTTGATCTGTATTTAACCGCATACAATTTGCTCTTTTTAGTTCAAAATTATGGCTTAATTAAAAAAAATTCTTGTGTTAAGGAATTTTTATAATTTAATCGTAAAAACATGGTTTTCTTGTACTTTCTCGTATGAAGTAAGAAATATGTGCTGCTAATATTAATTATTCACTTTCATCCAAAAACTTCACTTTTTTTACAATTGCTGTTCACTAGTTTTTGACTCGCCCGAAAATGCAGTTTTTTTTTTGTATTTTCCATAAAAAAACTAAAAATGTTAATCAATATAAGAGGAAATATGTTAATTATAAAAACATGTAAATTTAGAAATTTAGATCGTTACGTTTACCGCTATTCGAAGCAAAAGTAAAATGATGAATTTGTTTACTTACATATGAGAGCCACTGTATGTTACAAGTATATACTTGTTCTACAATGGTATATAGAAAGGATTTCATTTTTGAATACAGACTGGGATTTATTTTAATTAGCTTAGAATGGGCTCTTTGACTTTTGTTGTATAATTTATGTTATCCAAGCACAAAAGTTGAGAATGTTTGTTAGTTTTAATAGTAGGTCAAGAAATTCTTACTTGAATAAAGTTTTATATTACTTACATTAAATTCAATTGCAAGGGTTTTATAAGTGCTTACCTGAAAGAAAATAGAAAATTATAATTATTAGACTTGCAGTGAAAAAAAAAAAACTTAAAAATTTATATACACATATATGAATATATCATCCGTATAGTTAGCTTTTGCATTTAACCGCAATGTTGCTTAACCCTTTTGACTTCAGATTCTTGTTAAGAGTCCTCAAATTAGAAAAAAATATGTAACATATTTTGCCATCGATTTTGAAACTTCTCAGCCCCTTAAACATTCGTGTAACCAAAAATCCTTTGGTTGGTTTTCTACTCGTCATAAAAGGAAGCTATATGCCAAATTTTAATTATCTATCTTCATTAGTTTAGGAGAAACACCAAAACCCCCTTTTCTCGGAGATTATGATATATACAAAAAATTAGACTTCATTAACTAATATTGCGACCATATTGTCATGTTGAACTGCTTATACATATAATGATTTTTATTTGGTGTCCAAGAGCCTAATAAACTTATTTACAAAAAGTATAAAGTTTTTTTGCATTCCCGAGTAAAAACAGTTACATATAGCCGTATAAAATGTGATTAACTTATATCGGTATAAATATACAGTTTCATCCGAAAAATGGCCCGATGTTATTGTATCAGTTGTGTATCAGTTTTCATCTAATTGTATCAGTTAGGATCTCAACTAATAAAATTATACATTAATCAGATGAAATTATATCCGATTTTTGACCTGATACTATTTTACCGGTTTATATCTAATGGTATCTGTTTAGATCGTAGTTGGTACAATTTTATATAAATAAAATATATTTGTATCCGACATTTGCCTTATATAATTGTATCAAAGTTTTAAAGCAAATATAATTGCATCAGGTCAAAATGCAGATATAACTATATAAGTTTGTATAAAAATTTATCTATTTGGATCTACACTAATACCATGCGACATAAACCGATAAAATTGTATCAGGTCAAAAATCAGATGAAATTTCATCTGATTACTATATAATCTAATCAGTTAAGATCTAAACTGATACAATTAGATAAAAAGTGATAACCAACTGACACAATTATATCGGGCCATTTTTCGGATGAAATGCTATATGGATCACATTAAGTTATATATTACCATATAAAGCTCCATATTAGTTTTTTTTAATAGGGAATTATTAAATTTTATATATTTTTTTAAAGATGTGTACAAGTGTAGTGAAAGAGTTAACCGCGGTTACGGTTACATTGCTGCGGTTAATCGTGGTTAACTGTTAATCACATTCACTATAAAACATATTTTGTTTAATTTCTATTTTTAAATTTAAAAATAGCTTTTTCGGTCTTTAATTTTACAATGAAAAATTTATTTATTATTGCCAATTATTTCCTTGTTATGAACAATACTTTTAAGTACTTTTTTCCAAAAACTGTGTCATTTTTCATCATCAGGATATTCGCCTAACAAATGCTTCACAGAGTTTTTGCTATCAAAATATTCTACACCTTCAGGATTAAAAAGTTGATTCTTTCTGGGATTTTCCAGTTCCCCATCATGAGTTTTCTTTAGAAAGTGGTGGCATACTTCAATTATAAAACATCAAATTTCATATTAAAACATAATTTGCTAACCAACTAGATGAGAGCAGCAAAAAATATGTACAAATATGTTTTCGAAGTTTTTGCAAGCTTAAAACATATTTTTAACTCAAATGTTTAACACAAAATTTATAGTTTCCGACCGAGTATTCGGCTTCGGAGTTCGGCCAAAAAGAGATGTTCGGTGTTCGACAAAATTTTTGCCACACCGGATATTTTTATAAACTAATATTTTTAGTATTGAGAAATAATTGCAATTTTTAAAAGTTTTCTCCAGGGTTGGCAGGCAATACCGCTAAAATACCGTTGTCGATTCAAAACGCTTTCAACTAACTACCGTTACCCTTAAAATATGGTTACCGAAACTGAAATAACTTTATCCTTAAAATACCGATACCGTAATATATGAAATATCGATACCCGTAAAATACTGTTACCGAAATAAATGAAATACCGTTATCCTTAAAATAGCGTTACTGTTGCTTTTAATTCTCTGCTCTTGGTAACTGTACGTTAGACCGTACCACCTTACAGGCAAAAAAATAGTGTGCGGTACATCTTCGAATATAAAGTATGTAACAGTTCAACGCGCTAACCACAACACCACAGCGTGTACAAATCTGCCTCTCTATTTGAAATCTATTCTTACAAGAAGGTTTACAACCTACAAGAAAATGAATTAAGAATCTTTAACGTGTAAATCTGAATTTGATTACATAAATCGAAATTAAATAATATTTATGAAGGTTTCAAAAGTATATGTGCTCTGGGCATATGAGTGATATGTTTCAACAGGAAAATGGTAAAAAAAAAATATATATATATATTAGGGTATTGGAAAAATATTTCAGGAAGATCATTTGCCAACTATTTTTCAAAATCTATTATTTCCAATTTTCGTTTTAGTTTTGTTGTTATTCATCTTATTTTGTAAATTATAAATTCAGCTGGCATAACAGATTGCTAATGCCAACTGTTTTTGGGGTGGCTATATTCTCTCAATGAATGTTCGAATACAAAGCAATCAACGAAACACTCATAGAAATGTAAACTTAAAAGAACACAGACTTGAAGTCTTGAACTTTGTTTCTATTTTTTAAATACACACATAATAATCCATGCATAAAAATACGAAAAAAATGTCAAAACAACAAAAAATTTCGTAAAATAAACCATTTTTCGTATATTTTACAATTTTTTTTGTTATTTTGACATTTTTTCGTATTTTTATGCATGGATTATTATGTGTGTAGCTATTGGGTGTATAACTTAAAAATGCGGGATTCACAACAAATGGCGTATCTTTTACACATGGTTTGTGTCTTTAATAACTTAAATGACATTTTGGAAGGTAAAACATCTGTCATTTATTTTCACTTCGTCATTGAACGAAATAGTGTAACAACAGTTTTTTTTTGCATCGAAAATATCGAATTTTGTGCCAACAAAGCATCATTTGCGGGAAGTTTTGCTTTACTTCTTCAATTTGAAAAAAAGTGAAGTTGCAGCATTTCGATTGCTCACCGAAGCTTATTCTGAATATGTTCCATCGACAAAGACCACCCAGCTCAGCCAAAAAAGTTCGAAGATGATGAATTGGAGGCACTACTCGATGAAAATTGTTGTCAAACTCAAGAAGAACTTGTAAAATCATTGGAAGTCTCTCAAGCAGCAATTTCATAACTTTTGCAAGCAGCAGGATTAATCCAAAAGCAAGGAAATTGGGTACCACACGAGTTGGAGCCGAGAGACGTTGAAAGACAATTTTGCATATCCGAAATGCTGCTTGAACACCATAAAAAGATGTAATTTTGCATCGAAACATTACTTGCGATGGAAAATGGATCCATTACGACAACCCGAAGCGCAAGATATCGTATGTGAAACCAAATCAAATTGTTTCGATCGATGTCGAACGCTCTCACTAGAATACGCTTCACTTCAGAAAATTGGTTTCATTCGTTCTTGGCCTCAAAAAATTTGCAGTTCTTTTATCGCGGAATCCATATGTTGCCAGGAAGATGGGAAAAGGTCATAGCTAACGATGGCCAATTCTTTAAATAAATTTATATTGTACCAATGTTTCACAATAAACGTCTAAAATTTACCAAAAAAAAAAAATACCGTATTTTTAAGTTATATACCCAATAAAATGTCTGTAACCTGTGATATAGGAATGTATGAGAGTATGAGAGAGAATCAAACATTAATGTATATTGATGAATAGATGAATGAATGTATCTATAAGATACAATTCAAAAAAACTCTTAAAAGGTCAACAAGTTATTATTTCATATTTCTAGTTGTGGTTACATTCTTGTTGTTATTTCAATGAGGTTTTATTAGAAATTTTGTTCATACAAATGTGTGAGATAATTTGTATAACTAAACCACATACTACCCAATGACACATGACAAAAAAAGTTTTGTTTTTTGTTTACATAAGATTGGCAGAGTGAGATAGAAATAAAAAACCTACATATAAATTGTATGGTATATTTTTTGTATACATCTATCCCCGTCTGTATATCTCCATAATTTTGACATTTAATTTTACTCATTTTCTAATCGCCATATTGATCAAATTATTTGATTCCTCCCAAGAAACATTTTTACGGACTCTCCGGCACGTACGGAATCATGAATCCGGCTTTTACGGCACATTAACGGTCCGTAATACACGTATCCGTCAAAACTTGTACGTATACGGAACATTAACGGTCCGTGTAGTCGGATTTTCGAACACAATGCGTTTTAACTCCGTTTCCGTACTGTAAAATACCGATTTTATTGATTCAAAATAAAAACAGTTAAATTATTTTAAAAACTGAAGCTCAACCTTTAATTTGGAAAAAATACTTTTGTGGCGAGAAATTAGTGGCTGTAACTGGATTAAACAACTTCAAGTCGCATACATATATTAGATGGTAAGAATAATAAAATTTAGTGCGTGTTTTACAATGGTTTGTTTTTGTAACAAAAGCTCTGTTCCACGTACGTTAACGCGGCTACCCAATTTTTACAAAATTGTGTGTAAATTGTTGTTGTTTTGAGTAAGTTAGGAACCCGCGGTAACATCGTGGAACAGACCTAAAGATTGCGAATTTGAATCGTATGTAAAACACCATCGTAAATACAATCAATTAAACCATAACTAATTTATTTATTCTTTTGCATGTAGATGATCGATTTTATTATGGATGACTATCGTGAATTGAGATAAAGAGGTAAACTGATGTACTAGTATATAATAATAGTGTAATGTAAATACAATAATTTCGTTATTAATAAATCTATTAAGAAGCAAAAAAATTGTTACTCAAAATTAGTCAATTTAGATAGACATACAAGTCCGTTTTTGGTCCGGAGTCACTCCGTTTATACACGACATAACGGTCTGTAAATGGTCCGTCATTGACGGACTTTCAACGGACTTGTCCTTTTTTTACACGATGCAACGGTCCGTCAATGACGGACTTTCAACGGACTTGTCAGTTTTTTACACGACATAACGGTCCGTAAACGGTCCGTCATCGACGGACTTTCAACGGATTCGAATCAGTTTCGATGTTCCTTAAGATCCGTTTTCTGGTCCTTATACGGATCCGGAAATCGGTACGTAAACGGAGTTGGATTCCGTTTATGACGGACCGAAAACGGTACGTAAACGGAACGAATTGTTTGTTGGGCTATCTGGTTAATCTGTGAAGTAACTTAACCAGTGAGAATGAGTTTTCTTGTTCTTTATAAACATAAATTAAATTTACTGTTTTATTTCGTAATCCCTAAAATTATTTTGAAAGTGTTAACACGCATGGAAGCAGTCATTTTGCTACTGTTTTGTTTTTTAACCCTCTAATGCTCCTCTGATTGCGATAATAATTAAAATATATATTTGGCATTGACAATCTGCTTTGGGACAAATATTGAAATTTTAATTTATCGCTTTATTTAGGCGATATAGTCAAATAATTTCGGTTTTTGCTATAAATGACGCTATCTGTAAAATAAAATTACATAACGAAAATTGTTGATCTAGTGTTGTTATTTCAGAAATTATGGCGATTTTCGCTTTTAGAGAACTGCGAAATTTGTCGAATTTGGCACTAAACATCAATAAATTTTGACGAAATTTTGTTTCGCCTACTACTAGCTCCAAGTATATAATCTTTATTTAATTTAAAAAAAAAACTGTAAGCTAGTTTTTGAGTTAGAGATATTCGTAAGACGTATCCTGACGTATCCTATGGGTCCTCGAGCAAAAATGTTAACTCATTTTACAAGTATAGACTCTAAACTAACTTTGTTGTTATCAATAATAATATGCCAGATCGTAAATGTATTTCTGACGATTTTTCCAATATTTTTTTCTGTTTTAAAATGTTAATTTTTTAAAATTTCGAAATTTTCATTTCACATCCTTATCGCTTGAAAATCGTTTATTATACAAAAAAAAGTTTGAAGGCAGAAAAGTCGTTATTATGTTTCTATGGATATAAAACTTCCCAGTCAGAAATCGCCAGTGGTACAAAAAATCAAGCACTGGCATACCACTGGGTAACCACGGTATTAAAAATAAATGACTGGCAGAACACTCATTTGGGACGCTTTGCCAGCGTTTGCGAAAAGCGTTTTACCAGTATTTGTTTTACAAAAATTTCGGTGGTTTATAAAAAAAACCACTGGCAAAGAATTGGCTTAGAGTAATATGCCAAGGTTTGCAACCAATGGTTATCCAGTGCTACCTAGCCAATGCTACCAGGCTACCTAGCCAATGCTACCAGGCGTACAAAAATCAATTCACTGGAAAACCAATGATTTTATAAAAATGCTGACGCTTCGTTAAAAACTGTTTGTGGTCGGAAGGTTCCGAGTTCAAATTCAAATTAAAATGTTCCACAAAAATGTTCCTCGTAGTGTTTTATATAAGTTCGCTGAACTCATCCTATATCTAAAATGGAAAATTCACAACATTGGTGCCCTCGAGAGAAAAACATCGGTGTATCATACTTTAAGACCCGACTGTAAATGCTAAAGATATAACGCAACATGTAAAAAGGCGACCCTACGTTCGGCAAAAAAAAAATTTTAATTTTCAAACCTTGCAAAAATAATTTAACCCTCTAACCGGCCTAAGCTTTTTTGCAATGAAATTTATACCATGTGTTCCTCACGAAAAACAAACAATAAGTTCTTCTACAAATTTTTTTTTCGTTGCCTACTTTAGGCGATATGGGCCTAGCGCATAGAAATTACTAGGTTTAAGCACAAATTATTTCTCTTACCAAGATGTAATTGCAATAAAAAAATTACATTTTTTGTGCAGTTACTTAAGAGGATGTAGCGATTTTCGTTTTCCGAAAAATGCGAAATTGAGCGAAAACGCACCAAAACTTCAATATATATTATTCAAAATTTTAAGCTTTGCTACTTATACCAAATATATTATTTTTACCAAATTTCAGAAAAATTCGTCCATTCGTTTTCAAGTTAAGATGATTTCCTTTAAAGGTATCCTTATGGAATCCTGTGTGTCCTTGGACCAAAGTAAGGAATTTTTTGACCATATTAAGCTTCAATCTTACTTTATGGTCATTATCAATTGTTTTAGTCTATTTAAATATATTTTTAAGATTTTTGTTTGTTTTAAAATATTTAATTTTTGAAATTTTACGAAATTTTATCTTTGACACTTTCTCGCTTCCAAACCGTGCATTTTATACAAAAAAATTCCTCACAAAAAATTTAATAAATTTTGTTTTCTGTTGGAAAAGCACAATTTCTTATTATAAAATACTCCTTTGGCGTATTTCTGGTCAATTTAATATACCCCGCCTGGAGGCGGGCTTGCCGGTTAGAGGGTTAAATTTGAAGGTGTACGGCTAAGTTTTGTGTTTTTTTTTTTTTGAGGTATGATCTACTGCCCAATCTTACTTTTAGGGGTTAAAAGAGTGGGGTCAAAAGTTACCCAATTTTCGATTTTCCCGTTATTTCATGTTGGGTACAAAATTACATGTACATATTAAGTATCAACGGAAAGGAATTTGAATGATGCATCCAACGGTGCATAATACATGCGCGTAAAAGTTTTTAAGTTATTTAAAAAATAAAAAATTTCTTAAGCGGCACATTTTGCGGTCACGAAAAATATAAACAATTTATGAACAACTATAGATTTTCATCAAAAAAAAAAAAAATTGAAAATCGTACCGCTTAAAATATTTTGGCGGTCATGGCTCGATATAATGCAGAATTAAAGACCCAGCTAAAAAGTGGAAGTGATCTTAAGGAGTCAATTTTTCATAGACTTCAAATTATCATTAAGTTCTCATTTTTCGCTTCTAAAGCAGTTCTTCTTCACAACATCCTTTTCACCAATTATAAAGAATATCAAAAGGACCTTAAAAGAAAACTTCCACCCTATGACAAGCATATGTAAAATTCATTGGTTCCGATCCAAATGTTCACAAAATCGAAATCCAAATCACTGCTTATTTTTCTCTTTTCTTGACCAAGATTTTTCAAAATAAATCTATGAAATAAAAAACAACTTAACACATTTATACTCGTATTTATGGGTTTAAAGCTTAATCTAAAGAGGTTATTTATTTAAGTTTTTTATTTGTTGTAATAAAACCAAGCCTTAATATTTTTGCTTTTACGTTCGGTCATGTGCAGCGATCTGCATGAACAGAACGAAAAAATACAAAAGACAAATAACTTTTTAATAAGTATACATATTTTTCTTTGCATATAATTTTACTGTACCCTAAAATAAAAATCCTTCAAAAAAATAAAATAAAAAAATAGCACTAACTGTCTTTTATGTGAATTAAAAAAATACGGCTTACATATTATAGATAGAAAATTTTGAATTTCAAAGAATAACGATAGGGTTACGTGAGGTTTCTGCACGACGTTCGTCTGATATAAAACGTTATCTGTAAACACCACCTTAATTTTACATTTATTTTCAAAATAAAAGTTAAATAACTGTCCCAAGCATAAAATGGCAAGGGGAAATCCCGTGGTGATATTATTTTATACGACTAAAGATCTAAGAAAACTTTAAACTTGTCGTTTTACTTTTTTATGTATATACATTAGACCGACTCACGAAAAAAAAATTAAAAAAGTGCCCCTCTCAAATGTACCTTGGCTTGTTTTATTGATGATTCCCAAAATATTTTCGGTCTAGCAATGATATCTCTGAAGCTGGACTGTTTGAAAGTCTTTTTTTTTATAGATTTTGGAAGAATTTAGCTTTTCAGCTAAAGATAACATACACAATATGAGTATCGTATGAAAGGATTTTTTTTAAGGCGCGTAAAACGATATATATAGCATGTCCAAGCATGTACAGACATTCCCCATTTTAAGAGATATTCTATAAAAAAAAATAATTTTATTCAATTTTATAGTAGAGTGTTGTTTTTTCAGACGCGTCGTATAGACCAAATACAATTAATATTGTAATTAATATGTATGTATTTTTTATTAATTTTAATTTTTTAAGTTTGCACAAAGAAGTTTGTGATTTAAATGTCAAATTAACACATCTTAACGTCTACACCATTTCCAATTGTATTTCAGAAATTATCATTTTATAATTAATGTTTTTTGTTAGATTTTAGATCATATATATTAATATCTCTTTCTGTTTAAATTATTTTTCAAATTAGAAAAAGATGATACAATTTTTACAAGTAAATTATCGTTGTCTTTCATAAATCTGTGTTATCATACACAGAGTTGAATAGAACCAGCTGCGATACTTTAAGAATTAAAGTTCAAAGCAAAAACAATAATAACAAAGGATAAAAATTGCATTGTTAGATTTCGTTGATGTTAGTCTAGTTGAGTTGTTAACATGTTATTATTTGTTTACGAATTAGCATAAGTAGACCATTATCAATTATTAACCCATCAAGGCAAACGACACTGACGATGGCTTTGTAGCAAAAGCCGAAAATACGTATTCTGTCCTGCTGGCCTTATCGAATTCTTTCAAATTTTTTATTCTTTGTAATTTACTTGTAAAAATTGTATCATCTTTTTTTAATTTGAAAAATAATTTAAACAGAAAGAGATATTAATATATATGATCTAAAATCGAACGAAAAACATTCATTTACCAAATAAAAGATCAACTATACAAACCCAAACTTATTAATTGTTTTTCAGATTTATCAATTGTATTTCAGAAATTATCAAATGAATTTCAGTTTTATCAACTGTAATTCAGAAATTATCAATTGTATTTCAGAAATCGTCAATTGTGTTTCAGAAATATGTATTTTAGAAATTATCAATTGTATTTCAGAAATTATTTGTATTTGCACCAGGGGTACCAATCCCAGGATTGGTCTTGAAAAATTCCCGGGATTTCCGATTTCATTATTTGGCATATTTTATCTCTTTTTGTATTTGTTTTTATTGTTATATTTAATATTTAATACATTTAATAACCCAGTGTAGAAAATCATTACCAGATATGTGGTTATGTAACTACATACTTGGTAATGGTAACTAGTTACTTTTGTTATTACATTTCTTATTACCTTTATATGGCGATGTCGCGAAAATTAATGGGTCATGGTTACACATCGGCATACGAAAAATCAAAAAATATATCGTAACCCATGTGCTTACCAGTACTGAGAAAAATAATGAGTTTAAAAATAGATTTTCAAAAAATTAAATTATATAAAAAAATATTTTTTATTGTATTTTTTTTTTAATAAAATTTGCTGGTGCGGGAATCGAACCTGGGTCTACAGATTGCCAGTCAATAGGTCTACCATCTGAGCTATATCGACATGTAATATTTAATAGATAAAAACATAATTGACCTGCTGCACACATGTAAGCTAACTTGCCAACATACAAAAAATCTAAAAATATGTGGTTACATATATCCTTACCAGTTTAAAAAATATCGAGTCTAAAAATAGATTTCAAAAAATTTTCAAAAATATATAGAAAATTATTTTATATTTGAAATAATGATAAAAATAAGTCATTAACAGTAACTCATTATTATATGTTTTAAAATAATGCAGAACGTAAGTGGGTGTCATTACTGGTAGTCCAAAAAATAATGATATGTCATTACCGTTTCTACACTGGGAAGATATTAGATTTATGTGATTTAGATAAATCTAATATAAATGTTATTAAAGAACTAATTTTTCCCATTCATAAATAATAGATTACACATTAAATAAATCGGAATAAAAGCCTTAATAATTTAAAAAATTTTATTCAGCTGTGAAACTTTTGACAATCGTAATTCAGCTTTATTTAATCTTTTAATGGACATGTTTTTATTTATTTTATTGATGATTTGCTAAAATCATAACTTCGTGCAAACTTTTGTCAAATTAGAAAAATCTAACAATCTGCTTTCTGAAATCAGCTGAGGTATGTGCTTAATATTTTATGTTAGTTGATTTAAAAAAACTAGTAATCACTAAATATTTCTGATGATTTCAACAGAGTAGTTTGTATTGGCATTTAATTAATTTTAGCCAAATACAAATAAAAATTTGTAGTTTCTTCAGAGGTAAATTGTAATTTGCAATTTGCTTAAATTTAACTCATAAGTATATTTCTTATATTTCGACAATTTAACAATTATTTAGCAAACAAGTTCTGCTGATTTCAGTAGTTTTAATCGCGGAACCTTTTTTGCAATTTTTAGTAGCTTTTTCTGCTATTTTTACATACTTATTTCTATGAGTGTAGTTTCTGTTTGAAGCGAGATTCACAATGCTGTAGTACTCCACTCTGAGTAGATTTTGTTCCTTTCTTTTTTGCACATACATATTTTTTGTATCATGCTATCTCTATTTTACACACTCCACTCTGCAGCGTGGAGTACTCCAGCATTGTACAAGAAATAATAAGTAGATTTATAATAAATTATTTTAATTTGTAGGGTTTATTTCAGCTATTTATTTTTAAAATTAAAAATATGATGAAACAAAAAAATCCCGAAACCCCGAAAAATCCCGGGATTTAAATTTTCAAAATCCCGAATCCCGGGATTTGTAAAAACCAGTCCCGTTCGGGATGCCTAATTTGCACGCGATGTTAGCCATTAGTTTTAACTTTAACCGCATTTAGTTGTTTCATATTTTCGATTTTGAAGTACATGAAACTCCTTGCCCTAGTTACTACAATTGCAGTTTTCAGCTTACTTCACCGTTCTAATTCTGCGAATGTACACACCAAAAAGAAGAACGTGCTTTCCTTACGAATCTTTTATCACAGTTTGTTAATTTTTAAATAACCAGTTACCAGTTTTATTTCTTATTTCATCGAAATGATTCATTTAAAAGTCATAAATAATAAACAAATGAAACCTTGAAAATAATATGAATCAAATAATTGAAACAAATGACATCAAATATCCCAAATAGTGACATCATAAGAATTTTCTCAATATCAATTCTTCAAGTCAAAGAAACAACACAGAGAATCACATTACGGATTCCAAATCTGGTAAAATATGAACTTAACAGGATTTAAGGAATAAACAATGCAAAAATTTAGCGAAAAAAATTGAAAACCTGGTTTGTTGACTTGAATTAAGTCGGGGTGGGTTGGACAAGCACAAAAGCAAGTTTAATGCATCCAATGGTGCCACTCGTCGAAATCTTCAGCAATTTTATGAAAAATCGTCAAGAAATCGTCATCAGTTAAATATCATAGAAACACAAGTTTCATCTATTATTTTATTCGAAATTCAATTTATTTTAACTGCTTGCCTATATTACCACTCTTAAGATAATTCACAGCTTTTATAAATCCGAATTATATATAACTGGATGTTATTTTTTACTTCATCTGCAAGAAGGTGGTATTTATGATACGATTAGTAACAGATAAAACACCTCATCTTGCGTAATGCGATTTAATTTCTCATAAATAATTTATATAGATAGACTTTAAGTTCGTAATTCCGAACTCTGTTTTTAAAACTTTCATTCACGTCATAATTGTTCTATAATTTACAAAACACAGCCTATTTCGGCATTTTTAACTGCGATTTTCTAAAAAATGTGACGTGATTGAGACATATGAAAAACAGATTTAGAATCAGCTTGTCTAAATTTTGAACCAATCCCTGCAAAAATATTCATATTGTAAAGCTGTGTAAATTACAAATTAACCTAGTTCGAACTTTTGTTTGTTGTTTTCAGCCACGAACATATTTTTCAGCTCCGACCCAACGAGTATTGGAAATTCCAAAAAACACGATTCGAAAAGAACAACAAGAACAACCTTTTAGTATACCGATTGACTCAGAATCACTTTTTGTTTCGATTTATCGATGTCCGGCTCTCTGTCCATGCATTCTTGTGCGCACTCTACAGGTCGCAAATATTAAGATATTTTGATACACCGACCTATATCGGCCCAAGGACGAATCCTATCGATTTTGGTTAAAATTGGTCCATGTTTAGACCTAGTGCCCATATAAGTGCCCCCCCCCCCCAAAATTGGCTTGGTTACACACCAAATATTAAGATATTTTGATGAAATTTGGTACACCGACCTATATCGGCCCAAGGACGAAGCCTATTGACTCTAGATAGGATGGTACATATTTGGACCTATCGCCCATATGGGCTATATTTCCGATTTCCTTTTCTTTTATCATTTTATAGAAAATTTTGACACAAGTCCATTTTAACCCATTCGAATTTCGGATACAAACATTAGTTGGCTTTTAATCAGACTGGTGTAGGGTATTATATAGTCGGCATGCCCTACTTTAATATTTTTCTTTTAAATAATCCCTATACATAGATCCTATTAAATTAGTACACAACTGATTTACAATAATTTTGAGAACTACACTCAGAAAAAATTGTTAGTAAAAAAATGAGTAACCCTGCAAAAAGAGAACATCCACTTTTTAATGCATGACTTTTTTCTCTACATTCAAAATAAGATAATGCAAAAATAAAATAAAACAAATACAACAACACATAGCGACATGACGCACAAGCATAGTTTTCTACTAAAAAATTGTTAAATTTACAACAGTATCGGATCTTTCCTATGACACGCACGTGTTAAATTCATTGATGGAAATGCCAAATTTTGAACTATTAACAGCTCCAGAAAAAACAGAACTCAAAAATAAAAGTAGTTCAAATTTGGCATTTCCATCAATGAATTTAACACGTGCGTGTCATAGGAAAGATCCGATACTGCTGTAAATTTAACAATTTTTCAGTAGAAAACTATGCTTGTGCGTCATGTCGCTATGTGTTGTTGTATTTGTTTTATTTTATTTTTGTATATTATTTTATTGGATGTAGATAAAATAATCATTCTTTTTGAAGTAATAATAATATTTTTGCTGGGAAATTAAGCTTTTATATTTTTATACTAAATGTTAGTTAAAATATATAGTTAAGTAAACATTTTTGCTATCTTCATTTTACAAACTACTGAATTTTGAACTAATTTTCGTTGCTGATTTCAAAAAACATTTTCAAAGTTTTTGAAAATCGTATTGGTAAAATTGGCAAAATATTCTACTAATTTAAAAGATATATTAAAGTATTTTTTTTTTCTTTTTATAATAATTAAAACTTCTACTTACAAATTTAAATTAAACAAATGTTCATCTTTTACAAATGTCGACAATTACTTTCGTCACAAATAGTACATGGGGAACGATCATTTCATAAATGTAAAGAAACATGTCATCATTTTGCATTTGAAAAGCTTTATCATACTTGTCAAGTTTTACAAAGGACGAACATCTATTTAGTTTTTCACCATATACGAAGCTATTTATGATGGAGGTTTTCCATCGAGTTATACCAATATTTAATGAAATTTGTTGCTAATTTTAGATAGTAAAATCATTTTACTAAAATTTAGCAGCGGTTTCTAGAGTTTTCTACTAATTTCAGCGAACAACAAATCAGCAGACATGTGTTACTAAAATTAGCTAAATATACCACAGGGCTTAACCATCTAATGCTCTTTCTTCTGATTGTGATATTATTTAAACTATATTTTTTTGGCATTGAAAGTCTACTATGGAACAAATATTAAAATTTTAATTTATCGCTTTATTTAGCCGATATAGCGCAACAAAAGTTGAAAACGAAATAACACTATCAGTAAAATAAAATTACGTACCGAAAATTGTTGATCAATTGTTGTTATTTAAAAAGTTATGGCGATTTTCGCTTTTTGAAAATTACGAAATTTGTCGAATTTGACACTATAGAGAAATAAATGTTGACGAAATTAGTTTTGCTTACTACTAGCTCTGAGTATATAATCTGTTGTTAAAAATCTATCAGCTAGTTTTTGTGTTAGAGAGATAATCGGAAGACTTATCCTGACGTTATCATGTGAGTCCTGGAACAAAAATATTAACTTACTTAACAAGAAGGGACTCTAAACTAGCTTTGTTATAATCGATAGTGTATGTCAAATCGTAAATGTATTTTAGACGATTTTTCAAAATTTTTTTTCTGCAATAAAAAGTTAATTTTTTTTAAATTTACGAAATTTTCAATTTACATCCTTCTCGCTTGAAAATCGCTCCTTATATGAGGCAAAAAATTAGTTAATATGTTTTCTATTGTTATAACTTGTTTAATAAGAAATTGTTATTTACTCAAAAACTATTTAACATCTGAAGACCGCTTTTTGGCAGCCTTGGGCATTAGAGGGTTAAAAAAGTAAAATTTCCCGTATTAACAGCAAATTTTCCATGTTCCGAATGTCTTAAAAGACCTCAATTTTATTCTGTTGTTTATTGTATCAACAATATTTATTATGAACAAAAACAAATGTTTAACTTTAAGTCTTTTTTAATTTTTTTTTCCTCTTATACATCGAAAAAGTTATTTGCATATGTAGTTTGTACTTATGTGGATATGAAGCAATTAACCTGATTTTTTTTATTCTCTAACTCATAAAGGTATATTGTCTTTTATATCATCGTCATCATCATATCGCACATTTAGATTCACAAGGAACCCACATAGTAGTGTAACCCACAGTTCTTAATAAAACTTGGATTTGTATGTATGTCAGTAAATAAAATCTGTCAAACGGGTTTGAAATCAATTTGACTTATTTTTAGCAAATTTCTTAGTTGAAAGACTGATTTACACAAAGATGTTAGTTATCTTCATTTAAAGCAATACTAAAAATCTTCAGCAATTTATTTATTTTATAAATAGAAATTTATGAATTCATGAATAGGAATAAATAGAAAATATATAAAAATACAGCATCAAGCGAAAGGTATTTTTAATATATACCGAATGTGACAAAAAATTAATAAAAAGTTTACCAACAAAAAAGTTTCATTAAAATCTGGGGGTTATACCACTTTGTTGTTTCCTTGTCAGTCATATTTTTACATGTTTATACAGCTACCACATGTACGAAAATATAAATTTTATGTACGTACATAGAATGTAAGTACATACTTACATTAAAGTGTAAATACATGTGTACAGCACAAAATAAAACAAAACCTAAAAAATCAACCGAGGAAAAAAATATTTCATAATAAAAGTCTAAAGCTTTAGCCAACTAAATAGATACTTTTTAGTGCAATAACCTCTGAAACGCAACAGCAAAAAAAAAAAAACAAATATGAAAAAACAGTCTCAACAACCAGAAAACATGTAAATGGCAACATTATGAATGAATAAAAAAAGAAAAACTAGTGCAAAAAATCTAAATGATAATGCACATAGAAAAACAAAAATTTTAAAGGAAAACCACCTGCAGTTGCAAAAAAGATTAAATGTATAAAATCATCGAGAAATTAATACAGAAACTATTTAAAATTTGTATGTATATTAAGCGAGAGAAAAAGTCATTTCGAATTTTTGTTAATGTGATAGCAAAATTTGCTAGAATATGGCATTAAAAAATATTTTTTTTAGTAAAATATGCATTTATAGCAAAATATGCATTAACAGGACTGACGATAAAATTGTATTGCCAATTTATTGACTCGTACGCTTAAGATAATATCAGCAAAATATTTGTCAAACGTGTTTCAAAAAAATAACTACATTTCTGTAGTTAACTTTGAGTGCTAATTTTCTTTCAAATGGATTTCAAATCATTTTGACTAATTTTGAACAAATTTTTAGTTGAAACAAAGATTTTAGTTATCTTCATTTAACACAACACAAAAAATCCTCAGTACTTTAACTAATTTGAGTGTTAATTTTCAAAATTATCTGACTAATTTTTAGGAAACTATTCGTTAAATTTTACACAAATTTCTTGTTAAAATATAGTAGGGGTTTTCATATAAACTCGTAAATTCCTTGTAAACCTTGTATAAATACAAACCATATTTTTTATGTATGGAGTTTGACAATAAACTCATAAACATACCAGGTTTACGACGTTTACGAGTAGAAGACGAGTTTATATGAAAACCCCTAATATTTTTATGTTTCTGCTATCAACCGGTAGAAGGTGCCATCAGTGTATCCGAAGTTTTAAAGATGGCGCTATTTCTTCCCCTCCCGAAATTTAAAATGGCCAATATCACAAAAATGTCAACCACACTTAAACATGTAATACCCACATGCAAAGCTTATATGTATATATCGAAAAACAGACCTTGATGGGGGCCTTGGAAGTTTTTAATCAAAAAATTTCATTTCATAAAATAATACTGAGTAGTGGTTTATTAAATTGAATATGGCGAACAATTTTTTAAAAATTGACCACTTAGTCTATCAGATTGGTCGAGAGTTTTACTTTTTAAATTGGTACAATTCAATCAAATTTTTGTAATTTTTCGAACTTTACGACCTTCTAAATGCTGAGATGAGCTTTTTACGGAGATATTACATACTCGTTGTATAAATCAGCCCAGTCAGAAAAATACAAACGGGAAAGCGGTGGCAAAGCACTTTAAAAGGTGGTGCAAGTACTGGTAAAAAGGACCGGCTGTTCAAAAAGCGCCGGAAAAGCACTGGAGGAACAACATTTTTAAACGTTGGCAAAACCAATAAATAATAGGTGGTCTGGAAATATATTTTCCAAAATAAAATTTAAAAAAAGTTCATATGTATTTTTTTTGATCTTGCCGTGATTTGAACGCAGGCCGTCAGATTGGCAGATAATATTTGATGGCTAAACACATAAATGAGTGATAATCGCTGGACAACTACTGGCTGTGCTAAAAAGCTAGCACTGGCAAACAGTTTTTTGGAACTAATATGCCAGCGATGGGAGAGCAAAAAAAAGTTGGTCTTGAAGGAGCTTCCCCACAAACAAAAAAATTGTTTTATAAAACAAACAAAATTTTAAATCAAAAGACAATGTTTAGCTTGCAACCGGATTTGAACTCGGAACCTCTACCAGTGAATTGATTTTTGTACCCCTGGTAGCATTGGCTAGGTAGCACTGGATAACCACTGGTTGCAAACACTGGCATATTACTCTAAGCCAATTCTTTTTGCCAGTGGTTTTTTTTATAAACCACCGAAATTTTTGAAAAACAAATACTGGCAAAACGCTTTTTGCAAACGCTGGCAAAGCGTCCAAAATGAGTGTTCTGCCAGTCATTTATTTTTAACACCGTGGTTACCCAGTGGTATGCCAGTGCTTGATTTTTTGTACCACTGGCGATTTCTGACTGGGAGTGTTTCAATTAAAAATTTGTTAAAAATTTGTCGAATAGATTTGAAACCATCCTACGGGGAAAGGGACCGGTCCCAGATGACACGCAGGATAGGTCCCAAGGGGGCGGAGATTGGTCGTTGATCGGTCTTTTTGTTTGAAAGAGACATATCACTTTAACATGGCGTTGTCATTGGAAATGACCAATTGCCACAGTTTAGACACATTGTGGCAGTAAGGTGGTGTGTCTAAAAATAGCTTTTCAAATAAACTAATAAAAAATTAAGAATTAAAAATAATCTACTTGTCGTCGAAGTTGGGCTCGATAACACAACCTTCTACTTGTAAGGCAAACGCTCTACCGTCTGAGCTAATGTTGCTTATGCGTGTTGGCTGGCTGATGGTTAAGTTATATGTTTTTCGTTTCTGTTCAAATAAAAAAGAGAAAGAAAAAACAAACACACACACAGCAAATAAAAAAAACATGGAAAAGAAAAAAATAGAAAAGAAAACAACATTAACACACACACAAATATGGTGGAACTGCCTTGAATATGCCCCCGATTGACCGGTCGTGGGATAGGTCCCTTAATGGCAGTTGACTTGTCTTTTGCGTTGGCCATAATTAAATTAAAAAATCAATTAAAAATTAGAAAATTACCTCAAAACCTCTGATAATATAAATAAAAATTTTAAAAATTCTCCTTAAATTAAAAATAAAAGTTAAATGAAATACCAATTGTTAAAACTAAAACAGCTTTAACATTAAAAAAACGTTGAAAATACAAAACTTAAAATTTCTTAACAAAACATTATAGAAATTTAAAATAAGAGCTAAAATAAGCAAATCGTGAAAAAATAAAGTTAAAAATAAATAAAAGAGTAAAATAAATAACGAATATTTTTAAAAATATGCCGCGAATTTTGTTTTTTATTTCGGTATCGATCAAGTTTTTTTTAAAAGCAACAGTGAAAATAACCGATCAGAAAATACTTAGAAAATTAATTCATTTTCTTTTGTTCATATTTGTACTAACTTAGTAATATGCCTTCGGTTGACCGGTCACGGGATAGGTCCTTGGAGGGCAATTGACTCCTCATTCCCCGTAGGGCAGTTTGACAGATTTTTCTACTGACGTATTATTTTAAGTGTAGATGGAAAAATTTACCCATTTACTGAAAATTTTACTAGATTTTTCAGTGTATAAATTGATTTGTTACTGATAATGGTACCTGGTTACTTTTCTTATTACTTTTATATGGGAAAGTGGCGCATAATAATGGTTACCTATTTGCCAAAAAGTATTCGAAAAATAGTGTTTAGATTATTATTTTTGTAAATGACAAAAATAACCAGGATATTTTTATAATACTGATAAAAGAACTACGGTACAGGTAACTGATTATTTTGTTATTTGAAGTAATGCAGAAGGTAAGGTAAGACATTTTTTGTATTTTCAAATAAAGCCAAAGGTAAGGTTACTGTTAATACAAAAAATAAAGATACCTCATTACCGATTCCACACTGGGTTGTTACTCGTTTTTATTGCATTAAAATGTTGGCAGTTAAAAATAACTGCATTTTTTATTTCAAAACTAATTTCTATCTAAAACTTTAATTTTGAGCTAATTATATAGCAAATACGAAATAACTTTAACCAGCAACCAACAACATGTACTAAATTGTGTTTCTTTTTTATTTCAAAATTAGAATTATTTCCGCAAGTAAATATTTGCTTTAAGGAAAATTGCTTAGAAAACAAATATTTAAACAGACATCTTCTCAATAAAAGAAAATAAATAAAACGGCAAAACAAACGTTAGCAGCCAAAAGTTAAATACCACAACCTACAAACATTTAAACAAAAAAAAAAACTAAAATTACAAGACCCTCAATACGAGTATGTTTGGCAAAAATAGACAGAAACCAACAAAAGAAAAGTGACTTTTTGTGTCTTTAAATCAACAAAACGTGGCTGACTATCAAAAGTTTGTAGTAATTCAGCTTTTATTCATCATCACCCTCCAGAGAAAATAAATTAACCAACCAACTACTACTTCCATTAGTCTATTGGTATAGTCTTTTATAGAGAGAATGAAAGTGAAAGGAAAATAATATATCATCAACAAAAAATGGCAAACCCGGTTAAAAATGGTATTAATATAATAGCATATTATTAGATTAATTTCATATAATGACATCTAAATAGGTGTGGTTAATATGATATCATATAAAATTGTATGTAATTTCATCAATTTAAATAAAATTATACAATTCAGATTTAATAATATTGGGTCAATTTCCCCATCAAAATTTATATAGTTATACATATATGGTCTATTAATTTATATATACGTATATACAATTTACTAAGGAAATTGACCCAATGTTATTAGATTTAAGTTGTATAAATTTATGTTGATGCAATTATATACAATTTTATATGATATCATATTAACCAGACCTGATTAGATGTACTTATATCAAATTATGCAATATTTTATTAAAACATTTTTTTATAGCCCAGCTAAAAATCGACATATATGAATTCATACAGGTTTCATATAAGCATACATGTTAACATGCATCGCTATCGGGTCGCACATCACACCGGACATCGGAGAAAAAATTATCTCGTCAGATTTTCCCCTTAAAACTTCACTATACATCATACTTAGGTAGAATTATAGTATGAAGGAACTGTTTGTCTTCTTATTCTACATAAAAATGCCTATATAGTATATTTTGAAAAACGTCAAATTTAGAAGTTATGGCGCAAAAAAGCTTTGAACTGTTTTTAGGTAATTTTTAGGGTCAAAAGTTCAAACTGACTGGCCTATATGCGCCCGAGAGATCCAATTTTTGTACACATATTATTTTTTATGCCCAATCTATCGGAAACTGCCGGTGGAGCGAACAAAAAAATACTTTTGCAAATTTGGGTGGTCTAATGCACATGTATGAATCAGAGTTTTCGTTAACTCGAAATTCTTACTACTTTTACCACAATTGGAAAGTTTTGTTTACTTTTTGTATTGAATTGTTCCAGCTGTAGTAAAAGTAGTAACTTGTAATCGAACAAGCTTAATTTTATTCATTAATCAAATAGTGCTCACTTCGGAGGAAAAATGGGTTCACCTTGGCTCAGTTCCTCAGCGTTTTAAGGCAGAAAAGTTCGAAAAAATTACGGAAGCCGCTGCTCTTTAGATTTCTCTCGGAAACTATCGTGCCGATATTTAGGCAACATACCAATTCGAAAACTAGAATATATGCAATAACAGGCAGCATGAAGTTCCGTGAACTTTGAACTTTTTAAACGCATTTTTATAGAATTATACCACACACTATGTGGTATAGGGTATAAAGACTTTGGGCTGATATTTTCTATATTTAAAAATACTTGACCTAGACCCCCTATATTCATTTCACCGTTAAATGAAATTCACTATTCGGAATTTGCTTCGCTTCCTAAAATGTGACCAAAATCGTACAGTGGTGTAGGATTTCACATAGTCGACATACTCAAAAAAATTGCGTGAAAAAAAAAACAATTTTAAACAATTATTAAAAATAAATAAAATATTGCTTTTTATTTAAATATAAAATTGCAAAAAAGAAATATTTATCGGTAACGCCTTTTTAGATTACTTCGGTTAAGGGTATTTCAAGAGTTAGGCTATTTCAGTTATTTCGGTAATGATATTTTGTGGTTATTTCGTTCGGTTTTATGTTTCTTCGGTAACGACATTTTAAGGGTAACGGAACTTAAATTATTTAGGAAAGGGTATTTAAACTGTATCGGTAACAGTATTTAAAAGGTAACAATCGTAAATTGAAATGGATTTTAATCGATAACAGTATTTGAACGTTTAATGTTCTAGGTAATTGCTAACTAATGATTGTGAAGTTGGCACTGCAAAGTCGTGCAATATTTAGTTGAAACTTCCGAAAGTTCTTTAACAAAAAAAACACGCAATTAAAGCCAAAAAACAAATAAATTTTGCTCCAAAACAAATAATATTGTATTAGGAAAATTATATGAATAAAACAATCCCCCAAATAAACAAAACACAATTTTAGTTAATAAAAATACACATTTCAAAAGGCTGGTTTGGTTGGCAGACAAATGACGTCAACTTCATAATTCCTAGAAATGTGTGTAGAAAATTTTATCGATTTTAGTGTCCTTTTTTTGTTTTTGTTTCTGCATTTTGAAGAGTTTACTGAGTGACGCCTAAAGAAAATTACTTTTTGCTCGATTTTCCTACTTAAGTTCATGTGTATTCGCTGAAAAACGAAAGGGTTTTTGCTATAACAAATATTGTAGAAATTCAAGAAAGGACAATTTCTCGTTGGTTTTTATACAAAATGACATCATAAATTGAATATTCAGATGTGAGTTAAGTTAAAAAAATTCAACCGTTTAATTAAAAATTTTAAAAATAAGTTATAATTTATTGCAATTTTATATAAATTCATCACACATAAACGCTTTTTGGCCCATTAACGAATTTATCCACTTTCTATGGAATACCTCCCATTAAAGATTTTATTGTTGCTTCTGTCACTTTAAAATTTGTTATCTCATCACTGGCCTAAGCTCTGGGCAATTTGGTGGGTTTGCCTCACTGGCTACAAAAAGTACCATTAATTTTTTAATACCACTCGAAAGCTGTACTATAGTGGCATGATGCCAAATCTGGCCAGGAGTATGTTCATACTTTATGCTGTATACATGTTCGAAATAATAGTTTTTTAATGGCTGGAAAAAAGTACAATTCAGTGTATAAGTCAAAAATTTTAAATGATTTTCAAAATGGAATTTTTCAAAAAGAAATTTCTTTAAAATATTCTGTTCCTAAATCAAAGATTTGTCGCAATTTAATAGTGGCAACATCCATTCAGTTCATAAAGGAGGAAGATCACGTGCAACAAAAAAAATTCAAAAGCTCGACTTTACATCGCTCACGCCCATTTAAATTTAACTCAACACAATGAAAAAATATTGTGCGGTCAGATGAGTCAAAACGTTTGTGGTGTTTTTCCGCAAATGGGATTGGTCCAATTCACCGTATTATTGATAAAATGACAGCCACAATCTACAGAGACCTTCATAGCTTAGTTATGCTTCCGTATGCTGAATGGAAAATGCCACTTTCATGGACATTCTAGCACGATAACGATTCCAAACATACGGCAAGGATTGTAAACGCTTGGTTAGAAGAAAATCAAATTAATGTCATGTCGTGGCTACCCTAATCTTCCGATCTCAACCCGATTGAGAAAAATTATTGTTCACAATTTGTTAAAAAAGTTTTAGAATTTTAGCACATTTAATTCTTTTAATGCAATTAATATTTATCCCGATAAAGGTAAATTTGAAATTTGAAGATGTTTTTGAAAAAACAATTTTGTAGCAAAAAGTTTGGATTTTAATCCGTTAATACTTATTAGAAAAAAGTGCATTCAATTTCACATAGCAGTTTTTGTAATAAATAACACCGCGTTACACACATTCTGTCCTATGAACCAAATATACTTTTTCGGAAAGGGGAGAAAAAATAAAAATACACGTGTATCGGCGAATTTCATGTACACGTCAGAATTTTTTTTTATGTATAAAGTATAAAGCTCGTAGTGTCCGTCTGTCCGCCTGTGTGAAAGACTTTGGATCAATTTTTAACCCTTTTTCCGTGATCCAATCGAGTTGAATTTTTGCAGGCAGACTCGTGGAAATTTCTGTATCCCGTCAAATTTATTAAAAAATTGATTTTTATCAATTCTCAGATTTTCCTGAATTTTTTTTCACTTTTTTCAGCATAACTTGAAGGGACTCCAAATTTTTAAACTACTAAGGGCGAGTAACTTATTTCCAAAATAACCACGGTTAAACGTTAACCACAGATATTTCCATAAAAATTTGACATTCGTAACTATGGTTAAGCACTAAACTCAGTTTATGTTGAGATAAGTTAACAGGTCTAAAGCGTATTTCTATATATTTCATCTGTGAAAAAATGCAGTGCCCGACTCGAAATAACAAATGTTACGTTTGTGGCTTATTCGCAACAAGTAAAAATTTGAAAAATATTACGAAAACAGTGGTTAAGTCGTTTCAGAAAATATTCAAGACTGCTTATGTTCCTTACTTGTGGTATACTCCGGAAGTCGTGTGCGACTATTGCTATAGAAATTTATGCAAGTTTACTGATGGAAGGTCAACAATAAAGTACGCTGTACCAACAATTTGGCTACCACGTACGGAGCACTGCAATGAATTGTGCTACTTTTGCGTAACTTTTACTCAAACCAAAGGGTACCAATAGGGTGAGTTCCTAAACGTCAAAACACATTGCAGTGTTTGCGGTTTTACTACTGTTTCGATACAAAGCAAACAAGTGTGTTGCTTACTTTGTAATAAAAACATGTCAACAAAGCATCAACAACTTTTGTGATGCACAGTATGCTTTTTATATGCGCATCAATTGCGTTTACGAATGCATGACTTTGTTCAGTTGCATTGCAAATGACGTTTTGGAACTCAGCCATACTTTCGCCGCAACAAAATTCGCTAAGCTAATGTAGAATCGCTTATTCCAGCGGTTCTGCACTCATCAGAAGAACGTATAGCGGCTTCAGTGGAGATTTTTGATGATGTTCCCGAAATAAGCGATGGAGAATCAACAGTAGTACCAACAATGCTATCAACATTTCTTGCATCGAATGCGAGAGTCCAGAAGTATCGGAATTTGTACCAACACCCAGTGAAGTTGGGACTGCAGTGCCGCATTTAGTAACGGAAGCCGACTTCAATGGCCTTGTACGAGACGGAAATTTGTCGAGGAGAACAGCGGAACTCTTTGCATCACGCTTTAAGCAGTGGAATATAGTGCCGTCTGATTTTAAAATAACAGCCGCTCGTGATCGAGGTAGCACTATTCCATATGACGAATTTTTTAAATTGCACAAAGATCGGGAAAAAAAACCTGGCTTATTGTTATGATATTGATTCGATGTTTGCAAAAATTGGTTACCCTCATATTTCAGAGGAGTGGCGACTTTTCATCGATGCATCGGTCAACAGCCTTAAAGTCGTGCTGCTTCATATCGGTAACAAACATCCATCTGTCCCGATCGCATATGCCACAAACCTCAAAGAAACATACGCAGGCATGGAATTAATATTACAGCTGATAAAGTACCAAGAGCATAATTGGAAAATATGCTGCGATCTGAAAGTGGTCGGATTACTCATGCGTGTTAAGCGTGGATTTCCAACCCACCAGTGCTTTCTGTGTACATGGGAAGGTCGCAAAAGAGATCAGCATTACACTGAATTTAAGTGGAAGCGGGGAACATGCTACAAAGTAGGCGTAGAAAGTATAGAGAATCTACCATTGGTGCAGCCATCTCAAATCATTTTGACACCACTGCACATTAAGCTCGGTCTCGTATCAAATTTTGTTAAAAAACTAAATAAATGGTTTTAAAAACTTCTAAGTAAGGAGTTACATCGATGGATATGTCCATGTCAAAATTGGTTTTGTAATTGAAAAGTAAGAGGTTGCCTACCGTTTTTTCTTATTGCAAAACTCATTACCAGGTAATAGAAGATTTTGCTGGGAAGTTTGAAAAGTTATCTTTAAATTCTTTTGTTAACCCTTTCATGCCCAAATTTGAATGGCCGGGAATTTTCCGACCAAACTTCGTGAAAATATAGATCTATGCCAAAGAAACACTTTTTATTATTTTTATAGCTTTGCAGCCCCCTATTAGAGATATTTGGAATTAAAGTTCAAACGTTAACATGCTGCCGGTACCGAGCAGGTTAAGATTTTTTTAATTTTATTTTTATATTATTTCCATAACTAAACTCTACATAAAATGTTTAGAGTTTTTTAATTTTATTTATCAAATAATTTTTGAGACTAATTAAAACTAAAAGTTTATTTTGCTTTAAAGTTTATTGTGAGAAAATATGTGTCGGGTCACTATGAAAAACAGCTACCAAATGAACACTATCAAAGCGTGCGATATGAAATTATACACAAGCATTGTGAAGCTGCCATGCTACTGAGTAAAAAAATCCTTATAAAAACAATAAATATAACGGGAGATATGGGCACATAATAGCAATGTTGCATTTATGCAACATTGGGGCTGAAAGTTTTAATTTGCCCTAAAAATTCTTAACCAGATTTTTTTAAATATTTCTTTTAATATTAAAAATATGTATTTATTGTTCTTTAATATTTTTAATTTATTTTCAAAAAAGTAAAATATGTATGTGATTTGAGAAAAACCAAATTCCCAATTTGAGCGATTTTACAATTTCGTTCGAATTGAAAACTCAACTTTTCTGGAACAGGGTGTATGTGATTTTTTTTTACAAAATATATAAATTAGATTTCTAAATTAAATTTTTGACTTAAAATATGTTCTTCTTTCTTTCCTATTTTGAAGACATTTTGGTGATTTTTTTAATCTGTCTGGAGAAAACAAGTTTTTGGCATTACTGTTTGTCTCATACACAATTAACTACAATTTATCCAACAACATCTTTGAATCTACTCTAGTGTCAAATTAAGAAAATCATAGGATGATTGACTCTTGAAGAGTTATCAACAATCAAGCAAAAAATTGGGTAAAGATATAATGTTGTAAAAGGCAGAAACAATTGCGGAAATGGAAAAAAACATTAATTGATGGAAATTAAACATTATACATATCGATGGTTTAATTTAGAAATGCCCTAACCCGATTTTTGATTTAAGAGGGAAGGAAATACAATAAACACTGAAAAACATTTCGTTAAATGCTATTCTTAATCAATGATGGCATCTATAAAATAAAAAACTACATTCAAAGAAACTTTTTATCGACACTTTTTTACATTTCATTAATTTTTTCTCTTCTGCTCTAAAGTGCCTATGCATAATAATTTCAAAACCTTATAACACATTTATAAAATGAATTTTGTATGGAAAATTTGTTTTATAAGTCATTTATCAATTTAAAAATTGATTATACATATGACTAGGGCAAGGAATTTCATGCACTTAAAAATGGAAAATATGCGCCTAAAATATGCAGTTAAAAAAGAAAAATATGCATTAACAATTTAAGAAATATGCACTAAAAACTATTATTTTTGCAAAAATAATGCACCTTAAAACTTAAAAATATATCGGATAAATATCACTATGGAACATTTTTGGGATTATTGTCTGGGGGGTGAGAAATTCCAAGTCAGGGTGATGGTACTAGGTCAGTATAGTAAAACCCTCAAAGGGTTTGGTGTTCGTATGTGTCATTTTTTTTATGACCTTTTAAATTTTTTCCTTATCTTGATGTTTTTTCGCTTAGTTGTAACTCGAGAACCACTTGTCCGATTTTGATGAAACAAATTTAGAAAAATTTAGAATTACAATTTCTTTAATCCGTTCATATAACATTTTTCTTTATAATCAACAGTTTTGCCGGTAAAAATAAATTTGTGGAGAAAAAAAATATTTTTTTGCCTAAAAATTAAAATTTTTTTTTTTAATTCATAATTAGGCAAAAAAATATTTTTTTTTCTCCACAAATTTATTTTTACCGGCAAAACTGTTGATTATAAAGAAAAATGTTATATGAACGGATTAAAGAAATTGTAATTCTAAATTTTTCTAAATTTGTTTCATCAAAATCGGACAAGTGGTTCTCGAGTCACAACTAAGCGAAAAAACATCAAGATAAGGAAAAAATTTAAAAGGTCATAAAAAAAAATGACACATACGAACACCAAACCCTTTGAGGGTTTTACTATACTGACCTAGTACCATCACCCTGACTTGGAATTTCTCACCCCCCAGATTGGCTGTTGTACTGTGTATTTAGTCCATATTAGTTTTGGACTATCGAGGAAAAACATGCATTTGCATGGAATTCCTTGCCCTACATATGACCCTAAAGAATTAACAAATCGAGTTAGGACCTTTCTACATAACACCATCTATATATATTTTTATATAAATTATATATACATTACACAATTTTTAAATTATGTATTGTTAAAAAAATCTAGTTTTTATTTTAAAAGTTAAAACTTTTAAATATAACAAAAAAACAGCATAAATTCTAGATGATATGTTATTACGACAAAACATGACGTAATCTTCAGAAAAATATATGAAAAAAAGATACTAAATCCAAAAAAAACTACAGAATTGAAAAAGTCGACACAACAACAAAAACGCTTGTTGTAGAAATAATAAATTCCGAAAAATAAGCAAGCAAAAACAGACTGAAAAAATATAGTAATAAATTGGTTATAAAACTTTAAATTTAGATACAAAATACAAAAAATTCAAGCGCGCCGAATTTTTAAAATTGTTTGGACACAACACAAAATGAAATAAAAAATCTAAAGACTAAAATGAAATGAAATAAACAAAAACTATTTAAAAAATATTTCGAGTAAAAGTGGGTGGCTTAATAATAGTGGTCAACTTGGTAAATTCAACAAAAACGTCTGAGAGAGTAAAAGAGAGCAGTGGTTAGTTAAACAATTATTAAAGATACGAATAATGAACAAATTTAAAAATTTGAATGAATTTTTTCTTTAACCTTTAATTGACGAAATGTATAAAATTAAAACTAGGTTTTAGTAAAGTTTTTGTATAAGGTTTTACAGTTTCTGATAACTAGGGCTAAGAAATTCATGTAATTTATATGTTGTTTCTTGTCATTAGATGGATAATAACGATAACCAAATATCTTTGGGAATAAAAAACAAAAGAAATCAAAATCTCATTGATTTGTTAATGCATATTTTTGCAAAATTTGCTTTAAATTCAAATTTTTGCAAAATAAATTCATATTTTGCACATTTTTTTGCATATTTTGATAATATTGTACATGTTTTAATGATTTTTTATATATTTTGTTGAATGTTATCCTATAAATGTGTATTTCGTTAAATATTTTGCTAAAATAGCATGTTTTAAATCATATTTTTTTAAAAGAAACTACGTTTTTGCACGATGTATTAAAAAAAATATTTTTGAAATTTATCTGTGTTTGTTACCACAAAGATAACTTTTAAATCGAATGAATTCACAGTTAAAGCATTAATTTATATAATATTTAAGTTTAAACAATTCCTAAAGTTCCTCAAAAATTTGAAATTCCTAAAGTTATGCAAAACGCTGATTACTTATTATCTAAAATTATTATTGAAATTGAAATTTAAAAATTGTTGAAAAAATAATTAAGGTGTGCGTCGTTAAAAAGTGTAACACATAAAAAATTTAATAAAAGATGACTGGAGTAAGTTAAAATTAAAATAACATCTACTTGTTGCATTTTTTCACATTTGAGCAGAGCCCAGTATCTTTCAATGGCCGCAGTTCTGGGCAGTTCGGTGGGTTGGCCTCTTTGGGTACAAAAATAACATTATTTTGATTGTACCATTCTATTGTGCTTTTACTGTAATGGCAAGATGACAAATCCTGTCAGAAAAATGTAGATACGATGTGTTTTCTTAAGGCACATATACACGGGATAGAAATCTCGTAGAGTTTGCGCTAAATTTGTCATCTCTAATATAGTTGGCACCAATTTTTATCGTAAAGTATCATCTCTAGTTGTCAAGTATTTGTTTTTATTAAAATTGTTGCATTTTAAAGAATAATTTTTTCTCCAAATACCAAAAGGTGAATATATTAAACTGAAATGTTCAATAATGTTGCAACACATTTTAAAAATTGTTACTAATTAAAGAAATTATGTATGACAGGAATTATCAATGGCCTAGAGATTACATTTCGTAGACTTATACAGAGCTGCATTTTCATAAAGTCTAGCGAGTTTTCTATCCCGTGTATATGTGCCTTTAGAAAGGGAAATAATCTATTTTTTAGACACTTTTTAATATAAATATCTGAGTTTATTAAGCCCAATATAACAAAAGATTGACTCCGCAGCTACAAATGGCCTGCCATACTAGAAGCTTTTTATGAAATTTCGATGGTTTTTTCGTTTGATTCTCTTCAGGAACATTGCGTCGACTATCCGAAACATAAAATTCCTGACCAAGAAGATGCGAAAAGTCTGCTAAGACGTTAGTTTCATCATCCATTACACATTTCACATTGATTTTATATCTCGTGGAGACTTAACTTTAAAATAACACTAACGAAATAATTCTTAAATACCGTTCATCCTAAAAAAAATTCTAAAGAAAAAACTTGAAATTTTCATTTTGTGTGTGTAAACAAAGATATTGTCGTTCTTTACACACTGCGACGGTCCGAAAAATTATCAAACCCCTTTAAAAGGGACTATCCACTTAATTATTGCTGGTAAAATCGGTTACTTTTCAATATTCGATAATACTCGATATTTTTAACGGCTTTAAACCAGAGCAGGAAAATAAACTCTAACGAACCGTACTTTTGGGGTTGCGTACCCCACATCGCGAACACAGTACACAAGCATATTGGTTGTGTAGAAAACACATACGCTATTCTCTCCAATTAGTGTTTGTGTTTATACACACAACACGGATTCGGTACGCTACGGGATGTGAATATGTGTTGAAAGTACAGTACATAATCGTAGCGTTTGCGTTCATCAGACAATCGTAGTGTACCGCATTCGGTTTGTGTACAAACACACAACCGCTAAAACGATAGATACGGTATGTGTTCCTTAGCCGTACCCTACCCTACATGTTGTGTACAGTTTATTTTCCTACTCTGCTTTAAACTTAATTTTTTTTTTTTAATTTTCTGATAAAACTCTTTGAAGATATTTACGTGGATACAATGAAGGCATTTACAGTTTAATTGGGAATGTGCTATCGTTTTGAAGACCAATAATTTTTAATTATTAATTTTGGACTATGCAATTTTTTTATAAATCATATTAATTTTTCGAATTTTTTTTTTATAAAACTTTTTAATTTAATGAATTCTCTCATTAGATATATTTTGTACATCCGTAAAATATGCTACAATTTTATCACGCTTTTTGCATTTGTTAAATACTTTTTAATTATCCATTTCAGCTTAGCAACGACAACAACCAACTATAATAAATAATGGTAAATGAAATTGCTTCATAAATTTTATGAAGCTCTTCATTGCCTGAATGATTTATTCATTGGATGAGTGACCTATTAATTTTATGAAGAGTGTCATTAATTTTATGAACTTTTCATAAACATTGACTTTAATGAAACCTGTTTCATAGATTCTATGAAAAGTTTCAATGGACGAGTTCCAGTGACAATATTCATTGAAACTATGAAGAAATTCATTACTGAAGTGATGATAATTCTCTCAGTGTATCCACGCTAAAAAATACATTTTTGAAAAATCGGAGCTCAGCCCAGTTGTTCACGATTCAATTAATAATTAAAGCAAAATCCATAAAAATTCAAAAATACTCTCAAAAAATATTTAAAAATAATACTAGACCCAAAAAAAAAAAAAAAATACAACGTTCAAAACACTCAAACATTTGTATAAATGCCAACTTTTTTAAGTTCATTTTGTAGGCTGAATTTATTTTTTGTTACTTTTGGAAAGCTGACGTCATTATTTATGTTGATGATGAGAGTCTAGAGGCCAGCCAGTAAACAAATAAAAAAAAAAAAAATAACATACGTAAAATAAAGCCAATTTATAAAGTTTTTAAATTATTTTTGTCATTTTTGTAACGTAGCTACACTCAAAAATTGACCAAATTTTTGTAAATATTTTAGTTTTCATAAAGTAATTATATTTATGAAAAATTTCCAGTGTTTCTTTTTAAGTTTTAGTTAGACTAATTTATAATGTTTTTGTATGAAATATGTATGTTCAGCATTCCTTAATGAAAAACTTATTTATTTCAGATACATTTCTAACTTTTCACTGTATATGGTTTTATATGTTCTAAATATTGTTGTATTTAGAAGAATGTGTATTTCTTGGCAAATATTTTTCTATTTTCATTTTATTTTTCAACATTTGCGCTAATTGCGAAAAATTTGATTTTATAAAACAAAACGTGTATTTCTAACTTAACTCCAAACAAAATCGAGTGAATTCAATAATTTTCCTCAACATCATTATGACGTTCTTATTTGCAGTTTATTACGATGTAAACCATGCTTTTTTGCTTGTTTTTTGTTAATTATGACGGTTTTGAAATGGTCTTGTCAATGTTGGGGTTTAGATACTTTTTTTTTGTTATTTTGTATAAGATAGAATTTCAATGTATGTGTAGTATTATTGTTATATGTTGACTGCCTGCCCCACCTTGTGTACAATTGAGTATGAAATATATATATTATATTTCTCTCACTATGGCCTCTCTCAAAGTTTTTCAAATAAAGACTCCACATATTTTTGTTACGTTATTAGAAGAAAACCTGTTATTTGTTTCTTTTTCAAATATCTTAAACTTAAGTTAATGTTGCCTTTTAAAAAGGAAGCTGTCTTTGTATTTGTTTAAGTGTATCTATGTGCAGTTTTTTGGTTTTTCTAAATTTAAGTGAATGAAAAAGGAAAAGAAAAACCACTTATTAGACAACTGGATTTTATGGGAAATTTTACTTTGAACTCTCATACCACCTGTCAGAGTTTGCATTATATTGTTTTATGTTTTGTGTTTCTATTTGGCAATAAATAAACTGGGAAAAAATGAGCTACATATTTTCTTATAGATGTTACAGATATTCGGTCAATATTCGGCATGTTTCAAAATACCGAATATTATTAGTTGCATTTAGTAGTTTGAAGCATTATAGCAGAATAGAAGAAGATTTTTAGTTGTTTTTTCAATTAATTTGCATACAATTTGATTCATATTACCAACGAGAGTAAAATTTCAAGGGGATGGAGCGCACTTACCTCCTATTAAACAATATTTGGTCGGGTCTGACAAGAATTTAAAGAATTTTAACAGCAGTTTAGAGTCTTATTATTTTCGTTAAATTTGATAAATATGTACTAATAATAACACAAATTAATTTTCAAAATTTTACATAATAAATCTGTAAAACGTTTTTTTTTAATCGCAAAAATCGACACTCTAAAACTACCTAACCTATCAAGGTTATGTACACATATGGTCAAAATAATAAGTACACCTGCTTATTTTTTCTTTATGTTTAATTTTAGTTACTTTAGCGGAAAGTAAACATGGCAATTCTTTTTTATTTAAATAACTTTAATATGGCAATGCCTTTAAAACTAAAAACAAAACTGGGGCTTCCTCGTTGTTTTCATTGTGTGTTAGTTTTATACAGGTGTGATTTCAGTACTTGGTCAAAATAATAAATACATTGCTGAATTCTTTATTATTTTCGCAGTCTGATCTAGTTTTTTGGAAAGGCTAGTTATTTCACTGTTGTTTACCTTTATTTTATAGTAAAAAAATTAGCGATGGGTCGAAAATGTCATTGTTCTCCGGAGGATATAAAAATTGTTTCAAGACTAAGAGAAAGTGGTCAAAGTCTTCGTTCTATAGCAGAAACTATGAATCGGTCGCTATTTTTTGAACAAAATGCTTTAAAGCCTAAAAATCCCCTCGAAACTCACGGAAGACCCAAAAAAAATTAATTTATTTGAAAACGACTGTGCCCAGAATGTTCGACGCCCTAAGGGTAAGGAATTCCATGTTCGCTTTACAAAGAAGACGGTCAAGCACGGGGGCGGCAATATTATGGTCTGGGGTTGTTTCTAGTGGTACGGTGTCGGTCTGATACATCGAATTACCGACACTATGACCAGATTCCACTACAAAGATATTTTGGAAAATACGATGTTGACCTATGCTGAGGAAAGTATGCCTCTTAGATGGACATTCCAGCAGGATAACGATCGAAAGCATACTTCTAAGTTGGTAAAGGATTGGTTCCAAGACAATCATATGGCCCTTCTTGACTGGCCAAGTCAATCTCCGGACTTAAACCTCATTGAAAATCTTTGGGGAGAGTTAAAACAAAGAATTGGAAAGGAGGTTTTTAAAAATAAGGATCAGTTACGGAATTTTGTTCAAAAAAATTGCCATAAAATATCAGTAGACCTGCCAGGAAGCTTATTGCCAGCATGCCAAAAAGAGTCAACAAAATAATTCAAAATAATGGTGGATATACCGGCTTTTAACGAAACTCAGCTAAAATCACTCAATTTAGCAGAAAAAACATGCATTTTTTACTGTTTTGCTTATTTTAACTAAATGTACTTATTATTTTGTCCAGTGTTTTATGATTAATTACTTACTTTTTGAACAAGACTGAATTTAATTACTGTTTTTTGTTATTGTTTTAGGCTTGTATTCAGAAAAATGTTTTGAATTTTATTAAAGTTTAATAAAACTAGGGTTTTTCTTTTCCCGGACTTTTTCATTTCCCGGGACAGCGGGATTTTTTTCTAAATTTCCCGGGATCCCGGGAATTACCGCTCGTTAGAAAATGAATATATCCGACGTATGTTTACTTGAAAACTCGATATCTTTTAAAAAAAACTTACGACAAAGTTCATCTTTTGGTTGCAGTCATGAGAAAATCTACTTAATATATTCTGAAATAAAGGCTTAATATAAAATATCCATATCTTCCACTTTTTCCAGATCAATTCGTTTAACATTTTAAATAGCGAACTAATATGCAGGTAATATATTTGTATGGAAGGCCGTCTTAATTTTAAAACAACTCTTAAAAATTCATTAATTAAATATTAATTCGCGGTGGGTGCAAATTTGTATAGGACCAGCTTTAGAATCAGAACTGAGATCGATTTTTTGATTAAATATGGAATCCAAAAATTTCTATTTCTAGATATTTTGTTTCTATGCAGTTTTTCAGAAGTATTCGTCTATTTTTATTAAAAAGTTTAAAAATGAGTATTTTTCACACAAATTTTTAGACAAATCGTCTAAATCTTTTTATAAAAATAGACACTAAAATATTATTAAATAGTTTTATAACTTTAATTGGTATTTTTTGAATAGAAATTTTTTATGGCACAACTACTTAAAAAAAATTATTTAATTTTCATTGTTGCATTTTTTTAAAATTAACATATAAAAAATCCAAAATAATTTGAAAAAGCATCTGATGCATTATTTTAAAAATAATAGTAAGTAAGTCATGTTCAAAAATATATTTTTTAATATATTGTATTTTTTAAATATCCCAGAGGATGATTTGCGATGCAAATCGAAATATCGGAAGAAAATTAAAAAATAAAATATTGAAAAATAAAATACAAAACATTTGGATTTTTATTTTTTAAAAATTTATGACCTAAAGACAAACAATACTAAAAATATAATAACACCAAAGGTCAACAATATTTAATCTAACAAAAACATAAAATTTGAAAAATACAACTGAAATAAAGGAATAGCAATTGAAATTTAAATGAAATTATTTGAAGTAGGTAATAAAAACTCAAAACACTTACATCAATTGAAAATACGAAAATATTATCATTTTTTTTTTAATTTTAATGCCGAGTTTTTTTGGAGGTATTTGGAGCTGAAATACTGATGTTGAAATGTTGTTGTTGATTGCTTTATTTGAACAAAGACCATCATTAAAAAATATAAAATTTCCGAGGTGCGAGTATTTTTGTTGGTATTTAAAGTTGATAATGTCTAATAAAATTTTTTTACGCTTTAAATAAACCCAAAAAATTCGACCAAAAAAATTTTTTTTTTATATTATATATTATATTATTAAATTTTAAAACTCATTTTTTAATTTTAAATATTTTTTATTTAAATTATTTTTAAAACAATCAATGTTTTTAATTGAAATAAAACTTCCAAAATTTTAATATACTAGCTAAAACTTCTATAAAAGAATAAAAAAAATCCCGGGAAATCCCGCACTAAATTCCCGGGATTGCGGGATTGAAAAAAGGGCGGGATTCCCGGGAATCCCGTCCCGGGAATTCCCGGGACATAAACCCTAAATAAAACAAATTAACATGCAAAACAACAAAAAAAATCGTTCAATTAGCCTCTAAGACAAAAAGTTTTTTGTGAATAACCATGTTAGTATTTATTTTATTTCTAATGTTATAAGAAAACAAAATAGTATTTGTTTTTTCTTTTAATTTAAATAAATTTTCGGCTACGAGCCTTTAAAAAAAATATTTCAGGCTGTAGGTACTTATTATTTTGACCATATGTGTACATAATACACATATGGTAAAATTTTCTTTAAAAAAAAATGTAGTTCTTACTATAAAAACTGGCTCTAAATATTAATTTTTCAGTAAAATGCTTTAAAATATTAATTTTCAATTGCAAAAATGATTTATGGTTTTATAATAAGCTGTATTTTGTCTCATGTCTATCAACGTTAAGTAGTTAAAGCAAATCTACGTTAAACCGACTGTAATATAAAAATGTTTTAAACAGGTTATGTTTATAATTATTCCGTTATAATCGAACGTACGTCAGCAAAAGTTTTGAGGAACTTATTCTAACTTAACTGTAACTTATTCGCGACATTAGATGTGAAAGTTAACGTGCATACGAAAAGTAATGTGTTAGTTTTCGTCTTATACGCGTTTTTATGCACTTTGAGGTTTTTTTCATGAGTTAACGGATAATGTTAAGTCGAAAACAAGGCTATATATTATATAAAACAATTTTAAGATTTATTATTTTCTTTGAAAAAATGTAGATTCTTGTGGGTACCTAATATTTACTTTTGTACTTTATTCATTTTTATAATTAAGTTTTCTGGGTTTTTGTTTTTTGTTGGTTTTCAAAAAAATGTATTCATTCGAATTTTGATTTGTAAATAACAAGCTATATAAATATAATTAATAAATAAAAATAATTAATTTATCTACAACTACAAATTGGCGATCCTGCCAGGAGCTTTAAATGACGTAAAAAAAAATATTAAGAAATAGACGATCTTCAGTTTAACGCAACAGTTCATTTCATAAAAACTTCAGTTAATTAAACAGCAAAACTTAACTAATCAGAAAGATTTCAGAATTCTTCAACAACATTGCCAAAATGTCTTAATCGTTAATTTAACGTTATTTTATTGACCAATCTACATTGAAATTATATAAGTTTGCAAATTAATTTTCAAGAACAAATTTCAACATCAAGATTCAAATAAATCTGGTCAAGAAGGTTTCAACTAATTGCCATAAAAATTTAAGAAATCAACAGCACAAAAATATCAAATCTGAATTCAAATACGAAGTAAAAGCATATTTTTCAAAAAAAGTTCTCGCCAATGCTAAACGTAAATATTTCCAATTTTGTTGTGTTTTTCCTTTAAAATATATATCTGTGTGTTTAATAATCTCTTAACTTATTTACATATACTTTTGGTTATTGAGAAAAATATTTTGAAGTTATCAAATATCCATCAAAATATTTTCAGTTATTACAAAACCGTATGAAATATTTTCAATTACCTTCAAATTTTTAAAATTTATTTAAATATTTATTTTTTTATTATTTATTATCGAAATTATTCATTTTGTTATTATTTTGTTTGTTACATCTACCTTATTTGTAAATTTCTTTATCGAAAATGTCATTATTTCGATCACCTCCTCGTAATAGTTCTCCTCCTCAAAATGTATTGTGGGTACCTAATATTTACTTTTGTACTTTATTCATTTTTATAATTAAGTTTTCTGGGTTTTTGTTTTTTGTTGGATTTCAAAAAAATGTATTCATTCGAATTTTGATTTGTAAATAACAAGCTATATAAATATAATTAATAAATAAAAATAATTAATTTATCTACAACTACAATTCTATCAGGCTATCGGTAAGGGTAACGTTATTTCAGATCATTATGGTAACGATATTTTAGTGGTAACCCTATTTCATTTGTTTCAGTACCAGTATTTTAAGGTTATCGGTATTTCAGCAATTACGGCCACGGCATTTTAAGTATAACTGTATTTTCCTTTACTTGTCAAAAGAAAATATTTGGTATCCATTTTTCCCTATTTAGAACAAATTGTCTCCACCATATTGAATTTCTGATAAAACGCGAAAAATCGCAAATTTCAAAAAAATCTGAAACATCTGTTCACTTAAATCGACTATAGATTAGCTGTGTTCGGGTACTCAACATTGGGATCCCGCGGGTCTAGATTTTTACAACAAATTGAACAAGAACTAAAAATACCGCACAAATCTATTGACGTTTGTTTTTCGGGCTTCAAATATGGCTTTTCGCGTTCGTTTACTTTTGTGCATTTTTGTCATTTCGTGAGAGTATTTCTTGTTAACTCTCATTTTACCGAACTTTACCCAAAAAGTAAAGAAACAGACCGATTATGTAAGTTTGTCATTTCAATCACAAACTTCTCCGTACAAAAGGTTCAAAAATTTGTTTTTTTTATAGTATGTCCTTGAAAATACGACATGTTAAAATATACTTGAACATGTTATATATACCGCTGGACGCGCCTCAAAAAAACATTTCATATGATACCCATGTTGAGTATGTTGTCTTCAGCTGCAATGCAAAATTCCTACAAAAACTAAAAAAGACTTTAAAAATGGTCCAGCTCGTGAGATCTCATTGCTAGACCCGAAATATTTTGGGAATCATTATAAAACAAACCAAGGTTTATTTTGAGGAGGGCACATTTTTTTTACTTTTTTTAGTGAGTCGGTCTAATGTACTGCACGTACATTACCAGAAACAGAGAATTAAAAAAAATGGTAAAGTTGTTTTAAGGATCATGGTATTTGATAAATGGAAGATTTTGGTTAACCCTGAAAAAACGCAGGCTATTTATTTTACAAGAAAACGTAAGTCTTGTTTTATACCCCAGAGTTTACCTTGTTTCATGAACCATGATATTCCATGGGAAAACAACGTCAAATACTTGGGCGTAATGCTTGATACAAAGCTTAATTTTAATAATCATATTCCCGATGTAGTGGACAAAATTAACAAAATTATTAGAATAATGTACCCAATTATAAACAGAAAGTCGGAAATGAACATAGACAATAAAAAACTCATCATCAAATCTATATTCCACCCCATAATGTTTTACAGTGCTCCAGTTTGGTACACGTCTGCAAAATGTCATATAAAAAAACTCCAAGTAGCACAAAATAAGCTACTTAAAATGATATTTAAACTACCATGGCACTGTTCCAACCGACGCCTACATAGTCTCGCTGGCTTGGAAGTCGTTCTGGATAAAATCGAAAGATTGACTCTAAATTTTAATGGAAGATGCCAACTCTCACAACATGTACATATCAATGAACTGATCTCATCATAATTTTATCTACTTTATTTTTTTCCTCATTTTTATCTTATACCTCTGCTTCATAAAGGTTTTTGTAAATTTTTTCCTTCCGTTTAATAATAATGTACATAAATTTCATAAATTAAAAAAATATATTTATATATCTAAGTAGAAAAGGAACGAAGTTCCTAAACTTTTTGCTTCTAAGTCAAATGTAAATAATATAAATATTACAACAGTTCGCCGTGAGTCGCCGAAGAAGAAGGTTATCTCGAGACCTGTATTATCGTTTTTGTTTTGCGATACTCTAAAGCGTGTCTCAGCATGCCGTTAGACTGTGTAGTCTGACGACATGCAAACCGGGCGAATTCCCTTGGAGACATCGTGCACGCTTCTATTGCAATGGCAATGGTCGGTTGTGCGCATGTTAAGTCCATCGGCATTTGTTCTTTTTATGGCGTGTTGGGACCTCATCTCGCTGAACCTCCATTGTGAAGGCAATGGTTGCTTTGTCACGTGTTGCTGTTGTTCCAGCACGTCTGTTATCTATAAGTTATTATAATTTACGCGCATTATGGTCCAGTTACCCCGCGCTTTTTTTATATATTTTGTAAATTTATTTATAAAGTATATTTCAATAAATAAATAAATAAATATTACAAGAAATAAATTGAATTGAATTGAAAAAAGGATAATGTTATTATATTTATTTCGGTAACGGTATTTTAAGGGCTTCGATATTTCACTTATTTCGGTATATGTATTTTAAGGATAACGGTATTTCAGTTATTTCGGTAACAGTATTTTAAGTCCAACGGGTTTTCGGTTATATCGGTAACGGTATTTTAGGGGTAATGACATTCAGTTTAAAGCAATGTTGTTTACCGAAAGGAATAATGGTAAGGGTAACGGTATCGAAATTTGTTTGTTTCGGTAACGGTAAAGTTAACGGTATTTAAGACTGTTTCGGTAACGGTATACCGTTATCTAAACATCAATACCGGTACGTACCGGTATAATTACGTCGAAAACATATAAAAACAAGTACAATTTCAGCCTATTTTTTAATTTTAAGTGTTAGAAATACTGATTATTAGCTATAAATTCGATGCTGGTAGTTTTAATAAGTAAAATTATTCAGTGTGTTCGTTTACTCGAATTTCTTACTACCTTTACTACAATTGGAAAATTTTGTTTAGTTTTTGTATTGATTTTTTCCAGCTATAGTAAAAGTAGTAACTTGTAGCAATTAAACGAACAAGCTCATTATCTACAATTTTTTTTGTAAAAAAACTGAAGACTGTAAAATAAAAAAGTAAAAATTTTAATTTTTTATATAAAGTAATAAATACCTGTAAAATACCGGTAACTACCCAGAAAAATAACGGTATCGGTAACGTTAACGGTAGTTGGAAATTTTTTGGAGGTATTGGCAACGGTAATCAATTTGAAACGGTAGTTTAGCGATAACGGTATTTTAACGATAACGGTAATCTTTTGTTTATAGTTAAGTTAAAGTTAAACCTACAGTATTAGACCCACCGTAAGGGTGCGTACAGAGTGGCCGCTTGTTGCCGAGCCGAGCTGACTGACACTTATTGCGGGAATTTGTTCATGCGAGAAACAAGTTTGAGTATGCATAGTGGATGCCAGAATCAGCACTGATATTTTATCTATTATTTGTGTTTTATGTATGTTTGTATGCATTTGGGTTTGTTGTTCATTCTGACATTGAGTTTTAAAATTTTACTTATTAACCCATTTCTTCAATTGTTCTTGAAATTTTTATTACATTTTTTTTTTTTAAATTTTGTTTATATGTTTTTTTTAATTTTTTTATATTTGTTATAATTTTATTTAATTTTTATTATTTATTTGAATTTTTATTTTTTGTTTAATTTTTATTTTATTAACATAACATAAACAATGTTTTCGGCGCTGAAATACGCTTTGGAACTGTTTTCTCGCATTCAATCTGCTTTGCGCTCTGACCAGCTCGGCGCCCACTATGACCTGTTCGCGCTTATTTGTTCTAATTTGTATAGTACCAGTTTTCTCGCATTGGTTCTCGCAATAAGCGTCAGTCGGCTCGGCAACAAGCGGCCACTCTGTACGCACCCTAAGGTGCGGCCACTCTGTACGCCCTAAAAATTTTTATACTTTTTACAAATAAGTTTATTAGCATCTTGGACTTCAAATAAAAATCATTATATGTATAAGTAAATCCACATGGCAATATGGTCGCGATATTTGTTAATGAAGTCTAATTTTTTGAAGATATCATATACATATATATCATCTCCGTGAAAAGGGGGTTTTGGCGTTTCTCCTAAACTAATGAAGATAGATAATTGAAATTTGGCATATAGCTTCGTTTTATGACGAGAAGAAAACCAACCGAAGGATTTTTGGCTACTCGAATGTTTAAGGGGTAAAACGGGCCCAGAAGTTTGAAAAAATCGATTTTCGACAGTCATTTTTGGTGGGTAGGGGATAGAGGGGGCAAAATATGTTACATATTTTTTTCTAATTTAAGGACTCTTAACAAGAATCTGAATTCAAAATAACGATACAAACAAAAAGTCGGTAGTGAAAGGGTTAAGAAAGCAAATGCAAGAATTTGTGGATAAATTAAAAAAATTTTAAACGGACCAATTTTTGAGCAGTAGTTTGTCTTAAGTGGATTTTGCTGTATTTATACTCTTATGGTGTTTCTTAATACTCTAATGCCCAAGGCCGCCTTTTGGCGGTCTTCAGATTTAGTTTTTTGTTAAATAATAATATTTTATTAAACAAGTTGTATAATATTCATAGAAAACTTAACTACCCACTATTCTACCTTTAAACTTTTTTGTATAAGTAACGGGTTTCAAGCGAGAAGCATATAAAGTGAAAATTTAGTAAATTTGAAAAAAGTAACTTTTTAAAACATAAAAAATATTTGAAAAATTGCCAAAAATACATTTGCGATCTGGCGTACATTATCGATAATAGCAAAGCTAGTTTAGAGTCTCTAATTGTAAAATCAGTTGAAAATTTTTCTCCAGGACTCACAGGATAATGCCAGGATACGTCTTACGAATATCTCTTTAACTCAAAAACTACCCAACAGATTTTTTTTAAATTAAACACAGATTATATAATCAGAGATGGTAGTAAGCAGAACTAATTTTGTTTAGTGCCAAATTCGCTAAATTTCGTAATTTTTAAAAAGCGAAACTTCTGAAATAACAACAATTGATCAACAATTTTCGGTACGTAATTTTATTTTACTGATAGTGTTATTTATAGCAAAAACCGAAATTATTTTACTACTGGGTTTCTAGATACGTCTTCAACTTTTTTTGACCTATATCGCCTAAATAAAGCGATAAATTAAAATTTTAATAAATTTTGAAGTAATATTCAAGAAAAATTACATATATTTTGCTAGAAAATTGTAAATCTTACTTCAAACTTATGTAGTTGTATAATTACATAGCACTTAGATAAAGGTCCACCTGTTTTTTTTCTGCGTGTACATGATTAAAAAAATAAAGAATTTTACTATTAAAAATAAAAACTTTACAGATATAGATGAATTTGGAATAAATATAACTATTAATTTTGAAAACATATGCTTCCCAGTAAAATGTAGATGCTTGGCTATGACGTATTCCGTTTATACGTTTTTACAATGCAATGTTTTCTTCTACTGAACGGCAGAAAACAGGCTTTGAATTCAGCGAACGTAATTTTTGTTTTTCGATTAAATGAACGTAATTTTTTTTTTCAATTCAGTGAACGTATTTTTTTTTCTTTTTTAATTTACTGAACGTAACTTAATTTTTTTTAATTTACTGAACGTAATTTTATTTTTTTTTAATTCACTGAACGTAATTTTATTTGTTTCAATTCACTGAACGAAAATGAAATTGAACGAATTCTGTGAGTGAATTAATTCAGTAAGGAATTAATTCACTTTTTTTCCGTCCGATTTATAAAATTGAACGCGTTCACCAGTGAATTAATTCATTTGATTTAATAAAGAGAACTATTGCAATGGAATTAATTCTTTGAATTTATTGTTTGATGAACGCGTTCAGTTGGACGATATCAGTGAATTACTTAAGAAAAGGAATTCATTCAATTCTAGAGAAAATTAAATTCGATTGGTACTGAATTCATTCAAAAAAGAATAATTCTTCAAAGCTCTGATCAGAACAAAGAGCATTAGAGATAAAGACGTTCCATGTCAAGCGAATAAGTGCTGCATTTATTTTTTTGTACGATACCTATTGCATGGGAATTTGCTATTGTATTTTATTATTATATTCTCCTTCTTCTGAGACAAAACGTCAACTAGAATACCTCTTTAGTATTTTACAAAATTTAAAAGGATTTCTTCAGAAATAGTAAATGAACTAGAATTATTCGATTACAATTTTCATTTTGTGAGGCAAAATCTTATAATTTTGGAAAAGTGCGCTTTAATTTAATAAAATAATTGTGTGTACTTACCTTTAAATAAGAATTAAAAAGTTTAGTTGAGGTTTGAAGAAAGTATTTTTTAAGAAATCCTTTTTGATTATTTTTATGGCAATGCCTTTCATGAAGAAATGACATCACACATCCACGGAAGTTTTTTATGGTAAAAACATAAACACCAATATTTAACACGAAATTAAAAAAGGACTAAATTTAATCATCATTTTAGCATTTGCTTCAGTAAAAATCCTATTTTACAAAATTACTTTTTTTTATTTTAATAAAATTTCTCATATTAAGCTCGATTAAAAAAATATATACAAAAAACTTGTAAATATATACAATAACACAGCTGCTCATATAATTTTTTTAAACATATACTACTACATTATTCACAGAATAATAAAAAATTAAGGGAAAGAAAATAAAGCCAGAGATGATAATTTTTTGGTAGTAAAAATAGCAACAAAAAATGGTCAAAACAATCTTTTTCTGCGTTGGCAGTTTAATTTAATAAATTCCAATATATTAATAAAGAAATCTTGAAAAAAAATTTAATTAGAATAAAAACCAAATCAAAATATTTTTGTAGTTTTTAAGGTTAAAAATAAAAAAACAATTCTTATTGAATTTTTCTCATTAAAATGGAAACAAAAAAGAACGAGATTTAGCACATAAAGCACTAAGTTGGCATCGCTAATAAAAAAAGATGAAAGCCGCGCTCAGGTGAGCGTGAGAAATTATCTACTACGAGAGTATTTAGTTAATATTTAGATAAATTTTGCAACAATAATTTTATCTAAATTTAATTTTTTTCATGTACTTTTAATAGATTTTCTATATAAAAATTTGGTTAGTTTCTTTTTTCCAAAGAAGCTTGATGATTATGTTAATTGAAAATAAAAAATACTTTTAGATAATAATGATGTTGATGTTTTTTATAGTGAAAATTTGTTAAGCGAGGTGTACAGCCACTTGGCCAATTTAATGTTTAAAAAAAATTGTTGAAACAGTTTAAGAATTAAAGGACTAATTTACTTATTCTATAGTTTATATTTTATTTATTTACTTTTGTTCAATATTTCCACTTTTTTAAAATCTATTTCAATTTTTTTTACACAATTGCGTTTATATATTTTTATTTACTCATTTATATTTTGGGTGCGGTGCCCAAAATTCTATGATTCTTTTTGTTGCTATTTTAATTAATAAATTTTTATTAATGCCACTATATACTGCAGACACTAAATCCAACTCACTTTAGTTTAATCAAGATGAATGAAGACAATTTTTTGTGGTACACTAATAATAAATATATTTGCTTCTTACGGACACTACACAAAAAAAAATACTGAACGCGCACAACTTTTTCACCGAAAATCTCAAAAGCACAACCAACGCGATTCACATCCAAAAACGTAATGATGACAAAACCGCTTTGAAATTAACAAAATTTATCTACTCTCTTTAATTTATTGTTTTACTCTCAATTTCTCAAAGGGACCGTTACAAAATATTTAAAACTGGCAACATTATTCTTTTGGGGATGCCATATTGAAATTATGTTAATTTGTGTTACTAGTCGATGTTGCCAACTTAACCGAACAAAAAATTTATACCAAACTGGGATTCCCAATCTCTGGTAACCCGGTGGCATAAAACACAATTTCTCACCACACCGGATTCCGCTGCGGTGAGAAAAAACAAATTAAATGACTGCGGCTGCGGTGACAGTTTTTTTATACACACATACATTCAGAGCTTCGAAGATTGAATTCTATTTTGAATGAAGTCCCTAAAAATACCATTCGATTTCTTTCTTAATCGATTGAATTCATTTTTAATTTAACAATTCGCAGCCTTCATTCTTTGAAATTCGTTCAATTGAATTCGATTTTGTCAATCTTTGAACTTAATCGATTTGTTACTGATTTGTTAAGCAGGGAAGACACGATACAACTTGTATGGTTAGTTAGTAATTTTTCAACAGTTAAAAATACCAACATTTTTATTTATTTTCATCTTTTTAACTGCATGTAACTTTGTTTTAACTGTCATTTTCAGTAGATTCTACCGAAAAATTTTTTTGAGTGTAGGTAAGTTAGCAATAATAACAATTTGATATTGAATAAAGTGATTTATACAAATTCAAATTGAGTCAATTTTGATTCGATTGAATTATTTGTTTAATGATTTGATTCGCGAACTATAAATCAAGGCAACCATTTTTTATTAAATTGATTTGTTGAAATTGAATCAATTCGCTTGAATTTCAACAAATATCAAATTGATTCTTTGAATAAGATATTGTGATTGGATAAAGTAGAAAATAATTCAATCAATAAAATAAAACGAGTTTTGCGAATCGCTTCGTTCAAAATTAAATCAGATTTAAAAATTTAATAAAGGAATTATGTTTTTAAAGGACAGCACTCAAACAATGCGTATAAACGTGCTGAATACGGAGAAATAAGTAACAAATTTGGACGAGATCTTCAGTTCCCTACCAGTGTTTAAACTTCTGGTGTAAAGATAAAAATAAACCCCTAAATTCATAAACGCTTTGTTAAATTATAGGAACAAATTTTGTATGAAAATGACGTTTTGTAAACCTGCTATAACTTTACATTACAAACCTGCTATAACTTTACATTGGCATTACCAACATCCATTTGACAGTTTGATACTTTTTGCATTTGAATTTTACCAATTGCAGTGTACACTTTTTAACTGCAATTGCAGAGAATTTTACAGACATAATTATCTGAGTGTACATATATGGAATAACAACGGACCGCACTTTCAGATTTTTTAATACAATAAGTTTTGCATCCGTTTTATTTAAAAACATGTAATAAATTGAAGAATAAATTAACAAAATATTTTGGATTATCTTATTGAAAAAGAAATACATAACCCAGCAAACAAAGATGATCATTAATGACTCACAAATGAGCTCCAAAAACATAAACATTTTTCCACTTTTTCCTATGAAAGTGGTCCGTCCAAAAGAGCCCCGTGTGTACTCAGAAATGACTCAGAAAAAAGAACGTATAAAATCGAAATTTTCCTCATAAATTTAAATAATTTTGTATTCCTTTTTGATTTCGAAAAATGAACCCTCATTTTGAGACAGCTTTTTTGATTGTTTACCAAAAAAAAGAGTGTTTTCAAAAAAACAATAATCATTTCTGTGAGCCATTTAAGAATCTTATTTATGAGCGCTCCGAAATTGCTGGCTGGGAAGCTATAAAATATGATTTTGTTCTAAGAAGATACAAAAATATGCTCTGAAATAAGATTTTTGTTCCATATTATTTTAAGCGGAAAATATGCTCTAACAAATCTGGCATTTCGTCAATTGTTCTGAATGCTATCGACTTTTCAATACAACGCACATGAGAAAACATGATGCAACATATTTCTGGTTGCCCCGTTTATGACTAATACCAAGAAGCATATCGTCATATGTAATCAAAAAAGCCGTAAGTTACATTTAAGCAATTTTACAGGAGAAGCAAAAAACTTAATAAAACGAAAAATAAACCAAATTTTTTCAAGATTTTTTTCAGGCTAAGCTTATTTTTGGTTATCGAATTAGTATTTGAAGAAAAATTTCCAATTTTTGCAATATTTACAGAGCTACGAATTACGCCTTCGAAGATTGATTTTTTCTGAAACCAAAAGGTCGTAAGTCAAATTAAAAAAATGGGTTTGGTAATTTTTAGGAAATATTTTCATATTTTCTTCATTAATAGGTTAAATATAAATTAGTTTCACTATCCAACAAAATTAAAACCAGACCTGGGGGATTTCAATTACATTCCAATTACAATTACTTGTACATTTTCAATTACAATTACAAGCAAATGTAGCTAAAATTAAAAAAAAAACTCAATTACATTTGCATGTAATTGTAATTGAAAATTTTCAATTACAAATTACATGTAATTGAAAGTGATTTCAATAGTACGAATTTAAATACATCTTTACTTGAGTAATAAATTTTCAAACATAATTTCTCACTAAAGTAAAATTTAAGTTTAAACTCGTGATTTGTGCTGACTGTAAAACTCGCCGACTCAACAAAAAAGCCTAAATTGGTTACTGAAAATTTTGATGTTATTACTGGAAATTTAACTATTTTGCGCCCTTCGATATATTTTGCTAATTTTAGCAACTCAAGCCTACCGATTTGTAGTATAATGAAAGTAGTAGAGAAAATTAGTAACCGCTACTAAATTTTAATAAAATTGTTGTAAACTGTAATTTAAAAATTATTTGCTAAAATTAGCAACAAATTTTACTGAGTAATGTGATGAAAAATAAAAATAAAACTTGACAAATTGATAACTTTTTTTTAAATGCACAATTACACTTTTTTGATATTTATGAAATGATAGTTGCTCTTGTTTTTGTGGAAGTCGACTGTTTCGTAAAAGAAGTTGAATTAATTTTGCAAATAATTAAGGGCCAGTTATACATATAGTCAGAACTAAGATCGATTTTTAACTTAAATAACAAATTTATAACTAAAATGGCCCTAAGGGTAAGATCGATTGTTCCTTTAAGTATCTTTAAGTAAGCAATTTTCAAATCAATCTTAGTTCCGACTAGAAAATTAGCCCTAATTTTTTATCTAAAAAATTTTCGAAAAAATAATTAAAAAAATTGCGAAATAAAATATTAAAAAAAATGTTTTTAAATAAAAAAAATCGAAATTTTAATTTCAACAAGGGCCGCACAAAAATCTGCGAAGGGCCGCATGCGTCCCAATGGGCCGCATTTGCCCATTATTGATATATAACTAGGAGATACAATCACTATCGGATCGAACTTCGGACAGAAAAGTATGGTGTTGTCAGAGAACATTGTGGCGTTGACTGACTAGGTCATAATTTTCATTCCGATGTGCGACCCAATAGCGATTGTATTTTCTAGTTGCTAAGTATGCATCTATGCATCTTGCTAAGTAATACTTTCTTTCATATTGAAACCAAAGTTATAGTTTTCGTTTTTTTTAAGTTTTCGATTTTAAATTTCTATAGAATTTAACAACCAAAAAGCGAATAAATTTGAAAACTTCTAGTTTTGAGTTCAGTATGAATAAGGCATAAAAGAAATAAATTGTTTGCCCAAATATTCTTCAAAGAAATCAATAAGCTTACGGATAATACACATTAAAAATGTATTTAGATATTTTATTGATATTTGTGTTTCTTATTTTTGTATTATGTATTTAAATAAATTTATCATAATTAATTATGCCTGTAGTTACTTTAAGGATAATTAAATATTTTTAGATAATTTTCACTAATTTACTGTTTCCTTTTTATGGTTTCAGAATATGCATTACTTATTAATTATAAATATATAATATGTACCGCTATAATATTTTATAAATTGAAATTATTTTTAAATGGAAATATGTTTTCATTCATTCATATATAATATGTACAGACAATACAAATTCTATTCAGATATTTAAATCTTAAATATTAAAGTAATTTAAATAATTAAACAAATACTTAAACTAGCCTCACACTAAATTATGTCTTTTCATAATAATAATAATAATAAAAAAATTGTCTAATTTTAATAATTCAATCATCTTTATGTCTTAGCCAATAAATTAAATACTTTTTTTTCTAAATCTTATATAGTACCTTTCAAATTGTATTAAATTCTTATTATTTACAGGAAATATATTTATTTCTTAGTTTTTGTGTGGTGAGAGGAAGGTGGTAAAAACTTTTTTCACATTTGCGGTCGCGTCCACAGTTCACTTAAATCTTTTGGTCGCAATTTTCCAATGTCTACAATTTTATAAATTTCATATCATTTGTTAATTACAAATTGTATAACAATATAAAGTTCCTTTTAAACTCACCTAATTGCCCTGGTTTTGGTGATGGCCATACTATATCAAATCTGGGTTGTACGGACAAGCCACTGCTTTGTGATGGCCTTAATGATGAACTACTATAAATTGAGATTTGGAAGAAAATGGTTTTTTAGCATTTGAAATGAAATTTGAATATTGGTAGGTTACCTATAGGGATGTTTAAGACAGCCATAAACTTCACGATAGCGCCCATATAATGTGCCATAAGATACACCTAAAATACGAGCTGCTTTTTTCATTTCCAGTCTTTTATTTTTAATGGCATCGAGAACCTAAAAATGAACGGAAAATTTTATTAAGTATTAAAATTTTGGAAAATAGATTTTTGAAATTAGTTCGGTTTGGGTCCATATTATCTTACATGTTTCTACTTAATAAGAAAACAGAAACGATATTTTTGTGATGAAGGGAAAAAATTAAGAAACTAGTTAAGTAGAAATGTAGTTTTCAAAAATAGTAGTTTTTAAAAAACAAAACTACTAGTTTAAAATTAGAGGATTCACATAAGGCCTCGTATATCGCGTATAGTATGTAAAGTTGTTCAGTTTAAACATTTTGTATTAATGAAGGAACTCACAGTTTAAGTGCTATCGTTGTAAAGTAGCATGATTTTTTAATTTAAAATTGTCAAATTTATGATGAATGCCAGTCAGTAAAGTCAGCAAAATTATAGATAATTTTGGTCAGGGGGTGCTAGCAGTTTAACAGTCTGTCTGTACTACATCTAGACAAGCTTCGATACCTAAATCTTGTCTATTTGGTTGTTTGAGAACAAAATAAATTAGTAAAACATTAGTGGAAAATTAGTTTAGTGCTGAAAAAATATAACTAAAACTTTTGCTGAAAACTAGTATACTATATATTAGGGTGTTCCTTATAAAGTGTTTGGTCGATTTTCGACACGCACACCCCCAATTTTTTTACACATGGTCCCTAAAATAACAAAATCGTTTTTTTGTTTTTTTTTGGAAAACGTTAACCCGTGCCATTTTGGAAAAAAGTGTATTATTATTCAAAATTCCCAAAATTCGAAATTTTGAAAAATTTAGTATTTTGTTTCATTTATTCATTTAATATAGTCAAAATGATTCAGACATGGAATTTTGACTTCATCGGATATCATTAACCCACTTTAGCCTGGAATCCAAAATGACCCACGAATTTGATAAAAATGCAAAATCGTATTTTTTTTTAAATTAATTTTAAAGATTTTTTTTTTAAATGCCTAATTTGGAAATGTCGATTGCTAGTTGTACCACATAATAGTTGATATTAAAGAAAAAAAATAAATTGGAAAGATGATAATTCGAGTTTGGGTTTGGAGCGACTGCTTTCCAGGACATTTTACAAAAATTGTTTATTTTGTCAAAAATTTAACAAAATTGGAATGTTTTCATCAAAATATCACTTAAATTTGGTTAGACTATACATTTTTTTAAAAAAATATTTAACCCTTAGTGTCCTGGGGTCAGAAAAGACCCATGAAACTTAATATTAATTATGACTACGAGATTGTAAAGCCATTAAATTGATAAAAAAATCTCAACTGGATAAAAATAATTATTTTATGTAACATGGTCCATATGGGGTTAACTTTTATACTTTTGGCCAAAAACGCCCCACTAGGAAATTTACAGAATAACACCTTTAATAATTTTCGGAAAAATATCACTTTAAATGTATCAAAAAAATCTTTTTTCCACTTGATAAAATTTATTATTATTTGGCACTAATCATCAAGAAATTAGTTCTGCGTACTACTACCTCTAAGTATATAATCTGTGTTTAATTTTAAGAAAATCTGTTGGCTAGTTTTTGAGTTAGAGAGATATTTGTAAAACGTATCCTGGTGTTATCCTGTGAGTCCTAGAGAAACATTTTTAACTGATTTTACAATTAGAGACGTTAAACTAGCTTTGTTATTATCGGTAATGTACCCCAGATCGTAAGTGTATTTTTGGCAATTTTTCAAATATTTTTTTCTGTTTTAAAAAGTTAATTTTTTCAAATTTTCTAAATTTTTATTTTACATGCTTCTCACTTGAAAACCGTTCCTTATACAAAAAAAGTTTGAAGGCAAAAAAGTAGATAGTTAAGTTTTCTATGGATATAATAAAACTTGTTTAATAAAATATTAACGTAATTCACAAGGGGTGTGCTATTTGTTGTATCGTCCTAACAAAAAACAGAGTTGTTAAAATTTTTATTTGGCTTTAACAACAATTTTCTTTTAGATTTTCTATCTGTTAGCACACTCAAACATAGGCCACTAAACATACGTAAAAATGTTGTATCGTGCTATTCTCAAAAGTTGTATTTTTTCAATTTAAATTCTAACAACTCTGTTTTTTGTTAGGACGATACGACGATACAACAAATAGCACACCCCTTGTGAACAACCTTATTGTTATTTAGCCAAAAACTATTTAAAATCTGAAGACCGCCTTTAGGCGGCCTTGTGCATTAGAGGGTTAAATATAAACTCAGCTGGTACTAAAAAGCTGCTCCGATAATTTTAGGTTTTAGCCTGATGTCTTATCTCTATAATTAATAATCTCTGCGTACATTTTTGACATTTTAAATTTTCGTATTTCCACGGTATTGAGTCAAAACTGCTAAAAACAGGGTGTTCAATGAAAACCTAAAAGTGGAAATATCTCGAAAACTAACCGTCTGATTTAAAGCCAACTAATGTTTGGATCCGAAATTTGAATGGGTTAAAACCATGAGCGGTTCCAGCAATTAATATAAGGGGAAAAATCATACGCCACAGTAGACAAATACATTGAGTTGGCCACTGAGGCGTATGATTTTTCCCCTTATATTAATTGCTGGAACCGCGCATGGTTAAAACAGACCCCTATATGGGCACTAGGTCTAAACATGGACCGATTTTAACCAAAATCAATAGGCTCTGTTCTTGGGCCGACATAGGTGTGTGTACCAAATTTCATTGAACTATCTTCGTATTTGCGCCCTGCAGCCTGTAAAAAAGAAAATTTTGGGGGTACCCTTATATGGGCACTAGGTCTAAACATGGACCGATTGCAACCAAAATTAATAGGCGTCGTCCTTGGATCGACGTAAGTCGGTGTACAAAATTTCATCAAAATATCCTAATATTTGCAACCTGTAGAGTGTTCACAAGAATGCATGGACAGACAGACAGACAGCCAGACGGACATCGTAAAATCGAAATAAAAAGTGATTCTGAGCCGATATTTGTACAATAAGGTGGGTCAAGGACCAATATTTTTTGATGTTACAAACATCAGCACAAACTTATAATACCCTCTCCACGTAGTGGTGTAGGGTATAATGATGTATTGTAACATTCCATCACAGGATTGTATGTGGGAGAACGTAAATAAATTATTTACATATTCCCATAGATTAAAGGAATTTAATTCCAGAAAAGCATTTTTCTAAAATTTGTTGTTAAATTTTATGTAAATCCTTTCACGATCAGATCAAAACGGAAGACTTTTAATCATTTTTTTTAATCTTTATGTGGATAAGCTTTTCCAGATAGTACACGTCATTTAATCAACAACTTACCCTTCTTGTAAATGGCTCCTCCCAGAATTGTGGCCGTCTGCCTTTAGCCAAATAATCATCCATTTTGATAACATCCTGCCATTGAGACATTTCTTCAGTTGTCAAACGTAATTCAGCTTCGCTAAATTCTTCCATTTTTATATCAACATAATCATCCGGAGGATGCCCATTGGAAGCCGATGAGGAGGATGTCGGTATAGAAGCCGTGGGAGCATGTATATAATCATGAGTCATTAAAATGCCATGTTCATTGATCAAATAACCTTCTGGTACATATTTCCCATAATGATGAGGATGATGTAAGGGTGGTGGAGGATGACCATGATGAGAATGTGAGGAATGATGTGGATGATGAGAGTGATGATGATGGTGGTGTTGTTGGGAATGAGTTGATGCCGAAGATTTATGAGCTCCACTTGTTGAGGGCAACGATGAATTGGAATTTGTGGATGAAGATGAATTCGTCGTAGTTGAAGTTGTATGAGTTGTGGTCGTTGTCGACGTTTTATCCTTTGTATGTTGTACTGTTTCAATTTCTTCCACTGTTTGTGGTACTGCTGCTGAGTCTTCTGATTCCAATTCATCGCCATTTTCTGTTGAATTTTCTTCTTTGGAATTTTTACGCTGATGTGCTTTTGTTTTAGGATGTTCTGGTGAAGATTCCTTAGACCGCTTGCCAGATGATTCTTTATCAAGGGCTTCTTCTGCGTCATCTGGTAATATTTTGATATCTATTGATTCTTCTATTTCCTCGTCATCGGCATGATCCAACGGATCTTCTTTTGTTTCATTTTCATGTTCCAATGAACTGGTTATCCATTCTGGTTCTGTAACCGATTCATCATCCATTTGATCATCTTGCTGTTGTTGTTGTTGTTGTTGTCTTGAGGGTCTGTAGCGTAAACGCTGTTTTTGTTGTTGGATATGTTGTTGATAAACAACCGATGCTGCTGAAGGGGAATTTGGTCTGGAATGTTCGTGTGCTGTGACATGATGATTATGTTCATCATTGTAATGAGATCCTTCGATATATGCATGATCACCCGCATCAGAATAATGACCCAATTTACGGCTAAAATAAATGTAACAGACGATTTTAGTACAATTTTCAAAATTCTGTAATATTTTCTTTTACTTACACATTGAATACATCATAGGCATCATCTAATGGTGGCCGTCCTCGTTTACGTTTTGGTCCCAAATAGGAATCTACTGGTGAACCAGCTGCTGCTACTATTGATACCGCCGATGTGGGTATGGGCGTTAGTGTGGGCATGCGCGTTGTTATGGCTAAATGTTTGGGTGATGGTGTCTTCTGTTCACGTTCCGAACCGGGTGTGTGAGATCTTTGTTGTCCCTCATTACCATAACTATCGTAATTATGGATGTCACGACTTCGTGACAATGTTGGCGAATGAAATTCAGTTTGTGGTGTCGGCGGTGGTGGACCATCTTCATCATCACGCCATGTTACCTCGGCAAGTCCTTTTATTTTGAGATCATCTGCTGTTTTAAGTAAAGATGCCAAATTGGCCTAAAGAAGTAAATGAATTAAAAAAAATATATATAATAAATTTCACATACGCAGATATTGCAAATGTACACTTACATGTTCCACATTTATTTCGCCCTTATACATAAATTCAATTAAACATTTGATGTCGGCAAATGTTACATCTTTCATAATTATGATTGGATCTCGTTCACTGGCATAATTTGTTAGGACTGTATCGAAAAATGTACTACAAGCACATAGGACAACTCTATGGGCTCTTATCAATTGACCCTCACAGGCCAAAGTAACATCACAAAAGCAACCACGATCCAATAGTTGAGAGAACATGGTCTGCAGATTACTGTGGTGATATTTCCACCGCAAACAATACTGTTGCGGTAACATATTGTATGATTATATTGAACTAAAAATGTAGGAAAAAAAAATTATAAAATGATTGTTTTCTCATATTTATTTAGAATAGGTTTCCGTACTTTATAGCAGTTACCCAAAGCAGCCCAAAAGCGTGTAAAATGTTGTTTAGGCTGTTTTGGATTCCCGAGGGTAATCGCTGTAATGTACGGGAACACACTTAATACTTTAAATCACACTTGTAAACTAAGCAATATTCTTGTGCAACTTTTGGTATTGTGGAAAAAATTGCTACTTACTGTTGTACAATATATTGGAAAAAATCAAAACGTATTTGATTCATATTGCGCAAGTATGAAAAGTGAAAAATATTTTATAATGTGTAGGTCATATTGTGCTGTTTTTATATAGAAGAAAACGGTTGTGCTATAACTTGTGTAAAAGTATTAAGCTGGCCATACGCTTACAATATTATTGCACAACTTCTCGTTTTAGTTCTTTAGTTCTGTTAACCCTTAGTGGCCTGGAGTTAGAAAAGTCCCATGAAACTCAATATTTATTATGACTACGAGATTGCAAAGTCATTAAATTGATAAAAAAAAATCTAAACTGGATAAAAATAATTATTTTATGTAACGTGATCCATATGAGGTTTATTTTTATACTTTTGGCCAAAAACGCAGAATAACACCTTTAATAATTTTCGGCAAATTATCACTTTGAATAAATAAAAAAAAAATTTTTCCACTTGATAAAAATTACAGAAAAAAATTTATCAGATTTTTATTAAATTGGGATATGCGATAGAGGGTACAAAACTAACGAACAAGCGCAATTCTCTATGGTCCCAATCTTATTTTTAGGGGTTAAAAAGGTGGGGTCAAAAGTGTCCGTATGTTAATAGCAATTTGAGTTTTGTAATCGTATTAGATTCTAATTACAAGCTTTGTTTATTATGCATTTGTTGTTTTCTATTTGGAAAGACGTTATTCTGTAAATTTCCAAGTGGGTATTTTTTGCCGAAAATTGAAAACATTAACCCTATATGGATCAAGTTATACGAAATAATAATTTTTATCAAGTGGGAAAAATATTTTTTTGATCCATTTGAAGTGATATTTTTCCGAAATACATTTCCTAGTGGGTCGTTTTTGGCCAAAAGTATAAAAATTAACCCTATATGGATCATGTTACATAAAATAATTATTTTTATCTAATTGAGATTTTTTTTGTAGATTTAATGGCTTTGCAATCTCGTAGTCATAATTAATATCAAGTTTCATGGGTCTTTTCTGACCCCAGGCCACTAAGGGTTAAGGATTTTTTAAACAAGTGTAAAGATAATTATAGTCTAACCACATTTAAGTGATTTTTTTCTGAAAACTATGTAAAATTTGATCAAAACATTAAAATTTTGTTAAATTTTTGGCAAAATAATCAATTTTTGTAAAATGTCCTGGAAAGCAGTCGCTCCAAACACAAACTTTAGTATCTTAAAATGTCTTTAGTACGATACTAACCTTAGTAAAAAATGTATTTATTGCGATAACTTTTGCAAATGGAAACTGTTTTGCTTGAAATTTTGCAAGAACAGTGTTTAGAGGTGACTTCATATTATACTCAAAGTTAGACTTTGGGGACATCTAGGAAAGTTATGCTGCCATATTAAATTTTTGAAAAGTAGCGATTTTAAACAATATGCCGCTATAGATGAATAAATTTTTTTTATTAAAATATTTTCCTTTTAATTGCTTCCTTACTTAGGCATTACATTTATTGAGGTCGATTGTACATTCGGCGACTAAAGTCGCTGAAATAGCAAAAAACCATAAAAACCTATATAAACCGCTAAGTAGTGGTTTAAATATCAAGATTAGCACATCGCATTTATATCGCAAATATGGCCACAGGTCTTGTGTTTACATTTTAGCACAAAAAAAATTTTTTTTGAAAAATTTTTTATATAAAAAACTTAATCGACAACCGCCAAACTTTAAAGACATTTGGCGAAAAATCTGTACCATTGATCGAAAAATAAAGTACGCCATTGTAATCAGCATAACAAAAATATATAGAATTGATGGTCAGAGCCCTATTAATTTTTAAAAGTCAAGATTTTGTCATGCAGTGTAATTATTAGAGCAAGGAATTTCATGCATTTAAAAAACGAAAATATGCGCCTAAAAATGCAGCTAAAAAAGAAAAATATGTGTTAAAAACATATGAAATATGTACAAAAATACTTATTTTTGCAAAAATTAAGCATATTAAAATATAAAAAGGTATAAAATTCAGTTATTTTTCAAATAAACACTAATTTTATTGTTTTTTTTATCAACATGTTTTTCAAGAAAGCTTTTTTTTTTTAATAACAAAAACAATTAGTTTTGGACAATCGAGAAAAACAAGCATTTGCATGAAATTCCTTGCCCTAATAATTATTAATATTTAACCGGAATAATAAGACTCTCAACTACTGTTAAATTTCTTCAAAACTCCGCCAGACCCAGCAAGAGTATGGTTAACAGGGGTTGGGTATCTTGCAATCTTTTGAGATTCTATGCTCGTTGATTCAACCAAAAGTTTACTTAATTTCAGCAAATTATTCGTAAATACTTGATTTAAGTTAAAATTTCCTAGGAGCCAAATCATTTCCAAATTTCTGAAAGTTTTGGTAAAGATCTTAATATTTGGTAAAAAATTTTTGCGCTCTATTTTACGTATAATATAAATATTTCCTAAAGTGGAAAATATTTTATGAAATTTATGAAGAATCATAAATTTTCTGAACATTAAATCTACAATATGTTTCTCTTTTAATGCAAAATAACGATGAATTTTTTTCTGAATTTAAGAGTAGTATAAAATGGGTTAAAGAAAGGGTTAACAGTTTGTTTTTTTCGTTTTAAATCTCCCTCACAACCCAGTCAGTGTCCATTGCATTTCCTTACATAAATAATAATAAAACTGCAAAAACTCAACTAACCCCCTTTTAAAACCAATTTTTCCAAGGAAGATGGAAAACTCCAGTATAAAATTTCAACATGTTTTATTCAGGATCAAAAAAAAAATTTAACCATTTTTTATTATTTTATTTTTCAAAGAATAAAAAAAATCTTCTCGTTAAAAATATAAAATGCGACATGAAAAAACTTTCATATAACCAGAGTACGAACATAAAAACGTAAATAAAAACTGAAAAATATATAAAAATTTGTGAGAAATATATAAAAAATATCTTAGTACTATATGCTACCTTTAAACCATTCGTTCATACAAGTGAAAAAAAAAAATTAAACCATAAACCCACTACACCCACTCATCTTAAAATATATGACAATGGGTTAAAAAAAAACTTGGGTTAAAAAAATTCACATAATTTTTATATTTTTTTGGAATATACAAAAAGGGGTTGCCTTTTAACAAATGTGTTGCTGAATTTGCTTAAAAATACGAGGTTGAAAAATAAATTATAAAGAAAAACGTAAAAAATTATGAGGAAAATGAAGTAAAAAAACTAGACATTAATAGCAACTGACATGTTCCTCGTTCGTTTTTTTATAGCGGTTGCTGTGTATTTTCATTCCAAGTATTTTTATCTTTAAAATAAATTTTATTTTTAAAGGATGTTTTTTTATACAATTTTATTTTTTTATTTTGTGAATAAGGAAAAAAAATGTTGGCATTTTATGACATCATATTATGTTTATATTTTTTACGGCTTTGTTATAAAATAAACTTTCTTTAAGAGTTTATAGAATATTTTTAAATTAATTTTGTGTTGGAGTGGGTTGGACATGCATAGAGGCAAGTCCCTGGCATCCCGACAATAAATTGCCCATTGTACCATTGTAAATTAATTTAATACTATATTTACACTTAAAGCCCGGTATTTTGTTCGTACTTTTGCGAAAAAATCTGTCAATCTCCATATAAAAATTATGACTTTTCACTTGCGTGGAATTGTTACGGAATTGTGGTGGAATTTTTTCCTCATTAATTTAATAGACAGGAAAAGAACTGAAAAATTTTGATTTTTTTAATACCTAAAAGTTAAGGAATTTGTGACAAATCTTAAATTATAAAACTCAGATGAAACCATTAATATATGTAAAATACGTATTTTCTAATCAAAAGTTTAAGAGAATTGAAATACAAATTCCTAAAAAAATTAAGATCTTTAAATATCCATGTTAAAAAATGGATTTTATTTGCTTTTCTAATAGTAAACTCATTCAAAATTACAAGTTGTTAAATAATACGACTAACTAGTGGTTAAAAAATAAGTAGTTACCAAATTCACATTATCTTTATAAATAAGTAGTAGCGCGTAAGCTAGACTGCTTTTAAAAACGGCTTCGCCTAACAAAAATAACTAGTACTGACGCCGAATTATAAGTAGTAACAAATTTTAGTTTCATTATATAACCACTTATTTGGTAATGAAAGATTTTGCTGGGATATTTAAGAAAAATGCATTACGTAACTCTACACTGATAGAATTTTCGTTCATACTATTAATGAATCGATTTCATTAATCTGAATTCATTGATTTTTCCAACTAACCCGTAAGATATGTTATAATTTTTATAAGGGTTTTGAATTTGCTAATTACTAAAATAGATATATGTTCCAGTAATGAACGCTAGGGTTGCAAACTGAAATTATTTAAATATAAAAGTCCAAATAATGACATCATTTTGTTTTGGCTATTTAGATCAATCGGTAACGCGGTAATGTTTACATTCTGGTGATTGCGGGTTCAAGTCGAGTTCAGGGAGATGTCAAAAACGTTATAAAAACAAAAAAGAAATAAATGTACAAATAAAAATTAATCAAAATAAAATTAATAATAAATAAAAAAAAGTACTGCAAAAAAAATATATTTTTTTCAATTAGTTTTCATTGAATAAATACGTTTCATTGATTTAATGAACGCGTTCTTTGGGGACTTTTCGATGAAAAAATTCATTTGATTAATGAACAAATTCATTAATACTATGCACAAAATTCTATCAGTGTAAAGGCTAACATTTTTAGATACAAAATGTCAATCTTCGAAAGAGAGCGACGAATACCGCCTGGTCTACCATGGCCAAATTGCACGAATTACAATTTCACTTGCTTTCGCATCCACCGTATTCGCCAGATTTGGCTCCCAGCGATTTTTAACTGTTTTCAGACATGAAAAAATTCTAGGTGGAAAGAGATTTGGTTCGAATGAAGAGGTGATTGCCAAAACAGAGGTCTATTTTGAGGCCAAAGATAAATCATTCTATAAAAAAGGTATCGAAATGTTAGAAAGGCGTTGTAGTGATTGTATCACTCCTGAAGGAGACTATGTTGATGCCTTTTCAGCCGCTGTGTTAAGTGCATATTTTTGCTTTTAGTGCATATCACAGTGCATATTTTTCGTGTCAGCAGCATTCTGTAAGCACATATTTTAGTTTTTTACAATATGTGCATGAAATTCTTTCCTCTAGTCATTACAATGATTTTGCTGGGTTAGTATACACTGGCTAACGACCTACAGAAGCAACACTCCATTACCACCACCACTTTTTGAAATTTTTTATTAGAGAAATATGTCCCAAATATGTACACTGAGAGAATTATCCTTCATGATATTAATAATACAATTTCGTATAATTTTTTTCGTAGAATAACTGAAGAATTTCATTTTGTATATAATATTCAATTAATATTATGAAATGTTCATAACTTTTCTTTTATAAAATTTCATAATCTCATTAAAAAAATTTATAGAATTTCTTCATAAATTCAATTCAAATGTTCTGCATACATATATCTGAAATTGTTCAATAGTAGCTGTGTTTTTGACTTAACTATATCCGTTAACTTTAAAAAAAAACTCAAAGTGCATAAAAACGTTTTTTAGACGAAAACTAACATATTACTTTTTGTATGCACGTTAACTTACAACGTGGACAATGATCAACGTTGAAAACTCAATGTTTATACATTTTCACACCTAGCGTAACTTCTTCGCGTTACTAGATAGATAACAGTGATCGTGATTTTCAAATCACCGTTCTTTTAAACAGTGACCGTGATCACGGGTTTGTAATAGAGATGGGCAATTCGGCGATTTTTCAGTAACGTTTTTCTCAGTGAATGTGATTTGCAAATCGTTGTTCTTTTAAACTGTGATCGCCATCACGGTTTTTATATGGAAAAGTCTTCGATATTCTGATAAATAAACGAAATAATATTTATGGCGAGTTTTTAAGATGCCAGTTAAACTTGGTTTAGTTAAACCGAAAACGAATTTTGTGAGCCATTTCAAAGTTTATTAACAAAAATTTTCCGGAAAAACTTTCTCGAGTATAATTTATTTCTTTGTTGAAATAAAACAAAATAAATCACATTTTAAAAGCAGTATTCCAGTTACAAACTGCGTTAAGGTTCAATTAGACGTGCAATAAGCATAACCATATAAAACAGCTGTTTAAACCAATCTTATGGGCTACAATGTATTCGGCTATGGCGATATGGCACATCTAATTGAGCCTTAAAACTAAGTTTAAAGATAATCCACTTCCTAAAAACTGGGTAACAAAGACATGATAGAAGGAGACATTTTATTCAGAAGAGTGTGAAAGCAAGTCACTGTTATTGAAAAAAACATGTATTACTGTGCACAATGAAGTTTGCAAGAAAGAATAGAACAAAAATATTAAAAGAACGACATTCCGAGTAACTGCGACTTGAAATATTTGATCACTGCCGTTACCAGTGATTTATCAATAACTGTGATTAAATCACCGGTATGAAAATATCGCTTATCTCTAGTAAATAATAATACATTAAATTGCTTCATAGATTTTATGAAGCTCTTCATTGGCTGAATGATTCATTCATTGGCGGAACGGTCTATTCATTTTATGAAGTGTTTCATTAATTTTATGAACTTTTCATAAACATTGACTTTAATGACGAGTTCGAGTGACAATTTTCATTGGAACTATGAAGAAATTCATTACTGAAGTGCAGATAATTCTCTCAGTGTAGGGTGAAACTAATTTCACCAACTTCTGTAAAAGTTTAAGGGGAAGTCAAATGCAAAATTTTGAGAAAATATCAAAATTAATTATATAAAATTAATTATATATTATTAATTATAAAGGTACGAGTAGTTTATGTAAGTTGACTTATACATATTTGTTTAATTTATGTGCATTCTTCTTGTACACAGAAAAAACAGTAGGTAAAAGCAATCACATTTTATTTTAAATTTAAATTTTATTCTCAACAATTTTTTTGTTTGAAATATTTGTGACTGTTTTGTAAATTGTTGTCTTTCATATAAAAATTGTTTAAAAATAAAAATTCAAAGTTACAAAAAAAAAACAATAACTTTTTTGGATTTACAAATTTCTTTGTTGGTGCCATTTTAAAAAGTTTTTTTTTTGTATTTACAAATTTGGTGTAAATTCTTTCTGTGTAGGCATATATTTTTTTTAATTAACTAATTTTTTAATATTTTACTAATATTTAACAAACAGATTTTGCTGAGTTTAGCATATTTTCTACAAGGTTATTTTGAACTATCTTTTAACCAATTTTTATTAAGTCTCTCTGCTATTTTTATAGACTTTTTCTTTTATAGTTACCCTATTTTGGGCCAAATTTTCACCATGTGAGTTTCAAAAAAAAAAAAAAAAAAATATTTCGCCACATACCTAATTGCCACCCCAACGTACAGCTTAATAATAAAAATTTAACTTTTAATTTTCAAAAAAAATATTGCATATAAAATGAAATCACTGGGAGTTGCCAGGAAGAAAAAACGTTACATTTACAAAAGAGCTTTTTTTCTCATTTTGTCCTTTATTTAATTTTTTTTTGCTGTTAATTATTTTGAATTTATTTTAATGATTGTTTTTTTATGACATTTTTCTTCGTGTTTTTCCATTACATTTTTAATGTGAAGGACCTGCAAGCAATGACATTATTTCAAAAAAAGGCACATAAAAAGTTTAACATTTTTATAGTTTTTTTTTAAATAGATACTAAATGTATTTATGTATATAATAAAAGAGAATATCTTAAAAAAGGAATTTTTTGCCAGATATTTTTTCTGTTTAATTACTACACCTGCAAAAAATTATATTTGTTGTTGAATCAAAAAAAATGAATAAATAGTAAAAAATACAGGTTGTTGCAAACAAATGCAAATAAACAAAAAACACAAATTTCGCTTAGAGAATAGAAGGCGGAAATGAATTTTTCGGTTGTGACTATCAAATAAGTGTTGTCGTAACTGTTTCGTTAGCACCGTATTCGGTTCAAAGCATTCTTTGAAAGTAAACCACTATATTAAATAATGAAAACTAATAGTTCTAAAGTTAAAAAATTTGTCCGTAGAAATTACTAAAAATATGCAGTTAAAAAGGTGTATCCAATTAAAAGGTGAATTTAATCTGTTAAAACACAATATATCTAATCATATTTGCTGTAATATATGGCTGATCCAATTAGATGACAAAATTGAGTGTATCCAATGATATTGTATTAGATCCTATTGTATACATTGGGATAAACTGAGATCAACTTGAAACCCCATTTTTACTATATTACCGCATACTTTAGGGAACACATATTTCAAATTTCAGGTTTCTAGCCAAAGGAGTTTGGGCAGGCCGTCAAGGGGTAGACTTTTCCACTTTGTGGCTCTCCCCGTACGAATTTCCAAATGTCCCATCTTAGCGGACAGTCACGTAACAAATATGATTAATACATTGTTTACGGTGCTCTGGACCAAATTTTGATAAAATTTTAGAGTTACCCCAATTCAATAAAAATATTTTATGAAATTTTTGCAGGTTTATTATTAAATAAAATATTTTATTGAAATACGCGTGTCTGTAATTTATTTAAGAAAAATCTAATCATAGGCTGACCCTAAATAAAAATTTATAATAATTTTTTTTTTTCGCGAAAAAAGATATTCCGCCAAAAAGCGCGTAATGGTTTTTTTCTATTAAGTTGCATTTTTATCCTTACATCTACTAGAAGCTGAATTTAAATTATTATTAAAATTTTATCAAATTTGTTTTCGCGAAAAAAAGTTATTCCGTCAAAAAACCGCCTGCTGGATTTTTTTCTGTTAACCCGAGTAAAAAAAATTAATATATAATTATATATACATAGTTATATATAATTATATATAGTTATATATTATTATATATAGACATGTATGGCCCCATATATAATTATATCTGACATTGATTATTTGCAAATTGGTTTATATGGTGCCATATAAAATTATATATAACTATATATGGTCCAATATATAATTATATATGCCTTATTTATATAATTATACACACAATTTTTTTTTTTGATTTTCAATAACTGTATTTATTTTTGTGAATTTTGTTTGAAAATGACATTTCGTAGCCTCAATACAGGGAAATAATAGATATGAATGGACAGAGATGGATAGCGTGTGAATCACGATTTATGATCATCGGTTCCACAAATCAATAATTTTATAGTACAGCATATAAGCAAAACAGAAGTGTCAATGTATTGAGCGTGTTCGTTTCCCTACTTTTTTTTATCGGGCAAGCCCACTACGTTGTTAGCCTACCTTTAAGTTTAAAATGTAATTTGTTTTGTATAGGAATTAAATATTTTTATGAAAATAAAATACAATGTTTTTTATTAATGTAAAAATCTTCAAAATAAATAATAATGTGTATGATTTTTTTATCCCTAATACAGTGTCCTCCTTCACTATTCCCATAGCACTTAACCCCACCGAAGTAAAATAATATAACAGGGCTATGAAATAAACAGCCTCAACAAAAGTTCGCCAACTCACCATCAAATGGCGCGCAACAACTGTTCTAAAATTCAATATCTCGCGCAATTATAGTGTTGCCATATTTGAAGCCTCTCATCTTTCACCACCTCCTATCTCTTCTTTATCCCCTTTCCAAATAAAGCAACACGTTAATCAATAGAAAGCATTTAATGAGTGTTGCTTTTCTAAAAAATAAAAAATTCTAATATGAAGTCCAAATTTCAAACTGCTCAAAAGCTATTGCGACATTGTTGAAATAAAATAGATGTTTTTCCTTAAAAGATTTCCAGGTTTAACTTTCAATATTGAAATTTTTACATTGCATATTTTTGCTTTATTCAAAAAACATATATATGTGACAGCGCATAGAGAAAGGGACCTAAGGGTAAAAAAATCAATTTTTTTTTTTTTTTGTGGACAACATCTGAGCATCGAATAACACCGATCCCATGCTCTCCTGACCTTAGGTCCCTTTTTATCCTTAGGTCCGTTTCTATTTTGCGCGTCACATATATAAAAATAAGTTGGTATATGTTCGTCAAAAAAAGTTTACACAAAAAGTGTTTCCACAAAAAAAAGTGTTTGCACAAAAAAAAAAAAGTTTGCAGAAAAAAAAAGTTTCCACAAAAAAGAAGTTTCTACAACAAAAAACAAAAATTTTCCACAAAAAAAACAGTGCTTCAAAAAAAAAAAAAAACAAAAATGTGCCAAAAAAAAAAGTTTCCACAAAAGAAAAATGTGTCAACAAAAAAAAGTTTCGAAAAATGTGTCAACAAAAAAAAAAGTTTCCACAAAAAAAAAAAAAAAAGTTTCCAAAAAAAAAAAAAAAGTTTCCATAAAAAAAAGTTTCCACAAAAAAAATTTGTCAACAAAAAAAAAGTTTCCACAAAAAAAAAGTTTCCACAAAAGAAATTTGTCAACAAAAAAAAAAGTTTCCACAAAAAAAGTTTCCTCAAAAAAAAAAAAAAAAATGTTTCCACAAAAAAAAAAAGTGTTTCCACAAAAAAAAAAAGTTTCCACAAAAAAAAGTGTCCCAAAACTTTTTCCACAAAAAAAAATATTTCACAAAAACAAAAAACGTTTCCACAAAAAAAAAATGTTTTCACAAAAAAAAGTGTTTCCAAAAAAAAAAAAAAATTTCCACAAACAAAAATGTTTCCACAAAACAAAGTGTTTCCAAAAAAAAACTTTCCACAAAAAAAAATATTTCACAATTTCCACAAAAAAATATTTCCACAAAAAAAAAAGTGTTTCCACAAAAAAAAATTGAAATGGGATAGGATGAGCTGAGATTAGAATAGGTTAATGCTATAAGTGCTGGTTGTCATAGGAACTCCAAGGCCTGGTTGTTATAGCAACACGAAAATTTTATATGTAGGGAAAAACACACCATCACCCAGTGTAGAAAATCATTACCAGGTATGTGGTTATGTAACTACATACTTGGTAATGGTAACTACTTACGTTTGTTATTACATTTCTTATTACCTTTATATGGCGATGTCGCGAAAAATAATGAGTTGTCGTTACACACCAGCATACGAAAAATCAAAAAATATATCGTTACCTATGTGCTTACCAGTACTGACAAAAATAATGAGTCTAAAAATAGATTTTCAAAAAAATTAATTATATAAAAAAATATTTTTTATTGTATTTTTTTTTACATTTCCTGGTGCGGGAATCGAACCCGGGTCTACAGATTGCCAGTCAACAACTCTACCATCTGAGCTATATCGACATGTAATATTTAATAGATAAAAATATAATTGACCCGCTGCACACAAGTAAGCTTACTCGCCAACATACAAAAAATCAAAAAATATGTGTTTACATAATATATCCTTACCAGTGTTTAAAAAATATTGAGTCTAAAAATAGATTACAAAAAATTTTCAAAAAAATCTAAAAAATTATTTTGTATTTGAAATAATGATAAAAATAAGTCATTATCCGTAACTCATTATTATATGTTTTAAAATAATGCAGAAGTCAAGTGGGTGTCATTACTGGTACTCCAAAAAATAATGATATGTCATTACCGTTTCTACACTGGGCACAAAAGTGTGCGTATAACGCGTATCCGTAGACATTTTTCGTAATTTTTTTTTAAGAACCATCAGTAAAAGTAGACCTTTCCAACGCATGTATTGGTTTGTAAATCGGTTGAGTGGTTCTCGAGCAGAGCTTTGAAGAATTAATTCCTTTTTGAATGAATTCACTGCCAAACGAATTCAATTTTCTCTAGAATTGAATGAATTCCTTTTCTTAAGTAATTCACTGAATTCATTCAACTGAATGCGTTCATCAAACAACATATTCAAAGAATTAATTCAATTGCAATAGTTCTTTTTATTAAATCAAATGAATTAATTCACCGGTGAACGCGTTCAATTTTATAAATCGAACGGAAAAAAAAGTGAATTAATTCCTTACTGAATTAATTCACCACTGAATTCATTCAATTTCATTTTCATTCAGTGAATTAAAAAAAAATAAAATTACATTCAGTGAATTAAAAAAAAAAATAATAAGTTCACTGAATTGAAAAAAAAATAAAATAAGTTCACTGAATTAAAAAAAAATAAAATAAGTTTACTGAATTCAAATCCTGTTTTCTGCCGTTCAGTAGAAGAAAACAATAATGTACAAATAAAATTTTTAAATAAGCAATTTTACAGCGTGTGCTAGTAAAAATAAACAAATTAGAAACCGGATGCTGTTTATCAACCTACATGATTCAAAAATAAAGCCTTTTACTATTAAAAATAAAAACTTTACAGATATAGATAAATTTGGAAAAAAAAATATAACTATATAACTAGTTTGAAAAATTAATAGTTATATTTTTTTCCAAAAAAAAGACCTTTTCTAAAAATGGTCCAGCTCATGAGATCTCATTGCTAGGCCCGAAATATTTTGGGAATCATCATAAAACAAAACCCAGGTTTATTTTGAGGGGGGCACTTTTTCTACTTTTTTTTCGTGAGTCGGTCTAATATACAGAGATTGAACCACCCTGTACTTTTTACTAAACCAACTTTTTATATAATCCCGTAAATAAATGAACATTTTTTAATACATATTTTTTTTATATATACATATATTTCATTTTATGTCAGAAAATTTTTCATTTTATCGCATTGAAACATCCTTTTTATCCTTACACTATTAAAAAAAAAGTTTGAGAAAAAACAGCATAAAAACTACAAAATGAAATTTTTTCTAGTTTGAAATTCTTCTTAACATTTTTGTTGATTTTATATGGTATTTTTGAAAAGCTGCCAAAGCAAAAATACAAAAAAAATATATATGTCTACTTTAAACTTAAAAATGAAAAAATAACAAAAAAAAGATATTTCAGCTTTGCCAAAAAAAGGAGGAAAAATATTTTTTCAAGCAATAAAAAGGCATGTCCCTTTTTATAACCTAAAAAATAATACAACCACCCACAATATTTAGCCCAGTTTTTTGTTTGTGATAATAAACCAATATTATAAAGTAACTTTTAAGGAAGGGGAACGTATTTTTAAACACAAATAACACATTTTTTCAAATCCCTTTTTTTAAATAACAAAATTATTAAAGTGGAGGGTTTGGTCCTCTTGACAAATATATTTTATATCGTCGTATATACAAAATATATATATTTTCATATATAGGAAAACCCTTAGTCATAAACTTTAGATTTTTGCAAAAAAAAAATTGCTGATATTCCTACAAATGCCACTCAACCGTTCTTTTTTTCAGTTTAATTTTTTTTCTCCAAAGCTTTTGAAATATTTTTATTTTTTTATTTTTTTGAATCGCGTGGAAAATTTTTTCTTTTATATTTTTCCATCGCAGCTTGGATGGTTTGTTTGGGCTTTTGTGTTCATTTCTCGTTAAAAATAATAATAAAAAAAAAAAATCAAATGTGCTGATAAAGATGAAGGTGGGGTAGAAGCGGTTTTTGGAGAAAAAAAATTATAAAAAATAAAAAATGCCATTACAACATTTATACACATACATATATAAAAAAAAAGATAGCAACAAAAAACATATATCAGAGCCTTGATAAATGAATACTTTTTGAAAAATATTGGGGGAACAGTTTAAGTGCAAACGTACTATCGTTGTAAAATAGCATGATTTTTTAAGTTTAATACTACAATTTTACCTGAGCAAAAACTACCTGGTTTTTGACTCTTGTAGTTTTTAACTTGTCAAAACGCATACACAAAAACAAGCAAAAACTATTTTTGTACAAAAACTAGGTGTTTTTTTGCTCAAGTATAAATGTAGTATAGACCATAGAAAATTGTCAAATTTACTACAAATGCTAATTTAGTACTTAATATAGTACGAACTGTGAATTCCGTTATTGACTTTTGTAGATTTTGTTAATTCCCTAATATTCAACATATTGTGACGTGCTGATTCTAATATGCATATTAAAATTTTCACGATTAAGTCACAATTTCAGGGAAATCGCGATTAAGATGCGGAAATGAAATATTTTTGTCTTTAAGTACCCTACACTAGGGGCCTCGTTTTGCTACTTTTCTTTCGAAGCTAGATATAACAGCACTTTAGAGTTTAATTATTTTTAAATTCGGTTGAGATCCTCTGGGAGAAATCTTGACTCAAAGTTTCAGGCTTTCGCAAAAAATGGGAAATATTGGAAAAAATTAAAAAGGCGAGTGAAAAAGTTAAAGTCGCGCATGCAGACAATATGATACCCTACTCTAGTCTGGTTGAAAGCCAACTAATGTTTGGATTCGAAATTTATCTATAGAATCATAAACGAGTCAGACATGTCGACTATATAATACCCTAAACCAGTCGGATTGAAAGCCAAATAATGTTTTGATCCAAATTTAGAATGGCTTGAAATGGACTTAAAATTTGTCTATAAAATGATAAAAAATTATAAAATCGTAAGAAATTTTGATTTTACCTAAAGTTAGGTGTACTTAAGAAAAAATCGGAAATATAATCTATATGGGCAATAGCTTTAAATAAGGACCGATCGTGTCTAGAATTAATTGGATTTGTTCTTGCGCTGTAGCGTGAGAAAGTCAATTTTGTTTTGAAATTTATACGGGCACTAGGTGTAACTATGGATCGACTTTAAATAAAATCAGTAGGCTTTGTCCTTGGGCTTATACGAATCAGTGTTCCAAATTTCATTAAAATATCTTGGTATTTGGGACCTGAACTGTGCTTTTTTGCATTGTGTGCAAAATATCATTGTGAGAACCCTCTTGGAAAAGATAAGAAAATCTTCTAAAATGTTTCTGCTTAACATTTAGCCCGGTGTCTTCAAATGCAATAAAACATTTGATATCAAATGTCAAAACGATTGCAGAGAAACGTCGAAATGATGGCATTTGCACTGTAGTGGCCAAGGCCAAGAAATATCATAGTTTTTTCCTCGCAAAATACAAAATTTGATCAACAATTAATGTTTTTCTACACATAATAAATAATTAAATGTTGCATAGTTCTTATTTAGTACACACAGAAAACGGATTCGTAGTTCCAACTGAATTTTTTGCCAACCGAATTTTTGTAGTTCCAGGTACAATCACTTTTATTCATTTTTATTACTGTTGTAATTACCGAAATTTATTTACAATTTTTGAATTTTTGTTGTATTAATTAATTACTTTCATGTTTGTGGATTACAAATTCTATAAATAGAACAATACGTTCCACATAATTTATTTAAAAATTAAAAATGTCGCGAACTGGGATAGAACCGGCGACCTTCCGCTTGTTAGAACATTACTTTTCCTCTAGGCTAAACTCTATTTAAATTTTTCTAGTAAAATTTCAATTTTGAATTTTTTCAGGTTGAAAATTTAAATATTTTGTTTATGAATAAAATTATATTAACAACAGATAATCAATTGTGTCTTTCAATTTGAATCAATAAACATTATTTAAAAATAATAAAAAAAAAATAAAAAACTACCACGCCTTGGCTGAGGTTTGAACTCAGATTTCTCAGACTATTAGGCTGTGTGACTATCCCCTTTTTTGTTGTTGTCTAATTTTTAATTTAAATACGCAGAAGTATGTATGAAACGAAAAACTATCATACATTCCAAAATTTAACTATGCTAAATAAAATTTCTGTTCCTAGTATCAATATATTATTATAATTACCAATATAATGGAAATTAACGGTTTATGCCACTAAAGTTGACAAAACAAATTTTAAATTGGTTGGAAAAACTAATACTTTGGATAGGGTGATCGATTTTATTGAAACACGACTGATACTAGATTTTTGCTGCCGATATTTTATTCAAATGACTAAATCTTCGATAAATTGTTGGCAGATATCACGACATGAGGCGCTTGCATGTCAACATTATCACGATATTGCAATACAATTGAAATTAAGTGTCTTCACTTGAGCTGAAATGATTTTGACAATTGCTTGCTATCATTTTATTGCATGTCAAGACACTAGGTAAATAATTGGATGACTGGTTTTTCTTAATTTCGAAAATATTATTATTTTCTAAAAAACCATTTCAATTTCAAACAATTTAATGTAAATAGATACGAACAATTGTTGCAAGATCGAAAAATGATGATAAATATAAATAGTTTTTCTTGATAAAAATATTTTCGAGAAATATGTCAGATTTCAAAATACATCGGTTTGTCAAATTCGAGTGGTTTATTAATTTACAATGGAGAATCAAAACAAGTGCACAAAAAATTATCATTGAGTTTGTAATTTAACTTAACAAATATTTCCAGAAATTCTAAAAACGTCGTCCCGTGACGATTTCCTTAGGCAAGAATGAAATCCGGATAGGGACATGCCTACAACGGATTATTTTTCATAATTTGTTAAATACGTTTGGGATTTTAGCATATTTAATTCCTTTAAAAAATACGATTGTAAAACAAATATGTATTTTTTTTTCAAGGCGTGTTTTTTATTAAATAATGAATTAAAATCGACAAATTCGATTTTTAAATTATGCTTTGGGTTTCAACAACATGTTTTTTGATATGGCAACATCGTTTGTTAAAATTTGCTTTAAATTTCAACAAATGTGTTTGTTGGCTATTTAATTGAAACAAATTCAACAATCAAGTAACAAACATGTTGTTTGTATTTACAAAATCAATTATATGAGCAATTTCTATTAAAAGTTTAATTGTATTTACAAAAAGTTTAATTGTATTTACAATCTATTTTTATCTGTGTATGAATAGTTGTTTGTTTTTAAGTATAGATATATATACATTTTATTTAATATTTTTACTTTTTTATTTGTATTCAATTTTATTGGTTACTTTGCGAACTTTCATTAGAAATTTTGTAACCGATAATGATCTTTAGACAAGATTCTTTTAAAACTCTGCTTTAAATTAAATAAGAAAAAATGTGGAGAGAAAAACATAACGAACAATTTTTTTGTTATTATTTTTTCGCTTTAATTTTTGTTTTTTTATATGTATTTTGCTTAAAGATATTTGTTGAGTTTTTTTCATATAAAATTTTTCATTTTTACCATACTTTATTTTTGCAATTTTATCCTTTTTTCAAAATATCGATTTTTGTGTCATGATAATAATGAAAAAAAGGTGCTCCTGTTTTTGCCAAGCAAATGTACACGGGGAGAATTTATAGATTATAAATTTTAAGTTCAACATTTAATGACAGCTAATGGCTAATTTTATATTCAAATTAGGAAAAGAATACAAAATTAAAGCGAACAACAGAAATATTTTAAATTTAATTTCCGCATATACCCTGCATTTAATTTTCTTCTTTTACAAAGTTTAATAAATTTTAAATTAAATCACATTAAAAGAAAATTTTGAAAAATATGTTTTTTTTTTGGTTTATAAACGAATTATGTAAAAATTGTACACTTAACTTTAATCACGAATTTTTCGTAAAGGGAATACTTATTGTCAGCGAAACTTTCTACGTTGAAACATTATAAAGTTTTTAAAATGCTGACCAATATTTAGTAAAATCATTTAACCAAAACTCCTAAAATTTGAAATTTTGTATAACATTTTTTAACAATAATATGAAAAACCATTATAAAATATGTATGCCCTTTTTTGAAACTTATCATTTTAACCGCAGTTTTAAGCATACATGGGACTAATTAATTAGGTGGACTAATTAATTGATGATTTCATTACCATTACATTGATATCAATTGTAATGAAATTATTTTCATTGCCATTTTTTTAATTAATGGTAATGATTCTAAAATTTAATTTCATTGATTAATGACAATGATTTTAAATTTAATTACCATTGATAATGAATAAATTAAAAAAAATAATTACCATTGACAGAAAAACGTAAAAATGGAGTAAAACTCGCTGAAATCGAAGATGGAATATGCTCATTCAGGCTCATGCTCATTTGAAATTAAATATTACTTTCCGTTCCGTTGTTATTTGTATCCAGGTAACGTTTAAACTTCCCTGGCCAAACCAGTTGTTCGTTTTCATTTGTCTGAATTTTTTGTAAACAAATGGTTTTTAATCAATTGTAATTAGTTTTTTTATACATTAGTGTAATTTCATTACCATTAGTAATGATTTTTCTAATGAAAAATATTTCATTACCATTAAATGGTAATAGCCAGTTAACACTTAAGGGCGGATTATGGGACCGTAAACGTAAATATGATGTAACTGTACAGTGCCGTAGCTAAAAAGTACACTTATAGAATACCGTAAACGACATTATTATTTAGCATCTATTTCATGTGGTTTTATATTTTATTCTAAATTTTTCCATTTATTTCAGTGTTGCCAGTTTTTTTTTTAGACTTTATCCCCAATTTTCAAATTGTTATCCCCAAAAATCCCCAATTTTCAATTTGTTATCCCCAAAAATCTCCAATTTTTATTTTCTGGAAAAATTCGTATTCGTTAACTTTTTTTTTTAAATTAATGAAAAAATACCATATTTATTTAATTCTTTTCGGTACCTTATACACTCAAACTCAATAAATTTTGTAATTCTAACAAATTATAAAAAAGAACAAATAAATTTAAATAACACTATAAAAAAATGTGAGCCAAATTTTTTCGTTTTAAATATTTCAGAATTAAAATTTTCCAAATCATCAGCTTCAGACATTTTGTTGCGTATGGTACTGTATAAAAAAGTTTTAATATTTCAGCAGATGAATTGAACTTTTGACAATTGAATAACATGTAAAGTATATATTTAATTCAAGAAGAGCTTCTTATAAATCATATTACATCCGAATAACCTTAAATAGTTTGGAACCAAAAGGAATTTAAATTTTCACCAAAAGGAATTAAGGTTGTTTGTACGCACATTAACTTTCCAGACACAAATTTGTGTAGCCTAAAATCATGCACTATTATCATCATACTTAAAAGAAATATATAAATATTTAGAATTATCAGGGTTAAATTCATAAAAATATAAAAAGGCAATAATATATTATCCCCAAAAAATCCCCTAAAATTTCGTGTCATCCCCAATAAATCCCCGGATCCGCAAACTGAAATTTTTATCCCCATTGACGAAAAAAAAATCCCCAATTTGGGGATAAATCCCCTAAACTGACAACACTGATTTATTTGTTAATTTTTATTTCTTATTTGTTGTTTTAATCTATTTTCTTTATTCATTTTATATTTTTTCCGACTAAAATCATTCAGCTGTTTGGATGACGGATAGAAAATTCTGATTTCAACAGAATGATCCGTCAAGTACGTTTACATTTACGCGTTAGAAACCATTTGTATATACTTCTTCTTGTGGTTTCGAAACAGCTGATTCGTTAGAGTTACGTTTGCGGTTGGGTAACTCACCCTTTAGACCTGCTAACTTAACTATATACAAACTGAGTTTAGTGCTAAACCATAGTTAGGAATACCAAATTAACATGGAAATATCTGTGGTTAACGTTTAACATTGGTCATGTTGGAAATAAGTTACTCGCCCTTAAACTGCGAATTCCTTCGATATTTTTAAATTTAAAAAAAATTAAAAGTTCCTATTCCAAAATTTTTTTGAGTGTAGATATTTATAATTTTTTTCTCACACATTTTTTTTAATATAGAAAAAACGTGGAATTTTTTTCATTAAAAAACTGTTGGAAATGTTTTTTCTTCATACATATATTTACTATTGTATGTGTGTATTTTATATATACATTTGTATGTGTTTTATACATACATTTGTATGTATAAAATATACACATACAACACACACACATATAAAAAAGTATATATACATCAGTTTCTTTTTTATATATAATAAAAAAATTAGTCCTGCAGCCTTATATAAAATATTTATATTTTGTTTAAATAAGTATTAAAAAAATATAAATATATATTTTTTAATATTGTTAAAGGAGCATTTTATTTATAAATAATAATATGGTAGTTCACAAGGGGTGTGCTATTTTTTGTATCGTTGTATCGTCCTAATAAAAAACAGAGTTGTTAAAATTTAAAATGAAAGAATACAACATTTGAGAATAGCACGATACAACATTTTTAGGTACATATGTTTAGTGTTCTATGTTTGAGTGTGCTAACAGATAGAAAACCCAATAGAAAATCGCTGTTAAAGTCAAATTAAAATTTTGAAAAACTCTGTTTTTTATTAGGTCGATACAACGATACAACAAATAGCACACACCTTGTGAACCACCTTAATATAATACATACTGATTATGTATTGTTAAAAAAAGCAAAAATGAAATAAACCGAGTATTTTCGATTTTATAGAGAATATTTTATTCAATTAATTATAAAACTTAAACTGAAGGTATGATTTTTTTAACGTATAAATTTAAAAGCTTAATTTTTTTAAGGACATTTTTAAATAAACAAGGAATTTAATTAATATCTTGTTTTTATAATAATTAAAAAAAACTGTTATTGAAAAAAAGTTAATTAAATGCATAGAAAGCCTTTTATTAATTGTAATAGCATATTAATTTTTTAAAAGAGATATAATAATATTTTTTACATAAAAGACTAAAGTTTGTTCGCAGAAATGTAGGGATCACGTGAGCCGCTCGTAATATCGAGTCAAAAATCATTCACTCGTCCATGTTTTCAACTTTTGCAACTGTAATTAAGAAATTATGAAGAAAATTTCAGTATATATCATGAGAAATTCAGATTTTTTATTTGAAATACTCGGAAACTACCCAGCAAAAGCTTTCATTACCAAATAAAAGGTAACATTTTTTACAACTTATAATTCGGCGTGAGAAATATAGGGTTTTCTAATATATTTTGAGAGATTATGGCGGTTATGTTGTTCCCTCTTTTTTTGTTATCTATTTTTCAGGCAATAATGACAAATCACCATAGCAAGTTAAGGGCGGATTATGGGACCGTAAACGTATATGTGATGTAACTGTACCGAGCCGTAGCTAAAAAGTACACTTATAGATTATCGTAAACGACATTACTATTTAGCATCTATTTCATGTGGTTTTATATTTTATTCTAAATTTTTCCATTTATTTGTTAATTTTTATTCCTTATTTGTTGTTTCAATCATTTTTCTTTATTCATTTCATATTTTTTCCGACTAAAATCAGTCAGCTGTTTCGATGCCGGATAGAAAATTCTGATTTCAACAGAATGATCCGGCAAGTTCGTTTACATTTACGTGTTAGTAACCACTCGTATACATTTCTTCTTGTGGTATCGAAACAGCTGATTCATTACAGATACGTTTACGGTTGGGTAACTCAGCCTTTACAATGTCGAGCAACACGTACAAATGATAAAACTTTGTTACTAAAATGGGTGCTGTCTTGTGGCAACAATGGGCGCATTGCCGCCAAACCATTTTGGTGAAAAATCGTCATATTTGGTGAAAAAATCGTCAAAATCATAATTTTCTAAATGAGAAATCGTTAAAAAAGCGTTAATCAAAAATCTCCTCAAATTTGAATGAAAAATGGAAAAGGTTTGCTTAAAAATCCGTTAGTATTTCTTTATTTGTAACAATTTCACATTACAACCAGTAATTAAGTCTACCCGTGTAAAAAAGATTAGACCTGACCAGATATGTTTAGATCTAATTAGATATGATTGAATCTAATTAGATTTTGTACCAGATCAGATCATATATGATCAGATATAGCATATGTGATACATTTCATAGTCAGATCTGATCAGATATAATCAGATCTAGTGCCAGATCTGTTCATATCTAAATTGATCTTGAAAGTTGATTGATTTTTGTGTTTAGATATGAGCAGATCTGACCAGATTTGGTACCAAAAAAATTTGTAAACAAATTTAATATCAAATAGGCAAAATTAAATTTTGTCATTTGTATTTTATTTAAAATTTTCAAGCTGAAGCCAAGAAAAAAAACAAACAAAAACTTCAAACAATTGGAAAAAATCTAAAAAATGAATTTCAAAAAAATTTAATTGCGAAGCATGCAATAAAATAAAATTTATTTTCAGCTAAGTTCACGATGATCTGGCCCAAAACGATGATGGTTTAAAATCAATGATTTTGCATGTGGTTAGATGGATTTATATGTAGAATCATACATTCCTAGTAAAATTTACGAATTTCGAGTCATACGCGAATATCTTACAATATGTTTCAATCGTGCGAAAATCGTAGAAATATATATTTAAACAACATTTTTTATAGTAGTTCACAATATTTTTACAATAAAGCTATCACAAATGCAAAACTGTACATATGGCTTAAATCTAGCAAACATCCAATTTAGATCACAATATTTAAAATATTGGACCGCGAAATTGTTTCTTAGATTTCTAATTGCATTATATTAGACATGGAATATTTAGATCTCTAAGTATCTAGTTGTCTCCATTCACAAACATGATATCTTAATTTGGTCCCATAACTAGATATGACACCAGAAATTATTAGATATGATCATCAAAGCTTTTAAAGAAGTTTAAAGTTTCCGTTTTATCGATACGATATTATAAGTCCAGATTAAATTGGATCTGATTACAAATGGTGCGCCAGATCCATATAGATCTGTTCAGAACGAATTAGATCTCAAATTTGTCCCCAATTTTGAGATCTAATTAGATCTGGTACAATCAAATCTAATGGGATCTGGTCAGATCTGATCATTTTTACACGGGTATCCAAAAAAATTTAAATTTGTAAAACCAATTCCATGACGAAATGTTTCAAATTTATGTTTTGTTTCAATTCTTTCAAGAAAAAACATTGATTTAGTAGCATTCACATAGAGATACTTCCACTACTGGCTGGTAGTGGGAGCTAAAATTTAATATTACCTAAGCAATTATTTAGTACCGGCTTAGCATCAGCTAAGCTTATATTTGAAAACACGAAAATTGTTGAAAACTGCGTAAACTGAAAAGGAAACAAGCGCTTAATATGTTTGATTAACGAAATTTGAGAAATGCTTTTCTTTTTTTAAACTTTTTTGTTTGTTTTTATTTAAATTTTGAATAATAAAGTTTAATGAACAAAGCGACACATTTATAACGATGTCATTATAACTTTTTTTTTTTTTGTGATTTCATATCCCTGGAATTCTAAACTATCAATTAGCTTAATAATGAAACTCCTGCATTCTCACCCAAAATTAATTTTAAATCCAACTTGCTTTACTCACCGGCAGGGGGCGCTCAAATTTAGTATGACCTGAGCAACTATTTAGTATCAATTTAGTATAAGCTGAGCTTATTTATAAAAACATACAAATTGTTGAAAACTGAGCAAAATAAAAAACAATCGCTAATTATGTTCGAATAAATAAATTTAAGATATTTTTGTTTTTTTTAAGTTCTTTTGTTTGTTTTTATTTTAATTTAAATAAAAAAAAAAAAAGTGCCAGTTTACTGAACAAAGTGCCACCTGGTGATAACGATGTCGTTATAACTTATTTTTTTTTTTTTTTGATAATGCCATACTCCTGATAAAAACTATTTCATTTTTAAAAATTCATTTCTCATATACAATATGAAATTTTGCAAAATCGTCAATCGTCATTTCATAAATTTTACTTCAAAAATCGTCAAAATGGAGACAAATCGTCAAAGTTGGCATCACTGGATGGGCGTGTTGCGCATTCTATTATTTTCTCGGCTACAATCATATATTAGCTTTATAATTACATTCCTCTCTTCTAATTACAATCATATTACACAGCACAACACGAAAAAAAATTACGGTGTATCGAAAAATGTTACCATATGAATTACACATGTCTGTAAAGGCTAAAATTTTTCGATACAAAATGTCAATCTTCGAAAGAGAGCGACGAATACCGCCTGTTCCGACAATGGATTCTGGTAGAGTAGACAAAAAAAATATACATATATACGTGTGTCGGCGTTTTGAAAGATCACATCGGAATTTTATTTTAGGGGATAACTTTGTAGAAAATATTAAGGCAAATATGTTCCACAAAAATATTTGCCTTAATATTTCTTACAAAGTTGCTGAACATACCCTACACCTCAGATGTAAAGTACACCTAGTTTCATATATCGATATGTTGCACGAAGAGGCCAAAGGGGGGAAACTTTAACCCACCCTAAAATAAAATTCCGATGTGATCTTTCAAAAACGCCGCCACACGTATATTTTTTTTTGTCTCCTCTACCAGAATCGATTGTCAGAACCCCGTAAAATTCACTATAAAATAGAAAGTCTGATTTGCAAATTAATGTGTTTATAATTTTTAGATAAAAAGGTTTATTCGTCTTCAATTTTACTGTAGAAAATTTTTCATTGAAGTGACTGCCGGCCAATAACAATCTACGTCTCTGTGCTAACGACATCCAATTTCAACACCCCTTTTAATACGCTCTTATTTACTACATTAGTTAGTTGAACTTTGTTTTTACCACTTTTTACGTTTTTATTCTTTTTTGTTTAAGGTTTATCACTTTATTTGAAATTTTTTTCAGTTTTTTTTTCTACTAAAAACATACAATAATTTTAAAATGTTTTTATCTACCATATACTCATCTATGTAGTTTATTTCACATTTTTTTTAAAGACACATAAAAAAATGAATATTTTATATATTACATTTATGGCTTTTAAAAAAAATTAAAAATAACCCTTTTTTGTTTTTATATGTCATTTGTGTAAATTACAGAAAAGTAGACACTAACAAAAAACAAAATTAATGTCAACATAATGAAAATGCAGAAACCAGCAACATAACAAAAAACATTTTTTTTGTTATTTTATCTCTCTACAAACGAAAGACAAAAACAAAAAAAGCACACATTTTATTGCCAAACTTGAAGAAAAAATGGTCTACAAAGTTGCCAACCCCAGCTCCAACCAACCGCACACACAGAGATACTCAAATGCTTGTATACTCTATTTCCTTTATAATTATTATAATTTTTTTTTTGTTATTGTTTATAAAAGAAAAACTTTACATACATTTAACTTGGATTTTCTTTTTTAACACAGAGTGTTAATCCCTAAAGCACTTAACTTATTTTTTTCTGTAAAGCCTTTTATTAAAAAAGCGTGTAATGTCATTTTTACAAGAAAAAAAAACCAAAACAGGAAGAAATCATAATTTAATAAAATCTGTGCAGTAAAACTTCGCAATAATGGGCATTCCGAATAGCGGACACCTCCCCTGTAGAGGACAATTTTGGTGCAACATTGCTCTTAATTAAAATTTCAGACTATAATCACCAAATAATGGACCATCCCTTGACCCATTCTCAATACAGTTCAAACCTGGCAGCCAATGATTTTTATACGTTCCCTTTCAACAATAATACGATTTACATCAGATTTCATTCACTATTGGTTTTTTTGTAAAATTATTGCGATTTTTAAAGTCCATGATTATTATTCCGACAACAAAAATATGTATAAAAATCAATAACCTACTGGATTCGAATTTTTATTTAACAATTTTGTTACGCACAGAAAAAAAAATACCGCCCCTTTAAAGGGACATTATGCACTAAAAGGTTAATTTAGACGATGATTGCAAACTTAAAGATTTAGGTCTGATTACTGAATGTTCAGTTAGCTTCTAACTGAGGGTTTAACTGACACATTTGTTGTTTCTCATATTAACTGGCCGCTAAATTTTAACTAGACATTCAGTAATCGGGCCTTAGTCAGTAATATGACTTTTCACACAGACCAATGCGGTGCAGTATTATAGTCAGTAAGTAAGTACGATCTTTAATAAATCCTTACTTGAGTAATAAATTTTCAAACAAAATTTATGACTAAAGTGAAATTTAAGTTTAAACCAGGGTTGGCAGGCAATACCGCTAAAATACCGTTATCGATTCAAAACCCTTTCAACTGAATGCCATTACCCCTAAAATACCGTTACCGAAATATCCGGAATACCGATATCTTTAAAATACCGTTAACGAAAAACCTGAAATACCGTTATCCTTAAAATAGCGATACCGATATAAATGAAATATCAATACGCTTAAAATACCGTTACCGAAACAAATGAAATATTGTTATCCATTCGTTTCAGTTACCATCCATGGTTTAAACTCGTGCTTTATTGTACTGACTATAAAACTCTCCCACTCAACAAAAAAGTCTGTAATGGCACTTAAAAATGTTGATGTTATTACTGGAAATTTAACTATTTTGCGCCCTTCGGTATATTTTGCTCATTTTGGCAACTCAAGCCTTGATTTGTAGTATAATGAAAATAGTAGAATAAATTAGTAACCGCTGCTAAATTTTAATAAAATTGTTGTAAATCGTAATTTAAAAATTATTTGATAAAATTAACAACAAATTTTATTGAATATTAGTATCATCGAATCATCATATTAGTATCGAAGAAAAACCTCCGTCATATTTATAAAAAGCTATACGAAGCTGTGATGAAAAACAAAAATAAAACTTGACAAATGCGATACTTTTTTTAAAATGCAAATTCACATGTTATTTTTGTATTTATGAAATGATAGTTTCTCATGTGTTTGTGTCGACTGTTTCGTAAATGAACTAAGGGCCAGTTTTAACGTCTGAACTAAGATCAATTTTTGCCTAAATACTTTTTAAGTAACAAATTTCTAACTAAAATGGTTAAGATCGATTGTCCCTTTAAATATATTGTAAGCAATTTTCAAATCGATATTAGTTCCGACTATAAAATTGGCCCTAATTTTTTATATAAAAATTTTCAGAATAAAATATTTAAAAAAATTTTTAAATAAAAAAAATCTAAATTTCAATTTCAATAAGGGCCGCACAAAAATCAGCAAAGGGCCGGATTTGCCCACCGTTGCTATATACAAAAATATTTCAAATATTTTTATTAAACACAAAAAAGTGAATATCTTTTAAACTTAGCCCCTGTTTATGTATTAGGAAAATGGTCTTAACGAAAGCAAAGTAACGAAAATTTGTTTTAGTTTCCCATATATTTTTGACGAAAGTAATTGTCAATTGCTACGTTTTGAGTATTTTCGTAATAGATAAACAGGACCCTAATTTGTTTTTATATCCTATATTAAGCCACATTAAATTTTTTTTAATTATAACATATACTGACAAAAATTTCACTTTGTCTGTGATGCAAATTTATTTATTTTTTTATTTAAAAAATTTAAATGCCCAGGTAAAAATCGGCATATATAGATCCATGCAGGTTTAATGTATGTTCGTGCATTCTCATAAACATGCATGCTTTTCCATAATTGGATGCATAAATCTCTACATATGCATCTATATATGTCCATACTTGTAGATTAACGAAATTTGAGGTAATATCTGCATGTGTTGTCACACATGTTCATGCATATTCATGTATATTCATACATGCACATACATGTAGATATTACCTTAATTTTCATTAATGCACATGTTGATATATGTATGTATGTGGATGCATGTATGGATGCTTTTCCATACATAACCATGTATGGAAAAGCATTCATGTTTATGATCATGCACCAACATATATTAAACCTACATGAGTCCATAAATGTAGATTTTTAGCCGGGTGAGAAAATGTTATTGAGGTGTAAAAAATTGGAGACGAAAAACTTTTTTTAGACTGAAAAAAGATTTTGAGGTGAAAAAATTAGAGGTATGACAATATATTTTTCACCAGATGCTACAATGAAATTGTACTACAAAATACTCCAATTTGTATGAAGATTTTAGAGATACCTTCACATTTTCTAATAAATTGAAATTTAAAAATATATATAGTTCAAAAAAACCGAAAACAAGAAAGCAGAAAATCCTGCTTCAACCGATTTTTATAACCGGCTAGATCTACCTAGTAATTACCAACCATTAATATTTTTTTTATCGATTTAAATCAAAAGACACCATTGATTTTCTATTGTTAATACAATTTTATTTATAAACAAAATATTAAAATTTTCAAAATAAAATAATCAAATTTTGAACAAAAAAGTTTTAATTGAGTTGAAAAGCAAGAGCCAAACTTGAGGGGAAAAGCAAGAGCCAAACTCATTTTATCTAAATATCGACTTATTTTTATTTATTTATTTATTTATTAAAAAGCTATGAGAATTTTAAAAATTTAAGAAAATTTCTGTGAAAGGTGTAGAGTCCCATTTTTGAATAATTATTCAAAAAATGGCAACACTGACTATGATAGACAATTCTTCTGTATTACAATAACTCTTTATTTTTAATTCAAGTTAATGTAAATTATGTTTAACTGTCCTTCAAGAAAAGGTTGACTTTGGTTTTAATTGATGTCAAACCACTGTCAATTGGAATGTTATCTCCAGAGACTATTAATTATAGAGATAGGAAATCAAAACTTACACTACTCACCGGTAGATGGCGCTGAAATTTAGTATTACCTGAGCAACTATTTAGTATCAGCTGAGCCTATACTTAAAAACTCAAAAACTGCTGAAAACTGCTTAAAAATCAGGAAAAACAAACGCGGAATGTATTTAAATAATAAAATTTGATATATCTGTTTGTTTTTTGCTTTGTTATTTTGTTATTATTTAAATTTAAATAAAAAAAAGAAAATTGTCAATTTTTTGAACAAAGTGCCACCTAGTGATAACGAAGTCGTTATAACTTTTGTTTTTGGTGATGCCATACCCCTGGTATAATGGAAACTTCCATCCGTCATATGAATACATGTTAAATTTCATTTCGATCTGTCAACTCATTCGTACAGTAACAGGTATTCAAAAAAGGCGCTTCAGTAATTTTATTATAATGGAAAAATTAGAAATTCGTGGTGTGATTAAATATTTAAATAACAAAGGTTTATCGGGACAAGAAATTTATGATGATATGGTGAATGTGTTAGATCAAAGTGCTCCTTCATATGCAACAGTAAAAAATTGGGTTGCTGAATTTAAACGTGGGCGTACAAGCATTGAAGATGAACCAAGAAGTGGACGTCCAAAAACTGCAACAACGCTAGAAATCATAGCTAAAGTCTATGATATGGTATGAATTAATGCCATAGGCATCTCAAATGATCGACTACATTTTATTTTGCATCAAGAATTACAGATGAAAAAGCTTTCGCAAGATGGGTGCCGCATTTGTTAACAGTTGACCAAAAACGCATTCGAATGAAAATTTCTCAAGCTTGTTTGGATCGAATTAAGCGAAATAAAATGGATTTTAAGCGTCGTTTTATAACTGTTGATGAAACATGGATCCATCACTGTACACCAGAGATAAAAGAACAATCCAAACAATGGACTGAAGCTGGTGGAAGCGCACCAAAGAAGTCAAAAATAGTTCTATCGGCTGGGAAGGTCATGGCAACGGTTTTCTGGGATTACAAAGGTATCTTATGGATCGACTTTCTTCAAAAAGGTAAAACAATAAATTCGGAATATTATTGTAACCATTTGGATCAATTGAATTTGAAAATTCGAGAAAAACGACCTGGCTTAGAACAAAAAAAAAAATTTTTTCATCAAGATAACGCACCATCCCATAAATGTGTCTTAACAATGGCAAAATTCAACGAATTGATTTTCGAATTGCTTGACCACCCACCTTATTCTTCTGATTTAGCTCCCTCTGACTTCTACCTGTTCCCAAATCTTAAAAATTCCTTGCTGGCAAATGTTTTACCTCGAATGAAGATGCAATGGCAGCTGCAAACGATTATTTTGAGGAGCTTCAGGAAAATTATTTTAATCAAATTTTGCAGCTAATTTAAACCACGATTATTTTCCAATTATTATATTTTTTTTTATTATAAGATCGTAAAATAGTTTGTATCTCGGAAACTAAGCGAGAGGGAGCACAATGGACAAAAATTCGTCATTCTGTACCTATAAAGTAACCCTTATTATACACATATACTCCCAATAATAAATATGGGTCCGTCTAGGGTCAGATCCCGGAAGTCGAAATTTTATGCAACATTTTAACAGAAATTTGAAGTTAAATCAGGTAAAATTTCTGCTGAATTCAGCTCAAATTTCCTAGCTAATTTAACTAAAATTGTCCGTATATTTAGCAGTATGTAAAATTTAGCTTACCTAAATTTAGCACACCATGATTTTTAACTTCATTGAAAATTCTGTTCGCGCAAATTCAGGTACTATTTCCTGTTATTTTAGCAGAATTTTGAACTATTTGTACGGGCTTTATTTATGAGTGTAGTTCCATAAGTGGTTCTAGAAGTACCTGCTGTTCTTGAAAGCAATAGAATCGGATGATTTTTAACTATTTCAAACAAAACCGACGGAAAAGTTTAAAGTCGGCCCGTTTATGTGATAACCTACACCAGACTGATTGAAAGTCAACTAGTGCTTTTACACTAATAGAAAAATTTCTGTAAAAATTTAATTAAAACTACTAAAAAAAATAGTTAAAAATTACCTTGCAAAAAACTGCTGAAATTAGCAGATTGTTTTTGCTAAATGTTAGTAAGATAGAAACAGCAAAAGTAAAACTGTTAAATATACAAAATTTCAGCTATAATTGAATTAAATTTTAGTTAATAGAAAATACACTTAATGTTGCCATATTTTGAAGAAATAATCCCATTAGTTGGTGATGTTCATCGATGAACTAGTTAAAACGATTGAATTTTTATTTTGAAAAATCCTTATTTTTCATGTTTATTATTAGTTTTGAACTCATTAAACCTATAATTTTAATTTAATGATCTTTACCGAAGGTAATATGATAAAACAGAAAAAAAAATTTTTCTGTACCGAAACTAAAAACTTCATTTCCTATCCCTGGTGGTATTTCTATAGAGAAAATGTGAATGTATGTGTAAAAACAACTGTCAACGCAGCCGCTGCCATTGAATTTGTTTTTCCTCACAGCAGCGGAATCCGCAGCCTCAAGGTTGTGTCTCTATTCTATACCCTTGTTTTAACTATCACTTTCAGTACATTATACCGACAAACTTTTTTTACTGTAGCGCCGAACCCTCGTATCCTAGTCTTTCCCACATTCTTTCACTCTCAACCTATTTCTATTACTTTGATTAAAGCTAAAAACTACAGAGTGTTTTAATGAATTTCACAACCAAAAAATTTTTCTAAAAAAAAAAACGAAAACAAAATTACAAAATAAACAGATAAGATTGAAAAAAATACCCTCAAAAAATATTTTTGCTTCAATGCATAGTTTGAAATGTTTACTTTTAAACAAAACAATAATAAAAAAAACAAAATATAACGAGAAAAGTTTATTTTTTCGGTTCACATATTTTAATGAATTTTTTCGCTTTTTGTTGAAAAAATTAAAAACACAAATTCCAGACAAACTCAAAAGGCCCATTTAAAACAAAAAATGAAAATATTCACAACAACAATTTAACACAGAGGAGCCAAGCTACAAACAATAAGCAGAACAAAATCCACAAACAACAACAACGAAAAAAAAATATAGAAATTCTTTAAAAAAAAAAAGAAAAGAAATTGCCGCTTTTTAATAATTCGAAAAAATCAATAAATTTCTTGTATACGGTATTTCAAGAATTTGTGTGTGTTTTTTTTAATTTTAAAAGTATTTACACAAAATAGAGAAAAAACGGAAAATTTGTAAAATGTTTTTCATAAAGAGCTTAACTGGAAGAATCAAAACAGCATTAAAAAATGTGTTTTGTTAACAAAGTTTTAACATTTTTATTTTTATATATAATTTATGATTTAGGTATATTATTAAATTGTTTTTCTACGAAATTTATGTGTTTACGGTATTTGTTGAAAAATTAAAAAATTTAAATAAAATAACTGTTTTTATATTGCTGGCTTTCTACCAAAAATAAAATACTACTTTTTTACAAGTTTTGTCTATATATTTATAGTGGGGTGGATCGATTTCGATTAAGGCCGGATTCACAATGCTGAAATGCATTGTACACTCCACGCTGCAGAGTGGAGTGTACTAAAATAGAGATGATACAAAAAAAAATATGTAAGTGTGAAAAAGAAAGGAACAAAATCTACTCTGCAGAGGGGAGTGCACCAACATTCTGAATCTGGATTCAAGCAAAGAGAAGATGTAAAAAAATTTAGAAAGTTTCAGCAAAATCGAAAATTATTTTCAGTTTCCACTTTAGAGTCTGTTAGAGGTGGCTAAATTTGTGCTAAACTGGGGACGTTATTTTCTAAAACACTTCGATGAAGCGTTGAAATAATTTCTATAGAAATTGTTTTCGTTACAAACAACTGTTTTTGGTGCAAAAACAATTCACATTGAAAGTTCCCTTCACTGTGTTTTAAGAAATGAGTTCCTAATTAAAAATTGATACTAGAGTTTACAGTTTCGACAAAAATTATTTGAACATTTTTAAAATTTTAAAGAAACCAGTTTGCACCGAATTTTAATTAACAAATGTTTAAACAAAGTTTTGTATTTGCGAAATCAATTTTTTAGACAAGATTTAATGTAAAAATTTTCCAAAAATAAATTGCCTTTATTTGAAAATTTAATTTTTATCAAAATTTTAATAAACATCAAAATCGATCCACCCTAATACACAATGTAATAGAAGTATAGAAGATTCTATTCACAATTTTATCTACTTCATACTTTTATTGAGAATTGTGTTAAAACTTGTTTGTGGTTTTAATTATATTGTTATAAATAACATTTTGAAAAAAAAACCCAGTTCCAAAACGAAAAAAATTTCCATTTAAAAATATTTTAAATAAAAACAATAAAAACCAGGCATTCGAAAACGTTTTATTTTTTGTTTTTACAGTTTTTATCAAAAATAAATATCATTAAAGTTCAAAGTGTTTTTATTTCTCAATAGAAAACAAAAAAATTCAAATGTACTTTAAAATAAAAATATCCCTCAAGTTGAAATTCCAAAAATATCTTTAGGTATAAATATCTAAGAAGAAAAAATTGATTAAAAAAATAAAACGTTTTAAACGTTTTTTTATCGTTTGTTCTAAGTACAAAAATATTAATATAATTTAAAAATGTTTGTTTTATGGTGGAGATACTATTCTGGTTTTTGCTTTCAAATCTGTAAAAAATTATATAATACCATGGAGTGCACTGTTGGGCGGTATATACATACAAACATATATTGCAAATATATATATTTTTTTTTGCTAAAATGTTTGCGAATAATGCGAGAAATTTCTGAAAAGAAAAATTTTTGCATCAGTGTATTTTTTTGCAAAATGTAAATTGCTTATTAGGTTTTTTAATTCATTATTTGTACCATAAAGCGTTTTTTCGCGTTCCGCCATTATTTTGCAATTTTTAAGTGCAGTTTTTACGGTTAGTTGCTCAAAAATCCTATAGCTTTGACGATCACAGCTTGTCTTTTGCACAAAATTATGCACCCTATCATGTTTTGTATTCAATTCTCTAAAAATTGTTTAAAAATATATCATATTAAATAGGGTTATGACTTTTTGATTTTTTTTGCAAATATCAAATTTTACATGCCCTAACCGAAAAGCCCATAAAAAAATATTAAGAAACGCAATGTTACTTTTTCGCTACTGTCAAAAAAGTTCCCGCACCAAAAGGGTTGAAATTTGCTCTATATGGTTTTAGTTTAATTAAAATATTTCTCCGAAGTTTTAAACATATGAGACTCAAACGATGCTTATTAAAAGCTATTTACGGTAAAAATTACTAAACCTTTTTGGAGGGACTTTTGGATACATTTTTTGTCGTTTACAATAATTTTTGTAATAATTCGTTATGTAAGTTAAACAAAATCCCCGAACAAAAATTATTTTTAGAAAATGCATTTGGTGCGGAAGGTTTTTTTGCCGAAATGATCCGCAAATACGATTTTTAATATTAATTTAGTATTGCCTATCACGTGGTGATAGGTAAAATTTTTGATAAAAATGAGTCATAACCTTAATATTAAATTATAAAAATATGTCATATTAACTTATATTTTATGTAAAAAATTTTCATTTCTACTTTATCAAATCGTAGCTAAATTGTGAAAATTAACAATTTTTCTACTTGGTACACAACAAACATAAAATATAAAATTTTTGCCAACAAAAAAAAAAAATAATAGTCTCGAACATGAAAATAACACAATTTTCAAAATATACATTTGTATTACAATCGAAAGATTTCTGATGGATTGTGATTAATCGCGATTACAATTAAAATCGATTTGCCATGCTAAATTGGAATTATAAAGAATTGAATTTTTCCAGATTTCCGTAGTGACTTTATGTTATATACATGTGTAAGAAATAATGCATTTCTTGTCTTTCGTGTCATACCCAGATAAAAATATTACCAAATTTTAAGTGAAAATTCAGTTTCCATTTCAACAACATTTTTAATTGAATAAATTAAATATTTTGTTGATATGACAAGTTTACAACTTTTTTTTTCAATCAAACTTGTTTGTTAAAAATCAACAAACGTATTTGTTGAAGTTCAACAGGTTATTTGCTGACTCTATCGTTGGTTCAAATCGTTCTTTTTTGTTTTGTAATTAAAAATAAAAAAATTTGAGTTTTGGTAATTTTTTTGTTCCTTTTATGAACTTTGACTGATTTTTCTTAATCTCGAAAAAAACATTAAGGTCGTTCACAAGGGGTGTGCTATTTGTTGTATCGTCCTAATAAAAAACAGAGTTGTTAAATTTTAAATTGAAAAGTTACGACATTTGAGAATAGCACGATATATTGTAATATTTTTACATAAGTTTAGTGTCCTCATACTTGGGACTAGTTAATTGAATGGACCAATTAATTGATGATTTCATTGGCATTACAAGAGACCACTGCAAATGAAATTTTTTGGCATTACAATTAATCAATGCCAATGAAATTTTTTTCAATTGGCATTGTTCAATGCCTTAATGCCCAATTATAATTGATAAAAAAAGCATATTTTTTCATGTTTTGATAAAAGAACAAATTAAGAAAAAAAACTAAAAATTTGGGTATTTCTATCTTATATTCGCTATTTCGTCAAGTTAACGTTACTAGAGGCTGATCCATCTAGACTGACCAGGGTTAAAGAAGAGTGAACAGCAGTATACTTGATACAACTTGATAAAATAGCGAATATTTATAATGTCTATAGCTCTGAAATTTTACATTCTTGTCTTAATTTTCTTTTTTTATAAAACAATTTTTTTTGGTATACAATGTTTTTTCGTCAATTATATGTACATTTCATTACCATTGGGTGTATATTTCATTACCATTGTTTCAATTAATGCCAATTGAAAAAAATTTCATTGGCATTCTCGCGAGAGAAAACTCACGAGACTTTACAATATTGCATATCTGTATAAGTGTCCGAAATGTAATCTCTAGATAAAGGTAAATTAATAAATAATTAATAAAAACAAATACTTTATAACTAGAGATGGTACTTTTGCGATAAAAAAAATGTGCTAAAAAGGTTAGAAATGACAAATTTAGCTCAAACTCTACGAGATTTCTGTCGCGTATAGATCTGCCTTTAAGAAAAAAGCAATCAAATTAAATTGAAAAAAAATCACAATAATCAATATGAGAAAACAATTCATTTGAAATGTTTTTACCGCATTTTTGTTCTATTTTACTTAAGATTTAAACCATGCATATGAGTATTTTTTACGATTTCTTAAGACATTTTAGTTTTATACCCTACACCACTGCGTACCCAAGTAAAAAAAATTGATATGGAGCCATATGAAATTATATTTAAATATATATAATCTTTTATGTAATTAGATATAATTATATCCGAAAAATGAGAACGTCTTATTGTATCATATTGTATCGAATTGTATACAATTGTATACAATTTGGTACAATTTGATACAATTTAATGCAATTCGATACAATTGTATCCGAATTTTGTCCTCATCCAATTACATCAAATTATATCTTTTTGTATAAAATTATATAAAATGTTATAAAAGTGGACATAGTTTGATACAATTATATCTAAATATTAACCTTATACTTTACATAGGACCATATCTAACAATATACATACAAAAAAAATTTATTTAAATAAAAAAAAATTTTCAATTGCTTGTAATTGTAATTGTTCTTTTTTGAATTGCAATTACAAATAATCGGCCTGATTACAAGTGTCGAATTTGTAGTCGAAATTTTCGACTCCATATAAAATGATTTTGTATACATACTATAATGGAAATTATAAAGAAATGAAACTCTGATGCTGGATTTTTTTAAATCTGAGTGCTATATATGGTAAATCCAATTGAAAAATTGTTCAAAAGTTGCGTTTTTAGTGAATTTTCAGCAAATTCGACTTAGTTTCGACTATGACTACGACACTCGTAATAAGGCCGAATATGTAATTATAGATGAGTTTTTTTTCAATTACAATTACATATAATTGTGTAATTGCATGTTTAATTACCCTACGGGAAATTTTAACAAACTGTCACCGAACTGGCCCCTTTATATGAAATAGACTGGTCACTTTTACATGGCTCATAGGAGGGGGAAATTGACCCCTTGTGACATAGGAGGGGGAAATTGACCCCTTGTGACATGTCACAAGACAAATCCTAGGACAGGTAACTGAACTCTCATAAAAAACAAAGTTCAGGGACCTGTCTTGGGATTTGTTTTGTGGCATGTCACAAGGGGTCAATTTCCCCCTCCTATGAGCCATGTAAAAGTGACCAGTCTATTTCATATAAAGGGGCCAGTTCGGTTACAGTTTGTTAAAATTTCCCGTAGGGTAATTACAAAATGTAATGATTAACCCCAGGCCTGCTGGAGATCTTATAATTTCGATAAATCTTCCATTACTTTTATCCAGATTTATCATGACAGTGCAATAAACATGAAAAAATATTTCTTTTAATTTAGTAATTTTAAAATAAAGTTAACAACACTGAAATTTTAAAATTAATAGGATTATGATATACAACCAAGATATAAGAAATCAGTCAAGTGTACGTTATAGTATAGAGAATTTCGTATTAAAGCTTCAGTGTTGTTAATGTTATCGGTGTGGTGCGTAAGCCATTTTTGACTCATGCTCAAAAAAAAAAATCAAAAAAAAAAAACAAATTACTCACGCACGAGCATTTCGTTTTTTACTCAGCACACATGATTATATTAACTTACTTATTAAACTTACAATCAGAAAATTCTCACGCAAAACAGTAAAAATTTCTAAAAACATATGATGCAAAAAATAAGCACACACACGAATCAATCACAGGTTATTCTTACTCACTAAAACTAGTTCAAAATCATTGATAACATGGAACCAAATATAATACAATACGGTTTTATATGGACCTTATATATTTTTATATAAAATCACTTTGAAATAATTGCCTATGTGGGATGATATATAATTATAGATGATTTTATAAAGAACGTTATAAGTTATATATGGGTTCATATTCGTCAATATATAATCATAACTAACACAAATTATAAAAGATTTCTTATATGGATCCACATAGTTTTATATTATTATGTATAGTGTCATACTAAATTATATATAAACGTACATGTAATTATGTCTTTTATATGTTACTTTATGTACTTATATATAGCACATACATATATATGTAGGCCAATATGTAATAATATAAAATCACATATGTCTCCACATTAAAACCTTTGAGGAAAAAATATCTAACATATGACTATATGAAAGTATATCAGCTTGAATTTAAAAGCATATGTGGCCATATGTAACTATAAGTTACTATATGCAATTACATAAAATAATATATGATTATATCAAAACTTTTTTACTCGGGTAGACAGGGTATATTGAGTTTGTGCTAATGTTTGCAACACCAAAAAATATTGGACCTCGACCCACCTTTTAGTATACCGATCGACTCAGAGTTACTTTTTGGTTTGAATTAACGATGTCAGTCAGTCCATGTATTTTTGTGCGTACGCTACAGTTCGCAAATATTAAGATATAATTTAGTCCATCGACTTATATTGACCCACGGACGAAGCATATTGATTTTGGTTAAAATGGATTCATGTTTACACCTAGTGTTCATAAAATGTCCTCTCAAATACATTCAACATTAGGTAAATCAAAATTTCTTACCGATTTTCTAATTTTTTTGACTTTCAACCAGACCGGTGTAGGGTATTATGTAGTCGGCATGCCCGATTTTGACTTTTTTACTCGTTTTATTATATATTTTTCATTTTTAATTTTGCGAGAATTTTATAGAGATTTATAGCATCTTTGGAAGTTGTAAAAAATACTAAACGAAAGGAAAGAGCAAAATGAATACGAAAAAGTAAACTGGTCAGTCTGTATGTACTTGGATTTTAAACCTCCCGCCATGACCATGTCGAAACATCATATAGAACAACATTACTTGCATCTACAATTTCCTTTCATTTCCTTGTAGCAAGATTTTTTATTTGTTTTTTTTTTTCTTATATATAAAAAAAATTGTTAGAATTGTTTTCTATTTTGGAAAAAAAAGCAAAAGGCAAACGCATTTGTAAAAATACAAAAAAAAAGTAGTTTAACAGCATACATACGTTTCCATAACGATCAAGGGGAATGGACTCAGATGATGATGATGAGGAGATGACGATGTACAAAAGTAATATTCTTTTTTAATTTTTTCGAATTTTTATATGTTGGGATAGGTTGTTGATGTACGGCTATTTGGAAAATTGTTTCGTAACTTTTACCGGACATGTGTGAGTGTGTAATTTAATGTGCGTAAATATCGTCAAGAATTCTTATCAAACAAGATTTTTCTTCTAGTACATAAAATAATAAATTTTTTAAATATTAATTAAATTGCACTTCTCTTCGAAAAGTGCAACTCTTCTATATGTAAGAAAAGTGCGACTCACATAATGTCAAATATATACATATGTGACAGCGCATAGAGAAAGGGACCTAAGGATAAAAAAGTTTTTTTACACACCACTACACTCTAATTAACTTTTGTTTAAATTTACTAATTTTTTGATCGATTACACGATCAAAAAAAGTTTTATAGATCGCTCAAGCGATTAATTTGTCAAAATTATTCGATTAATCGAACGAAAAACGAATAAAAATAATTTGAAAAACTATCCCCTAAATTCATAAACCCTTTGTTAAATTCCCAGTGGAGAAACGGTAATGACATATCGGTTTTTTTTGGACTACCAGTAATGACACCCACTTACCTTCTGTATTATTTTAAATCATATAATAATGAGTTACTGATAATGACTTATTTTTATCATTATTTCAAATAGAAAATAATTTTTTAGATTTTTTTGAAATCTATTTTTAGACTCAATATTTTTTAAACACTGGTAAGGATATATGTAACCACATATTTTTTGATTTTTTGTATGTTGGCGAGTAAGCTTACTTGTGTGCAGCAGGTCAATTGTGTTTTTATCTATTAAATATTACATGTCGATATAGCTCAGATGGTAGAGCTGTTGACTGGCAATCTGTAGACCCAGGTTCGATTCCCGCACCAGCATACTTTATTTAAAAAAAAATACAATAACAAATATTTTTTTATATAATTTATTTTTTAGAAAATCTATTTTTAGACTCATTATTTTTGTCAGTACTGGTAAGCACATAGGTAACGATATATTTTTTGATTTTTCGTATGCTGGTGTGTAACGACAACTCATTATTTTTCGCGACATCGCCATATAAAGGTAATAAGAAATGTAATAACAAAAGTAACTAGTTACCATTACCAAGTATGTAGTTACATAACCACATATCTGGTAATGATTTTCTACACTGGGTTCTACAGGAGGTTTATTGAACAAATTTTGTATGAAAATAGCGTTTTGTAAAGCTGCTATAACTTTACAAAGCATTTATGAATTGAGGGGTATGTATATAAATACTTAAAGTTTCTTTCCAAATTTTATGAATTTTGGCATCAATTTGAATAACACAAAAGTATCAATTTTTACAATCTAAGAACGCCCAATGGCTCAATCATAGGTCATTTGTCACACTTATATCATGATGTATCACGATTAATAAAAGTTTCCAAGTTGTAAATCTATTGGTTTCGAAGATATCAAAATACTTTAATGTAATTTTATTTTTTTTAAATAAAAATTGTCATTAAATTTTTAGATTTTCCGAAAGGTTTTAATGAAAAAGGTATTTTAAAAATGACTCGTTTTATTCGATTAATCGACAATAATTATTCGAATTATTATTTTTTTTCGAAAATCATGGCTTTTAGACTGGTCGTTTGAATTATCTATTTATTCGTGCGACTAAACAAATAATTTTTTTGCGAGTGAGAACCCTCTACCATACCGTAAATAAAAAATTATATGCATGATCCATAAGATGATTACACACAAAAGTTGAAAATTTACATTGAAAATGCGTAGGAATTTTTCATAAAAAAATTGTAAATTTACGTTTTTGTGTGAAAATTTACCAAATAAAATATATTATACCGCCCAAATATAAGAGAATAAAATTATATTTGAAATATTTTTTATTAATAAAATATTATAAGCCTCAATGGAATAAAAAAAACCACCCTTGTCAATCGAATGTGTTAGAAATCGTATGACTTCAAACACCAATAGAAAAAAGTCTGTGGAAACTTTAGTTAAAACTTCTAAAAATTAGTTAAAAATTACCTTACAGAAAAAACTGAAGAAGTTATCAGATTAGTTTTGCGAAATTTTGTAAGATAGGAGCAGCAAAACTAAAACTCCCGATTAAAAAAAAATTAATGTGGGGCTTAATATAGTCACATGTAGTTAGCGCGATAATCATATTCAAAAGACGACTGACAAATTTTCTTGAATAGGGTAATATTGTATATAATTTTATCCAAAACGAAATTAAGTTTTTTTTAAATATGACATCATATAAAAATATACATTATTTTGGATTATGTACCCAATAAAAAAATTGGAAGTAAAGCTTTACAAACTACTTCTTTCACTGCTTCATAAATATCCGTTAGTGTATTTTTACTGCTCTTTTTATTCTGAACAACTTCAAAAAATCACTTCTTTCATTGCTTCCCAAGTATCCGTTACTATATTTTTATAGCTTTTTTAGAATTACTTCTGAACAACATCCAAAAAATAACTTACGACTTGCTTCTAAAGAGTAACTGCTCTAAAAGTGATCCTAAAAAGTGATTTTGGTATCATCTGGCATTTCCAAACAGAGTGTCGCGGGTTCGATTCCCGGCGGGACCAATATTTTTTTATTTTTTTAATATTTATAATTAGTTTGTTTAATTTCAATATTTTGTTAATTTTTAAAAATATGTATACATATATAAAAAAACGATGAAAAATTGCTTTTTATGCACCTGTGGAAATAGTACTGAAAACAATATTGAATTGGATTGCACTTGTTTTACACTTGTTTAATAAGTACTTTTATTGAAGAGAATAAGGAACAATATCTCGCAGTAACAAAGTGGTGTTTTCATGCCAGTCAACTTTCATATCAAAGAATAGCTCAGCGGTAGATCGCTAGAACAGCAATCGTGAGGTCTCAAGTTCGATACCCGGTGCCGGCAATAAAAAACTTTTGTAAAATAAATAAAATATAATTTTTTTTTCAGAAGAATTTTTTTTTAACTTTTAATTAATTTGCACTCGTTCAAAAAGTACTGGAAAAATGTTGAAGTGATTTAACACAGTGTTTATTTAAAAAGAAGTACATCTAGATCATCAATTGTAGTGCTTTTTCTACTGCTTCGGCATCTCTTTTTTTTTGGTGGGTAATAGGTATATATAAAGTCATACATACCCAGTCAGAAAAATACAAACGGGAAAGCGGTGGCAAAGCACTTTAACAGGTGGTACAAGTATTGGCAAAAAGTGCTTTCCCATTCCCAAAATGATAACATCATTAGACAAAAGGACCGGCTGTTCAAAAAGCGCCGGAAAAGCACTGGAGGAACAAAATTTTTAAACGTTGGCAAAACGCTGGCAAAACCAATAAATAGGTGGTCTGGAAATATATTTTCCAAAATAAAATTAAAAAAAAGTTCATATGTATTTTTTTGACCCTGCCGTGATTTGAACCCAGACCGTCAGATTGGCAGACGATTGCTCTACCCACTGAGCTAACGAGACATATAATATTTAATGGCTAAACACATAAATGAGTGATAATAGCTGGACAACTACTGGCTGTGCCAAAATGCTAGTACTGGCAAACAATTTTTAGTAACTAGTATGCCAGTGTTTGGAGGGCAAAAAGAAAGTTGGTCTTGAAGGAACTTTCCCACAAACAAAAAAATTAATTTAATGAAACAAAAAAAATTTTAAATTAAAAAAAATCCAAAAAAAATTTTTTGCTTGCAACCGGATTTGAACTCGGAACCTTCCGACTACAAACATTTTTTAGCGAAGCGTCAGCATTTTTATAAAATCATTGGTTTTCCACTGAATTGATTTTTGTACGCCTGGTAGCATTGGCTAGGTAGCACTGGATAACCACTGGTTGCAAACCTTGGCATATCACTCTAAGCCAATTCTTTGCCAGTGGTTTTTTTTATAAACCACCGAAATTTTTGTAAAAAAAATACTGGTAAAACGCTTTTCGCAAACGCTGGCAAAGCGTTCCAAATGAGTGTTCTGCCAGTCATTTATTTTTAATACCATGGTTACCCAGTGGTATGCCAGTGCTTGATTTTTTGTACCACTGGCGATTTCTGACTGTGTAACTGAATTGATATGTAATAATGCATACTTGGTGCCTTTTTAATGCATATATTGTACTTTTTAATGCATATTTGTATGTAGCATTTTTAAATTTGATAAGAAATTCAAAAATGAACTTTTATTTATAATTTTTATGTTTTGATTCAAATAAAATATTATACTACACTACAATAAAAACAAGGTGAATAATATTGCAGTGGATTAAGGATAATTGGGTGTGCTGATTTCGAATCTCCAAGTTTGTTCAAATTGGATCTAGAACACAACGTCTCCACATACTTTTCGTCAGATTTGGCAGCATGCCACTATAGTAAAACTTCTCTCGATTGGTATTATAAATAATGTACTTTCTGTACCCAGGGAGGCAAACCTACCAAACCACCCAGAGCTCAGGGATATTGGGCTGTAGTACAATGAAATATGAAGGCGAAACGCAAAGCGGACTACCTATTCGAAAATAGTGGCAGAAGCAGCAATAAAATCTTTAATGGGAGGTATTTAAGAAAAAGTGGATAAATCCGATAATGGCTAGTGATATTCAAAAAAGTTTATGTATAATGAATTTGCATAAAATTTTATTTAACTTTATGTGTGTCGGGTTTTTTTCATCCTTACTCCCTAATACAATCTTATTACCGAATCAGTGGTCAAAATTCTATCATTTATTTTTAACTGAACATTAATTTTGGTTTCATTGATTTGTCAGTTGTTTAAATAACACTTAAAAATAAAGAACAACAAACATTTGAATTAATTGAAAAGTAAGTTGACCGGGTTTGAAGTGAAATTTCATTTATTTTGAATTGTATTTTAACTTACAAACTACTTTAGGTGTAGTACTATATGATAAAAACCAAACATAGAACAGAAGCTTGAAAGCTACCAGTATAAAAACAAAATCATCATGATGATCATGATGATGAAGACAAAACTCCCATCAAGCCACACAAACGCCCTCTTGGATTTTATTTTTTGTTTTTCCTATATGGAGGAAATATATTGACGTTAAGAAAAATGTCGTTGTTTTCCTACTTTTCTTCACACAATATCAGAACAAAGCACGTGTGTTAGCGAATATGTGTTTTGTATGTTTTTCTAAAAAGAAAATATCTAGATAATCTAAAAGTTATAAGCAGGACAAGGAAGTTTATGTACTGAATCGAAAATATGCATTTAAAATTAACAAAAAAAAAAAAAATGCATTTATTATTGATTCATTTTTCTGACATCTTCTTTGTAATAAAAAAAACAAAAAAATATTTATAAATTTGAAGAAAAAATTTTCCTTTAAAGAGATATATCGTAAATTGTGCAAATCTTAATTTTAAAAATATCAAAAAATGTACTTTATAACAAGCATTTTTAGCAATATATGCCAAAGAATATGGAAAAATATGCATTAAAATGTGAATTTTTTTTCAAAATATGCATTTATAGTAAAATATGCAAAAATATGCCCTTTTGTTGTATTGTAAATATGTTGGTTCAAAATAAATATGTTGGCAGCAAACAGTATTTACTTGCCCTGGTTATAAAAGAATTTTTAAAAAATATGAATGCAACAAATGCAATTAATTTGAAAAAAAAACTACGTACAAATTCTCACAATATTCCGAGCAGTTTTTTATTGCATTTTCCCGTGTCTGATTGTACCAGATCTAATTAGATCTCAAAAACGGGAACAAATTTCAGATCTAACTTATCGATTAAACCAGAACTTTAAACCAAAGATAGACAAATTATAACAATATGGGGCTGCGTAAAAGGATGAGTGTATTCTTGAGGCCAGTATGAATGTTTTGCAAAACATTCACAAAACATTTTCTTATACAACACCAAGTTTTTTTTTTGTTTCATGTTTTATTTTTATTGTAATGATTTTTGTTATATTTAGTATTAAAAATCGTCAAATCTGGCATCAGCGCATCCAAGAGAATGTTTTGTAAAACATCAAGGTTGGCAACCGAAACGAATAACAGAATTGGTATCGGTAACCGTATTACATTTGTATCGGTACTGTATTACCGATACCGAAACATCAATACCGATACGTACCGGTATTATTGAAGAATTGTGTTTACACAATAAATTATGTATGTGTTGTTGTAAAAAAACACAATGTTGCTAAACCAAATTAAAAAAAATAATAGCAATATGCTTGCTAGCAAAACGAATTTTTATATATTAAAAACACATAAGCGTTCAGTTAATTTTAAATTTTTCATATTTTGTATGAAAAAAATTTATATTTTTTGTGAAAAACGTAAAAAAAATTAATTTATTAGAAACCGATTCCATACCAGTACGATACCGGTATTAAGGAAAAAGGTTTTTGAATACCGGTATTTTTTAAATTAAGAGTTTCGGTATTGGTATCGGTTATCAATTTGAAAGGTTTTTCAAACGGATAAAGGTATTATAAAGGTATCTATTGCCAACCTTGAAAAACATTCATTCAGCCCTCATGTGTACACCATCTCTCGAGAAATTTATGTGACAAAATAATTTTCTGGCCCGATTTGGCATCGTCGCATTACTTCAAAGCTACAATTGGAAACTTAAAAAAACGAAAAAAAAAGTTGTTCCAAAAGATGAAAATCCCCCAAATGTTCCGCATTGAAACTTTTTGGGCGAATTTAAAAAGAAAGGTCTACAGCAGTGTTGCCTCCAGTTAAACAAAAAAATACACAGCTGTAGGTCCAAAATTATCCAAAATGGTTTGAAATTACATAAAAAAAAATTGTTTTTTTCGTGGTTTAAAATAATCCTTATTTTTATAAAAAACAAACCAATACAAGCACATATGTGGTCCTTTAGACTCTTCTGCGCATGGTGGGGCAGAATCGAAATAATTTAGAAACAATTCGGCTACTTCTTTACCGGCTGGTTGGACAGCTATAAAATTTCATACTGTCACAGTGCATAAATTTTGAGGGCCGAACCTACCCACTCAACGGAAGCCATTCGACTCGATAGAAAGGTACCTCTATAATGTGAAAGTTTTGAAATTTTTCGATTTATCAACAGATTTTAAAAACCTAACAAAAAATTATCGAAGCTTTTTACAGATATCGGAAAATTTTCATCTCATTCGGAGAAAAATCGGTTAATATTTAGATACAGTTTACCTACAAAGGTCATATAAATAGACAACTATAGTGTCATTTATAGTAAAAAGTGCCTTTGCATTTTAACTAAGACTGAATTAATGAATTATTTAAAAGATATTTTGATCTGGCCCAATGTGATGCTGTAAGAAAATTTTTGTCTGATAAAAGTTAAGTAACTCTTCTAAAAACTTTGAAAATTACTAGTTTTTTCAGTCATGAGAAAGTTACCTAAATTATTTCGCTTCATTTTCAAATACATTTCCAATACAAAAATATGTATTTTCATGCAGTTTAAGTAATATTTTATCAAAAAATTAACTAAATACGGGGTTTTTATAAAAATAAAATACAAAACAACATTTTTGACTTCCAATTAGGGAATGCAAAATCCCGCACTTTTTGATTTCCCGGGGAAGCAGGAAATTTATCTTGAATCCCCGGGAGGGAAAGAAATTCAAAATATTTTATAATAATTTAAAAAAATGTAAAATTTTCATGATCGTGAAAAGCTCAATTGGGTTTTCTTGGAATTTTCGTAGTGGGAAAGAATTAATTTTATATCAGAAATTATATAAGTCTAATTATATATTTTTCAAAATTGAATAAACTGAACCTAATTTTTAGACTAAAAAAGTTGTCCGTCAAAAAAAAAATAAATAAAAAAATTAATATAGAAAATAATTTTAGAAAATTGAAAAAAATTTTTAAAATTATGGGAACATATTTTAACTTGCTTGAAAATTTTTAAAAATCAATGGAAAAATTTGTCTTTATTTCTGTACAGAATAAGTGCGATTCAAAATTTTTTATACAAACACTATTTGAGTGGCTTGAAAACGAATGAGTGTGTACTGTTACTCGAAAATCTTACTACTTTCACTTTTGGTTACTTTTTGAATTTTTCCAGTTGTGGTAAAAGTAGCAAATTGTAGTAATTAAACGAATAAGCCTAATGTAAAATGTTTACTATTTTCTAAAGTTTGGAAAATTTTGCATAAAAAAATTTTAAATAATTAACTTTATTATTTTATACTGCATTTTTTGAAATCCCGGGATTCCCGGTCCAAATTCCTGGGAATGCGGGAACTGAAAAATGCTTAATTTCCCGGGAATCCCGGGGCGGTAAATCCCGGGATGCATTCGCTACTTCCAATAAATAAATTTGCTTTCGTGCGGAACAAATTTATAAAATTAATTCACCAGAAACTGGAAATTTGTGGTAGATGTTACACAAACAAACTCATTTTTTCTGCTGTGAGACTTGAAAGCATGAATTTGTTAAATTTGTCAGTAAAAAGCTAAATTACACAAAAATGTCACTATTCAAAAATTATAAAATTACACAAGAAATGTATACAGTCCCGTTTTTGAATAATTATTGCGAAAAATGTTGACTGTTTAATTAGAAGGATACGGAATGAGCTGAAAACCATAGATACAAACGGAATTCAGAAAGCAATGGGTGAACTTCCAAAAAAATACGCAAAGCAAATGTTTTTTTTGTAAATTTACCTTAAGTCCTGTATATGTATATTATATATACATATATGAAAATATATTTTAGGCAAATAAGAATTAAAAATGCTTTGTAGAAAAACATAGGCTTTGCTTGAATAGAGAAGGTGTGGCAGCTGCCGAAAATGTGAGGGAGCAATCAGTTTTTTCGCTCTTTACAAAAAATAATGAATCAATTGGATCAAAAAGTAAATCTTTCAAAGCTTAGAATTTTAGGTTTTGCTATATTTTATTATTGAGCAGTGCATTAGCCTCATTTAAAACTTCAGGTTTTCTAAATTCTAAATTATTTGTACAATTTTTTATATTTTGTTTTACTATCGTAAAATTTTTTCCAACTGTTATTATTATTTTATAAATTTTTCTTTTCTGTTTGCCAAGAATCTTGACGTCAAATGCCAACTTTTTTATGTTTGTTTTTTTACAGCATTTAACAAACTACAATATTTCTGCAAAAAATGAAACAACAACAAAAAATTAACAACAGAACTAAAAAAGAAATAATAACTACTGCTTGCTAGCTTTGCTTGCCACACACATGCTCCTTTCAAATCCCCTCTACAGTTCTTATCTTAAAACAAAAGTTGTAATATTTTATTTTCTTTTTTTTTGTAGTTTTTTTCTCACCTTTTTTTACATTTTTCAAAAGCAAGTTTTTCTTTTCAGTTTTTTTTTTTTTTGTAGCCGAGTTGGGTTTTTATTATAGAATTTCAGCCTCTGATAGTTTAGTTCTAAAGCTGCGATGTTGTGTGTGTGTATTTTTTTTTGTTGGTTGGTAATATAACGATTATTTTATTTTTCTAAATAATAAAAAATAAAAAAAACCTAGTAGAGAATCGGTCGCAGCACTAATGGCGACGTTAGCCTTTCCTTGAAATTTTTTTGTCTTTAAGTTTACAACTGCAATTTATTTATGTGTATATTTTTTCTAAAAATTAGTTTTTTTTTTGTAAAATATAAAAAAAAACAATTTTAGCATTTTTCATACTACATATAACGTATGTGTTTGTTTATACACCGAAAGAATAACTAATACTGCTAGTTGCAGTGAAAGTTATCTTTCTAAAAAAAATTTTATTTCATAAGGGAAAATCGGAAAAGAATAATTTACTAAAATTTAATAATTGCCTGTCTATTTTTCCAAAGCAAAGAGAAGATTCCACAGGCCTATATAAATATGATCATGCATACATGAGGAGACGCAGTACAAAACATACTTCTTTGCATTTTTTGGGTTGAAAATACAAAAATAACAAAAGACCAATTTCTCAAAAAATGCAAAAAAAAGTACGTTTTGTTCTGCGTCTCCTCATATAGCGAAAATACTATATCAATGAAATTTAAACAGATGATTTCGAAATAACGAAAAACTTTGACCTGAGTGTATATTATTATGAAATACAAGCTTTAACAGTGAATAATTAGCAAAATAACATAACAGGGCTATGAACTGAAACCTTTAACAACCCAGCAAAACCTTGGTAATGAGTTTGACCTTTTTCACGAATTGCCTGGCAATGGCTACCCCTTTACCCTTGGTTTTACTTAGAAACCTAAAGTAATACGTTACTAATATTGTGATTAGGGAATGCATATCGGGATTTTCCGTCCCGGGATTCCCGAGAAATTAAGCATTTTTCAGTTCCCGTATTCCCGGGAATTTGGACCGGGAATCCCGGGATTTCAAAAAATGCAATTTAAAATAATTAAGTTAATTATTTTAAATTTTCTTATGCAAAATTTTCCAACCTTTTGAAAATAGTAAACATTTTACATTAGGCTTGTTCGTGTTGTGTACTTGATCAAACTTTTTAAGTTCCTTTCAGTGCCTCTTAAAACCACGCAAATAGTGTTTGTATAAAAAATTTTGAATCGCACTTATTCTGTACAGAATTAAAGACAAATTTGTCCATTGATTTTTAAAAATTTTCAAGTAAATTTAAATTTGTTCCCATAATTTTTAAATTTTTTTTCCAATTTTCTAAAATTATTTTCTTTATTAATTTTTTTTGAAGGACAAGCTTTTTAGTCTAAAAATTAGTTTTAGTTTATTCAATTTTTAAAAATATATAAGCAGACTTATATAATTTCGAATATAAAATTAATTCTTTCTCACTACGAAAATTCCAAGAAAATCCACCTGAGCTTTTTCACAATCATGAAAATTTGAGATCTTTAAGATATTTTATTTATAAAAATTTTTAAATTATTATAAAATATTTTCTAATTTATTTCCCTTGCGGTATCCCGGGAATTCAATATAAAATTCCCGCTTTCCCGGGAAATCAAAAAGTGCGCGATTTTGCATTCCCTAATTGTGATACATCAATACTTATGTGGGAGGTATGAAATAATGAGCTACCGATGTGGAGATATATCACTACATATTGGAACCTTCAAAATAATATATTACCGATATTGTGTTTTATAATAACTTATTAATAAGATTAAAAATAATAAGTTATTGGTATTGCATAATATAACTACTTATTATGCGAAAGTACGATTTAGTAAAAATTTAGAAACTACCCAGTGTAGAAACGGTAATGACATATAATTATTCTTTGGACTACCAGTAATGACACCGACGTACTTTCTGCATTATTTAAAAAGATATAATAATGGGTTACTAATAAATACTCACTTTGTTCATTATTTCAAAATAAATAATAATGTATAACCAATAATGACTTATTTTTATCATTATTTAAAAAAAAGAGTAATTTTCTAGATTTTTTTGTAAATTTTTTTGAAATCTATTTTTAGACTCAATATTTTTTCAACACTGGTAATAATATATGTAACCACATATTTTTTGATTTTTTGTATGTTGGCGAGTAAGCTAACTTGTGCGCAGCAAGTCAATTATGTTTTTATCTATCAAATATTACATGCCGAGATAGCTCAGATCATACAGCTATAGACTGGCAGCCTGTAGTCCCAGGTTCGATTCCCGCACAAGAAAATTTGATTAAAAAAATTTTTTACATTAAAAATATTTTTTTTTATAAAACTTATTTTCTTTAAAATCTATTTTTAGAATCATTATTTTAGTCAATACGTATGCTGGTGTGTAACTCATTATTTTTCGCGACATCGCCATATAAAGGTAATAAGAAATGTAATAATAAATGTAACTAGTTACCATTATCAGGTATGTAGTTACATAACCACATATCTGGTAATGATTTTCTATACTGGGTAATTACATTGCTCGGATCGGTGTACTTTTAAACAAAGTCATTACTGGTAACGTCTTCTTTTATTCCCTACATGTAGCCAATGAAATATGTACTAATGTGCAATGACTTACTTCACTCTTTAAAAGTATGTACTTATTTTAGCTCTCTAGTGAATTTAATATTACAAGTAACAACTTATTTCAGTACTTCCATCGTAATCACTTATCTTAGCCTATACCGGTATGATTTAGGTAACCATTTACACCTCCATGTTAAAATAATGTGTTATGCGACCAAAGTGTAAGTAGTTACAAATTCTGAGTGAAAATGTGCAAAATTGTACATTTTATTGCTTCGTTAAATGTACTGAAATTTGTGTAGAAGTGAAAAATTTGCATAAAGGTTTTTATGGTGTCCTCACATGGGTTTAATGTATTTAAAGGTGGGTTGTCAGTTGAAAGGGTTTTCAATCAATAACAGAATTTAAACAGTATTGTCTGCCAACTCTTCAAAATTATATAGTTGCAAAACCTACCAACATTTACATTTGAGTCTAACAAGTAAGAAAGTAAAATGGGATATTTTTCTATTGGAGATTTTCGTTTCTACAGTCTTTGCTTTATTTTTAATCATAAACAAAAAAAAATTACCTTCATTATAAGAAATTTTTTTATTTTTTAGTACGACTCGAATGAAGAAACAACTACTGCAAACAAATCTTATTTGCTATAGACAAAAAGAGCAAATAAAAAACAAGGAACTTTTTTTGTGTCTGTAGATTATAAATTGCAAAAAAAAAGTTGTGTGGTTTTTTAAATTTTTTCAGATTTTAATAAAATAAAAAATAATGCCCTTCGCTACGGATGAGATTCTAAACAAAATTATAGTGATATCATCACAAAAAAATTGAACGGCTTTTTTTAATAAAATAATAAAAAAAAAACTAATTAAGAAGGGAAATTAAAAAAGCTATAGAAGAAAAGAACAAAATAGGAAAAAAATTAAAATTATAAAAAATGATTGATTAATTAATTCATTTTCAAGAAAGAAATAAAAAAGTTTAATCTTATCAAAAAAAAAAATTATGAAATTTCTTAAGGTAGGTTTTCAAGATAAATTTGTTTTTGTTTTTACTAACAAAAAATATAACAATTTTGTATCTGGTGTTTTAACGATTAAGAAAATACTAACATTTCATAGACACTTATTAACAATAAAAAAAACTGTTGAATTAATAATAAAATTTATAAAACAAATAACAAAAAAAAAATAAAACGAAATTTTAATAATAAAGGCCCTGAGTTTTTAAGGTAGAAAAAATACACAATGGATAGGCTGGCTCTGACTGGTTGGATGGCTGTCAGACTTGACTGTTTGACTTAAGGTATTTATAAATGCAAAAAACAACAAGTAAAAAAAATTATAGCCGGTCAAGCCGGTCAAGCCTGACCCTACAACATAGTACGATTTGGATCATATTATGGGAAGCAGATCAAATCCTTAAAAGTTATCTGATTCTTGTTTTATGGGCGGAACAATTAACAAGACAGAAAATATAGAAAAAAATTTGTATGAAACTGCTGGAAAAGTGTATTTAAGGAAATAGCTGGTGGTTGGTGGGAATAGGTCGAAATGTGGTCCGATGTGCCTTAAATTAGGAGTCATAATTTATGGCAGTGTATTGCATTCAAAATCCAGATATCCATGGTTTTATATGTTTTCAGTTAAGCCTAATTTAGAAATGACGCTTCTATGGCGAGTAGATCAAAAGATGGATATATTTCAACAATTTCCCACAGGCTCCTCCTTGTGACAATATGAACTTACTACTCCAAATTTACATCTGTTGACAACTAATTAGAAACGGTTTGTAATTTACATAAAACGCTTTTGTTTTTATATTAAGGAAAATGTTTTTTTCATTTAGATTTTAAGAAATTATTCAATCTTAAAAATATTTTGTAAATTTCATAAGTATATTGTATGAAATTTGATAGCGACAATATGGAAAGATTCACACGTGTACAGAAAAACCTTATGGTATTAAGTTAAAGTTCTTGCTTTTTCTCAATATTTTGTTGCAAAGCCCTTGTGCTTCATCACTGCCTCACATCGATTGTGCATTGACGCAACGACTATATAATTAAAAGACTATTCAACTCTCCCTACCTCGGTTAAATCACTCTCTTCTTAATTTGTATCGAAAAATTCAGCCATAAGAATTACACACGTCTGCAAAGGCCAGAGCTTCGAAGAATTAATTCCCTAATTCTCTTTTTTTGAACTGAATTTATATTTTGGGAATGAATTCCCGTTTAATTCAAGGAATTAAATTTATTTCGTTTAATTCCCTAAGGAATTAAATTTTTTCGTTTAATTCCCTAGGAATTCAAGTCCCTAGAAATGGAAAACTTAAATTCAGGGAATTCAAGTTTAATTCCCTAGGAATGAAAAACTTAAATTCAGGGAATTAAACGAAAAAAATTTAATTCCTTAGGAAATTAAACGAAATAAATTTAATTCCTTGAATTAAACGGGAATTCATTCCCAAAATATAAATTCAGTTCAAAAAAAGGGAATTAGGGAATTAATTCTTCGAAGCTCTGGCAAAGGCTAACATTTTTCGATACAAACTGGTAATGTTCGAAAGAGGCGATGAAAACCGCCTGATTGACGTTATGAGACCAACGAGCATATAATTAAAAGAGCTACCAATAACGAGCATATGACTAAAAGACGTACCAACCCACTCAACCTCTGTTAAAACATTCTCTTCTTTATTTATATCGAAAAATGTTATCATATGAATTACACATGTCTGCAAACGCTAACATTTTTCGATACAAAATGTCAATCTTCAAAAGAGAGCGACGAATACCGCCTGATGGGACGTCGATATCGCCCGACTGGTATTACCTCCCACGTCAGCTTCACTTCCTCAAAAAGAGTTTGCATTTTTGAGGCTTACGCCACTTTGCACGTAATCCACAGATGTTCGATGGAGTTCAAGTCTGGACTGGATGATGGCCACTCCAAAACATTGATGGAATCGTCTGCACAAATTTTTTTTGTTAACTTCGCCGGATCGTTGGAATTGCCATGAAAACAGCAAATTTTCTTCAGCCCACCCCAGCATGACATTATTTAACCCTCTATTGCTCTTTCTTCTGATTGCGATAATATTTAAACTATATATTTGGCACTGAAAATCCACTATGAAACAAATATTAAAATTTTAATTAATCGCTTTATTTAGGCAATATAGCACAATAAAGGTTGAAGACGGATCAAGAAATGCAATGGTCAAATAATTCGAATTTTTGCTATAAAAAACACTATCAGTAAAATAAAATTATATACCGAAAATTGTTGATCTAGATTTGTTAATGCAGAAGAAATGGAAATTTTGACGATACCGCTAGGATTTGAGTATATTATCTGTGTTTAATATCAAGAAAATCTGTCAGGTTATTTTTGCATTAGAGAGGTATTCGTCAGACGTATCCTGACATTATTCTGTGAGTCCTGGAGCTAAACTGGTAACTCATTTTTTTTTATAAAGAGAAGCAACACTCAGGAAATTCTTCCTATTAATTAACGTGTTGCTTCCTTTGAAAGGGGATAGAAGAGAAGTGAAAGGTGGTGAAAGATGAAGGGCTTCAAATATGGCAATACTGTAATTGCGCGATATGTTGATTTTTTTTTTTTAGAGCAGTTGTTGCGCGCCATCTGTTGGTGAGTTGGCGAACTTTGTTGAAGCTTTTTAGTTCATAGCCCTGTTGTATTATTTTACTTCGGTGGGGTTAAGTGCTATGGGAACACCGAAGGAGGACGCTGCGATATGTAGGAGGGATAGAAAAAACTCATACATATTACTATTTTACATAAATTGATGTTGCCTTGGTTGGGGCTCGAACCCGCAACCTCACGTGTAACAGTCCAACGCGATAACCATTACACCACAGTAGAGCCTCTTAACTATCTTTCGTATCATGCGCGGTTCCAGCAATTAATATAAGGGGAAAAATCATACGCCTCAGTGGCCAACTCAATCTATTTGTCTACGGTGGCGTATGATTTTTCCCCTTTTATTAATTGCTGGAACCACGCATGTTTCGTATATCTATAATGTATGCCAGAACGAAAATGTATTTTTGATGATTTTTAAAATATTTCTTTCTGTTTTAAAAAGTTAATTTTTTCAAATTTACGAAATTTTCATTTTACATTCTTCTCTCTTGAAAATCGTTCCTTATACAATAAACAGTTTGAAGGCAAAAATGTAGGTAATTATATTTTCTATCGATATAATATAACTTGTTTAATAAAAAGATTTCATTTAACCGAAAACTATTTAATATCCTTTTTGGCGGCCTTGGGCATTAGATGGTTAATATTTCAACGTATTTTTCTTTATCTAAAACTCCACCATATAGGGCCCTTTGTTCCCAATAGGAACCACGGAATATATATATATATATATATATATATATATATATATATTATGGATTGCCGCAATACTAAGTATTCCAGGGGAAGCTTCCTCACACCATAATTAACCCTGCGCCATGCTTCACTAAACCTAAAGCATAGCGATGATTAAAGTTTCCATCTAATATCTCCGGCCATCAGGACCGACGATTATCTTTGTTTCATCGCTCCAAAATCCATATTTCCACTGAAGCGCATTCCAATGCCAATGAGACTTGGCAAAGTCTACACGACGTTTACTTTGGATCTTACTCAGAAGCGGCTTCTTGCGTGCTGCTCTGCCATGCAAAAGTCCGCTTGGATATTGTGATATTAAATTTTTTTGAATATCACGTTGGATGTCAGTGGTTGGGAATTTTTTGTCGACTTTAGAGATTTGCCTCGATGTGCACTGATATTTTTCTAGGGCTTTTACTGCGCGGAACGTTGGCTATAGTGTCATATTTGTTTAAATGCTGAGCTGCCCTGCTATTTTTTTATACGATTTTCAAGCTTTACGAAGCAAAAAAATTTAGACCAATTGTGCAGGAGTGCAACTTTTATAATTCTTAAACACAATAGTTTTAAATTTTGTTTTATAAATCAAATAAAAAATTTCCCGGAAAAAAAGAATTTTTATTAATATAACACTTTACAATGAAGATTTTAATTAATAATTGGACATTACTAATTAATTGTCGTGCTTTAAGCATTAAACACATAGACGACTGCAGCTACACGACTACAGCCTGTCAAAAATAAAATACACACGTTTATATGAAAACGATTATTTTGACACCAACACAGCTACACGGCTACACGACTACTTTTGCCGCTGTAGTCAACTTAGGATAATTTCTATTTTTGTTGGCAACAAAACAAAAATAGTGTTGACAATATAACAAAATATGTAAAACAGGACAATTTTTCCCGCCAGAGGCGAAATAAAATCGCTAGTTCTGACTAGAAAATCACCGTTTTGGGAACACTGAAGAAACAGCTGTTTATATTTTACAATTGTTTGAAGGTTTCATTAATTTATATTTGGAAATAACTTTATTGTGATATTTTGTAAAAAAAAATGGATCTTACAAAATTAACAAAATATTACTCAGCCATTATTTTAGAAGCACAAACCAAAAAAGATTAATATTTATCAAAATGTCAAATATTTAGGATTATCTGTTTACATGCTGCTGTCGTTTTCAAAAAAATTAAGTAGCTAACTACACGACTACAATTGCAGCCAGCAGCATTTGTAGTCGTGTAGTCGTGTAGCTGCAGTCGTCTATGTGTTTAATGCATTATTTCAATTGTACAAAGTAAGAAGTAAACAAGTTTCAAAAATGCTAACGGTATTTAAAAGGTACAACAATAAAATGCATCTGATAATAAGAATGGAAGTAAATAAGTAGTAATAACCCAGTGTAGAAACGGTAATGACATATCATTATTTTTTGAACTACCAGTAATGACACCCACTTACCTTCTGCATTATTTTAAAACATATAGTAATGAGTTACTGATAATGACTTATTTTTATCATTATTTCAAATAGAAAATAATTTTATAGATTTTTTTGAATATTTTTTGAAATCTATTTTTAGACTCAATATTTTTTAAACACTGGTAAGGATATATGTAACCACATATTTTTTGATTTTTTGTATGTTGGCGAGTAAGCTTACTTGTGTGCAGCAGGTCAATTATGTTATTATCTGTTAAATATTACATGTCGATATAGGTCAGATGATAGAGCTATTGACTGGCAATCTGTAGACCCGGGTTCGATTCCCGCACCAGGAAATGTAAAAAAAATGCAATAAAAAATATTTTTTTATATAATTAATTTTTTTGAAAATCTATTTTTAGACTCATTATTTTTGTCAGTACTGGTAAGCACATAGGTAACGATATATTTTTTGATTTTTCGTATGCTGGTGTGTAACCATAACTCATTATTTTTCACGACATCGCCATATAAAGGTAATAAGAAATGTAATAACAAAAATAACTAGTTACCATTACCAAGTATGTAGTTACATAACCACATATCTGGTCATGATTTTCTGCACTGGGAAGTAATAAGTAAAAAAGCAAAACGATAAATTTGCCAATTTTGGAATAACTTTCATCACCAAGCACTAATATAATAAGAGCATTTCTAATTTGTATAGAATTTCTGTATAATTGAGACCTGCAGTTTGCTCACAGGATTACATGGACCGATAGACGGATATGACTAAATCAATTCACAAAATTATTTTGAGTCGATGGCTATACTTATAGGTATGTCTGGGTCCATTATTTTTGGTAGTTATAATCATTAACACAAACCCATTATACCCTCTTTCTATAAGTATCATGAATCATATTTATGGGTATTTTTATTTATAATTTATTTTTTTTCTTATCTTGTTTCATTTTTTTTTTTTTTTATTTTATAAAATTGGTTTTTTGTTTTCATTTTTTTTAATTTTGTAGAAAATATTGTGCGAAACCGCAAGGTAACAACAAAAATAAAACTTTATAAAAAAATATACAAAAAATATTAATGAAAAATGTGAGCTGCAAAAAATTTCTAAAACTTTAGCCAAAGTACAGATTGGTGGCTGATTTTTTTTAAAATAGCTGTGTTTGTGTGACTCTCTATCAGTGTTATCAAGAACGATTTTGACAGTTTTTCAACGTATTACGGCTTTCTACTGTCAAAATTGTTCGAGATATCATTGATAGGAATGCCGCACAAACACAGCTATTATTATTATTAAAAAAAAAAAAAAAATCTGTTATAAGTTTGACAGCAACATACATAGTACAGTTTTTGCTAAAATTTTAATTTTCTGAACATTTTAGGTTTAAATGGAAATTTACTTAGATCCGTAAGAACTGAATAAGTGAACAAAATTCAGAAAATTATAATCTGTTACATTCCACACTAAAATATTTAGGTTCATATGCATAATCACTTTTTAAATTTACAAATGGCTTATAAAACAAATTTTTCATACAAAATTCATTTTTTAAACGTCTTATAAGATTTTCAAATTATTATGCATAAGCACTTTAAACTTTATTAAAACAAGAAGAAGAAAAATCACGGCGGACAGTACACGATTTTTTCATCAGTATACATACATGACCAAAAATCAGTACATGTACAGATAAAATCAGTACGAATGGTCACCCCAAATATGATACCCTACACTACAGCTTGCCGGAATTTCAATTAACGGTGCAATAAATACAGTGAAATATATACGTGGTCTTTATGAAATCCGCACCGGAATTGGTTTGGAAACGGAATAAGATTTTTTAAACGAGCTTATAAAAATTAACCGAAATGGCTTTACAATGACGTCATAAAATTTTTACTATATTTAAGTTTTAAAATATTCAAAAAAAAAAACATATAATAAATATACAACACATCTTTGCTTTGCACTGAATGAGCAGTATCTGATTCAAGAAAAATATTACATAGGTACCGTGCAGGAAATCGCTTAAAATCGATTTAGTCTGGTAATATCATTTAAGCTCAATACACTCATGCTCAGATAGCACATTTCTTTGGCGAAATGTTGTATGTGTAGGGTTCGTCTTTAGGGAAATACAAAGTTATGCACCAAATTTCGTCCAATTATCTTCAGAATTGCGACCTGTAGTTTGATACATGGACAAAAAGACAGGCGGACGGGCATCGCTAAATAGATTTGGCAAGTGATTCTGAAATGATCGGTTTACTATAAGGTGGGTCTATCCCCCATTATTTTTGATAGTTACAAATATCAATATAACCTGTTCCACAAAGTGGTGTAGGGTAAAAAATGTCTGTAAGATTTTTATTACAGAAATTTATAGCAAAAATTTATGGGAATGAAACTGAATTGGAATGTAAATTTCATTGGACACTACACTCAACCAAAAAAGTCTGTAATGGCTACTGAAAATTTCGCTGTTATTACGGGAAATTTAAATGTTTTGAGGCCAGCGGTATTTTGTGCTAATTTTAGCAACACATGTCTGCTGATCTGTAGTACAATAAAATTAGTTGAAAAAATTAGTAGCCGCTACTAAATTTTAGTAAAATTTATGTAAAATGCAATTCAAAATGGATTTGCTAAAATCAGTTAAAAAACTTACTAAATATCATAATTTTAGTACAATGAAATTAGTATAAATAATTAGTTGCAGCTACTAAATTTCAGTAAATTGCTGTAAATTGTAATTTAAAATCAATCTGCTGAAATTAGCAAAAAATTGTACTAAAAAATAAAAAAAACTGTAAAATCTAAAAATTTTTTTTTCTTTCGATTGTAACAAACGTATAATTACTTCATAGTACTTTAAATTTGGAGTCAAAATTGCAAACGGTTCTCCAGTTATTGCCGTTTTATGCATTGAAGATGCAATAAAATTTTCTGGGTGTTATTTCTAAACTAAGAATATATCAATAGTAATAAATATAAACTAAACAAGAATTGTAAAAAATCAAAAAAAAAATATTTTTAAATTAGTATATTTTTTTGCTAAATTTAGCACTCGGTTTTGAAAAATTAGTAAAATGTTTTGCTGAAATCAGCAGCGAAAATTAGTAAAAAAAATCCGTAATTTGTAATAAGAGAATAGCAAAAATGATTACTAAAAATAAAAATTGTACTAATAGTATAGTGCGATTGGAAACTGTTTACAAATTTTTTTACAAACTTTTTTATCTGAGTGTAAGGTTTAATAAAAATTGAATAATTTTAAATCCGCGTACTGAAAAAAGTATGTGCCTATTCCGGCCATTTTTGTGATTCCATCCTTGTCAAGGGGAGTGCTAACTAGCTCTCCTTTCAAACAACAAAGCCAAACTTTTATACTATGTATATTATTGCTATTTACTAAGCTGATATACACAGAAAAAACCCTTTTAAATCAAGCAGAAACAATATTAAGTAGAAAAAGCTTTGAAATCAAACTAAGGCCGCTTTATTTTTAATTTAAATATGTTTCTACTTATTTTTAAAATGCGAAAACAAAATCTAAATGTTGATATACTAATTTAAGTACAAAAAAATTTATTTTTATTATTTACTTTAATAAGATTCATACCTAACTTAAAAAGGTTAATAAAAAATGCGATGTTAATTCGCATATGATAAAATAGTTGATTAAACTATGATTTTTTTCTCCGGGTATATATGAAAAATTTGTCTATTTTGACACCATGCTCTTAAAGAGGTTTATTTAAATTTTTTTTTCAACAAAATGCTTAATTAAAGGAATCATCATTTTAAAAATTTGGAATCATCCTGAATCATCATTAATATAACACTTAAAATAATACAATAGAGCAGTAGAAAAATCTGTTAAACGGGTTTCAAATCGATTTGATTAATTTTTAACAAATTTTTAGTTGAAACACTGATTTAAACAAAGATTTTAGTTATCTTCATTTACGTAACACAATACTAAAAATCCTCAGTACTTTAACTAATTTTGAGTGTTAGTTTTCAATATTATTTATAACTAATTTTTAAGAACCCATTCGTTAAATTTTACACAATTTATTGCTAAAATATAAGATTTTCGTGTTTCTATTATTACCTTGTAGAAGGCACCACCAGTGTATCCGAAGTTTTGAAAATGGCGCTATATCTTACACTCCCGATTTTTTAAAATGGCCCATAACTTAAAAACTAAGAGAGATAGCAAAATTGACGAAAATTTCGACTACCCCTAACTATGTAACAACCCCGTGAAAAAGTTATCTCTATCCAGAAGTGAACCTTGATGGGGCCTTGGACCCCCGGAAATTTTTAATAAAAATTCATACACTTCATAAAATGGGAAATTTTATGAAGTGGAAAATAGAGGAAAACGGACAAAATTTTTGCTTTGTAGAGTGCCCTTACATCCCGTTAAAAGATATGGACTAGGCCCGGGGAGGGTCCCGAGACCCTAAATTTGAACAAATTTTACGACTCAGTATAATTACACTAATAAAAAAAAGTTAGTACAAAAGTCTGTTAAACGCGTTCTGATTAAATTTAACTAATTTTCTGTTATTTTATCTAAAAAAAAGTCCGTACAAATAGGTAAAAATTCTGCTAAAATAACAGGAAATAGTACATGTATTTGCGCCAGCACAATTTTGACCTATTTGTACGGACTTTTTTTATGAGTGTACAAATAAAACTGTAGTTTTACTAATTTAAATTTAAACAAAAAATATTTTAAAATCAACAGATTTTATTTTAAGCCAAAAAACAGGAATACATTTTCTTAAGGTAACAAATTTTTCTGTTCAGCCAACAGACTTATTATTTTGGGTGTGTGAGTTTAGTTTGCATGATATACTTTTAGGAATTTTTACTGTTTTTCTTGAGAATTTACGCACGCTCACTTGAGAAAGAAAAAAATGCTCGGCCTTAAAATTAGCAAAACTAAAATTTGTAAAATTTGTAACTATAATGTAAACTTCCGTATATCATAATACTATTAACTTTCAAATTTTTAGTGTTGTTAACTTTATTTTAAAATTGCTAAAAAGAAAAATTTGTTCATGTTTAAGGCCCCGGTACAAATTGTGAATCTGGCGCCCACTTGTGGATAAAAGTAATGAAAGATTTAAATAAATTTTATACGATTCCCAAAAATATACAGTTTTTATAGATCAGATCAGTAATCGCAAAATTTTACAAAATTAAAAAATAAACGCTACATTAAAAATCTATAGATTTTTTTGATAATCTTCCAGTTTTAGGGGCCAATTTAACAATTCAAATTAGAAAAAACCTTAATAAATTCTATTGCATTGTGGAGGATCTCAATTACGTGTAATTTGTAATTACAAATTTTTAATTACAATTACAAATAATTGTAATTGAATTTAAAAAAAAAACTCAATTACAATTACATGTAATGTGTAATTAAAAACTTTCAATTACAAATTTGCTCTTTTTTAAATTACAATTACAAATTTTATATAATTGTAATTGAGTTTTTTCAATTACAATTACATGTAATTGTGTAATTGCATGTGTAATTAATTACAAAGTGTAATGATTAACCCCGAGAACTGATAACTATGCTTGTATATGTATCTACATTGCACACAAAAAATGTTCTTTTTATTTATTTATCAAAAAATTTTTGATATACTGTTAGGTCAATATTTAGATATAATTGTATCAAACTACGTCGACTTTTATAACATTTTATATAATTTTATACAAAAAGTTACATTTTTGTAGAAAATTGGACAAAATTCGGCTACAGTTGTATCTAATTGTATAGAATTGTATACAATTCGATACAATGTGATATAAAAGAAATAAATAAAATAAAAAAAAATAAAAATTAAATAGAATTAAATATGATTAAATATGGCTCCATATCATTTTTCTATTTCACTTGGGTTACTCTTTAATCTTTCAGTTTGTGTTTTGTTTCAAAAAATTTCAAAACTTACCCCGTTATTTCTTAAATCACTTAGGTGAGGCGAAGTGAATTTTCTTTTGAAATTCGTCTTTGTTACAAAAGTTATTTCTGTTGTGGTGATTGTGGTTTGGCTGAACCAAACAATGAAAAACTGTAAAATAGAAATTTTAAAAGTTATAAAATTATAAGTTTTCAATTAAATTTTTAATTTTTATCACAATTGTCGATATTTCGACCTATTTAGAAATTCATCATATGGAAATTTTGAAATTTTGAACAAAATTAGATTTCTTTACTTCAGTGTCAGTTCTTGTCAACAATTTCTGTGAAAATAATGCAACACTTTACCGAAATGTTTTGGTATATTATTTACGGAATGAATTTAATAGATCAAAATAAAAGCCCGAATAATTGACAAATCTAATTTTAGCCAACTGGTACATTATTATATCCATACATGGGACTAATTAATTAGGAGGAATCATTAATTGATGATTTCATTACCATTGCATTGATATCAAATTATTTTTTTAAAAATTATTTTCATTACCATTTTTTTAATTAATGGTAATGGATCTAAAATTTAATTTCATTGATTAATGAAAATGATCTTAAATTTCATTACCATTGATAATGAATAAATTAAAAAAAATAATTACCATTGACAGAAAAACGTAAAAATGGACTAAAACTCGCCGAAATCGAAGATGGAATATGCTCATTCAGGCTCACGCTCATTTGAAATTAAATATTACTTTCCATTCCATTGTTATTTGTAGCCAGGTAAAGTTTAACGGAATGGGATGGATCCTCCTTAAAAAAATATGTTTTATATCTTCCCTGGACAAACCCGTTGTTCGTTTTCATTTGTCTGAATTTTTTTTGTAAACAAATGGTTTTTAGTCAATTGTAATTAGTTTTCTTATACATTAGTGTAATTTCATTACCATTAGTAATGATATGAACTAATGGTAATGAAATTTCAATGGTAATGAAAAATTCCCATTTATGATTATTTCCAAAGATTCACTTTAGAACTGGTTCAAAGAGTGTCAAGTTAGTACCGGTCTTGCTGCCTATTTTTCGTTCTAAAATTGCAATTTTCAAACTTGTTCTACAACAAGTTGCAATGTACAACTTTGGGGGCAATTGCTCCATCCCTACACTCTACAAAATGTTTGTAAATTTACTACTATAAAATGAGTAAAATTTTGTTTAATTTTACGAAAATTCGGTAAATATAAACAAAAAATGCGTAAACTCTTTTTGTACACACTTTCATACGCAATAATACACACACAAAGTATTTTTAGACATTATGTGCTTATAAATAAACACATTGTGCCTAAAATTACTATTGTTATGTTAAATAGAATTTTTACGCACAAAGTTGGTAAATATACTATCCAATAATAATAATAAATACTCTGACATTTCAAATTGGAAAAAAATTGAAAAAAAAATTATAAATAATAAAAAGAAAAAGCGAAAACGGATTATTTTTTGTGAATTACAACATTTCCACAAACACATTAGAGTCTGGAAATAGCAACATAAGCATGAAATTGTTTTTGGTAATTATTATTAACGCATGTGGTAGTCTAAACCTCATTTCAAAATTGAAAACGCCGTAAGAGAGACACGGCCTATGCAGGAATTACTGGGTGCAATAACTCCTGCTCAACAAAATGCCTTCTTTGCAAGGGAGGCAGTCAACCAACAACCGTCAACAATAACGGGAGAAAACGCGGTAAGAGAGATACGGCCTAGGTAAAACAACTGGGTGCAATGACTCCTGCTCAACAAAATGCCTTCTTGGAAAGGGAGGCAGTAACCGTCAACAATAACGGGAGAAAACGCCTTAAGAGAGATATGGCCTACGCAGGAACAACTGAGTGCAATGACTCCTGCTCAACAAAATGCTTTCTTTGCAAGTTAGGCAGTACTCAATGAATACTGACTTTGTGGAGCAGGAGTCATTGCACTCAGTTGTTCCTGCGTAGGCCATATCTCTCTTAAGGCGTTTTCTCCCATTATTGTTGACGGTTACTGCCCCCCTTTCAAAGAAAGCATTTTGTTGAGCAGGAGTCATCGCACCCATTCAATAGTTATAACAAATTTTTATATGAATTTTATACAAATGACTAATTTGGACATAAACGATTATGAGAGAATGACTCGGATATTAATATTAATAAAATACGTACTAAAAATTAATTTGTTATTTTATTTAAAAAAATTTTTGGGTGGTGCTTAAAGTTAGCACACCTGTTGTAAATGTACGCATTATATTTTATTTTTACGCACTTTCTGTGGATTTTTGCGCATTTTTTGTGGATTTTTACGCATTTTATGCGTACATTTACACGTGAAACGTGCTTTTTTACACACAAATTTAGTAAATTAACACACTAATTTCAAAATTTCATTTAATTTTTACGCACTTTCAATGTAAAATTACAAATTATTTGTGCACCAACTTAAACACAATGTGCGTATTTTTTTTTCAATTACGCACATAGAGTAAATTTACCCAGTTTATAGTAGGAGTTCAGTTTCCTACTATAAGTTGGGTAAATTTCAACAGAATTTAATTAGAGTGTATGACATCTCCATATGAAATAATACAATTGTTTTTATGGAAAGGTGCCAGAGCTCGTACTTAGTTGTCTGCTACTAATGGTTGAATTATTTGCTTAAAAATCTGATAAAATTTTTTTGGAAACATAGGTAACAACTGCTACTAATTTGCTTCCCAACAATCTGTTGAATGATTTTATTATCTACCGCTAAGTCAACTCGTTGAAGTAACGCTACCTTATTTTGGTAGCGTTAAAATTGGTACATCAGCTGTCGCTTATTTTTTTTTTTTTTATTTTTTTAGAGAATATCAAACAACACAGATTATACACAGATATGAATCATCTGATTTGAGCAATATGGACGACAGAAAATGAGCAAAACAAAATGCAACAATTTAAGAAAAACACAAAAGATAAAGCACAATAATCTAAAAAGAGACAGATATATACAAAAAATGCGCAATACAAAATGTATAGAGATTTTATATTGTTATCTCCCTCTTGACTTGACTTCCATGTAAACAAAAACATACGGTTCGAGAATACTTTTTTGACACCTGTCAAGAGTAACATATCTGTATATTAATCTGCGATAAACAAGTTCAAACAAAATTATTAAAAAAAAAATTTTTAAAAATAAAAAGAAAAATGTGCAAATATATTTATTTTAAAATAAAAAAGTAGCATCTTTAACCAGATTAGGTTAATCAAAGCGCTACATATCAATTGTAACGGTAGCGGGTTTCTCTGGTAAACCTGCCCATTGTTTTTTTTTCTACGTATTGTAGACAATTTTTAGATTGCTAAATCATTTCGAGGCTGCTCTAAAAACACCCTTGGATATAAAAAGACATTATTACACCCAAATGAAAGCTTACTTTTCGTAGACTTCAAATCATTAAAAAGTTTTTAACATATAAAGGTTATTTTCCGCAAAACAAGATAATTTTGTGCGGCATTTGTGACTTAAATTTACACTACAATATTTTTGTTACACCTTCTTGTATACTTCCTGAGAGACTTACGAAATTTTAGGAGTAAGTCGTATATGCCGATTTTATTGATAGCAACTGATTGTTTACATTATTACATTAACGTTGCACTTATACAACCCTATAAACCCTGCTCTATACATATTTACTTTTTTTAATTTATGACATTATTGTATTAAAAAAAAAAAAAAACTATTGAAAAACATATTTGTTATGAGACTTTTTTGCTTATAATTTATACTTTTTGCAAAAGGTTTAAAAAATTCAATTAAAATATTATTTATCTGCTGTTGTTGGTTGCCATTGCTGCTGCTGCTAACAAACAGCTTGAAAAAAGTATTAAAATAATTGCCTTGTGTTTTTTCTTATTTTTTATTTTCCATTTTAGTTTTTTTTTTTTTTGAAAAAAATATTTCTATGACATACTCAAGGGGATTTCATTTTTTATAAACAAAAATAAATTTGTTTAATTTATTCTGTACTTTGTTGTTGCTGCTTTTTGTTTATTTTTATATTGAAATAAAAGTACTACAGAAAAAACAACAGCAACAAAAAACTATGTGTGCGTGTTCATGTATTTTTGTTAAATTTTTTTTATAATAATTTCAATAATATTGAGGTGATTTTTTTTATTGTTTCACTTTTTTGTTGTTATTGTAAAAATTTAATTAAAAAACTTAATATTTTGCTTTTTGTGTTGAGGGGTGATAAAACTTTATTTTATTATTCATTATTATTACTTTTTTGTTGTTTTTTCTGTTGTTATAACCAATGATTGTTATTTTATTTTTTCAAGGAAAATCTGTTTTTTATACATATTTCAATATATATTTTTATATAGGTAATTTTTTTTTTTATTTATTAATTAAACATATATTTTTTTCAGTTCAGTGTAAATAAAATATTTCCTGTACATAAATTTTAACAATAATGTACTTTATTTATGTTGAGTTTTTTTTTAAATATTCTGAATATAATAAAAAAAAAAATAAAAAAATGGAAAATATGAATGGACGTTATTTTTTGGTTAATTTCTTAAACCAATTTTTTATTTTGTTTTAAAACAATAATTATTTTAAAACACGCGAAATTTAATTAGTTTTGTGTGTATTGAAAATAATCAAAACAATATACACACACGTTCGTCGGAATAATGTGAGTTGCAAGGATGTCATGTTGTTAATTAAATATTAAATTAACAATTTAATTGTATACAAATAATTTATTTTTTAACTCAGGTGTAAAATAGAGTTGAAAAGTAACATTAAAATTATAGAATAGAATGAAATTCATAGATTTTTATATTTAAAACATACAAGTGAAGATGCTATAACTTTTCCAAATGTCGGCAACAGTCACTTTTTTTTTAAATATTTGTGAAGTAAACAGATACAAAATTACACGTCGACAAGCTATGGAACTACGCTCACGCTGTCCTGAGCCTCAACGATGCAATAGGCGATTTTCTGTCCAAATTTATCATTAGCGACACGTAAGCAAATAAAATTTGCACTTCTTGGGCACTGAGAATCCACATATCACTCATGAGGAGGTACCATGGACACTTTATGGTCTAAGTGCCATGAAATTGCCTCTGTGCCTGTCCAACCCTCCCCAACTCAACGAGAAGAGCCATTACATCCACTCAAAGTCAGCGCATGATGATCATTGGGCCTTATTTTTTTCGATGACGCCGTGGGTAACACGGTTACGCTCAAAACTTTTTTCTTTGGGGTTTTTTTAAAGTCACGGGTCTAAATAAGCCACAGCCTCTGGAACCTCTGAGAGAAAATCTGATAAGAGTACGAGAACTTATCGCCCGAAGTTCTCGCCAGAATGATGGAAAATCCGGTAAAAAGAGGCAAAATGAATCTTCAAAAATTACTGGAAAAGAACTTAAAGGTCAAAAAAACATTAAACTAAAATCATAAAAAAAAACTTAAATTATGTCATTTCATTTGAAAGATACAGCAAAACAACATCGGGTGAATGTTTTTGGGCCATCCGTTTTTTTACGATTTAAAAGCTGTGTTTGTGCGGCAAGCTATCAATGTTGACTTATGTCATTCCCATATAAATTTGACTTTGGCCAACGTTTAATGTTAACTCTTAACGTTACTAATGTCAAATTTGTATGTGAATGTCATAAGCCAACGTTGATAGACTGCCGCACAAACACAGCTTAAGGCGTCACCAAAAAAAAAAAAAATTAACTAGAATTTTGTCATAAAAAATATTAACCAGAGTTTAGAAAATTTAACTTAATATGAGCAAAAATTAACCCTCACACAGTGTGTCCAAAAGCACTTTTTTTGAGCAAATAACATTTCAGGCCACAACTCTTAACCGATTTTCAAAATTCGTTTTTTCAGAAAATGATTATAGTATTTAAATTCGAAGTGTAACTGAAACATTACTTTTAAATCTATAAAAAAATTAAAAAAGTAGTCAGAAAATTAAAAACAAATTGGTATAAATTAAAAAAAAATCCTTTTTAGATTTACTCGAAATACTCGATTAATCGACCAAAATTACTCGAGTAATTCGTTACTCGAAACTGGCCATTTGAAATTACTACACCATTTTCACTTTTATTTCAGAAAATTTCAAATATATTTTAAAATTTTCCAAAAATGTTTTAATTATCCAAAAATGTTTTAAAATTGTCCAAATATATTTTAAAATTGTCTAAAAATGTTTCAAAACTATATTCTGGAATACAAATATAGTCTTTTTAAATACATTTGGAATTTTATCAAATACATTTGGAGAATTTTCAAATACAAATGGAATTATTTGAAATGCATTTGGACAATTTTCAAATACAGATTTAACATTTTTAAATACAAATGAATAATTTTTAAACACATTTTGAAAATTTTAAAATAAATTTTGGACAATTTTGAAATGCAATTGGACAAATATCAAAGGTTTTTCGACAATTTTAAAACATTTTTGTACAATTTTCAATGATTTTTGGACAATTTAAAACATTTTTGGACAATTTTGAATGATTTTTGGACAATTTTGAAACATTTTTGAAAAATTTTAAAACATTTTTGGATAATTTTGAAACATTTTGGACAATTTTGAAACATTTTTAGACAATTTTAAAATATATTTGGACAATTTTAAAACATTTTTGGACAATTTTAAAACATTTTTGGATAATTTTAAAACATTTTTGGAAAATTTTAAAATATATTGGGAATTTTCTGAAATAAAAGTGAAAATGGTGTAGAACAAATTTTGAAAAGTCTAAGTTTTAAATTGGCATCAAAATTTTGTCAAAAGCCGGGTAGATATACATTCACAATATTACTTCATTAAAAACAACCTTCAATATTTAACTGACGAAACATTAGAAAAAAATGATTTTGAAAGTTTTTTTGTTTGAATTTTCAAAACACGACACACACAACACATGGGTTTATATTTTTATTTGCTATGCTCGTGTGTATGAGTGAATAATACCTCTAAAAAAAATTCAAATACCGTTATCGTTAACGATACCGTTATTTTTATTGAATGTTACTGGTATTTTTTAATTCATATAAAAATGACAATTTTTTTACATTTTATAATAATCTTCAGTTTTGTTTTGGAAAAATAAATAAATAGATAATACCAGCATTGAATTTAAAGCTTAAGCACCGTAAGTTTTTTGTTTTTTAAGTGAAAAAATTTCACTTTAATTTAAAAGGTTCTATAAGTTAATTTAAATTCTAACTAAAAAAATATAACTATTTATTTTTCAAACTAGTTATATAATTATATTTTTTTCCAAATTTATCTATATCTGTAAAGTTTTTATTTTTAGTAGTAAAAGGCTTTATTTTTGAATCATGTAGGTTGATAAACAGCATCCGGTTTCTAATTTGTTACTAGCACATGCTGTAAAATTGCTTAGTTAAAACTTTTATTTGTACATTATTATTTTCTTCTACTGAACGGCAGAAAACAGGCTTTGAATTCAGTGAACTTATTTTATTTTTTTTTTAATTCAGTGAACTTATTTTATTTTTTTTTTCAATTCAGTGAACTTATTATTTTTTTTTTAATTCACTGAATGTAATTTTATTTTTTTTAATTCACTGAATGAAAATGAAATTGAATGAATGCAGTGGTGAATTAATTCAGTAAGGAATTAATTCACTTTTTTTCCGTTCGATTTATAAAATTGAACGCGTTCACCGGTGAATTAATTCATTTGATTTAATAAAAAGAACTATTGCAATTGAATTAATTCTTTGAATTTGTTGTTTGATGAACGCATTCAGTTGAATGAATTCAGTGAATTACTTAAGAAAAGGAATGCATTCAATTCTAGAGAAAATTGAATTCGATTGGTAGTGAATTCATTCAAAAAGGAATTAATTCTTCAAAGCTCTGAACTATACAAATATATTGGCCATCATATTATTAGATGAGACTGATGAAGTCAGAAGACTTAAACGAAACCACATTTTAGATCTCCCTTTTATTTAATAGAATATAATTTAAAAATAATATTAATATTAATAATGAAATTAATTGTTAAAGTAATTTTTTGAATTATGTAATATGTATATAATAATTGTTATTTTATATGGAAATTACCTCTATATATGGGATGTATATACATGCATATATAATTTAAATTATTGTTTCCATTGGGATTCAATAAGATATGTTATTTTTTCAAATCTATAAAATTTGCTTATTATTGTAAAATAGATTGCAAATAAAGACATATATATAAAAAAAAAAAGATGTTTTTACTTTCTTTGTCAACTTAATGCAAACAAAATAATTCGCAAATCAAATTATACAAACATACATACATACATGAAATAAATTCACAAATTAAGTTACTAAATCATAGTTAAATCAAATCAAAATTTATTCAATATTATATACCTATCTAATTTAATTGAATATTAAACGTAAGTAATCATAAATCAAATTGATTCAAAAAAGAATTAAACTTTCAAGGATCTGATATAGTTATTATCCGTTTAAATATGAATATGAAAAGCCTTAAGTTACAATAAAATAAATTTTAAATTAATGAGCAATTAATTAGTAAATAAATGTAAAAATGTGTGAAAAAATATAATAAATCTGTTTTAAAGAGGGGTATTAGATAAATTAATAAACAACAAACATTCAAACGCACACGCCACATATTTAACGCACACACACATAGAAAAGTAACAGCTAACAAATTGATGACGAGTTGAATAAAAGAATAACAGCAATAACAACAAAATAAAATTAGAGCACATACAAATAAGGATGGAGATAAAAATGCACAAAAAACACTTGTTGTATCGCGAATTGACAACAAAAAGAGAGAAATGATAACTAAATAATCACACAACTACGATTAGAATTTGATTTCGTTGTGTGTATGTAGTTGGGGTATGCATGTGTGTATGTATTTAATGGGGGGAGGGTTCAATTGTTTGTTCAATGTTTGTTTTTGGACAATGAACTTGACACTTCTATTTTGCACGCTTTTTAATTTACATACCCATACATGCATTCAAAAGCAATAAAATATGTACTATTATTTGTGGTATGTACATATGTATGTGGTATGTATATATCCAATTCTTGTAATATATCCGTACCAACAAATTTATTAATTTTCAATTCAAACTACGATTTAAGTCCATATTCTGTCGTCGGCAAAATGGAACGTTAAAAATCCTTAAACAAATTAATCAATAAATAAAAAAATCTGTTGCGTATAAGTAATATTGAATTTTTTAAAAAAGTTACTCATACGCACCCATATTAATATACTATCACAATTAGAGATGGGCCAAATTCATCACTATTAGTTTATGTAATGGTAATGAAAGTTTCATCTTCATTACCATTACTTTATGTTATGGCTATAAAATTTGATTTTCATTTCCATTACATTTTTTTAATGTAATGAAAAAAAAAAACACTCCATTTTTTTAATTGTATTGAAATAAAAAATCATTACCTTTTCAAAAACTTCAAAACTCTTTCAACTGACTACATTTACCCCTAAAATACCGTTACCGAAATATCGAAATATCCGGAATACCGTTATCCTAAAAATACCGTTACCGAAATAACTGAAATACCGTTATCCCTAAAATACCGTCACCGTTATTTTTAATTTTCTGCTTTTGGTAATTTCACGTGGTTATTGAGTATTTTTTGTACATTAACGGTGGGTCTCATACTGCAGGTTTAACTTTAACTTAAGTATAAACAAATGCATCTAAATAACTGACTACCGTTACGCTTAAAATACAGTTACCAATATAACTGAAATACCGTTACCGAAATAACCCAAATATCGTTATCTTTAAAATACCGTTACCGAAATAACTCAAATACCGTTATCCTTAAAATACCGATACAGAAATAAATTAATTAGAGTTACCCTTAAAATACCGTTACCGAAATAACCTAAAATATCGTTACCCTAACGATAACCGCATTCGTTTCGGTTACCATCCATGTTACTTCGCTAAAAGCGAAATACGTTTGATTTTTGCTATAGTCGCACCTTTATTGGTAAAGTTATTGATTTTCATAAAAAATATTGTGGTTGAGAAGCACATATGGTTATTTTGTAGCTTTAGAAGCTCACATTTGAAGCTTATTTGTTATTTCGATGAAGCGGCATACCATAAATTAAAATTAAAGGACACGAAAAAAGAAAAATATTAACTTTTGAAGAGAAGTAATGGTAGGAATGTGCTATTTGTTGTATTGTGCTATCAAAAATCAGAGTTGTAACTACCCAGTCGGAAAAACACGAACGGGAAAGCGATGGCAAAGTACTTTAACAGGTGGTACAAGTACTGGCAAAAAGTGCTTTCCCATTCCCAAAATTTATAACATCATTAGACAAAAGGAGCGGCTGTTCAAAAAGCGCCGGAAAAGCACTGGAGAAACAAAATTTTTGAACGTTGGCAAAACGCTGGCAAAACCAAAAAATAGGTGGTCTGGAAATATATTTTCCAACTCTTGGTCCGACTGTGGTTTGAACCCAGGCCGTCAGATTGGCAGACGACAGCTCTACCCACTGAGCTAACAAGACATATAATACTTGGTGGCTAAACACATAAATGAGTGATAATAGCTGGATAACTACTGGCTGTGCTAAAATACTAGCACTGGCAAACAATTTTTTGGAACTAATACTCCGGCGTTGGGAAAGAAAAAAAGTTCATCTTAAAGGAGCTTTCCCACAAACAAAAAAATTGATTTCATAAAACAAAAAAATTCTTAAATTAAATAAAATTAAAAAAAATTTTTTTACTTGCAACCGGATTTGAACTGGAAATCTTCTGACTACAAACCTTTTTTAACGAAGCGTCAGCATTTTTATAAAATCATTGCTCTACCGGTGAATTGGTTTTTGTACCGCTGGTTTTGGCTACAATACAATTGGTAATTTCTTAAATACAATTGATTATTTCTGAAATACAAGTTCTGAAATACAATTGATAAAACTGAAATTCAATTGATAATTTCTTAAATACAATTGACAAATCTGAAAAACAATTAATAATTTCTGAAATAAAATGATAATTTCTGAAAAACAATTGGAAATGGTGTAGTTACCATTACCACATATCTGGTAATGACCAGGTAATTATGTGGTTACATAACCACATATCTGGTTATGATTTTCTACACTGCGTTGTAGCAAATTTGAAGGCATCAAATACACATGTAAAACAAATGTAGCTTATATTTAAAGCTCAAATTAGTTTGGAAGAAAAGTGCGGAGAAATGAGGTACCGTGAAGTAGAAATCTACTTTCAATAGATTTTCTTACCTCAAATGTACTTCCAAACTAAAGGCTCCATTAGTCTGGTATTATCGTAAAGTATCGTGTCAACTGTTTACTTTTAGTTAATGACAGTATACACAACTACTTAGTTCGGAAGTACATTTGAGGTAAGAAAATCTATTGAAAATAGATTTCTACTTCACGATACCTCATTTCCCCGCACTTTACTTCCAAACTAATTTGGGCTACCAGACTAATGGAGCCTTAATTGATGCGCCATCAACCAGTAAATATTTGTATGGTTTGAAACCAAATTTTTCAAATTCTTAAATTTTCGCCATTTTTTTTTTAGTTAAGAAACTTGCAGCTTTTCGAATATTGAAAATTTGGTAACAAAAGCTGATATCCTTTATAATTGTGCATCGTTGAAGGTACAGCACGTTAATGTGCCTGCAATGGGAAAGCGGTGGAAAGTGCACAGAGTTTGAAAGAAAAAACGTGAACGTCCCAATAACGTAATTCCAATATAGCTAAAGTATCGCGATAGAATATTAATTTGAATTAATATTTAGATAATATGAATATTTGTCGTCTTAATTTAAAAAAAATTCTTTTAGAAATATATTAACTAAGATGGGGTTTCTAGAAGACGTTCGTTGTCACACGAATGAGTGACTACATGTATTTTGTTATTGTATTTTCGTTCGTGTGAAGCAAAACGTTATCTAGAAACACCACCTAAATTTAATTCGCGGTTTAAACGAACTGATATGGAGAATTTGAAAGACACATGTATTTTATTTTCAGCCCTTCTTTTAGGATTTATTGGAATTGTTGATAAGTGCAAACTTGTGTCGGACGGTAAAATAACAAATTTATTAAAATGAAGTTTTTAGGAGATTTAAAAAAATATTTTTATACGTTTCTTATATAAAATTGTGGACCGTGTTCTTTATTTTCTCATTTTGCGTCTTATACAAATTGAAAATTTGAGGCCTATTTTAATATTATTATAGTCAGAATTAAGAACGAGTTTTTACTCAAATATTTCTTAAACATGGGATCCAAAAATTTCTATCTCTAGAAGAAAAATAATGTGTTATGCTTGCACATCAGGTTACAAAAAATAAAAAAAAAACGTGATTTTTTGATTTTTCGGGTAAAACAGATCTTCAAAAAAATTATAGAAAAATAATTTTTTTTATATAAAATGTTTTCGTGCCATTATTCGAATCTAGGACCCTAGATTGTTAGTCCACAGCACTACCATCTCAGCTATCTGGAATGTTACTCGTATAAAATATTTCATACATACTTGGAAATTTTTCATTGCCATTGAAATTTAATTATCATTACTTGATCTCAATGACAATGTCAAACAATTTCCTTTCCATTCACTGCCAATGAAATTGTTTTCAATTGGCATTGATTACACCAATGGTAATGAAATGTACCTACACCAAAGCCTGAAAGCAACCAATTATAATTGAAGAAAAAAGCATTGCATACAAAAACAAGCTATTTTGGAACATGGAAAATTAAGAATTAAAGCAATTCGATTATCAGAAAATTCTGGCAAAATTTCTAAAATTCTAGATTGAAAGAAGTTTGAATGTTTCGATGAGAAAATGCCTTATATTCGGAGAAATAAAAAGTACCAGAAAATTGCACAAAAATGGAAAACAACTTGTAATAAAATTGGATCTAAAAAATTAAGTCTTTTTTTCAGAGGGAAAATAGGTGCTCAATAAAATAAAGTCTGAAAATAAGTTTCATAATGAAATAACCCCCAAAGAAAAAAATAAAATAATCTGCAATGAAATAATGTTAAAAAAAAATAAATAAATAGAAAAAAAATTAATAATTTATTGAAATTGTAATCGCCTTTGTTGGAATTTGAAATTGGGTTTTGATCGTGTTTCGCAGAGCCCTTTGATCTGAAATAGAAATTTCTAGATTCAAATCCATAATGTTCCCTTTTTGTTCATTATTTTAACCATTAATTTTTGCCTGAGGCACAATTTTCAATTAATTTCTTACGTACCTAAATAATTAACAAAATGAAATAAAATTAAAAAGCAATAATGTCTAAACTATTTTAATTTTATTTCTTTGGGGATTTTTTCATAATGAAATAATCTCAATATTTAAAGATTAAATAAAACCCCAAAAATTAAATAACCCTCAAATATTTTTACGTCATTTCTTGGATGTTATTTAATTTTCCCCTTTGGGTGTTATTTCATGGGGGTTACCCATAGCGCTGATAAATATGTACATCTGCGATGATATTTTTAAAAGAAAATTAAAAAAAAGACAACTAAAATTAAGGTGGCACGCGAGACACATTAAAAAAAAAATTTGTCCGTTTCTGGCACGCAGCGAAAAAAGTTTTGCCACCCCAGGTCTAGATGGATCAGCCTCTAGAAATGTAACCTTGACGAAATAGCGAATATTAGATAAGAAGTTTATGACTTTTTAATTTTTTTTTTCTTAATTTGTTCTTTTATCAAACCAAAATGTTTCTGAAAACAAATGCTTTTTTCATCAATTATAATTGGTTGTTTTAGACATTGAATAATCCCAAAATTTCATTGGTATTGATATACAAAAAAATGGAATTGTAATACAAAAAAAATTTATTGGCATTGATCAATTATAATGCCAATGAATTCATCAATTAATTGGTCCATTCAATTACTTAGTCCCAAGTATCATTTCATAGAAAAATATGAAACTAGCTTTTTTCTTCACTTTTTGACTTTTTTATAGGTCTTTGTTAAAGTTTTTGGTTTTTTACGAAAAAGTTAAAAAGGAATGAAAAAATCAAATAAAATCCATAAAAAAAGTAAAAAAAGTGAAGAAAAAAGCTACTATCATACGGGCTTAAAGCACCAGCGTACAAAAAATTAAAAAAAAAAACTTTGTATACTGATATTTAACTACGAAAGCAAACCAAATAATTTTTTCTAGCATGTTTGCTCAAAGTTGGCGATTTTTAAGTAAAATATATGAAATGACGATTAACGATTTGGCGAAATTTCATATATAAGAAATGACGATTTTTTTAAAAATTAACTAGTTTTTATAGTTTATTGCTAAACAAAACACAATTTTATTAAAAAATAGGAAAAATTAAAAGGATTTCAAATAAATTTTTGAGAGAGAATTTCAGAGTTTCATTTATAAGCTAGTTTTGAATTCCAGGGCAGAGACTATTAATTATAGAGATAGTAAATCAGAACTTACACTACTCACCGGTAGAGGGCTCTGTAATTTAATATTACCTGAGCAACTATTTAGTATCAGTTTAGTATCAGCTGAGCCTACACGCAAAAAATTAGCGTATGTTATATTATACAAACAATCTTGGTAAAAACGATTTCCTACAGAAAAAAAATAGTTTTCATTAGCTTAGTTTAAATCAAGCCCTTAAATTTTTATATAAATTCTTTTGTACATTATGTTAAATCACTTTGTTTTCTTATCTATTTAAAAAATTGTCAATATTTAGTTATATTATGGGAAAATGATAAAAAAAATTTTATGTATAAGACCCAAAATAAACTTAGGAAATTTTACAATTCATTTATTTCTTGCCAGATGTTTTTAAAATGTGTATAATTCCAAAAAGTAGCATTAAAATTGCCAAAGTTGAAAATTGTTAAAAATAAAAAAGATAAAACAATATGGCGAAAAGTAGATACCAAAAGTGAAAAAAGTTAGAAACATGTAAAATAATATAAAATTTAATTTTAAATGTCAAATGGAATTGTCGGTGGGTATAGCTAATGGACAATCTCCAACGGATATGGCTTTATCTTCACATAAGACATAACTATCGGTGCGTTTACAAATTTATCGTCCACATTTTCATCAATGGGTTCACCTAAAACTTTTCGGTTAGTAAAACTATTATATAATAGTATAATAATAAAATAGTTAATAACTTTTATTATTATTTGCATTGCAGTTTAAGTTTTTTAACAAGTTGATGTTATCAATGGTTGGCCGATTATCCAGAATGTGCTAATTGTTATTTTTAATGGTTGCTGCCACAAGCTAGGGGTGATCAACATGTTTTAGGATTGAAGGCTATTATTTATATGGTCCAACACGATTGAGACTGGAAAAGGAATTAGTATTAAAAACAGGACAGGCTGACAAAGCTTTGTGTGGAATGGTAACAAATTAAAAAATTAGTTTTTATGTTGTAATTAAATAGTTTTCCAAATTTAAGATATGAAAGCAAAAATGAAGATTATACTGCTTTATTTGCATCCAACTATTAATACCAATAATAATTATAAAATAAATAATTAAATAAATTAATCAAATTGTTTTAATAAGGGAGAAGGAAAGAGCTAAATAATTTAACATAAATTAATAAATAAAATATGGCTTCAGTTTAATAAATTAGTGCTAACAATTCCAAAAACAGAATAACAAATATTTACCAAGTTTTTTTTGTATAGTTATTGTTAGTTTTTGTTTTCTTATTTTATAGCAAGCATATTATAAAAGTTATACCCAAAACTTGGGTAGAGCTATAATACATACTAAAACTAGGTAATTTATACCCCTATTTTATGCGATTTCCCCCTTTTAATTTTTTGCGTGTATATTTAAAAACTCAAAAACTGCTCAAAATAAGGAAAAACAAACATGGAATATATTTAAATTATAAAATTTGAGATATCCGTTTGTTTTTTTCCTTTGTTTTTTTATTATTATTGAAATTTAAATAAAAAAAGAAAATTGTAAATTTTTTGAACAAAGTGCCATCTAGTGATAATGATGTTTTTATCAGAGACTATTAATTATAGAGATAGGAAATCAAAAATAAAACTACTCACCGATAGAGGGCGCTGAAATTTAGTATTACCTGAGCAACTATTTAGTATCCGTTTAGTATCAGCTGAGCCTATATTTCAAAACCTAAAAACTGCTGAAAACTTCTCAAAATAAGGAAAAAACAACGCGAAATATATTCAAATAATAAAATTCGAAATATTCGTTTGTTTTTTTTTTGCTTTGGTGTTTGTTATTATTTAAATTTAAATAAAAAAAGAAAATTGTCAACTTTTTGAACAAAGTGCCATCCAGTGATAAAAATATTTTTGGTTTTTGGTAAAATGGTTTTTATACCCTACACCACTATGTGGTCAGGGTATTTTAAGTTTGTGCTGATGTTTGTAACACCAAAAAATATTGGTCGTAGACCCACCTTATACTATACCGATCGGTACAGAATTTTTTTTTATTTCGATTTAACGATGTCCGTCTGCCCGTCCGTCCGTACGTCTGTCCATGCAATCTTGTGCGCACTCTACAGGTCGCAAATATTAAGATATTTTGATGAAATTTGGTACGCAGACCTATGTTGGCCCAAGGACGAACAAGTTTGATTTTGGTGAACATCGGTCCATGTTTAGACCTAGTGCCCATATAAGGGTCCTACCAAAATTATATTGTTTATACGTTGCAGGTCGTAAATATTAAGATATTTTGACGAAATTTGGTACACAGACCTATGTTAGTCCAATAACGCAGCCTATTGATTTTGGTGAACATCGGTCCATGTTTAGACCTAGTGCCCATATAAGGGTCCTGCCAAAATTATACTGTTTATACGCTGCAGGTCGTAAATATTAAGATATTTTGATGAAATTTGGTACACAGACCTATATTGGCCCAATAACGCAGCCTATTGATTTTGGTGAACATCGGTCCATGTTTAGACCTAGTGCCCATATAAGGGTCCTACCAAAATTATACTGTTTATACGCTGCAGGTCGTAAATATTAAGATATTTTGATGAAATTTGGTACACAGACCTACATTGGCCCAATAACGCAGCCTATTGATTTTGGTGAACATCAGTCCATGTTTAGACCTAGTGCCCATATAAGGGTCCCACCAAAATTATATTGTTTATACGCTGCAGGTCGCAAATATTAAGATATTTTGATGAAATTTGGTACACAGACCTATGTTGGCCCAAGAGTCGCAAATATTAAGATATTTTAATGAAATTTGGTGCGCTGACTCACATTATAGAAAATTTTGACACAAGCCCCATTTTAACCCATTCGAATTTCGGATCCAAACAATACACCAGAGTGGTGTAGGGTATTGTATAGTCGGCATGCCCGACTTTAACCTTTTTACTCGTTATAACTTATTTTTTTTGTGATGACCAGAGAAGACAGGAAAAAGCAAAATCCGATGTGTTTAAAGCAAAAAAAATATTGTAAAAATGCTCAGTAAAATATTACTGAACTCTCAATTTCAGGGACCTGTCCTGGGATTTGTCTTGTGACATGTCACAAGGGGTCAATTTCCACCTCCTATGACAACGCCATGTAAAAGTGACCAGTCTATTTCATATAAAGGGGCCAGTTCGGTGACAGTTTGTTAAAAATTCCCGTAGGGTAGTTATCACATTAAACTGGCACTTTTCTTTATTATTCAAAATTTAAATAAAAACAAACGAAAAAGTTTAAAAAAAGTAAAGCATGTTTCAAAATTTGTTAATCAAACATATTAAGCGGTTGTTTTCTTATCAGTTTGCGCAGTTTTTAACAATTTTTGGGCTTTCAAATATAAGATCAGCTGATACTAAGCCGGTACTAAATAATTGCCCATGTAATATTAAATTTTAGCTCGCACTACCGTTTTTTAATTTCGGTTAATTAGTAGGAGAATATAGTGTAATATGAGAAGTAATTCTATTATCACAGTATCTCGAAATAAGCTAAACAAATATTATTGGTACATTTTAAAGAATTTACCCCAAATTACCCTATTGAAATAGCGAGTAATAAAGAAATAATTATTGAGACCCATTTTTACATACAAATGTGAAAGAAATTGTTAAGGGCGGATTATGGGACCGTAAACGTAAATGTGATGTAACTGTATCGTGCCGTAGCTAAAAAGAACACTTATACATTACCGTAAACGACATTACTATTTAGCATCTATTTCATGTGGTTTTATATTTTATTCAAAATTTTTCCATTTATTTATCTTATTCCTTATTTGTTGTTTGAATCAATTTTCTTTATTCATTTCATATTTTTTCCGGGTAAAATCATTCAGCTGTTTCGATGCCGGATAGAAAATTCTGATTTCAACAGAATGATCCGGCGAGTACGTTTACATTTACGTGTTAGTAACCATTCATATACATTTCTTCTTGTGGTTTCGAAACAGCTGATTCGTTACAGATACGTTTACGGTTGGGTAACTCAGCGTTTACAAATAAAGTAGTATTAACGGATTTTTAAGTAAGCCTTTTCCATATTTTATTCAAATATTATTAGTTTTTTGACTGACGATATTTTGCTATTTCTTATTTAGAAAATGACAATTTTGACGATTTTTTTTTTTACCAAACATGAAGACTTTTCACCAAAATGCACTGCCTTTAATTCTACATAGAAAAATTAATTTATTTTTGTTCGATGCCAATTATTTCCTTATTAGAATATAACATAATAAGTACTTTTTTAAAAAACTCTGCCATTTTTCTCCCAACAAATTAGAGTTTGCTGTTCGGTTTTAATCGAAACCGAAATCGCGATTTTTCGAGCCTAAAAACCGAAACCGAAAACCGACAAAAATAAGTCGGTTTTCAGTTTCGATTTTATTTTAATTGGTAAATATATTTACCTTTAAATATATATGAATATAATTTAACCAATTAAAAGAATTAATTAAATTACATCCCAGTGTATAATTAGAAACCGAAAGGCTCATAATAGAGCCCAAGATCTTCTGAAATCATATCTATATGAGGGTATGTATATGTCTTTACAGATAAAGCCTCTTTCCGATCGCACTTTTATTTTTATGACTAGTAAAACTAGAATTATGAGCATTATTGTAAAATTTAGAATTTTCTGAGCCACTAAGAAACCGGTGATTCATTTTTAAGTATTAAAAATTTTAGAAAATTTTTTAATACACTCTAAAATTGATCATATTTTATGTTAGAGTCTTTTACGAGTCATAATTTCTTAGCGCTCAGAAAATGTTGGTTATTCCTATTTTACAAAAATTTGTATTTAATTGTAATAAACATTTTCTCCATTAAATATTACTTTAAAAAAATTTTTGTTGTTATTACGGATAATAAAACTGAGGCTTATAATAAAAAAAGTCATGTGGTGTAAGAGATATAGAATTTCACATATTCAATTCAAATTTTCACCGCGTATTTTTCAAAAAGTTTATAAAATTCTAACTTTATTGTATTAAAAAAATTCCTAAAGTTTAAATTAACTGCCTGTTTTTATGAAAAGAATCCGAAGAATTCGTTAAAAACATTTTTGTAAAAAACACAAATTTAAAATCATTTATCTTAAAGTTTTTTTAGCCGCATTTGTTCTGCATAGAATTCCTAATAAATCTGTGCAAAAAGTTTTAAACAAAACCGTTTTTAAATTAGTGTTTTTCACAAAATTTTTTTAACGAATTCGTCTGATTCTTTTTACAAAAACACCCAGTAAAACTCTTTAAAATACATCTTAGATACCGACAAAAGAATAAAAAATTTAATTTATAACGGTTTTCCGCTTTTTTTTTCTTCTCCCGAAAAGGTCTCGAAATGGCGTTATTGCCTTTATTCGAGTGAGAAATTCAATCCAATTTTAATAGATATCTTGAACATGTTAAAATATTTAATTTTTATACGTATTTTATTATTTAAAAACAAGTCCATTAATATCACTAGAAAACCGAAAAATAACCCAAACCGCGGTTTCTATAATTTTGAAAAACCGAAACCGCGGTTTCCAAATTTTTCGGTTTTTAGCAAACTCTACAACAAATACTTCATATATTTTAAAAGCAAAAACTCTGTGAAGTATTTGTTAGGAGAATATCCTGATGAAGAAAAATTGCAGAGTTTTTGAAAAAAGTACTTATTATATCATGTATTTCATAATAAAGAGAATAATTGGCATCGAACAAGGCTAAATAAAATTTTCATTTAAATTTTTTCTAACTTTATTTGTTTATTAACCTGTTCCTACAACAACCACATATTAATAGTTTTGTGTGTACTATCGCCATTTAAACTCAATTCTGATAGGACCTTTCTATGACAACTGGGACAAAACTTGTACCGATTTCAACCATTTTCTATAGTCTTATATCAAGTTTCGTTCAATTATTAACGTGTAGAATTGCTACCTGAAGCTTGATCACAAATTCCATGGACAGAGGGACGAGCAGACGGACATCGCAAAATTAACTCAAAAAGTGTTTTCGGTTGGTATATTTAAACGAGAGTGTTAGTCTATTATTTTTGGTAGTTACAAATCTTAACACATGCTAATTTTACCACGTAGTGGTGTAGGTCACAAAAATTTATGAATTGAAATTTATTATGTTGCATTTACATCTGCACCCAAATCCCGAGATTTCGACTAAAATTGAGATTTCAGTGAAAAACTCATGTAAAATCCCGAGATTCCCCATACAAAAGAAATCCCGGAAATTTGCGAGATTTCTAAGAAATCTCATGAAAATCTCACAATGGAGACTTACAGAATACAACACTGCGTTTCGCTTAATTTGTAGTAGAAACTTTTTTTGAAGAAACTTTTTTTTTTGGAAAACTTTTTTTTTGTGCAAACACTTTTTTTGTGGAAACCTTTTTTTGTGGAAACCTTTTTTTTGTGGAAACTTTTTTTTTGTGGAAACTTTTTCTTTTGTGGCAACACAGTTTTTTTTGTGGATACTTTTTTTTGTGGAAATACATTTTTTTTTTGTGGAAACACTTTTTTTTTGGAACACTTTTTTTTGTATAAACTTTTTTTTGTGGAAACACTTTTTTGTGGAAACACTTTTTTTTGTGGCAACACTTTTTTTAACACACTTTTGGGAAAAAAAAATTGTCCACGGCCACTTTTTCTTAACACTCTTTGTCTACGCACACTTTTTTTTTAAACACATTTTTTTTGTTTTAAACACACATTTTTATTGAGGAAAGTAATATAGAGTTTGTTTACGACCATTTTTTTTTTGTTTTTTTAAATACTTTTTTAACACACTTTAGGGAAAGAACGGGGAAATTAAACGGGGAACAAGTGGAATTGAAACTCGAGAAATTGGCAATGGAACAGAGAACGAAATGGAATCCGGAACGATATGAAACAGAACAGGGAACGAATGGATTCGCAATGACAATAAACAAATCGCAAAGAGAGTCATAGTGTATACATATAAAAGTGATTGACTGACTTATTTTACCCTCTAACCGGCCTATGCTTTTTCACCAAAGTATAATAAAATCCCAAAATGAAATTTTTTGTGCCGTTGATTAAGAAGATGTAACGGTTTTCGTTTTTCGGAAACTACAGAATTGAGCGAAAACGTGTCTTAATGTCCCAGAAAGGTATCCTGATAGAATCCTGTATGTGCTTGGACCAAAGTAATGACTTTTTTAAAAACTAACCCCTGAATTCATAAACGCTTTGTAAAATTATAGGAGGTTTATTGAACAAATTTTGTATGAAAATGACGTTTTGTAAACCTGCTATAACTTTACAAAGCATTTATGAATTGAGGGGTAAAGCTGTAGTCTTGCTTTTTGTGTATTATCAATGGTTTAAAAGTAACTTAAATATATTTTTCAGATTTTTGAAAATTGTGTTAGTTTCAGAATATTGGTTGGTGAACTTTTGTTGAGGTGTTTATTTCATAGCCCTGTTATATTATTTTACTTCGGTGGGGTTAAGTGCTATGGGAATAGTGAAGGAGGACACTGTATTAGGGATAAAAAAATCATACAAATTATTTTTCCAAATTGATGTTGCGGTCGCTGGGGAACGAACCCGCAACCATATGTGTAGCAGTTCAACGCGCTAACCATTACACCACAGCTCTCACATCGTCATCGTTATTTATTGTTAATTATTACGTGTGTCTATTTGATTTTATTTTTACTAAAAAAGTAGAAAATTTTTTTTAACCTACATTTCCTCTGAATAATAATTTTTGAAATTATTTATTTTTTATATAAGCTCCTAATAAGTATTCTCATCGAAGGGGGCCTTTATTTTGAAGATTTTTACATTAATAAAAAAAACATTGTATTTTATTTTCATAAAAATATTTAATTCCTATACAAAACAAATTACATTTTAAACTTTAAGGTACGTTAACAACGTAGCGGGGTTGCCCGATACGACAAAATTCGTTTTCGGTTTAACTGACATCCCAAAAACTAGGCCTAAGGCTTGCCCGCTAATATAATATAAACAAATAACTTGGATAAAACCATTTTACCCAATTTATAGGGAAATGTTTTTTTATGTATGTATATATAAAGAGATTTTTGTAAAACATTTACTACGCATACGTACACCCAGAGAATTATTTCAGTAAAATTAGCTGCAATCGCAGTTAAAAAAGTGTACACTGCAACTGAATTTAAATTAACTACAACTGCAGTTATTTTTAAATATGTACAATACATATTTCATGCTATTTCTACAAGACTATGGATAAATTGGTTATTATTAATGCATAATTAGTTATATTTAATGCATTTGTTAGTTATTTATTCAACAGTTAAAAATACCTACATGTTTAGTTATTTCAAAGGTTAACACCTTTGTCACCTTTTTAACTACATATATTGGGTATACAAGTTAATAATGTCGATTTGGGCATAACTGTCACATATGGTTTGTGTGAATAATAACATATATGGTATTTTGGTGGGTAAAGGCTAAAGGCTGAGTTAAGCCCAAATTAGTTTGGAAGTATCGTAAAAAAAGTAACGTATCATTCTCATAATGAATAAAAAGAGTATAAAAAATAAAAATATTGCATTTTTTATCTTTTTCTTGTGCATAGAATTAAATGTCAAGTAATAAAATAGAAAATTTCTATTTTCAACAGAACTTTTTTACGATTTTACTTGACAACAGTTTCAATGCATAGAAAAAAGATAAAAATATATTTCTATATTATTTTAACACATTGAATTGATTACAGATACGTTTTTTTACTTTACGATTAAACTAATGAAGCCTTTACCCAACCGTAAACGTAACTGTAACGAATCAGCTGTTTCGAAACCACAAGAAGAAGTGTATACGAATGGTTACTAACACGTAAATGTAAACGTACTTGCCGGATCATTCTGTTGAAATCAGAATTTTCTATCCGTCACCGAAACCGCTGAATGATTTTAGTCGGAAAAAATATAAAATGAATAAAGAAAATAGATTCAAATAAGAAATAAGAAATAAAAATTAACAAATAAATGGAAAAATTAAGAATAAAATATAAAACCACATGAAATAGATGCTAAATAGTAATGTCGTTTACGGTATTCTATAAGTGTACTTTTTAGCTACGGCACGGTACAGTTACATCACATTTACATTTAATATCACATAATCCGCCCTTAAGTTACCCAACCGTAAACGTATCTGTAACGAATCAGCTGTTTCAAAACCACAAGTAGAAATTTATACGAATGGTTACTAACACGTAAATGTAAACATACTTGCCGGATCATTCTGTTGAAATCAGAATTTTCTATTCGGCATCGAAACAGCTGAATGATTTTAGTCGGAAAAGATATGAAATAAATAAAGAAAATTGATTCAAACAACAAATAAGGAATATAAATTAACAAATAAATAAAAAAATTTAGAATAAAACATAAAACCACATGCAATAGATGCTAAATAGTAATGTCGTTTACGGTAATCTATAAGTGTACTTTTTAGCTACGGCACGGTACAGTTACATCACATTTACGTTTACAGTCCCATAATCCGCCCTTAAAGGCTGAGTTACCCAACCGTAAACGTAACTGTAACGAATCAGCTGTTTCGAAACCACAAGAAGAAGTGTATACGAATGGTTACTAACACGTAAATGTAAACGTACTTGCCGGATCATTCTGTTGAAATCAGAATTTTCTATCCGTCATCGAAACAGCTGAATGATATTAGTCGGAAAAAATATAAACTAAATAAAGAAAATAGATTCAATTAACAAATAAGAAATAAAAATTAACAAATAAATGGAAAAATTTAGAAATATAAAACCACATGAAATATATGCTAAATAGTAATGTCGTTTACGGTAATATATAAGTGTACTTTTTAGCTACGGCACGGTACAGTTACATCACATTTACGTTTGCGGTCCCATAATCCGCCCTTAAACATCTGTCATTATAATTCAGTATTCGATAGACGCCAAATGTGAACACACATTTTTTCAATCGCTATAATAATGTCGAATTTTGTGCCTAAAAAAGATGTTTTGCGGGGAAGTCTGATAACCTTCTTTCATTTGAAGAAAACGGCTGCTGAAAGTTATCGATTGTTGGTAGAAGCTTATACTACGTTCACAGTACGATTGTTAAACACGTTTATGTAAAAGTTAAACATATCAGTTCACACTTAAAAATGAAGTGTTTAAGTTAAACACCTCGAACAGCTGTTCCTTAACAAAAAATACAAAAATTTTACAAAATTTATCAAAAAGTTATTTTTTCTTATGCCGGAGGCAGTATTTAATAATTTTCGGCATTATCCAACGTTATAATTGCTAAAAAAAAAAGTGAAATAACATTATCCGCCCCAGTCGGAAACAAGATTTTTCAATTTTTAGTTAAGGGACAACTTCATGGCTGTTTTTGGATTTTTAGTTCACCGGAAGCAAAGTTTAATAATTGTTTTGTTCAACTATCACTTTAATAAGAAAAAAATACATTTTAACTGGTTTTTATTTAAATTTAGTTTATTTTATTCAATTTTAATTTTTTTATTTTTCTTGTTGTGTCTTCTTCTGCTTCAAACTTGTCATTCAACACCAATTGATATCAATTTTATCGTGTTTAACAACGTGTTTAAAAATTAAACACGATAATTTAGCGTGTTTAAGGGTAGAAAAAATACTGTAAAACATCTCACTTAAACATGTTTAACGCTTAAACACGTCAAATCGAGTTAAACACGTATATGTGAACGCCGTATTACAGTCAACATGCACCAACTCAAAAAACTTGTGAACGATAATTTGCGTGATACAAAGGTGGTGATTTCGACACAGAAGACAAGGAGAGGCCTGGTCAGCCGAAAAAGTTTGAAGATGATGAATTGGCAGCATTACTCCACGAAGAATGTTGTCAAACGCAAGAAGAACTTGCATTATCATTGGGAGACACACAACAAGCCATTTCCCTACGTTTAAAGGCATTTTGATTCATTCAAAAGCAAGGAAATTGAGTCCCATATGAATTGAAGCCGAGAGACGTTGAAAGGCGATTGTGCATGTCGGAAATGCTGCTTGAACGCTACAAAAAGAAGTAATTTTTGCATCGTATTGTTACTGGTGATGAAAAATGGATACATTACGATAACCCCAAGCGCAAAGTCATATGTAAAGCCCGGCCAACCAACCAAATCAACGCCGAAGCCAAATATCCATGGCGCCAAGGTAATGCTCTGTATTTGGTGGGATCAGAAGGGTGTTTTGTATTATGAGCTGTTGAAATCGGGTCAGACGATCACAGGGGACCTGTACCGAACACAATTGATTCGTTTGAAAAGAAAAATCATGAGTCAATAATCTTCCATCATGTCAACGCTCGGCCATATGTTGCAAGACCGGTCAAAACCTATTTGGAAAACAGTGGATGCGAAGTTTTGGCTCACCCGTCTTATAGCCCAGACCTTGCCCCTTCTGACTACCATTTGTTTCGATCGATGCAGACCGCCCTTACTGGAATACGCTTCACTTCAGAACAGGATATCAGAAATTGGCTTGATTCATTCTTTACCTCAAAACCGGAGCAGTTCTTTTGGTGCGGAATCCATATGCTGCCACAAAGATGGGAAAAAGTAGTGGCTAACGATGGACAATACTTTGAATAATGTATCATTTATTTTGTTATTATAATAAATGCATTTTTCAAGCAAAAAAAATCGACATTATTAACTTGTATACCTAATATATATGTATGTACAGTTGTGGACACGAATTTAAGTCAATTCAAGTTTTTTTCTAATTTTATTATTGTTGCCTTTATTTTTAAAGATCAAAATAGTGGCTAAATTCGCCACGAAAGGCAAGGAGATGGTTCAGAAAATTGTTCAGAATTTTAACGTAATGTTTGTTTTTTCATTTTGTCACTTGTTTTAAGTGGGCGTGGCTTTTAACGAAAAATTAGCGATATCAACCTTCTATCAAATTACATAGTAAAATTTAGGCAGTACTGATCGGTTCTGTACAAACTGTATATTTTTGGAAATCCTATAAAATTTTCTTAAGTCTTGCATTATTTTTATCTACAAATAGTCGTCAGACTTAAAAGTGCAGCACTTTAAACATGACCAAATTTTTCTTTGTTTTTAGCGATTTTTAATAAAGTTAACAGCACTGAAATTTTAAAGTGAATAGTTTTATGCTTTTCTTACCACAATATAACAAATCAGTCAAGATTTTTTTTACGTAAGAGTAAAAAGCATTTCACGTTAAAATTTCAGTGCTGTTAACTTTATTAAAAATCGCTAAAAACAAAGAAAAATTTGGTCATGTTTAAAGTGCTGCACTTTTAAGTCTGACGACCATTTGTAGATAAAAATAATGCAAGACTTAAGGAAATTTTATAGGATTTCCAAAAATATACAGTTTGTACAGAACCGATCAGTACTGCCTAAATTTTACTATGTAATTTGATAGAAGGTTGATATCGCTAATTTTTCGTTAAAAGCCACGCCCACTTAAAACAAGTGACAAAATGAAAAAAACAAACATTACGTTAAAATACTGTACAATTTTCTGAACTATCTCCTTGCCTTTCGTGGCGAATTTAGCCACTATTTTGATCTTTAAAAATAAAGGCAACAACAATAAAATTAGAAAAAAACTTGAATTGACTTAAAGACGTGTCCACAACTGTATGTACATATGTATGTACCTTTGTTTTAAATGTCATTTTCAGTAGATTTTACCCTCAAACTTTTTTGAGTGTATTCAATTGTTTATATATGATATGTAGTTACTAAAATAAAAAGTTGTTTAGGCAATTTAATTTCAAAATAGTTATATTTACTTTTCTTTACGAAACATGAACTTTAAACGATTTACTTTTGTTATTATTCAAATAATATTCAATAAGGAAGTTAATTGTAATGATTTTTGTGTTTTGTTAAATTATTACTCACCTGCCTTGTAGTTGTTATATTTTTTTTTTTTTTTTTGTAATAACAATTAATAAGATTTCAATTATAAAAAATTTTAAATTTGTTTAGCAGCTGTTCATACATAATTAAGACCCACAAAAAACAAATTTAAATATAAATATAAAAAAACAAAAAACGCCTTTTCTGGTTTTTGTTATTTAATATTGCAAATAAAATGCTGATATGATTTTTTTATATATACGGTAGGGTTTTTAAAATTATTTCAAATTTAAACATTTACAAAAATTCATTAATGCCAGAGTCATTAAACCCGGAAATGTTCATTTATTAAAAAAAAATTAACGGTTTTACAAAATACGTTTTTTATTGTTATTATTTCATATCTCAATTTATATTAATACAAAAAAGACATTTCTTTTTTCGTATTTTGTGTTTGTAAATTATTTTTAGCAATTTCAGTAAAAAATTTTTAATTTATTATATTTTTTCGCATTAATATTTCCTCTTTTTTTGTTGCTCTTTTTTAGCAGCTTTAAATGCTAAATCGTAATTTTTCTTGTTGTTGTTGTCACTCATAATTTTTTTGTTGGTTTTTTGTATTTCCGTTTTTACTTATTAAAAAAAAAACACGGTAAGTTTTTTTTCTTTCTTATTAACGCACACACTCTCATACATCAACTTTTTATGCATACGTTTGTAACAAGTGTTTTTTGTTTATATTTTCTTTGGAATTTCTTTTTGTTTGCGGAAACTTAGTACGTACATCCGCTATAATCGACCGTTACAAACCACCGCTAATAATCAACTGATTTTAAGTATCCATTTGGAGTTTTGTTTTTGTGTTTTTAAGAATTTTTGTTAATGTAAAGATGGCGTAAAAAATTAAACTGAGAAGAGAATAAAAACCAGATAATGCAGTTCCCATGCATGTGTGAAAGAAAGAGAGCACAAGTGATTTAAAACCAGCTGTTAGTGATGCCAGATCAGCAAGCCAAGCCAGTAGACTAATAACTCCGGCTCCTCAAAAGTGGCGCGCAGTTGATATTTCGTCAGCTACTAGTTTGACCTACTGACCATTTTTGACAAAAATTGAGTTCCGATTTCGAAACCCGTTTCTTGATATATCGTATCATATCTGAGATATGCAGTATCGACTTTGATGTACCTCCCAATTTTGCATACAAAAATTAAAAAATGTAAACCTTCTTTAAGCTCGTATGACACTACCTTTATTTTGTATTGATCAAATATTTCAGAATAGTCATAGGAAAATTACACAAGTGCAAAAAGTACAATTATACTTAAGTCCGTATGACACTAGCTTAATTTTGTATTGACGAAAAACTTATGAATTTCCTTAAGCCCAGTATTTTGTTCAAAAGAGCGAAAAAATTTCGCTCTATGTTTGGAGCTCAAAAACTATAATAAAAACATTAAAATGCAGAAATTTTTTATAGTCTATAAAAAGTTACAATCATAATTAACCCAAATGTCACTTTTTCGCTACATTTTCAAATGGTCCTGTCTATTAAATTGATGCGAAAAATTCCACCGCAATTTTGCAACAATTCCAGATAAGTGAAAAATCATTTTTTTTATATGGAGTTTGACAGCTTTTTTCGCAAAAGTACGAACAAAATACCGGGCTTTATGGGAAAATAATGTGTAAGAGGTCAGCTACACGCAAAAAACTAGAGTATGTTATATTAGGTTTGTTTTTTTCGAATTTTGTATAAATATTCCATACAAATATAAGCATTTATAAAATTTTTAAGTAGGTATAAATTTAGCTTCTTAAAAATTAAGTAGTTATAAAAATGCTACCAAGTCTTGAAAATTCTTGGTTTTTCCCTTTCAAAGGTAAACAAAAATATTTGTCATAAAAATATTTGAAATTTTTGTATTTTATATTTCACAAAATATTAAAAACAACAAAAGCTAAGAAATGAATTATGCGTTTGTTAGTAAATGTATAACAGCCCATACAGGATTATTGCTCCATTTCGCGTTCCGGCGAAGTCTTTGTACGAAAACAGCTTTTGTACAAAGGCGACACCAAATGTTTTTATTTTATTTGTTTACAAAAAATAAAAGAAAAGTCAGGCAAGTAGGGATAGTCGTTTTTTTACAAGTAGTTATAGATATAGATATAAAATTCGAAAAAAGAAACCTATTATACAAACATGCTTGGTAAAAACAATTTCGTTAGCTTAGTTTAAATCAAACCCTTAAATTTTTTATATAAATCACCTAAAAATAGAACTTTTTATTGGTACATTATAAATTCTTTTGCACATTATGTTAAATCACTTTCTTTTCTTATCTAGTTAAAAAACTGTCAATATTTAGTTACATTATGGGAAAATGATAAAAAAAATTCATGTACGCGACCCAAAATAATCTTAGGTACTTTCACAATTAATTTATTAGTTACCAGATGTTTGTAAAATGTGTATAATTCCTAAAAATAGCATTAAAATTGTCAAAGTTGAAAATTGTTAAAAAAAAAATAAAGAAGATAAAACAATATGGCGAAAAGTAAATATGGCCAAAAGTGAAAAAAGTTAGAAAAAAATATAAAATAATATAAAATTGTATGCTTAATGTCATATGGAATTGTCGGTGGGTAAGGCTAAAGGACAATCTCAAACGGATATGGCTTTATATTCACATAAGACATTTACAAATTTATCGTCTACATTTTCATCAATGGGTTCACCTAAAACTTTTCGGTTAGTAAAACTATTATATAATAGTATAATAATAAAATAGTTAATAACTTTCATTTTTATTTGCATTGCAGTTTAAGTTTTCAACAAGTTGATGCCATCTGGAAATGGTTGGCTGATTATCCAGAATATGCTGATTGTCATTTTTCATGGTTGCTAGGGGTGATGAACATGTTTTGGACTTGAAGGATGTTATTTATATGGCCCAACGATTGAGACTGGAAAAGGAATTAGTATTACAATAGGACGGGCTGTTTGGAATGGTAACAAATTAAAAAATTAGTTTTTATATTGTAATTAAATAGTTTTCCAAATTTTATATTTTAAACAAAAATAAAGTCTTTAATGCTTTAATTTGTATCCAACTATTAATACCAGTAATAATTATAAAATAAATAAATAAATTAATCAAATTGTTTTAATAAGGGAGAAGGAAAGAGCTAAATAATTTAACGTAGATTAATAAATAAAATACGGCTTAAGTTTAATAAATTAGTGCTAACAATTCCAAAAACAGAATAACAAATATTTACCAAGTTTTTTTTTGTATAGTTATTGTTAGTTTTTGTTTTCTTATTTTATACCAAGCATATTATATAAGTTATACCCAAAACTTGGGTAGAGCTATAATACATACAGAGCTTTGAAGAATTAATTCCTTAATTCAATTTTTCAATTCTGAATTAAAAATTCGATGAATTAATTCACTAAGCACCATATATTGAATGGAATTAATTCATATTTGCTTTCGTTCGATTTATTTTGTTACGAATTAATTCAATTGCAATAGTTATTTTTATTAAATCGAATGAATTAATTCACCGGTGAACGCGTTCAATTTTATAAATCGAACGGAAAAAAAAGTGAATTAATTCCTTACTGAATTAATTCACCACTGAATTCATTCAATTTCATTTTTATTCAGTGAATTAAAAAAAATAAAATTACATTCAGTGAATTAAAAAAAAATAATAAGTTCACTGAATTGAAAAAAAATAAAATAAGTTCATTGAATTAAAAAAAAATAAAATAAGTTCACTGAATTCAAAGCCTGTTTTCTGCCGTTCAGTAGAAGAAAACAATAATGTACAAATAAAAGTTTTAAATAAGCAATTTTACAGCGTGTGCTAGTAACAAATTAGAAACCGGATGCTGTTTATCAACCTACATGATTCAAAAATAAAGCCTTTTACAGTAGACGCTCGCAAATTTCCGGCCGAAGATGGAATACAACTCCCATATATGGGCAGGGGCTTCAAAGTCTATTTTGGAGCTTTTGGACCGTGTACAAAGGAGGGTGTCGGCGCTCATTAATGACAGTAGGGTATCCAGCTCTATTGACTCGTTGGAGCATCGTCGGAATGTGGGTTGTGTAACACTGTTCTATCGTTACTACCATGGGAGGTGTTCTGCTGAGATAAGTGCACTTATCCCGATGCCCCGTGTTTTTGGCCGTAACACGCGCTTGTACAGTAGATCTCATCCGTTTGTGGTTGATTGTCCAGTTAGTCGCACAACGCATTATAGAGAGAATTCGTTCATTAGTCGAACCGCCCGTATGTGGAATAAACTCCCCGCAGATGTCTTTCCTGATACTTACAATTTAGGGAAATTCAAGTCAAACGTTCACAAACACTACTCCCTCTTTCCTCCTTCCCATAACCTATTTTCCTGATATCAACACAATGCATTGCATTAGTAGGGGGCATCCCCTGAGTGTTGGTCTATAGTAAAAAAAAAAAAAATTGGAGCTTTCAGTAATTCGAACGTCCAGAAATTAGAATCAATGTTTGCAATACATTAAACGCTCAGAAATTAGAATTTTAAATTCGAATTTCTGAGCGTTTTTTTTTTTTTGGTTATTTGAATACACAGGAAATCCCCAATTTATTTTTATTCTGTTTGAATAAAGTAAAACTAAAAAGGGGAATCACCAAATTATATATGTTTTTCCCTATTTGTTTTTTTTTTGTCGCATTTATGTACATTTTTGGCTAGTTTATTTGTGAAATTTGATCTATTAAATAGTGAAAGTGTATCATTTAAAATGTTAAATAAACGTAAAAAAAACACTATCATTGGAAACGAAACGAAAAAAAACGTCCTCAAATTAGAATAATTCAGAAATTAGAATTGCCTATAAACAAAGCGGTTCTAATATGCGAGCGTCTACTGTACTATTAAAAATAAAAACTTTACAGATATAGATAAATTTGGAAAAAAATATAACTATTAATTTTTCAAACTAGTTATATAGTTATATTTTTTTTCCAAATTTATCTATATCTGTAAAGTTTTTATTTTTAATAGTAAAAGGCTTTATTTTTGAATCATGTAGGTTGATAAACAGCATCCGGTTTCTAATTTGTTACTAGCACACGCTGTAAATTTGCTTATTTAAAACTTTTATTTGTACATTATTGTTTTCTTCTACTGAACGGCAGAAAACAGGCTTTGAATTCAGTGAACTTATTTTATTTTTTTTTTAATTAAGTGAACTTATTTTTTTTTTTTCAATTTAGTGAACTTATTATTTTTTTTTTTAATTCACTGAATGTAATTTTATTTTTTTTTTAATTCACTGAATGAAAATAAAATTGAATGAATTCAGTGGTGAATTAATTCAGTAAGGAATTAATTCACTTTTTTCCGTTCGATTTATAAAATTGAACGCGTTCACCGGTGAATTAATTCATTTGATTTAATAAAAAGAACTATTGCAATTGAATTAATTCTTTGAATTTCCTTATGTGAGAAATAATGCGTGTGACGAGAACAACTATATCACAAAACAATCAAACTGTCAAATTGATGTTGGTAATGCAGTACCCTTCATATGATTTGTATTGATGATGCAAAAAACTAGAATCTAGAAACTAGCAAGTGTCATATGGGCTTAAGCAAGTGTCATACGGGCTTATCGATTTTTAATAATTTTTAACGACTTTCCGTTCAAACAAAAGCCTAAAAGCTAATTTAGATATACGTGGACGTAACGTAACTTGGACGTAACGTATCTCCTTATGGAAAATCTAATGAGTTAAAAGGGCATAGCTGACAGTCTATTTCTTTTTTACTCATTATTTTAGATTGAACCAGCTGATTCGGCACGTTACGTATGGCTAAATGAGCCTTTAACCAGATAAACGCAGTGTCGATAGCAATGCTAGGTTTTGTCGATAAAGCAGTTTTATGTATCTTCCCTTTTTGTCACTGCTGAGAAATTCAAGAACAAAGCACTTTCACTATGTGGTTTGGGCTAAAGTGTGCATCCACGTTTAAAGACCGTATGACACTAGCTTTATTATATATTGACAAAAATTTTATGAATTTATGGGAAAATATTGTGTACAAAGAATAAATATCTGTCAAGTGAATATTGGTAAAGCCCGTATGACACTTGCTTAATTTTGTATTGACGAAAAATTTATTAATTTCCTTATAATAAAATAATGTGTAAAGGTAAAATTAGCCATACGTAAACGTAACGTGACGAATCAGCTGATTCGACCTATCCTATAGAAAACACACAGAAGCACTTATGCTACGTAAACGAAACGAGTCGGAACGGAAGAACCTGTTGAAATTTGATTTTTTTTTTTGCATGGTATGTTTACTAAAAAAATTGGAAAAAACTAATTAAAAGGGATATACAAACAATATTAAGTGATAAAATTTAAAAATTGAATTCTAATAATGAATAACGATGAAAATAAAGTTTTTGTTAAAAACATATGATGCGTTTTCGTTTATCTATAACTGCGGATTTTCTGCCCCGTCCCGTTACGTTTGGCTACGTATGGCTAACGAGTTCAGCTATGTAATAAATCAGTATCTGTCAAATGAATATCGGTAATGCAGTACTCCCATTTGATTTACATTGCTTTTTTTGCATTTAATAATTTATTTATTAATATAAAATATATTTTGCACCTTAATTTTTTTATTTTAAACAAATTTTATTGCTTGTTTTGTTACTTTTAGTAGAAATTTGTAACCGATTATGGCCTTTAGGCTAGGTTATTGTAATAAATAAAGTTAAATTAAGCTAGTGTCATACGGGCTTTAGCTCTGTTCTGACTTGTTACCGCGGGAACCATTTTTACCAGAAAGCGTTTCCATTGTTAAAATTGTTGTTGTTTCGCGTAAATTGTGTGCCCGGTAGTACCCGCCGTGACGACGTCGAACAGACCTATCTCCCTTATTAATTTTTCGTTAAGCCCAGTATTTTGTACAAAAGAGCGAAAAAATGTCGCTCTATGTTTGGAGCTCAAAAACTATAATAAAAACATTAATATGCACAAATTTTTTATAGTCTATAAAAAGTTACAATCATATGTCACTTTTTTGCTACAATTTCAAATGGTCCTGTCGATCAAATTGATGCGAACAAAACTCCACCGCAATTTCGCAACAATTCCACGCAAGTGAAAAATCATTTTTTTTTTATATGGAGTTTGACAGCTTTTTTCGCAAAAGTACGCACAAAATACCGGGCTTTAATACAAATTCAATACAAAATTAGGCTAATGTCATACGGGCTTTAATGAAAAAATTTTCCCAAGTGAGTCTTTGTCGTTTTCCCTACAGAAATTTTTTGTGTACTTAATGGATGTTCGTTGTTTTTGTATTTACCCTACGGGAAATTTTAACAAACTGCCACCGAACTGGCCCCTTTATATGAAATAGACTGGTCACTTTTACATGGCGTTGTCATAGGAGGGGGAAATTGACCCCTTGTGACATGTCACAAGGCAAATCCTAGGACAGGTTACTGAACTCTCATAAAAAACAAAGTTCAGGGACCTGTCCTGCGATTTGTCTTGTGACATGTCACAAGGGGTCAATTTCCACCTCCTATGACAACGCCATGTAAAAGTGACCAGTCTACTTCATATAAAGGGGCCAGTTCGGTGACAGTTTGTTAAAATTTCCCGTAGGGTAACTTTCCAACGAAATCGTTCAAATTTAGTACTTATTCCCCAACAAATTCTAATGCACCTCATCCAGATATCATATTTTTGTATTTTAAAAAAATTTTCTTAAGGAAAGTATAGAAGTACCTTTAAAGTCCATATTGAAAAATAATTTGAGGCTTATATTTTTATGATCATCATGTTTAATCTATTAGTTATTTTGAATCTCTGAAATTTTCTCTTGTAAAATACCAATAATGTTAACATTAACATATTCAGTTATCTGAAAATAGAGTTGAAATTATGTATATAAACCTTACAAAAATTTTCCAAGCCTGTAGTAGAAACATACCGTCATTCTTAATTCAAAATAATTGTCAGCTCCTGAAATGTTTATCTTAAGTAAATTTGTTAAACGCTCAGCATACTTTTTTAATTTTTCCAATTCACGTTTAGTGTATGAAAAATAATTACGATAACCGGCTTTTTTAAAATCGTCATTTTGTCCAAATACAACGGCATTGATGAGAAAACCAATGCATTGTACCAAAATATACACAATACTAATATTATCTTCCATTTGCAGCATTTCATCATCTAATTCATTTAACATTTTTGCAAGTTCGCTGAATTCATGAAAGGAACACATTTCCACATCGGTTTCTGTAATTTGACATAGAACCGTCCATACTAGGCATATACTAATGGCACGTCCAGTTTCACTGGCAAATGAAATATGGTGACAGAGTGTAAGTAAATTAAAAACAAATTCAATTGCATCCGTTTGATGGGCATCCCATATACGTTTTGTTGCTATATGAAGCTGAAAATAAAATAATATTAGAAAAATATTACCATACACGAGTTGGTTGAACACCGTACATGCATTGGACTTAATGTATCGACATACTGAAATGTTTTTTGCAAAAACTGAGAACGCCATTCAATGTTTTCTGGTGTAGCATCTACATAAAAGCAAATAGAAGCTGCCACAAACATTGTAGAGATTTCATCGAGATTAAGTTTATCATTTTTTAAAAGACCAACAAATTGTTTACAAATCTTAAAGAAAGTACAAAATGAAACCTTGTCGCTATGATCACTCAATTTCTCACCTCTTCGATATCATTGGCATTTTCCAAAAAATCGCATTTTTTAGCTAGGCAAGATTCTTTGATGTAATTCCTTAGTCTTGATAAATTGTAACCAGTTTCAATAATTAAATGCATTCCATCATTTTTATCCTTAACATCATCGGCCACATTCATAAGTTCCATTATTTTCTTAAATTTATTCCTCTACTTTATATAGCTTTTAATTTTTTACAAGCGAATGTTTGTTTGGTTTTGTTGTTTATCATGAAATTTTGTGTTGCCATATCAGCAAAACATAATAGTGCCAAACTTCTAAGCAGTGTTGCCATAACGGATATTTTCTCATAAGATCTAGCGATTTTATTTAGCCCTAGCGGGAAAAATTATACTGTACCTATAAAGGCACATTTACACGCGAGAGAAAACTGCTAGAGATAGAGTAAAAAAACACCTCTAAATAGCTCTATTGTGAATGATTTAGGCTATTTAGAGTTGCTTTTTGCTCTATCTCTAGCAGTTTCCTCTCGCGTGTACATGTGCCTTAAAAAAAATCTAGCGATTTTTTATGAGCCGTAAAGCGGAGAATACACGAAGGAACATTGAGTAGGGAACAAAAAATATCAAAAAATTTTGATAACACGAATTGCACGAATGTCAACACTACACATTAACATACACAAATGCACCTTCTTAAAAAGTGGGAATTTTTCACGAATGTTCCTTCCTGTATTCTCTGCTTAACACTTCTTAAGGCACATCTACACGGGATGGAAAACTCGCGAGACTTTATTAAAATGCAGCTCTGTATAAGACTACGAAATGTAATCTCTAGACCATTGACAATAGCTGTCATATATAATTTCTTTAATTAGTAACAATTTTTAGGATGTCTTGTAACATTATTGAACATTTCAGTTTATTAAATTCACCTTTTGCTATTTGGAGAAAAAAATATTCTTTAAAATACAACAATTTTAATAAAAACAAATACTTGACAATTAGAGGTGATATTTCTACGATAAAAATTAGTGCCAACTATATTAGAGATGACAAATTTAGCGCGAGATTTCTATCCCGTGTAGATGTGCCTTAATGAACATATTAAAGAAATTTTTGAGTAAAAAACTCCTTTAAGTAACATTTTTCAACATCGAAAAATGTTTGCACTGTTTATAAATCTATTGATTTTCTAGTTATTTTTAGGTCTGATCTAACCATTTATTTTCAAAATTTGTTGACAACACTGAGTAAAACTGACAGCGATAGAGCAAAATACACCTCTAAATGTCTCTATTGTGAATGATTTAAGCTATTTAGGGTTGCTTTTTTCTCCGTTGAAAAAGCGCTAGATTGCCCAAAATTTCCTCCGATATCGACAATAAAAAGACGCTTGATTAACGGAAAAAGCGTCAAGTTGGCAACAATGCACGAAAATTATTAAATTTTAAAAAAATGTAAACATAAATACGATTTTTACTAGCAGCCAATTTTTAAAGGTAATATTCTACAAACAAGTGTTTCTTTAAAAAATTGTTGATATAATAATTGCCAACAGTATCAGATAACAAAAAATCCTCAATATTTATAAAGATTAAAAGTTTATCAATAACAAAATAAAAAACCGACCACAAGCAAATACTATAAAGAACAAATGAAATGATTTAACAACATCTTATCACTTAATACAACGTGGAAGATACACACATTTGCATATATATAGTGTAAAGTAAATAAATTATCAAACTGATAATTTATTATAATTATATATTTTAATTTCAGTTGATCTGTGCGGTTGTTGGTGTTTGCAATACGTAATAAAATTTGTAAACATGCATTTGCCATTACGATATATACCCGCTTCTGTTAATAACAGAATTTTACATTCCCTTAAAATTCGATATCAAAACAGTGGTGCCAATATTGATCATAACACTGGTGCCAATATTAAAAGTTACTCTACAACTGGAATTTTAAGAAAGTTTGTATTTAAACGTGAATTGTCGATCCCAAAAGAGACTGGTCTTTCTACGCGTTCTTCACATCAAAGAATTTTTGTACGACAGCAGCAACAGGCAATAGCTTATTATTCAACAGTAAGTTTATAATAATTTGTTTATATAAATAATATTTCCAAAAAATAAAGATCGATTAGTATTTGTCTGCATACGGAGTTTATAATTATTTATAATCTTAACTGTTACTATACCGATGTGTGGGTTAAATTTGCTTTTACAATTACTCGTTTTATGCTTAAAAAGAATTACAATTTTACAAATATTAAAAAACAACCTCCAATTTAAATAGAACGCTTTTAATTTTTGTATAATTAATGTATAGTAAAGTAAAACAAAAGCATGTGGTAATGCTGCTGATTTTAATTGACGTCTACGCGAGACATAAAAATACGTGCAAAGCGACCAGAGCTTCGAAGGAATTAATTCCCTTTTTTTTGAACTGAATTTATATATTCCGAATGAATAATTGAAAGAAATTGAATCAATATACACTTTTTCTGGTGTAATGTAGGCACAGTATAATATGGGGTCACCTCTAGAAACTGTTCTTGCAAAATTTCAAGCACAGCAGTTTCCATTTGCAAAAGTTATCGCAATAAATAAATTTTTTATTAAGGTTAGTATCGTACTTAGACACTAGTAGTATATTAAAATGTCTTTAGTACGATACTAACCTTAGTAAAAAATGTATTTATTGCAATAACTTTTTCAATTGGAAACTGTTTTGCTTGAAATTTTGCAAGAACAGTTTTTAGAGGTGACCCCATATTATACTAAAAGTTGTACTTTGGGGACAATTTGGAAAGCTATGCTGCCATATAAAATTTTTGAAAAGTCGCGATTTTAACGTATAGGCCGCTATAGATGAATACATTTTTTTGTTGAAATATTTTCCTTTTAATTGCTTATTTACTAAGCCATATCATTTATTAAGGCCGATTCAATTGGCTAAAACCATAAAAAAGGCGAACAGTGGTTTTAATATCAAGTCTTATGCATCAAATTTTAAGCCTAAATATGAATACAGGTCCTGTGCCTACATTTGAACACAAAAAATTTATATTGATTGCATTTGAAAATTTTTGTATATAAAAAACTAAATGGAAAACCGCCAAACTTTAAAGACATTTAGCGAAAAATCTGTACCTTAGATCGAAAAATAAAGTACGCCATTGTAATCAGCATGTCTGAAATATATAGAACTGATTGTCAGATCTCCATTAATTTTTTGAGTGTCATGCAGTGTCATTAAGCTGCCTACACACTAGGGAACATACTTAAAAAAAGAGAGCATTTTTTGTGAATGTGTGAGTGCGATTGTGTGTGTGTGCGTGTTGAGAGCGTGCATTTCGTGTTTACAAAATTTTTTGATATTTTTTGTTCCCTCAACCATGTTCCCTAGTGTGTAGGCAGCTTTAGGTGTGTTTGGGTACTTTTCCAGTAAGGTCCAGTAAAAATTACTCAGTAACAAATTTACAGAGAGTAAGGCAAAATTTACTCTCAAAAAGAAAAATATCTAAAAATGTACGCAAACAGAAAAATTGTAAGAATTAGTAAAATACTGTTGCCAACTTCTTCCGTAAAAATATCGCTAAATCAAACTAAAAAATCACTAGAAAATATCTAAATTATAAAAAAAATTAAATAGCGATAAATCCCTAAATTGCACGAACTTTTTAGGTTCTGTTGAAAAATTTCACAAAAATAGCTATATTTTTCAAACTTCTTAAAACTTTCTTAAAAAATTATTGATACATCGCCAAATTTTTCGAACTTTTTTGTTTTCCATAAAAATTTACCGATAAATCGCTGAATAATAATGATTCAAAAATTCTGTCAAGGAAATAAATGTAAAAAAATGCTAAGAAAATGTGAAGACTGTCTTAAAAAATTTTATCCCCCTAAACGAGTTGAAGTATCGCTAGATTTGCCGAGAAAATAGCTAAATTGGCAACAGTTATTAAAATAGCTGATTGCGAAATAAACCTTTTCAACTTATTGGATTAATAAATAAAACCTATTAAAATGATCACTTACTTACTCCTTCCATCGTAAATAAGCTTATATTTAAATATTTTTTATTTTTACAAAAAATTATTTCAAAATTATTTAGACAAATGTTTTGTTTCTTCAATCATATGTTTTAAATCATATGTTTTTTTTCTTACAAATTCTTACTAGCAAAAATTCATCCAGTAAAAACTTGTAAGTTCTCTGGTATTTAACTGTCACTTTACCCTCTATTTTTCCTCTCTCCTTACTGAGTAATTGTGTAAACAAACACCTTCCAGTAAAAACTTGTACGAATTTGTACAAATTTTCGGGTACGCAAACACACTTATTAATCGACGATGTGTTTGTTGTTGTGTTTGAGACAAATTTTACATTTTCGCAATTTTACAATACTTAAATTTCTGACATGAATACTCTTAACATTTCTTTATATTTTTCCAAGGCCTAGACTGCTATCTCGATTTATAAGGTGGGCCTCATACAAAAAACAAAATTTTTGGGTTAAACTATTAGTTAACTATTAACGATGGGTCTTACACGGAATGTTTAAGGGTTAACTAATAGTTAACCCAAAAGTTTGTTGTTGTTCTGTATACAATTTTTTTTTGACATTTTCCTTTTTTTAGGCCCTCTAACTTATCTCGAGAAGTTAACTTTAACTTAACCATTGAAATTGAGCGAAAACGTACCTTAACTTCAGCATATATTGTTCAAATTAAAACGCTTTACTACCAATACTAAAGCCCAAATTAATTTGGAAGTATCGTAAAGAAACCCAGTCAGAAATCGCCAGTGGTACAAAAAATCAAGCACTGGCATACCACTGGGTAACCACGGTATTAAAAATAAATGACTGGCAGAACACTCATTTGGGACGCTTTGCCAGCGTTTGCGAAAAGCGTTTTACCAGTATTTTTTTTACAAAAATTTCGGTGGTTTATAAAAAAAAACCACTGGCAAAGAATTGGCTTAGAGTGATATGCCAAGGTTTGCAACCAGTGGTTATCCAGTGCTACATAGCCAATGCTACCAGGCGTACAAAAATCAATTCACTGGAAAACCAATGATTTTATAAAAATGCTGACGCTTCGTTAAAAAATGTTTTTAGTCGGAAGGTTCCGAGTTCAAATCCGGTTGCAAGCAAAAAATTTTTTTTTGATTTTTTTTAATTTAAAATTTTTTTTGTTTTATAAAATAAATTTTTTTGTTTGTGGGAAAACTCCTTCAAGACCAACTTTTTTTTTTGCCCTCCCAACACTGGCATACTAGTTACAAAAAATTGTTTGCCAGTACTAGCATTTTGGCACAGCCAGTAGTTGTCCAGCTATTATCACTCATTTATGTGTTTAGCCATTAAATATTATATGTCTCGTTAGCTCAGTGGGTAGAGCAATCGTCTGCCAATCTGACGGCCTGGGTTCAAATCACGGCAGGACCAAAAAAAAATACATATGAACTTTTTTTAATTTTATTTTGGAAAATATATTTCCAGACCACCTATTTATTGGTTTTGCCAGCGTTTTGCCAACGTTTAAAAATTTTGTTCCTCCAGTGCTTTTCGGCGCTTTTTGAACAGCCGGTCCTTTTGTCTAATGATGTTATCATTTTGGGAATGGGAAAGCACTTTTTGCTAGCACTTATACCACCTGTTAAAGTGCTTTGCCAACGCTTTCCCGTTTGTATTTTTCTGACTGGGAAGTAACGTATCATTCTCATAATGAATAAAAAGAGTATAAAAAATAAAAATATTGTATTTTTTATCTTTTTCTTGTGCATAGAATTAAATGTCAAGTAATAAAATAGAAAATTTCTATTTTCCACAGAACTTTTTTACGATTTTACTTGACAACAGTTTCAATGCATAGAAAAAAGATAAAAATATATTTCTATATTATTTTAACACATTAAATTGATTACAGATACGTTTTTTTTACTTTACGATTAGACTAATGAAGCCTTAAATATATTCGTTTTGCCAACTTTCATACAAATCCGTCTATTAGTTTTTAAGTTCATAGGATATCCTTTAAAGGTATCCTGTTAGAACCCTGTGTGTCTTTGCACCAAATTAACGACTGATTATAAAAGTTACAGCTTCAATCTTGCTTTGAATTCATTATAAAAAGTTTCTAGTGAACTAAAATATGTTTTTTAGGTTTTTGAAAATTTTGTTCGTTTTAAAATAACTATTTGTTTAAATTTCATAAAATTTTAATTTTGACACTTCCTCGCTTCGAAACCGTACACTACATACAACAAATTTCTTCTCAAAAGATTTAAGGAATTACGTTTTGTATCGGAATAGCTTCTGTTATGATTATAAAATACACATTTGACGCATTTGTGGGCAATTTTATGATAGCTGCCCTGAGGCATTAGAGGGTTAAGTAAAATATCAGTATAAAATATTTTATTTCTTAAATATTTCTTGAGTAAGAAATTTTGAAATGGATCTTATTTCTGATTATAAAATTGGAACTAATAAAAAAAAAAAAATTGTGAAGAAAATTATAAAAAAAATGAAAAAATATTGAAATTAGAATTTCAACAAGGGCCGCATTAAATTGAACAAAGGGCAGAAATTTTTTCTGCAATCAGCCTCTTGACATTTGCTACATCAGAAACTTTTTTTGTTAACTTTACTGACATTTTTGAGTTTCAGTTTTCAGCAGTCACAAAATCAAATTTTTCAGGATGTCCAAAATAAGGTTCCATTTGAAATTATGGGCTTGGTGTGACATTTCAAAAAAAAATTAACTGTCATGTATATATAAGTAATAAAAACTTACACCCTTAAGCCTAAAGGCTTCATTAGTCTAATCGTAAAGTAAAAAAACGTATCTGTAATCAATTCAATGTGTTAAAATAATATAGACATATATTTTTATCTTTTTTCTATGCATTGAAAATGTTGTAAAGTAAAATCGTAAAAAAGATCTGTTGAAAATAGAAATTTTCTATTTTATTACTTGACATTTAATTCTATGCACAAGAAAAAGATAAAAAATACAATATTTTTATTTTTTATACTCTTTTTTATTCATTATGAGATTGATACGTTACTTTTTTTTACGATTCTTCCAAACTAATTTGGGCTTAAACCAGATAAACGCAGTGTCGACCGCAGTGCGACGTTTTGTCGGTAAAGCAGTTTTTTGACTCTTCCCTTTTTGTCACTGCCGAGAAATTATAAAAGTTTCTAAATATACAAGAGCTGTTTTTAAACAAAACGCAATAAGAAATTTAAAAAAAAATATTAAACCGTTTTCGCGAAATTTAGGAACAAAGTTAGAAAGCACTGCCACTGTCCACTGGCACTTTCACTATGTGGTTTAGACTTTATTCTAAACTATATAACAATGACAAAATTGTGACAACACTGTGGTGAATGGTCTGTGTTGTCACAATTTTGTCATTGTTATAAAGTTTAGAATAACACCCTTAATGTAAAATTTTAAGACAAAAATCTCAAAAGGACGAGATCCTGAAGAAGAATGAAAAATACAGTGTAAAATGTACGAATAAATAACCGTAAAAAATGTAAATTTAAAGCGCATGCGCATGTATTTATAATATGTTATTATTGCCGAAAATTATTTTAGTGAACCCTAAAATTACGTCGTTTTTTTAAAAAAGTTTTTGGACCCATGCAAAGAACGTTAAAATCTAACAAATTTAACATTAATAACTCCATTCGGTGATTAACTTACAAAATATACCTCGCTGTTCTAAGAACCGAATTCTTAAGTGAAGTATTCCGATTTTTTTTTTGCTGTTCTGTGACCCACAGCCGAATTATTTTTTTCGTTTTATTTCGTGTAGAAAAAGATGGGTGAAAATAAAACAAATATATACATATTTTTTTTTTTGCAGCAATTAAAATATCAAAATTTGTTCGAAACAGCAAAGTTTCGAAATTTTTAATTCCGTGGGATCTAACAAATCTACTCTTAATAAGTTTCGGAACTCATAACAGGGGCGATAGCTCTGGGGGGTAACCGCGTAACTCGATTCGAAATCAAAATTTTCGAATTCGTAAATCTTGCAAATATTGTTAAAAATATAATTCTGAATAAAAATTCTACTTTTTAATTTATTTTTATCCTACAACTTTTACACTACACATAAAAATTCAAAAAGTAAGATTTTTGCTAAAACTTTTCTTTTTACGAAAGGTACAAAATTTACGAATTCGAAAATTTTTTTTCGAATCGAGTTACGCGCTAATCCCCCTGATTAATTTACTAAAGAAAATATTTTGTTTGATCTGTTATTATGAGTAGCATCGTACGATTTTTTGCTAAGTATATGTAGATGAGGACAAGTAGTAATTTAACTTGCAGCTTAGATGCGTCAACAATTTACGACATCAAGGCTATTAGTTTTTTTTGCATGTATTTAATATTAACGCAAAGTGCTAATTAGCAGTAGGTAACAGGCAACACAAATTCATATTTTGATATAAAAAAAATATTAAGGGAACTCATAATGGTGTTTTACACACTATGCAAAAATGCACAGTTTGCACCATCAAAACTGACAAAATGCAAATAACGGTCAGCTTTTTTGTATTGTGCTCAAATCACGATCGTGAATACCCTTAATAAAACCAAAGTGGTTGATCCTTCCTATCTCTAAATAGTATAAATGATCAACCTTTGACCAAAAATAATAAAATTGTTTTAATGTGTTTTTTTATTAGCATGCCAACATTCTAAACTGGCTTGTAGTTTAAAAATGATATAACTTAAGATCTTAAGAACTCTCCAAACATTAGAACCTTATCCCAGCCAGAAATTGATGATGCTACAAAAAATTAAGTACTCTCAAAGCATTGTTTATACCAAAAATAAAACGTTTTGAGAACGTTTGGAAAATACCTTCTTTAAAATGCTTTGATAACGATTTTTAACAAATTTTACAAGTGTTGATTAAAAGAAAGATTGTATGTACTAAAAATCATTTTTATTTTGTAATATTTTGTTGCAATTATTTATGTAAAAGGGAAATAGCAATTGATTCGTTATAAAATGTTGGAAGAATGCATTTAGCTTTCACCATATGTATACCTATTTCAGTGTTGTTTTCATTTAAATTTGTTACATTATATAATCCGATCTCCTTTGATTAGATCGGGTAGTCATAAAAAATTTTAGTTTCCTTGAAAATGTTGCCTTTCAAATGCATGTTTCGTATGTTTTGTACAAAAATTTCTTTCACAATCATAATGTTCCCCATGTGTAGTAAACATACATATATTATCAGGAAGAATAGATGTAATTCGAAATCCATAAATGTTTACGAAAGAAATTACTCTAGATTCAGAAGTGTGTAAAGGTTTCCCCAAAGAATAGTTGCTGCTCTTATTGAAAGGATATACTAATGGAATATTATTTGGGTAATTGGTATTAAAAACATGTAATTTCCTTTGTATATGGGAAATGGGATTAGTTGGCGATTTTACAATTTTTAGAAAACCTAAGCTATTTTCGAAATCAAATGCTGAAAATTGTAATATAGGCGCCCCCATATTATTTACGTCATTTGAAATATGTATTAGATTATAAATATTCATTGTCACTGAGCTTGAGCCATAAAAATGTGGCATAAGTTCCACAAATTTTCTTAAAATCTTAAATTAATAAAAATTTGATTACTTAATGAAGTTTGAGACTAAAAAAATATTTATACCTTCATTAGTTAAAAACTTGGCTTCCAAAACAAGTTCTTCCAGAAATTTTTTAGCCGAATGCGGTTTTGAATTTCCATAATAGAGACCAATCAAAAATGGCTTGGTAATGTATGAGGTTGAAAACCCATTTCCCATTTCTTTTCATTATAATAAAGATTGGAATCAAAAGTGATATCAAGATTAGACTTTATTCCAAAATATTGAAAATTTCTCAAAGTATCGTCTAAACCTAGCATTACTTTAGAATCGCCGCTGAAAGTAGAAGTTCCTAATAAAGTTTTAGAACATTTCGGAAGAGATGGATGTATAACCTTCAAATCTCGGTACCATTAATATTTCGTCTATAGAGGTTTCTGATTTGCCATACAACCCAATTTTTCAGTTTTGAACACATCTACATTTCTCTTAATATCCTATAATTTTTTAACATAATCATTTAAAACTAATTTAAGTTCTAATAAAATATATAAAAAAATAAATGTTTCTTAAGTACTAAGAAATTACTTTATTTTTTGTATTTAGAGTACTGGAAAATTGCTCTACTTTTCGTTTTTAAAATTCTCGGAAGACACTCAACTTTTGTATTAATACACTTTAAAATCACTTTTTTTAGTTTTTCTAATGTTTTGAAAACGTTCTGTAAACAAAAATTATAACGCTTTAAAATCACTTTATTTTTTGCTTTTGCAACGTTTCTAAAATACTCTAAATACAAACATGAGACCGCAAATCATGGTTATCATTTTAGTGTTCTGAGAACACTATAAAACCCAAAAATATGTTGCTTTGATAACGCTTCAACCGCCATACAAAGTGCTTTTATGTTTGTCAATTTCTGGCTGGGATGCTTTGATAAGAATTTTTTTAAAACATTTTTAATCAAGTTTATTTCTTTGAAAGTTCTTATCAGCATATAAAAAGAAAACAAAATTAAGACCTGGTTTATGTACATCCCAGTGTAGAAAATCATTACCAGATATGAGGTTATGTAACTACATACCTGGTAATTTTAACTAGTTACTTTTATTATTACATTTCTTATTACCTTTGTATGGCGATGTCGCGAAAAATAATGAGTTACCAGCATACGAAAAATCAAAAAATATGTCGTTACCTATGTGCTTACCAGTATTGACTAAAATAATGATTCTAAAAATAGATTTTCAAAAACATAAGTTTTATAAAAAAAACTTTATAATGTAAATTTTTTTAAATAAAATTTTCTGCTGCGGGAATCGAACCTGGGACTCCAGACTGCCGGTCTGTAGCTGTACCATCTGAGCTATCTCGACATGTAATATTTGATAGATAAAAACACAATTGACTTGCTGCGTACAAGTCAGCTTACTCGCCAACATACAAAAAATATGTGGTTACATACATCATTACCGGGGTTGAAAAAATATTGAGTTTAAAAATAGATTTGAAAAAAATTTTCAAAAAAATCTAGAACATTATTTTTGAAATAATGATAAAAATAAGTCATTATTGGTAATACATTATTTTTTATTTTGAAATAATGAAAAAAGTATTTATTAGTTACTCATTATTATATCTTTTAAAATAATGCAGAAAGTAAGTCCGTGTCATTACTGGTAGTCCAAAAAATAATGATATGTCATTACCGTTTCTACACTGGGATATTACGAAAATGCTATAAACGAAAGCAAAGTATCGAAAATTTGTTTTTGTTTCCCAGGTATTTTTGACGAAAGTAATTGTCAATTTCTTTCGTTTAGACTATTTTTGTAATAGGGAAACAGGCCCTACGTTTATTTCTAAAATAATAAGCAAAATAAAATTTAATTGCATAGCAAAAGTCCCCACAAAAGTAGCCATATACATATATAACAAAGGTAAAAAATATTTTAATAATTAAAATAGAAACGAATTCATTCATTTACATTCAAATTAAAAAAAATAAAAATAATTTTAGGGTCAGTATAGTGAACACTTAAGTGAACAAAATTTCCTGAGTTTAAAATTTAATATTATCTTGAGCAGTACTAAATGTTAAATTAAAAAAAATCATTACATATTTTCAAAAGTTCGCTTAAGTGGTCTAAAAATTACAGTTTAAAAAAACACTAATAAAAGTCACCTTTAATTACTATAAACTAAGAAAAATACAAAAAATAAACAAAAAAAAAAAATATAAAAAAGAGGGCATGTGTGTGTTTATTACCACCCAGGTGGAAAATACGATCGTGAAAACGTTTTAAAAGCATTTTAAAAGGTGGTACAAACGTTTTCAGAATATATCGATTTACAAGTTTAAAGCGTTTTGACAACGCCCCAAATGATAACCATGATTTACGGTGTGAGGGTGGTATTTTATAACGTTTTCAAAGCGTTGCAGAAAAAAAACTTTAAAATGCTTTTTCAACCGTCAAACTAGCGTATGTAGAACATTCTGGTTTACAATTTCAAAGCGTTGTGAAAACGACCCAAATGATGATGATTTACGGTCTCAGGGTGGTATTTTATATCGTTGTCAAACCGTTCCAAAAACAAATTTCAAAGTACTTTCTCGACGGTCTATAAATGTTATTACAATATACCAATTTTAACGCTTGCAAATCGTTAGAAAATAAACAAATGAAGTACTGTGCCATAGTTTTAAATGCAAATATGGGAATAATTTTTTAAAACATTTTTATATATTAATATTTTTTAATAAGAAATAATATGTACACATCCCAGCAAAAAAGGAACTCTACTGCAAAACGAAAAGCTTTAATATCACAACATAAACACGCAAAAATGTTGCACTGGGTTGCAATGAGGCTTACCCCACAAATAATGAGACAATTGCTATAACTCTTTTACATAAATAATGATTGCTATAACTCTTTTTATATAAGTTGTATTTTTGCTCATACTTATCAATGTTAAGTATTTAAAGTAAATCTACTTTTAACCGATTAAAGTATAAAAAAATTATAAACAGTTAATGTTTATAATAGTTTATGTATAATCGAACGCATGCTAGCAAAACTTTTTGGGAAGTAACGCGAAGAAGTAATGATCTTTTCTGAGTTAACAGATATAGTTAAGTCGAAAACACAGCTGTAAATAATAATATACATATAATTAAAATTATATATATATGTATAAAAAACTTTTTTATCATTTTGATCAAACACTTTAAAAAGTGTACTCTACCATAGGATTTAACTGCCTTTTAAATAAATTCCAAATTAAATACTCTCCTACATTTAAACTCTAAACAATGTTGTAAAAAAAGTGCTTGGAATGCACTTTTTCGAAGGAGCTTTAAATCAATGTTGTATTTTTGTGTTTTTAAATAATCGGTTATATATTCTTTAAAAGAAGTACTGCTGAAGTACAGTTTGCAAACGTTAGAAAACGCTTTAAAGCAATGTTTTAACAGTGTTTTTATTTTACAAATGGTTGTAAATTTTGTATGTAAAGCACTCCTAAAATACTGTTTGTGAACGTTCGAAAAGCAATACAAAATAATGTTTTCCAACGCTGTGAAAATGCTTTTTTTTTTTGTACCATTGACAACAAACGCTTTCACAGCGCTTTGTTTTTTGTACCGTCTTCAATTTCCACCTGGGCAGTTACCGTGCTATTCCAGTGACGTTATCTGTCTCAAAATTATCTAGGAAAATAATTTGAACTCTGATCTAAGATAGACTAGTGGTAGCTGTTTGCAAAATGCATTAGTTTACAAAACAAATTTTGTAAAAACAACAAAAATATGATTTGGAACTATGGAAAAATTGAATACATTTGTAATCGAGATTTTGCTAAGAGAAGTTCTTTCAAATAAAAGCTCTTAATAAAAAATGTTTCAAAAAATGGCAGCTAAAGTACACTTTTCTGGAATTTCTCTAATTGTTCTTTGTAATGATAACTTGATTTTTTCTTTATTTTTAGAATATGTCTGGAAATTCCAAACTTTTAAAGTCATCTCTTAAAGAGCTTGATACTGAATTGTTGGAGATGATCAAAGACGAAAAACAACGTCAAACTAAAGGTCTTGAAATGATTGCTAGTGAAAATTTTACTTCATTGGCTGTTTTAGAATGTTTGGGTTCTTGTTTGCACAATAAATATTCAGAAGGTCTACCTGGTAAACGGTAAGTTTCATACATTAAAAAATACTAGCATTTATTAATATAATTTTGTGTCTTAGTTATTATGGTGGCAATCAATTTATTGATAAAATTGAAGTTTTGGCACAAAAGCGTGCACTGGAAACATTCAATCTGAATTCGGAGGAGTGGGGTGTCAATGTACAACCTTATTCTGGATCACCAGCTAACTTTGCTGTCTATACTGGATTGTTGCAGCCTCATGATCGTATTATGGGTTTAGATTTACCCGATGGTGGTCATTTAACTCACGGTTTTATGACTGCTAATAAACGCATTTCGGCTACTTCGATTTTTTTTGAATCCATGCCCTATAAGGTTGACGTCAAGACTGGCCTGATCGATTATGATGGTTTGGAGGCCAATGCTAAATTATTCAAGCCGAAAGTTATTATTGCTGGCGTTTCTTGTTACTCAAGATGTTTAGATTACGCACGTTTCCGAAAGATTTGCAATGATAACGATTCTTATTTATTTGCTGATATGGCTCATGTTGCTGGTTTGGTAGCTGCCGGTCTTATTCCATCGCCTTTTGAATTTGCTGATGTTGTCAGCACTACCACCCATAAAACTCTAAGAGGTCCTCGTGCTGGTGTTATATTCTTCCGCAAGGGTGTTCGCAAGGTCAAACCCAATGGTGATAAAATTATGTACGATTTAGAAGATCGCATTAATAATGCAGTATTCCCTGGTCTACAAGGTAAGTTTAAATTAAAGCAATAAACTAACAATCTTATTTAAAACGACACACAAGTTCCCAAGGAAAAGTTGTTATGAGCTAGCAAATGTACCGAAGTATCTTCGCGACCGATTTATGCTTTTTAAGCAAATTAAAAAACTTGGAATTTAAAACAAATTCTTTATTGTTTTGCAAATGATATATTTTTAGTCAAACTATTAAAAAGGATAAAAAATTTTAATATTTTTAAAAATATAAAAAAGTCACAGATATAAAAAAGTAGGAATTTTTCGAGTAAAAACTCATAAAATTTTCCCTTAAATTTTTTTTTACTAACTCAATTTTTAAAACCGAAAAAAATACAAAGTTCGGGCAAAACGGAACAGTCCCAGCAAAAAAAAACCGAATGCATTCTACAAGAATGCATTTTTCACTGCATATAAAGTAGCTATATATGCTGATTTCTTACTTCCAATAAACGTATTTTAAATGACTTCCAAAATGCCATTAATTAAAAACTTTTTTTACTTCCCAGAAAAAAATATCTGACCAAGATCCGTAAAAGCACCTATACTGTTCGGCACAAATGCGTTCAAATTGAGGTGAAAAACGCATTCTTTTAACATTGGCTTGTCATAGAAGAGAAGGTGTTTATGCTACTTTAAGTCTGCTTTGCACGTCATAAAAATGAGTGCTTGGATGTTCTTTTTTATATAGGAAAGCAATTAATTTTTGTTACTATCTAAGGAGAGATGAAAAGTAACTTCTTGGGAATGCATTCAAATATATATTTAAGAAGTGATATTTATGACTTTTGAATGTATTCCCAAGAAGTTACTTTTCATCTCTCCTTAGATATTAAAAAAAATGAATTGCTTTCCTGTATAAAAAAGAACATCCAAGCACTCATTTTTATGACGTGCAAAGCAGACTTAAAGTAGCATAAACACCTTCTCTCCTATGACAAGCCAATGTTAAAAAAATGCATTTTTCACCTCAATTTGAACGCATTCGTGCCGAACAATATAGGTGATTTTACGGATCTTGGTCAGGTATTTTTTTGCTGGGTTATTAATTTCAATAAAACGAGACTTTTCCATCCCTGATTAACAATTCTGTGTTCGTTGATGTTTGGAGGCACATAATATTGTTTTCCACAAAAAGTAAAGAGAGATTTACATGTTCATTTGTTCCCCAGCAAAAAAAAACCGAATGCATTCTACAAGAATGCATTTTTCACTGCATATAAAGTAGCTATATATGCTGATTTCTTACTTCCAATAAACGTATTTTAAATGACTTTCAAAATGCCATTAATTAGAAACTTTTTTTACTTCCCAGAAAAAAAAAATACCTGACCAAGATCCGTAAAAGCACCTATACTGTTCGGTACAAATGCGTTCAAATTGAGGTGAAAAACGCATTCTTTTAACATTGGCTTGTCATAGGAGAGAAGGTGTTTATGCTACTTTAAGTCTGCTTTGCACGTCATAAAAATGAGTGCTTGGATGTTCTTTTTTATAAAGGAAAGCAATTCATTTTTGTTACTATCTAAGGAGAGATGAAAAGTAACTTCTTGGGAATGCATTCAAATATATATTTAAGAAGTGATATTTATGACTTTTGAATGCATTCCCAAGAAGTTACTTTTCATCTCTCCTTAGATAGTAAAAAAAATGAATTACTTTCCTATATAAAAAAGAACATCGAAGCACTCATTTTTATGACGTGCAAAGCAGACTTAAAGTAGCATAAACACCTTCTCTCCTATGACAAGCCAATGTTAAAAAAATGCCTTTTTCACCTCAATTTGAACGCATTCGTGCCGAACAATATAGGTGATTTTACGGATCTTGGTCAGGTATTTTTTTGCTGGGTAGCTATATATGCTGATTTCTTACTTCCAATAAACGTATTTTAAATGACTTCCAAAATGCCATTAATTAAAAAATTTTTTTACTTCCCAGAAAAAAATACCTGACCAAGATCCGTAAAACCATCTATACTGTTCGGCACAAATGCGTTCAAATTGAGGTGAAAAACGCATTCTTTTAACATTGCCTTGTCATAGGAGAGAAGGTGTTTATGCTACTTTAAGTCTGCTTTGCACGTCATAAAAATTAGTGCTTGTATGTTCTTTTTTATATAGGAAAGCAATTCATTTTTGTTACTATCTAAGGAGAGATGAAAAGTAACTTCTTGGGAATGCATTCAAATATATATTTAAGAAGTGATATTTATGACTTTTGAATGCATTCCCAAGAAGTTACTTTTCATCTCTCCTTAGATAGTAAAAAAAATGAATTGCTTACCTGTATAAAAAAGAACATCCAAGCACTCATTTTTATGACGTGCAAAGCAGACTTAAAGTAGCATAAACACCTTCTCTCCTATGACAAGCCAATGTTAAAAAAATGCCTTTTTCACCTCAATTTGAACGCATTCGTGCCGAACAATATAGGTGATTTTACGGATCTTGGTCAGGTATTTTTTTGCTGGGTCCTAATAATGCATATTTTTTATATTTATCAAAACTACCCAGCAAAAAAAAAAACGGATTGCATTCTACAAGAATGCATTTTTCACTGCATATGAAGTAGCTATATATGCTGATTTCTTACTTCTAATAAACGTATTTTAAATGACTTCCAAAATGCCATTAATTAAACACTTTTTTACTTCCCAGCAAAAAAATAACTGACCAAGATCCGTAAAAGCACCTATACTGTTCGGCACAAATGCGTTCAATTGAGGTGAAAAAGGCATTTTTTTAACATTGGCTTGTCATAGGAGAGAAGGTGTTTATGCTACTTTAAGTCTGCTTTGCACGTCATAAAAATGAATGCTTGGATGTTCTTTTTTATATAGGAAAGCAATTCATTTTTATTATTATCTAAGGAGAGATGAAATGTAACTTCTTGGGAATGCATTAAAATATATATTTAAGAAGTGATATTTATGACTTTTGAATGCATTCCCAAGAAGTTACTTTTAATCTCTCCTTAGTTAGTAAAAAAAATGAATTGCTTTCCTATATAAAAAAGAACATCCAAGCACTCATTTTTATGACGTGCAAAGCAGACTTAAAGTAGCATAAACACCTTCTCTCCTATGACAAGCCAATGTTAAAAAAATGCCTTTTTCACCTCAATTTGAACGCATTCGTGCCGAACAATATAGGTGATTTTACGGATCTTGGTCAGGTATTTTTTTGCTGGGGTATGCATCCAAATTTATGGAAGTCTTCACAACCCAGCAAAAAAATACCTGACCAAGATCCGTAAAATCACCTATACTGTTCGGCACGAATGCGTTCAAATTGAGGTGAAAAAGGCATTTTTTTAACATTGGCTTGTCATAGGAGAGAAGGTGTTTATGCTACTTTAAGTCTGCTTTGCACGTCATAAAAATGAGTGCTTGGATGTTCTTTTTTATATAGGAAAGTAATTCATTTTTTTTACTATCTAAGGAGAGATGAAAAGTAACTTCTTGGGAATGCATTCAAAAGTCATAAATATCACTTCTTAAATATATATTTGAATGCATTCCCAAGAAGTTACTTTTCATCTCTCCTTAGATAGTAACAAAAATGAATTGCTTTCCTATATAAAAAAGAACATCCAAGCACTCATTTTTATGACGTGCAAAGCAGACTTAAAGTAGCATAAACACCTTCTCTCCTATGACAAGCCAATGTTAAAAGAATGCGTTTTTCACCTCAATTTGAACGCATTTGTGCCGAACAGTATAGGTGCTTTTACGGATCTTGGTCAGGTATTTTTTTTCTGGGAAGTAAAAAAAGTTTTTAATTAATGGCATTTTGGAAGTCATTTAAAATACGTTTATTGGAAGTAAGAAATCAGCATATATAGCTACTTTATATGCAGTGAAAAATGCATTCTTGTAGAATGCATTCGGTTTTTTTTTGCTGGGAAATTACAATGAGTGTTATTTTTGTTCGGATGTAAGATCATATTACCACAAATTCCAAAAAGAATTTACAATTACAACGAGTTTATTGTCGAATGCCTAATTAAAACACATTTATGCGTCTAACCCTTATTTTCAAATTCTGTTTAGTTCGAAACCCAGCAAAAAAAATACCTGACCAAGATCCGTAAAATCACCTATATTGTTCGGCACGAATGCGTTCAAATTGAGGTGAAAAAGGCATTTTTTTAACATTGGCTTGTCATAGGAGAGAAGGTGTTTATGCTACTTTAAGTCTGCTTTGCACGTCATAAAAATGAGTGCTTGGATGTTCTTTTTTATATAGGAAAGTAATTCATTTTTTTTACTATCTAAGGAGAGATGAAAAGTAACTTCTTGGGAATGCCTTCAAAAGTCATAAATATCACTTCTTAAATATATATTTGAATGCATTCCCAAGAAGTTACTTTTCATCTCTCCTTAGTAACAAAAATGAATTGCTTTCCTATATAAAAAAGAACATCCAAGCACTCATTTTTATGACGTGCAAAGCAGACTTAAAGTAGCATAAACACCTTCTCTCCTATGACAAGCCAATGTTAAAAGAATGCGTTTTTCACCTCAATTTGAACGCATTTGTACCGAACAGTATAGGTGCTTTTACGGATCTTGGTCAGGTAGGTATTTTTTTTTCTGGGAAGTAAAAAAAGTTTTTAATTAATGGCATTTTGGAAGTCATTTAAAATACGTTTATTGGAAGTAAGAAATCAGCATATATAGCTACTTTATATGCAGTAAAAAATGCATTCTTGTAGAATGCATTCGGTTTTTTTTTGCTGGGAAGTTATAAGAATTTTTTAAAACGGAAATTTTTGGCAGAAAACTTTTTATCTCGAAATATCGACATAAGTTTGAAATTGATTTTAATAATTATTCACCTCAGACCTTTTCCCACCGATACCGAAATCTTAATAACTCAAAACTACATATCGTTAGCTGAAATGCAAAACCACGTAACTAACAAAAAATACAAAATCGGTTTTTTGATCGATTATGATGCATATCAACGAGGTCCACGTCTTCTCCAATTTTTACTGTCATATAATAAAAATTAGACATATTATTAGCGAAAATCGAAAGCACGTAACTACATACTTGTTGCTTGAAAATTGTAAAAAATTGTTTCTCCTGTAAAATAGTAAAAATGTTAGTTACGTGGTTTTGCATTTCAGCTAACGATATATATTTCGACTTAAGCGATTATGCGAAAACGGCAGAGATATATTTTTACACTATGTAATAACAGTTTTTTCTTTTCATTTATTTCTAATTCAAAAATAATTTTCTAATCAACAGGTGGTCCCCACAATAATACCATTGCTGGTATTGCTACTGCTTTTAAACAAGCCAAATCACCTGAATTCAAGGAATATCAAACTCAAGTCATTGCCAATGCTCGCCGCTTGTGTGAGGGCCTAATGAAAAAGGGTTATAGCATTGCCACTGGTGGCACTGATGTTCACTTGGTTTTGGTTGACTTACGTAATGTGGGCCTCACCGGTTCGCGGGCGGAATATGTTTTGGAAGAAGTTAATATTGCTTGTAATAAAAATACTGTACCTGGTGATAAATCAGCTATGAATCCCTCTGGTATTCGTTTGGGTACTCCTGCCTTAACTACTCGCGGTTTAGTGGAAACCGATATCGATTTTGTAGTGGAATATATAGATGCTGCCTTAAAGATTTGTGGTGAAGCTATGAAGGTATCTGGGCCAAAATTAGCTGACTTCCAACAGACTGTTCATAACAATAATGAAATTCAAGCAAAAATCAAAACTTTGCGTGCTGATATTGAAAAATTTAGTGAAAAATTCCCTCTTCCTGGTTATGAAGAAATGTAATCGGGTTTTTTGTTCTTTTTCCTTAGGCTTAAGTTATGTTTGTGACTAAAACGTAAGTTATTTTTTTTTTAATAAAAAAATATAATTTTTTTAAAAATATGTTGTGTTTGCTTTATTTTTAAACAAGTTTGTAACGTAAATATTGGGCCTATTGCGGTTGGCATTATCGATGACGAAAAATATTACTTAAAATTTACAAATAATTTTTTTTATTATTATTCAAAATTCATTATTCTGTACATTTTAGTAATCCCACGAAGCCACATACATTAGAGCGACTCATCTTATATGGACAGAAAAAAGTAAAAAAGTGCCCCTCTCAAAATAAACCTTGGTTTGTTTTATGATGATTCCCAAAATATTTCGGGTCTAGGAATGAGATCTCACGAGCTGGACCATTTTTAAAAAAGGACTTTTTTTAGTTTTTGTAAGAAATTTGCATCTTAGCTGAAACATACTCAATATGGGTATCATATGAAAGGTTTTTTAAAAGCGCGTCCAGCAGTATATATAACATGTTCAAACATATCCTGACATGTCCTATTTTCAAGGATATTCTATAAAAAAAAAACAATCTTTTGTACAGAGATTTTGATTGAAATGTCAAACTTACATATCATAATCTATAGACGATTTAAGTGTTTGAGATTTTTCTGAAATTCGCGATTTTTCGCGTTTTATCAGAAATTCAATGTGATGAAAACAATATGTTCTAAATAGGGCCATATGGATACCAAAACTTTTCTTTTGACAAGTAAATCATCGCTGAGTGGATATAGTTTGGAATTTTGCAAATTTCGTACATTTGGCACGATGCTCTGGACCAAATTTTGTTAAAATTTTTGAGTTACTGCAATTTGAATTCAGTATGTAGATGATGTAAGACAAAAATGCAACTTAACAGAACAAAATCCATTACGCGATTTTTTTTTTGGCGGATTAACTTTTTTTTCGCGAAAAAAAATTTTATAAATTTTTAATAATAATTTAAATGCAGTTTCTAGTAGATCTAAGGATAAAAATTCATCTTAACCGAAAAAACCCAGCACGCGCTTTTTTGGCGGAATTTTATTTTTCGCGAAAAAACGTGTTATAAAATTTTATTTAGGATCAGCCTATATTTAGACTTTTCTTAAAAAAATTACAGACACGCGTATTTCGATAAAATATTTTATTTAATAATAAACATACAAAAAATTTTATAAAATTTTTTTATTGAATTGAGGTAGCTCGAAATTTTTATCAAAAAAAAAAGCACCGTGAAAAATGTATTAAATAGCAAAATTCTAAACTATATCCACTCAGCGATGATCTACTTGTCAAAAGAAAAGTTTTGGTATCCATACAAGTTTTGCAGCAAATATAACCATCAACTTCGATTTTTGATTTTATGAATTTCTGCCGTCTTACAATGAGAATACCATTTTTTTTTCGTAACTCATCAAACATTTTTAAACGTTCTTTCGAATTTTTATGTAACCCATTTTGCCTTTTTACTTCCTTTTCATTTTTGCGTTTTACACAAAAGTGTCTGGCCAGTTTACACTGCAATGTTTTGCAGAATACACAAAAATGTTTTTTCCATTTGTTTGAGCTACGAGTATGTGGAACCACTACAGATAAAACATGAAGTGGGTTTTCGACAATTTCAGCGCTGTTATTAATTTCTTATAAACTTGTACTACCAGCTGTGTGCCAAACTAAGAGACAAAAGTTGTATATTAGGTGTTTTTTATTTATTTAAGGTTTTTGGTTATGGAGTGTTCTTCGTTTAAATTTTTTGATGTGTTTCTCGGCAAACTATTGTAATTTTGCAAAAGCTGTTTTCTTGATCATTTTTTAATTAAAACGCATAACTGTCGGTATCGATAACACCAATCGCAATAAGCCTAATTGCTTTCCTTTTACTCCATAAAATCCATTTTAATACATTCCTTGGTAGGTTTCATATCTCGATGAAATCGTGAATTGTGAGTCGAAAGAGACCATTTCGTTTTGAAGCCTTTATGACACACAGAACAATTAAATTCTTTACCCATTATTTTAGAATGTTTAGAGGCAATATGACGCCTTAAGGCATTTGGTGAATTTAATTTACGTTTGCAGATTTTGCATATTAAAAATTTACCTATAAAGAAAAGAGAAAATATACAAATAATAGAGAAATTGTAGGAATAGTAAACCCTGAATGGGAACAAAAATTTATTATGAAAGGTTGTAAAAACGAGAAAAAACTGTTACTGATTTTAAAAAAGAACGTGCAATAGACTCTTACGGTGGGTCTCATACTGTAGGTTTAACTTTAACTTAACCAAAAACAAAATAAAATGTCAAAAAAATGTACACAAAACAACAACAAATTTTTGGGTTAACTATTAACCTAAGTTTAAACCTGCAGTATGAGACCCACCGTTAGTGTATTGATCAAAACTTCCAAAGTTTTGTACACTTGTACAAATTATACACTGCAGTAGTCGATTTCATATAAATTTGTGATTCTTTTCCTCTTAATCGTCATATATTTATCGGAAGTCTATTTTATATTACAGTTACATATCGTTAGCAAAAATGCAAAAGGGCGTAACTAATAAAATTTTCAAAATCTATTTTATTAATGATTATGATTCATTTGGCTAAACTATGAGGAAAATAGCATTTTCTTTCTTTTTTCGTTTCCCCGTAAAAATTAATCTTAACTTCTCCCCAAAATCAAACTTAATTTCTCGACAAATTTTTTCGGTCTATGGTCGTTATCGCAGCGACTTTAATGCATTTAAAAATCGAAAATATGCAAAATATGCCGTTAAATATGCACTTAAATGGAAATATGCACTAAAAACTGAAAAATATGCACTTGCAGTACAAAAATAAACTCATAAAAAATGTCTAAGTAGATGACAACTTCATGTTTTCCTTCTAGTTAAGTGCTGCGTTAAGGTTTGCAAATACTTCTTTTTCTTTATTTTTCATCAAATCTTACTCTTAGTTTTTAAAAAAAAATATGAAGAAAATATGCAATTTAAAGAATAATATGCAAAAATATGCAATAAGTCATAAAATATGCAAAAAAATATGCACTTAAAAGTAAAATATGCAAAAATATGCATTTACAACAAAATATGCATCAACAAATCGATGCCATTTTGTTGCAAAATCTTTGATTCGGTAAAGTATTTGGTTAAAATCATTTTTGGATTAATGACTACAAACATGCATTTGCATGAAAGTCGCTACCCTGATCATTGTCATTCACTTAGTGCAGTGTAGTTTGAAACTAACACATATAAAAACCAAAGCACACAACCTATAAAAGCATACAAGACTATTTATGTTAGATGCATTTTAAACGTTTTTAATTTGCATCATTATAGAGTAAGAATACTATGGAGGGACGCTTAACCTCACGGCCCCAACAAAATTTTATGCAGATTGCAAAGATTCGGTAACGGACTCCCCAGTGAGAACATTTCCCTCCCTTTTGAGCAAATTTCCCTGATTTCAAAGCAAATTTGAGAGAATTACTTTAATTTCAAAACATATTTCCCCTATTCGTAATCTGCACATACAAATCCCAAGAGAACGATTTTTGCAGCGTGAGCGGGAATGTCAGCCTGTAGTATCATGTAAATATTTCAGCATGTAATTGCAATTAAAATTTTTCATTTGACAAAATGAGGTGCACTCAAAAAAAAAGTCAGTAAAGTCAGCAAAAAATGTTGCTGTGTCAGCAATTTTTTAGTCAGGAGCGTGCTTGCAAAAAAGTTGGTAATTTCATCAAAGGTTTGCTGAAAATCAGCGAGCTGATTTTTACCAAAAAAATAGTAATCTTCAGCAAAAGTTTTGCTAACACTTAGACTGCAAATGAAAAAAATCCTTGCTAAAATCACTAAACTTTTAGCTGAATATTAGTAGACTGAAAAAAGCTCAAAAAACTTGTAGCGAAATTTTACTTTAGTTAATTTATTTGCTGAAAATTTAAATATAGAATATGTGTAAAGTTGTTTTTCCTTTTTTGTCATTTCCGTTTCCAGACAAGCTGCGACATCTACATCTTGTCTATCTGGTTGTCGTCCACGCTATGAATGCATGCGGTTATCAGCAAAATTTTTGTAGCAAAATAAATTAGTAAAACATTAGTTCAAAATTAGTTTAGTGCTAAAGAATATAACTAAAATTTTTGCTGAAAACGGAATTTCAGCAAAAAAAATTGCTGAAAACTAGTACACTTGATATACAAGACGTTTTACTAATTTTTCTACTAACTTGTTTTTTTAGTGTATGTTTGTTTACATTTATAGTAAAAACTAGCAAACTTAGGAAGTGCCGAAGAATTACCAGAACTGATTTTATTAAAAAAAAAATCATTTTCATTCACCAATTTACTAAATAAATTCAGGTATATGTATTTGGTTTCATTCAATCAAAATAGAATGAATTCATATAATTTAAATCTTCTGGGAATTAGCTATCAAATTAATTCCATAAGAATGATATTACGGAATGAACTTTAATTCAATTTTCATTAATTTTTAAAAAGTGGATTAAAAAATTAATTCTTTTAACCCATCGATTTTAGGTAACTATATCGTTAGGTAAAATGTAATAACAGGGCAAGGACTTTCATGCAAATGCATGTGTGTAGTCAGTGGCCCAAAAATGATTTTGACCAAATACTTAAAATATACAAAAATTTTGCTTTTAAGTGCATATTTTATTGCATATTTTATGATTTTTATTGCATATTTTTGCATATTTTGCACATTATTGCATATTTTTTTAATATTTTTAAATATGAAATTCAATTTAAGAATTCATACTTTAAAACTAAAAAAAAAAATTCTTAAGAATTAATTATTTGGAAGCTCTGTTGGTAACACAACACTACACTAGAAAGAGATACACTTCCCAGCAAAAAAATACCTGACCAAGATCCGTAAAATCACCTATATTGTTCGGCACGAATGCGTTCAAATTGAGGTGAAAAAGGCATTTTTTTAACATTGGCTTGTCATAGGAGAGAAGGTGTTTATGCTACTTTAAGTCTGCTTTGCACGTCATAAAAATGAGTGCTTGGATGTTCTTTTTTATATAGGAAAGCAATTCATTTTTTTACTATCTAAGGAGAGATGAAAAGTAACTTCTTGGGAATGCATTCAAAAGTCATAAATATCACTTCTAAAAAATATATTTTAATGCATTCCCAAGAAGTTACATTTCATCTCTCCTTAGATAGTAACAAAAATGAATTGCTTTCCTATATAAAAAAGAACATCCAAGCACTCATTTTTATGACGTGCAAAGCAGACTTAAAGTAGCATAAACACCTTCTCTCCTATGACAAGCCAATGTTAAAAAAATGCGTTTTTCACCTCAATTTGAACGCATTTGTGCCGAACAGTATAGGTGCTTTTACTTCTTGGTCAGATATTTTTTTTCTGGGAAGTAAAAAAAGTTTTTAATTAATGGCATTTTGGAAGTCATTTAAAATACGTTTATTGGAAGTAAGAAATCAGCATATATAGCTACTTTATATGCAGTGAAAAATGCATTCTTGTAGAATGCATTCGGTTTTTTTTTGCTGGGATAGTATACAATATGTTGTCATCCACTAACACATTTTTTATAAATGTAATTTTAAATTAACGTTTTCGGGTGTTATTGATCACAAACAGAAAGTTGAAAAATTTTATAAAAATTATTTTAAGGAAACTTGTCCCCGAGCATTAATTTCTGGCACTTTTTTTCTGAGTCACGAAAGTGAGTACGATTTTATAGTACTAGAGTTGTAAAATTATTAAGTATTCCGGTACTGAGTACTCAATACTGCCTGTTTTTTTGATTACTCAATACTAAAACGTTACTACTCAATACTTTTAAAGATGCAATTTTCCATAGAAATGTGTATTTTTCGTATGAAAATACAACTCTAAAAATACTACTTTAAAAATACTGCAACTCTGGAAGTACAACTCTATTTGTGAAGCAAAGAAATTTGTAGTGAATTTTTGGGAAAAATTATTTAAAATGTTATAAATTTATTAAAATGTAAGTAACAATAGTTATTTAACACGTGTATGCGAATTGTTATTATTTTTCCTTATAAATACGAACTCATAACATATTTATTTTTAAATTCAAAAAAACCGTTAAAAATATTGAGTAGTATCGAGTATTCAATTGAAAAGTATTGAGTAGTATTGAGTACTCAAAAAGTATCGAAATTTCACAACTCTATATAGTACACATATTTAAGTTCTATTTTATAACTCATTCACACTGAACCCAAAACTAGTAGTTTCAAATTTATTTTGTTTTCGATTGTCAAATCCCATACAAATTTCAAATCGAAAACTAATAAAGTTTTTTTCAGGTAAAATGCCACACACCCTTAATATTTACAATCGACTGTATTTCTTTTTATTTTCACTAAATTTTCTAAAAATATATTTAACTATGTGTATTTGAAGACATACTCATGGCGAGTTTTTAAGATGTCAGTTAAACTTGGTTTAGTTAAACCGAAAACGAATTTTGTCAGCCATTTCAAAGTTTATTAACAAAAATTAGCCGGAAAAACTTTTTCTTGAGTATAATTTATTTCTTTATTGAAATAAAACAAAATAAACCACATTTTAAAAGCAGTATTCCAGTTACAAACTGCGTTAAACTAAGTTTAAAGATAATCCACTTCCTAAAAACTGGGCCTCAGTGTGTTCGTTTACTCGAATTTCTTACTACTTTTACTACAATTGCAAAGTTTTGTTTACTTTTTGCATTGAATTTTTCCAGCTGTAGTAAATATAGTAACTTGTAGTAAGTAAACGAACAGGCTTATTGTAACGGATACCTGAATTTTTACGTTTATGTTAGTTTTTAATAAATATAATTAAAAAAAACATTTCTTTTTAATTGCATAATTTTTGGTTTTAGTGCATATTTCGTTATAAATGCATATTTAAGTGCATATTTTCTATTTTATAGTGCATATTTTAAGCGCATATTTTCGATTATTTAGTGCATGAAAGTCCTTGCCCTGGTAATAACCCATAAAAGTAACGATTTCAAATCTAATGTAATTCTAAAAATACTCGACAGGAGAATTTGGTTTTACGATTTTTATAATTTATCCCATTTTAACCCTACAATGGTCTGGGCTAATTGCAGTTACTTAAATGTTTTAAAACCGATTTTGGATTTATATCACTTTTTAGAGAGGTAATTCAGTCTAGATTACGATTCTATTTTAATTTTTCAGAAATACAGTTATTTAAGAGTCAGTATTTTCAAAAAAAGGTCAAAAAAGTAATTTTTTCCCCTTGTGAATCGTATTTCAAAACTTTGAAAGGCCAGGGATAGCTCAAAAATTCTTCGATTGAGCTGAAATTTTTTCTGGACTAGGTTTGCCAGTAACCTCACAATATAAGTCACAGGGAACGGGATTCGAATCAACTTTTCAAATAAGGGTCACTTTAATGTTTATACTTACATGTATTAATTTACAAAAAAAAAAAAAAACGACAATGTTTTTGGCTATAACTCAGGCACTTTAGTAAAATTTTACCGTTTTTTTCAATTTTCGTGGCGTCATATTTCGGAAACCGAGAAGGTTCGGACTTCAAAATTTATGCATCGTTTGGCTCTTACAGTGTAACTGCTAAAACCACTAAAATATACATTTGAAAAATTTAGATAGTAAGGGTGATAGGGGGTCATTTTGTAAAATGCAACGCCTTGCGTTTCGTTGTTTTCCATATAAATTGTTTGTGTAACAATAACAAATTACAGACAAAATAACCCACATAATTTTGAAAAATCTGGATTGATATGCATTGGCCGTACAAATGGGTCTTTGGCCGTAAAAATTTTCATTGAAAAATCGGAATTAAATTATATAAAAATTTTTGTCGCATCCTTTGAAGCATGAAAACGTTTAGAAAAATATACAAAGCAAGTGGTCCCGTCCGTAGTTACTCTCTTCAAAAAATAGTTATCTTTAAATAGGTCTGCTGGTACGATTAAGTCAGAATATTTAAACTTATTTACTGGCATTGTGGAAAAAATAGCGGCAGTAAGCATACCCAGGTAGAAATTGTGTGTGGTAACAAAAAAGAACCACAAGTAGACCGCGGTCTTACAAAAAGAAGTACTGGCAAACCACTAAATTTGGACGCTTTACCGCTGGTGGCTTCCCAGCGCTTGTTTTATAAAAACATTATTGGTTTGAAAAGGAACCTAACAAAAAAAAAAAAAATAGTGGGCATTTAAATAATTTTTGACTCCTAGAATTATCTATTTTTAGAGTAATTTAAAATTCTTCAGTTATGAGGAAACACTTGATTTTTCTGTTTCTTGGTGCTATCTCAGTACTTCATAAAGCATTAAAATGGGACGGGTATTATCATTTGGGTATTTAATTTTTTTAATTCAGGCGTTGGGAATGCATTTGATTTTTGTTTCTGGATGCTTTCCTAGGGCTTTGTAAAGCATTGGCACCACCGTGGAATGGTGTTATCATTTCGGTGCTTTACCAGTGCTGGCCTGGGTAGATACCAAAGAGGAGCTTAAAATCGCAAAATCTGCTCTGAGTTACCGTTATTTAAAGAAAAAAAAAACCGCCAAACTGTTTTCATTTGTGAAAAATATAAATCCTTTTTAAGCCCCGTTTACAGATTCGTGAACACGATTCGTTACACAGATGCCAAAATGTGTGTGCATATATTTTAAAAAGTGTTAACACTTTTTTAACAAGTTTTATTTTTTGAAATATTGCATTAAGTTACTTGTCTCAACACAAGTGTTGTGTTATTCACAAATAAATGCAAACAGAGATTAAAAGCAACTAAAGCGGTCTGTAGAAGATCAAGCATGCTGTCCCGCTTTTTTACAAACAAACAACGGATTTTGGAATACACGGTCAAGAATCTTGTAAAATTTACCTTCAAAACACAAAATCAACAAAGCAACAAAGATGATAATGACGACATTATTTTTACAAATTTTTTTTTAATTTCATTTTTTCTTCTGATTTTGGATTTTTAGTTTATTTATTAATGCTGTTTTTTGTCACAAAAAAAACTAATTAAAAATGTAAAATATCCCAATGTTTAAGGATTCTGCGGGAAAAAAAATTTGTTTTCGTCCAACATGCTTGACATGTCGTCTAATTAGATATTACATGGTAAAATTCACACAGCCATCCAGCATGCTCGGTCGTCCACAGGCCGCTTAATGGTAAAAAAATCAAGCTGAAAATAGCTGTTTTTATTTATTTGTTGTGTGCGTCGATAACAGTCTGAACACAGTTCTTTCACACTTTTTTGACAACCAGACAATTCCAGCATACTTTTCATCATACTTGTGTGAAGAAAACTATAAACACTTTTATGGTAATGTGAACGGGGTTTAAGCAATTATAAATCCAAAAAACTTCAAAATTGACAGTGTAAATGATCAAGATTATAAAAAGATGAACGTCATAATATATATCATTATAAACTCATTGTAAACACCCTATTAATTCGGCTTGTTTTGAGAAAAATTAAAGAGAGTAAATTAAAAAAATTTACGTCTGGTTAATTACTGAATTCATATTTTGTGAAATATTTTTTTATTATTTGTATAGATATTTTTTTTTTTTTTGGTAATATATCTGTGTAGATAGATTAACTGAAATATGTTTTTCAATAAAGTTTTATGTAAATTAAAATGGCATATATTAATAAAAAAAAAAATATATTTTTTTTAAATTACACATTTTTCCATAAATACTTTAACAGAATTTCAAATTCTAATACAACAAAATGATTCAAAAATTAAAACCATACTTAAGAAAGTGCAATACTCGTATTTACAATAAACTAATTAATTATATTTTACATATACAAGTATTCATATCATAATTCTGTAATATTTCATTATTTTTTTTAATATTATAAAAAGGTAATGTGCCTTTAATATTAAATACCTAAAATGTCGATTAGTTTACTCAAAACTTTTACTGCTTTTACTACAATCAGCTGGAAGTAAATATATTAAATTGAAGTAAACAGACATATTATCCTATTTAAAGATTAAAGTTTCTTTAATTCCCTATAAATGGTATACTTAATGATTTAGTTCCACATATATAGTGTTTTTCTCTTAATAATGTTTGTTTTGTTTGATCATGATCGGGCGACTAGCTTCTTAAGATAAAATATTTACATTCTTTAATTATTGATCAGTTTTCCGTTTTTAGAGCCAACTTTTGTTCATGTGAAATGCGTATATGCTCGCGTAGACTGTATTTATTTTTAAAATTTTTATTACATAATTCACATTTACGCGGTGGCTGGGGTGTATGCTGGGTACGAATATGTCTCCAAAGATTAACTGTTGTTATAACCATTTTGCAAAATTGACATTCTGTCCATTTGTTATTGGGTAAATCTAAAAATATACAGAAAGAAAAATCAGGAAACAACCAACAACAAAACAATTGAATTTATTATTTTTTCGGATTTAAAACTAGAGACAATAAGTTAATTTACAAACAATTTTACAACATAGAAACAAAGTTTTCTAAGAAAATAATAATTAAAAACTAAAAAAAATTGCAAGCTTTTACTTTGGAGACATATTCGTTGCTAATATTTGATTACTACTTAAGAAAATAAAATGGACGTGTATATAAAATAAATAATAAATTAAATGTTCAAATTTTTGGAAACAAAGATATGGGTACTCATACAAATTTGACATTCTTAACTACACCCAAAAAAGTACGTGGTCGTACAAAATTCATAGTCAATTTAGATTTTTTATAAATCAACTATAATAATCAATAACAACTATTGGTGTAGGCATTAGCAACCCCGTTATACATAGTCGATTTTGTAATTACAACATAATTGTGAAATACAAAATGTCAAATAGAAAAATAAATAAGAGCCAAAATTAAAAAAAAAATTAAAAAAAATTTATTTTTTAAATATATAAATTTCAAATAAGAGATTTTCCAATACAATTTCCCACCTATTTTGCTCGAATTGAAATTAATGAGTTTATTTTTCATTGGAGATAAAATTTCAAATCAAGTACAAAACTAAACGTAAATAATTGCAAAATATACGAATTTCCATATATTTAGTTAGAATTTAATTTAAAATAATTTATTCTATTTGTTTCCAGAATTTACAAATAAGGTCCAAAAGGAAAATCCTATCTGCAGATTACTGAACATTATCTTATATCTTATATAATGCAAATAATTTAAAATATCATGTTTTAATTTAAATAAAAATATTGCGAACAATTAATTTGATTAAACTTTTATTTATTGCAAAAAGTAAGTTAAAATATAAAGATCCGTGGTTTCTATTGACCATTTTTAAATTTAAAATAGTCGTTGGCTACCACGTTTAGATTTAATTTAATTTCCACTAGGAAATCATTGGCATTAACTTTTTCCATAGTTAATTTCTATAATTTAATTAAACATAGTTGCCTTCCACTACTTCATATCAACTATGGCATAATGGGGGTTATTTCACCTATGAAATTGTTGAAAATATAGTGATCAGTAACTACGTATTTTTAAGGGTGTATGGTTAAGCGCTAAACTTTGGTTACTTTCAGATACGTTAGCAGGTCTCAAAAAATAACTTAACTACATTATGATCTTTTTAAATTAACGATATTTGTCAACATATCGCTGACGTTATTTAAAAAAGATAAAGCTTTGCCAACATGCTTTTGGGACACTTTTTGTGCTCTGTTACTAGATTTTGACTGAACAAAAACTACCTAGTTTTGCTTATTTTTTTTTTTTTATTTATATATGCGTTTTGAAAAGTAAAAACTTGCAAGATCCCAAAACTGTATAGTTTTTGCTAAATCTAAATATAGTATTAGATGTTATTGTATTGTATTGCCCATAAGGTGTAGTCAGGCTCTATGCAATATGCTCACGTACTGTTAACCGCTCTCTCACTGGCTCTGGTTGAGATTTCAAAGAAGTTAAATTGCAGCTAACGGGTTTAGTTGTTTTATTAAATTTTTTCATGTTATGCATATTTATTGAAACAATTTTTAATATTTATTAAAATTTGACAATAAAACTTAACCTATCACCTTCTAATAAAATTTCTTCAAATGTCGGCCAGAGCGAGTAACATTGAAAGAGACATATGCATCCTCTTGCGTTTCTATGCTCGTTAGTGTAGTTGTGTATTTAAGGAAATCAATAATAAAATTACTAACCTGTTGAACTGCCTTTATTTTCCGTTTTTACTGCGGATAATAAATTTGAACCAGATGTTGCTGTATCGTCTAATGTATTTTGTGTAGTGGATGTTGAAGTTGTTGAAGGATTTAATAAACGACCTGTTATTACAAATATATTCATTTAGTATGAAGTAATTAGTACACTCAAGAAAATAAGTTAGAATAAAAAATAGTAAAACGTCTTGTATATAAAGTACACTCAGATAAAAAAGTTTGTAAACAGTTTCCAATCGCACTTTACTATGTTTATAATGATTTTTAGTACAATTTTTTTTAGTAATCATTTTTGCTATTCTCTTATTACAAATTACGGATTTTTTTACTAATTCTCGCTGCTGATTTCAGCAAAACATTTTACTAATTTTTCAAAACCGAGTGCTAAATTTAGCAAAAAAAATATACATACTAATTAAAAAAAAAAAATTTTTTATTTTTTACAATTCTTATTTAGTTTGTATTTGTTACTATTGATATATTCTTAGTGGGTTATTTTGTAAAACGCAACGCCTTGCGTTGCGTTGATTTATGTGTAAGTTGTTGTTACAAAAACAATTTGTATGAAAAACAACGCAACGCAAGGCGCTGCGTATTACAAAATAACCCCCTTAGTTTGGAAATAACATTCAGAAAATTATATTGTATCTCCAATGCATAAAAAGCAAGGTTGGTTACCGAAATGAATAACGGTAAGGGTAAGGTTAACGGTATCGGATTTTGTTTGTTTCGGTAAGGGTAAAGGTAACGGTATACCGTTATCGAAACAGCAATACCGGTACGTACCGGTATTAAAAATTACGTTAAAAACATATAAAGACGAGTAAAAACATAGCATATTCTTATTTTTAAGTCTTAAAAATACAGATTATAACCTACAAAATCAATGCTGGCAGTTTTAATAATTAAAATTATTCACCTTTACTATAAAAAAGAAAAAGTTGATTTTAAATCCCAAAAGTCGCCTATTATTTTAAATTTCTTACCATACAAAATATTTAAAATGTACCTTAAAATTCTGTTTTAAATTTGAAGGCTTCATTTGTTTTTATTTTATATTTGTTTATTGTTTTCGAATTTTGTTTACATTTATTTATCAATTTCCTATTTATTTTTGAATATTTTGTTTTGATTTTCAATAAAAATAAACAAAATTTTTTAATGCATATGTTTGGCATTATTTTAAAAGTTCTATTTTAAATATTTTGTATGGTACGATAAAAACAAAACATTTGCTTTAAAATAAAGCAGGCACCAGAAAACGTTTTTTTTTTTTTGTTTTTACCAAAAATAAATATCACTAAAGTTCAAAATGTTTTTATTTCTCAATCGAAAACAAAAAATTTCAAATGTACTTTAAAACAAAAATATCCCTCAAGTTGAAATTCCAAAAATATCTTTAGGTATAAATATCAAAGATAAAAAAATTGATAAAAAAATAAAACTTTTTAAAACGTTTTAAAAAACGTTTTTTTTTTGTTTTTCATCTTTGTACTAAGTACAAAAATATGAATAGAATTTTAAAATTTTTGTTTTATTTTTATGGTGGAGATACTATTCTGGTTTTTGGTTTCAAATCTGTAGAAAATCATATAATACCCTGGAGTTGAGCGGTATATACATACAAACATATATTGCAAATATTTTTTTTTGCTAAAATGTTTGCCAATTGACCAGCATTTTGCACTAATATCATTCATTTTCGGAATGAAATCGCTGTATAAGTTTTCTAATTAAATTTTTTTTAAATAATTCGCAATTTTTTAAGTGCAGATTTTTAAAATTTATAACCTAGGGACCATAATACCCATATTTCATACCAAAGTTTGGTAATTAGTTCGCAAAAAAAAAATTGAAAAAAAAAATTTTTTTCCATTAATGTATTCTTTTGCAGAATATAAATTGCTGATTAGGTTTCTTAACTATTTTTTTGTATCATAAAGGCTTTTTCGCATTCCGCCAATATTTTGCAATTTTTTGAGTGCGGTTTTTTAAAATTTTAACCTTAGGACAATAATTCCCATATCTTATGTCGAAGTTTGGTGGTTAGTATGCAAAAAGTTTCGCGAAAGAAATTTTAGCAAAAAGGAAAATTTTGCCATCAACATATTCATTTGAAGAATGTAAATCGCTGACTGAGTTTTTTAATTTATTTTTTGTACCATAAAACTTTTTTTCGCGTTCCGCCATTATTTTGCAAATTTTTAAGCGCGGTTTTTTTTAACTCACAACCTAGGGACTATAATACCTATATCCTATACCAAAGTTATCTGGTTAGATTGCAAAAACAAAAAAAATTGGGAAAAAAAAATTTCCAAAAAGGAATAGTTTTGCATCAATATTAGGGTTTTTCTTTTCCCGGACTTTTTCATTTCCCGGGACAGCGGGATTTTTTTCGGAATTTCCCGGGATCCCGGGAATTCCCGCTCGTTAGAAAATATATAAATTCGATATATATTGTACTTGAAAAACCACTTTTTGGTTAAACACCGTTCGACAAAGTTTATCTTTTGGTTGTATCCATGAGAAAATGTTCTGAAAGGAGGGCTAAATATCCCTGTCTTCCACTTTATCCAGGTCAATTCGTTTAACAATTTAAATCGTGAATTAGTATTTATGTAATATATTTATATGGAAGGCCGTCCTAATTAAAGAAAAACTCTTAACTAAATATTAATTTCGCGGTTTAAACTGTCAAACGAATTGATATATTATTTTGATCCGTTTTTCAGGATATGTTGGAATTGTTAATGGGTGCAAACTTGTGTCGGACCAGTTTTATAGTCAGAACTAAAATCAATTTTTCGCTCAAATTTTTTTTATACATGAAATCCAAAAATTTCTATTTCTAGATATTTTGTTTTTTTCTATGCAGATTTTCAGAAGTATCCGTCTAGAATTAGTTTTATAAAAAAGTTTAAAAGTGAGCATTTTTCACAGAAATTTTTAGGCAAATTCGCCTAAATTGTTTTATAAAAGTAGACACTAAAATATTAAATAGTTTCATAACTTTAATTAGTTTTCTTGAATAGAAATTTTTTATGCCACAACTTCTTAAAAAGAAATTATTTAATTTTCATATTTAGTTGCATTTTAAATGATCATATAAAAAATTCAAAATAATTCGAAAAAGCATCTGATGTATTTATTATTTTAAAAATTAATAATATTTAAAAAATATATTTAAAATAAAAGAATACCAATTGAACTTTAAATGAAATTATTTGAAGTAAAAGAAATTTGTGAAAAGGTGACACGGAGGAAATAAGAAGATAAACAGAGAAAATCTGAAGTAGAATGTTTCTATATGTCTGTTTGATCACTTCTGAAATTATTCATATAGAGACAATCTGACAATAAAAATATAAACAATAATACAATTTAATGGAAGATAACTGATGAAGCCTGTCCATAAAAAGGCAGAAACTAGATCTAGTCTGATTTGCAAATTTAATGTGTTTATAACTTTTGAGGAAGGTTTATTCTTCGTCTTAACCTCAAACCTACTAAATTAGAATTAATAAAAATACATATTAATGACAATATTAATTGTATTTGGTCTATACGACGCGTTTTAAAAAACAACACTTTACTATAAAAAATAAACAATGCCCTGTTGGCTGTCCGTCTCCAATATACACAATTGCCTGCACTTGTACGTACAAATTATACGTCAATGTGGCAATATTTGTGAAAAGGTGACACGGAGGAAATAAGAAGATAAACAGAGAAAATCTGAAGTAGAATGTTTGTATATGTATATGTCTGTTTGATCACTTCTGAAATTATTAATATAGAGACAATCTGACAATAAAAATATAAACAATAATACAATTTAATGGAAGATCACTGATGAAGCCTGTCCATAAAAAGGCAGAAACTAGATATAGTCTGATTTGCAAATTTAATGTGTTTATAACTTTTGAGGAAGGTTTATTCTTCTTCTTAACCTCAAACCTACTAAATTAGAATTAATAAAAATACATATTAATGACAATATTAATTGTATTTGGTCTATACGACGAGTTTGAAAAAACAACACTTTACTATCAAAATACTTATGTTAATTGAAAATACGAAAAAATTACTATTTTTTAACTTTAATCCCTAGTTTATTGGAGGTATTTGAAACTGAAATAATGATGTTGAAATGTTGTATAAGGCTGGTTTACACTATAAGATTTTCGGTACGATTTTACTTCAGTACACGTGCAAAAAATATAGGCAATGTTGCAAAATCTTTCCGAGAATCTTGTAGTTTAAAACAGCCTAAACAAATATCATCATCTTAAAGAAGAAAAAAATTCCCGAAGGACAAGTATTTTAGTTTGTAAATTTGGTAATTGCTAATATAATATTTTTCGGTTTAACTAAACCAAATTCAATTGGCATCCAAAAACAATTTGGCTTCATTCAGTTTATTAAATTTTAAACCGTATTTTTTAATTTTAAATATTCTTTATTTAAATTAATTTAGAAAAATCAATGCTTTAAATTTAAATAAAGCTTCTAAAATTGCAATAAAACTAGCTAAAACTACTGTAAAAAGACTAAAAAAAATCCCGGGAAATCTCGCATAAAACTCCCGGGATTGCGGGATTCAAAAAAGGGCGGGATTCCCGGGAATCCCGTCCCGGGAATTCCCGGGACATAAACCCTAATCAATATACATATGTATATGTATGTAACATATGTATAGCAGAATGTTAATCGCTGATTAAGTTTAAAAAATTTTGAGTGCGGTTTTTTAAAATTCATAAATTTGGGACTATGGTAATCATATCTTATGCCAAAGTTTGGTAGTTCGTACGCAAAAAATTTCGCTAAAAATAAATTTTGCAAAAAGGAAAATTTCTGCATCAACATATTCGTTTGCAGAATGTAAATCGCTGACTGAGTTTTTTAATTTATTTTTTGTACCAAAAAGCTTTTTTTTCGCGTTCCGCGATTTTTTGCAATTTTTTAAGTGCGGATTTTTAAAATTCATAATCTTGGGACTATAATACCAATATTCTCATATCAAAGTTTGGTGGTTAGTTTGCAAAAAAAAATTCGCGAAAAAAATTTTCCGAAAAGAAAATTTTTTGCATCAGTGTATTTGTTTGCAGAATGTAAATTTCTGATAAGAATTTTTAATTCATTTTTTGTACCATAAAGTTTTTTTTCGCGTTCCGCCATTAGTTTGCAATTTTTTAAGTGGGGTTCTTTAAAATCCATAATCTAGGGACTATAATACATATATCCTATACCAAAATTAGATAGTTAGATTGCAAAAACAAAAAATGACGACAAAAAATTTTGCAAAAAGGAATAGTTTTGCATCAATATATTTGCTTGCAGAATGTTAATCGCTGATTAAATATCAAAATTAAATTTTTGTACCATAAAGCCTTTTTTCGCGTTCCGCCATTATTTTTCAATTTTTTAAGTGCAGTTTTTGTGGTTAGTTGCTCACAAATCCTATGGTTTTAATGACCACAGTTTGCCTTTTGCACAAAATTATTCAGCCTATCATGCTTTGTAGAAGTATTTTCGGCGGAAATTTTTATTACTTTTTAATAACGCAAAGGTATATATCATTGGATGCAGAAATGTGTCTATATGAATGTTGTTTTAAGAATTTTTACAAAATTTATATGTAATTGTAATCAGAAAAAACTAAAAAAAACGCTTTAAAACGTTTTATTTTGTTTTTTCCTCAATACAAAAAAAAACGTTTTTTTTCGTTTTTCCTTAGTACAAAAATATCAGTACGGATAATTTTGTTTTCGAAAAGAAAACAAAAAATAAAAAAATTTATGAAAACAAAATATCCATCAAGAAAAATAAATTCATTTGTACACAAGTGATTTTTTTTATTGAAGAAAAAACAAAATAAAACGTTTTAAAAGTATTAATATCGGGTGCCTGTTTTTTATATATAAAAAAGTTTTTTATTTTCGATACTTCGCTACTCCATTGTGTAGCATCTTCAGGAAATAATTTCTTACACAATGCTACAAATGGAGTAGCGAAATATCGAAAATAAAAAACTTTTTATGTATAAAAAACAAACCTTACGCTCAAGAAAATTGTGAAATTAAAAATATAAAAAGAAGGTTAAAAACGACAAGAATTTATAAATAAAATTTTTTTAAATGGGGGAAATGTTTTTAGTTGATCTGTTATTTTTAAGTAAATGAATGTTATTTTAGTTTGACTCAAGATTAGGGTTTGGGATTTCCCGGACTTTTTTATTTCCCGGGAAACGGGAATGAAAAAATTTGATTCCCGGGATTCCCGGGAAATGTTTTTAAACAAAATTGTTAATGAAAACCACCTATATAAATAATTTTTGTTAAAAAAAAAACACTATTTCAGTACAAATGCAGTCTGTGTAGTGAGAATTCAAAGTAAAAAATATCAGAATGTTGAACATTTGATTTCACATAAATTAATCCCAGCACTGCCAAATGAATTGCATGATTCCAGCAGAAAGCACCTACTACTGGTCTGTCGGAAACAAACCGTTTCATCACACTTGGCCCATTAGATATGGTGGCCACAATGTTATTTTCCAAAGACAATTAAAACTCTTCTAGTCTTATTTCTACAATTCTTCTTATTTCATCAGCATTACATCTTCCCGATATATAAACCAACCCCAGGTTATAAAATGAATTATTTACGTTTATACTTATGTTAGAATATCTCTTTTGTGATATTCTTGTCCATTCATCTAAGATTATAGTAAATCTCCTATTGTTAGAAATATTGCTCAATATTTCTTTTATCATGATATCTTTTACATGATTGTTATAATTTAATATAATGTTCTTCACATCGGTTTCTGTTTTTGCAATGCCAGGTTTTTAATATAAAAACTTTCTCGAATAAACGAAGATCTACTTATGGTGCGGATTGACTGCGGCTAATTTGGATACCATTTTAGGAAATGTTTGCCCTACCATAAAACCTTTAATGCCTATTCAGCTTACACTTTTTTCTTCGGGTACTTTGCTAATTTTAGCTTGTTGTTGTTTTCTTCAAGAGAAGTTGCATGAACATCGATTTTTTTTTTTTTTTTTTTTTGTGAACCAAATTTAGATGTCGGATAACCAAATTTAGATACCACTGTTAACCATTAGTCTTTTCTTTTCACATTTATTAATGAAAACGTTACTTATAAAATTATTGACCCTTAATATAAAGGAGTATTTTAAATTTAAAGTCGACTTTATTTTTAATCAAACGGTTTTGTTCATTTTGTGTATGAAACCTTACAAAAATATTTATTTTTTCAAATATTTTGATTGTTTGAAAATAAATTGACCAATCATAATGCTCCAAAAATAAACCAAGTCAAGGTATACTGTCACCCAATATTTTAACTAAAGTCGACTTTACCTAAATTATACATTTGAAAAATTGTAAAAAACAAGCTTTTTTTCATATTTCTTTTAAACATTTTACCAAGTTTTTAGGTTTTACTACTTAAATTTTGAATAAGTTATGCGAAAAATCTTTATTAGTTGAAATGCTCCTAATTACTTGGCAAAGATTTTATTTGTGTGTCAAATAAATGTATTCCCTTTTAAAAGATTTTAACAATGAAATTTTTGTTTTGGTATTTAAAATGTTTTTTATGACTAAAATTAAAAAATTCTATTCGAAACAAAAACAATTAAAAAATGTAATATTTTTAAAATTTCCCGTTTTCCCGGGAAAAATATGTTATTTTCCCGGGAATTCCCGGCAAACTTTTCCCGGGATTTCCCAGGAATTCCCGCCCGGGAATTCCCGAACCCCAAACCCTACTCAAGATCATAAATTAATATCACTTTCTGTTTAAATTATTTTCAAATCAAACAAAGATGATACAACTTTTTTACAAGTAAATTTTAATTTTTTTTTATTTATAATATTGGCATCATACTGCATTTTCCAATTTTAAAGTACCTCGCTTTTTGTACTATCGACGTATTGCCAACGTGGGAAAATAGAGTCGTACAACCGTTTAATGTTGTTTTCATTTCGACGTTGGAAGACCACTGTAAAAGTAGTAATTCAGCTGCCTTAGATAACTGCCTGTTTTTATTAGAAGAATCAGACGAATTCCTTAAAACATTTATTTGCAAAATACAAACTTAAAAACATAGATGTCCTAATAAATTTGTGCAAAATTTTTGAACCAAAAACGTTTACATATAAAATTTGTAATAAATTCGTCTGATTCTTTTTACAAAAAAACCCAGTATATGTTGCCGACAATGTAGAAATAAGTCTGGAGGTTTTTATATTTTACATAGTTTTATAAAAATTACTACGCTTTGTTAAAACAAAGTAAAGTCAGAAGTTCTCGAGTTCGATTCCGGTCAAGAACACACAATTTTTTTACTATTCTTTCTTTTTTTTACTATTTTAAAATTTTTTTTTAATAAAATTAATTTTTTTATTAAATTTATTTTCTATTCTTTTATTATTATTACTCTTTTTTGCTTTGAACCTTAATTCTTAAGGTATCTCAGCTGATTTTATTCAACTCTGTGCATGATAACCACAGATTTTTGAATTACAACGAACCGTTAAATTTAAATGTTCATCTTAAAAACACATTGACACGGTGCAAAATATAATTTAAATAAATACATTTAAATTTAACGGTTCGTTTTAATTCAAAAATCTGTGATGATAACCACAAAATGCAGAGTAGAGTTACTTCAAAACTTATTTGACATTTTAGTACTTACTCCATATTTTCGCGACTCTTTTGCCATAATTTTTATCGATTTTAATTTAAATATTTTTTGTATTTCAAATTATACCGAAAACACCATAAATTTTATATTTATTTAATATATTCTGATATTATTTTTTTTAGTTTGTTGACACTTAGAGATGTGAACAAATTAGTGATGTGTTTTTTGGGTATATTTGTCATGTTAAACAGTTAATAGACCAATGTTAACTCTAGAGTGTAGCAAATCTGTACTCCAGAGTCAAACAAGTTTTACTCTGGAGTGGAATAACAAGAGATAGCACAATACAAAAATGTGTTAGTATGAAAGAGAAATAAATAAAATTTGCTACAGATTGGAGTACTCCGTCATTGTAAACGCACCTTTAAGGTTCAAAGCAAAAAAAGAATAAAAATAACAAAAGGATAAAAATAGCATTGTTAGATTTCGTTGATGTTAGTCCAAGTTGAGTTGTTGTTAACAAATTCGATTTGCTTTCATCTTTCACATAAGTAGACGATCATCAATTATTAACCCATTCAAGGAAAACGTCACTGATGATGGCTTTGTAGCGAAAGCCGAAAATACGTATTCTGTCTTGCTGGCCTTATCGAATTCTTTCAAAATTTTTATTCTTTGTAATTTACTTGTGATAATTGTATCATCTTTAATTTGAAAATAATTTAAACAGAAAGTGATATAAATTTATGATCTATAGTCAAACTAAAGAACATTCATTTACCAAAATAAGAGATCAACTAAACATTCCCCTTTCATTTATTTTTTTTATAATTTTTTGACCATCTATATTTTGGTTTTCCTGACGTTATGCCAACATTGGCAAGTGAGTACCTACTAGCAGACGTAATGCCAATGTTTACATATTAGCCATTGTTATCATTCATTTATTATTTAAGCTATGTTATACTACATGTCTCGTTAGTTTAGTGTGTAGAGCGATTGTCTGGCAATCTGACAGCCCGGGTTCGAGTCAAAGCCCGACCATGTTTTATTTAAAATAATTATAATTAACATTTTTATTCTAAATAAATTTTTTTTCGTAAAAAAAAGTTTTTTTTTTAAGTTTTATGGACTATCAATTTTTTGGTTTTTCAACATCATGGCAATGTTGGCCGCTTAGTGTCAACCAACCTTTTGCCGACGCTTGTAAGTTAGCTACAACTGCTGTTATCATTGATCTAATTTTTTAGCTATTCGATGTTACAAGTCTTGTTGTAATATCGTTGCAAAAAAAAACTTTAAAATGCTTTTTCAACCATCAAACTAGCGTATGCAGAACATTGTGGTTTACAATTTTAGAGCGTTGTAAAAACGACCCAAACTATAACCATGATTTACGGTTTCAGGGTGGTATTTTATATCGTTGTCAAACCGTTACAAAATCAAATTTCGAAGTACTTTCTCGACAGTCTATAATCGTTATTAGAACATACCAATTTTAACGTTGTTAAATCGTTAGAAAATAAAGAACTGAAGTACTTTGCCATCGTTTTAAATACAAATATGGGAATAATTTTTAAAACAATTTTATATATTAACATTTTTTAATAAATTATATTTTATTGAATTGAAATTTATTGTAAAGTTATGTAAAATACACTTAAATTGATAAACATACACAAAAAGTATTTTCTTCAGGCTTTTGAATTATTTAAAATATTACACAGAAAAAAATGCTTGTACTGTTTGGTTATTTTCAACTAAAATTTTATCATTATAACAAACAAATCGGTTGTATTTAGAAACGTTTGAAAGAAGAAATGTAAAACATTATTTATACCAATTGAAATTGAAAATTAAACATTTTAAAGTGATATTGAAAAAATTATCAATGAAATTGGTACCCAGGAAAATTTTCTGTTCCAAAGAATTGGTTGTAGAATAGCTACTTTTCATTCACAACCCCTTCTACTGTCGATTCTAACACCGATTCTTTTTGTTTGAAATTGTCCCAAAAGCAACCCCTTCTATGGCTTCAAAGTGGAACCCGTTGCTCTAGAATCAGTTCTGGAACTAGTTCTGGAACTAATTCTACGTCACCCACACCTTCCATATAGGATCCCAGGAACTGGTTCCGGAACCAGTTCCATGGAATCGGTTGCAGTGGAACCAGTTGTAGAATGGGTGTGGTTGGCTACCGATTGTAAAAAATTTTCATGGGTAATTTATCGAAAATTAAAGGTAAGGATAATTGCTTTGTATTATGGAAATTCAAAGCCATACTCAGCAAGAGATTTTCCAACAGAATTTGTTTTGGAAGCCAACATTTTACAAATGAATGTAAACATTAACATTTTCAAAATTTTCTTTTATAAATATGGAAGTCTTTAAATTCACTTCATCTTACCCTGACAATGTATGCCAACTCAGTAGTGGAAATATTCTAGCAATTAATAAAATTTTAAACATTAAACATTGTAAACACAATTGTGATGATATCTTTTTAAATTGTCAAATTTATAATGAAATAACTGATGTTTTTTAGTATACACTTTCACCAAAAGAAATTTGATTGCATAATGTAAAAAAATTTAATGAAAATTATGCTGATATTAGTATACAATTAGTGCGAGTTAAGTGCATTCTTACAGAGTTTCACAATGAGACAATTGCTAACTTTTTTTTTTACATGTATTATTTTCATCAAACACTTTAAAAAGTGTACTCTGACATATGGAGTTAACTGCCTTTTAAATATATTCCAAATTTAATACTTACACTCTAAAAAATGCTTGTAAATTCACTACCATAAAACATGTAAAATTTTAAGCAAAATTGCAAGAAATGCCTAAATTTAGACATCAAATGTGTAAAATTCTTATATACACATTTATGTATACAAAAATACGCATAAAATGTATGAGTAAGCACTTTTTATTTATAGTTTACACATTTTGTGTGTGCATATACAATTTTGTGCTCAAACAAATATTTTAGGCACAATGTGTGTGAATATACCAACATTTTTAAGGAATAATTTATTTGTCACATAAATATTTACAAAAATATAAAAAGGTTCCAAAAGATAAAATAAATTCAAAAAAATTAGAAAATTTTAAGAACGCGACAAAGTCGTGGCTTAAAATGCCCAACTACTCGCCCTATCTGAAAGACGTAGCGGACCATCAATTCCAAAGCTGATAAACAGCCGAAAATAGCAAATGATGGTAATTATCTTTGATTACAAATATTTTAACAATTCTTTTAATGAATTTGCATTTGGTCTCTACTGATCAACAATAAGAAATAAGATGTGTCATTATTTACGTCATTATGAAATTCTAACAGTGACTCTTGCCGAACAAATGAACCTGAATATCAATCACGAAAATAAAACTTAGCAGAAATTGTGTTAATCCCGAGAGAAGAAATGGCGAGCTTTAGCAATATTTTCTGTACGAAGATTTAAGTATGTGACGACTCAATTGCGCATGCTGTCCATAACAATTTAGTTATTTTTTAGAAGTGCAAATGCTTGTTCTTCCGCCGGTGTAGCAAATAATGCTGATGTAATAATCCCCCCCCCCCCGAAACTATTGTAACTAATATTACTTTATGGTAAAGTTTTGGTTTAATAAAAATTTCGTTGAAGATAAACGCATTTCTTATATTACGTGCTTTTAATATGGACCCCATACTTTCAGGCTGATTCTCAAGCATTTAAATATGCGTTTTAAAGCATTTTATGCTTACATTTGCTTGTTAAGAAAGGCTAAATATACACACTTTGTGTGTATGAATATTACACACAATGTGTGTATCTTCTTCAATTTACGCACATAGAGTAAATTTACTGACATTATAGTATGTAAAAAGTTACCTACTATAAATAGAGTAAATTTAAACAAAAATTTATTAGAGTGTACCTGCTTGGAATTCACTTTTTCAAACATTTTGAAGGCACTTTAAATCAATATTTTGTTAGTGTTTTTTTTAAATAATCGGTTATATATTCTTTAAAAAAAAAGTACCGCTATAGTACTTTTTGTAAACGTTAGAAAAACGCTTTAAAGAAATGTTTTAACAGTGTTTTTATTTCACAAACGGTTATAAATTTTGTATGAAAAGCACTCTTAAAGTAGTGTTTGTGAACGTCGAAAAGCAATCCAAAATAATGTTTTTCAAATGTTTTTTTTCGTACCATTGGGAATCAACGCTGTGAAAATGTTTTTTTTTTTGTACCATTGACAATAAACGCTTTCACAGCGCTTTGCTTTTTGTACCGTCTCCAATTTCCACCTGGGATGGTCGGGCTGTGACTCGAACACGGGCCGTCATATTACCAGACAATCGCTCTATCTACACACTAAGCTAACGAGACATGTAGTACAACGTAGCTTAAATAATAAATAAATGATAACAATAGCTAATATGTAAACATTGGCATAACGTCTGCTAGAACTCACTTGCTAACGTTGGCATAACGTAAGAAAACCAAAATATAGATGTTTAAAAAAATTAAGAAAAATTAAGTTTTTTCACAAGGGGTGTACTATTTGTTGTATCATTGTATCGTCCTAACAAAAAACAGAGATGTTAAAAATTAAATTGAAAAAATACAACATTTGAAAATAGTACACTCTAAAAAAAGCATGTAAAATTACTACAGTTAAATAAGTAAATTTTCATGTGAAATTACAGAAAATGCGTAACTTTAGGCACAATATATTTAAAAAACTTAATTACATATTTTTGTCTCCAATAATGCATACAAACTACAGCATTATGTATGTAAATTACAATATTAGGCATATTGTGTTTAAAGTTACATTCTTTATTACAGTAAGAAATAAATTGTCAAAAAATTAAAAATTAATAGATAAAAAATATATTTAATGATTTATTTTCAAAGAACAACGCAGAATAAGGATAACAAATAAGAAACATTGCAGGAATCTCTCTTATACTCGTAGGTATGTTATTTATGATGAAGTGCATAATATTTAAATGTTCTAACTAACAAATACTACTTTTCTAGACATGCATTGAAGATATTAAATGCAAAAAAGTTTCCTTAAGGACAAGTCACAAGCCTTCTTGGACAATACCGCAAAATTTGGCACAGCCTATTATAACCAGCGATGGAAAAGGATCTGAAAAGCGCCAGAGTTTTGCTCATTTTTTACAAAAATCTCGGAGTCTATATATATATGTGAACCAGCTCGTAAGCAAAAAAAAATGAGCCTTTTAAAATCAGCAAGTTCCCAAATGAGCTGCTGAAAATATTGAAGCTCTTAAGTTTTAAAAATAGAGCCAAGTAAAATTTTGGGCTCTAAGTTATAACTTTGGCTAGCTAGCTTAAAATATATAAATGACACAAATTAGCAAAAAAAAAAAAAAAAAATTCGCGATTTATTTAATTCTATTTAATTCTAAGCACCAAACTTTCGGGAATATGAATTTAAAAAACCACATTTAAAAAATTAAAAAATAATGGCGGAACGGAAAAAAATGCTTTATGATACAAAAATGAATTAGAAGATTTAATCAGCGATCTTCATTCTGCAAACAAATACATATACTAATTTTTTATTTGCGATTATTTTTTTTTTTTGCAACTAGCCACCTAAATTGTATGAAATGCGTACCATAGTCCGTAGATTATAAATTTAAAAAACCGCACAAATAATGGCGGAGCGCGAAAAAAGACTTCATGGTAGAAAAAATTAATTAAAAAACTCCACCAGCGATTAACATTTTGCAAATAAATATAATGATGCAAAAATTTTCCAATTTGGAAATTTTTTTAGTAATTTTTTTTTTTTTTTTGCAAACTATGCACCAAACTTTGTTCTATGAAATTAGTATTATAGTCCCTAGATTATAAATTTAAAAAAACCACACTTAAAAAATTGCAAAATAGTCGCGGATCGCAAAAAAGCAGTTATGGTACAAAAAATTAATTAAAAAATTGATTAAAAAATTCTCTTTTTGGAAATTTTTTTCGTTGTTTTGCAACTACCCAGGTAGAAAAATACAAACGGCACAATGTCGGCCCGGTATTGGAGACGGTAGTACATGTACTGGCAATGCTTCGGATTTTCAACTTTCACTGTACTGGCATGTTGTCGAAATGATAACACCAATAAACGCTTGGCCGTAGCTATTTCTCAACGTTGGCGCATGCTTGGAATTTTATTTTTTTGGTATTATCCCAGTACATTTAATAACAAATTTAGTAGTTTGCTGGTACTTTACTGTCCTTTTAGTGTACATCACAGATTTTTAATGCATTCTGTCGAAACTTCACAAGAAAAGAATGGCTATGTCTCTCTTACATAAATAATTTTGTAATAGGTGCAAAAACACATAAAACTTATAAAATTACTAATTTTAATAAATTAAAAAAAACTCGTTAATTTTCAGAAAACAGTACTGGCGAAGCACGTTTTAAGTAGTAGCGGCATTTCGTAGAAAAAAGTGCTCTCCCAGTACAATTTTTGTTGCAACGTCGGCAATTTCTACCTGGGTAGCCTCCAAACTTTGTTATATAAAATAGGTATTATAGTCCCTAGAATATAAAGTTAAAAAAACGCACTTAAAAAATTACAAATTAATGGCGGAACGCGAAAAAATTCTTTATGGTAAAAAAAATTAATTAAAACACACTATCAGCGAATGACATTCTGCAAACGAAAATAATGATGCAAAAAGTTTTCATTTTGGAAAAAAAATGTCCGCAATTTTTTTTTTTGCAAACTAAGCACCATACTTTGGCGTATGAAATTGGTATTATAGTCCCTAGATTATGAGTTTAAGAAATCACACTTAAAAAATTGCAAAATAATCGCGGAACGCGAAAAAAAACCATTCCGAAAAAAATGTGCAAAAAGGAAAATTTTTGAATCAATATATTTGTTTGCAGAATGTAAAGCGCTGATTAAGTTTTTTATTAATTTTTTGTAACATAAAGGCTTTTTTGCGTTCCGCCATTATCTTGCAATTTTTTAAGTGTGATTTCTTAAACTCATAATCAAGGGACTATAGTACCAATTTCACAGGGGGTCAAGGGAAATTATTTCCAAATGCCAACCTCACCCACAGTCCACCTTGGACATGGTGTCCCCTGTTAACGCTGACGAGGCTCTGACGACCGAGTATGGGCGGTATAACCCGGTTCCCACGGCAATCGGACAATGTGCCGGAACGATTCGGATGTTTTCGAATCTTCGAATTTATCCGAGCAAGGATTGCCACTCCGGCTTTAAATGAGAATTATTAACTACAAATTCTCATTTTAAAGCCGTTACAACAACAACAACAACCAATTTCACAAAACAAGGATTGCTGCTTAGTTTGCGAAAAAAATATCGCGAAAATTTTTTTCTCCAAAATGGAAAATTTTTTAATCGTTATATTTGTTTGCAGAATTTTAATCGCTGATTGTGTGCTTTAGTTAATTTTTTCTACCATAAAATTTTTTTTGCGTTCCGCCATTACTTTGCAATTTTTTAAGTGTGGTTCTTTTAAATTCGTAATGTAGGGACTATAATGCACATTTCATACAACAAAGTTTGGTGGCTAGTTGCAAAAAAAAAATCCCGAAAAATTAAATTTGCAAAAAGGAAAATTTTTGCATTCCCAGCTAAAAATAAGCACATATGCTCATACGTTGCCATATATGAAATCACGTATGATCAAACATGAATGATGTATGAGCATACATGACATATATGAATGCACACATAACATACATGAAAGCATATATGATTCCATACAGTTTTAAAAAGAGCCCATTCACGGAAATATATTGAAGCATATGGAAAGATATATGTCATATATTGTCCCACGAATGTCATACACTCTCATATATGAATTCATATTTTGTCTCATACGTATATACATATATGCTTATAAATACATGATTTTTTTTATTTTAAAATCTAATACGTCTATCAACTTCGGATTTTTTTAGTTTTCTACTTCTTATTTATTAAAACAGCTTTTACATTTTCGATTATAATTTATTAGCAACTGAATAACTTATTCTAAATATTAAAATATTTATATCTGAATATATGCATAGTAAAATGTTAATTATTTTTGGCATTCTCATAGTTTATAAAATGAAAATTTTGATATTTTAACCTGCTCCGGTATTATATTCCGTCAATATTTTGAATTTAGTGGCACATTTATATAACAGGCAGCCCAGTAAAATGCTAAACACAAAATTTTGTAGTCCAAATGGTATAATTTTCTTTCCTTTTTGGTTTCGATCAGAAGAGACGCTGAAAAAAATGTATATTAGTCGAACACTTCTGATAGTAGTAAAGTAAAGTAGTAAAGTAAAGTAGTAAAGTAAAAATATTCAGATGGTATATAAATTTCAAAAAATGTTAGGGTACTTAAAAGTATCAAAATCTTTAGAATATATCAAAAAATAAATTTCTTAACCTATGATTTTAAAAGTACCAAAGTCATGGAATAAATTTCTTTACTGAATTCCTAAAGTAAAAAATCTTATAATCTGTTATTAGGCTTATTCAATATGACAAAACACTAACAAGATGCTAACAGAAATTTCTATCATTAGAAAAGAGTTCAAATATTTTTTTTATATTTAAATGAACAGATATTTCTTTAAGATTATAAAAATATTAAAATCTAAGAATCCTATCCTTTAACTGCTCAAAAAGACTTATCAATGATGAACAAAGATATAATTTCTTTCTTTATGTCCTTTTATGTTTGCTGTGGGACCAGTCCTGAAGTCAACTGTCTTTGCAAATTGTACTTACCTGAACTTAGTTTCCCATCCAACTTATGTATTTCGGCTTCATCAGTGTTGTGTTGTAAAAACTGGATTCACCATGTATTCTTGAAATCATTCAGTTAACCATCAACTGTCAGTGAACATACAACATTAATAAATATTTCGCTTCATTTTTAAAATCCATAATTAATTTAAAAAAACTAATTCAATTTATTTTCTTTTTAAATTGTGGTTTTATTTTGTAATACATTTTGAGACACAAAATGTCATGTATTTACAGCATGACATTTTTGTTTTGACAAAACATGTTTGCCAATGTTGCCAACAAGTATTAGCAACAAAAAACGATGTTTTAATTATACTATATACATATTTTTTTTTAATCAATATTCCAATTTAATAAAACAGCTTTAAGATATTCAAAAAATAAATTTTATAATTTTGGGCCCCTTTTGTTCAGTATTATTTAAAAAAAATGAATGTAAACTTTTTTACGTCCAAATTTTACGGATGCAGTTTTTTAATTAAGACTGTAAACTTAAGCTTATGACTGGAAACTAATTTTATGATGTGTTGTCTATCTTTTACTGAACAAACAGGGGAAATATAAATGGCTTTATTACGGCTTGCTTAAACATCTGCATGGGTTAAAATATCGTATTTAAGTAATGTTTTAGGATAACTTCGAAGAGGACAACGATATAAGAACGATTTAAAACTATATAAAAACTTGTTTTTCAAAATTCATATCAAAGTATAACGAAAAATTGGATATTAAATTTTTGATAAACAATTTAATAAAAACATAAAAAATTTAATTCAAAAAATATAAAAACGTCAGATACATACTTTCTACTTTCTATGTTAAAAAAAAATTAACTTGGACGCTCAAACTTTAGGTTTTTGAAAACCATATTCTCAATAAGAAGTAAAAATCAATACTTTATTACTAAAATGCACTAAAAAGTTATCTTGTTGTTCTGCGATTCATTTCTATGAAATTTTTGTATTATAAAAAAAGCATTTTCAAAGGGACTTTTAAAAAATTATTTGCAACACTGGAATTTGCAAAACATATAAAAATTTTGTTATTTAAAACCAAGGTATCTTTGACTTTTGTGTATTTATTATATTTTTTTATAAAAATACGATATAAAAGTTAAATAAAAAATAAATAAAATTTAAATTGTACTACATGTTAAAAATAGGTAAGAATGTGCGTGATTATTAATATTGAAAGAATAATAATGTTTTTTTTACAGGTACAACAAAACTGTTTACATGTTTACAGAAGAAGATGAAACCCCGATTCTCGAAATCGCCATCATTACTGGTGCAGGGACTGTTTTGGAATATTAAAATCTTCGCTCAAATGTAAGTTAGCATATTATTTTTAATCTGTTAAATTAGAGACAACGTGAATATGACTGGTCTTAAGGAGTGTTAAAGAGAAAAATGTTTCTTTAAATTTTGTATGAAATGCTAATTTCCGCGGACCACTGACAAATTAAAGTAAAAATTGGTATTTTACGGCGGTAATATGTTTTTGCCTTTATTATATCGTGCTCCCAGATAGAAAAACTTAAATGACAACACCGATACTGTTGTTGTGCTTTTTAGTAATTTGATAGACAATTAAACTTTGTATCATATGCTTATCTTACATAGGGGTTACAAGATCAATTTTTGACTTTCAAGTTTTAATTTTTAATTTAATTATCTAATACGGCATTTAGAATGAGGAGAAACTACCTATTGTAATTTTTGGCTCTTGCTGATTTTCGTACAAATTTTTGCTTGTTTATTATATGTATATGTGTTTTGACGAATAAAAACTAGCAAGAGCCAAGAACTTGGTACATAAGTAGTTTTTGATCAGTCTTAATGCAATATAAAAAAATTTTAAATATTTTGGCCCATTTTTTATATTCTGAATATATCAAATTGCACTAACCTTGCTCTGTACATGAAATCTAAAACTAGCTTTAAAAAATTTTCAATTTTACAGATGATTTTGGGTTGCAAAAAAAGAATATCTGCTTTGTCTGAAGCCGGTGTGCTATATATAGATACGATTGTAAGAAATAATCCAATTCTGCTGATGTTTGGAACGCAATAACTCCGAGGTGGGTTATAGAATTTAAGCCCAAATTAAGTCACAATTAGTTTGGTAGTATCATGCTTTTAGTTATTGACTTACAACTAATTTGGGCTTTAAGCTCAAATTTCTTTGGAAGTAGAGTGCGGCGAGAAGAGTTAAAGTGAGGTAGAAATCTATTTTCAATAGATTTTCTTACTTCAACTCTATTACCAAACAAAGCAGTTGTGTGTACTATATCAACAATTAAAAGTAAACAGCACAGTCCACCGTTAGTTTTGAAACAGAGTTGCCTTTGCCATTTCTATGTATTAGTGAAATCCCACGGTGGGATGTCAAATACATGATATTCAGCAAATACATGAGATTCAGCCATTGAGTTGATACTGTGGTAGCCACATTTTAAAATACCAGAAAATCAACTCTGTTTCCAGATTAGTGTGGACTGTGTTAAACAGCTAATGCAATAGTTTAATGAATGTCCAGTTAAAATTTAGTAGACAGTTAAATTCAACTGTTATATTGGAAATAACAACAAATGTGTAAGTAAAAGTCCCAGGTCGTAGCTAACTGGATATTCAGTAGTCCGGCCTAAGCCTCATTTTCACAATGTACAGTTAGTTACTAACTGGGAATTTAACTGACACGTTTGTTGTTGTTTCCCATGTAAAATTTTAATTTAACAGTTGTCTAAAGTTAACTGGACATTCAGAAATCGTTCGTATATAATTCGAATAAGTTTCTAAGACTTTTTTATTTTCCAGATTTGGATTGCTGCACATATCAAACTGTATATGAATAAGAGAGACGAATGAGCCAACAAGTTTTGAAATAAAACATTAAATGCAGGTTTAAAATCCCCTTGTAATTTTAAACTTATGTTTAATTTAAAGTATTATTACGAAAAATAGTTTTACACTAACTTTAAAAAAACAAACCTTAATATCGAAAAAAAATTAAATTGATACTGAGAGATTCGTTTTGAAATTCGGAAAAGTTTAAATGATATTTAAGTTGTTCACAAGGTCTTTTGTATCGCTGTAAAAAGGTTGTAAAAATTTTTATTTGACTTTAACATCGTTTTTCTAAACTAAACATACCAAAAATGTATATATTGTATTTTTCAATTTAAATTTTAACAACTCTGTTTTTCGTTAGGACGATACAATGAAACAGCACACCCCTATTGAACTACCTTATTGATTTCATTTGAATTTGAGTAAATATAAATTTAAAATTTGTATCCAAACTCAACAAAATAGTAATTTACCCTTTTTATATGAAATTAAGAAAGGTTAGTTTGTGTAAAGTTTAATTTTATTTCTCAGTCCATATGATATGAAAAATGACATTTATATCTTTTAAATTGCAAATAAAAGCATATTTTTTCATTTGAATTTACTCAATTTTAACTGTTAATTTAAATAAAATTTTCTTAATTTAAAATTAAAAATTAATTTCAAATGGAAATCCTTTTTTTTTTAATTTTACCACTTTCAAATAGAAAACCCTCAATTTTATTAGAACTTTTCCTAAATTTGAACAATCATCTGAATAATTTCAAAATGGAAGGTCTAAAAAGTAAATTTTATTATAAACTATTGGAAATTAAATTTTATATATTTCTCAATATTGCAGTGTTTAAAAACTTTAGTATTCATATCTGTTAAAATACTTTTTTTACTTTCCTAGATCTTCTTTGTAAAAAATACATACATACAAAATTTAAGTTTTCTTTTTGCTAAACATTTTATTGTTAATTATATTTAATAAATATTTATTATTATTAAGAATTTATTAATAAATATTTAAAATTCGATATAATAAAAACTACATTTTTAAACAAAAAAACGAGTCTTTTTATTACACAATAATGTATGTAAAAATGAATAAAAATATATGAGCAAACATATGTACACATATATGAATAAGAGAATAAAGCTTCATTTATGAACATTATTAAACATATATGCGAGTGTATGTACATATTACCTCAATTTTCGTTAATGGCCATGTATGGAAGCATATATGATCATCCATACGTAGCCATACGTGAGCATATGTGATTATTTTTAACCGGGTTATTATATTCGCTTGCAGAATGTTAATCGCTAATTGAGTTTTTTAATTAATTTTTTTTTACCAGAAAGCCATTTTTCGTGTTCCCCCATTATTTTGCAATTTGTGAAGTGCGGTTTTTTTAAATTTATAATCTATTATTATTTTTAACACGGCGAGGTAGCAAAGAAAGAAAGAGCTATTATTCGGTTCTTGCTCATTGATAAATGAGCGAGGCTGGCTCGAGCCCAAAATTCTGGCGAAAATGCAACTTATTATTTTATTTAATTAATATATTATCTATTTTATTGTTATTTTATTGTTTTTAATTGTTTAAAATTTACATTTGCAATTTCTAATAAAATATCCTTTAAAAGTACATTTATTGTTTTTAAATCCTTTAAATGGCAGTGGGAATCATTTGGGTTGTTTAATATTATAAAGCACCAGGAATGCATATATACATATTTTACGTGTGGTTGTAAGCATTTTATCTGTATCTCTACATATTTTTAAATGCTATTTTAGGCACAAACTCTGTAATTTTACATGAAATTCGTATGTTCCTAAACATTTTTTAAGCACATAAATACGTATGATTACATACTTTATGCCTAACTAATGTACACACAATATATGTAAGTATTTGAATTTAAGCACAAAAATGTATGTTTACTGAAATTATAGTAGGAGAAAAAATACCTACTATAAATGGGGTAAAGTTACATGAATTTTTATTAGAGTGTACGATACAACATTTTTACTAGAGATGAGCGATCCGGTGATTTTTAAATAACGCTGCTACCAGTGATCGTGATTTTCAAATCAACGTTCTTTAAAACAGTGACCGTGATCACGGTTTTGTAATAGGGATGGGCGATCCGGCGATTTTTCAGTAACATTGTTCTCAGTAAATGTGATTTGCAAATCGTTGTTCTTTTAAAATGTGATCGTGATCACGGTTTTTCTATGGAAAAGACTGCGATTTTCTGATAAATAAACGAAATAATATTTATGACGAGTTTTTAAGATATCAGTTAAATTTGGTTTAGTTAAATCGAAAACGAATTTTGTCAGCCATTTCAAAGTTTATTAACAAAAATTTGCCGGAAAAACTTTTTCTCGAGTATAATTTATTTCTTTATTGAAATAAAACAAAATAAATCACATTTTAAAAGCAGTATTCCAGTTACAAACTGCGTTAAACTAACGTTAAAGATAATCCACTTCCTAAAAACTGGGCCTTAAAAGAAGAATAGTTGCGACCGGTAACAAAGACATGATAGAAGGAGACATTTTATTCAGAAGAGTGTGAAAGCAAGTCACTGTTATTGAAAAAAAACATGTATTACTGTGCACAATGAAGTTTGCAAGAAAGAATAGTACAAAAATATTAAAAGAACGACATTCCGAGTAACTGCGACTTGAAATATTTGATCACTGCCGTTACCAGTGATTTTTCAATAACTGTGATTAAATCACCGGTATGAAAATATCGCTCATCTCTAATTTTTACGTATGTTCAGTGTCCTATGTTTGAGTGTGCTAACAGATAGAAAACAGAATAGAAAATCACTGTTAAACTCAAATAAAAATTTTAACATCTCTGTTTTTTGTTAGGACGATACAACGATACAACAGGTAGCACACCCCTTGTGAACAACCTAATTATTTTATAAAATACAAATTAAATTTAATAATAAGAAAATTTAATTTTATAAAAAAAAATATAAAAAAAGAAAACAAAAAATTGTATGTTCAAAACCGGAATCGAACTGGAGATCTTCTGACTTTTAACAAAGCGTAGTAATTTTTATAAAATCAGTGCTCTGCCAGTGTTTTGTTTTTGGTACAGTTGGTAATACCAAGTTTTTTAAAAAATTCAAAAAAAAATTCTTTTTAAATCTATTTTCAGACCATCTTTTATTCATTTTTGACAACGTTGTGAAAACGTTGACAAGTTAGCCGCCGTTATCAATCGGGTAACAGGACAATACTGTCAAGATTGTTAATCCCACGTTCTGTCAACGTATAACCGAACATCGCCAATGGTATGCCAACATTGTGCCGATCTTATTTTTCTGCCCGGGTAGTTTCAAAAGAATCACAAAAACACAATTTCTAGATTTCAATTTTCATAAATTAACTAAAGTATAATTTCTAATCGGTTTTCAACTCTTACTTTCTAAGATTGAAATTTTGTATTGAAAAATGTTAGCCTATGTAAAACACATGTAAGTACAAAAAAATAAGAGAGGCATTTAACATAGTCTGAGGGGGTTGGAAAGTCTTTTAATTATATGGTCTTTCTAATTTCTCTACAAATTCTTTGAGTTTTTTCAGTATAGTAAAATTCAGCAAAAAAATTTATTGATCTTAGCAAGACCTTTTCATTTGCAATCGAATAAGTGTTTTCTTTCTATTGCTCCTTACCCATTTCTATAGTAATTTCTGAATTATCCGCATGTTGGTACTTTTCTTCAATTTCAGATTCTGTTAATATTTCATATTCAGATGTGTATTGTGTAACATTTTGACCACTATTTGCTGAATCTTGATTATTTCCTGGTGTTCCACCTGCATCCGAGAGACGATCATCAACTTCACTAACAATATATTCAGGTATATCCATTTTGATAGTTCCTCTTAATAGTGTCACGTCTGCAGCTAAAAAGAAAATTGAAGAATAATAAAATAATATTTTTAATCGAGGTTTGTTTTTTTCGAATGTATAGAATAAAGTTCAGTAGTGATTGTCGTTTAAACAAGTTCATTTTTATTTTTTCTTCCTAATGCAGTCTAATACTGATTGTTTTAGTTGCTTTAGAGCTGTTGGTAGTATATTTATTAGATGCATAACATGCAGTGGTCTATTCCATAAAGGGTGCTCTGGTGTCAATAGTGATCGTGATTTTAATGTTTTAATTTCATCAAATAATATTGTTTATAACTGCAATAAATGCGCTAAAGGATCTAATAATTTAATTGCTATAATAACAATTTTGTCAAATGAAGTAAGAGAATTAAAAAAGTTATTCAATGCCTGTATATACAACAACAATGCAGTTGAGAGTGCCTCCATTAAAAATAAAAACATACATGCTGAGTCAAGCTTAAATTCAAAAAATAATGATTTACAACAAAAAGGTTGTTCAACTCTGAGTGATTCCTTTTCTTCAAGTTCTGCTAATTATGCTTTTCGTAAAGATGTTGTTGATACTACTGAACCAAGTAATAATGTTTTAAATTCTAATATGCGAATACGTAGAGCTAGTCTTTGTCTTTCTTTACATGATGATGATGATATTCATAATGATGTTATTGCTACAATTAAACCAAATGATGTTATTGCTGCTACTGAGCCAAATGACGTTTTAAATTCTAAACGAAGAGCTAGCATTTGTTGTTCTCAAAACTCTGACAATACTGTTAGCTCAGCTTCAATTGCATACTCTCAAGCAGAAAGTAATATCCCAGTTAACAATGCTAGATGGACTAATTTTAACTACAAAAAAAAAAAAAAAGTAAGCCTGTGGTGTTTGGAGATAATAAATCCAAAGACTTATAAGTTATTGCTAATCAAAAATGGGTGCATATTTCCTCATTTAAGCCCAGCGTAACAGCAGAACAAATCCTGAGTTATGTTGCAAAAGGTGCTAATATTTCCAAAACCCATCTAAAATGTTTTAAATTGGTTAAAAAGGAAATTGAGCAGAACACATTGAGGAGTGTTTCTTTTAAAATTGGGATCTCCGCTGAATTATATGATAATCTATTTGAGCCTTCCTTGTGGCCTACTAATGTAAAAGTGCGTCCGTTCTTGTTCTTTCAAAAGCCTATATCTTAAAACATGTATAATAATTACTATTTATAATTATTTTATAGTTTAATCATAGTCTGTAAGGAAATGATGTTCCGTAGACTGAATAAAGTATAATAATAATCACTATCTGTCAAATGAATATCGGTAATGCAGTGCTCCCATTTGATTTCATTGCTGTCAATATCAATCCAATCAAAAATAAAGCCTAAATCACATAATGAAAGTGTCAGTGGACAGTGGCAGTGCTGTCAAACTTTGTTCTTGAATTTCGCGAAAACGATTCAATATTTTAAAAAAATTTTTATTGTAAAAACAGCTCTTGTTTATTTAGAAACTTTTCTAATTTCTCGGCAGTGACAAATAGAGAAGATACAAAAAACAGTTTTATCGACAAAACGTCGCACTGCGGTCGACACTGCGTTTATGTGGTTTAAGCCCAAACCACATAGTGAAAGTGCCAGTAGACAGTGGCAGTGCTGTCAAATTTTGTTCTTGAATTTCGCGAAAACGATTCAATATTTTTAAAAAATTCTTACTGAGGTTTGTTTAAAAACAGCTCTTGTTTATTTAAAAACTTTTCTAATTTCTCGGCGGTGACAAATAGAGAAGATACAAAAATCTGTTTTATCGACAAAACGTCGCACTGCGGTCGACACTGCGTTTATGTGGTTTAGGCTTAAAGCCTAAACTGCTTGTCGATAAAGCTGTTTTTGTATCTTCTCTACTTGTCACTACCGAGAAATTAGAAGTTTTTAAATAAACAAAGCTGTTTTTAAATAGAGAAGATACAAAAACTGCTTTATCGACAAAGCGTCGCACTGCGGTCGACACTGCGTTTATGTGGTTTAGGCTATAAGCCCAAAACAAATAGTGAAAGTTCCAGTGGACAGTGGCAGTGCTGTCAAACTTTGTTCTTGGATTTCGCGAAAACGATTTAATATTTTTAAAAACTTATTTTGTTTTGTTTAAAAACAGCTCTTGTTTATTTAGAAAATTTTCTAATTTCTCGGCAGTGACAAATAGAGAACTGCTTTATCGACAAAACGTCACACTGCGGTCGACACTGCGTTTATGTGGTTTAGGCTTAAAGCTAGTGTCATACGCTGTGAATTTTTGTTTTACTTGTGAAAACAACGAACGATACATATTTTTTACAAAAATCAAATAGAGCAAATTTTAGATAAAAACCGTATTATCTCAAATCTACGAACTTTAGCCTAAACCACATAAACGTAGTGTCGACCGCAGTGCTACGTTTTGTCGATAGAGCAGTTTCTTGTATCTTCTCTATTTGTCACTGCCGAGAAATTAGAAAAGTTTCTAAATAAACAAGAGCTGTTTCTAAACAAATCGCAATAAGAAACTTTAAAAATATTAAATCGTTTTCGCGAAATTCAAGAATAAAGTATGACAGCACTGCCACTGTTCACTGACACTTCCACTATGTGGTTTGGGCTTTTGGTTTGTAAAGATATCGCCAAGAAAAATGTACGAAAATTAACATTTATTTTTATTTATTATTACAATACATTGGAAGCCTTAAAGTCCAATTATAAATGTATTGTTTGATTAATATCTAGTGGTATTCATGTAACTGGATTTATGCACTCGTAAACCGTGTATTTTTGTAATCGCGTATATTTGTAACTTTACCTGTTTATTTGAATGAACGCACCTTTTAAAACTATTCACATTTTAATTTTGGATTAAGCCACTTTTTTGATCTTTTCATAAATTAAACACAGAATTTTTTTAAATTTGTATCATTTAAAAACAAATAAAACAGAAAATAAAAAACAACAAACAAAACAATACAAAATAATTTTATTTTTTACAATAGGGGTTTCCATATAAACTCGTAAATTCCTTGTAAACCTTGTATAAATACAAACCATATTTTTATGTATGGAGTTTGACATTAAATATGCCAGATTTACACCGTTTACGAATAGAATACGAGTTTATTTGAAAACCCTTAATATTCAAATGTGTGTATTAATACGAAAAAGTTTACACACAAATATGTAAGCGTGTATTTACAAGGGCATGTAAACTAGTTTTGACATTAAAGGTATTAAAGGCAGAGACTATTAATTATAGAGATAGGAAATCAAAACTTACACTACTCACCGGTAGAGGGCGCTGAAATTTAGTATTACCTGAGCAACTATTTAGTATCCGTTTAGTATCAGCTGTGCCTATATTTTAAAACTCAAAAACTGCTCAAAATAAGGAAAAAACAATCGCGGAATATATTCAAATAATAAAATTTGAGATATCCGTTTATTTTTTTGCTTTGTTGTTTATTATTTAAATTTAAATAAAAAAAGAAAATTGTCAATTTTTTGAACACAGTGCCATCTAGTGACAACAATATTTTTATAACTTATTTTTTTTTGGTGATGCCATACCCCTGATTAAAGGTATTCATTTAAAGTATTTACGCCTTGTATACTGTGTATATGTTGTAAGTTTACACGATTAATGTCAAAACTAGTTTATGAGCATTTTTATGTGTAAACTTTTTCGTATTTATATACACATTTGAATATTGTCAAAAATAAAATTATTTTACATTGTTTTGTTTGTTGTTTTTTATTTTCTGTTTTATTTGTTTTTAAATGATATAAATTTAAAAAATTCTGTATTTAATTTATGAAAAGATCAAAAAAGTAGCTAAATGCGAGATTGAAATGTGAATATTTTTGTAGGGTGCGTTCAGGTAAAGTTGCAAATATACACGATTACAAAAATACACGGTTTACGAGGGCATAAATGCAGTTAGATGAATACCACTATTAATCGAGTAAACTTACAACATATACACAATATACGAGGCGTAAATACTTTAAATGAATGCCTTTTCTATTTCATGTGTGACAAAAATTTAAACTATACAATAGAATTATGTTAAGATACAATGTAGCGTAAAACTACTTTACCTAGTGTCTTGACATGCAATAAAATGATAGCAATTGTCAAAATGCTCTCATCTCAAGTGAAGACACTCAATTTCAATTTTATTGCAATATCATGATATCGCTGACATGCCATCGGATCTTGCAATGATGCCAGCTTTTAGTTTTCATTTTAATTTTGTAATAGAAAAACAACAAAAAATTTGGTAAAAAGGAATGGAAAAGTGTTGTTTTTTAATATTTGTCGGTAAACATTAATGTTTCATAAAATTTGGTGTTTTTCGAAGAAAAATCTATGATATTTCTTACCTATGAAATGGTCAAGTGTTCTCCACCACTCTGCAATTGATATCATTTTGACGTTTCGCTGCCATGGTTTTGACATTTCATATCATATAATTTATTGCATTTGAAGACACGGGGTTACAAAAAAAATATGTATATATAAGTACTACGTAAGTGGCTCCCCAACCACACAAATATTACAAAAATGAAATTATTATAGAAATTCCTTAAATCCTCTATACCAGAGATCAAATCACGCAGAAAAAAATAACAATCATACAGACCGCATCAAAAGCATTATTTGAAAGTGAGGTAGGAAAGCAGTCTTAGATTAAGTGGTAAATTATTTCAAATACGACACTCTTATTTTAAAAGAACACTCCAAAATAGAAAGATGTATCTCAATTTGCATATTACGGGTTGAGTAAATAAAGGTGAATTCATTCACAAGAAAAATAGGCAGTCTTAATTTCATGATTTTATAAAAATAAAGTAACAGACGCAAATGTAGATAATCATGAAATTTGCAACCCAAAAATTCTGGGACAAGCTCAGACACTCGATCATGATCACGTATTCGAACATTAAATACATAACGAACAACTTGGAGTAGGTATATGCTTTTAAGGCATACAATCTTCTCAAAATAAAAGAAACTTGATTTGATAGAGAATTAATGTGATTAGCAAAATTAAGATTTGAATCTACAAATACACCAAGGCATTTAAGGGAGTCAACATAACTAATTGATTATTTATACGAATTTATGGGTTTTTCAAACTTACTCTTAACTATTGCTTGTTCATCCACCGTTTCTGTTGTATAAATGTTGTCATCGTCATCGGAAAATGTAATTTTTCGTTTTTTCAATGAACTGGCTGAATGTGAGGAAGCAGGCAATGTTACAATATTCGTACTCAAATGTGTTGGATGTGGATTAACTTGTCCTTGTTGTTGTTGTGTTTGGGATTGTTGTTGATTGGTATGATGTTGAACATGATGATGCACTTGCAATTGTGATTGTTGCTGTGAATGATGGTGTCCAGTTGCAGTGGTTACTTGATGTTGAGCTGTGTTAACGGGCGATGTATTTTCATGAACTTGTATGTGTTGTATTTGTGTTTGAACATGATGATGCTGTTGTTGTTGCTGAGGAACTGACGTTGTCTGGGTTTGCGGTTGCTGCTGAAGTTGAGGGATTTGTATTTGCTGTGAGGTTGTCTGCAGCAGTGGTATATCGATAGTTTGAGTTGCCGTAGTTGCATCATTTACTGCCCGTATAGTACTCGGTATGGATTTGATTAACTTTTGTTCTTCCAAGAGAGGAGCCGGTGGTTTAGGCTTTTCTTTTTCTTCAGCTGTTAGGCCTTGTACTGCCAACAGTTCAGCAGTTTGTAAAAAAGATTGTAAAGCTTCTTGTTGAACATTCACTTCGCCCTACAATACAAATGTTTTTAACTCAATTTCTATCCAGTTATCCAGCAAACACTTACCTGGTACATAAATTCTATAATTGAATTGAGATCTTCATATTTTATAAATTTAAATATAATTACTGGATGTGGATGGGGATTCTCAGTGAATATCTCTTTGAAATATGAACTACAAGCAGATAATACCACTTTGTGGGCTTTAATCTTGCGTCCATCACATATCATACTCACATCCACGAAATCATCATTGACTCGATGGTTGTCCAATGCATAAGTTAAATGGCGAAAATAATTATTCCAACGCAGAGAATACTGTTGTGGGGCTGCCATTGTTTTATTTTATAACTTTTATTTTACTAACATTTATTAATTATATTCGGTGCTATATTCTTTTTTAATCAGTCTCTAGTTTTACTGGTACAACTTGCTATTTTTCATAAATATTAACATTTTTATATACAAATGAACATTTTTTGGATTTTGCCAAACGTTTTGTATAAATTTTAACAGAAAATTGTAAATACAATTTGTTTATTTCGACTTTAAAATATTTTCGCAAGAAGAATTAGAACAATTTCCTATGTACGCTTTGAGATGTTAAAGTATTGAGTATTACGGTTCTGAGTACTCAATACTGTCTATTTTTTTGAGTACTCACAGAATAGAGTTTAATTACAACTGGATCGATTGTCGACCGACGACAGCAAAAGTCATCGCGGTAATTTAAATTCTGCGACAGTCTACCGTCGACATTTGTTGAGGTTTAGAAAAAAAGGAAAGCAAAACAAGAATATGTTTGTATTTGTTTCGCTACAATTCTTCATCAATTCAATTGGTTTTGCATTAATTCTTGTTGTTTTACATTTTATTGTATTTAATTTTGCTTTTTGCGGTAAATTATGTATTTTTATTTTCAATTATAATCCTTCTGTCAAACAAAATAAATTTTTTATAAACAAAGTACAAATTTTTGCAACTCTGATATGAACTTTTACAACTCTGTTCTAATGGCAACCATTAATTAGTTAAAAATGGGACAACAATTTCACAAATATTTTGAGTGTGTATTAAGGTATAATTAGTTTGTACGTAATGTGCCGTGACGAATCAGCTGATTTGTTTTTGCTCTATGAAAAAGCATTTGAGTCGTTAGTTTGTCTGTAATGTAACGTGCCGTGCCGGATGAACCTGTTGAAAACAGAATTTTTGTTATCCGTTAAGTGACAGTGAATTGACAGCTGCTATTTTGAGATCTGCTATGAATAGTTTAAACCGGCTAAGCCGAGCCGCCGTCTAATTTTTGTTACCGCCGCCATCAATAATTTTTTTACACGATGGAAATCTAAAAATAGTATATATTTTTTTTAATTTTCTTTTTTTACCGTTAAGCCGATGTTTTGTATGTGTCAACTTAAAGTTGGCTAGCCGATCAGCTTTTGGCTCACAGCCAGCTTTAAGCCGCCGCTGCAATTTTTTTATTTAGCCACCGCAAACGATTAATCTAGTTGGCGTAGATCTCTACTAAGAAAAAACAACATTAAACAGCTGATACGTTGTTACGGAAAAGACTATAGTGTTTCGTCATGAAAATAACCTAGTGTCTTCAAATGCAATGAAATGTGCAAAGAAATTTGAAAATAACACACAAAGCAACAACAAAATTATTTTCGTTGTTTTTGTTTTCTCTCTCGTGTAGATGTGCCTTATTAAATATGTTTGATCGAACAAGTGCGAAATGATTAAAAAAGAATAATTTTTACATTACCCAAGAAACATTTTTACGGACTCTCCGGCGTGTACGGAATCATCAATACGGCTTTTACGGAACATTTTAGGTCCGTAAAACAGGTATCCGTCAAAGCTTGTACGTATACGGAACAATAACGGACCGTACTTTCGGATTTTCAAATATAATACGTTTTGAATCCGTTTTGGTGTATCCGTTTCTGCACCGTTAAATACGGACTTCACCAATTTTTCAAATTTTCATCAGTTTGAACTCCGGAGCTAACGGCGTCGTCTTTCTTCAGTTTATTCGTGAATTTTTGTCGTCCAAATGGAATTATTTAAATAATTTAATACGGGTCGTGCGGTAAAGTTGGTTAAAACAGTTTCTGGATATCGCAAAAACGAGCATTCTATCTTGGCCGCTGCTGCAGTAGCCAAATTACTTTAATTCACATAGAATCATTAAATAGTAAGTTTTTATAAAATTATTTTTCACGATAGTTTGTGTAACTGAATTCAATTAAGCAAATATAATTATTTTATGGTACTCGTATCCTAAAGTTGGGTTTACATGAACTGATTTTTTATCTGATTTTACGTCTGATGTGATTGTCAAAAAAAAAAATCTTGTATATGTGCTTACACCATCAAATGCAACCAGATGAAAAGAGATGTCAACATCGAATTCTTATAATTTTATGAAATATTAAAAAAAAATTTGACTCAAAATTTCAATCGGATTTTCTGTACTTATCAGTCATAATGTGTTTATACTATAGGGTTTTGGCTATCTGCATCTATTTTTGGACAGGATCTATGACTTATGATTAGGGAATGCAAAATCCCGCACTTTTTGATTTCCTGGGAAAGCGGGAAATTTATCTTGAATTCCCGGGATCCCGCAAGGGACATAAATTAGAAAATATTTTATAGTAATTTAAAAATTTTTATTAATAAAATGTCTTAAAGACCTCAAATTTTCATGATCGTGAAAAAGCTCCGGTGGTTTTTCTTGGAATTTTCGTAGTGGGAAAGAATTACTGGGTGTTTTTATAAAAATAATCAAACGAATTCGTTAAAAAATTTGTGTGAGAAACTAAAATATTTTTTAGATTAATCTTTTTAAGTTTGTGTTTTTCACACAAACGATTTATCGAATTTCTCCGATTCTTTTTATAAAAACAGGCAGTTAATTTTATATTAGAAATAATATAAGTCTAATTATATATGTGTTTTTAAAAATTGAATAAACTTAAACTAATTTTTAGACTAAAACACTTGTCCGTAAAAGAAAATAAATAAAAAAAAATGAATATTGAAAATAATTTTAGAAAATTGGAAACATTTTTAAAAATTATGGGAACAAATTCTAAATTACTTAAAAATTTTTAAGTCAATGGATAAATTTGTCTTTAATTCCGTACAGAATAAGTGCGATTCAAATTTTTTTATACAAACACTATTTAGTTGAGTGGTTTTTTAAAAAAGTATATTTTTAAGTTCCTTTTAGTGCCTGTTAAAAAAAAGTAACTTAAAAAGTTAGATCAAGTACACAAATTAATCAGTGTGTTCGTTTACTGGAAAATCTTACTACTTTTACTACAATTTTGTAAGTAAATGAGCAAGCCTAATGTAAGATTTTTACTATTTTCAAAACGTTGGAAAATTTGGCATAAGTAAATTTGAAATAATTGCCTTCATTATATTAAATTGCATTTTTTGAAACATACAATATTAAACAATATTAAAGTTAGTAACATACAATATTAAAGTTATTAATTTGTCAATTTAGGTAGATACGGCATTCTGAAAACGGAGTCACTCCGTTATTTACACGACATAACGGTCCGGAAACGGTCCGGCATTGACGGACTTTCAGCGGACTAGTCCGTTTTTTACATGACATAACGGTCCGTAAACGGTCCGTCATTGACGGACTTTAAACGGACTTGCCCGTTTTTAACACGACACAACGGTCCGTCATTGACGGATTTTCAACGGATTCTAATCAGTTTCGATGTTCCTTATGTTCCGTTTTCTGGTCCGTATACGGATCCCGAAAACGGTACGTATACGGATCCCGAAAACGGTACGTATACGGAGTTGGATTCCGTTTATGACGTACCGAAAACGGAACCAATTGTTTGTTGGGTATTTATTAAGTTTTCAGGGTTCGTTCTTTTATTTTGACGATTTTAAAAGATTTTTTGACGATTTTTCAAAACACTGACGATTTTGGCGTTTTTTTAATTTTCGACGATTTTATATAAAAATTATTAATTTAATAAAAACAAATTTATGTAAATACTCTTAACTTAATTTTATTTCATAAAAATTTAAAATTGAGAAATCAAAATTTACACTTAATATCACTTTTATTGTTCACTATATTGTGCGTCTGTGAGGGATGAATATTGATTGGCTTCCTTTTTTTTACAGGTAAAAAGAGATGAAAGTATAAAAGATTTGAAAGAAAATAAATACAATATATTTTAATATTCCCGTAAATAAATTTATATTTTATATTATAAAACTTACCTTATTATTTTAATAATTAAATAAAATATATAACCTTTCCCGTATTACGCGTCTTTACTCTTTAGCGTTGTTTTATGACTAAGACAAGAGAAAACATGTTCTTCTCATATTCTTTCACTAGAAATTTCTAAACAAACGCTTCGTACACACATTCTTCTTTACTTCGTACCCATCCACACTTGAAAATTGAAGTATTTGTAACAAAATTCAAAATAACTGCATAAAATAAATGATACTACAATGTAGTAGTTTTTGAAGTTTGTTTAAAAAATAACTGTCAAAAACATTAAAAATTTTTGCTCTTAGTAAATTAACTGCAATTGTAGTTAAAATAACTACAATCGCATTACTACACAAATAACTGTCATGTAGTAACTGCAGAACTTTCCTGAGTGTAGTTTTTGTGGTAAAATGGGATAATTAACAACTTTAGCTAAACAAGGGATTTAAACGAAAAAATAACAGGAAAAATTTGTTCAATTGACTTAAGTAGAACGCGTTTCACAGACTTTTGTACTAACTTTTTTTATGAGTTTACCTGTATATGAGCAAATTTGCAGTATCTCTTATCTGAATCTAGCTAAAATTGCTCTCTTTTTGGATAACTGCCAAATTTTTTGAGTGTATTTTTTATCAAAAATTTAAAAACTCTGATACAGATAAAAAAATTTCTTATCTGAATTGACAAAACCGACTCTCGGGAGGATTCCATTAAAATAACTTTATTAAACACACAAATATCCACTAAAATATAAATTTGTATTTAATTAAAACTAAAATATTTGTATAAAAAGCGAATTAAAAATTTTCCAATTAATATAATTAAAATAAATTCGACTAAATAATGGATAAATGCATAAATTTTTATACGTAATTTCGTTTGTTTTGAGGCTTCTGGTGCTTCATTAAGTAAAAATTCTTTAGCTCCTCTTAAGCCCTGTTCTATGAAAGCCGTTTGATCAATATTGGAATAACAAAGGATGCCCAATTTTTTGCTGCATAGTTAAAAGTAAATAATTTAAACTTATATTTTTAGATTTATAGAAAACTTACTAATCTTCGGATGGTATGAATTTTTCTAAATTTTTGAAATTTTCATTAAAAAACTTCCATTCAGTGGTGATGAATACATAGAGAGCAGAATTAGCAGCACAAATGCGTCGTTGTAATTTTAAGATCCTGAAAAAAAAGAATAAATAAATGAAGAAATTAAAATACCTACATATTTCCTAAATCACACTCATCAGAGTTCTGCAGTTACTACGGTTGTAGTGATTTTAACTGCAAATAGAGACTCTTTTACTTAGAAAAAATTTAATTTTTTTGACATTTGTTAATAAACAACCTACAGAAACTACTGCATTTTAGTTATGAGATTATTTCGGAATTTTTAACAAGCAACTAGAAAAACAGAAGTTTTCAAGTGCATATGAGTTTTTTCGATCAAAAATTTTACATTTTTGATATTATTTTATATTTAGCTACCGCAACAATTGTTGCCGCATGTTGAATATTATTCAATTATAAAGGGCTGCTATTTGTGACGTTAATCAAAACAATAGCATTTCAAAATTCAGATAACATTTTAAAATATTTTATATTGGGATCAATTGACCCAAACATGTTAGGGATACACTCATAGAAATAAATCTGTAAAAATAGCAGAAAAAGTTACTAAAAATTAGTTAAAAATGATGCTGCAGTAAAAACTGCTAAAGTTAGCAGATTTTTTGGCTAAATACTAGTAAAATAAGAAGAAAAAAATTAAAACTGATAAATTTACAGAATATTGGTTATATTAAAGTTAACTTTTAGTTAATCGAAAATATCAAATTGTACTGTAAAATCTGCAGAAAATTTTGCTAAATATTAGTGGACTAAAAATAGCAAAAATAAACTGTTATATCTACAAAATTTTTGCTATTTTCAAGCTCAATTTAGTTGAATACAAATAGCAGTCTAGCCTGTTAAAATCAGCGGAAATATTTGCTAAAAAAATTGTAAACCGCTGTTTTCAAAATGCTCGATTTTTATTTGCATTTAAAAAAATCTAAAAACACTTCGAAAATTTTAAGTTTTTTTGTGATTTTTTGAGCTACTAATTATTTAGCAAAATATTTAGCTGGTTTTAGCAGGTGAATTTGCTATTTCCATTAACAAAAATTTAACTCAAATATAATTTAAAAAGAATAAATAAAATTCTGTACATTTAACAGTTTTATTTTTGCTGTTCCTATATTTCTATTATATAGCAAAAATAATCTGCTAATTATAGCAGTTTTTTGCAGCATCATTTTTAACTAATTTTTAGTAGTTTTAACTAAATTGTTTACACTTTTTTCTATTAGTGTATGCAAAAACAAAAATCAAGACTTGGGAAAACCATACATTTTTTGGAAAAAAAATTTAATTTTTTTATTTTTATTTTTATCGGGACATACATTAATTGAATTAAAGGCATTAAATATGTATTTTAACGTCTTTTACAAATTGTGAAAAATAATCTGTTGGAGGCATGTCCCTATCCGGATTTCATTCTTGCCTAAGGAACTCGTCAGTGGACGATGTTTTTAGAACTTCTGGAAATATTTGTTAAGTTAAATTACAAACTCAATGAGAATTTCTTGTTCTCGTCTAGGAGCGTTATTAAACATTCAAAATATCAAAGAAAAAACAAAAACAACAACAAAGAATTTACCACAATTTGCTTTGTCATCTTCCAACATACTACTCGGTTGTTTTGACAGATCTAGCAATGTAGTGACATCCATTCATGTATAAACGCCAATAGAAAACAATGTTTTCTAAAGTGTCAGTAACATTAAAATTTGCACAAGCACTTTATTTTTATTTTTATCGGGACATACATTAATTGAATTAACCCTCTAATGCACAAGGCCGCCTAAAGGCGGTCTTCAGATTTTAAATAGTTTTTGGCTAAATAACAATATTTTATTAAACAAGTTGTATTATATCCATAGAAAACTTAACTCTCTACTTTTTTTGCCTTCGAACTTTGTTTTGTATACGGAACGGTTTTCAAGCGAGAAGCATATAAAGCGAAAGTTTAGAAAATTTGAAAAAATTAACTTTTTAAAACAGAAAAAAATATTTGAAAAATTGCCAAAAATACATTTACGATCTGGCGTACATTACCGATAATAACAAAGCTAGTTTAAAGTCTCTAATTGTAAAATCAGTTAAAAAATTTTCTCCAGGACTCACAGGATAACGCCAGGATACGTTTTACAAATATCTCTTTAACTCAAAAACTAGCCAACAGATTTTCTTAAAATTAAACACAGATGATATACTTAGAGGTAGTATTAAGCAGAACTAATTATTGATGTTTAGTGCCAAATTCGCCAAATTTCGTAATTTTCAAAAAGCGAAAATCGCCATAACTTTTGAAATAACAACAATTGATCAACAATTTTCGGTACGTAATTTTATTTTATTGATAGTATTATTTACAGCAAAATTCGAAATTATTTGACCACTGGGTTTCAAGATACATCTTCAATCTTTCTTGTGCTATATCGCCTAAATAAAGCGATAAATTAAAATTTTAATATTTGTTCCATAGTAGATTTTCAACGCCAAATATATGGTTTCAAAATTATTGTAAGAAAGAGCATTAGAGGGTTAAAGGAATTAAATATGCTAAAATCCCAAACGTATTTTACATATCATCAATAATGCAATCGCTTCACTGCTTAACTTTCCCTGACAAAACTGCTTCCAAGCAAGCAGTAATTTCTGCTGGGTAAGCTCTTGTGACACTAGCTTTTTCTTGACTTTTTCTCGGGTTTTTTAAGGTTTTTATTTGATTATTTTCAGCTAAAAAAATGAAAAAAAAAATAAGAAAAAAGCTTGTGTCATAAAGACTTTACGTCAATCTTAGAAACTTAAATTTGTCCAGTTGGCAGCTTCATAAGTGTAAAATTTTATGTAAATCTCATCAACCAGTAAAAAATAGCGAATATACCCAGCAGAAATTACTGCTTGCTTGGAAGCAGTTTTGTCAGGGAAAGTTGAGCAGTGAAGCGATTGCATTATTGATGATATTATGCCTGATTTTTGTTCAAGATAGCTCGCGTGAAACCATTTGTTTCAAGATCCAAAAAGGCATGAATTCACCGCTTTTAATTAGTGCTCCTGTTTTTCTTTTAAAATGTCGATAATACATGCCTTCTCGGAAGTGCATATTATAAAGCTTTTCAACTATTTAAAATCATGCCTTCGAACAGCACAATATTCCTGCATATTTTTCCGTGAAGAGAAAATGACTCTTATTTTCAGTAAAACTTCTTATTTTCATTAAAATAACTTTTTTACGCATTTTAAAAAATTTTGATAAAAGAACCGAAAAAATATTTAAGCAATCAAAATGTATTGCTCATTTCATGCCTTTTTGAAAAGCGCAGCAAAAAGCGATGTAAACAATTAATCAACTTAGGCCTTTCATTTGTGCTGTTTACGAAGCTATACATTTTTAGAAGCGGTAAAAGTAGCATTAAGGAAGCCGTAAACGTTTTTACTGCTTCCACATTTTTGCTGGGTTTTGATATTGTTGTATTCGTAACAAATTAGTTAATGTTTGATTTTATGGAGACTATAACATTTATATCATATATGGAGTCCCGTAAAACAATTAGAGAACAATTATATATATTTTTTATACCTATTTCACAGCGATTTAGCAATTAGATTTGAAAACTAATCAAAATTGTAACCAAAAAATTTTTTATGACCTAACCAAACATTTAACAAAATATTTCAAAAAACATATTTTCCGCGGCGGAATAATATATTTATTAACTTTGGATAAAATACAACTTTAATATTTATATATAAAACCTTTTTGAACTGCGATGAGTAGTATAAAGGGCGGATTATGGGACCGTAAACGTATATGTGATGTAACTGTACCGTGCCGTCGCTAAAAAGTACACTTATAGATTATCGTAAACGACATTACTATTTAGCATCTATTTCATGTGGTTTTATATTTTATTCTAAATTTTTCCATTTATTTGTTAATTTTTATTCCTTATTTGTTGTTTGAATCATTTTTCTTTATTCATTTCATATTTTTTCCGACTAAAATCAGTCAGCTGTTTCGATGCCGGATAGAAAATTCTGATTTCAACAGAATGATCCGGCAAGTTCGTTTACATTTACGTGTTAGTAACCATTCGTATACATTTCTTCTTGTGGTATCGAAACAGCTGATTTGTTACAGATACGTTTACGGTTGGGTAACTCAGCCTTTAAGATGAAACTTTTGAGTTTTTGGTCGGAGGAAGACAGCAGCTACACTTAAAATAATACGTCGTAGAAAAATCTGTCAAACGGGTTTCAAATCTATTTAAATAATTTTTAACAAATTTTTAGTTGAAATACTGATTTAAACTCAGATTTTAGTTATATTCATTTAACACAATATGTACTTAAAATCCTCAGTACTTTAACTAATTTTGAGTGTTAATTTTCAAAATTATTTACGACTAATTTTTAAGAACCCGTTCATTATATTTTACACAATTTTTTGTTAAAATATATTTTCATGTTTCTGTTATTACCCGGTAGATGGCGCTACCAATGCATCCGAAATTTTAAAGATGGTGCTATTTCTTTCCCTCCTGATTTTTTAAAATGGCACATATCATGGAGCAAAATTGACAAAATGTTTGCTACTTTTGGAGTGCCCTTACATACCATTAGATAATATGGATTAGGCCCGGGGAGGGTCTCCAGACCATAAATTTGAACAATTTTGACGACTCAGTATAATTACAAATAAAACTATAGTTTTATTAATTTTTTACTTAAATTTGGATTTGTTAAATTTAACAAAAAAATGTTATAAAATCAACAAATTTTATTTTAAGCCAAAAAACAAGAATAAATTTTGTTAAAGTAACAAATTTTTTCTCGTTTAGAAAATAAATATGAAAAAAAGACTACTGAGTAGTATCGAGTACTCAGTTACCCGGTGTCTTCAAATGCAATAAATAATATGATATGAAATGTCAAAACCATTGCAGCGAAACGTCAAAATGATATCAATTGCAGAGTGGTGGAGAACACTTGACCATTTCATGGATAAGAAATATCATAGATTTTTCTTCGAAAAACACCAAATTTTATGAAACATTAATGTTTACCGACAAATAATAAAAAACTAAACACTTTTCAATTCCTTTTTACCAAATTTTTTGTTGTTTTTCTATTACAAAATTAAAACTAAAAGTGACATTTGATCTCTGGCATCATTGCAAGATCCGATGGCATGTCAGCGATATCATGATATTGCAATAAAATTGAAATTGAGTGTCTTCACTTGCGATGAGACCATTTTGACAATTGCTTGCTATCATTTTATTGCATGTCAAGACACTAGGTTAAATAAGTATTAGGCGCGTTCGTTTACTTACTACAAGTTACTACTTTTACTACACCTGGAAAAATTCAATACAAAAAGTAAACAAAACTTTCCAATTGTAGTAAATGTAGTAAGAATTTCGAGTAAACGAACACACTGATTAAGTTATATCAGTGGGCAGTGCTGCCAACCCATTTTGTTGAAAAATCGTCAATTTTAGGAGAAAAAATCGTCATTTAAGAATGAGAAATCTTCAAAAAATCGTCAATCCAAAAATCCCTTATACATATATCAATAAAAAAGTAAAGGTTTACCAAAAACCCAGTTTTTATAATTATAATAATATACACAGAAAAGAACAAGGGAAAACCTCACCTAACGGTAAAGGTATCCAAATTTAATAAAATTCAGATGTATGATAGGAAAAAATTTAAGAGTTAAAAAGTTGAATCAAAAACTAACCTATTTTTCTATGACATATAACCTATAACATGTCTGAAATTCACGAAAATTGGATATGTTTATACACAGAGTTAAGGTACTCGAGAACACAAACATTAAATACCCTTATTGTGAGTCCAGGGTTGCCACTTATTTGAAATGCTGAAAAAGGCTCTATGGAACGTCAACGAATATCGACACCCGTATACAAAATTGAATAGAGATAATTATGTTTACATTTGAGATTAAACCAACAACAATTTCTCATACAAATCTCCTATTCGAAAAAAATAATAACTGAATAAAAAAAATTGGAAATCTTCGGGTATATTTTGTATACCTATAGATACGTCTCCAAAAAGGCTTACAATTGTTAACCAATTTGACTTTGAAATTATAAGAAATAAATTAAAAAACGGAAAATTGTGTCAGTTCTGACCCTACTTTTAACCCCTAAACGAAAAAATACGTGTACATTATTTTTTTCTTCTATATCACATAGCGTAAAAAAGTATTTTGAATATTTTTATTTATGTAGTTTTTAATAAAAATGAAATTTTTTTAACAAAAAATCATGCCATTTTAAAAAATCGTCATTTTTCACATATGAAATTTTGAAAAATCGTCAATCGTCATTTGCCTAAATTTTGCCTCAAAAATCGTCAAAATGGTAACAAATCGTCAAAGTTGGCAGCGTTGTCAGTGGGTTTCTATACGTGTCTTCCTCTGTTACAGTGAGGTTACATGATCAAGGTTTTGCTTTCAAGTTGATAACACATACTGGCTCATATGAATAAAAAATAGATATTACTAATAGGGGGAAATACAGGGTTTTTTAAGCATTTACTTCCCAAATCTAGTCTGCTTAGGAGTGAACTAGAAATTTAATTTTTTAATTTTCGTTTACATTTCATGCTGTTCTACCAGCCAATTGGTAAATTTTGAGTTAAAAGCCATTCCTAATCCCAAAGTAATTACTTTGAAGTAATTGCTAAGTTTTATTCATATGACCCACTGCTTGTCAAATTCAGTTGAACTTGAAGCTGTGACGTAGGCTGCATGCAGAGCTTTGAAGAATTAATTCCTTAATTCAATTTTTCAATTCTGAATTAAAAATTCGATGAATTAATTCACTAAGCACCATATATTGAATGGAATTAATTCATATTTGCTTTCCTTCGATTTATTTTGTTACGAATTAATTCAATTGCAATAGTTCTTTTTATTAAATCAAATGAATTAATTCACCGGTGAACGCGTTCAATTTTATAAATCGAACGGAAAAAAGTGAATTAATTCCTTACTGAATTAATTCACCACTGAATTCATTCAATTTCATTTTTATTCAGTGAATTAAAAAAAATAAAATTACATTCAGTGAATTAAAAAAAAAATAATAAGTTCACTGAATTGAAAAAAAATAAAAAAGGTTCACTGAATTAAAAAAAAGTAAAATAAGTTCACTGAATTTAAAGCCTGTTTTCTGCCGTTCAGTAGAATAAAACAATAATGTACAACTAAAAGTTTTAAATAAGCAATTTTACAGCGTGTGCTAGTAACAAATTAGAAACGGGATGCTGTTTATCAACCTACATGATTCAAAAATAAAGCCTTTTACTATTAAAAATAAAAACTTTACAGATATAGATAAATTTGGAAAAAAAATATAACTATTAATTTTTCAAACTAGTTATATAGTTATATTTTTTTCCAAATTTATCTATATCTGTAAAGTTTTTATTTTTAATAGTAAAAGGCTTTATTTTTGAATCATCAGGAATTAATTCTTCAAAGCTCTGGCTGCATGCAACTTGATAGTCAATTTTGCTTTCAAGATGCCGTTGTCAAGGAAAGAACTAAAATTGCTTGCCTCTGTGGGCTGTTTCCGCACTGTAGGCTGTTCGAAAAGACTTTTTTTTCTTCACATCTTCCACAGACATTTTCATGTCAGCAGAAATTGGTTTTTTATTTATTTTTAAATCATTTCGTCGATATACCGAAATATTCACAATCCGTATTTTATCAATCGTGTTTTATTGCGGCACAATATTTGTAAAAAGAAAAACAAATTTACAAGAAATTTGATCAGCTGTTTAAAACTTGACCGTCAAGTTTTCTCAAAACTTGAAAGCAAAAATTGATATCAAGTTGTTGTTCAATTTTTAAAATGTGAGTGTGTTAGTAAAAAGGTGTGAGTGTATTAAAACTTGAAAGGAAAAAATTGATCGTGTAACCCCTATGTTAACCTTTACTCTTTTTATTTGTTCGTGAAGTCATGCAAACAGTGTTGCCACCAGTAAAACAAAAAATTACACAGCTGTTGGTCAAAAATTATCCGAAACCGTATAAAATTACACAAGAAATATAATTTTCATATTATTTCAAAATAAACTCTCCTGGGAACAGTGGAGAAGAATACAAATCTTTTGGGAAGAATTTCGCCATTTCTTACCGACTGATATGAAATTTCACACTGTAAGTTTTGGATGGCCGAAACTGCGGGAGCTATGCCATTCGACTCCAAAGTTTTGCCATTTTTCTATTTGCAAACCGATTTTTAAACACGTAACATTTCTATCATCTACAAAGTGCAAAAGTTATTTGTCCGTGTTTTTGCATTCTGCAAAAGCAAATCCAGGCCAATTTCTCTAAAAATATTATAACAAATTATTCTATTAACAATTATTAGCAATATCTTTTTCAGGATTAAAATAGCGTGTTTTTAAACTTGAATATAAAAAAATGGTATTTTATCCATATTAAAAGTTTCTTTCAGAACGAAGTATTTATGTTTTCCGAAAGGCTGCTTCATTCAGATGCATTGCATGCAAAAATAATACTTACTTGCTAATTATTCTTTCCAATACTCCTCAAAATTTAACCGTTTCTATTTAAATTAAACCAATTTTTCTCTGAGTACAAAGCTGGAATTTAAAAAAAAAAAAAAAGCTGGAGTAGATGCTCCAAGGCGTCCAAGGCCCTGTTCAACCCTAGCTCTAAATGTCGGTAAGGAAAAATTTTTAAATTCCGTATTTGTAAAATTTTGCCTGTTTCCTTTAATTTTTATGTTAATGGTAGCAAGGCAGACCTTAACATGAAATTTCTTTGCAGTATGTGTGTCAACAAATTTTCTTTTAAAAAAATAAAAATATAACATTTTTTTTCAATATTATGAAATTTTTCTGTTGAAATCTGAATTATAAAATATTCTGATTCTGCTCCACCTTGCTGCGTTAACAAAATTTTTGTCTGGTCTAAGCCCGGTATCATTATAACTACAGCAAAAAAATGTTCACACATTAGAAAGTCAAACTTTCCCACTCTCTCGCTGAATTTTTAAATGTTTTTGCAAACTAAGAGAATTTTTAAAAGAAGCTTGACAATTATTTTCGCTAAAAATAAACAAAAGGCGGTGCTTTAAACAAAACAAAAAAATACATAGCACTATTTTTGATTTCTTCTAAATTGGGTTTAGTGTTGAAAAAATTTACAAAAGTAATTCACCAGAAAATGGAGATTTGTGGTAAATGTTCACTGACAAACTCGTTTCGTCTAAATATCGACTAATTTTTATTAATTTATTAAAAAGCTCCGGAACTTTTAAAAATTTACGCGAATTTCTATAAAAAGTGAAATTACACAAAAACTACACAAAAATGTCATTATTCGAAAATTATCCAACGAATGTGTAAACAGTCCCGTTTTTGAATAATTATTCAAAAAGTGGCAACACTGCATGCAAAGCAAATGAAAACATTGAGTGAAACATATGACTCTCTCAATTAACCTTTTTCCAGGCACCGGATTTTACAAACAAAAAAATTTTGGTCTAATTCATAAACTTTTACAACGGTCTTATTGCAGGATTTTAAGCTAATTTGTGAAAAACAGTATTCATATTTGCTTAATAACGAAAAAAATAATATAGGTTTATAGTCGACTTTCATTAACTTTAAACCTTTTATAAAGTTTGGAGTGAGGAAGCCACTATTTAAATGTTAATTATTTAATTTTCAGGCATGAAATGATTTATTAAAGCCATCCCATCCCTAGAATGTGTGGCTTCCAACAACTTGCATCCATAAAGCTAATAACCTTTTTAGAAAAAATTTACAAAAAATGTAAAAATAAAATTAAAAAGAAAAACAAAACAATAGTGATGTACAGACTGTCAAAACATTATTCGAAATTCGATTACTTTTGTATGCTTCGAATAATATGTTCTAAAAAATTACTTTTTTACACACATTTGCATTGATTTGCTTAATAAATAAAATAAAAAATATTTTTAATGGCTTTTAAATTTATCTTAGCACATCATTAGTTCCCCAATTTTAAAAAATACGTTTTCACTTCCAATTACCGAGTCAATCGTTTACTAAATTTGTACATCACTTGCGACTTATTTGGGAGAAAAGAGAAAATAAACAATAGTGTTGCCAGTTTCAAATCGAAAAATTAATTTATAGTTAAAATACGATTATGAATCAAGATTTCTAATAACTCTTTATTAAGCGAAATAAGTACTTTAACTATAGCAAGCTTCAAATACCAAATAATTATTTTTTATGATAGCACATTTATTTTTAAGTTTTCATCAAGAAATAAAAAAGTATTCTGTTCAAAATAAAGTAAATTTCTAAATTATTTTTTTTTATATTCATCCAAAATTGAAAATATATTTATCTTTATAAAAAAAAGAAAAAAAAATTACAAATGATATTTTTATACAAATGATATGTTTTTATTTTCAACTCCAAACAAAAAAAAGAAAAAGAAAAAATAAAAACAAAAGTTTTTGTACAAAAAAAAAGAAAAGTTTTTTTTTGTATAAAAAAACACTTTATGGTAAAAAATTGTATTAAAAACCCTTATCAGCGATTTTCATTCTGCAAACAAATATACTAATGTAAGAATTTTCCTTTTTAGAATTTTTTTCCGCGATTTTTTTGCAATTAGCCACCAAACTTTGTTGTATGAAATGGGTATTATAGTCTCTAGATTACATATTTAACAAAACCGCACCTAAAAAATTGCAAAATATTGGCGGAACGCGAAAAGAGACTTTATGGTAAAAAAATTGTATTGAAAAACCTCATATGTGTCGAACTTGCATTTAACTTGGGCTCAAACTAAATAAACTTTTTACTTTCAACACTGAATTGCAAAAATGCAAACATTTTTTAAGATCTTAAAATCTATTTTTTGGTTTGCCTACAAATATCTATCAGAATTGAAGGGTCGAATGTCTAAACGATTTTAAGTTAATGACTGTGTAATTTAAAAATAATTTTAAATTAAATTTTTTAGAGTTTTGAAACAATAAAAGGTACAAAATTTAAATTCCTTTAAAATCTTATCCCGTCCCGGAGCTACATCGTTTAAAAATTTACCTGGAGGTTAGTAAAGACGGCACAAAGTCGAATTTCCGCCTTATACGTGTATTTAGCAGTTGTTTACAAATAAAAAAAATATATACATATATTTATGTACAAGACGGAAATTCTACTTTGTGTGTCTCTATGAATACCTCTGTTAGGAGGAAGTGAAGTGTGAAAAAAAATATTTCATAGGCAAAGACCTACATTTTTACAAACTATTCTCTAAGTTTGGCCATTAAAATTCGGCTTTAATACTTACATAGGTTTTCTTTTAGCCAAAAGTAAAATGCAGTCAATTATTATGGCCATTCCAATTTGTAATGTTATAAACTGCAATAAAAGAAATAATTTTTATCTGTGAATTTTTGACAAAAGCACTTATTTCGAAAAGACGCATTCTACAGGAGTGCAAAACCCAACTTCATTGTTGCATAAAACCAATGGCTATGCAATTCTCTCACCCTGCACACAGGAAACGTGCTAGTTTTTAGGAAAACTAAATATGAGTTGATACATTTGATGTTTATACATACATATTATAATAAATACGACGAAATCTATCAGTAGCAACATTAAAGATACCATTTCATCATTAAAAATGCCCGAAAAATTTCAGTTTCCTATTTGCAGCCACATTTTATATATTTTTTTCCAGTAACTGAGAGAATTGCATACTCTTTATTTTATAAACTCTTTGATAAAACATAACAGAATTTAAGCAACATGTTTTAAAATAATAATTGAGAGTTGCTTTCCATTTGAAAATTTTATATTCACCATAACAGTTTCCCAGCAAAAACATGGTAATGACAGGTCATTACCACACGGATTACCAAGGAATGATAGGTCATTACCTTTTGCATTACTTTAAAATACAAAATAATGACTTACCGATAATAAGTTATAGAAGTACTCGTGCAAAGTAATCACTTACTGGTACTTGATTAAATAAGTACTGATTAAGTATTTTTTTATATTAAAATTTTATTTATAAATTTGTTTTGAACTTAATAGGAAATTTTCCAAGGTAAAAAGTTTTTTTTTGCCAATATGACCAACTGATTTACAATGTAGGGCAAACACTTATTTCCTAACTTCTCAGTAACCACTTATTCTATCTTTGTGAGTAACTACTTATTTTTTCACTATGGGTAACTCATTATTCGCACTTTTTTTGTAAGCGAGAGTATAATGACCACCCATGAATTTTTGGACATCGCGAACAAAAGTAATGTTGCGAGTAAATAGCCTGGTAAGTAGTGAAACCCTTTGTGTGCTACTTACTCGCTTAATTACTCGGTAATGTCTGTTTTTGCTGGGTTTGTAAAGAAATTATATCCAAAAAATAAATTACTTTGCCAAAAAAAAAAAGTTGATAAAAATAAAAATTACATAGAATTTTGTAACTATTTGACTTAAGTTCTATTGTTAAAATTTTTTGAAAAGAACTTTTCTATTTATTTAAGTAGTTTTGTCAAAAATATTTCAAACTTCGCTTAGCCTTACAGCATTAATAGAAAAAATACAGAAAAACATTACAATTTATTACTTTCCAAAAAAGCTCAGGTAGTCATTTGCATTTTCTCAGCCTTGAGCAGTTATGACGACGCAAACTGTGCATTTATGAATTGTGAGCAAAACGTCATCGTGTGTACCTTTTTTATAATTTAGTTTTAGCATGGGAAAAATCGCTGAAGTAAAAATGAGTAATTACACACAAAAAAAAAAAACAGGGTGACATTACCCAGTTGGCCAATCATCATCTATGAAATGGTCTTCAACGATTTCTTTAAGACATTTGAGAATTTTTCGCTAACGACATTTGTCGCTGAAATTATCTTGTAAGACTATGTAAAGGAAATCATCTTTAACGATTAGCTGCATGAACAAAATATTAGCTGATCGTGTATAACATTCTGTTGGTGACAAGTTCAGCGACATTATAATGAATTTGTTGTATAACCCATTATGTTGACGAAATGGTGAGCGACAAAATATTATTACTGTCATCTTACGACTCCGTTGACGACAAGATGAGCGACATTGTCTTTAGATGTCTTATTTTTAGAAATTCTCATTTAGTTCATCATTTTATTGCTTAAATATAAAACTTTAATATCAACTTTTAGTATTAACATTGCTTAATACAAGCGCTTAATACAATTTTTGAAATGAACTGTTGTTTTTTTAAATGAGTTAAATTATAAAATAAAAATTCAAATTAACAGCAAATAATAAATATAATTTAAATTAAAAAAAAAATATTTTTACATATGCAAAACAAATACAAAATCGTTTTTTTGCGCCGTTTTTTTCACATTTATGTAAATAAAAATATTAACTCGATGAGAGGTTTTTAGTTCAAATTTGTTTGAAAAAATAATAAAGAAATCAGCGTTGTCAGGGACCATCTAGGCAAAGCTGTCACCAACAAGGTCGTCTACGTTAGCATTGTGAACAATGTCTTCTATTTCGTCTTCAACGAGAAAGTGGGGCAAATTGTCGCCCAAATGGTCAAATAGAATTCAAGGACAATCTCGACGAAAATATCGCTCAGGTGGTCGTGTACGAATTTCCGGACAATCGTTTGAAAACGTCATCAACGATTTGTATGGACTGTCACTAATATGTCGTTTACGAATTTCTATGGTCGTGCACCCAGCGTCGAGGATGTCTTCAAGACAGAGCCAACTGGGTATCTAAGTGCTATGTGTGTATGTACCTATGTATTTATTTTTGGCTGGTTCATAAAAAACAAAAGTTGGATTTTGGTATGGGTCAGCCCGAATATATATTAAGCACCGTGAAAAATTAACACATAATTTTTTTAAAATTTTTTTATTAAGGTTTAGGGGTCGCTACCGGGCCCTAAAGTTTGGTATTTCTGAGAAAAATCGCTGCATCTATTCTATTTTTCTTGAGTGTGTATTAAAGAAAAATCCAAAATTTATTTTTATGAACGCCATTATTGAATGAAGAATTGTAAAAAAAAAATTGTGTAAGATTTTTTCAGAACCTCTTTCTGAGGCGATTTGGCACTCTTGTCCGTCCGTCCGTCTGTTTGTACACGGAACACGGTGGAAAAATTTATAACATTGAACACGAAGGTATTTGTTTACTTTAGTCTTCCCAGGTAAATTTTTTGCAATCGGTTGCCAATTACACTAGTTCAGGAAGTGATTCCACTACAACTGATTCCATGGAACTAGTTCCGAAACCCGTTCCATGGATCTTATATGCAATATATAAGATGCTTAATATATATTCGGGCTGACCCATACCAAAATCCAACTTTTGTTTTTTATGAACCAGCGTAATGTATGTATATCAGAGCTTCGAAGAATTAATTCCCTAATTCCCTTTTCTTGAACTGAATTTATATTTTGGGAATGAATTCCCTGACCAAACTTAAGGAATTGAATGAATTCCTTTTTTTTCATTCGATTTATATTAAAGGAATTCATTCATTTTTTTCTAATGCCTTCATAAAATTTTATGAATTCATTCAACAAGGAATTCATTCAATTCTAGTTAATTCAACTTTTGGTTAAGGAATTCATTCAATTCTAGTTAATTCATCTTTTGGTCAAGGAATTCATTCAATTCGAGTTAATTCAACTTTTGGTCAAGAAATTCATTCAATTCTAGTTAATTCAACCTTTGGTCAAGGAATTCATTCAAGTTAATTCAACTTTTGGTCAATGAATTCATTCAATTCTAGTTAATTCAACTTTTAGTCAAGGAATTCATTCAATTCTAGTTAATTCAACTTTTAGTCAAGGAATTAAATTTATTTCGTTTAATCCCCTAAGGAATTAAATTTTTTTCGTTTAATTCCCTAGGAATTGAAAACTTAATTCAAAACTTAAAACGAAAAAAATTTAATTCCCTAGGGAATTAAACGAAATAAATTTAATTCCTTGACTAAAAGTTGAATTAAATAGAATTGAATGAATTCCTTGACTAAAAGTTGAATTAACTAGAATTGAATGAATTCCTTGACCAAAAGTTGAACTTGAATGAATTCCTTGACTAAAAGTTGAATTAACTAGAATTGAATGAATTCCTTGACCAAAAGTTGAATTAACTGGAATTGAATGAATTCCTTGATCAAAAGTTGAATTAAGTGCACAGTTGAATGAATTCCTTAGCCAAAAGTAGAATTAACTAGAATTGAATGAATTCCTTGACTTCAAATTGAATTAAATAGTGTTGAATGAATTCTTTAGTGAATGAATATTTTAATTTTAATTCTTTACGCTTTGGTCAGGGAATTCATTCTATAAATTTGAATTCTTTGAATTCATTCACAGGAATTAATTCCTGATTATGTCTTATTGATGAATTCATTCCTTGAATTAAAGAATTGAATTAAATTTTTGGGAATTCATTCCAAAAAGGTATTAATTCTTTAAAGCTCTGGTGTATATACAACTACATAAGTTTCAAATTAGTTTTACAATTTTCGCGTAATATAATATAACGTATAATATAACGTAGTAACGAAATTTGATTGGTCTGGTTCTTGTATTTTGCAATAAAAATATCTCCAAAAACGGGATTTACTAAACCTGTCAATCTGGCAACGCTACGTTTAAGTATACCACATTATGCTATAATGTGCTATATAGTGTTATACTGTCAATTGGTTAGTGTCTCGGCTAATAATAAAGTGATTTGTGTCTTGGCTAATTGTAAATTGGTTGATGTCTCGGCTAAAACAAGTGGTTGGTTTCTCCGCTATGAATAATCCGGGGGCTTTTGGAACCTTCTAGTTTGTTCTACACACAATCTGGTGTCTCTGGAACATTCGTGCTCATTCTACAATCGCAGACATTACACTATAAAAGGGCTGCAGCTTAGGTTTGGACGGTCAGTCGTGCATTAGCATTAGTAGAGTTAAGTTGTGCTCTAGTAAATCATTGTGAAATTGTTTGTAAAGTAATAAAGTGTTAAATAAATAATAAATTAATAAACAAAAAGTGTGTGTTAGTTATTTTTAATTGCGCCAGCCAGGTTTATTTAAAGGAAATAAGCGTACGTTTTTTGAAGGTAAAACGTAGCAATTGCTGTCTGAATTTTGATTGGTTATTTTGATTGCAATAGAAAAGAATCCGGTTTATCTAAAGGAGATAAAGCAACGTTTTTAAAAGGTAAAAACGTAACAATATTTTGTTAGATGTTTGTTACTGGGGATGTATATATTTTACAAGGCTTGTATATATTTTACAAAAAAAATTTATACATTTTACTACAAAATTGTAAAATTAAATTTGAATTTATGTAGTTGTATGATTACATAGCTCTTAGGTAATATTCCCCCTGTTTTTTCTGTGTGTATAAAATTGTAATAAGTTCTTTTGCGAAACGGAAATTAATAAAAGTTTGAAATAATTTGATTCGAGGGTCTTATTGAATTTAAGTGTATAACTATGGTGTATAAGATGTAGATACATATATAAAGACCAGACGGGAATACTTGTGATCAAAAATTCACATATGAAATGGCTTTATTAAGTCGATTACTCACCCGAATATAATGCCATACGGCACATCTAGTTATGCTACCTTCTGGTACCCAGAGACATTTTTCAAATGGATTTTCTCTGATCAACTTTTTACCCGTTTCAATAATTTTTCCAAAAGTTATAGAATTTAAATTGGAATTGGCACAATTTATAACTTCCAATTCGTGATCTCGACTTATGTGTTGCTGTTGTGTGGCTAATTTGTAACCGGCCACAAGAAGACTTCTAACGGTTACATCCACCGGTATATAATCAGCAATAACATCGGGGTCAGCATGATTTGTACGTAAAAGGCCAACTCCACATGCTACCAACATTCCAATAGGACCATTAAAATTATCAATCCAGCCGGGTACCGGTTCCTCAGCGCTGCAAATAACTAAACATTTTTATTAGCTTCCAACGTTCACAATTCGGCCAATTTTTGATCATTACCTATAGATGGTCTAAGAACCATAATTGGCAACTGATGACGATAATCATTGATAATTTGTTCAGCTAAACTTTTCGTAAATGTATACGTATTAGGTTGATCCGAACTATATTTGCAAAAAATTGTATTCAGAGTTTCTATATCATACGTCTCAGCCAGTTTAATAGTGGTACGCCAATCAGCGTATGCTGGATATATCTGAAATTTTAGGCAGTTATAAAAAACATTGGTACAGGTTTTTACAATAACCCATTTCATTGATTTTGGTATAAGATTGATCGATTTCAAGTAATCATTTCTGCAATTTTTTTATTTTTCAGTCGTACCCAATAGTTATGATATACGTTATTAAAATAAAAACTTTGAAGCTTTGTATGCACTAAAAGGGTTTGAATTTATACAGTTGTATACCCAACTCACAATCAGTACGTGGCCAGTAGACTGTATAACCTTACAGGAAAAAAAAGTGCGCGGTACACCTTCAAATATAAAGTATTTTTGCAAGGCAATTTCAAAAAAAAAATTTTTTGCCGAACGTACGGTCGCCTTGTTTAATTTTTCGTTATAGCTTCAGGATTTACAGTCGGATTTTAAAGTGTGCTACATCGATTTTTTTGCCTCGAGGAAGTGTTTTGCTATAAGGGAAAAATCCAATGAAAAAAATTTAAAAAGGCGACCCCTACTTTCGGCAACAAAAAAATAAAAAAAATGTCTGATGGATTTATCGAAAAACTTCCTTAGCAAAAGTTTAATGATTTTCTGCGAGCTTTAATTTTCTGATCGGTAAATACTAGAACGGGTTACTTGAGGTCAATAGCCCTCAGAGCAAAACATTAGCCCCCACGAGAAAAAAACATCTATGTATCATACTTTAAGATCCGACTGTAAATGCCAAAGATATAACGAAAAATGTAAAATGGCGACCCTACGTTCTGCAATAAAAAAAAAAATAAAAATAATTTCTGCTGGATTTATCGGAAAAAATCCTTAGCAAAAGTTTATTTAATTTTTGCGAGCTTTAATTTTCTGATATTAGGGTGGTAGCCACTGAGATCTGTTGGGTAAATACTAGAACGGGATACCTTGAGGTCAATGGCCCTTAGAGCAAAACTTTGGTGCCCTCGAGAGAAAAACATCGATGTATCATACTTTAAAATTCGACTGTAAATGCCACAGATATAACAAAAAAAATTAAAAATGGCGACCCCTACGGGGTCGTACTTTAGCTTGTATGCAAAGATTTTAGTATGTTGTTTGAGCTTGAATTGAAATCGATTGAAAATTTCAAGAGTGTTTATATGGAAAAAATATGACCTTTTTCAATTTTTAGGAAAATTTCGTTCTATAGTTTAATTTTTTCAACCACTTGTGTTTTGAATCGATTTCAGTATAAAATTATCTTTTCAAAAAGCTACATAACTTCAAACTCGCCAAGAAATAGCAAATGCCCCAGACCAATTTTGTGCCAAAAAACACTAGGTCATGAAATTTGATAGCACTTTTTTAAACTTTCAGAAATTGATTAAAGCCATAATCGTTTTTTGCTCTCTATACCCAGCAAAATCTTTCATTACCAAATAAGTGGTTATATAATAGAAATTCATAGCTCCGCACAACTTATTTTTTGGCGTCTAAACTCATTATTTTTGTTTGGCGTGGTCGTTTTTATAAGTAGTCACGCTTACCCGCTCGCTTACGAAAAAATGAGAAATAAGTAGTTACGAGATTTTGAATAATAAGTGGTTGCACACATGCTTACAAAAAGTTGAATTATAAGTGGTTATCCGATTGCTTACTTGATTCTTAAAAATAAGGAGTTAGGCAAATACTATTAGCCTAAGGAAATAGATTCAGAAAAATTTAAGTTTTCTCTAATAATTTTAGGACTCGTCATAAAAATTTAAACATAAAACATATTTACGAGTAAGTCATTATTTTATATTTAGAAACAATGAATACAATAGGCCGTTATTAGGAAGTCATTATTTTATATTACAAAATAATGCAAAAGGTTGATATATCATTTTTGGTAATGCAGATAGTAATGAGGGATACTTATTTTGCTGGGATACTTGTAAATACTCAGATATGAAATATTGTTTTATTCTCTGTCTGAGCCGATCGGTATAGTATAAGGTGGGTCTAGGACCAATATTTTTGGTGTTACAAACATCAGCACAAACTTATAATACCCTGACCACGTAGTGGTGTAGGGTATAAAAATGAAATTCCAAGAAAAAAATTAACGAAAATAATTTTATAATTATCATCCGCTGTGTTGATTTTGTGGTTTTGAAGTAAAATTTTACAGCATGCTTGGCCGTGTATTCCAAAAACCATTTTTTGTTTGTCAAACAAGCTGGACAGCAGCTTGCTCGTATATAGGGCGCTTAAGATATAAAAACATAAGTTATTATTTTATTATTATACCCTACACCACTACGTGGAGAGGGTATTATAAGTTTGTGCTGATGTTTGTAACACCAAAAAATATTGGACCTAGACCCACCTTATAGTATACCGATCGGCTCAGAATTTTTTTTTATTTTGATTTAACGATGTCCATCTGTCCGTCCGTCCGTCTGTCTGTCCATGCATTCTTGTGCGCACTCTACAGGTCGCAAATATTAAGATATTTTGATGAAACTCGGAACACCGACTTATGACGGCCCAAGGACGAAGCGTATTGATTTTGGTTAAAATCGGTCCATGTTTAGACCTAGTACCCATATAAGGGTCCTACCAAAATTATATTGTTTATACGCTGCTGGTCGCAAATATTAAGATATTTTGATAAAATTTGGTACACAGACCTACGTCAGCCCAAGGACGAAGCCAATTGATTTTGGTTACCACCGGTCCATGTTTAGACCTAGTGCCCATATAAGGGTCCCCGCAAAACTATATTGTTTATACGCTGCAGGTCGCAAATATTAAGATATTTCGATGAAATTTGGTACACAGACCTATGTTGGCCCAAGGACGAAGCCTATTGATTTTGGTTAACAGCGGTCCATGTTTAGACCTAGTGCCCATATAAGGGTCCCCCCAAAATTATATTGTTTATACGCTGCAGGTCGCAAATATTAAGATATTTTGATGAAATTCGGTACACAGACCTACGTTGGCCCAAGGACGAAGGCTATTGATTTTGGTGAAAATCGGTCCATGTTTAGACCTAGTGCCCATATAAGGGTTTTACCAAAATTAGATTTTTTATACGCTGCAGGTCGCAAATATTAAGATATTTTGATGAAATTTGGTACACCGACCTATGTTGGTCCAAGGACGAATCCTATTGATTTTGGTTAATAGCGGTCCATGTTTAGACCTATGACCAATATAAGGTCCCCCCAAAAGTATATTGTTTATACGCTGCAGATCGCAAATATTAAGATATTTTGATGAAATTTGGTACACCGACGTATGTCGGCCCAATGACGAAGCCAATTGATTTTGGTTAACACCGGTCCATGTTTAGACCTAGTGCCCATATAAGGGTCCCCCCAAAATTGGCTTGGTTACAAACGCAGGTCGCAAATATTAAGATATTTTAATGAAATTTGGTTCGCTGACTCACATTATAGAAAATTTTGACACAAGTCCCATTTTAACCCATTCGAATTTCGGATCCAAACATTAGTTGGCTTTTAAACAGACTGGTGTAGGGTATTGTATAGTCGGCATGGCCGACTTTAACCGTTTCACTCGTTTTTATTTCGATTTAACGATGTCCGTCCATCCGTCCATGCATGCTTGTGCGCACTCTACAGGTCGCAAATATTAAGATATTTTGATGAAATTTGGTACACCGACTTACGTCGGCCCAAGGACGACGCCTGTTGATTTTGGTTAAAGCCGGTCTATGTTTAGACCTAGTACTCATATAAGGGTCCCCCAAAACTGGCTTGGTTACACGCTGCAGGTCGCAAATGCGAAGATATTTCAATGAAATTTGGTTCGCTGACTTACATGGTCCCAAGGAAAAAGCCTATTGATTCTGGATAGGATCGGTCCATAGTTGGACCTATCGCCCATATGGGCTATATTTTCGATTTTCTCTTCTTTTATGATTTTATAGAAAATTTTGACACAAGTCCCATTTTAGCCCATTCGAATTTCGGATCCAAACATTAGTTGGCTTTTATCCAGACTGGTGTAGGGTATTGTATGGGCGACTTTAACCTTTTTACTCGTTTTTCAATCAAAATTGTTTCAAAATACGACTTTTCGTTAACTGGACGATTATTACATTTATTTTTTATTCCGTCTGTAAAAGTCTAGCATTTATATTACGATTAGTAACCAGAGCTTTAATAGGAGTAATTCTTTAATTCACTCGTTAAAAATTAATGTAATTTGAATTAAATTTCACTCCGTAATACCATTCTTATGGAATTAATTCGATAGCTTAATACACAAGAGCTTTATTATTTGAGTGAATTCAAATTTACCTGAACTCATGTAGTAAAGAGTGACTGAAGAATATATTTTTTTTCATACATACATACATTATATGCTGAAATATTGCGTAATACAAATTAACCCTTTGACGACCATAGGCAAGTGTGCTTTCCCAAGGGTTTTTCGCATTTATAATTGCCCAGACAAAAGATAGAGTAAATATTTTCAAAAGCGATTTGTAAAGGAGAAATGGGGGAACAAAAATGTAGTAGGCAGCAAATCCCTACCTAGTCCCGCTTTCCCCTTGCGAGCCCTCGAAGTTGGTTATTTAGAATTCTTCATTTAAGGGGTAAAAAGCACAAACTTTGACAAGCGAAAGGGGTCTATGAGGTAAATTTTTTGTAACATATCCATAATTTAGTTCAAGAGCCCGAAAATAAAATAATAATAAAAATCGGTTCGTACGGAACGGCAGGGTCGTCAAATGGCAAATATTTTTGGCAAGTGAAATGAGGGGTAAGGAGGGGTTCTACGGAGCCAATTTTTCTTGGCATAACTACACCGATAAAATTCTATAGTAACGTAGCTACCAAAATCTGTAGTTAAATAGAAATAAATTTAAAATAACTATAATAATCAGTTACAGCTATGGACTTAGGTAACAAAAACTATTTTGTTGTTACCCTGTATCAAATTTTAAAATGACAAACAAAATTTCATAACCAAATTATTGAAAAAAGTCAAAAGGAAAAATTTTAAATTTGATTTCAAATTTTAAATTGTAATTAAATTACCACCCAATCGAACATTACAATCTATTAGACCAAATCAACCATCCAAAAAGACATTTTCATAAAATAATTCCAAATCAAGAATCCAATAATAAAAAAATTTGTAGCATTATATCCGGTGACCAACATTTATTTATTTAGTTGTGTTCACATCAATGACAAAAATTGCAATTTGGATCTTTGCAATATCAATAGCAACTCAAAGTATTAATATATTTTATTATTATATATTACCGCTGTTAATTAATAAAAAATAAAAACAAGTTGCTAATTTTTTAAATGAAATTATCTTAAATTACAATATTATTCAAATTGGTTGTATTTTACTATTCTAAATTCCATTAAATTTCAATTAGGAAATCGTTGTTAGTAACTCAATTTACAGATGAATTGTAAATATTAAAAAACTTAGTGGAGACCAACTAAATCAATTCAACTATATATTAGTTAGGGGTATATCACCTATAAGATAGTTGAAATATTCGTAACAATCAACTAAGGAATCTTTTGGGTGTATTATTAGGTCAGAGATTATGAAAATCGCAAAATTTTCAAAATCGCTTCGGCTGAAAATGTATGGTCGTCAAAGGGTTAAAATATGTTTAAAATTCGTCTAAAACAAATAAATGGTATTATATGCTTTGTTATAGCTTGTGTGCTGTGGCCGCGGCTGTGGTTTTGATTATGGGTTAGTTTCAAACTGTGTCAAATATTTTTGACACGTGTTTAATAAGTTCAAATCCCTATTTTGCTTCTGATATGCTGTCTATTAGGTCAGATATTATAATCTCAGAATTGATATGATGTGTAAACATCGGCACGATAGTTCCGCGAGAAATTCAAAATAGCAACAGTGAATTTTACGAGGTTTTCGGTTTATTGCACGTAAAAATGTTGTCTTCCTAGGCGGGTCTGGTGCTCAAATGGTAGTATATCGGTTAGGTCCCAAGTTCTGCTTTCCAAATGAATACGATTTATTCAACAATTTAATTATAAAGAATGAAAAAACACGAAAGAGCAATGAATTTTTCATAATTTTTCCAACTTCTCAGCACATTTCTGCATTCTTAACCGCCATTTTTATCAAAATTGTGACGTGATGAGGAAATGTCGGAAACAGATTAAAAATCAACGAGTCTAAAATTTCGAACTTCAGCAAAATCTGAATTTTTACTTGGGAGAGTTTCTGTGTGAGTTTAGTTAGGTAATTATAAATGTCAAATTATGTATGGGGATAACTGAGGTTATAGTTAGCTTAATTAACTCTGTTTACGTGTTCTAAAATTATGAACAGGGTGTCCTCCACATACCGGACTTTTTAAATAGTGGCCCGATAAAACGGAATCTTTTTAGAAACTAAATTATTTTTTAGAGTAAATGTACCTCCCAATAATTGTACCTCTCTATAACGGACTAAGTATTTACGACCGTAGCTGTCCCCTATTAAAGTTTTCAATTTTTTACACTACCTTTTCTTCTACTTCATGTTGATCAGGATTGGAATATGTTGTTGATATATGTATAAATGCTTTTAACTTTTTCAAATTCCCAGCAATTTTTACCAACTCATAAGTTCCTCGAGTGTTAAGTAATATGGCCGATCTTAAATGATCATCGAAACGAACACTAGCGGCTGAATGAAATATCATTGTAACATTTTTCATTTTTTCCAAATCATCTTTACTAATGCCTAGTCCCTTTTCTTGGCAATCTCCAGATATGAGAAATATTTTTGAAAAAGCATCTGGTTGTTCATCTCTTGCCCTTTTGAATACAGACGAATTCAAAAGCTCTTGTAATCGTTCATCACCGGTTTTACCCTTTTTACTACGCAATAAAACAAATATTTTACCAAAATTAGGAAAAGATCGTAGCAATTTTTCAATGCAAGCCTTTCCAATGAAACCTTATTCAATAAAATAATCATATTTAAATTTCTCGATGTTTTAAAAGTTTAATTTTTAACAATACCTGATCCTCCTGTTATAAAGATTTCTTGATCAGTGTAAAAATTTGTAATAGACATGCTTAAACCGATTAATGATTTTTTACTATCGTAATTTTTTATAAGTTATCTGTTTAATTCTTTTTAAAAAAATATATTTAGCTCATGCGATGTGTCACGATTTTATTGTAATAAAAGTCAACCACAGACTAAATTCTGGTTCCAATCAATTTCGTTAATTTATAAATACATAAAATTAAATTAATTCGTTTTCTATTAACATAAATTAAATTACAAGAAAATATACTATCAACATTGTATTTATTAAAGGCCTGCATGAATGCATTTAAAAACATACTGTCAAATATTTACTACAGTTTTTGAAATTCAGAAGTTTTTAATTGAAATTCAGAGAATATCAATTGAAATATAGAAATCATGAATTAAGATAGATATAATGTTTTCTGAATTTTAATTGGTTTTTTCTAAATTTCAACTGATGATTTCTGAATTACAAAAAGTGTAGTGAATGTTTCACAGCCTGTTTTAAATGCATTCATGCAGGCCTTTAGTATTTATCCATCCATTTAAAAAATATATGTGCACATTAGTATGGCAGCTAAATTGCAAAATTTCGAGGAGTGCCGATCGGAATTTGTTTAAATCTTGTGAAACTGTGAGTCAAATCGGACCATGGGCTGCCTCGGAATTTTAAGGGGGCAAAATAGGGTTAAAAATGGGCAGTTTTCAATTTTTTTTTTTTTTTTTTGGTTTTTAAGGCATTTCAATTAAAGGACGCACTCACAAAAGTTTGTCGGTAGAATCTACTGAAAATAACAGTCAAAACAAAGGTATCTGCACCTTTAAAATAACTAAAACTTTTATTTTTAACTGTTGAAAAATAACTCACACATGCATTAAAAATAACTACCAATGTCTTAAAATTAACTGATAAATTTTTACTACAAAAGTTCCAAAACAACTGACAAAATCGGTAAAAACTACGGTTTTTACAGTCAATTCTTTTTATTTATAAAAGTATATTTTAATAAAAAAAAATAATTTTTTTTATTTCGATTACAAAAATATGTCTTATTACTTTATCCTATTCAAAATTCGAAGTAAAAATTCCAAACCGTTCTCCAGGTTTTTTGCTTTTATGCGTTGGAGATACAATACAAGTTTCTGATTTTTATTTGCAAAGTAGAAATATATCAATAATAACAAATGTAAACTAAACAAGAATTTTTAAAATTTAAAAGAATTCAAAGAAATTTTTTATTTTTTTAATAACTACCAAAAATAACTGTTTACTGTAAAATTACTGTTTTGGTAGTTGTGTATCATGATATTAAAAATAGCTGCTTTAAACCAATGTTACGAAATTGCATTAGTTGTTTTCTGAAATAACCGTCATAAAACTGGTTTTGCTCTTTTCTATAGAAAAACAAGAGTAATTTCTGTTAAAAACAACAACTACTGATTACTACACAAACAACTGTCATGATTACTACACAAACAGATTTTTTTGAGTGCACATATGCGAAATCATAATAAAGGTATTCATTTAAAGTATTTACGCCTCGTATACTGTGTATATGTTGTAAGTTTGCTCAATTAATGTCAAAACTAGTTTACGAGCCCTCGTAAATATACGAGGGCTCGTTAACTTGTGTGTAAACTTTTTCGTATTTATACACACATTTAAATATTGTCAAAAATAAAATTATTTTGTATTGTTTTGTTTGTTGTTTTTTATTTTCTGTTTTATTTGTTTTTAAATGATACAAATTTAAAAAAATTCTGTGTTTAATTTATGAAAAGATCAAAAAAGTAGCTAAATGCGAGAAATGTGAATATTTTTAAAAGGTGCGTTCATTCAAATAAACAGGTAAAGTTACAAATATACGCGATTACAAAAAACACGGTTTACGAGGGCATAAATGCAGTTAGATGAATACCACTAATAATTTTGTTTATTACAATGCCATCTATCCAATCACTTATATATAAACATCCCAGCAAAAAAAAAATGCAAGTAATGCTTTACAAACTACTTCTTTCAGTGCTTCACAAGTATCCGCACCGGCGTAGCTAGACCATTTTTCTAGGGGGGGGGGGGGGGCTATAGCCCCGTCTTATAAAAATTTTGTTTTTTTGTAATTTATCAAAAAATGTATCTAAAGTTTTGTAGGTTTGGTTTCCCTGTTTCGTTTACGATCATCTGTACGATCGCCAGATAGCTATTCGGACAGTTACGCTTTCAGCTTTACCCAATAATCACTACAAAAATTTAAGTGAAATCAAAGTTAAGGCTTACATTTTGTTTGAATTGCACTTTGTTTTATGACTTACACCAGCAATACAAATATACTGATAGAAATAAATCTGTACAACTAGCAGAAAAATCTGCTAAAAATTTGTTAAAATTTGCAGAAAAAACTGCCGCTGCAGAATATGTTAAGTAAATTTTAGTTAGATAAAAACAGAAAAAATTAAACTGTTAAATCTAAACAATTTCAGCTATATTTGGGTGATATTTTGGATCGTTTTAAATGACAACTTAGTGTAGGCCCAGAATAAGAGAGCAGCGATTTTTTCCATACATTTTGACATTTAAAAATCGCTGGGCGTAGCTGTTGTGAGATAGAATCTATTTTATTTTAATGACGGATTTTGTTATTCTCCCATTTTTTCTTTCTCATACTCTCACCAATGTTGTCAACTCTATTGTTATTTTTGCTGGTGTTCACTACATTTTTTAATATCAAAGAGTATAACTAACAAAGGCAATCAATGGCTCTTCTGACTCTTTTTCTGTTTTTTTGCAAAAAAAAATGTTTAAATTATTAAAATTTTGTTTTCTTTATTCAACTGAGATATTGAACATTATTAGTAGCTCGTTAGTTCATCGTTTAGCATTGTATATTATGTTTGCAGTAAACTAAGAGACATATGAGTGGCATAAAGTCTCCCTGTTATATATAACATACAGGGATGCCAACTTAGTGCTTTTCGCGCTAAATCTGGTGCTTTTTGATGTGCCAAAACGCGAAAAATATTATTGAAACGCGTAACTGAAAAAAGCGCTAAATTGGTGGTTTTCCGAAATTTATTTAGCGCGTTTTGCGCTCTTTACACATTTTTGTGTTTTATTGTTGTTATGGCAATACAGAGCTTTGAAGAATTAATTCCTTTTTGAAGGAATTCACTACCAATCGAATTCAATTTTCTCTACCATTGAATGAATTCCTTTTCTTAAGTAATTCACTGAATTCGTTCAACTGAATGCATTCATCAAACAACAAATTCAAAGAATTAATTCAATTGCAATAGTTCTTTTTATTAAATCAAATGAATTAATTCACCAGTGAACGCGTTCAATTTTATAAATCGAACGGAAAAAAGTGAATTAATTCCTTACTGAATTCGTTCAATTTCATTTTCGTTCAGTGAATTAAAAACAATAAAATTACGTTCAGTGAATTAAAAAAAAAAATAATAAGTTCACTGAATTGAAAAAAAAATAAAATAAGTTCACTGAATTAAAAAAAAAAAATAAAATAAGTTCACTGAATTCAAAGCCTGTTTTCTGCCGTTCAGTAGAAGAAAACAATAATGTACAAATAAAATTTTTAAATAAGCAATTTTACAGGTGTGCTAGTAAAAATGAACAAATTAGAAACCGGATGCTGTTTATCAACCTACAGATTCAAAAATAAACGCCTCAATTACAAAATGTCATTTTCATACAAAATTTGTTCATTAAACCTGCTATAATTTTTCAAAGTGTTTATGAATTTAGGGGAAAGCCTTTTACTATTAAAACTAAAAACTTTACAGATATAGATAAATTTGGAAAAAAATATAACTATATAACTAGTTTAAAAAATTAATAGTTAAATTTTTTTTCCAAATTTATCTATATCTGTAAAGTTTTTATTTTTAATAGTAAAAGGCTTTATTTTTGAATCATGTAGGTTGATAAACAGCATCCGGTTTCTATTTTGTTTATTTTTACTAGCACACGCTGTAAAATTGCTTATTTAAAAATTTTATTTGTACATTATTGTTTTCTTCTACTGAACGGCAGAAAACAGGCTTTGAATTCAGTGAACTTCTTTTATTTTTTTTCAATTCAGTGAACTTATTTTATTTTTTTTTTCAATTCAGTGAACTTATTTTTTTTTTTAATTCACTGAACGTAATTTTATTTTTTTAATTCACTGAACGAAAATGAAATTGAACGAATTCAGTAGTGAATTAATTCAGTAAGGAATTAATTCACTTTTTTTCCGTTCGATTTATAAAATTGAACGTATTCACCAGTGAATTAATTCATTTGATTTAATAAAAAGAACTACTGCAATTGAATTAATTCGTAACAAAATAAATCGAACGAAAGCAAATATGAATTAATTCCATTCAATATATGGTGCTTAGTGAATTAATTCATCGAATTTTTAATTCAGAATTGAAAAATTGAATTAAGGAATTAATTCTTCAAAGCTCTGTGGCAATATCGGGAAATCTATGAATATTTGTTGTTTTTCAATAACGATAAATTAAAATATCAAGAAAAAGTTTTAAATGGCATGCTATTCGAGCTAAATGTAGTTTTGTTTGATGTGTCAAAACGTGAAAATTTTCAATTTTGCATATTTAAAAAGAAACTTAGTTATGGTTATATATAATCGTTCTTAGTTCTGACTATAAAACTGGCACTTAAATTTTAAAAAATCTAATAATTTTTTTTGGATTATTTTATAATCACAAAACATGAAATAAAATTCAAAAATTTTGCGAAAATTATTCGTTTTTATTTTTGTTTTACCCCCGGTCGACGTATTTACTGATGTAGGTCGTACACTCATAAAAAAAGTTAGTACAAAAATCTGTTAATCGCGTTCTGATTAAATTGAACTAATTTCTCTGTTATTTTCTCTAAAAAATAAAAAAGTCCGTACAAATAGGTCAAAACTCTGCTAAAATAACAGGAAATAGTACATGTACTTGCGCCAGCACAATTTTGACCTATTTGTACGGACTTTTTTATGAGTGTACGCTTATATTAAATTTTTATTTGTTTTTAATTAAACTACGTATGTGAAACACGACAATTTTTTTTAAAAGTCGTAAAAAATGTATAGTGCTTTTTTACCCGTTTTTAAGTAGAAATTTGCGCGTTTTTACCCTTTTTTGTATATCTTTTGCGCTTTTTGCTATGAAAAAAGTTGGCATATACGATAACATATGCTCAATTATGTCGCTGCCGCTGTACGTCTTTATTTCGGGCGCAATTGTTCTGCGCTCTTGTTCTGGGCCTACACTTACCCTTCTCATACCAGCAAAAAATTATCTGAATATTAGTAGAAAACACACAGAAAGGAACAACTATTACTTCTATAAATTTTTTGTTATATTTAAGTTAAATTTAGTTAAATGCATTAATATTCTATTTTGCTGAAATTAGCGGAAATTTTTGCTGAAAAATTGTTGAATATTAATTTCAGATTGGGAGATTTTCAATTTATTTTACAAAATAAAGTATATTAAGGAAAAAATTCTCCAAAAAAAATTTAAAAATTAGTTTTTAGTTAAGTTATTATTAGAAAAAGGGACTTTATGCAAATACATAATTGCAATAAAATGGCATCGAATTGGTAATATGTATTTAGCTAGAAGTGCATATTTTGCTATAAGTACATATTTTAATATATATTATAGCTTATCATGTTTTATTGCATATTATGCCAATAAATGCATATTTTTGCATATTTTGCTAAAAATAGATGTTACAAATCGTACTTTGGATTCTATCAAAATCTTAGTTTTTTTCCGAAAATTTACCTTTAAAATAATTTTTTTCCTTAAATTCATAAACATTTTGTGGATCTTTTAATTCACGAAGTCGAAAGTATTCCATAAATATAGTTACTAACTTTTTGACGATGATATTTAATAATACTATAGCCTACTTAACAAAAATAATATTGAAAACGCTGAAATAAATAATAAATTCATGTTTAAAAACTTTGTAATAAAAACTTTCCGATTTTTAATACTGTATGTATATAAAATACGATTTTTACAACATTTCTTGCCCTGGCCATTACTGACGATCTACTTTCATAAGAAAGGTGAGTCAGAAATGGATAAGAATTTTTATTTCAAGTAAAAATGAATTGTTAAAAAAAATCTGGGGGGCTAAACTATTTCTGGGGGGTGCTTAGCCCCCCCCCCAGACCGGCCTATCTACGCCTATGAGTATCCGTTAGTGTATTTTTACTGCTTTTTTAGCAGTTATTCTGAGCAACTTCAAAAAATCACTTCTTTCATTGCTTCCAAAGTATCCATTAGTATATTTTTACAGCTTTTTTAGAATTACTTCTGAGCAACATCCAAAAAACCACTTAAGTATTGCTTCTAAAGAGTAATTGCTCTAAAAGTGATCTCAAAAAGCGATTTTGGTATCATTTGGCATTTCCAAACAGAGGGTCCCGGGTTCGATTGCCGGCGTGACCAATATTTTTTAAATTTTTTTTATGCTATTAATTTTTTTTAATATTTATAATTAATTTGTTTAAAATCAATATTTTTTTAATTTTTAAAAATGTGTATTTATATAAAAAATGGTGAGAAATTGCTTTTTATACACCTGTAAAAATAGTACTGAAAACAATATTGAATTGGAGTGCAGCTTTTACACTTGTTTAATAACTACTTTTATTGAGGAGAATAAGGAACAATATCTCGCAGTAACAAAGTGGTGTTTTTATGCCAGTCAACTTTCATATCAAGGAATAGCTCAGCGGTAGAGCGCTAGACTGCACCCTAAAAAATACGTAGTTGCTGCTCACTATTTTTTCAACTATGTCATAGGTGAAATCACCCTAACTATGGCATAGTAGCATAGCAAGATGTAGTGGAATACAACTATGTTTGTTTTAAATTTACACGACCTGCTAGTTTAATTTAATGAACGTTTGGAAATAGTCGGTATTCCCTACCGGATATATAAAATTGTTTTAGGAACCACAGAACTTTTTTAAGGACAGTTTAAAGAAAAAATATATATTGCGATACATTTTATTAACACTTTATTTTATAAAATGATTTCAGCAAATCTGTATTCCATCTAATTAATCCAATTTCATATCTTCTTGTATGATGAATTCTGTGAGCCTTTTATCCCATCGAATTATTTTCCCAAAAGCCTTCTTTGTATGATTTTAGATACAATGGGTCATATGCATAATCACTTTCAAAATTTGTAAGTGACTTATAAAACAAATTTTCCATACAAAATTCATTTTATAAATGCATTATAAGGTTTTCAAATTATTGTGCATAGGCACTATTATCTGCAATATCTAAAAACATTTCTGTTACTTGGTTTTATTTTTGTATAGTATTTTGTATATTTTTTAATTGTAAAATTTTTGTTCTTTCCAAAAAAAGATGTATTTGATGTTTGTTTTAATTTTTTCAATAAAATTTCTTTGTTTCTATTTATGTTTTTTGATTAAAAATATTTCGACATTTTAAATTTATTTCAAATTATTTTACAGGGTAACAAAAAAGTAATTTTATTAAATAAAACCATAGTTGTTTATTACTATAATAGTCTCTTGTTTTGTTTTCGATTTTCACTATGGAATTCTCTAACTATGTCACTATGGATATTTTTGGGTGTAGCAATCGTGAGGTCGTAAGTTCGATACCCGGTGGCAGCAATAAAAAACTTTTGTAAAATAAAAAAATATAAATTTTTTTTGTTAAGATTTTTTTTTAAACTTTTAATTGCTGAAAAAGACCTTCCTTTGCACTCGTTCAAAAAGTACTGAAAAAATGTTGAAGTGGGAGTACTCCTCTCCTATGACAACTCAATGTTAAAATCATTAGTGTTTATGTTAAAAAAGAAGTACATCTAGATCATCAATTGTAGTGCTTTTTCTACTGCCTCGGCATCTCTTTTTTTGCTGGGATATTTAATATTCTTGAATAACAAAACTCTTCATTTTCCATAAAATCTCCTATAAAACCGAGATAAAGAGTAAATCTCGAAAACTACCCAGTGTAGAAAATTATTACCAGATATGTGGTTATGTAACTATATACCTGGTAATGGTAACTAGTTACTTTTGTTACTACATTTCTTATTACCTTTGTATGGCGATATCGCGAAAAATAATGAGTTATGCTTACACACCAGCATACGAAAAATCTAAAAATATGTCATTACCTATATGCTTACCAGTACTAACAAAAAGAATGAGGCTAAAAATAGATTTTCAAAAAAATAAGTTTTATAAAAAAATTTAATTAAATTTAATAGATCGATTTACTATTCTAATATTTAACAAACAGATTATGCTGATTGTAGCAGTTGTTTCTGCAGAGCCCTTTTGAAATTATTTTTAGTAACTTAACCCTCTAACTTTTTTGCAATGAAATTTATACCATGTGTTCCTCACGAAAAATAAACAATAAGTTATTCTAAAATATTTCTTTTCGTTTCCTACTTTAGGCGATATGGGCCAAAAATTTTAAGGGTGAATCTCGAAAACCAGCGTATAAAAAAATTAAAATTTTTGTGCTGTTACTTAAGAGGATGTAGCGATTTTCGTTTTTCGAAAAAGGCGAAATTGAGCGAAACCGCACCACAACTTCAATATATATTCTTCAAACTTATAAGCTTTGCTACTTATACCAAATCAAACATGGGAATTTTTCATTACCATTGAATTTTCATTACCATTAGTTCATAGTAATGACAATGAAAAAAATTTCATTACCATTTAATGGTAATGAAATATTTTTCATTAGAAAAATCATTACTAATGGTAATGAAATTACACTAATGTATAAAAAAAACTAATTACAATTGATTAAAAACCATTTGTTTACAAAAAAATTCAGGCAAATGAAGACGAACAACGGGTTTGGCCGAGGAAGTTATAAAACATAATTTTTGAAGGAGGATCCTTTCCATTCCTTTAAATTTTACCTGGATACAAATAATAATGGAATGGAAAGTAATATATAATTTCAAATGATCATGAGCCTGAATGAGCATATTCCATTTACGATTTCAGCGAGTTTTACTCCATTTTTACGTTTTTCTGTCAATGGCAATTATTTTTTTAATTTATTCATTATCAATGGTAATGAAATTTAAAATCATTGTCATTAATCAATGAAATTAAATTTTAGAATCATTACCATTAATTAAAAAAATGGTAATGAAAATAATTTCATTACAATTGATATCAATGCAATGGTAATGAAATCATCAATTAATTAGTCCACCTAATTAATTAGTCCCATGTATGTACCAAATATATTCTTTCTACCAAATTTCAGAAAAATTCGTCCATTCGTTATCAGGTTAAGGCGATGTCCTTTAAAGGTATCCTTATGAAATCCTGTGTGTCTTTGGACTAGAGTTTGCTGTTCGGTTTTATTCGAAACCGAAACCGCGGTTTTTTAAGCCTCACAACCGAAACCGAAAACCGACAAAAATAAGTCGGTTTTTCTTAAATACTTTAACCAAATATTGGTCGTAGACCCACCTTATAGTATACCGATCGGTTCAGAATTTTTTTTTATTTCGATTTACCGATGTCCGTCTGTCCGTCCGTCTGTCCGTCTGTCTGTCTGTCCATGCAATCTTGTGCGCACTCTACAGGTCACAAATATTAAGATATTTTGATGAAATTTGGAACGCAGAACTATGTTGGCCCAAGGACGAACAAGTTTGATTTTGGTGAACATCGGTCCATGTTTAGACCTAGTTCCCATATAAGGGTCCTACCAAAATTATATTGTTTATACGCTGCAGGTCGTAAATATTAAGATATTTTGACGAAATTTGGTACACAGACCTATGTTAGCCCAATAACGCAGCCTATTAATTTTGGTGAACATCGGTCCATGTTTAGACCTAGTGCCCATATAAGGGTCCTACCAAAATTATACTGTTTATACGCTGCAGGTCGCAAATATTAGGATATTTTGATGAAATTTGGTACATAGACCTATATTGGCCCAATAACGCAGCCTATTGATGTTGGTCAACATCGGTTCATGTTTAGACCTAGTGCCCATATAAGGGTCCTACCAAAATTATACTGTTTATACGCTGCAGGTCGTAAATATTAAGATATTTTGATGAAATTTGGTACACAGACCTACATTGGCCCAATAACGCAGCCTATTGATTTTGGTGAACATCGGTCCATGTTTAGACCTAGTGCCCATATAAGGGTCCTACCAAAATTATACTGTTTATACGCTGCAGGTCGTAAATATTAAGATATTTTGATGAAATTTGGTACACAGACCTACATTGGCCCAATAACGCAGCCTATTGATTTTGGTGAACATCGGTCCATGTTTAGACCTAGTGCCCATACAAGGGTCCTACCAAAATTATACTGTTTATACGCTGCAGGTCGCAAATATTAAGCTATTTTGATGAAATTTGGTACATAGACCTACGTTGGCCCAAGGACGAAGCCTATTGTTTTGGTGAACATCAGTCCATGTTTAGAACTAGTGCCCATATAAGGGTCCCCCCAAAATTGGCTTGGTTACAATCTGCAGGTCGCAAATATTAAGATATTTTAATGAAATTTGGTACATAGACCTATGTTGGCCCAAGGACGAAGCCTATTGATTTTGGTGAACATCGGTCGATGTTTAGAACTAGTGCTCATATAAGGGTCCCCCCAAAATTGGCTTGGTTACAAACTGCAGGTCGCAAATATTAAGATATTTTAATGAAATTTGGTGCGCTGACTCACATTATAGAAAATTTTGACACAAGCCCCATTTTAACCCATTCGAATTTCGCATCCAAACAATACACCAGACTGGTGTAGGGTATTGTATAGTCGGCATGCCCGACTTTAACCTTTTTACTCGTTTTTCATTAAATCCTACTCTTACCCCCATTAACAGAATGTCCTGTAAGCTACTAACTGGGACTTTAACTGACACATTTGTTGTTGTTGTTTACCACATAAATTTTAAATTTAACTTTAGCTTAAATTTTAACGGGACATTTTGTTATCCGGTCTTAGTTAAAATAAATATAAATAAAATATGTCGAATTTACATTATGAACGAAATCGAGTTAAGAGTAGATTTCGACGGAATTCCAATAAAAATTTGGGATTTTAAACAGATTTCCCATAGGAAATGAAATCCCAATTTAATTTGGATTTCAGCGAAATCTCATCGAAATCCAAATTGAAATCCAATTTTTCTCCCATATTTGCAGAAAAGTAGGGAAGTTTGCAGAAAAAGTGGCAACATTTAGCAGCTGTTTATGTCAAAAAAATTAATAAATAATAAATTTTAATAACTTTAAAAAATTAAGGAATAACATAATAAAGTCTGTTACTTTTAATTGAAAGAAATATTTAAAGTTGAAAACGGCTATTTTATTGTATCCGACGAAGAAAAACTATGAAAAATCATTTGATGGCGCCGGCAAGACCACTGACAAAACATTGAATATGTTAGCTTTCACTAACCATCCCTAATTTCTTAGCAAATATAACATTGTATCTTTCACAATATAAATGATTTTTGTGTTCCGCGATTAAATAAAATGGTTTTTAGAAAATCTTTAATTTTAGTTATTTTTTAAGGTTAGTTTGTTTACAAAAAAATTGTTGTTGGCTGATCGAAATCCCATTCATCTGTCAAATATTCTAATGTAAACGATATAGATTTCGAATTAGATTTCAAAACAATATCTAGTGAACAGTTTAACAACGTAAATTCGCTATTTAATATTTCTGAAGTTCTGAAGTAAACTTTTAGAAAAAATCGTTCTTACCTTCATTAACACAATGTCCTGTTAGATGCTAACTTGGACTTTAACTGACATATTTGTTGTTATTTAATGTATACCATGCTTAAAAAAAACAAATTAATAAACATATATTCTAGAAAATGCTTCAATCATTATTTTCCATTTATAAATCATGCAATACGTAATCAGTGACCGGTAAGTCATTACCTTCTGTTTTGAAATAATGCAGAAGCTTACGAGTTATAATTACAAGGTAATGCGTGTGTATATCGCACCCATTACCAAAGTTTTGCTGGGTTGTAAACAACTAAAAATTGATAAAAAATGTTGAAAATTTATGGGGCACTTAATGGAGAATATATTGTCCAAATCCGATCTAAAATGACGGAGTTATAAACAAGTCCAAACACGCACTTGGAAACGAAATAAATTTCCACATACGTCCGACCGACAAAAATAGTTGTTTTGGAATCCCAATAAAAAGTTTTAACTGCTGTAAAAATTTGGACCCGATCGGATAGTTGACCTAAACCACGCAAACTGTTCGTTTTTGCATTGTGTGCATAACACTACCATAATTGCACTTTTTATTTTCTTTTGGCTAAAAGGAAACACTTTATTTGTTTTAGGCGGTTTTAAAATTTTTAACATAATAATTTATACAATATAAAATAATATACAATAACAAATAACATATATATAATAATATATATGTATATATATATTAAATATACATAATTATATTAAATACTATCCCTTCAATTCATAAATGCTTCTCATACAAAATTTGTTAAATAAACCTCCTATAATTTTACAAAGCGTTTATGAATTTAGGGGTATATATTTATATAGTTTATATAATAAGGACAAAAACTTTAAGAAGACAAACTACCCTACGGGGAATGAGGAGTCAATTGCCCTCCAAGGACCTATCCCGTGACCGGTCAACCGAAGGCATATTACTAAATTAGTACAAATATGAACAAAAGAAAATGAATTAATTTTCTAAGTATTTTCTGATCCGTTATTTTCACTGTTGCTTTTAAAAAAACTTGACCGATACCGAAATAAAAAACAAAATTCGCGGCATATTTTGAAAAATATATTTTATTTATTTTACTCTTTTATTTATTTTTAACTTTGTTTTTTCACGATTTGCTTATTTTAGCTCTTATTTTAAATTTCTATAATGTTTTGCTAAGAAATTTTAAGTTTTGTATTTTCAACGTTTTTTTAATGTTAAAGCTGTTTTAGTTTTAACAATTGGTATTTCATTTAAGTTTTCTTTTTAACTTAAGGGGAAATTTTAAGTTTTAATTTATATTATCAGGGGTTTTGAGGTAATTTTCTAATTTTTAATTGATTTTTTAATTTAATTATGGCCAACTCAAAAAACAAGTCAACTGCCATTAAGGGACCTATCCCATGACCGGTCAATCGGGGGCATATTTAAGGCACTTCCACCATATTTGTGTGTGTGTTAATGTTGTTTTCTTTTCTATTTTTTTCTTTGCCATGTTTTTTTTATTTGCTGTGTGTGTGTTTGCTTTTTCTTTCTCTTTTTTATTTGAACAGAAACGAAAAACATAACTTAACCATCAGCCAGCCATCACGCATAAGCAACGTTAGTTCAGACGGTAGAGCGTTTGCCTTACAAGCAGAACGTTGTGTTATCGAGCCCTACTTCAACGCCAAGTAGATTATTTTTAATTCTTAATTTTTTATTAGTTTATTTGAAAAGCTATTTTTAGACACACCACCTTACTGCCACAATGTGTCTAAAATGTGGCAATTGGTCATTTCCAATGACAACGCCATGTTAAAGTGATATGTCTGTTTCAAACAAAAAGACCGATCAGCGACCGGTCTCCGCCCCCTTGGGACCTATCCTGCGTGTCATCTGGGACCGGTCCCTTTCCCCGTAGGGTAAATACACAAAATATGTTAACGAAAAGCTGTTCTTCTGAATTAATTTCAATTTCAAATTAATTATTTATGTAAATCATTCATTCAATCCCAGCAAAAACATGGTAATGACTGGTCATTACCATACGGATTACAAAGTAATGATAGGTCAGTTGCATTACCTTAAAATACAAAATAATGTCTTACCAATAATAAGTTATAGAAGTACTTACATATTCGTGCAAAGTAATCACTTACTGGTAATTGATTAAATAAGTACTGATTAAGTCTTTTTTATATTAGTATTTAATTTATAAATTTCTTTTGAACTTAATAGGAAATTTTCCATGGTGAAAAGTTTTTTTTTGCCAATATGACCAACTATTTTACAATGTAGGGTAACCACTTATTTCCTAACTTCTGAGTAACCACTTATTCTATATTTGTGGGTAACTACTTATTCTTTTACTATGTGTAATTCGTTATTCGTACTTTTTTTGGAAGCGAGAGGGTAATGACCACCCATGAATTTTTGGACATCGCGAACAAAAGTAATGTTACGAGTAAATAGCCTGGTAAGTAGTGAAACCCTTTGTGTGCTACTTACTCGCTTAATTACTCGGTAATGTCTGTTTTTGCTGGGATCATTTATGGAAATTAAAATCATTCAATCCAACTCGCATTTGAAATAAAATTAAAAATAATCCAGGAGAGCTTGATCTTTCTATTCGTATGTTTTGTACATTCATTCTCTCCTCAAAGTTTTTTTTTACTTACTATATTATACCAGTGTTGTCAGATAAGGGGATTTCGCCCGAAATCGGGGATTTCAACTTCGGTTTGCGGTCAGATTTTCGTGGGGAGGGATTTGGGGATTTCACAAACTTTTGGGGATTTTACCCATGTTCTTAAGTATTTTTGGGGATTTCTGTTTTAGTCTTTTGTTTTGTATATTGTGTATTTCATCTTAATTTAAAATATATGTTTTTTCTGATGTACATTAATTTGCTAAACTACTTTTTAAAGTTGGCAATAATAGAAATTTTAAAGAAATGACAGCCATATTATAACCTGCCGGATTTAAATAACTATTCAGTTATTAAACAGACTAGTCTGCACATTCCCTAAATTATGCTTTAACATTAATTTTATGACTCGTGGAGGCGTCAAGTAAACCAAAATATGGTTTGTAGACCACTCTAAGCATGGTGCCTTGTACAAAGCATGCAAAGTTTACCACACTCTCAACGAAGGAGTTTTAATTTTTTTTTGTCCCGTGATTGAACCATTTTTTTATGATTTATTGAAAAAAGTTTACATCAAAAAAGTGGCTTTTTAGCAAGGTTGGTTACCGAAACGAATAACGGTAAGAGTAACGGTATCGAATTTCGTTTGTTTCGGTAATCGCAAAGGTAACGGTATTGAAGACTGTTTCAGTAACGGTACACCGTTATCGAAACAGCAATACCGGTACGTGCCGGTATTATAAATTATGTTAAAAACAAGTTAAAACTTCACATATATTTCCTTTTACGTGTTAAAAATACAGATTATAAGATTTAAATTCAATGCTGGTAGGTTTAATAACTAAAATTATTATCCATAAATTTCTTAGAATTTATAGAAAATAAAAACGGCAGTCTTTAAGTGGGTACATAGAGTTCCAGGGTGAAAAATATAATTAAAACAGAAATCAAAGGTCATATTTTGTCATGGAATGGTCGATATAAATTTTTTAGTAATGTTTTTCTAAAGAATTGAAAATCATTATCTCTAATATTAACAAATAAAATTTCATTTTCAATACAAATGGGTTTTTATTTCAAATTCGTATTAAAAACAATATTGGGTAATATTTGGGGATTTCGAAATTTGTTTTGGGGATTTGTGGGGATTTCAACTTGTCAAATGGGGATATGAGCACAAACTTTTCTGGCAACGCTGTATTATACTTCTAGAGATAGAGCAAAAGAAGTTCTAAAATTCTATTGTGAGTGATCTAATATACTCAGAGATACTTTTGCTATATCTCTAGCATTGTTTCTCTCTTGCGTAAATTTGCCTTTAAACTTAGACTTTTCTCTGTTTTAAACGTAAACATATGAGACAACCACTACCACCCAAAAAAGCCGAAATTCCTCACAAAAAATAGTCATACACCCAAAGGTAAATGCAGCTACAAAATATAAAACATTTACCCCTCAATTCATAAATACTTTGTAAAGTTATAGCAGGTTTACAAAACGTCATTTTCATACAAAATTTGTTCAATAAAGCTCCTATAATTTTACAAAGCGTTTATGAATTTAGGGGTAAGAATATAAAACATTATGCATATGAATAATCACTTTTAAAATTTTTAAGTGACTTATAAATCAAATTTTCCATACAAAATTTATTTTATAAACTTGTTATAAGGTTTTCAAATTATTATGCATAAGCACTTAAAGGGACTCACAATGGTGTTTTGCACACAATGCAAAAGAACAGTTTGCATCGCCATAAATAACTACTCATGGCTGAAAAAATTATTCTTTAAAGTGTAAAAGTAAACGCTTAGAAGCACTTCCTGTGTACAATAGAGGGACCAGATTCATCGTATTCTTGTTTGGAGATCCACATCTGTTGGAAGGTGGATAGGGATGCTAAAATAGAACCACCAATCCATACAGAGTATTTGCGCTCTGGAGGAGCAACGATCTTGATTTTCATGGTAGATGGAGCTAATGCGGTTATTTCCTTTTGCATACGGTCGGCAATACCTGAGTACATGGTGGTACCACCGGATAACACTGTATTTGCGTACAAGTCCTTACGAATGTCAACATCGCATTTCATAATGGAGTTGTAAGTAGTTATGTGAATGCCATAAGCTTCCATACCTAAGAATGAAGGTTGGAACAATGCTTCTGGACAACGGAAACGTTCATTTCCAACAGTGATTACTTGACCATCAGGTAATTCGTAGCTCTTTTCCAAGCTGGAGCTAGATGTTGCGGTCACCATTTCTTGTTCAAAGTCCAAAGCGACATAACATAGTTTTTCCTTGATATCACGGACGATCTCACGTTCGGCGGTGGTAGTGAAAGAGTAACCACGTTCAGTCAAGATTTTCATCAAGTAGTCAGTCAAATCGCGACCAGCTAAATCCAAACGCAAAATAGCGTGTGGCAGGGCATATCCTTCATAGATTGGTACAGTGTGAGAGACACCATCACCGGAATCCAAGACAATACCAGTGGTACGACCGGAGGCATACAAAGACAATACAGCTTGGATGGCCACATACATAGCAGGTGTATTGAAGGTTTCAAACATGATTTGTGTCATTTTCTCACGATTGGCTTTTGGATTCAATGGAGCTTCAGTCAACAAGACAGGATGTTCCTCGGGGGCTACACGCAGTTCGTTGTAGAAAGTATGATGCCAGATTTTTTCCATATCATCCCAGTTGGTAACAATCCCATGTTCAATGGGGTATTTCAATGTGAGGATACCACGTTTGCTTTGGGCTTCATCGCCGACATAGGAATCCTTTTGTCCCATACCGAGCATGACGCCTTTATGACGTGGGCGACCCACAATAGAGGGGAAGACAGCGCGGGGAGCATCATCGCCAGCGAACCCGGCTTTGCACATACCAGAACCATTATCAACAACCAAGGCAGCTACTTCATCGTCACACATTTTGTTTACTAAGCGAGTGAAAGAAAAACAGAAAAGAGTATTCAATAAAACTTAATTACTCAAAAAAGGATTATAATAAAAAAATAACATAAGCCGATGAAAATCGAGATCAAAACTGTTTTTGGTATATGATGAAAATTCGTCATCAATCTGATAAATCTATATCATAAAAGTACATATTAACGAAGCACTTTCAAAAGTATAGATTCAACATTATGAAACATGCAGCATATTGATGAAGAAGTTTCATCATATTTATAAAGGAGTTTTATCACATTCATGAAGAAGCTTCATCATATCGTCAGCTTATTATTGGTTTCACCTACAACCATTTTTGAAAAAATTGAGTTAGGAATGGATCACATATAATGTAAATATCCTCTTTCTGATTCCGCAATCAATTTCTCGATATCTCGTATCATATCTGAGATATCTAGTATCGACTTTCGTGTACATGGTCATTTTACATACAAAAGTTAAAAAATGTAAACCCCTGTTATCGTTTTCCTCCATAACGATTTTTTGGCGTATGGGTCAAACCAATAATAAGCTGACGATATTTATTTTTGTACTCGGTCTTGCCCGGGATTCAAAGTCTTCTACCTTAAAAACTAAAAAATTAATAATATAGTTGAAAAACCCTTGAAAAAGATTTGAAAAAAATTTATAAATATGTAACACATCGGCTGAAAAGTCCGTAGGATGACACATAGGTGGATGCACAAATGAAAAATCCATATAATTTTTTGGAACTACCAACCTTCAGATGATACCTGTCAAAATTTAATAAGAATTCGTTCTTTAGTGGACAAGTTACACCCGTTTTAGTAACGCTACTTTTGTGAGCGTTTGCTCACAGTGCACCAAAAACACATTTTGAGGCCAAAGATAAATCATTCTATAAAAAAAGTAACAAAACGTTGTAGCAAAACTTTAGATAGGCGTTGGAGTTATTGTATCGCTCTTGAAGGACACTATGTTGATGAATGAAGTCGAATTTTGCCAAAACATTGTAGTTTTATTGGTTATCCTACGGACTTTTCAGGCGAAATTGCTTTGAATACATTGTTTTCGAAATCGCAAAAGTAGCGTCACAAAAACGGCTTTAACTTGTTTGAAAGATATCATCTAAAGGCTGGTAGTTCAAGAAAATCATATGGATATTTCATTAGTGGCGCCACCTATGTGTCATCCTACGGACTTTTCAGCCGATGTGTTATATTGCGGTCGCCTCGACCGCACTAAATTTGAGTAGAATCCGTTGGAAAATAAAAATTTCAATAGTGAACATTTATTGTTTCATAACAAATTCACAATTTAAAACGAGTGAAAAGGTTAAAGTCGGCCATGCCGACTATACAATACCCTACACCAGTCTGGTTGAAAGCCAACTAATGTTTGGATCCGAAATTTGTATGGGTTAAAATGGGACTTGTGTCAAAATTTTCTATAATGTGAGTCAGCGAACCAAATTTCATTAAAATATCTTAATATTTGCGACCTGCAGTTTGTAACCAAGCCAATTTTGGGGGGACCCTTATATGGGCACTAGGTCTAAACATGGACCGGTGTTAACCAAAATCAATAGGCTTCGTCCTTGGGCTGATATAAGTCGGTGTACCAAATTTCATCAAAATATCTTTATATTTGCGACCTGCAGCGTATAAACAATATAATTTTGGGGGGACCCTTATATGGGCACTAGGTCTAAACATGGACCGATATTCACCAAAATCAATAGGCTTCGTCCTTGGGCCAACATAGGTCTGTGTACCAAATTTTATCAAAATATCTTAATATTTGCGACCTGCAGCGTATAAATAATATAATTTTGGGGGGACCCTTATATGGGCACTAGGGCTAAACATGGACCGCTGTTAACCAAAATCAATAGGCTTCGTCCTTGGGCTGACATAGGTCGGTGTACCAAATTTCATCAAAATATCTTAATATTTGCGACCTGCAGCGTATAAACAATATAATTTTAGGGGACCCTTATATGGGCACTACAGTTGTGGCCAAGCATTTAAGTCAATTCAAGTTTTTTTCTAATTTTATTGTTGTTGCCTTTATTTTTAAAGATCAAAATAGTGGCTAAATTCGCCACGAAAGGCAAGGAGATGGTTCAGAAAATTGTACAGAATTTTAACGTAATGTTTGTTTTTTCATTTTGTCACTTGTTTTAAGTCGGCGTGGCTTTTAACGAAAAATTAGCGATATAAACCTCTTATCAAATTACATAGTAAAATTTAGGCAGTACTGATCAGTTCCATACAAACTGTATATTTTTGGAAATCCTATAAAATTTCCTTAAGTCTTGCATTATTTTTATCTACAAATAGTCGCCAGACTTATTGACCAAATTTTTTCTTTGTTTTTAGCGATTTTTAATAAAGTTAACAGCACTGAAATTTTAAAGTGAATAGTTTTATGCTTTTCTTACCACAATATAGCAAATCAGTCAGAATTTTTTTTACGTTATAGTAAAAAGCATTTCATGTTAAAATTTCAGTGTTGTTAACTTTCTTTTAAAATCGCTAAAAACAAAGAAAAATTAGGTCATGATTAAAGTAATGCAATTTTAAGTCTGGTGACTATTTGTAGATAGAGATAATGCAAGACTTAAGGAAATTTTATAGGATTTCCAAAAATATACAGCTTGTACAGAACCGATCAGTACTGCCTAAATTTCACTATGTAATTTGATAAGAGGTTTATATCGCTAATTTTTCGTTAAAAGCCACGCCCACTTAAACCAAGTGACAAAATGAAAAAACAAACATTACGTTAAAATTCTGTACAATTTTCTGAACCATCTCCTTGCCTTTCGTGGCGCATTTAGCCACTATTTTGATCTTTAAAAATAAAGGCAACAACAATAAAATTAGAAAAAAACTTGAATTGACTTAAATGCTTAGCCAAATAAATAAACAAATAAAAATTCTGAGCCGATCGGTATACTATAAGGTGGGTCTAGGACCAGTATTTTTTGGTGTTGCAAACATCAGCACAAACTTATAATACCCTGACCACGTAGTGGTGTAGGTTATAAAAGTGGGCGGTAACAAGTACTCACAATAAACAACTACCAAAAGAGTATTTTTACAGTAAACAGTTGTTTTTGTTAGTTATTTAGAAAATAAAAAATTTCGTTGAATTATAAAAATTCTTGTTTAGTTTATATTTGTTATGATGATATATTCCTAGTTTGCAAATAAAGATCAGAAACTTGTATCTCCAATTAGAGTGTCCAAAAAAGCGGCAATTTCAGAAAACCGGGTTTCGGTTTTTTCCGGTTCCGTTAGGGTTTTTTTAAACCGGTTTCGGTTTTTTGTTAATTAAGAAACTATGATGCCTATTCCTACGAAAAGTCTGTGACTCTTAAGTAGGGCATACACGTTCAATATTATTGATCAATTTTTCAAAAATCAACCAATCAGAACATTTTATTTTTAAATACTTTATTCTAATTGGTTGATTTTAAAAAACATTGATCAATAATATTGAACGTGTATGTTTGCCTTTAGATGTGACTGTATTTCCCCTGTATTTGTTGCTGCAAAATCAAAATAAATTATATTTATTCAAATTTTTGTTTGAAAACTTCAAAAAATTAAGACCTGGTATCGACACAATCATAACATTGATAAATAAAATTTTAATTTTTTTTAATTTATTGTTGTTTTGTATGAAAAGTTACAAAACGTTCATAATGAGTCACAAGTAGGAATAGGCATATATATTTTTTATTATTAATAAATTAAGTTAATACATTCATGGAAATAAATCTGTATAAATATCAAAAAAAGCTAATAAAAATTATTTAAAAGGGGCCCTGCAGAAACAACTACTGAAATCTGACAAAAAAATCCTATGAGATGATGGATTGTCAAAAGTCTTTTCGCAATTCTATTTCTACATCATCAGATGGAGTAATGTTAACTTTTTTAGAACAAAACTCGCAGTCAGGCCCAAAAAAAGCGCTAACAAGCTCTAAATGATAAACGTGATTAAAATATATACTTTTTCTACTAATTTATCAGACCGAACATTTAAAAAGCGCTAAATTGAATATTTTGGTAAAATATAACTTAATACCACTTTATTATTGCTTTAAAAATTTTGTATAACAAAACGTTTAAATTAGATAAAATTGTATCAAAATAAACGTTTTAACATAGACGCGCAAAAAGCGCTAAAGAAAAACCAGAAAAGCGTCAACCTACACAGAGGGACTTTTGCTGAACGAGTTCTAATGAAATTTTCAGTAAACTAATGAAGTTTTCTTCACGAAGCAAACGAAAAATTTCTTAAATTTGATGAAAAAGTTTCATATACATATATTATGAATTCAGTTTTAATGAAACTTTTTCATTGAGTGTATGAAAATTTTAATAAATAAAATTAATTTTTTCAAAACATTTTATGAAAAATTCCATTAATTCAATGATAAGTTTCAATGGACGAGTTCCAGTGAAACTTCATTAGTTTTATGCAAAAATTCATTAATATCATGCAGATAATTCGCTCAGTGTAGCACTGAAAATAATGTGAGTTTTGAGTGGTACAAAACCACAAAATATAGAGCGATCAGATGCAATTAAATGAAAACTTAATTTTAGTTAATTGAAAATTACATTTTACACTGCTGAAATCAGAAAAAAAATTGCTGAATATTAGTAAATTAAAAACATCACAGAAAAACATTTCCATTTACAAAATTTAATTTATATTTTTTTTAATGGGAAGACCTCTACTCTTCTGAAATCAGCAGAAATACTTGATATTTATTTAGTACAGTGTTGTTTTTTCAAACGCGTCATACAGACCACCTGCAATTAATATTGGCTCATATGAATAAAAAATAGATATTACTAATAGGGGGAAATACAGGGTTTTTTAAGCAATTACTTCACAAATCTAGTCTGCTTGGGAGTAGACTAGAAATTTAATTTTTTAATTTTCGTTTAAATTTCATGCTTTTCTACCAGCCAATTGGTAAATTTGGAGTTAAAAGCCATTCCTAAGCCCAAAGTAATTACTTCGAAGTAATTGCTAAATTTTATTCATATGACCCATTAGTAATATCTATTTTTTATTCACATGAGCCATTGTAAAGTCTATATGACACTTGCTAGTTTCTAGATTGTTGTCTTTTGCACCATCAATGCAAATCATATGTAGGGTACTTCATTACCATATGATTTGCATTGATGGTGATGCACTCCCAAGCAGACTAGATTTGTAAAGTAATTGCTTAAAAAACCCTGTATTTCCCCCTATTAGTTATATCTATTTTTTATTCATATGAGCAATTACTTTACAAATCTAGTCTGCTTGGGAGTAGACTAAAAATTTAATTTTTGGATTTTCGTTTATAATTCATACTATTTTACAAATCTATGGATAAATTTGCTGTTAAAAGCCATTCGTAAGCCACAAGTAATTGCTTCGAAGTAATTGCTAAGTTTTATTCATATGACCCAATAAAACTTAGCAAAAAAATCCATTCCTAAGCCACAATTAATTGCTTCGAAGTAATTACTTTGGAATTAGGAATGGCTTTTAACTCCAAATTTACCAATTGGCTGGTAGAATAGCATGAAATGTAAACGAAAATTAAAAAATTAAATTTCTAGTCTACTCCCAAGCAGACTATATTTGTGAATTAGTTGCTTAAAAAGCCCTGTATTTCCCCCTATTAGTAATATCTATTTTTTATTCATATGAGCCATTGGCCAATTGGTAAATTTGGAGTTAAAAGCCATTCCTAAGCCCAAAGTAATTACTTCGAAGTAATTGCTAAGTTTTATTCATATGACCCAATATCACTTAATTTTAAATAGAATTGCAGTGTACACTTTTTAACTGCAATTGTAGTTAATTTTATCGACACAATTCTCTTAGTTAAAGTCGTCCACCAGATCTTTCTTTTATTTCAGACGATTCTTCAGAGCACCTGTGCACCTTTGAAGTTTTTTCTTTTAACTTCACAAAGAAAATCGTTCAAGATTTTTAGAAGTATTATGTTTGTTCACAAGGGGTTTGCTATTTCTTGTATCGTTGTATCATCCTAAGAAACAACAGAGTTGTTAAAATTTAAATTGAAAAAATACAACATTTAAGAATAGCACGATAAAAAATTTTCACGTACGTTTAGTGTCCTATGTTTAAGTGTGCTAACACGGAGAAAATCCAAAAGGAATTCGTTATTAATGTAAAAAAAAATTTAACAACTCCGTTTCTCGTTAGGACGATACAACAGATAGCACACCCCTTGTGAACAACCTAATTCTTAATTGGTTTTCTGTAAAATACTTACTTTGTGTTTTATTAAATTACTAATATAGCTTAATACAATACAATCTATGGATTGGTGTGAAAAATCTCCCGATTATATCAACACAGCTCAAGAACGCAAACTTTTATAATAGTAAAAATCATTTTACAGGCTTTTATAAATGCGTTCACACTGACAAGTTTTACGGATCGAGAAATTTGTATTACGTATAATTTTAAATGTTCACTCACAAAAGTTTGTCGGTAGAATCTACTAAAAATAACAGTTTAAACAAAGGTAGTTAAAAAGGCGACAAAGGTATTTACCTTTAAAATAACTAAAACTTTTGTTATTTTTAACTGTTGAAAAAAAAACTAACAAATGCATTAAAAATAACTACCAATGTCGTAAATTTAACTGTTAAATGTTTACTTAAAAAATTTCAAAACAACTGAGAAAATCGGTAAAAACTACTGTTTTTAAAATTTTTTTTCTTTCGATTACAAAAATGTGTTATTACTTCAGCCTATTTAAAATTCGAAGTAAAAATTCCAAACCGTTCTCCAGTTATTATGCTTTTGTGCATTGGAGATACAATACAAGTTTCAGATTTTTATTTGCAAACTAGAAATATATCAGTAAAAACAAATATAAACTAAACAAGAATTTTTGAAATGCAACGAAATTTTGTATTTTTTAAATAACTAACAAAAACTACTGTTTACTGTAAAAATACTGTTTTGGTTGTTGTTTATTATATTAAAAATAACTGATTTAAACAACTGTTACGAAATTACAGTACTTTTCGTTAGTTGTTTTCTTAAATAAGCCTTTTTCTATAGAAAAACAACTGTAATTGCTAGGGCAAGGAATTCCATGCAAATGCATGTTTTTTCTCGCTAGTCCAAAACTAATATGGACTAAATATTTATCCGAATCATCAAATTTAGAACAAAATGGCATAGACTTGTAGTTACATATTTTTGCATATTTTGTCAAAAATGCATGTTTTTGCATATTTTGACTTTAAATGCATATTTGGTACCTTTTTAATGCATATGTTGTGCTTTTCAATGCATATTTATGTTTTTTTATTTTTAGAAGCATTTTTTATGTTGTAAAAAAATATAAAAAAGTGATACGTTTTCATATTTTGATTGAATCAAAATAAACATTCTTAAAAACCTTATTGACCTATGGAAAAGCTTCGAGTTCTGTGTTTGTTTGCAAAATAACTAACTTAAATATATTTTTAAGTTTTAAAGTGCATAATAGTTTTTAGTGCATATTTCTTATATTTTTAATGCATATTTTGCTTTTTTATCCGCATACTTTAGGCGCATATTTTCCATTTTTAAGTGCATGAAATTCCTTGCCCTAGTAATTACTGTTAAATACAACAACTACTGATTACTACACAAACAACTGTCATGTAGTAACTGTCAAACCTTTTTGAGTGTTGTGCAGTAAAGAGAACTAATATTCCAACTGCGATATGGATAATAGGGTATAGTGAAAAAATAAAATAGTGAATAAGGAATTTGCCACTATGCAAAGAAATAATTCAGCTAAAGGTAATAATTCGTAAAAAAATCGTGGAAGAAAAACCGCCCTATGCTTAATCCTTTCACTACCGACTTTTTGTTTCCGGGTGTATCGTTATTTTGACTTCAGATTCTTGTTAAGAGTCCTCAAATTAGAAAAAACATGTAACATATTGCCCCCTCCCCTTCCTATCCACCAAAAATGGCGTTCCAAAATCGATGTTTTGAAACTTTTATCCCCGTTTTACCCCTTAAACATTCGAATAGCAAAAAATCATTTGGTTAGTTTTCTTCTCGTCATAAAACGAAGCTATACGCCAAATTTCAATTATCTATACCCGTGAGTAATTTTTAAAATAGCAGAAAAAATAACTAAAAATTACTTAAAAATGATGCTGCAGAAAAAGCGGTTAAATAGAACGTTTTAACATCTAACATAACTTCTTCGCGTTACTTCCTAAAAAATTTTGCTGGCATACTTTCCATTATACCGCAACTATTATAAACATTACTGTTCATAATTTTTTTATACTTTAATCGGTTTAACGTAGATTTGTCTTAAATCCAAAAGGATAAAAATAGCATTGTTAAATTTCGTTGATGTTAGTCTAAGTTGAGTTGTTGATAACAAACTCGATTTGCTTTCAACAGTTATATAAGTAGACGATTATCAAAATATTAACCCACTCAAAGGCGAAAGGCACTGATGATGGCTTTGTAGCGAAAGCCGAAAATGCGCATTCTGCCTTGCTGGTATTATCGAATTTTTTCAATAATTTTTATTCTTTGTAATTTACTTGTAAAAATTGTATCATCTTTCTTTGATTTGAAAATAATTTAAACAGAAAGTGATATTAATTTATGATCTTGTGTCAAACTAAAGTGACATTCATTTACTTAAATAACATATCAACTAAAAACATTTCCCCCATTCATAATATACAATATTTTTATATTTTAATCCCTTTATTTAAAAAAATTTACAAAAATAATTTCAGTATCTTTTTAAATTTTAAAAATATAACCATTGCGTTAACTATCACATTTTGTAAATATTCTTATTGTTTCTTTCCTCTCTATCGCATATTCGAATTTTATCCAAATCAGAGTGAACCATACTCGATTCCTTGCACATTTTATAAAGCTACGCCTGGATTAGTCAGACGTAAAAGTAGCGCTCTTTAATAGAGAATAGAACATATCGTAATTTGATGGCAGCGAGTAGTTTGGCCACAAAAGGCCATCTTACTATAATTTCTCTAGACTTTGAGAAGGCATACGATAAGATAGGTATCCACACGGTGGTCGATCAGCTCTTGGCATGGGGAGTTAGGCCAATGATTGTAAACTATGTTGTTAATTTTATGACCAACAGAAAATGTATGGTCAGGCTGGGAAGCAAACATTCTCGATCTTTTAATTTATATAATGGTATTCCACAGGGGTCTCCACTATCCGTAATTCTATTTCTAATTGCATATAATAAGTTATGCGATATTATATCCCTACATAGGAATATAAAATTTTGCGCATATGCAGACGATTTCAATATATTGATTAAATATAATCGACGGAAAAACCCCAACATCGATGTCAGTAATCTTTTTGATAATATTTTACAATGGTGTAAAGTTTCTGGCGCAGTATTATCGGAAAGGAAATGCCAGTACATGCATGTTTGTAGAAAACATAACTGCACTTGTGATTTGATTTCGGGTAATATTCGTTTTATGCGGACCGATAAATTGAAGATTTTGGGAGTTATTTTTAACAGGACCCTCAAATGGAATGCCCACATTGAGTATCTGGCTAATTCTTTGGTAAATCGTATTAATATTGTCAAATGTTTGTCACATGCCAAATTCAATACTAATACGGCCACCTTACTGAACGTGATCAAGTCCCTAATTATATCAAAAATTCGATATGGTGTATTCCTTTATGGCAATTCTTCCAAAACCTCACTTAGGAAGGTGAAAACGATTATGAATGCTGCAACTCGGTGTACTCTAGGTGCTCTTCGGACTAGGCCGGTGAACAACATTATGTTCGAGGCCAATATGTTAAGTTTGGAATATTTATATCAACTGGAATTGGGAAAACTTACTAAATCCATTATGTTTTGCCAAGACACTCCGTTACAGGCGATTGTAGATAACTTTTCTAAATCCAAGAGACAACATAGAATTCAATCTGCTTTATATAGAACATTGAGGAACACCCAGTGTTGCCACCAGTAAAACAAAAAATTACACAGCTGTAGATCAAAAATTATCCAAAACCGTATGAAATTACACAAAAAATTTATTTTTCGTATTATTTCAAAATAAACTCTCCTGTACACAGTGGAGAAGATTACAAATATATTGGGAAGAATTTCGCCATTTGTTACCGACTGATATGAAATTTCAGACTTAATTTTGGATGGCCAAAACTGCGGTAGCTATGCCATTCGATTCCAAAGTTTTGCCATTTTCCTATTCACAAACCGATTTTTAAAGACGTAACATTTCTATCATCTACAAAGTGCAAAAGTTATTTGCATTTTAAAACTAAAATTTAGCATTTTTGCCATAACCTGTTCCGTGTTTTTGCCATCTGCAAAAGCAAATCCGGGCCAATTTCTCAGAAAATATAACAAATTATTCTATTAACTAAAGGGAATGCAATATATTTTTAAGGATTAAAATAGCGTTCTTTTAAATTTGAATATTAAAAAATGATATTTTATCCATATTAAAATTTTCTTTCAGAACAAAGTATTTTTGTTTTTCAGAAAGGCTACTTCATTCAGATGCATTGCATGCAAAAATATTACTTACTTGCTAATTATTCTCTCCCATACTCCTCAAAATTTAACCGTTTATATTTAAATTAAACCAATTTTTCTCTGAGCACAAAGCAGGAGTTTAAAAAAAAAGTTGGAGTAGATCCTCCAAGGCGTCCGTAATGTGATGGCATAAGCCCTGTTCAACCCTAGCTTTAAATGTTTTATTTTTATGTTAATGGTAGCAAGGCAGACCATAAGGCAGACCTTAATATGAAATTTCTTTGCAGTATGTGTATCAACAAATTTTCTTTTTAAAAATAAAAATATAACATTATTTCAAAAATTTCATACGATTCTGTTGAAATCTGAAACATGTTGGATTTACAGAATTCTAAAATATTCTGATTCTGCTCCACCTTGCTGCGTTAGCAAAATTTTTGTCTGGCCAAAGCCAAGTATCATGATAACTACAGCGAAACAATTTTCAGATATTAGAAAGTCACAATCATAACAAACTCAAATTTTCCACTCTTTCGCTGAGTTTTTAAGTGTTCATGGAAACCAAGAGAAATTTTAAAAGAAGCTTGACAATTATTTTCGCAAAAAATAAACAAAAGGCGGTGCTTTAAATAAAACAAAAAAATTCATAACACCATTTTTGATTTCTTCTAAATTGGGTTTAGTGTTGAAAAAATCTACAAAAGTAATTCACCAGAAAATGGAGATTTGTGGTAAATGTTTCACTGACACACTCGTTTCGTCTAAATATCGACTAATATTTATTAATTTATTAAAAAGCTCCGGGACTTTTAAAAATTTACGGAAATTTCGATAAAAAGTGAAATTACACAAAAACTACACAAAAATGTCATTATTCAAAAATTATCCAACGAATGTGTAAACAGTCCCATTTTTGAATAATTATTCAAAAAGTGGCAACACTGGGAACACCCCACATTTCGACCTCCCAACCAAGATTGTCAAAACAAGCAATTTAACCCATCCCCCATGGCATTTTAATATGAAGTCCGTCAACTTATCCCTTTCAGACTATAGAAAGCAAAGAACACCATCTTATCAGTACCGCTCACTGTTTCGGGAAATTATGAATGAATATCACGACAGAACAATTGTTTACACTGACGGATCTAAGACCATGGACACGGTGTCTTTCGCTGTTACCTTGGAGGATAGTTTAATTTATACATCTCTACTGCCGGAATTTAGTACTGTATTTACTGCTGAGATAGTGGCAATATACAAAGCGATCACAGTCTGCCAGGGTGAATATTAATTTTTAGAAAAAAAGTTAATTCACAGACATATAGTTTAAATTTCGATACATGGAATCTGACGAACGGGTGGTACAGATCGATCAACCCGACTAAGTGTAACATTTATAAGTGGCTACCGGATAACTACAGTATTAACAGACTGGACATGATAAAATTTTTTAGACTCAGATTGGGCCATACCAAATTAACACACAGCTACATAATCTTGGAGGAGAACCCTCCTACCTGTGGGTGCGATAACAGCTCCCGACTTAGTGTTTCACACATTCTATCTGATTGTACAAATTATGAACGGCAAAGACATCTAATATTTTCCGAAATCAATCCTCTCAATTTCCTATCCTCCCCATCCACCCATTCTATAAAACAAATAATAATTTTCTTAAAATGTATTAAATTATTTAATGAGATTTAAGTTCAATATGTAAATATTTTTGTAAATACCTTTCGTTTTTATACTTATATATTAACATTTATTAAGCTTAAGGCCGTGTTGCTTTAGCTTTAACATTGTTTAGTAGATACATTTATGTATTATCTAAATTCTTTAAATAAATAAATAAATAAATCTCGTAATTTGGCTTTTGTCTCTTTTATTTGAATTGAGCACATAAAAAACGAAAATTTAGGCAGAAATTCTTTGAAATTCGGTTTTTCGTCTACGTTCTTCCCTCCTTTAATTTGATTTTGATAAAAATTGAACAAAGAATTTTGATGTTTTATTTTGAAAAAACTAAAAAAAGACAGTTGTACTGAAAAAACTGGAAAACTTTATAAAGTTTCAAAAAACTGTTTTATTCCTGAAAAAACTTGAAAACTGTTAAGCATTCCGAAAAACTGGTAAAAACAGTTAAAACTGGCTATATGGCAACACTGCTGTCCACTCAGCTGACTGCCGATTCGACTCTGGAGTGAAATAGCAAATTCAAGTTTCGTCCATTGTTACATACCGACACAGAATCTACTGAAAATGACAGTTAAGGCAAAGGTATACGCAGTTAAAAAGGCGACAAAGGTATTACCTAAAATTAACTGACAAGATTTTTACTATGAAATTTTTTAAACAATTGACAAAATCGGTAAAAACTACGGTTTTTTACAGTTATTTCTTTTGATATTATATAAGTATATTTTAATAAAAAAAAATTTTTCTATTGATTACAAAAATATGTGTAAATACTTCAGCCTATTTAAAACTGGAAGTAAAATTCCAAACGGTTTTCCTTTTATTATGCCTTTATGCATTGGAGATACAAGTTTCTGATTTTTATTTGCAAACTAGGAATATATCAATAATAACAAATATAAACTAAACAAGAATTTTTTAAATTCAACGAAACTTTTTATTTTTTAAATAACTACTGTTTTGGTAGTTGTTTATTATATACTGAAAATGACAGTTAAAACAACGGTATATGCAGTTAAAAGGCGACAAAGGTATTTACCTTTAAAATAACTAAAACTTTTGTTATTTTTAACTGTTGAATAATAACTAACAAATGCATTAAAAATAACTAACAATGTCGTAAAATTAACTGACAAATTTTAAAGCAACTGACAAATCGGTAAAAACTACTGTTTTTAACAGTTAATTCTTTTGGTATTATAAAAGTATATTTTAATAAAAACAAACATTTTTTTCTTTCGATTACAAAAATATGTGTAATTACTTCAGCCTATTTAAAATTTTAAGTAAAAATTCTAAACGGTTCTCCAGTTATTACGCTTTTATGCATTGGAGACAGAATACAAGGTTCTGATTTTTATTTGCAGACTAGAGTGCCTATCCATAATAATTTGAAAACCTTATAACATATTTATAAAATGAATTTCGTATGGAAAATTGGTTTTATAAGTCACTTATAAATTTTAAAAGTGATTATTGGAATATATCAATAATAACAAATATAAACGAAACAAGAAATTTTTAAAATTCAAAGAAATTTTTTATTTTTAAAATAACTAACAAAAACAACTGTTTACTGTAAAATTACTGTTTTGGTAGTTGTTTATTATAATATTAAAAATAACTGTTTTAAACAATTGTTACGAAATTACGGTACTTTTCATTAGTTGTTTTTTTAAATAACCGTCATAACCGTTTTGCATTTTTCTTTAGAAAACAACTGTAATTACTGTTAAAAACAACTACTGATTACTACAATTTTGCACAATTTTAGGTTTGTTTGTGGTAACGGAGTTTACATTTCCAGAAGAAAAATACATAACAAACAAAAAAAATTGCATAACAAAATTTTTTCAATTTATTAATTTTTTATATTTGGTTTTTCAACTACACGCAAAAAATTAGCGTATATTATACTATACAAATATGCTTGGTAAAAACGATTTCCTACAGAAAAAAAATAGTTTTCATTAGATTAGTTTAAATCAAACCCTTAAATTTTTATATAAATTACCTAAAAATATAACTTTTTATTAGTACATTATAAATTCTTTTGTACATTATGTTAAATAATTTTCTTTTCTTATCTATTTAAAAAGTTGTCAATATTTAGTTACATTATGGGAAAATGATAAAAAATTTCATGTACGCGACCCAAAATAAACTTAGGTAGTTTTACAATTCATTTATTTGTTGCCAGATGTTTGTAAAATGTGTATAATTCCTAAAAATAGCATTAAAATTTACAAAGTTGAAAATTGTTAAAAAAAAAATAAAGAAGAAGGTTGGTTACCGTTATCGTTATAATTCCGTTATCGCTAAAATTCCGTTTCAAATTGGATACCGTTACCAATACCTCTAAAAAAATTCCAAATACCGTTATCGTTACCGGTACCGTTATTTTTATGTGTAGTTATCGGTATTATACCGGTATTTATTACTTTATATAAAAAATTAAAATTTTTTAACTTTTTTATTTTACAGTCTTCAGTTTTTTTTTTTTTCCTAGATAATAATTTTACTTATTAAAGCTACCAGCATCGAATTTATAGCTAATAATCAGTATTTTTAAGACTTAAAATTAAAAAATAGGCTAAACTTGTACTTGTTTTTATACGCTCAGAAAAGTTCTGCAGTTACTACATGACGGTTATTTGTGTAGTAATGCGGTTGTAGTTGTTTTAACTACAATTGCGGTTAATTTACTAAGAGCAAAATTTTTTAATGTTTTTGACAGTTATTTTTTTAAACAAACTTTAAAAACTACTACATTTTAGTAACATTTATTTTATGCAGTTATTTTGAATTTTGTTGCAAATACTACAATTTTCAAGTGTGTATGTGTACGAAGTAAAGAAGAATGTGTGTACGAAGCATTTGTTTAGTACACACACACACTTCAAAATTGAAGTATTTTTAACAAAATGTATTTTTTTATTTAGTGAATTTTTTCATCCATATTTTTACAGAATATAGCAAAAATATCAAACTTGAAATATGAAAAAAAAATTGCAAAATAAATAAAAAATCTAGAGAGTAAAAATCCCCTAATTCCTTTAAAAATAATTATTTTTAATCCAATACATTGAAAATAAATAACTCATGTGATCCTTCATTTTAAATTCAGAATTTTAAATCAAATTTAAAGCTGACCATACATTTGCAATATTATGGCACAACTTAACAAGTGGTGCAAGCATATTGACCGTGTATGTATTAAATTGAAGGTTGAACAATATTATGTAGTGAATCAAAACACTTTTGATTTCTATTGAACAACTTGAAATATTGCATAATCTATTGGCAACACTGTGCAATTTTAATTTTGCGCTGTTTATGTTTGTGTGCTTTTTGAGGTTATGTTGAAATCATATATTGCATAAAATATTGTGGCGATCTTTTATTGTTGCAATTTATTGTATGGTGTGTGGCAAAACGAGAAAAATACTGTGCCATTATGTTGGACATAATATTGCAAATGTATGGGGGGCTTAATAATCAATTTATTATCGCTACCCAGCAAAAAAAGTCATTACAAAAAAGTTATTTTAAAAGCACTCCGAATAGCATCAACTGATTGTGGAGTAGTTACAATTTAGCTCTAACACTGATGTATTTTACACGTGGTGTCCCATGTTGTCAGTAGTTTAACTTGAGCATTTTGTTAGTAATTTAAAAGTACATACATAATGTTAATAAAGTATGGTTTTTTTGGTATACATTTTCATCACATCAATACGAGTACATTTTGTTAGCATTTTAAGAGTGATTTAGAAGTACTCTTTATAATATATAATATAATACATTTTTAAAATTGATTTAAATTTGCTTTTTATAATGTATGAAATAGCATATTTTTGAGGTAATTTTAATGTTTAGCCCTTACAGAATCCATTTCTGAACCTATTGTGTAAAAAAAGCTTCAATTTATTATTATTTGTAGGGCAATATTAAGGACACACTTCTTTTGCACTGATTCTATTCGATTAGACAAAACCAAAATTTTTTTAAAGTTTTGTTCAAAAGTTTTTTTTTAAAGAAGTTTGTAACATGTTTACTTTAGTCTTTAAATTCAAAAAAGATACGATATTGAATTAAATAAGATTAATACACTAAGAACGAGTTTTTGGGATGTCAGTTAAAATTGGTTTAGTTAAACCGAAAACGAATTATATCAGTCATTTCAAGTTTATTAACAAAAAATTGCCTGAACAACTTTTTCTCGTTTAGAATTTATGTCTTCATTGAAAGAAAATAAAATAGATTTTAGTAGCAGTGTTCCAATTATAAACTGCGTTAAACTAAGTTTAAAGATAATCTACATCCTAAAAACTGGGCATATTTAAGTTATATGTAACCCTCTGATTAATTTTTTTAAAAATATTACTTAAGGAATTTTCAGAATATTAAAGCGTACTAGGAAACTATTTTTTCATATATATTTTTTTTTTTTCATTTTAACAAATAAAGGAAAGAAAAGCATCGACATTTTACAAGTCTACAGTAATAAGGGCATCATTATAAATTTGCTGAAGCCGTATATCTATGATTGAAATTTGAGCCATAAATTCATTAAAGAATCCGAGAACCTTTGGAGGACAGTTTTTCCCCAGACATATTTCGAAGGCGACATTTATAGAACTTTTTATGTATAAGCAAAGGTAAGGGACCAACCTCTGTTAACGAACCTCTTGATTGGTCTGTTTTAAACGATAACATATGTTAACATTGCAACAAATTTTATTAACATATTTATTTGGTGCACGGTGCAAAAGCACGCGAGCGACTTCATAGAGCCTTAACAATACATTTTAATTGTTAACTTTTATATATTTGCATTTAGTGAAAAGAATTAATATTTGGGTCATAAGTAGTCCAAGAGATTCAATGGGATCCAATTCTTTATTTCCTTTTCTTTTTAAATGGAAACTGTAATTGAAGTATTTTTTAAAATATGTACGAATAATTAAAAAATATGTAAATAATCGTAAATTAATAAAGTACGTTATTAAAATTAACTATTTTGTTGTTTTTTTAGAGATAAAAAATGGAATCTCTAATAAATTCGTAATTTACCAACAAATGGATTTACAAAGAAAAAAACAACATTATATATACATTTTTGAAAGTTGTTTTAAAGCACATATTTCTAAATTTTGATTTTATATTCGAAATCAGAAGTCTTTACACTTTTCATGTTGGCCTTTTTAATAAAATAAAACTACAAAATGTTTAGACAGATTTTACATCTATTATGTTGCATTTAACTTCACATGATCATAATTTAATAACGGGAAATTTATTTTCTCACTATACCCTAATGGTTTAGTCTCAAAGAGTTTTTTCTGCGATAAAAGTTTTTAAAAGTATGATTTTATGTGGTTAAAATAAAAATATATTATACTTTGCGTCTGTGACTCAATTTCCTTAAAGCATGCGTGGCTCCAAGGGAGGGGGGGGGGGGGGGGAATAGGGAAATTTCCCCCCTCAGCAAATCGAAAAAGAAAAAAAAAGAAAAAAAAAAGGAAAAAAAGGAAAAAGATGGAAAAAGGAGAGAAAAAGAAGAGAAAAAAGGAAAAGAGGGAAAAAGGAGAGAAAAAAGAGGAGAAAAAAGGATAAAGTGAAAGAAATACAAATTTGTTATGAATAATAATATGAAATATAAAATTTGTTCCTTATTTTCATTTAACCAGTCGTCATTTAAAAAATCTCAATAGATATTTTAACAAATTCATTAAAAAACTGATAATTTTGATTATAAAAAAATTAAAGTTTGTGGAGAAATGTAGTTAAAAGATCTAAATTTCAAATTAGATTTTCAAAATTGTATGTAGATCAATTTCGTTTGAAATTTTTCTAATTTCAAATGACAAAAAGAAATTTCATTTTAAAATTTCGCATTTTTTAATACAAAATTCCAATTTTAATTGAAAATTTTTTAAATAAAAATAAACGCCCTTACTATTTAAATTTTCCAAATGTATATTTTTGTTGACTTTAGTTAAAATTTTGGGTGCCAGCCTGCTCTGACCTAGTTTATTTTTGGAGCATTCTGATTGGTTAATTTATTTTCAACCAATTAAAATATTTGAAAATGTAAATATTTCTTTAGGATTTTCATACACAAAATAAACAAAGCCGCTTAAATATAAAGCCGACTTTAAAAGTAAAATGCTGCTTCATAGTAAAGGTTCGGATAGTTCGGATTTCACGTGAAAAAATTGTTATACTCTATATAAAAAAATGATAATTTTCCACGACAATGAATTTCACGTGAAAACTGAGTATAGATTGTTTTCACGGAAATTTAATGTACAAGAGTATTATTTTTCTTGGGGAAAAATCACAGTTTTTGTATATTCTGATTGTGTCTATGATATAAAATTGAAAAATTGTTCATTTTTATAATTTAAATTAAAATTTGAGTAAAATTAAAGTTCAAGTAAAATTTTTCCACGTGAAAAACCACTTAAGGTGCTTTTAGAAAAAAGACTAAATTTTATTTTGAATTTTTTTCATTAAAATTGCAGAACTGAACTTCTAATGGAATTTTCTAAATTTGAAGTGGTAAATGCTACTATATTTTAGAATTTTCTCATTTCGAAATAAAAAATCGAAATTTTTCTTTAAATTTTCTCAATATTGTAAGAAAACAATTATTTTCCGTTATTTTTGTTCAGATTTAAGATCAAATTTGACAAATTCCAAATAGAATTCACAATTAATTTCACTTGAAATTCTCCAAATTTCATTCGGAAAGATATGGTGGAGTTCTTTTTTAGGTCTTTCCAAAGGATCGTATTGAACTTATTCCAGTCTGTCTTTCGGAAATCCTGAGTATACATGTTGATATCGTAGAGTATATAGTTATGTTCCTGAAATAATTTCTTTTGAAATATGCAATTTTTGATTGCCTGCGAGCATGCGCGGTTCCAGCAATTAATATAAGGGGAAAAATCATACGCCACCGTAGACAAATACATTGAGTTGGACACTGAGGCGTATGATTTTTCCCCTTATATTAATTGCTGGAACCGCGCATGCCTGCGAGTAATTGTCTAGCGTTAGATCCTGCACTTCCTCCCAACCTGCAAAGTGTTTTTACTTTAAAATTCGGAATGTTGGTGTAGCGTCAAAGCAAAATTGGCCAGTAATTATTTTTGTTAATAACGACGTCTGACTCCCACAGCTATACCAACACCGATATGAAAATTTAATTATACAAAGTTTTCCAAATGTTTATCACGAACCCCTGAGCGTCCCTAATCGCATCCTAGGAGGTCTGCGAAACATTCCGAAAAAATAATTAAAAAACAAGAATTTTTTAAATATTAGAAGTTTTTAGTTAAAATTTATAACTGAAGTATACAAAATCAGCTTCTTATAAATAAAGTGAATATAAAAATAATGAAAATAATTTCAAAACTTTTCAGGAAATATTAACTTTTTGTATTGTTGTTAAAAAGTAATCTCCGAGTTAAATCCTTGTAATCATCTCAATAAAATTTTGAGGACTTTTCAGACTCCGGCGACGTTTTTCGTAAAATTTTCAAAGTTTAATTTAATGAAATCCGCAATTTAAATCGTCATATGTATATCGAAAAATGGATTCTTTAAAATTTCTGCAAAAATATATACGGTGTGTTCGATTAGTCGAAATTCTTACTACTTTAATACAATTGGAGAGTTTTGTTTACTTTTTATATTGAAATTTGGCAGCTGTAGTAAAAGTAGTAACTTGTAGTAACATTGGCGGACTTAGGCCGGTCTGGGGTGGGCAAATCCCACCCTAGACTGCTTTTTGCCCACCCCAGAATTTTAAAAAATCTACCTATAATTCTTGTATATATGATTTTGATGGCAAAAAGTACAACAATATTATTTGTGATTTTTTAAATATCAATTAATCCTGTGTTTTTGGTTGGGAAAATGTCTACTGGTTTCCTAGGAAGGTAATTTGTTGGAATCTAAGGGTCAGTTTTATAGTCAGAACTAATATCGATTTTTCTATTAAATATTTCTTAAATAAGAAAGGTTGTTTGAAAAATTCTTACTAAAGAAATATTTACGAAACATTTCATTTCTCTATCAAATATCCAAATTTCATACTAATCTGAGAGTATAGCTTGGAATACATTCATAGTACATACGTGGTTTTCTTCAGAAAAATAGATGCGCTTTTTAGAGTTTTCTATAAAAACATGGAGATTTTTATAGGATAAGCCAGCTGAATTATTAAATTTAGAAATTTATAAAAATTTTATCATAAGGTAGGGACTCATTTTTGAAAGTTTTTTCTTGTATGAAAAAATTTTAAGCTTAATGTCGAAAGTGTTTTTTAAGATTAAGAGTCTGAGAATGGGCAAATTAACAGCTGAACATAAATGGATCCCTTGCCCACCCCAGAAAAATGGTCTAGGTACGCCTATGTGTAGTAAGTAAACGAAAACGCTTATATTGTTCCTCCCCAATAAGCACGTAGGTTTTAAAAATTCAAGTGCTTTAAATTTTGCTTGAAGTAAAGTATATTTCAAATTCTAGCACTTGTTTTTTTAACAAAAATATTTCAAACTTGAATTTTTGTTTCCCTTTTGCTGGAGTATGCTATTGAAATAAAATGTAATAAAAGTTGAATTCAAGCCTTGAAACTGGAAAACAGGGCTGGAATTGAACTTGATTTCAACTTGAATTCCAGTGAAAATGTTTATAGGGTCATTACTTTATTTTTGCCTTTACGAAATCTTATACTGGCACTCTTATTGGGTCTTTTTTCATACAAATGCTGAAAAATCGAACTGTTTTCTTTATTTAATACTATACTATAACTCAGGAACCAAAAGGAGTACCAAACTGATATTTGACAGTGTCATTGATAAAAAATTAAGAACTAATACAAAAATATTAAAAGGCTACGATAAAGTATCCCGAACCGCGTATTAAGATAAAATGGCTTTAGACCTTTGATAACGATAAATGATTAAAGTTCATTTCAATATAGTAACTATTCACGTGGCTCAATCATGGCTTCAATTATAAAAGTATAGAAACAATTAATTAATTGTAGAAAAATTCTCAAAAATTTAAATTTTTTTTAATAAATCAGAAATTATCAAATTAAAAAATGAGTTGCAGACCAACTTCAGGCACGCTTTCAGAAGCTTTAAAGTGATATATTAAAGTATTCCAAGTTATAGCAAGTTTCATACAATTCAAATAGAGTGCGGAAATTTCAATTGTTGATTTTATATGTTATTTAATATAAATTTTTTTAGGCATTACTAACCCATCCTTGTTGGATGTCAAATACGTATCAAATATTAAATTTTTTGATGAAAAATATAACTTAGAATTTTCCGTTGGACTTTATATTGTCTTTTATACCTAAAGCGTCGCTCATAAAATCGTTAACCTTCCGCTGCGGGGTCCAAAAACGTCCAACAATTAAAAAATTTTTTTCCCATGTCGATATGCTTTAATTGTTATTACACCTTAAAGTCGTAAAATCAAGCGAAATAAATAATTCTATAGTGACAAAAAATATATTATTTCTTCAACTCAAAAATAGATTTAAAAAATAACTGCCGTCAACTTTAAAATGTCCATTAAAGTTCCAAATTTTAATTAAAGTTAAAATTTTGCTAAAATAACTTCTTCAACATAAGAATTTAACTAATCACGATTGCAAATTATAGCATTGGAACTTAATGCATCGTTTAATGAAAACGTTGATTTTAAGCTAACGATGATTGACTTGCAAAATTCAAAGGACGACATGGTATTCGCCTTCGAAATATGTCTGGGGAAAAACTATCCTCCAATGGTTCCCGGATTCTTTAATGAATTTAAAGCTAAAATTTTAATCATAGATCTGCGGATTCAGCAAATTTAAAATAATGGCCTTATTATTGTAGAGTTGTAAAATGAAAAAATAGTTTCCTAGTACGCTTTAATATTCTGAAAATTCCTTGAGTAATGTTTTAAAAAAAATAATCAGAGGGTTACATATAACTTTTAGGCCCAGCTTTTAGGATGTAGATTATATTTAAACTTAGGTTAACGCAGTTTATAACTGGAATACTGCTTCTACACAGAACGAATTTACAAAATCCTTATTAAATTTTTAAACACCTTTCTCATACCAAATTTGTAAATACAAAAAAAAAACTTTAAAAAGGCACCAACAAAGAATTTTGTAAATCCAAAAAAAAAAATTTGTTTTTTTTTTGTAACTTTGAATTTTTATTTTTAAACAATTTTTATATGAAAGATAACAATTTAAAAACGAGTTACAAATACTTCAAACAAAAAAATTGTTGGAAATACAATTTCAAAGAAAATGTGATTGCTTTTACAAATTCCCACTGTTTTTCCTGTGTAAAATCTATTTTATTTTTCGTTTTCGGTTTAACTAAACCATGTTTAACTGACATCCCAAAAACTCGGTCTTAATGTATTAATCTGAATCTTATTTGATTCAATATCGTATCCAGAGCTTCGAAGAATTAATTCCCTAATTCCTGAATTTATATTTTGGGAATGTATTCCCTGACCAAACTTAAGGAATTGAATGAATTCTTTTTTTTTTCATTCGATTTATCTTAAAGGAATTCATTAATTTTTTTCTAATGCCTTCATAAAATTTAATGAATTCATTCAACAAGGAATTCATTCCATTCTACACCTTTTGCAATTGTAAATCAGAAAATATCAATTGAAATTCAGAAAATATCAATTGAAATTCAGAATTTCCATTTGAAATTCAGAAAACATCAATTGAAATTCAGAATTTCCATTTGAAATTCAGAAAACATCAATTGAAATTCAGATTTTCCATTTGAAATTCAGAAAATATCAATTCAGAAAATATCAATTGAAATTCAGAAAATATCATTTGAAATTCAGAAAATATCAATTGAAATTCAGAAAATATCATTTGAATACCAAATTTGTCTATGTTTACCTTTTATTACTATTAGGGATGCCAATCGGGATTGATATTTGAAAATCCCCGGATTCGGGATTTTGTATGAAATCCCGGGATCCCGAGATTGGATCAGGACTACGGAATTCCGGGATTTTACGGGATTTAAATTTTCCTTTATTTGTAAAATTTTTTATGTTATGTAACAAATTTTTTTATAGAATAAAGCGTTTTATAATTATTTAATAGTTGTTAATTAATAATGTGGTACATTTTATGAATATTGAAACATCTCAGTCAGAAATTGACAGTGGTACAAAAAATCAAGTACTTGCATACCACTGGGTAACCGCGATGTTAAAAATAAATAACTGGCAGAACACTCATTTGGGACGCTTTGCCAGCGTTTGCAAAAATCGTTTTGCCAGTATTTGTTTTACAAAACATCACGGCAGGGCAAAAAAAAGATACATATGAACTTTTTTTAAATTTTATTTTGGAAAATATAATTCCAAACTACCTATTTATTGATTTTGGCAGCGTTTTGCCAAAGTTAAAAATTTTGTTTCTCCAGTACTTTTCCGGCGCTTTTTGAACTGCCGGTCCTTTTGTCTATTGGCGTTATCATATTCGAAATGGGAATGCAATTTTTGTCAGTACTTGTACCACCTGTTAAAATACCTTGCCATCGCTTTCCCGTTTGTATTTTTCTGGCTGGGATAATATATGAAGGACTGTCATTAAGTACACTTGCGCCCAGTATTTTGTAAGCAGATTTTAAAACAGATTCGTTGCGATAACTTTGCCCACTAAATCGTGTAATTACAGCAACAAAGTTATTTGGTTATCTTTATCATATGTTTTCATGGAAGAATTCAAACTTACAGTCCCAGCCAAAACTTACAGTCCCAGAAATCGAATGTCGCTTGGAAGAATAAATCGGTAAAATAACAAACAAACTTGATTTTTCGCATGTAGTACTCAAAAACTTAATATTGTTTACCAAAATTTCAAATTTTTCTGCAAAGTCTTTGCATAGTTTACTCGAATAATCTACTTAATTTATAATTTTACCAATATCTTGGCATCAATTTCTTATCAATATGAGAAAATTCAAAAAAAAACGTAGGTAATCTAAAATTGCTCACTTTGTTTATTTGCGTTTATATTAATATTAAAAAATAAGAAAATCCCGGGATTTTTGAGAAATAATCCCGGTATTGGCAAAATCCCGAGATTTTCGGTATTGGCAAAATCCCGAATCCCGGGATTATTTCTCAAAAATCCCGAGATTTCTTTATTTTTAAATTTTTCGGGATTCGGGATTTCCCGTTTGGCATCCCTATATACTATACACAAAAAGGCATTTTGTAAAAAAAGGGCAGAAAAAAGGCAACATTTTTTTCAGAAAAGAAAACGCCATAAGTTAAAGATGTGCATATTTATAAGTTACTATACAAAATTAAAGAGCTAAATGTTGCAAAATATTGATTTATAGAAAAGTTCGGTACTCGGCCAAAATTTTACCGAACACCGAACTTGGCCGAATATCACTTTTTGACCGAACTCCGAATACTCAGTCGGTTACTATTAAAAACACGTTGGTAAAAGAAAATTATTTAAATAATGCGTGAAGTCTAAGCAAATTTTGTTGACTGTATTAAACTTCATCTTCCAGTTTAATCCATTAACGGATTATTTTGATTAATAAAATGGTACAAATGCTACAAATATATTTTCTATATAAACTGAATAAAAGAAACCCATAAACCTAAATTTGACGAACAGAGGTAGTAAATTATCTGTAACGGTAAAGAGAAACAGAATATAACCCAAAAGATTTTCTATATAATTATAAAGAAATAAAAGATGCTTTATACATCTTAATCTGACCCCAAAAAGAATAATGAACTTATTTCTTTTTTTAAAAAAGTGAAAGGAGATATTAATTTAAATAAAAACTCGCTAATACTGTTTACTTTTTATGGTTTTTTATTGACAAATTATTACAATTTCATTGATGTTTTTTATTCTGTTTAATTATAATGGTTGTTTGATGTTGGTTTAACACGTCTACTTTTTGCATTTTATGATCATTAAAATTATTACATTGGAGATCGTGCATAACTGTAGTTATTTTTCCAAGATGTTTTTAAAACAATCTTCATTTCTTTACTGTTGTATATTAGACAATTTTGGCATTTATCTTTTTTTAATGTGTGCGATTTTTATGTTGTTTTTTTAAATTAAGAGTGCTTGAACAAAAAAAAAAAAATAAGATTTCTTGAAAATCTCTTTATTTTTGGTTGTTTAAAATGTGATTTTAGATTTTTAAGTCTTTTTGTTGGTTTTTTTTAGATGTTGTTTGACATACAACTGAATTTAATTAACATTTTTAGGCGTAAATTAATAAAACACATACGCATGTAATTAAACAAAAAGTACATTATGGAATAATATAAAAAAAAACCGAGGAAAAAGTAATTGGGGAACGTTTTTTTTTTTTTTTTTCAAAAACAACTCTTTAAATATAACAAAACTCATACAAGTGGAAGGACAAATAAAACTAATCTGCTTTTTTCAGCTTATATAATAATTTTTTGAGCTTTTATGCCCAAATTAACCCATTGTGTGATTAAATGAGTAATGAAGGAGATGGTGTGTAATAGCAGTGATTGATGATTGTATGATGAATTTGTTTCGTGGTTTGGATACAAACAAAAAAAGGAAAGACATGTTTTAGGGTTTTTCATCTTTTTTTTAATATAATTATATAATAATAATAATTAAGAAATAATAATACATTTGCGAAGTTGTTTTCAAAAAAAAAAAAAAATAAAATTAAAAATAAAATAAAAAAATAATAAAAATTATTATAATTTGCAGATTATTTTCTTTTTTGGGATGTTCTTGTTGTAAATGTATGTTTTTTTTATGTTGTTCTTGTGTAATATAAGTTTTATGTGGTGTGGAACGCATAGTTTTTATTTAAAAAAATTTTAAATTTTTTGGAATTTTTTTTAACTAGACCAAAGAAAATTTTCAATAAAAATGAAAATTACTCCAGTAGAGCATCTTCTTCTATATATATAGTGTAAAAACCTCCTCTCCTCAGTTTTTGTTGTTATAGATTTTAAACTTCTCCTTATTACTACGACTAATACGGCAGCTACTTAAAAAGGGTTTCTAAAATGTGTTAATATGTACATACAAGGTGTTACTACCACCCAGGATCCAACAGCCGCTACACCTTATAAAGAGGTGACACAGCCATAGGTAGCAACAGCAGCAGCAACAAATGTACAAAACATTAATACAGAGTAGAAGAAACCGCTTAGAAGCACTTTCTGTGCACAATTGAGGGACCAGATTCATCGTACTCCTGTTTGGAGATCCACATCTGTTGGAAGGTCGAGAGGGAAGCCAAGATAGAACCACCGATCCATACGGAGTATTTGCGTTCTGGAGGAGCAATAATTTTGATCTTCATGGTGGATGGAGCCAAGGCGGTGATTTCCTTTTGCATACGATCGGCAATACCAGGGTACATGGTGGTACCACCGGACAAAACGGTGTTGGCGTACAAGTCCTTACGAATATCAACATCGCACTTCATGATAGAGTTGTATGTGGTTTCGTGGATACCGCAGGCTTCCATACCCAAGAAGGAAGGTTGGAACAAGGCTTCTGGGCAACGGAAACGTTCATTACCAATGGTGATTACTTGACCATCGGGCAATTCGTAGCTCTTCTCCAAGCTGGAGCTGGAGGCAGCAGTGGCCATTTCTTGTTCAAAGTCCAAAGCGACATAGCACAATTTTTCCTTGATGTCACGGACGATTTCACGTTCAGCGGTGGTGGTGAAAGAATAACCACGTTCAGTCAAGATTTTCATCAAATAGTCGGTTAAATCGCGACCAGCCAAATCCAAACGCAAGATGGCGTGTGGCAGGGCATAACCTTCATAGATGGGTACAGTGTGGGATACACCATCACCGGAATCCAAGACAATACCAGTGGTACGACCGGAAGCATACAAGGATAATACAGCTTGGATAGCCACATACATAGCGGGTGTGTTGAAGGTTTCAAACATGATTTGTGTCATTTTCTCACGATTGGCTTTGGGATTTAAGGGAGCTTCAGTCAACAAGACGGGATGTTCCTCGGGGGCTACACGCAATTCATTGTAGAAAGTGTGATGCCAAATTTTTTCCATATCATCCCAGTTGGTAACGATACCGTGTTCAATGGGATATTTTAATGTGAGGATACCACGTTTGCTTTGGGCTTCATCACCAACATAGGAATCTTTTTGACCCATACCGACCATGACACCTTGATGACGTGGGCGGCCCACGATGGAGGGGAACACAGCACGGGGAGCGTCATCGCCAGCGAAACCGGCTTTGCACATACCGGAACCGTTATCAACTACTAAGGCAGCAACTTCTTCGTCGCACATTTTGTTTTCTAAACGGATAGAAGAAAAAAGAAATAGTGAATAAAAAATTAGTATTTTTTTTCACAAATAAGTACAATCGTTTTGAATTTGAAAATTTTGTGTATTTAATATAAGCTGGATTTTCGCTCATACCTATCAACGTTAAGTATTTAAAGCAAATCTACGTTAAACTGATAGGAGAATAAAACAAATTTTAAACATATATAGTGCTATTCCTAAGTTAAAACTGACTACTAACATCGAGTGCACAACTTTTTTACACACAAATTCGCATAAAGCAAAGTTGTGCATTCGTAATTAACTTATGAATTGAGCCCCTAGTGTTTATAATAGTACCGGTATAATTGTACATTAGCAAAACTTTAGGAAGTAACGCGAAATAGGTATGTTGGGTGTAGAAATCAGAGTAGGAAAATAAACTCTAATGAACCGTACTTTTAGGATGGCGTACTGCACATCGCGAACCGAGTACACAAGCATATTGGTTGCGTAGAAAACACATACGCTATTCTCTCCAGTTAGTGTTTGTGTTTATACACACAACCCGAATTCGGTACGCTACGGGGGTGTGAATATGTGTTGAAAGTATAGTACATAATCGTAGAGTTTGCGTTCATCACACAATCGTAGTGTACCGCTTTCGGTTTGTGTACAAACTCACAACCGCTAAAACGATAGATACGGTATGTGTTCGTACCCTACCCTACATGTTGTGTACAGTTTATTTTCCTACTCTGGTAGAAATAGTTGAGATTTCAACATTGATAATTATCCACGTTGAAAGTTAACATGCATACGAAAACTAATGCGTTAGTTTTCGACATACGCTTTTTTATATGAGGTTTTTTTATGAGTTAACGGATATAGTTAAGCCGTAAACAATGCTATAGTTTATCGGCTATGTTCTACATATGGAAGTGATTTCAAATCGCAGTGAAATTGGAAGTTAAGTTTTATTTCCATTAAATTACCATATACAATAATTCAAATAAACAATACAATAAATCAAATGTAATTTAGAAAAAAAAAAATTATAAAATTTTCATTCAAAAGTGAAATACATATCGTCATATGAAATCAAAAAATCCGTAAGTTACATTTAAATAATTTTACAGGAGAAGCAAAAAACATTTAAAATTGTTTGTGCTTACATTGTGGGCTGTTTAGAATTTTGTTAATAAAATCATCGTGTTTAGTCGTAGGAGTGTAAAATTTTGCAGGAATATGTATTTTGATGCGCTGCATCATATTTGATCAAAAAGTCGATTTTAAATTTTTTGTAACTTACGGCTTTTTTGATTTTATATGACGATATGTGACCTTTTCCGAGAAAAGGGACCTAGTGTGTAAAAAAACGGGTTTGGACTTAAGAGTGGGAAAATCGATAAAAATCCCTTTTCTCGAAGAAGGTCACATATGTTTTTGTTTCTACAATACCAATAATCCCAACGATTATTTTTAGGCGTAAGCGTTTTTAGTTTTCCATGTTGACGTTTTTACTAAATACGCCAACGCTTTACATAATAATTTTAGTCCTGCTTTAGAGATTAATCACAACTGTGTCGATTGTCGACCGACGACAGCAAAAGTCGTCGCGAATAATTTAAATTCAGCGACAATCGACCGTCGACATTTGTTGACGTTTAGAAAAAAATTGAAACAAAACAAGAATATGGTTGTATTTTTTTCGCCACAATTCTTCACCAATTCAATTGGTTTTCCATTAATTCTTGTTGTTTTACATTTTTTTGTATTTAATTTTGCATTTTTACGGTAAATTATGTATTTTTATTTAAAATTATATTTCTTCTGTCAAAAAAAATAAATTTTTTGTAAACCAAGTACGAATTTTTGCAACTCTAATACGAATTTCTGCAACTCTGTTCCCTTAATTAGTTAAAAATATGGCAACTATTTGACAAATATTTTGAGTGTGCATTAGTGTGTCGTCACGAAAATAGAATAGATTCTATTACGACGACAAATCGCCGGACGACATGGCGACATTTTGCTTCCCATACAAAATATATGAAAAGGCACATGTCGTTGTCGACCCAGTTCTGATTAATATCTTAGGCGATATTGGCCAAAATAAGAGTAACTCCAAAATGATCATATAAATTCAGTTTAGGACTAAGTTATTCCTCTTACCAACATATAACTAAAATCCAAAAACTAGATTACCGCTTAGATTAGAATTAATTGAAAATTTAATTTTATTGATGAATGAATCATCATTTTAAAGATCTGCTAGAAACATTGGCTTGAAGACTTTTGAGACTATGTAATCACACGCTAGGCAGCACTAGGAAAACCCTTTTCTCTTATGAATTTATATGCAGAGCAAACAGAATGCAGCAACAATTGCTAATTTCACTCAAAAATTAAATAAAACTGTATTACTTGACAGCAAGACATCTTGCTACCTGTTGAATTCGCAACATTTTGCTTCTCCTTAAAAGATGCAAATGTATTTAATTGTGCAATTGTTAAAAAAAAAAAAAAATTAGAATTTGCGCTTTTCAGAGATTTTTAAAAAGTTTAAAAATATATTTACCGCAGTTCCTGGAAACAAAAATTTAAGATTCACAAAGGGTTAATAATTATCTTTACTTATTATCGTTAAGCGGAGTATACACGAAGGAACATTCGTTAAAAAAATCCCATTTTTTACGAATGTTTATTGGGTTGTTAATGTGTCGTGTTGACAAACGTGTTTCCAAACTCAGGTGGTGTTTCTAGATGACGTTTTGCTCCACACGAACGAAAATACAATAACAAAATACCAACAGAAAAACAAAATATATGTGTGACAACGAACGTCTTCTAGAAACCCCATGTCAATGTTCCTTTGTGTATATCCGCTTATCTTACATTTAATACCGTAAATTTCTTGTGGAAAAGTCGAAAAACGGTTTCCAACGTTAATAACAATTTTTTTTTTATTAAACCGAGAATTTTGATAAAAAAAAACTACACAAATTAAAAAAAAAAATTTTATATAACAAACTTCAAAAAAGGCAAAGAAAACAAAATCTTTAATTATTGCAATTAACAAGTTAATTTTCCTACAATTTTTTAATAACCGTGTGAGATAAAAGACGAGTTGAAAACTGAGCACTAAAGAAAAATTACAAAATTTATAGCGGCAACGCCCTTGAAAAAGCCGGCTTTTAAAAAATTTTACAACACAAAAAAAAAATGGCGTATTTAGTTTTGAAACAGCACTCTCTGAGATTTCTTTAACACTTTCCTAATTTCACTGCCTATTTGAAATACTTTTATTAAGCTCACCTTTTTTTTTATTAAAAATTCACAAGACTAAATTTGTTTAAAGGCGTTATTTTTCTTCAAAAAATACGTCTCAATTTATGCAACTTTAAAAAGCAAAGTTTTATTAATCACCGTTTTATTTTCAATTAACAAATGAAGAAAACTGCTCTTTTTTATTGATTTAAAAACTTAATGAAACTGCAACCTCAACGTTTGACAGAAGAAATACGAATGACTTGTTACAAGTCGAGTGAGAGGAAAATTTAATGTAAATTTCCCCGATTGCAAGCCAACTGCTGGCAGAGAAAATTCCCCTCTCACAGAGGAAAGTAGCCAGTGTTGCCATTTCAGTGCTTTTCGGGTATTTTTTGGTGCTTTTTTCCTTCTTGTACCCGGTGATTTTTTACAAATATCCGTTTAAAAAAAGCGGGTATTCACAGTGCTTTTTCAGATTTCTGGCAGTGCTGTTAGTGCTTTTTGTACAGTTTATATTTTTGGTATTTGTTCTCGTTTTTTTAAATTTTTCTTCAATTTTCTGTCAAAGTTGAAAAAAATAATACGAACTAAACAAAAAATACATTTTTTCCCAATTTTTGTAGTACAATTTTAAATAGCAACTTCGATATATTTAAACTTCAAAATTTTTAGATATTAGTTTGGTGCTTTTTTACCCCTTTTTCGGTTATTTTTGAACTTTTTTTATACGATTTTACAAAGCTAAAATGTGTTTTTAAATTCTTGACTTAAATTTTTCAAAAAATTAATATCGTGCTTTTTTACCCCATTTTTGGTAAATTTTTACCCTTTTTACCCGTTTTCACAATGCTCACGGTGCTTTCCTGCCTTCAAAAGTTGGCAACACTGAAAGTTACACACGGTTGGCAAAACATCAGTGATTAGAGTTGGAAGTCGAGCCGCCGCCGAAATAACGGCTAGTTTCGGCTTATTTTTGTTAGCTTGTCAACCCATCTAATATTAAATGTTCACTGAATGCCAGTTCGAAATTTATATTGTTTACATTAGAAAATTTGTCAGCTAAATGGGATTTCGATCGGCCAACAACATTTTGTTTTGTAAACAAACCTTAAACATGGACAAAATTAAAAATTCTTCTAAAAATATTTTATTTAATGGGGGAGCGAGCACAAAACTAGTTTACATTATGAAGGATACAATGTTATATTTGCTAAAAAAGTGTTTCAGTATAGCAATAATTTTTGTTGTTGTAAGGGGTCTTAGCAGCGCCATCATATGATTTCTAGAATAATAATATAAAAAAAATTGCCGTTTTCAGCTTTAATATTGTTTCAATTAAAAATTATTCTTTAATTTTTTAATTTTTCAAAGTTATTAAAATTTATTATTCATTAATTTTTTTGTTAAATAGACAGTCGCAAAATGTTGACACTTTTTCCGCAAAACTATATTATATTAATATTTTTCTGCAAATATGGGGAAAAATTAGATTTCGGATTGGACTGAATGAGATTTTACAAAAATCCGAATAAAATTGGGATTTCATTTCGGATGCGAAATCTGTCTTAAATTACATCGTAATGTAAATTTACTATAGCCTATATTATTAAATTATTGCTTTGAATTTTTTTAACGCTTTTTGCACAGAATTTTAGTAATGTTCCCAATGTTAACGGCATGTTAATTTGGTTTTAAATTTTGATTTGTATTTAAAAATTTTCGGAATTGTTGAACGAAATTTGAAGATTGATATGAAAATGTCAAATTCGTTAGCAAATCTGAAAGTTGTAAGCGTAAAACTAAAAAGGCGAATTTTTAAGATCCTTTCAAGCAGAGCTTGAAATAGATAATTCTTTTTTGAATAAACTCACATTAAAATTGATTCGTTTTATGAATCAGTGAATAATTCGTTGTCACTTTAAATCAATGATTTGATATTGAATAAAGTGAGGATGTGATTTATCTAAATTTCAAATGATTGTATTTTGATTCGATTGAATTATTTGTTTAGTGATTTGATTCGCGAACTATAAATCAAAGCAACCATTTATTGTTAAGTTGAATCAATTCTCTTCAACAAAAATCAAATTGTTTTTTGAATAAGATATTGAATGAATAAAGTATCAATCAATAAAATGAGTTTTGCGAATCGATTCGTATAAAATTTAATCAGATTTAAAAATAGAATTAAGGAATTATGTTTTTAAAGGTCTGTTTGCAAGGTTTGTAAATTATTCTTAAACTTCTACAGCGAAAATATATTCTTTTTAGCGCTATAAGCAAACAAAACTAATCATTTTAAAACTAATTAATAATCTATTAAATACATCGGCTTCACCCGACACTGAGCCGCCGGCGATAATTTTTTGCTTGCCATCGACTATTTAGAGTCGATTTGTATCTCTGTACGAATGACTTGATAAAGCAAAAACCAGTTAAAATTTCTGTTGTTGCACGAGAGTACAGAAAAAGAGAAAAAACTAAAGTAGTATTGGTGAGTAGGGGTTTTAATATTTTTTTATACATATTTAGCAATAACTACAAAGCCCACATTAAAAAATCTCTTTTTATAAACTATAGGCATCTCTTTCTTTCTAAAGTTTTTAAATAGAAATTGTGTTTCGCTCTTTCACAATTTTAAATAACGATTGTATAAAAGTTTAACCAATTTTTGTGACCATATATGGTCATGTTTTGTATTTCAAAGTGAAAATCGTTATTTTAAGAATTTCTCCTTTTTTGTGATAAAAGTCTGAAGGTTTTCTCCTTATTTGTGAGATAATTATTGCAAATTGGAAAGAGTGTAGTTCGTTCTCTATAAAGTATATACTCTTTGGTGGTAGTAAACACACCTATACATAGTTAATAGGTTTAAATTCTTTTAAATTAGTTTTAAACCGGCATTTTTTATAATTGTATTAGAAATAATAGTTTAGCTGTACGGAAGCGTAAAAAATGAGTCAAGTTCAAATTTTTTCATAACGTGCTATTTTTAAAAAAAGTTATAAAAATAATAGAGTATTTGTGGAAAATGACGTGTTTTTAGTAATTAATAAAAGAAGATTAAGCAATGGGAAAATTTGAGAAGTAAACATAACAGTGTCTCTAGGATTACAACTCTATGAAATAAAAGCTGTTTCACCGGAAATATTTTGAAAATTCCATATAAATTTGACATTAGTTCACGTTTAACGCGCAGAATTTATAGATATTTTCAACCTCTTTTACATGGCTGCTATCAGTATATAGTGAATGTTGCTGTTTACCGCACAAACCCAGCTAAAGTAAACAATGTAAGTGTATAAAGTTCACAGTTGAAAAAAAGCCCTATAAATAATACCCGTTGGTAATACCCCCTCCACTGTTGGTAAAAGTGGCACAAAAGTGCCATTTGTGGCACTATTGAATGTTCAATGGCACCATGGCACTCTTTATAGAATTTTGGCACTTTTTAAGAAAATTTCTATATAATTTGATAAAAGGTCGACATCGCTGGTTTTTAATTAAATCCATGCCTACTTAGAACGGGTAGCAAAATTAAAAAACAATCGCTACACTAAAAATTTCTACAATTTTCTGGACCAGCTTCCAGTTCTTCGGCGACAATTTAATCATTATTTTGATCTTTAAAAATAAAAGCAATGGGGATAAAATTAGAAAAACTTTAATTGATTCTATTGTTGTTACTGGAATTTTTTAAAAATTTGTTATGGTATTCTAGTTTTTTTATGACAAGCAAAATTTTTAAAAAATTCACCATACAATGGTGAAAGCTTTTTCTGCCAAAAATAAAATAAAACGATCAAAAAATTGTAGTTTGTAAAAAATTACGATTTTTTCGATAATTTTATGAAATTTTAAATGAAATGAAAACTTAAAAAAATGTCCAGGAACCGCAGAACACAAGATAACTAGTTCTAAGCACTTGGAGTTTCCTTTAAATTTTAGCATCAAGCATCCTGAGCTTATTCCTAACAACTTTAGCCCCAAAAATCCCATGTTAATACGTAATATTTTGGAGGAATTTGCAGGAATTTTAGAATCGGTAAAAGGTTCGATGCATCTTAAAATAGTATCTCAAAATATGAATTAGGTATTTCATATTTTATTTCTGTGAAGAAACATTATAAAATTCTTCAAAAGAAAATAAAATTTTTATATTTTAAATTGTTGACAAATGAAAATATTTGTTTGTTATGTGCTTTTTGTTACATTATAATTTTGTCAAGGTTTTGCTGTGAAAATTTTTCTCAGAATACCAAAATTATAATAATTTTCATTCACACAAGTTTTGTGACACTTGTTATTCTAAACTTTAGAATAAGGGTGTAAATGTATAAATATTTTAAATAAAAGCTGAACATAATTTTTGAAACATTTGCATGTTGCTTAATTGTTTTTGGCACTTTTAAAGCTTTTTTGGCACTTTTTTGGCATCATTTAGGCACCAAACGAAAATTCTCAAATACCATCACTGACCCCCTCCCCTGTATTGTTTTTAATAGTACGATTTGGCATACCGATGGATAGCTTAAATTGAACATCTCTGTCCTCCTAATAAAAATATAGTTCCTTAATTCGATTTTTAAAGCCGATTCAAATTTGAACGAATCTTTGCAAAACACATTTTATTGATTGAATTCTATTCTACTTCATTCAATCAATGTGGGTATTCACAGTTCATGCTATTTTAAGTATTAAATTAGCATTTATCGTAAATTTGACAACTTTCTATAGGTTAAACTTAAAAAATCATGCTACTTAAAAGGTGAATTCCTTCAAAGTACCAATTTGTTTTTCGTCAATTTGATTTCCATCATATAGCTGGGAGTATAAATTCGCTACATTCATTGTGGTGATAACAAACAGTTAGTGCCACAATATCTTCCAAATGTTTACGGAAATTTGACAATTCATATCCCCAATACTAGGAAATGAGAGATACGTTTAAATAACGTGTAAATCAAGCTTAATCATTTGTTTCAAAGCGAAATTATTCTATTCAAGAATTAAACTAAAAAAAAAAAAATTATCCAAACATTTTTAAAAAATTTTAACGGTGGGTCTCGTACTGTTTTGTTTACTTTAACCTAACTATTAAACAAAAGAAAATGGCAAAACACTGTACACAAAACAACAACAAATTTTTGAGTTAACTATTAGTTAACCGTCTATAAACTCTTTTAAACCTTATGAGACCAACAATGAGTAAACAAAACAGCAAAGTTGACAAAATCAAAACTAAAAAATTTCTTTTTGACGGTTTTTTAATATGTATCTCGCGGGAAATACACATATATTTCCGAGTACTGGTGATACGAATTATCAAATTTGTATAAACTTTTTTTGAACCAAGCTTAAATCATCGCATCTATTCGCAAAATTTATTTTATTGATTGGGCTATTTGATACTTTATTCAATCAATGGGTGCGTTCGGCAGATACATTTTGATAGTCAACAGTTCTACAACAGTTGTGAAACTATCTGCTGAACGGCCTGATCAATAAACGCTCAGTCTGAGCGCTCAGGTAGCGCTGTCATATTTTAGTAGCGTAAAAAATGTTTGCTACTTTTGATTAAATAGTGATACATTTGTTGTTGTTGTTTTAAAAAAATTTTGTTTTGTATGAATGACAAATAAAAACATATAAATATAATTCAAAAACAAAAAAATTTTAAAATCAAAGGAAAATATAGAAAAAATGTATTTAAAAACAAAGAAAACATCGTTCCGCAGAGTAAGTAATCACAAAGCGCTACAAGTCACCGGTATCAGTTTAAGGGTTTTCTGCCGAATGCTACCAATATCTAATTCAAAGAATTGATTTTTGTTTATTCTTTAATAGAATAAAACGATCTGATTGAATTTACACATAAAATTTCAACTTCAAATGTGTATTTGACTTATATTTCGCGAATAAAATCATTAAACAATTTATTCAATCCAATCAAAATTGAAATAAAAGATATCTATTTCACTTTATTCAATACCAAATTAATTAATTTAAAGTAAATTGGTATGAATTATTCACATATTCGTAAAGTTAATAAAATTTTATGCGAATAGATTAAAAAAAATAATTATTTTTTCAAGCTTTTCTAGGTATGTACATATGTATAAAAAAAATTCAAAGGGTTACGATGTTTTTCGTTGTTTAAAATTTTATAAAATACATAAAAATTAATTTATTTTTCTTTTTTATTTTTCACTTTTAAAAAAGACTTGAAAGAGCCGAAATGCTTACTTGCTATTACATTTTTCATGCACATAAATACCGAAATTATGCGCCTAAAAAATGCAGATAGAAAAGAAAAAAATTAAAAACATGCAAAATATGCACTAAAAACTAATTACGTACAAAATTAAGCGAGTAAATAGGCTGGTAAGCAGTTGAAACCCTGTTTTTACTAGGTATTTCTGCAAAAGTGAGGCACCTTAAAACATAAAAAATAAGCAATTCAGTCATTTTTCAAATGAAAATCAAGTTTATAGCTTTTGCTTAGGTCAATAAGATTTTTAGGGAATTTTTTATTTTCAAAATAACAAAAAAACATTTGTTTGTTTGAATGAAAATATGAAAATATATCAATTTTTAATTTTTTCAAGAAATCAAAAAATGCTAATAAAAAATGAAAAATATTCACAAATAAGCATTAAAAACCACAAAATATTCATTATAAATAGACGTGAAATATGCATTTTAAGTCAATGTATGCAAAAACATGCATTTTGACAAAAGATTATAATTCGGATAAATATTTAATGCATATTAGTTCAGGACTACCCAGAAAAAACGTGCATTTGCATGAAATTTCTTGGCCTAATTATCATTACATTAACGGTGGGTCTCATACTGAATGTTTTAGAGTTAACTATTAACCCAAAAAATTTTACTGCCTCTGTTCTGAATTAAGGTTATCATTTCTATGATTTTTTTGTTCCAAAATAAGGTTAACATTTTGCTAAACAAAGTGTTTTTATTCAAATAAAAGAAAATAAGTTAAAATAACAGTTCTTGTTATTGAGGTAGAAAAAATAATATTGAATTGTAACAAAATTAATGAACAATATTTTGACGAGCTGTTGCTCTCTTCGCTGCTTTTAATAGAAACCAGTAAAAGGCCATCTCGGCGAAGACTTTCTTTACACATATGTAGGTACGTCGAATTTTGTAATTATTACCATCCTTGTTAAGCATTATAGATTCCATACATGTTTGGAATGTCAAAAATACGTTTTATGATTTATCTTAACGCTGTTAATTTTTTCACACAAAATCAAAGAATTATTTTAATTCTAATTTTCACCTTTGACATCGAATTAAAAATAAATAAAAAAAAAAATTGGAAAGCTATCTATAAATTCGGAATCACTAACGGTGGGTCTCATACTATAGGTTTAACTTTAACTTAACTAAAAACAAAATAAAATGTCAAAAAAATGTACACAAAACAACAACAAATTTTTGGGTTAACTATTAACCTAAGTTTAAACCCACAGTATGAGACCCACCGTAATATGTCCTTACAACTATCAAAAAAATAGCTTTTTTTAAAAAAACCTCCATAATCCCAGCAAAATATAGAAATGTTAACCTCATTTCGGAACGTAGGTAGTATTTTTTTTTTAATTTAAATTTTTTTGATATTTTCTTTTGTTTAATAGTTAAAAAGTAACTCCACAGTATGAAACACACCTTTTTTTCATATAGCCCTTTAAATAGTTATGTAAAAAAGCCAATCGTAATTTAAAACGTTAACAAATTTTGGAACAAAAATTAAAATTCAGAAGAATCAAAAAAGTATGAAATGGAAAATTTAACAGTTTAAAAATGTGAAAGTTTTAAATAAATTATTTTAACAAAAATTAAAATAGAAAGTTTGCAAATTATACACATTATTGAAATTTTCGTTTTTTTTTTAAATAAACTATAAATTGGTCTTTGCTTACATAAAGACAAAAAATTAACAAAAATGAAAGAGCATTAATTAAAATTGCACATGCACATTTATATAAAAATGTAACGGATTTTATTTAAAATATCGCACATTAATGAATACGCAGAGTTGTAATTCCAATGATATTTTTTAAAATTGAAAGTCACAAAAAAATTAATATTTTTTTAATATTATTACACTTTGATAATTTTTATATTTTGTTGTTATCGTATCAAAAAATATATGATGTTTTCAAACAATAGTTGATAGTAGCAGTTATTAATCCATAATTGTTGAAGTTTTTAGTAAATTTGATAAAATTTCACTTTTTACTTTGAAGAACAATGTTTTTCTTTAAAAATTTTCCAATCTTTAGGCACTTTTATTTTCGTAATCCACCAATAGTTTATTGTTCCATTTGATTTGAAATCTTTTATTGTTCATATTTTTCATAATATTAAATTAAATTATATTTATTGCTTTTCAATTTATATTTTCTTTTTTAAAACACAAAATTTTCTTTTTTTACATTTTCACTTTATTGTTGCTAAATACTTACTTTGTGTTTTATTAAGTTACTAAAATTAAATAAATAAATTAAGTCTTTTCAATTGGTTTGGGAGGTCTCGCGTTGGTATCTACACAGCACAAGAACGCAAACTTTAATGATAGTAAAACTCGTTGTTACAAGCGTTTATAAAGGCATCCACCCTTATCAAAACGCGTTTCATATGGGTTCTCTTGCGATTTTCAGACATTTTACCATATATGGGTATGGATGCACAAAACGTGCAGCATTGTTGCCATATTTCCAGAGAATATTTGGTTTAGCGCTGAGAAATGAGTCCAAAACCCGCATTTTGAAGATACACATACTCGTAGATACTCTTGTTTAAAAAGTAAAATAACAAAAAACGATAAGTTTAATCGCCATATGAATCACTGTTGGTAAAAGTGGCACAAAAGTGCCATTTGTGGCACTATTGAATGTTCAATGGCACCATGGCACTCTTTATAGAATTTTGGCACTTTTTAAGAAAATTTCTATATAATTTGATAAAAGGTCGACATCGCTGGTTTTTAATTAAATCCATGCCTACTTAGAACGGGTAGCAAAATTAAAAAACAATCGCTACACTAAAAATTTCTACAATTTTCTGGACCAGCTTCCAGTTCTTCGGCGACAATTTAATCATTATTTTGATCTTTAAAAATAAAAGCAATGGGGATAAAATTAGAAAAACTTTAATTGATTCTATTGTTGTTACTGGAATTTTTCAAAAATTTGTTATGGTATTCTAGTTTTTTTATGACAAGCAAAATTTTTAAAAAATTCACCATACAATGGTGAAAGCTTTTTCTGCCAAAAATAAAATAAAACGATCAAAAAATTGTAGTTTGTAAAAAATTACGATTTTTTCGATAATTTTATGAAATTTTAAATGAAATGAAAACTTAAAAAAATGTCCAGGAACCGCAGAACACAAGATAACTAGTTCTAAGCACTTGGAGTTTCCTTTAAATTTTAGCATCAAGCATCCTGAGCTTATTCCTAACAACTTTAGCCCCAAAAATCCCATGTTAATACGTAATATTTTGGAGGAATTTGCAGGAATTTTAGAATCGGTAAAAGGTTCGATGCATCTTAAAATAGTATCTCAAAATATGAATTAGGTATTTCATATTTTATTTCTGTGAAGAAACATTATAAAATTCTTCAAAAGAAAATAAAATTTTTATATTTTAAATTGTTGACAAATGAAAATATTTGTTTGTTATGTGCTTTTTGTTACATTATAATTTTGTCAAGGTTTTGCTGTGAAAATTTTTCTCAGAATACCAAAATTATAATAATTTTCATTCACACAAGTTTTGTGACACTTGTTATTCTAAACTTTAGAATAAGGGTGTAAATGTATAAATATTTTAAATAAAAGCTGAACATAATTTTTGAAACATTTGCATGTTGCTTAATTGTTTTTGGCACTTTTAAAGCTTTTTTGGCACTTTTTTGGCATCATTTAGGCACCAAACGAAAATTCTCAAATACCATCACTGATATGAATGTGATTTTACTCTCTTTTTGGAAATAAAATAATAAAAACATAGGCGAGTCAATACAAAATGCGGGCTTACTCACTTTTTAGGTTTGAGTCTACATTTTCAACGGTTTTTTTTTCCTTTGTTTAAGTAAGCATCAGATATTTTGTATTATTTTGACGTTTTTTGTTTCTGTTTTTTATATATTTTGTTAGCCTCTCTTCTTCATGAGTTTCATGCGGTTAAAAAAGTATTTTTAGTTTTATTTAACGTCTGTGACTCAGTAAGTTTTACAGATAACATTCGTTAGGGTTTAAATATATTTTGTTAAAGTTTTGTAGTTAAATTCATATACATATTTTGTTATCAGTTTGTAAGGAATTTTTTATTTTTAATCTAACACCAATTAACCATAAAGGAATTATTTTATAACCCATTGTTTTTTTCATATAGCAAAAATTCCTTTTTTTTTGTATATTTACATACCCAGTCAGACAAATACAAACGGGAAAGCGATGGCAAAGCACTTTAACATGTGGTACAAGAACTGGAAAAAAGTGCTTTCGCATTCCCACAATGATAACATCATTAGACGGCTGTTCAAAAAGCGGCGGAAAAGCACTGGAGAAACAAAATTTTTGAACGTTGGCTAAACGCAGGCAAAACCAGTAAATAGGTGGTCTGGAAATATATTTTCCGAAATAAAATTTAAAAAAAGTTCATATATATTTTTTTTGGTCCTACCTCGGTTTGAACCCAGGCCGTCAGATTGGCAGACGACAGCTCTACCCACTGAGTGTGTGTATTTTGTTATTGTAACAAAAATAAAATACATTCCTCTCGAAGAATATTTCCTTTCGTTTTAGAAAAACAGGCGATCAGTAATTGATTGTTGAGAATATTGTAAATTTTCTAAATTTTTCTCTGTTTCTAGCGTTTTTCCGTGTTTGTAACGATTTTTAATAATTTTTAGCGATTTTCCGTTCGAAAAAATTTTGTTTATAAATTATATTTTTTACTCTCTCTAATATTTGTTGTTTCATTTCATCAATCCTATATCCATTCAATACAAAATTAAGCAAGTGTCATACGGGTTTAAATAAGTCTATTCTTGGTTTCTTCCAATACCAATACCAGATCGTTATAGATGGGGTGCCGTTGTTTTGTTCTTCTTTTAATTTATTTTTATTGTTTTGTTTTATTTTTTACCTTCCATTTTTTATGCTTTTTAATTAATTATTTTTAAATTGTCATTATCTATTTTTTTTACAATACTAAAAGTACGATTTTTTAATGAGATTTTTAAAATTCAAAACCTGAAATTCATAAAATTCAAAAGCTACCGTTCGAAATTCAAGAAATATCAAATAAAATTTAAAGGTAAAAACTACCAAATAAAATTCCAATTGACATAAAAAAAAATCGAAATAAAAAAGCTCAAAAAATACCAAATTAAATTCAGTTTACATTTATTTAATTTCAATTGATATTTTTTTATTTCATTTTGTATGTTTTGAATTTAAATTTATATTTTTTAATTTATTTGGTATTTTTGAATTGCAATTGATATTTTTCAATTTCATTTGGTTTTTTGCTTTTTAATTGATATATTTTTTTAAATTTCAATTGGTATTTTTTTAATAGAAAATGGTGTTTTTCGATTTCGAATTGATATTTTTTTAATATTAAATAATATTGGTATTTTTTTATTTCATTTAAAATTTTGTGAATAACAATTTGTATTTTTTAAATTTCATTTGTGTTTTTTTATTCCGAATTTTTTTTTAATATCAAATTGTGTTTTCTGAATTTGAAATAATATTTTTTAATTACAATTTGGTATTTTTTGAACTTCAAAAGACATTTTTTCATTTAAAATTGCTAGTTACAAAATACAAAAGCTGTTCTTTGGTTATTATATATATTTTATTAATTTCAAATAAAGCTTTAAAAAGAAATTGTAATTTTTTAATTTGCAGAAATAGTCATTTGAGTTTGATTTCCATTGTGAAATTAATTGTTATTTTTTGGATAACAAGTAGTGTATTATTTTTAGGTTTTTTCAGTTACAGTAGAACAGAGATGAAAAATTAGGATGTTAATTTTTGTTTTAAATATTTCCTTTTATTTAATTCGTAAGTATTTAGCATTTACTTTTCCGCAAAATGAAGAAAATTTTTTAAAAAATTAAATTAACTAATAACAAATTAATAGCAAAAATTTTATCTCTGCAATGAGGCAATACTATTTAATTTGTTTACTATTGTGATTTCCTATATTTTGTAGTCAGATTTTTTCTTAGATTTTACTTACTATGACTATAAATTATTCACTGATTCATAAAATAAATACATTTTTATATTAATTGATTCAAAAAATAAATATTTCTTGCAAGCTCTAGCCTTATTTATTAGTAATGTGCAGTTGTTTTCTTCGCACAATATGTTTTTGTATATATGCGTGTTTTCTCTGCAACATTGTGTTTTTTTATATTAATTTGTTCACAACAAATTTCAGCACACATCTAACATATATTTGTGTTTAAACTATGTTGCTCATAGTTACTACTTCTAGCACAGTAGTAATAACATTTATTTTCGTAGGAACATCGTGTATTATACAAAATACATCACAACAGTACACGATCTACTTAATATAAATACAGTAAGTGACTGATGTGCGGAAATATTATAGAACCCTGGGAAAATTTATAAAAATATTGAAATATTTTTAAGGTGTGCAGAGAATAATAATAGTCTTATATAGGGATGTGCGATTAATCGATTAATCAGAACTTTGATTAATCAATAAATTTTTAATTAAAAATTTGAGTTATCAGCATTATGATTAATAAATTAATTTGAATTTGGATTAATCAAAACTTGAATAATAGCTGTGTTTTCGACATAACTATATCCGTTAACTTATAAAAAAAAACTCAAAGTGCATAAAAACGCGTTTAAGACGAAAACTAACACATTATTCGTATGCACGTTAACTTTCAACAGGGATAATAATCAACGTTGAAAACTCAACGTTTATACATTTTCACATCTAACGTAACTTATTGGCGTTACTTCCTAAAAACTTTTGCTGACGTACGTTCGATTATAACAGAACAATCATAAACATAACCTATTTAAAATTTGTTTATACTACAATCGGTTTAAGTAGATTTGCTTTAAATACTTAAGGTTGATAGCCATGAGACAAAATACAGCTAATATTAATTAATATTGAAAAAAGCAAAAAAAAAAATAAAAAAGTACTGCAATTCTACCTTTGATTTGTGGCGGTGCTTTATATAGCTCGAAATGCAGACAATCAGATAGATTTTTTTGACCAGACATGTTGACCAATGGCTATTCTTAATTTTTGTGTTTATATATTAAACTGGCGCAAAATGAAGAAAACGAAAGATATTATTCAATTATTCACAAATTCGATTAACCAAAGTCATGATTAATAAATTAATTCATATTTTAAATATTCGAAGCCACTAATTAATCGATTAATCGTGTATTTGATTAATCAGAATTGTTGATTGATCCATTAATTGATTAATCTGAATCTTGATTAAAATTAACTGCAATTGCTGTTAAGAAAGTGTACACGGCAAATGTATTTAAAATTAACTGATATTGCAGTTAACTACAATTTACTACATTACAATTTCATTAGGATTCCAGCCTAAAGTGGGTTAATGATATCCGATGAAGTTAAAATTCCATATCTAAATCACTTTGACTATATTAAATGAATAAATGAAATAAAATATATTTTTTTTTCTAAATTTCGAATTTTGGGAATTTTTAATAACAATGCTAAAATTGATAGAAATGTTTGTTAAAAAATAGTAAACTGTTGATAGCAAAAGGGTACATCTTGATTCGCATTACAAGATCTTAAAAAACATTGGAAATTTAAAACTGTTTATGATGTTTTTAGTTTACAATATTCAGCATATTTTTTTGCTGATTTTATCAAGGCAAATTGTTATTTTTAATTAACAAGAATTTATTTATTAAAATGTAACTAAAATGTTTTTATTTTTATTCATTCATTTTGCTGTTCTTATATTACTAAAATTTGGCAAACAAATATGCAATTTTCAGCACTTTTCTCTGCAAGGTCATGTTTAACATTTGTTAGTACCCAGCTAAAAATCGACATATATGGATCAGAGATGGGCTAAAATCATTACCATTACATTTTCATTACCATTACTTGATGTAATGGTTTGTTTGAAGAATGTTAATCGCTGATTAAGTTTTTTAATTGAATTTTTCTGCCATAAAGTCTTTTTTCGCGTTCCGCCATTATTTTGCTATTTTTTAAGTGCGGTTTTTTTAAATTTATAATCTAGAGACATACATAAAAGTTTGGTGGCTAGTTGCCAAAAAAAAAATTGCGAAAAAAAATTTCCATAAAGGAAAAAAAATTTCCATAAAGGAAAATTTTTTAGTGTAGAACAAAGAACAAAACGTTCTTTACATCATTATGTTAAGTAATGGTAATGAAATTTCATTTGTCTACCTAATGTAGAAAAAATGAAAATGATTTTTTGTTTTTACCACCATTGCGTATTGTAATCAAAATTATAAAAATGTTTCATTACATGTAAAGAAAACAAATGAAATTAACATTTTATTCATTGCAATTACATTTTGTAATGGTAATGAATTTTTTTTTAATTTTCATTTTATAGATTTAATGGTAATGAAAACCCGCAATGGTCATTACAAAGTAATTAATTACTCCCATCTCTGTGTGGTACAAATAGCAATTAGAATCTCCAAATTAGGCATTTAAAAAAATATTTAAAATAAATTAAAAAAAAACACGTTTTTGCATTTTTATCAAATTTGTGGGTCATTTTGGATTCCAGGCTAAAATGGGTTAATGATATCCGATGAAGTCAAAATTCCATATCTGAATCATTTTGACTATATTAAATGAATAAATGAAATAAAAAATAATTTTTTTCGAAATTTCGAATTTTGGGAATTTTTAATAGTAATACACTTTTTTTCCAAAATGGGCCATTCTCATCCAACTTTCGGCACGGGTTAACGTTTTCCAAAAAAAAAAATTTAATTTCTTCCATTTGGGACGATTTCCAATAAAACTTAACGAAAATCGACAAATAGTTAATCGTTAAACACTAAAGAATATAAAAATATTTCTTCCACAATAAAGTGAGATAATGATTTGGTCTAATTTATATTGATTCAATTTTGATTCCACTGTATAACTTGTTTTAAGATATAATTCGCGAAGTATAAATCAAATCAAAGCATTAAAGAATTGATTCAAAAAGAATTATTTTCAAAGACGATTTAAAAAATCTGTCTTTTAATTCGTTTTTAGGAGAAAAATTTATTTTGTATTTAAAATTATTATTAATTTAATGTATTCAATGAAAGTTTATTTCTTACAGACATCCCAGGTAGAAATTGCCGACGTTACAACAAAAGTTGTACTGGGAGAGCACTGTTTTTACGAAATGCCGGTACTACTTAAAACGTGCTTTGCCAGTACTGTTTTCTGAAAATTAACGAGCTTTTTTTAATTTATTAAAATTAACAATTTTATAAATTTTACGTATTTTTACATCTATTACACAATTATTTATGTAAGAGAGACATCGCCATTCTTTTCTTGTGACGTTTCGAAAGAATACATTTGAAGAAATTCCATCAAGTCTCAAGACATTGCCAAAAAAAAAAAAAAAAATAAAAAAAAGTCTGTGATGTACACTAAGAGGACAGTAAAGTTCTAGCAAACTACTAAATTTGTTATTAAATGTACTGGAATAATACCAAAAAAATAAAATCCCAAGCCTGCGTCAACGTTGGCAAATAACTACGGCCAAGCGTTTATTGGTGTTATCATTTCGACAACATGGCAGTACAGTGAAAGTTAAAAATCCGACGCATTGCCAGTACATGTACTACCGCCTCCAATACCGGGCCAACATTGTGCCGTTTGTATTTTTCTACCTGGGATATTTTTGACTAAAATTAATTCGCAAGTCATAAAAAAGCAATTTTGAATCTGAAATAAAAAAAAAAAAAATTTAATTCGCGCGATTAAAAAAAATCAATATATAATATATATATTTAGCAAAAATAATCTGCTAATTTCAGCAGTTTTTTCTGCAAGGTCATTTTCAACTAATTTTTGGTAGTTTTAACTAAAATTTTTATAGACTTTTTTTATTGGTGTAGTCATTCCGAATTATCACGTGAAACTAATAATTTTTCACGATAATGAGTTTCACGTGAAAAGTGTGTGACGTTGTTTTCACGCAAAATTAATATGCAAGACTATTAAGTTTCTTGTGACAAAGTGACATTTGGTGTTTATTTACAATTGTACCCTTCTAATAAAATAAAAATATTTTCATTTTATAATTTAAATTGCAATTTGTGGCCTTTAAAGTTTGAGTGAAATTTTTTCACGTGAAACACAATTTACAGTGTTTTAAGCACAGTAAGTTGTGATTGTGTCTTATAAAATAATAAATATTTTCACAATATAAATAACGATTTGAGGCATTTAAATTTCGAATGCAAACTTTCCCCGCAAAAAACAAATTAAGGTGGGTGTGAACTGGCTAAATAAAACCTAAACTAAATTCAGGTTTCCAAATTTCTGTGTAATTTGAAAAAGTTTTCAAAAAATTTTCAAAGAAATTTGTCAATTTGTATTTAATTTAGAATTTATTTAGCCACCCCGCACAGCGCCTTACTATGCTTTAATTTTAAATTTTCTCTACCGCTAATACTACAAATGCGCAATATTCTATTGACTGAGCTGCCAACTTTGGCGATTTCCTAACTAAAGTTTGTTAAAATGATGACTTTCCAAAATTTTTATTGAAAAGTTTAAAATATTTGATCAGACTTATTAATAATTTTGAATTCTGCTAAATCATGGAATTAGTTTTACGAATTTCAAAATACTTGGGTCGGTGAAACTGCTATTTCAATTCCGAGTAATTAGTAGAAATAATTTTGTAACAAGATCCGTTTTCCACTGTGGTAACCACACTACCCTATCGAAAGAAGTCACGGTTTTACATGAAAATATGAAATTGTTAAAAATAATTTGCGCGGCTTTTTAGGTAAACTTTCCCTTTTTTCATTCAAATATAAGTTTTTGGATTGACGATTTCTCATTTGGAAAATGACGATTATTTAACAAAATGGGTTGGCAGTTCTACCGGTTACAAATGAAATCCAAGAGAATGAAAAATATTTAGAAAAAGCTTGAAACTGGCGAAACACAAAAAGAGAGAAAATATGCATATATATATAAAGCCGGCTTTATACAAATTTGAGCATAATTCCAAAAAAGCAAAAACAGTTTCAATACTTAATATGATTCTATAATTAAAAAAAATACGTTTTCAATGACTAATGACTTTTTATGGTTGAATTTTGTTTTTCAATTTAAACGAAATAAACAAAAACATTGTGCTATATACAAATATTATTATTTAAAAAAATATGTTTTTTAAAGTTCTAAACGAATTAATACAAAAATATGACGTGTTCTTTCTTAAAAGTTTGATATGAATATATATGAGATAAGATTGTTGATAGTACAATGACAGAAATAAACCTCTACAAATGGCGGATAAATTTTATAGATTGGTTGGTTTTTTATAAAACAATTTTAAATATTTTATTTAAAGAAAAAATACGACAACTTATATAACGAAAAGTTTACAAGAGAGTGAAAATAAATTTCAATACTTCAAATATATACACACAAACAATTCTATGATTGCTTTTCTACAATACCCCTTCTCAATCATGTAAGCCTAGGTTATCACAAAGTTTAACAAATCTACCACTATCTAATGGTTTAGTAAAGATATCAGCCAATTGATCGGTTGTCCCAATAGGTTCCACTTTGATAGATTCTTTTTCAATATAGTCCCGGATAAATTGATATCTACATATGTGTTTGGATTTCTTGTATTCAACGTTTGAAGCCATACAAATGCATCCATGATTGTCTTCATAAATGGTAATAGGTTCGTTATTCATAACTTTTAAATCTTGAAGCAAACCCCGTAACCAAATTGCTTCTGATACGGCTGAACTTAATGCAACATATTCTGCTTCGCTTGAAGATGTCGAAACTGATTGTTGCTTTCTACCAGCCCAGGAGACAGTACATCCATATACCTTGAAAGCATAGCCGCTTACTGACTTTCTATCGATTTCATCACTAGCCCAGTCAGCATTGGCGTAACCCATTAAGACATTATTATCGTTTATTTCATAATATAGTTTCTTGTTCAATGTAACCTTGAGATATCTTAAGATTCGTTTTAATGCTTGCCAATGTTCCTTTGATGGATGATGTTGGAAACGTCCAAGATGTCTTACGTGATAACAGATATCTGGTCTAACACACAGCATTATATACATCAGGCTTCCAAGCAATTCTCTGCAGGGTTCAGTGACGGTTCCAGCTTTCGATTTGGGAGGGGGGGGAGGGGAAATTAAAAAATTTTGTTTATTACTCATACGTCATGTTTAATCCCTTTAAACCTTTATAATTAACCACTTGTCAACCCATTTTTGCTTAGTTATTGTTCCACTGAGAATATTGTGACCACCTTCGTATTGATTACCTTTGTGTGAAAAAATTCATGTTAGTGTGCAAAATTCGGCTTGGACAGAAATTGAGTAATTTTACGGAAGTAACGAAAACCTTTTGTAGTTTTTTAGAATAAACGATTATGTACCAGAACTAGAAATTAATTTGTTCTAAAATTTCACTTAAGTAAAAAAATTTTCAAACAATATTTCTTACATACCTAAGTTATATTTATCATAAAAGCCGTTTTTAGTTCTGATTATCAAAATATTCCTTTTATTGGATGGATTTACAATAAAAAACTTACCCCTCAATTCATAAATGCTTTGTAAAGGGCACATAGGTAACGATATATTTTTTGATTTTTCGTATGCTGGTGCGTAACCATAACTCATTATTTTTCGCGACATCGCCATATAAAGGTAATAAGAAATGTAATAACAAAAGTAACTAGTTACCATTACCAAGTATGTAGTTACATAACCACATATCTGGTAATGATTTTCTACACTGGGTTATTGTAATAACACCTTCATAAAATAAAAAATGTTTTCATTCACAATTTAAATAACCATTTGAGGCCTTGAAAGTTGAAGATCGAGTGAAGTTTTTTCAAGGGAAAAGAGGAACAAATTTCTAAGGTTCCTGTAAAAATGTAGTTTTTGAAGCGTTCGCCCTAAATATAGAATCTTTGATTTTTACAACCATACATTGGCGGACTTAGGCCGGTTTGGAGTGGGCAAAGCCCACCCTAAACTGCTTTTTGCCCACCCTAGAATTTTAAAAAAATCTGTCTATAATTCTTGTTCTATGATTATTTTTTTTTAAATATCAGTTAATCCTGTGTTTTTGATTGTGAAAATGTCTTCTAGTTTCCTAGGAAAATAATTTGTTGGAATCTAAGGGTCAGTTTTACAGCCAGAAATGATATCGATTTTTGTCTTAAATATTTCTTAAATAAAAAATGTTTTTTAAAAATTTTTAAGAAACAAATCGATCTTAGTTCTGGCTATAAGAGAAACATTTCTTGGATTCAATAGTTTTTAAAGGAATAATTAGTTAATATTAGCAGAAAAAGCAACTAAGAATTAGTTAAAAATGATGCTCCAGAATGAGCATATATTTAAGTTAACTTTTATTTAATTGGAAATGACAAATTGTATTGTAAAATCTATAGAAAATTTTGCTAAATATTATATGTTATCCCGGTGAAAAATGTTCATATACGCTCAAAAATGTTCATATATGGTTTATGTATGGACACATATGAACAAATATGGATTTTTTATAAACATATATGGATTTTATATGAACATATATGGAAGTATATGTTATTCCATATATGGAAAAATATTTCATATACAGACATATATGGAGGCATCTGCTATTTCATATATGGAGAAGGCACTTATATATGGACAAATATGGAAGTATATGATATTCAATTTATGCAAAAGTGACTTGTATATGAACATATTTGCAAGAATACATTTTTCTATATGTGTAAAAGGAACTCATATATGGATAAATATGGAATTATATTTAATGCCATCAATAAAAAAAAGGAACATATGTAGTGCCTAATTCGAATGTCATACATAAATTTATATCTATAGTACAACCTTATAATAAAGGACAGCAACGTCCGCATGTATTCGCATATATTTAATAAATGTATATGTTCATATATGTCCATATATGAACATATACTTAGGTGTTACCTCATTTTTCGGATCCATACATATATGGTTGAACCATAAATGTTCATATATGGACATTTTTCACCGGGATGTTATTTTAAAGCTAAATTTAGTTATATGCAAATAGCAGTCTATAATGTTAAATTAACAGAAATATTTACTAAAAAAAATTGTAAAACTGTAAATTTAACAGGTTTATTTTTGCTGTTCTTATTTTACTTGTATTTAGCAAAACGAAATCTGCTAATTTAACAGTTTCTTCTGCAGCATAATTTTTAACTAATTTTTAGTTACTTTTTTTTTTTTGCTATTTTTACAAATTTATTTCTATGAGTGTAAACTTTTGAGGAAATTTCAATATGTTGTAAAAGCAAAAATTCAACGAAAAAAATGTCAGTTTTTAATCACCTCGGTAATTTAAGTGGTCAAAATATGGGGTAATAATAGGTTCGTCAGAGGTGGAAGAAAATATGAGACAGGTTGATCTCAGATTTCTTTTCTCCTTCAAATAACAAAATTTTATACTATTCTGAGCGTATATCATTCCCTGCACGAGGTTTTCTTCAGAAAAAGGATACATTTTTCAGAGTTTTCTAAAAAACATTTGAAAATTTTATCAAAATTATTTTTAAAAGTCTTTTTTTGTATGAAAAAATCGCATGCATAATGTCGAAAGTGTTTTTTAGGATTAAGGGTCAGAGAATGGGCAAATAAACAGCCAAACACAAATGGGGCCCTTGCCCACCCCAGAAAAGTGGTCTAGGTACGCCTATGCAACTATACAATTTTCTATAAAAAGATGTCCTTACGAAAAACCATATCCCAATTGATTTTTAATTAAAGTTAATTCTTAAAAAGATTCTTTTTATAGTTTGATAAAATTTTCATAAAAAAAACTTCTCAAATGAAAAATATCCCAAATTGTCTTTAGGAAAATTTGCTTAATCGTATTCTTTTGTAGTTTTTTTCTTAAAGAAAAATTGACAGAAAAAAAATTAACTCTTGAGTACTTCGTTATTTGTTTCTCGTATTTGATTAAATATTTTGATTAAATAACTTGAGTACTTCGTTATTTGTTTCTCGTATTTGATTAAATATTTTGTTTTTTTTTAGGATCTGATACATTTGAGTATAGGGGCGACTTTTTGTTAAATTGCTGTAGAACAGTTTTGGACTGAAAATGTTGCTGTTATTACGGGTAATTTAACTGTTTTGAGCCCAGGGGTATTTTTTGCTAATTTTAGCAACACTTGTCTGCTGATCTGTAGTATAACAAAATTAGTAGAAAAAATTAGTAGTCGCTACTAAATTTTAGCAAAATTGTTGTAAACTGAAATTCAAAATCGATTTGCTAAAATCAGTTAAAAAACTTACTAAATATCAATAATTTTAGTACAATGAAATTAGTATAAATAATTAGTTGCAGCTACTAAATTTCAGTAAATTGTTGTAAACTGTAATTTAAAATCAATCTGCTGAAATTAGCAAAAAAGTGTACTAAAAATAAAAAAAACTGTAAAATCTAAAAAAAAATTATAAAAAAACTTGTTTTCTTTCGATTGCAACAAGCGTACTTAAAATTTGGAGTCAAAATTGCAAATGGTTCTCCAGTTATTACCTTTTTATGCATTGGAGATACAATAAAATTTTCTGAGTGTTATTTCTAAACTTACCCCTCAATTCATAAATGCTTTGTAAAGTTATAGCAGGTTTACAAAACGTCATTTTCATACAAATTTTATTCAATAAACCTCCTATAATTTTACAAAGCGTTTATGAATTTAGGGGCAAGAATATATCAATAGTAATAAATATAAACTAAACAAGAATTATAAAAAAAAATTTTAAATTTAGCAGAAAAATATGCTAATTTAAAATTTTTTTTTTTTTTTTCATATTACAAATTGTTATGTTAACTACACTGGGTAGTTATATAGTTATATTTTTTTTCCAAATTTATCTTTTATTTTATTTATTTTTTATTTATTTATTTATTTTGTTGTTCCACACACAAGTCTTATATTGCAGTGAAGAACTGATTATTCGTTAAATAAACTTTTTATAATTTAATAACTTAAGAACTAATTATGAAGAAAAAAAAATAAAGTAATCAAACATACATATATATAATATGGTACCTATGCATATTAATTTCAAAACCTTGTAACACGTTTTTAAAATGAAAAATTCGATTTATAAGCCATTTATAAGTTCAAAAAGTTGTCTATGTTTATAATAGCAAAGGCACAAGTAATAATAAAAAAAATAATAATAATTTTTTTTTTGTTTTTTGACTTACAATTAAAAACTAACAATTTGAAAATCTGTATCTGTAAAGTTTTTATTTTTAATAGTAAAAGGCTTTATTTTTGAATCATGTAGGTTGTTAAACAGCATCCGGTTTCTAATTTGTTACTAGCACACGCTGTAAAATTGCTTATTTAAAACTTTTATTTGTACATTATTGTTTTCTTCTACTGAACGGCAGAAAACAGGCTTTGAATTCAGTGAACTTATTTTATTTTTTTTTAATTCAGTGAACTTATTTTATTTTTTTTCAATTCAGTGAACTTATTATTTTTTTTTTTATTCACTGAATGAAAATGAAATTGAATGAATTCAGTGGTGAATTAATTCAGTAAGGAATTAATTCACTTTTTTTTCCGTTCGATTTATAAAATTGAACGCGTTCACCGGTGAATTAATTCATTTGATTTAATAAAAAGAACTATTGCAATTGAATTAATTCGTAACAAAATAAATCGAACAAAAGCAAATGAATTTTTAATTCAGAATTGAAAAATTGAATTAAGGAATTAGTTCTTCAAAGCTCTGCAAATACACAACCCATAAAAATAATTAAAAACGTAACATTTGTTTTAAACTTTTAAGCTACATTCACAGTGATGGAGTTCTCCACTCTACAGAGTGGATTTTGTACCTTTCTTTTTCGCACTTACATATTTTTTGTATCATGCCATCTCTATATTAGTACACTCCACTCTGCAGAGTGGTGTACTCCATCACTGTGAATGTAGCTTTACAAGCCGAATGAAACGTGAAAAATCATTATAAAAAGAACGAATTCATGAAAGAATTCATTCACTATGCATGAAAATTAAAAGAATGAAGCCAGTGAATGAATTCAGAAGGAATGGCATAAACGTAAGATATATTAGTAAATTTTAATTAAAAGTCCAAAAGTGAATTAAAGAATTGATTCATTCGAATTTATGGTCGTAGGTTTGGTTAAGTAGATCACATCACATTTTTCAGAAATTTCAGTACACCTGAAATTATTATCAAAAGACACATTTTTAAGACATTGCGGACGAAAATATTTACAATAATCGACGCTGTTCTGAGTTCCGCATCCACAAAAAAATTCTAAAGTGAAACATTCCGAATTTTTTTGCTGTTCCGTGATCCATTTTATTTTTTATTTCGTGTAGAAAAAGCTTGATGATAGTGAAACGAATATATATTTTTTAACAACAATTATTATATAATAATTTATTTTAAAATTAGTCTATGAATATTGAAATTTGGTAGAAACAACAAATTTTCGAAATTTTTAATTCCGTGTGATTTAACAAATCAACTCTAATTAAGAACAGGGGTGAATATCTGAATTTTTTGACTTTTCTTCTAAGTTTTTCAACTTTGACATCTTTTCGAGCATAATTTTTTTCGAACCATATTTTTTCTAGTTTATTCTAAAAACACATTTAATTTTGAGTGAAAATAGAGTTTGTTTATTTCTAAGTTCCGAATCCACATAAGAAATTCTAAAGTGTAACATTCCGAATTTTTTTGCTGTTCTGTGATCCTCATCCGAATTATTTGCTTCGTTTTATTTCGTGTTGAAAAAGCTTAGTGAAAGTAAAAGGAATATTTTGTTGCAAAAATTAATATGTTAAAATTTATTTTAAAATTTGTTGAAACAGTCAGTTTCCGACATTTTGAATTTTGTGTGATTTTACAAAACCACTCTAATTAAAAAGTTTCGGAATTCAGAACAGGGGTGATCGTGTCAAAACTTTGTTTTTGAGCGACTTCAAGCACTTAACAATATGAAATTCAGCAATTTTTCAACCGATTTTGAATATTGTAACGTTTTTGGAAAGACAAAAAATTTAGCTTTCCAAATATATATAGAATTATTTATTTGTAACTGAAATATGTTGACAGTTTTTTTTTTAAATATTAAAATTAATTTTTTTTAATTTGTATACTTTGACGGCTTTTTTACAGTATTAAACAATTCTTTACTATTGTAATTCATTCTGAAAGTGGGTTTAGTTCTTAGTAAAATTAGATTCTTTTATTTAAATTAATTGAAAATTGAAAAAGTTATCGTAATTTTTCTACACATTTAATTTCAGCAACTCGAGGTTCTTGTTTGCACAACCATTAAGGTTAATATTTTCAATTTTCTAATAAATGCAGAGATTCCATGTTTATAAAAAAATGTATAACTTTGACAATTTAAAAGCGATTAAAATAGAACTTCATTTTGCCCTGAATAAAGAATAAATTAGATAAAAATTTGTTTTTTTTTTTAACAAAATATTGCAATTAAAAGCCGTCAAAATTAAACAAAATAAGAAAAAATTAAGAAAATCAGTTTTATTTAAAAATATTTCCACACAATTTTGTTGAATATATAAACATATGTATATATTTGGAAAGCCCAACTATCTCTCCTTCTAGCTCCGTTCAAAAACTAAAAATTTGTAATTTTTATCGATGAATTTAACTTAAAATTATTTTTTATTTGATAATTCCAAATTTTTTGCACAATTTACTACTGCTATATTTTGGAAAAAACCTTAAACATCTTTAAAATACGTGTATAATGTTCTATCAAGCCGATTAAGCCGCCCCTGCCGCCGATTTTTATCCGGCTCAACCTTAATCGCCGCCGCCGATTTTTTGCTTGTGCCGCCGCCACCGATTATTTTGATCGGCTTGTTTTCCTGGTGGGCAGCTAAAAGTAAAACTATTTCTTAGATCTAAGATAGATCTTCTGCAAGACTTAAAACAAACAAAAAATTATAAAACGATTTCTCCTACAAAATATTATTTTTGGCAGTCATGGCTCGATAGTTGGTCCATATCGATTTTCATAGTTTGACCTGGTATGTATGGTTCACTGATGGCTTGAAGCAGGCGAATGTGGAACCGGTGTCTTTGGACCAGGGTTCTCTAGTGATCTACCCATGACCATGTATGTTTTCGCCATATGTGTCTGTGATGAAAATTCCATACGGAAGGGCATAGTGAGATCCCGTATCTTCATTATTTCTGTCAGTCGAGTCGGCACTAGGGTTTGGGGTTATCCCGGGATATCCCGGGAAAAGTTTGCCGGGAATTCCCGAAATTTTTTTTTCCGGGAAAACGGGAAATTTTAAAAATATAAAATTTTTTAAATTGTTTTTGTTTAGAATAGGATTTTTTAATTTTAGTCATAAAAACATTTTAAATACCAATACAAAAATGTTATTGTTAAAATCTTTTAAAAGGGAATCAATTTCTTTGACACACAAAAAAAGTCGTTGCCAAGTAATTAGGAGCATTTCAACTAGTAGTAGGTAAAATCTAAAAACTTGGTAAAATGTTTAAAAAATATGAACAAAACGTTTTGTTCATACTATCTAAATTTTTCAAATGTATATTTTAGTTAAAGTCGACTTTAGTTAAAATATTGGGTGGTTAATGGATTGGTGGATTGGTTAATTTATTTTGAAGCAATCAAAATGTTTGAAAATATAAGTATTTTTGTAGGGTTTTCATACACAAAATGAACAAAACCGAATGATTAAAAATAAAGTGGACTTTAAATTTAAAATACTCCTTTGTATTAAGGGCCATTAATTTTATAAGTAACGTTTTCATAAATAAATGTGATATTTTCAAGTAAGTTTACTTTATTTTAATACACCTGCTTTCAAAATAATGTAGTCTTTTATATTAAAGAATAAAATGTCAGGAGTATGGAAATACTTTACAAAAAAGGACAATGCAGCGCTGTGTAATATTTGCCCTAAAAGACTAATGGCTAACGGAGGTAGCACCAGTGGCCTTATCCGACATCTAAATTTGGTTCACAAAAAAAAAAAAAAATTGATAGTCATGCAATTTCTCTTGAAGAAAACAACAACAAGAATAACGTTCCAGCTAAAATTAGCAAAGTACCCGAAGAAAAAAGTGTAAGCTGAATAGGCATTGCACGTTTTATGGTAGGGCAAACATTTCCGCAGTCGACGGAATGTCAATCCGCACCATAACTAGATCTTCGTTTATTCGAGAAATTTTTTAAATAAATTAAACCGATGTAAAGAACATTATATTAAATTACTACTATAAAAGATATCATGATAAAACAAATATCGAGCCATATTTCTAACAATAGGAGATTTACTATAATCTTAGATATATGGATAATAATATCACAAAAGGGATATTTGAACATATGTACTCGTATAAACGGAAATAATTCATTTTATAACCTGGGGTTGGTTTATATATCAGGAAGATGTAATGCTGATTAAGACGAGAAGAGTTTTATTTGTCTTTGGAAAATAACATTGTGGCCACCACATCTAATTGGCCAAATGTGATGAAACGGTTTGTTTCCGACAGTCCAGTAGTGGGTGTTTGGATTAATTTATGTGAAATCAAATATTCAACATTCTGATATTTTTTTATTTTAAATTCTCACTACACAGACTGAATTTGTACTGAAATAGTGTTTTTTTTAACAAAAATTTCTAATATAGGTGGTTTTTATTAACAATTTTATTCAAAACTATTTCCCGGTATTCCCGGGAATCAAATTTTTTTATTCCCATTTCCCGGGAAATAAAAAAGTCCGGGAAATCCCAAACCCTAGTCGGCACTCAAATCTCTATAGAGCTCAATTGAATTGGCAGAGGCAACTCGCTTAGACTAGGGCGGATTAATGGCCATGCGGGCACGGACCCATTCTGTGGAGTTCCCACAGGATATGTTATGGGGGCTTCATTGGTAGCTGGAATCTTTAGGGAAGCTCTATTTAACAGAAGAGGCCCATGCGCGGAAATAACCTAATTATTTCGAACTAATCTAAATTTTACCATATAAGGCCATTTAGTTATAGGCTTGCATTTACACCTGAGAGTTATTGTTTGTCAATTGTACGAACACAGCTGTTGCTTTTTCTTATTTGTAATGTCTTGTTTCACTAACTAGATATTACCCTCTTACTGAATCGTGAATAGTTTTCAAATATATTTTACCATTTAAATCGTATCTGAATTACATTGAACAGCATTGCTATGATGATTTTACAATTGATTGTATATTTTTTAAGTGAAACTTGCGTTGGTGATGTGATGTTTGTACATGCCTTTTGTCTGTCTGTTTTGTACTTGTGAAGATGCAACGTTTATAACGACTTATTTTTTTTATTATTTTAAATGATTTTTAATTATTTATTTTTAAATTTAACAACGAAAAAATTTATATGCTTGTATGGATTTTTGCACCTCATATGATGATTTTTTATATACTATATCTACCTTCATACATATGTACGTGTAGTAAGAAAAGTGTTTGGAGTTGCTTCTCCTTAACTCTTAAGTTGCATGTTTGATTAAAATAAGGCTTTAATTAAAGAAGATAGAAAAAAGCAACAACTACTGCAATAACTATACTGTATTTTCTGCGCTACTTGCAATTTGGTGAAATTTCTTTTCTATCTTCATAATACTACGAGGGGTACCATTTATATTTCGCGAATAGCAAATAACAACAAACATTTTTAAATGAAAATGGCTTTATTGTTTTTCAAAATATTCCCCTTGATGATCAATACACTTTTGATTCGTTCAAACCATTTGTCATAGCAGTTTTTCGAGTCTTTTTTGAGCGATTGATAAATTATGGGGTATCCAACGAGAGCAAATTTTTTTTTACAATTAACTGTTAATGCAAAATCGATTGTATTGAAGTGGAACTAGAGTTTGCTAAAAACCGTAAAATTTGGAAACCGCGGTTTCGGTTTTTCAAAATTATAAAAACGGCGGTTTCGGTTATTTTTCGGTTTTCTTGTGATATAATAGAATTGTTTTAAAACAATTAAATATAACAATATTCTAACTAAATATATGATAATTAAATATGCATAAAAATTAAATAGTTTAATACCTCCAAGATATCTTTTAAAACTCGATTGAATTTCTCACTCGAATATTTAAAAGCAATAACTCCATTTCGAAACCTTTCCGGAAGAAGAAATAAACGCGGAAACCCATTATAAATTAATTTTTTTTTCGGCAACTAAAGCTGTATTTTAAAGAGATTAAATTTAAACAATATAAAGTTAAAATTTTATAAATTTCGCGGAATACGAAATAAGGCTTTTTGAAAAATACGCGGTGAAAATCTGAACTGAATATGTGAAACTCAATATCTCTTAAACCACTTGACTTTTTGGTGCAATTTTTTTTTCTTAACATTATAAGCCTTATTTTATGTTATCTGTAATAACAATAACAAAAACAAAAAGCTCTAAAGCAATTTTTAATGTAAAAAATGTTTATTACAATTAAATACAAAATTTTGTAAAATAGAAGCTGAGCCATTTTGAAATTCAAGATTCAATAATATGCAATTTAATTAATTATTTTAATTAGTTAAAGTATTTGTTAAAAACCGACTTATTTTTGTCGGTTTTCGGTTTCGGTTTTGAGGCTTGGAAAACCGCGGTTTCGGTTTCGATTAAAACCGAACAGCAAACTCTAAGTGGAACTAATGTCTAATGATGCTTCTATCTCACGATATGTGACATGACGATCTTGCTTTATCCGTTCACGCACTGCATCGATGTTTTGTGACATAACAACCGATTTTGGACGACCTTCATGGAATTCGTCGTCGACCGAACTACGACCACGATTGAATTCACTATACCAGCGATTTACTGTGGTTTTTGATGCTGCTTTATCGCCATACAAAGAACTGAGTTCATCGACACATTCTTGGTGAGATAATCCACGTCGAAAGTTGTGAAAAATAATCCAACGAAAACTTTCTATTGAAATTTCCATTTTTTGGCCAAATTGATTTTCTTAACTCACTGTAAACAAAACAAATAGCACTTGTACATCAAAACCTTGTGAGTACATTTATGCTAAAAAATGTCAAATTTTATTATGGTGTTGCCAGATTTTAGCTATTGACATTAGTGTTCCCAGTTCCCGAAATATAAATATTACCCCTCGTATTACTTCTTTTCTACTCTACCAGTTGGCTGGTTAAAGAAATAATTAAACAACAAAGAAAAAACTAGTTCCAGACACTCTCAGCATGTATGGTTAAAAAATGTTTCTATTCGATGGAAAAATAAAAAAACAGTTAACATTTCTTTTAATGGCCATTAAAACAACAACGGCTGCAACAATATGTACTCGTAATTAACATGTTGTTGTTGTTATTAAGTATGTAGTTAGCATACAATGACCTTGACAATAAGTTGGTATTCATTGTTTAGTTGTGTTTTAGAGACACAAACATTTTTACATATATTTTACAAATGTTTAAACGCGTCTCTTTTTTTAATTAATTGTTGATTGTGATTTTATCTGCTTTATTCAGAAACAAAACAAATTAACAATAACCTTAAAATTACAAAAGATATGGCAATACTATTGATACTCGAAAGGAGAAAACATTTTGTCCGTTTTACTCTTTTCCCCTTAGTTTTATATATATTTTATAAAAAGACTTTTTCAAAAAAAAAAAAAAAAATTATAGGATCTTGGGCCCCATTAAAGGTCCAATTTTGAATGGAGATTAAACTTTATTGAGAAAAATTTTTTTTATTCGAATACTCGTAAACATTTCTGTCCCGAAATTTGTCAAGAATGCGTCACGGTACCCAGCAAAAAAATATCGAAGTAGTTCCAAAATATCAACATTTTCATTACATACAAAGAGGCGACAATTGCTGATTTTTCTGATCTAATGCTGGTCTTTTGGACAAGTTCGTAAACTTAACATATAATGTTCTTATATACATACAAGTTTAACTAGCGAAAAAATTCATTTGTTTTTAGAAAAATACATATTTGAAAAAAACACAAATGTTTTTCAATCTTAATCTAAAATTAAATAAATTTTTTTTAATTGTTTGCTTACATTAAGTGTTTCCAAAGAAATTTTGAGTTTACAAACACTTATATAAATAGTCCATATGTTACAAATAAAGGATTGAATACACTTCATATTTTTGTTTGTGATAAAACCTCTAAGACCGAAATTTTTGATGTAATAAGATAAACTTGGTTTAGTTAAGCCAAAACCAATTTTTATAATAAAAATATCTCCATTAAGGTTATGACTCATTTTTATCAAAAATTTTACCTGTCACCACGTGATAGGCAATACTAAATTAATATTAAAAATCGTATTTGCGGATCATTTCGGCAAAAAAACCTCCCGCACCAAATGCATTTTCTAAAAATAATTTTTGTTCGGGGATTTTGTTTAACTTACATAACGAATTATTAAAAAAATTATTGTAAACGACAAAAAATGTATCCAAAAGTCCCTCCAAAAAGGTTTAGTAATTTTTACCGTAAATAGCTTTAAATAAGCATCGTTTGAGTCTCATATGTTTAAAACTTCGGAGAAATATTTTAATTAAACTAAAACCATATAGAGCAAATTTCAACCCTTTTGGTGCGGGAACTTTTTTGACAGTAGCGAAAAAGTAACATTGCATTTCTTAATATTTTTTTATGGGCTTTTCGGTTAGGGCATGTAAAATTTGATATTTGCAAAAAAAATCAAAAAGTCATAACCCTAATCTCCATATTTAAACCAGAATTCCATTTACAAACCACTTCAAACTATACAGCTAAAAGTAATTGTTGAATCAGATTCTATAAGATATTGCAATTTATTCTGTATAATAGCATCAAATAAAAAAATGTATATAAAATTAGATATGAAAATATAGCGGATTAAAGTAAATTAGTACCACGAAGTTCCATGGAATCGCCTTTTCGAGTTGTAGGCCTTTATTTTTTAACCCCTGAGCCAAGGAAAAATATTTTATGAGAGAGGCATTTCAAAATCTTTTTTATTTTTTTTATGGATTTAAATTCCTAAGTCCTTTGATATCAGTATAATAATATCGGGAAATGCTAAAGAGTATTTAAATGACCCTGTAAGGGTCTTAACATTTTTTTGGAATTGTACTTATTTGAACGCATTAAAACTATATTCATATAAGACAAAAATGATTTGCCAGATTAATCTTCCGAGACACAGGGCTTTATTTATTTCGAAAACATTTGGCTTAACATTATGGCCTATTGTTCAAAGACTCTAGGTCTAATCAATCTATTCGCAAGTTTTCTCCCACAATTGGTTTATTCAAGTATCTTGTATAAACATCTTTTTAATGTGTAAACATATTTTTAAAATATTTTCCAACATGATCACACTCAAATGAAAGATAATTTTATATGGAATTTGAATCCATAAAAATATAAAATATTTTAAAGTATTTCTGTACAACATTGACTTGTTAAGTAATTTTGCCTGGGACTGGGTTTTAAAAAAGAAAGCCTTGCAACTTGGAACGTTGATTCGATGGGATTTTTTGACTCGAGATTAGAGTTTAGAAATCCAAATAACTTTGAAAATGTTTTACTTGAAGGCTGTGAAAAAAATAGATTTCTGTTATTGTGTAGTGTAGTTATTGCAACCTAAATTGTTGTTGAACATATTTTAAACCAAATTTTGTTTGGGAAATATTTTTGAATTTGTTAGGTTTTCGATAACCCATTTCAGTTTAAAATCTAATACATTTAGCTCAAAATCTGGGGCCAGATTCCTCTAACTTTTAATCTTTGTAATGTTTTAAGTAACAATAATTGCTATCGAATAAAACTCCATCACGACTGTGGTAATTTGCCCCCTGATATTAAATACGACTAAAAATATATAATCATTTTTCCAGAGAACAAATATGTCAAAATATCGAAAAATTTGGGAATTTGTAAAAAGTCGTGCTTTAAGAAAACTGGACGGGAAAGTTGAGTTACTAAGCTTGGTTGTTTTTTGTTATTTCAAGATTTATAAATATTAAGACAACATTTCTTCAATACTTCAAATGGTTTGGAGAAATTTTGAAATACTTTAACAGACCCAATATCATTAACTTTAATTTAAAATAATACGCATATAATTTATCCGAAAATTCTTCTTATTTCGGCCTAAAACTAAACCTTTTAAAATTTACAATTTTTTTAGTTACAAATTAGTAATTATCAAAAATTACTTACCTCAAAAATACTAAAAACACCATCATGATTTGTTAAATACCCAAATCCTTCTCCTAAAACATCTGTCCCCAAACCGACGTCGAAATCCCTAATTTGAGCCCAAATTCCCTTCCTGACAACACTGTTAAAATCTCACTTGAGAAAATAAAATCTTCCCATGACAAAATTTTCCAAAATTTCCACATGTTAGCGACATATACAATTTGTTTAAAAAGTTATCGGCGTCACATCACTACACTCATAAAAAAAAGTTAGTACAAAAGTCTGTTAAACGCGTTCTGATTCTATTGAACTAATTTTCCTGTTATTTTGTCTTAAAATTTAGGATTGAACTAATATTTTTTGTAAATCTAATTTAGCATTAAAACTACTTTTAGCCGTATTTAAACTAACTTTGCATGCTAATTTTTAGTAATTTGTGTTTCTTAACTTTACAAATTTTGCAGCTAATTTAAACCCCAATTATTTTCTAATTATTATATTTTTGTGTCTCTGCTATCAATATCACATAGAGATGGCGCTATATTTTAATTTTTTTTATTATAAGATTGTAAAATAATTTGTATCTCGGAAACTAAGCGAGATAGAGCAAAATGGACAAAAATTCGCCACTCTGTACCTATAAAGTAACCCTTATCAGACACATATATTCCCAATAATAAATTTGGGCCCGTCTAGGGTCAGATCCCGGAAGTCGAAATTTTAAGCGACATTTTAACAGAAATTTGTAGTTAAATCAGGTAAAATTTCTGCTGAATTCAGCTCAAATTTCCTAGCTAATTTAACTAAAATTGTCCGTATATTTAGCAGTATGTAAAATTTAGCTTACCTAAATTTAGCAGACCATGATTTTTAACTTCATTGAAAATTCTGCTGGCGCAAATTCAGGTACTATTTCCTGTTATTTTAGCAGAATTTTTAACTATTTGTACGGGCTTTTTTTTATGAGTGTATATTATAAATCTCTGATTCAAACATCGGTGCTTTTTATTTCTATGGAACTATTTTTAATGAAACTTTTTCATTGGGTGTATGAAATTGGTAATAGTACGGTTCTCACTACCGAATTTTACTAGCTTTCGTCAGTGAAAACTCTTTTGAAAACTTAAACGGCATTCACACCTAAATCTTAAACACGTGTTTAGCTAAAACGAGTGTAAAAGAATAAAGAACTGTTGTAGTAGAATTAAGAGCTAAAATACGTGTTTTAGCTAAACACGTGTTTAAGAATTAGGTGTGAATGCAGCCTTACCTGTTTACAGGGCTATGGCATCACCAAAAAAATAAGTTATAACAACATCGTTATCAATAGGTGGCGCTTTGTTCAGTAAACTGACACTTTTCATTTTTATTCAAAATTTAAATAAAAACAAACAAAAAAGTTAAATAAAAAGTAAAGAAACCCGGTGAAAAATGTCCATATATGAACATTTATGGTTCAACCATATATGTATGGATCCGAAAAATGAGGTAACACCTAAGTATATGTTCATATATGGACATATATGAACATATACATTTATTAAATATATGCGAATACATGCGAACGTTGCTGTCCTTTATTATAAGGTTGTACGATAGATATAAATTTATGTATGACATTCAAATTAGGCGCTACATATGTTCCTTTTTTTATTCATGGCATTAAATATAATTCCATATTTATCCAAATATGAGTTCCTTTTACATATATGGAAAAATGTATTCTTCGAAATATGTTCATATACAAGTCCCTTTTGCATAAATTGAAAAACATATACTTTCATATTTGTCCATATATGAGTGCCATTTCCATATATGAAATAACAGATGCCTCCATATATGTCTGTATATGAAATCTTTTTCCATATATGGAATCAGATATACTTCCATATATGTTCATATATAATCCATATATGTTCATATAAAATCCATATTTTTTCATATGTTACCATACACAAACTAATATGGCAATAAAATTTTTATTAATCAAACATATTTAGCGCGTGTTTCCTTTTAATTTTGCGCTGTTTTCAACAATTTTTGCTTTTGAAATATTAGCTGAGCTGATACTAAGTGGATACTAAATAGCTGCTCAGGTAATGCTAAATTTCCCCCTACCTGTGAGTATTGTAATGTTTGAATTCCTATCTCTATAACCTGTTCATACCAGGTGTACGGCATCACCAAAAACAAAAGTTATAGCGACATCATTATTACTAGGTGGCACTTTGTTTAAAAAATTTACAATTTTCTTTTATTTAAATTGAAATAATAACAAACAAAAAAGCAAAAAAAAAAAAACAAACGGATATTTCAAATTTTATTATTTGAATATATTTCGCGCTTGGTTTTCTTATATTGTGCAGTTTTCAGCAATTTTGGAGTTTTCAAATATAGGCTGAGCTGATACTAAATAGTTGCTCAGGTAATACTAAATTTCAGCGCCCCCTACCGGTAAGTAGTGTGAGTTCTGATTTCCTATCTCTATAATTAATGGTCTCTGAATTGTAATGCCAATGAAATCATCAATTAATTGATCCATTCAATTAACAAGTCCCAAGTATGGTATGAATGAGGTATAATAAATAATATAAAAATTTTCATAAAGTTTTATGAAAAACTCCATTAATTTATTTAATGAAATGTTATAATTCTCACAGTGTATACACATAGTCGTATTTCTCAACATTACCAAAATTGTAGTAGTTAGGGCTGGTATCTTATCTCTAATGCTTAGTTTACTTTAATCATTGATATAGAAATCATTGATTAGCCCTTAAACTTGCTTAAAATAATATCGGTAACTTATAAAAATTTAATCAATGATTTGTTAATTTTAGATATTTTTATTTGACAATACGAATAAGAAATAAAAGAAAATAGAACAAGTTTGGAAACTCGCGAAATAAGAGTTTTTTATTGAATTTTTCGCATGATACGGGGTCATAAAATTATAAAATAGATGACCAAATTGTTGTTTTAAAAATCATCAATCGCTAAATGCCTCAAATAGGAAGTATCTTTTTGCATGCTACATGGATATCTTAATTTTTTTCATTGGGTAAGTGTGAGATAAGATACCAGCCCTTAGTGTTATTTTTTACATTTGTATGCACTTCCGTTGTAACGGAAATTATTGCATTTTGCCATACCAAATTTATTATTAGAACATATAATTTATAATTAAAATACAATATTATTCAGTGTGTTCGCGTACGTTCCCAATGTTACCGAAATTTACCCAAAGTTACCGAAATTTACCCAAACGCGTTCCCGTACTCGAAAATTGGGTAAATGAGAGCGCTAATGCAAGTGTATTAGTGTTTCTCTTTTTACCAAAATTTACCCAGACTTTTTCTTCGGTAATTGTGAAAATAGATTTAAAATTTTAATTAAATAAAGAAATAATCAAAAGAAAGTTGTTTTTTTATAAGAATTAATTGAATAAAATCAAAAATAACTTTCAAATACGAATAAATATGGGTATTTGTGCCAATTTGCAAACTGAAATTATACGCATTTTCACATCAGTGATGGGATTTGTGGCACAATCTAAGATTGATTGGTACAATGGCACAACCGATACTATTTTGGCACATTTTCGTTATCTACAAAATTTAATAGAAAATGGATTTAAAAAATAACGGTTCTTTAAAAATTCTTCAATTTTTAGTTTCTGAGCATTTATTCCTATTAAAATGCATTTTCAAACAACGCAAAACTAAAAATGTCATCGAAGATATTGCCAAATAACCCATAGAATTTTAAAAATTCAAATGATTTAAATTTAGCTCAGAGTTTCGAAAGAATTAATTTAAGTTTAATTCATTATAAATTTAATTCAGTTTTAGAAAATGTTTCTATGTACACCATTAGCAGTAAACATTCCTCAAGAATTCATTCATTTGCTGCATTCCTAAATCTTTAATAAATCGAATGAATTTCATTTATCATTTTAATTGAATGAATTCAATAAAATTTTAATTCATTAGGTTAGAATTCATTCAAAATAGAATTAATTCCATAAGAATGCGATTACGAAATGAAATTAAAGTTGAATTACACGAAATGAAATTAAAGTTGAAAACACGGGCACATTTTAGTCACACACTTGGCACAAAACAAATTTTTTCAAGTCCCATCACTGTTTCATATTATTCTTTGAAATAAGATTTTGGGCGAGAAAAGTGGTTTTTTGTGTTCCCGTACTATTGGGTAATTTTGTCATTTTGTGAGAGGATTTTGTGCTTACTCTCATTTCACCGAACTTTACCCAAAAAGTAAAGAAACACACCTATTATTGTTAAGATATCTAAAAAAGGCTTGAAGTAAAAGTTTGTTAATTTAATTTTAAAAATCCTCTCGGAATATTAGCGATGCCTCTTATATATTTTTATATGTATATAAAACGCAATAATACATTTCATATTTTTTTTTATGTTAAAACATAAAAAGTACTCAAAATTTGTTATATTAAATCAATCCACACCCTGTTTTGAAATTTTTGACGTTATGCTTTATCATTGTTTTTACGTGCTAATTTTAATTATTTAGTTTTAATTTGTATGTAAACGCTAAATTCCGGAAAACTTCTGAGAATCCAGCTTTACGGAAACAGTTTTTGATAGTTGCAATTTCAACTTTATCTCAAGAGGTTTTGATGAAGTATAAAGCTTCAAGAACATTAATAGATTTTGCCAGAGCTGATGCTGGACTTGCCGTATCGAATTTTGGTAGTAAGTGCTTTAATATTAAGCTTCTGTAGTGAACCTTAAATTTTAGATTATGTCTAAGTTTATATTTGTTAGATTTAATTCCCTAGGATGAGATGCTGCATTATGCACAAAACAAAACTGCAAGTCTTTCCTTTACAATTTCCCTCCAATGCATTTTTCGGATTTTAGAGCCAGAGCTTTGTCAGGTAATGCGCGAAAGAAAAGCCCTCTCTCATCTGCGTTGTAAATATCCTCCGGCTTATATCCACGCAAAATAAAGGATGTTTTTTTCAGCCCGATAGTACATTAAATTGTAAAATTAAAACAAAAAATTAAATTTTAATCGAAAACATTTTTTTATTCCAAAGATCAATACATGGCACTAACATTTGAAAATGATTTCGGGCAATTTTGCGATAAAACATCGGATCTTTTTCCAAATGTTCTAGAGCCTAATCCGCGAAAGAAAGACGCATATGATGGTCTCGTGGCTTTAATTCCTGCACCAGCTGGATCTTAATCTTTGCGCAAAATTTTCCACGCAACATACCTTTTGCGACATTTTTGTAACCATCCATCTGACGCAGAAAAATCAGATACACCCAATTACACTGCTATTTCACTTGCCTTAGCCTTTACAATCGGACCAAAAATTGGAATATTTTGACATCTAACCTTAGCGAACCAATCAAAGCACATTTTGTCTATTTCAGAGCCATCCGCTTTAACAAACATCCTCTTTTGATGAAGATTTACTCCAGACTTCCATTTGGAACGAATGCCTTGCTTATTTTTATTAATTTCTGCGGCCTGTGCTTTGCCAACATTCGAAAATAAAATAAAATTATAAACAATTGCATAACAACAAACTTCACTTCTTAGCAATGAGGCAACTAATGAGCAATTTCATTGGGTGCGTTCGGCAGATACACTTTAATAGTCAACAGTTCTACAACAGTTGTACAACTATCTGCTGAACGACCTGATCACTAATCGCTCGGTCTGAGCGCTCAGGTAGCGCTGTCATATTTTGGTAGCGTAAAAAATGTTTGCTACTTTTGATCAATTAGTGATACATTTGTTGTTGTTGATTTTAAAACTATTTTTTTTGTAAGAATCACAATAAAAACATACAAACATAATTAAAAAACAAAAATTTAAAGAAACTGAAGGAAAATAGCTGCGTTTGTGCGGCATTCCTATCAATGATATCTTGAACAATTTTGACAGTAGAATGCCGGAATACGTTAAAAAACTGTCAAAATCGTTCTTGATAACACTGAGAGAGAATCACACAAACGCAGCTTATATAGAAAAATTGTATTTAAAAACAAAACAAAGAAAACGTCGTTCAGCAGAGTTACTAATCACAAAGTGCTACAAGTCACCGGTATCAGTTTAAGGTTTCTCTGCTGAATGCTACCATTGCCATGCTCAGCACATATGGCATGAATATGTACATATGTATGCCTTAACAGGAGAATCACCAATTCAAATTAGCATCTACAAAAATATGAGTCAGAGTTGGAACTACAGATTTAATATAAGAGATATTTTGAACAAAATGTAGTGTCCGTGTCCAGTTATTGGAGCTTCCGGTTATGGGAATGCCTTTTGCAAAGAAAAAACTATGAAATGCTTGGGTCGATGAAATTTGTCCGTTTATGGGAGCTGTCCGGTTATGCGAACTGTCCGTTATCGGAACAGTCCATTTTTTGCAAAAAAAAATGCGGTATGCACCCAAATAACTGATTATCGTTACTCTTAAAATATCGTTACCGAAAGTACTCAAATACACTTAACCTTAAAATACCTCTACCGAAATAACCGAAATACCGTTATCCTTAAAATACCGAAATCTAAATTAATGAAATAACGTTGATCTTAAAATACAGTTACCGATATAATCTAAAATAGCGTTACCCTTACCGTTAACCGCATCGTTTCGGTTAGCATCCATGCTTGGAACTCGAAAAAAATCAAACTAATTTCGTTAAAAAATACTGGCCCATAATAAAATTGCGTTATTATCAGTAGCAACATTAAAAAATCATTTTCGCCAATTTATCACCTGGAAGGTAAAAAGGTCTAATCGTTAAATAAACTCCCCGGTACAAAATAAACGTTTATTTTTTTTTTTATTAAATTAAACTTTGTAAAAGAATATCTGCACATTTTTCATCTTGTTTTCTTCATTCCTGATTTCTTCCGCGCAGTAAATTTTAATTCATCCACGAATTCGCCTCAAATATTTCTTTCCATTGTTTTTTTATACAAATTTTATTTTAATTTTTTCTAAAGTCGCAAAAAATTTCACACAAATTGTCTTTCTAAATACATGATAAAACGCCCAGCAAAACCACACATTACCGAATAATGTGCAAAGTAATGTGTTGCCATATGGGCCGATGCATTACTTTACCCCTTACGTGACTGATGAATTTTACAGGCGATGAGCCCCAAAGTAATGTATGGGGAGGAGGTGATTAAGTAATTGGTTACTCATGTGGTTACGAGGATGGGAAAAGTAATGGGTCTAAAAATAGATTTTCGTAAAAAAAATTTTATTAAAAAAAATTTATTACAAATATTTTTTTATTAAATATATAAATGTGGTCACGCTGGGATTCGAACCTGGGATCCCTGCTTGTTAGCCGAGAACTCTACCACCTGAGCTATCGATACATATAACATATGATTTCTTAAAAAATAAATGAATTGTGCTTCGTATTTTCGTTCATAATGTCGAAAAATATACACCTTACACCCGTGTTTACAAAAAACACAAAGTAATGCGTCAAAAAATAGATTTTCAAAAATGTTTCATTTATTACTTTCCATTTATAAATCATGCAAAACGTAATCAGCGATGGGTAAGTCATTACTTTTTGTTTTGAAATAATGCATAAGGTAACGAGCTATCATTACAAGGTAATGCGTGAGTATACCGCACCCATTACCAAAGTTTTGCTGTGCGGTGATATTGTCACAATAGCTGTGATTGTGCGGCAAGCTATCAACGATGGCTTATGTCCTTCCCATACAAAATTGACATTACTAACGTTAAGAGTTAATACTAAACGTTGGCTAATGTCAAATTTATATGGGAATGACATAAGCCAACGTTGATAGCTAACACAGCTAATATTATAGAAAAAATTATGAAAAAAATACAATTTTTTAATTAGTTTTCCAAATATCATCCGATTATCTTCCAAATGATAAAATGAAGACTATTGTAAAATAATACTTGATAATTTTCATTGAAATAAAAAATATAATAGGTCATTCACATGAACGAGATAACTAAATCTCCTAATTTGTGTTCTTTAATCTATTACCATATAAATGTTAAAATATGATATTATATGGTAATAGAATACAGAACGCAAATGAGGAGATTTAGTTATCTCGTTCATGTGAATGACTTATAAGATGCATATCGCTTTAATATTTTCTTGGAAGACGTCTTTCAAATGTTTTTAGGTATTCCATTCATTTAATACAAAAATAATTTAGTAAGCATGAAAGAATTTGTTATTTATGATGTCATTGTTTTTTAATAATTCTTATATTTGACCAGTTTTACGAGTAAATAAGAGTGAAATTTGTTTCTATTAAAAAAATTCTTGGCAAAATAATACGACATAAATGCGTACTGAAGTTTGATTTTCTTTATTAATTCCGAACTGTGTCAAGATGTTAAATTTATAATTGATATTAAATTGGTTGTAATTAAGTACTAATAATGGTTTCTTAGAATTTAACATTTACTTTTAAAGCATTACAAAATCAACACATTTGTTTTTAAATCAAAATTTAAGGTTAAAATAATATTTGTTACAAATATTTATGTATAAACGTTCATTAGATTATGAAATCCATTTCGTTTAAAACACGACTTAAATGGTAAACTCAACATACATATGTACCAATGAAATAAATTTAAAATAAAATTACTTTATGTGGGTTTTGGTATTTTTTTTAAAACAATTTATATTTATACAAATCTCATAACTCGTAGTTATTTAAAAATTTAAAAAATCGCACAAACACTTTTATCACGTTTTCATTTTGCGAAAAATTTAGTTATTTTCAATAAAATTCTGTATTAAATAAAAATAAAACTTAAAAATAATAAAGAATTAAAAAAATTTAGAAAAACGTGAAATTATAAACGAACAGATGCCTAAAGCGCATTTTTCAACACGTTTTTGTACACTTTAAAGTCATTGGCCAAGACATTGAAACCATAAACAATTCATGATTATAGACATACAATAACATAACTTGAAATGTCATGACATTGTTTAATATTTTTGTTTAATATAATATTTTTTTCTGGTTTATAAAATATCAGGTGTCATTTTAAAGTGATGCTACTACTTCTTAAAAATATAAAATATTACTAATCCTCAAACGTACACAGGTGCAAAATTTCAAAACGCTTTAATTTTTTCTATAATTGCTTTTAATGTTTCTCCCCTTTACGTTAAATATGTCTATTAGACCGTACCACAAAAAAAATGTTCGCCCTACACCGTCGAATCTAAATTATTTTTGCAAGGAGGTTTCGATTTTTTTTTGCCGAACGAAGGGGCCGCCATTTTACATTTTTCGTTATATCTTTGGCATTTACAGTCGGATCTTAAAATATGATACATCGATGTTTTTGGGGACCAATGTTTTGCTCTAAGCGCCATTGACCTCAAATATCCCGTTCTAGTATTTACCCACCAGATCGCAGTTCCCACCACCCTAATGTACCAACCTAATGTCAAAAAATTAAAGCTTGCAAAAATTCATTAAACTTTTGCTAAGGAAGTTTTTCGATAATTCCAACAAAAGGGGTCGCCTTTTTATTTTTTTTTTCATTGGATTTTTCCTTTTTAGCAAAACACTGGTCTCCTCGAGGCAAAAAATCGATATATCGCACATTAAAATCCGACTAGAAATGCCGAAGCTATAACAAAAAATTAAAAAAGGAGATCCCTACGTTCGCAAAAAAAAAATTTTTTTTTTTTTAAATTGCCTTACAAAAATACTTTATTTTCGAAGGTGTACCGTGCACTTTCTTTTTTTTGCCTGTAATGTGGTACTGTCTAATGAGTGTGGAATGAAAAATTTTAAAACTTGTTTTATATATAATTTGATAAAAAGGATAAGTAAATTTGTTTACTATTAGCACCAATAATAGAAAATTCAATATACTTAAAACTATAATAAATTCTAAATAGTATTTCGTTAGCTAAAATGCGAAACTTTGAAACTACCCAGCAAAAACATGGTAATTACAGGTCATTACAATACGGATTACCAAGTAATGATAAGTCATTACCTTTTGTATTATTTTAAAATACAAAATAATGAGTTACTGATAATGAGTTATAGAAGTACTTATATATCCTTACAAAGTAATCACTTACTGGTAACTGATTAAATAAGTACTGATTTAGTATTTTTTATATTAATATTTTATTTATTAAATTGTGTTGAACATTTTCCAACTGAATAGAAAATTTTCCGATGTAAAAAGTTATATTTCTAATATGACCAACTATTTCACAATGTAGGGTAACCACTTCTGAGTAACCACTTATTCCATCTTTGTGAGTAACTGCTTATTCTTTCACTATGGGTAACTCGTTATTCGCACTTTTTTGTAAGCGAGAGGGTAATGACCACCCATGAATTTTTGAGCATCGCGAACAAAAGTAATGTTGCGAGTAAATAGCCTGGGAAGTAGTGAAACCCTCTGTGTGCTACTTACTCGCTTAATTACTCGGTAATGTCTATTTTGCTGGGTAGAAAGTGTTAATATTAACCTAATTCCAAAAAAATCTCTTCTACAAGTTGTCGCAAAAACTATTTTGCATAATTTTAGGTCTTTTTATGGTAACGGAGTTTACATTTCCATAAGGAAAATACACACAGATAATAACTGGGTTGGAATTCTATCGGAACCAACGAAATTTTTCATTATTCAATAATTTTAATTGCAATTTCTTAAAATTCATCATCAGGAAAGTTCAATTTTTTTGTGAAGACAAAATATATACGATTAATCAAAACACTGTCACTTTATCCAAAATATTGGCTTTTCTAATCAATATTGAAAAAATGCTAACATTACCTTCAATACCAGCAACCACCAATTTATGGAAGATTAAGTCAGTTGAAGAAAATATCGGCCATACTTGGAAATTTTTCATTACCATTGAAATTTCATTACCATTAGTTGATACTAATGTCATTAAATGGTAATGAAATATTTTTTATTAGAAAAAACAATTAAAAACTAAGTCGTTACTTTTCGTATGCACTCATTTGAAATTAAATATTACTTTCCATTCCATTGTTATTTGTATCTAAATAAAGTAGAACGGAATGGAATGGATCCTCCTTAAAACATTATCATTTATAACTTTGATAGTTATAAACGTTGAAAACTCAACGTTTATACACTTTCACATCTAACATAACTTTTTCCCGTTACTTCTTAAAAAGTTTTGCTGGCATACGTTCAATTATTCTGAAACTATTAAAAAAATTAACGGTTAATAATTTTATTATATTTTAATCGGTTAAACATAGATTTGCTTTAAATACTTAGCGTTGATAGGTATGAGCGAAAATACAGCTACACACATAGAACAGATTCGTTGGGGCAACCGAATTTGTGGCCAACCGAATTTTGGTAGTTACATGTACTATCACATTATTCGGTTGCAGCTACTACCATTTGAAGTTATACCTACTATATTACAAAAATATAAAATGGTTGCTCCAATCGAATTATTTTGGTAATCCCTACCGAATTAAGCATTCAGTAGATATAACCGAATTTTCTAAATTCCTTTTGAATTAAACACTGTTTCCATAATAATTAATAATGTGTTATTTAATAATTATAATATAAAATAAATAGATAAATTTTTTCCAAAAATTAACAAAATCACTTGAGTTTAGAATTACGATATTAGACCATCCGTTAAACAAGATTTTAAGAAGTTTTTATATAAAACAGAACTAAAGATTGGGAGGAATTTTTCTTAGCGAAAATTCTTCAAATTTAAAGTTGTTTTCCACAGACAAATGGGGGTTTCAATCTGCGGTGTCTATCCAGAAAACATGGAATTTGACATTATTCCATTAAAAAACCTGTCGAAGAAAATCACAGATTTTTTAGATTCTGAGCACTGTATCCTCAGATATAAAACTATGCTTTTTTACGTTACCAGCATTTTATGGCGATTCTTGATTTCCATTAATAATAATTGTGTTTAGTTCGATTTTCTGGGCATTTGTTTCATGGGGACATTATGAACAACTGGTAATAAATATATGATTAGAAATATATTCTGAACTGCACTTTCATTGTAAATGCAACTTACCTTAGGGAGAATAAAATGAATTTTGATTTTTGCTATTTTATTTTAAGAGCAAACTTTCTTTAAATAAATTACCGCAGTATTTCTTTATTGTTTATTTGTTACTTTTTTATTTTCTTTATTTTTTTTTACAGTTTTTATTGTTATTGTAAATTTTGTAGATAACACAATTAGAATTCGGTTATAATAGAGTTCTATTCAGTTGTTATCACCAAAATGATTTAAATTTTCTTTTTAGTTTTTTATTTTGGGTGCTATAACTGAAAATCATGGATGGTAACCGAAACGATGCTGTTATCGGGTAACGCTATTTTAGATTATTTCGGTAACGGTATTTTAAGGTTAACGCTATTTCATTTATTTCGGTATCGGTATTTTAAGGATAACGGTTTTTAGTTATTTTGGTAACGGTATTTTAATGATAACGGTATTTTGATTATTTCGGTAACGGTATTTTAAGGTTAGTGATATTTCAGTTATTTCGGTAACGGTATTTTAAGGATAACGGTAGTCAGTTATTTCGATGCATTCCGAAATTTTTTACAAAAAACAAACGAGATTTAGCCAACTTAAAGTACGAAAAATACTCAAGACCCACGTGCAATTACCAAAAGCAGAAAATTAAAATAACGGTATTTTAAGGGTATCGATATTTCATTTATTTCGGTATCGGTATTTTAAGGTTAACGGTATTTCAGTTATTTCGGTAACGGTATTTTAAGGATAACGGTATTTCGGTTATTTCGGTAACGGTATTTTAGGGGTAACGGTAGTCAGTTGAAAGGGTTTTGAATCGATAACGGTATTTTAGCGGTATTGCCTGCCAACCCTGCTGAAAATCAATTACAAAATTCTAATCGATGAATTTTAAATTGGTTGTTGCAACCAACAATCGGTAATAAATTCTTAGTAGTAAATTATTAAAAATTAGTAGTTCCAAGTTGGTTGGTACGACTAAGAAATTCTTGTAACGGAAATTTATTGGTGGAAAATGTTCTATTTTATTGTTTTAGAATTATTGTCGCTTTCGAATTGCTCTACACCTTTTGCAATTGTAATTCAGAAAATAACAATTGAAATTCAGAAAATATCAATTGAAATTCAGAATTTCCATTTGAAATTCAGAAAACGTCAATTGAAATTCAGAATTCCCATTTGAAATTCAGAAAAAATCAATTGAAATTCAGATTTTCCATTGGAAATTCAGAAATTATCAATTGAAATTCAGAAAATATCATTTGAAATTCAGAAAATATCATTTGAAATTCAGAAAATATCATTTGAAATTCAGAAAATATCAATTGAAATTCAGAAAATATCAATTATTATTCAGAAAAAATCAATGGAAATTCAGAAAATATAAATTGAAATTCAGAAAATATCAATTGAAATTCAGAAATCGTCATTTGAAATTCAGAAAATATCAATTTAAATTCAGAAACCGTCATTTGAAATTCAGAAAATATCAATTGAAATTCAGAAAATATCATTTGAAATTCAGAAAATGTCAATTGAAATTCAGAAAATATCACTTGAAATTCAGAAAATATCATTTGAAATTCAGAAAATATCAATTGATGTTCAGAAAACATCAGTTGAAATTCAGAAAATATCAATTGAAATTCAGAAAACATCAATTGAAATTCAGAAATCGTCATTTGAAATTCAGAAAATATCAATAGAAATTCAGAAACCGTCATTTGAAATTCAGAAAATATCAATTGAAATTCAGAAAATATCATTTGAAATTCAGAAAATATCAATTGAAATTCGGAAAATATCATTTGAAATTCAGAAAATATCATTTGAAATTCAGAAAATATCATTTGAAATTCAGAAAATATCAATTGAAATTCAGAAAATATCAATTGAAATTAAGAAAAATGTAAACAGAATTTTTTAAAGAATCCGGCCAGGTAGGTATTGTTATACCCTACAAAAAATTTATATATAGATTTTATCAAAATACGTTTGATTAATACGTGGGAGTAAAATTCATTTTATTTACGCGGGTGAGGATTATTTAAAATTTGTGTGCCTGAATGATTTTATGTAGACTAATTTCTTTCTTGTTACGAATTATGGCTCCAAAATGTAAGGCTGAAATTTAAAGCCAAATAATAGTTTTTAATATCAGCGTTACGTTTTAATGTCTAATGGAGCCATAATTCGTTACAAGAAAGAAATTAGTCTAAATAAATCATTGAGGCACACAAATTTTAAATATTTTTCACTTGCGTGAGTAAAATGAATTTTACTTATTTTGATAAACCCCATATATAAATTTTTATAGGGGATAACATTATCTACCTGGACGGATTCTTTTTAAAAATGTGTTTACATTTTTCTGAATTTCAATTGATGTTTTCTGAATTTCAATTGATATTTTCTGAATTTCAAATGACGGTTTCTGAATTTCAATTGATATTTTCTGAATTTCAATTGATGTTTTCTGAATTTCAATTGATATTTTCTGAATTTCAAATGACGATTTCTGAATTTCAAGTGATCTTTTCTGAATTTCAAATGACGATTTCTGAATTTCAATTGATATTTTCTGAATTTCAAATGACGATTTCTGAATTTCAATTGATATTTTCTGAATTTCAAATGATGTTTTCTGAATTTCAATTGATATTTTCTGAATTTCAAATGACGATTTCTGAATTTCAAGTGATATTTTCTGAATTTCAAATGACGATTTCGGAATTTCAATTGATATTTTCTGAATTTCAAATGACGGTTTCTGAATTTCAGTTGATATTTTCTGAATTTCAATTGATGTTTTCTGAATTTCAATTGATATTTTCTGAATTTCAAATGACGATTTCTGAATTTCAATGATATTTTCTGAATTTCAAATTACAATTTCTGAATTTCAATTGATATTTTCTGAATTTCAAATGACGGTTTCTGAATTTCAATTGATATTTTCTGAATTTCAAATGATATTTTCTGAATTTCAATTGATATTTTCTGAATTTCAAATGACAATTTCTGAATTTCAATTGATAGTTTCTGAATTTCAAATGATATTTTCTGAATTTCAAATGGAAATTCTGAATTTCAATTGATCTTTTCTGAATTTCAAATGGAAATTCTGAATTTCAATTGATATTTTCTGAATTTCAAATGGAAATTCTGAATTTCAATTGATATTTTCTGAATTACAATTGCAAAAGGTGTAGTAATTATTATTTTTGTATAAATTGGTGGTGCTAACTAATTATTAAAGCACAAATTATATTCATTTAGTAACGAATTCAAATTGTTGGTCATTAACGCCAATTATTTTCCAATATAATTGATATTATATAATTAAACTAAAAATTATGTTGTAGCGGATAAATCATGATAGTTCTCATGGATTTCCAAATGATTTGTTTTCTGTGTGTATTAATAAAATTCAAAATAATTTAAGCTATTAGGTTGTTTACGAGGGGTTTGGAATCTGTTGTATCGTGCACAGTCCACCATTAGTCTTGAAACAGAGCTCCTTTGTCATTTCTATGTATTAGTGATACATGAGACTGATAGATTATGTCTGTTCCCGTACTTTACCGAAGTTACACAAACTAGCCGAAAGGCGTTCCCGTATTCAAAATTGCGTGTAAATTGTTGTTGTTTGGGCTGTTTTGGGTTCTCGCGGGTACCCGCGGTAACGTACGGGAACGCACATATTGTGTTGATACTGTGGTAGTCATATTCTAAAATACCAGAAAATCAACTCTGATTCCAGACTAGGGTTGGCTGTGGTAGCGCGCTAACAAAAACCAACGACTATGTAATTAAAAGACTACCCAACTCTCCCTACCTCTGTTAAATTACTCTCTTCTTAATTTGTATCGAAAAATTCAGCCATAAGAATTACACGCGTCTGTAAAGGCTAACGTTTTTCGATACAAATTATTAATGTTCGAAAGAGGCGATGAAAACATTCTATTTTTAAATTTTTGTATATCTTCCAATCTCCTCCTTGTCTCCTTTTTCGCAAATGTTGCCAAAATTCCGTATGGGTTTTACGATCGAGAGCAGGCGGCTTGCATATATATTGGAGACGGGTTGCCACAGGGCAAATTTCATAATGTATTTCAGTACAGTGTTGTATTTACGTCACAAAGACAGCTACAATTAATATTGTAATTAATATGCATTTTATCAATTTTAATATATTTTTTGTTAGGACGGTACAGCAAATAGCACACCCCTTAATACGTCAATTTATGAATGGAAGAAATTTCTTTCGTTATCCCATAAATACAAAATATTGGAAACTAAATTGCTACATTCACTTTTACTGTATTGTAGACGTAGTCGACATAGATAGTAGATTTTAAGTAACGTAAAAGGTGCCAACAAACACTTTTAATATTATAAAAACTTTGTGAATGTTTTTCTTTTCGTTCGGCTCAACAAAAGTTACCAAAAGTGTACCCTCTTAACTCTTTGAATTTGGTTAAATATTTAAAGCTGGTTGGGTTGATGATGGTGTTGTATTGACCATATGTTGTAAAATTTTTTGTTTAATATTTTTTTTTTTTTTGCTAAAACAAGTCTACTACCAATTTTGTTGACTTTCAAACGTGTAGTAATTTATTTCTTTATTAAAATGTTGTCTGTATAATATGGTCAAAATAAAACTTTCGTGTAGGTTTACGGTTACGTTTATTTTGCAAAAAAGAAAATAAAAATATAGAAATAAAACTGGTTTTGAGAATATTGTAGTTTACTTCGTAGAATAATTTTGACCAAGTACTGAAGGTGAAGTATTTCCTCCACATATTTTAACAACTGTATATTTTGTTTCCAGGTTTTCTATTGTTTAATTTATTTGTGCAATTTCATAGCTTTTTTATTTCTCTTTCTTACTAATTATGTCATATTAAGTTTTTTTCTAAATGTAATTAAATAATAGTTTTACCCCACTTTGAAGAATATCATGCGATTTAAAAGAGAAAAAAATTATTTAAAGTTGAATGACTTTAAAACTGGGTTTTATTAATGCATATTTTAACAATGATGCAAAATGGGATAGCAAAATAAAAATAATAAATTTCGAATACCGAAATTTTTGCCCATGAATAACTTATTGTAAGTATACCCGACGACAAAAGATTATGTATGTATAGTCATATATGATTTGATATAACTTCCTATAATTACACATGTTTAAATATGTGGCTACATGTAACGGCATGCATTTGTATCCCATAGCGCATAGTTCGGGGACATGTGTATATAACATACAGCCAAAAAAGTACCCAATTTATGCGCTGTATCGAAACGAATATCTTCAATGTATTCCTAATGAATTAAATTTTTGGGTTTTTGTGTAGCTTTGCAGATGGTTATAACCCCATTTCCATTTTTGGAATTATGATTGAAAGTTCTTTGGACATAAACCTAAAACTGGATATTGCGATAATATTCGTTGGGGCAATATTCGGGCACCTAAGAAATCATAGCCTTCTTGATTAAAATTTTTATTTTATAATTTCGTCGCGCAACACAAAAAAAAAAAACGCCGTCTCCTTAAAGGGACGTGCACATTGCCCCTTTAAGGAGTTAAAGGGTTAATTAAACGATGATTAAAAACTTAAATATATTTCATAGCAATTTGAGTGCTTTTTGATGAATTTAACTATAAATTTGCAATATCTATTTGGCTAATGTCTGTATTTATTTACATACTTATTCACAAAAAACTATATATTTTATTAATGGCCAATTGAAAGATTTTCGTTGTTGTTTTGCATGTAAATTTGTTTTATAAAACTGTTATTAAATTCAAAAGATTTTTGTGAATACAAGCCTTAGTGCTAATGATTTGTATGATGACCTGCATTTAAATTAGTCGAAGCATTGTTGTTATACTATTTCAACTCGATACAAGATCAGATTGTGGATAGAAAGTAGCTTTTCAACATTTTTTATTTACGAGTTTTAAATGTATTGTTGTTGAAATAAAGCCATAAACAAAAGTCTAAAAAATAAACGTTATATTAAAAAAAGACTCGAAATTCATTAAACAATTAAAACAAACCAAAAACGGTAACAAAGCGATACAAAAAATAAAATATAAATAAACAATAAAGTAGAAAAACATAACCAAATTTGAGAACCATAGATTACATAGATATCAAACTCATCTTCTTTTGTCAACAAATACATTTTTTTCAAACACATTCAAATATTTGTTGTATAGGTATAGAACGTATGTTCAACACATCCTCATTAGATACGTCCACTGACAGCGAATGTCAAAGAGTAACAGATCTATGTAATCTATGTTGAGAACACTAGACAAACGTTGAGATATACCCATTAAGGATGCCAATCGGGATTGATATTTAACAATCTCGAGATTCGGGATTTTGGAAATCCCTATCCCGAAATCCTGGGATTTTCGGGAATACGGGATTTTTCGGGATCCCGGAATTTGACCGGGTTTTGGTATACCGGGTTTTAAGTGTTTCCTTAGTTATTACCAGTGTTGCCAATTTAGCATATTTAATGCTAGATTTAGCATTTTTTTAATTCATTTAGCATGAAAAAAATGTATCTAGCATATGGCATTTTTTTCAGCATTTTTCCGACAAAATTTAGCATATTTTTAGCATTTTTTACAGTTTTATTTTCTGTTTTTTTCAGAATATTCTACATTAATTTGAATTTAAATGTAATATGAAAAAAAAATATTTTTTTTACTTTTAGAGTAAGTACTAGAACTATTTTTACACGTTAATTACACTGTGCAGTCGCAAATTTTAACAAGCTGGGAACCGTACTGGTAAAGCTAATTCGAGTACGCTGAATTCAATGGTGATAGCAGTTTTTCAAAGTTAGCTCTCGTATTCGCGATATTCGCAATTAAAAATTTTGACGGGTACTAAAAAAATTTTATTTTTATATTTCTGGGATCATTTTTAATTATAAATTTATCAAATTGATTAAATATGTAAAATATTAAGGAAGCTGTCATTTTTTTCACGAAATTTTTTTTATAGATTTTTTTTTCGCAAAAATTTCGCAAAAACATTTTTTTCTGCAAATAAAAAGTATGTGTTATGTTATTTTTTGTATATTCAATAGGGTTTAGAAAAATATTTAATAGAGTTAAGAACAAAAATTTCTTTCGAAAAAAAACAAAAATCGCGAAAGAAAAAAAGTTTTTGGGGAAAAATAGCGAAAAATTGTATTTAACAGGGTTGGATTGATTGAAATTCAAAAATGATCCCAAATATATAAAAAATATTGCTTTATGGTACTTTAATATTAAAATTTTAAATCGGCCTGCCCGGCTTTAACTTTTTTACTCGTTTTACTTTTTGTTGTTGTTATGGTGAAGGAGTGATTTTGCACAAAATACTCCAATTTTTGGTAAAAAAAAATAATAATAATTTAAAGAATAGAGTTTAAAATAGAATTAATAGAATTGCAAAATGTTGAAAGGTTCGTTTTTAATCTTTGCAATTTTTATTGATTTTTTTAGGTTTGGGTCATAGAGGGTAATGTGGATAGCGTTTGTGATAAATTCCTATCTTTTAAGAATTTCAGTGAATTTTGATTATTTTTACTGTAACACCTGTACACTTTTCATTTAATCATACCAAAAATCTTACAACGTCAACCAACACCACAAAAAGTATTAACCCTGATCGCGAAAATAATTTTTTTTAAAGAATTTCATGCAGGTAAGCCCAAAGATGCAGAAATTTGAAAACGGTAAACAGAGCGTGCAATAAAAACCATTAAATTAATTTTGAGTAGATAAATTAAGGCTGAAAGGGAAATTCATATTTTAGAAAAAAAAAAAAAACATTTTGCGGTACTTTTGTTTATCCGCCTTTAACTTTTTGAGATAACATATTTTCAGTGACACAGTTGGGAAATCAAATAATAATAAATTTATTTTAACCCTTAAATGCATGGTGTAGCCATTTGGCAACATACCAGTTTTTTAATAAAAAAAAAACCCACTTGATGCATAAAACTGCATTTTTGGGCATTAGAGGCCCCTTCTGTACATAGTGTTCCTATATTTTAGCGCAGAATTTTTAAATAGAGTAAAAATCTTGGTTTTGCTCTGTATATTTGTGAAAAATCTAAAACATGCTTTTTTTTTACAAAAAGTGTAATATTCAAAAATATTTGTTTAAAATTCAGTTTGGCGACAATAAATGTATAAATTACAGTTTATAGGATTTTTTTTTGTTTTTTTTTCATACACGTTAAAATAATCACAATTTAGAAATTTGTCAAAAAACCATATTTCTCAATAAAAATCGCCTTTTTTTAAAATAATTTTTTTTGGTATTTTTCTTGAAATGTACACGCCTTTAGAAAGCATATATTTAAGGGTTAAAGGATTTTTGAACTTTTTTACAAGAATTAACTTTTGAGTTGTTTTTAATTTTTCTTTTATATAATTTTAGTTAATAAAATGAACTGAATTCATAATTAGAGATGACTTATTTTCAGTCTAATTTTAAAAAGTCACTGAAATAGTTTTTTTTTAAACAAATTGAAACATTTTTTATAAAATTTTTTTAGCATATTTTTTCTAGCATATTTTTTTAGTTTTTAGCATTTTTTAGCATTTTTATGCAAAAAATCTAGCATTTTTTCCTAAATAAGTTTTGGCAACACTGGTTATTACTATTATTTTTTATATAACTAGTTTTTTTTTTTTAATAATCTCTATATATAAAAGAATAACGTGACTGACTGACTGACTGACTGACTCACTCAACATCGCCCAGCCCAAACCGCTGAAGCTAGGAAGTTGAAATTTGTTATGTAGGTTCCTCTTTCGGGGTAGACGTCCACTAAGACGGGATTTTTGGAAATTCCTACCGGAACGGGCAAAAAGGGGGAAAGTGTCCCCCTTGACGGCCTGCCAAAACCCCTTTGGCTAGAAAGCTGAAATTTAAGATATGTGTTCCTTGGAGTAGGGGCTAACTTTTCTGGAAAGTACTTTCTAGAATTTTGGACAGGGACGTTGTAAAAATGGGGGTTAAAAAGGGGAAAAAGGCCCCCCTTGACGGCCTGCCCAAACCGCTGGAGGTAAGAAGTTGAAATTTGGTATAAAGGTTCCTCCACTATCGTAGACATCCACCAAGACGGGAGTTTTGGAAATTTTTACAGGGACGGGCAAAACGGGGAAAAAGTCTCCCCCTTGACGGCCTGCTCAAACTGCTGGAGCTATGAAGTTGAAATTTGGTATGTAGGTTCCTCGACCGGTGTAGACGTCCGTTGAGACGGCATTTTTGGAAATTCTTATCGGGAGGGGCAAAAAGGGGACAAAAAAGGTACCTTTTTCCAAAAAAGTACCTTTTCCCAAAAAAAGTACCTTTTCCCAAGAAAAGTACCTTTTCCCAAAAAAAGTACCTTTTTCCAAAAAAAGTACCTTTTTCCAAAAAAAGTACCTTTTTCCAAAAAAAGTACCTTTTTCCAAAAAAAGTACCTTTTTCCAAAAAAAAGTACCTTTTTCCAAAAAAAGTACCTTTTTCCAAAAAAAGTACCTTTTTCCAAAAAAAGTACCTTTTTCCAAAAAAAGTACCTTTTCCCAAGAAAAGTACCTTTTCCCAAAAAAAGTACCTTTTTCCAAAAAAAGTACCTTTTTACAAAAAAAGTACCTTTTTCCAAAAAAAGTACCTTTTTCCAAAAAAGAGAACCTTTTCCCAAAAAAAGTACCTTTTTCTAAAAAAATTTTCCTTTTCCCAAAAAATATACATTTTTTCAAAAAAATACCTTTTTCAAAAAAAGTACCCTTTCCAAAAAAAAGTACCTTTTCCCAAAAAAAAGTACCTTTTTCTAAAAAAATTTTCCTTTTCCAAAAGAAGTACCTTTTCCAAAAAAAGTACCTTTTTCCAAAAAAAAACAACTTTTTTAAAAAAATACCTTTTGCAAAAAAAGTACAAATAAATTACTTTGTAAAAACAAAGTATCTTTTTCCAAAAAATTTAGTTTTTCCAAAAAGTACCATTTAAAATAATAGATAATTTAAAAAAAACTACTTTTTTTCCTCCCCCCACGGATATCTCCACTAAAACAAGGTTTCTTGATATTCGGCATAGACGTGCGCTAAGACGGGATTTTTGGAAATTCCTACCGGAACGGGCAAAAAGGGGAAAAGTCTCCCCATAAACAGTCTCACAAATTGGAAAAGTGCCTGCCCAAACCACTGGAGGTAAGAAGTTGAAATTTGGTATAAAGGTTCCTCCACTGTAGTAGACATCGACTAAGTTTGTATTTTTGGAATTCCCTACAGGATATCCCAAAAGGAAACTCGGTATGTGAGTTCCTGCTTCTGTGTAGGCGTCCGCTTAGACGGAATTTTTGAAATTCCTATCGGGAGGGGAAATAAGGTAAAAGTCTCCTCCTGCCGGCTTGCCCAATCCCTTTTGGCCAACCTAAAATTTTAAATATGTATTCCTTGGAGTAGGACTAATTCACCGGCAACGTAATTTTTCTATTTTGGAACAGGAACATAGTAAAAATGGTGGTTGAAAGGGAAAAATGTCCCCACTAACGGCCTGCCCAAACCGCTTAGGCAATGCAGTTGAAATTTGGTATGAATGTTCCTCATCCATCGCAGATAGCCGCGAAGATGGAATTTTTGTAAATTCCTATAGGGAGGGGCAAAAAAAAAAAAAAAGCCTCACCTTGGGGGCCGGTAAAAACCCCTTCGGCTAGAAACCTGAAGCTTAAAATGTGGGTCCCTGGAGTGAGGGCTAACTTATTAGAAAGATACTTTTTTGAATTTTGGACAGGGTCGTTATAAAATGGGGGCTCAAAAAGGGAAAGTTGCCCCTTAACGACCTGTCCAAACTGCTGGAACTAGGAAGCTGAAATTCGGCACTTAAGTTCCTCTCAGCCTACTCAAACTGCTGGAACTAGGAAGCTGGAATTCCCTGTCGATGGATTTTCGGAAATTCCTACCGAGAGGGGCACAAATAGTAAAAGTTGACTAGAAACCTGAAATGTAAAACATATGTTACTTGGAGTATGTGCTCACTTACCGAGGAGGTGCTTTTTGGACAGGGACATTGCAAAAATGGGGATTAATGAAGCGAAAAGTGCCGCTTAAAGGCCTGTCCAAACCGCTGGAGGTAGGAAGTTGAAATTTGGTATTAAAGTTCCTCCTCTATTGTAGACATCCGCTAAGATGAGATTTTTGGAAATTTCTACAGGTAGGGTCAAAAACAGGAAAAGTCTCCCCCTTAACGGCCTGGCCAAACTGCTGGAACAAGGGATCTTAAATTGGGTTCCTTCTCCAACGTTGACGTCCCCTAAGATGGTATTTTTGGAAATTCATACCGGGAGGGGTAAAAAGGGAAAAAACTTCCCCCTTGACGGCCTGGCCAAACTGCTGGATATAGAGACCTAAAATTATGTATGTAGTAGGTTCCTCCTCCAACGCAGACGTCCTCTAAGACGGAATTTTTGGAAATTCCTACCGGGAGGGGTAAAAACGGAATAATTCTCCCCCTTGATGGCCTAACCGAACCCTTCGGCTAGAAACCTGTAATATATAATATGTTTTCCTTGGAGTATGGGCTAACTTATCGACAAGGCATTTCTAGGACTTTGGACAGGAACGTGGTAAAAATGGTGGTTCAAAAGGGGAAAATTGCCCCCCCCCCCTCTTAACGTCTACGTCTTTAGCTAGAAACCTAAAACTTAAAGAACAAGTGTATATGAAACACTAAAATTAAGAAACTAAATAGAAAACGAGTGGGATTGAAACACTACACAAGTGGAATGAAATGGATATAAACGTTGAACGAGCGGAATTGAAATTATAGACAATGCAAATGGATTGGAAGAGGGAATTACCTGTTCAAACACTATCAACGGAATATGAAACTTATGTAGCATTGAAACATACTCCCCAAAAAGTTAAACAAATTTTCTGAAAGAGAAAAAACCTTAGAAAAGGAATGGAACTTATATATTCCGATATTTAAACTTCATGTAACGAAGCACCGATGGAAGAAACCGCCGCAGTAAATTTTCCAACTGAATTTGTGAATTTACTTGAATTGCCAGGTCTACCTTTACATAAACTGGAATTAAAAAAAAAACTTTAAGACACGCTAACAACGTAGCTTTGCCCGCTATTTTTAATATTATAAAATGCTTTCCAACCCTGCTTTACGTTATTTATTTTCATTCAAAACACAAATGAACAAAACTACTTACGGGTCTATCTACCTAAGTTCGCACTTTACCAAATTATCTTAACATACACACGTATATTGCAATTTATTATGGATTCATTACTAACAATCCACTTTCATGAGAAAAAGTGATCAAATATTTATTTATTTTAAACCCATTGTTGTGCAGAATTATTTATTTGTGGTGGCTGGGTGAAGGCTTTAAATAAAAAAACTTTAAATAAAAAAACGAATTTAATAAAAATTGTGGAGGGCGCAGCCCCCCCCCCCCCTTAACCTTTGAGGCACGCTAACAACGTAGCGGGCTGCGCCCGCTAGTTAATTCATAATTATTTAATTGGTGTTGCTTTACACATATTTTAGCAATATTTAAAACTAATACATGTTGGAAATTTTCTGCAATTTTTTTTCGAAACATAAGTGAATTTAAATTTTCGAAATTTGAATTGCGAATAGTATTTTACTCTTAATGTTACTAATTTGAAATTTGTACGAGAATGATACTTATAAAATACAATAAATAAAATTTGTCCAAATACCATATTTTTACGGGAAATTTGATTTTTTAAATCAAGAAATAGTTCTGAATTTTTAGTGTAACAAATAACTTAATTTATCTAAAAATTGCCTGAAATTGTATTTGTTTTATGTAAAAAGCTTAGATTTCTTTTTACCGATTCAGAAAGTTTTGGCGTGTTATTAAGCTTAGTTTTGTAGAAATTATTCGTTGAATATTGTCTACCTTAAACAAATATTTAAATATGTATTCGTTCTTTAATCGGTTAGGACACCAGACGTATAATCGATATGATATACATATACGATATTGATTGTAGATTTTAGAAAAAACTCGATATGCAAAATTACTCGAAATCTTATCGAAAAGGGTCAATTTATCGTAAAACTAAATTTTTTTTTTTAAAAGGCAACAACAATGGAATTTGTAAATAAAAAAAAATTATTGTTTTGTAACTTTGAATTTTTATATTTAAGAAAATGTTTTATATGAAAAATAACAACTTACAAACATTTGAAACAAAAAAATTGTTGAAAATAAAATTTCAGTTTAAAAAAATGTGGTTGTTTGTATAAATTCCATTGTTGGTACCTATTTTTTTTCTGTGTTTAGTTTCCAAGTTCATCGCCATTTTTTTTTCTAATTCAAATTGTTTTTATTTTAATTGAATCTTCCTTTTTAAATCTAAATTACCCAACAAACATGAACATAAATGTGAAACGAAATGCACTATAAGTATAACAACGAAGATGCTCTTCTTTTAAAATTTTTCGTGAATAATTTTAGTTAATGTGGAAAGCCACTAAATCGATTTTATATTTCAAATCTGGAAAACTTTGATAATTTCCTTTTTAATTTATTGTTGCTGTGGTAATAAAAAATTGCATTTAAAGGAACTCGGAATAACTTTGAAAAAACGGAATAACTTTGAAAATTTCATACATGTCCTTTTTACATGCATGTAAAATGTTTAGAAAAGATTTCTATAAAAAGGACATTTTACCAGGCGGAATTCGTCGCTCTCTTTCGAAGATTGACAATTTATATCGAAAATGTTAGCCTTTGCAGACGTGTGTAATTCTTATGGCTGAATTTTCGATATAAATTAAGAAGAGAGTGATTTAACATAGGTAGGGAGAGTTGGATAGTCTTTTAATTATATAGTCGTTGATTTTACCATCAAAGGGTACTATAAAAAATGCTTATTTTTAGATTTTATTTTTGCATTTTATATTTTTAAGTTGTTTTTCGCGTGAAAAAATTTCACTCGAACTTTAAAGGCCTCAAAAGTTAACTTAAATTCTAAAAATTAAGAATCATTTTATTTTATTAGAAAGCCACAATGATCATTTTTTCACAAGAAAAATAATAGTCTTGTATATTAAATTTGCGTGAAAACAAATCTATATCATCAAAATATTCATTATATATTAGGTTTGTTCCACATCGTTACCGCGGATACCGGCGTGAAACCAATTTACCCAAAACAACAACAACTTACACATAATTTTGACAATAGGAACGCTTTTTGGTAAAAGTGGGTACCTGTGAGAGACAACTTCAAAAGTGATTTTGGATAATAGACAAACGCTTTGCTTACTAAATAATTAAGATTCCTTCTTATTTTGGGTAGAGAAATGTGTTTATTTTCATCGTGAAAACTGCAAATGTTTATCGTTACATATTTTATCCTTTATGTTTAAGACATTTAAATATTACCTTCTACATGTATTTCTGTAGTCGGTTCCAATTTAACAAATGATATTAAGTTCTCCTCCCAGGTTGTTGCGATATCCAAATAGTTTAAACATAACATAAGATAAACATAATATAACATTATAACCTAATAAATATCAATTTTTTTAAATAAATTTGGAGCAATTTTTCATAGTGGTTTGGGACAAAATATTTTTTTTTTTTAATTGGGGCCATTTTTTAGTCATGACCAATCGTTCTTGAGTTATAGTTGAAAAACTAAGCGAACAAACATCAAGATAAGGAAAAAATATAAGAGGTCATAAAAAAGCCTGCGAACTTACTATACTGGCCTAGTACTTTCACCCTGGCTTGAAATTTCTCACCCCACAGAATGACTGTTGCACTGTGTAATTAGCAAAATTACATTTTCATACCAATTTTTTGTTTAACATTCACAATTTAAGCTTGATTTACACGCTATCCATCCCTGTCCATCTATCTACTATTTCTCAGGATTGGGGACGCGAAATGTCATTTTCAAAAGCGAATTAACAATAATTTTCCAATTTGTATCCCCAATACATACTGGGTAATAGCATATAGGTGTAGTCGTCGTGTAGATTGCCCTTTACCTTAATTTTGTATTTTAATTTTTTTCGGCAAAATTTTCTTTCTTGAATTTGTGTGATTCACGCATGTGTGTTGATAATATTTGAATTTAATCACATGAACGTAAATGAGTGAGTTGAAATACAATGTTCTTGGGTGCTTGGAATTTTTCTCTCATGAACATCAGTGAGCGTGAGTCAAAGCACACTCACGTGCTAATTTTTAGTTAACATTCAATGAATGAAATGAAAATGATGATGACGATGTATGACGTATCATTTCCATCATGACGATGACCCAACCAACCAACTAGAATAACAAGAGGAATATAATAGGCGACCAATTACGCAGTGATTTAAAGGAGTGGATTTGTATTTTTCTTTTCTTTACTTGTGTTGGAAAAAAATAATATTAGTTTAGAATTTATCCAAACCTAAAAGTCAGTCTGCATTCGTATGGATATTTTTGTCTATACTGCCGTTTTTGTTACACTTGAGTAATTAACATAATTGTGGAAATTTGTTCGTACTTCTCATGAGTGTTTTTGTTTATTTATTTAATTGTTAATAATCTATTTAGTCTTAATTGAATGCTTTACTTGCCAAATCGATTAACTCCATTATGAAAAATGAGAAAAATGAGAAAATAGTAAATAACGTTTTTTTAAATTCTTGTTAAATTATAAATTTTGTCATTTAATAAGTAGTATTAGTATTTATTATCAGAGAAATTTGTTTTGAATATTTAACAGTTAGGGGTCAATAAAGTGTTTTGAAATTAAAGGTTTATAAAATTCTGAGAGTGAAGTTAATCGATTTGGCAAGTGAAACATTCAATAACATTCGTCCCAGTTTTAAGATGAGCACGCATTAAGAAACTCGTACTTTTGGATTTATTTAAAAATGTTAGCGACTGATTAATGAGGTTTTTGTGCAGATTCTTCCAAAAGGACAAAAAAAAAAAAATACTTAAGTATGTACTTAATTTAAATTTTGTTTTGTAAAATATATGTATTTCTATACCACCTATTTATTGGTTTTGCCGACATTAAAAATTTTGTTTCTCCTGTACTTTTCCGTCGTTTTTTGAACAGCCGGTCCAGAGTTGTCTAATGATGTTATAATTTTGGGGGTGGGAAAGCACTTTTTGCCAGCACTTGTACCACCTCTTAAAGTGCCTTGCCACTACTTTCCCGTTTGTATTTTTTTTACAGGTTTAATTTCTATGAGTTTTTATAAAAATCTTTTTATATTAAAATATTACCAAATAAAATGCTTATTCACAAATAACATTTTTTTATTACTGGAGGCTAATTGAAGGATTTTTGTTGTTGTTTTGCATGTTAATTTGTTTTATTAAACTGTGATAAAATTCAAAACATTTTTGTGAATACAATCCTAAATTCATATTTTGGAAATAAACTGTTTTGGACTTAAGATCATTTTGATCAGAGAATTATTATGTCGGTAAAAGTGTACACTACAATTGCAATTGTTTTTAACTGCAATTTTAAAGCAATTGGCATGTACACTTTTAAATGAAATTGTAGTGTATACTTTGTTAACTACAATTGCAGTTTCACTTAGTGTATTTCCAAAACTAGCATAAAAAAGAATTGTCGGTTTTCAGTAAAAATTTCATATTTTACTAATATGCATTTAGTTTTCAAATAGAAAGTAGTCAATTTTTAGAAAAACGCATTAAAAATACATTGCATTAAAAGTGCGTTTCGTTGTGACAAGTTTTACACTTGTTTAATAAGTACAATGTTAAAATCATTAGTGTTTATGTTAAAAAAGAAGTACATCTAGATCATCAATTGTAGTGCTTTTTCTACTGCTTCGGCATCTCTTTTTTTTGGAAGTATTTTGGAAGCAGTAAAAATACGAAGCGCTTAAAAACGCGCTACAAATTCTGCTTTACAGAGTTGCTCCTTTTTATGCGTATACAATACACAAAAATTTTTGCAATTTGATTGTACAACCTGCAAAACTGCCCTAAACGAAGCAAATCGTAAGCAAGTTATTTAAAAAATTATAGTGCTACGCTATTCCCTTACGACGAAGCAGGTTGTAAGGGAGTAAAATAAAATGCAAGTTATCCAAAGATTAATGCGCACGAAATCTGAGTCATCTCAATCGTGTTTTACCCTTCTTTAGTAGAGTTTAATGTATAGACGCCACATAAACATGAGTCAGTCTGCATTTTGAAGTCGGCAAATGAATGCATTTATTTTCATAAGAAGTCGCGTTTAAATGCGCTCAATGAAAATCATGAATTTACTGCATCTTTTCAGCAGCAAAAAAAGCACTTTTTCCAAAAAAAGTGCATGAATTTATTTGCGGTTAAATGCACTCACGAAAAACATGAATTTACTTCAATTTTTCAGCAGCGAATAATGCGCTTTTTCTCATAAAACAACGTGCTTCCAAGCGGGCCCTTTGTATGGAAAAATCATGCCTTCCGTAAGCAGGTTTGTAAGGGATTAATTTTATTTATTCCCTTACAAAGCTGCATCCAGCGAAGCAGGTTTTTTGCTGGGAAAATTCATTTTGGCGACAAAAACTGTATAGTTTATATATTTTTTTTCTACACGTTAAAATAATCACAATATAGCTATTTAGCAAAAAACCATATTTTTCAATAAAAAAAACACCTTTTTTTTAAATAAATTTTTTTTTTGGTATTTTTCTTTCCCGCCTTTAGAAATCACATATAAAAAAATGGTTAAAAATGAAGAGATCAAGCATTTAAGGGTTAAAGCACCATCTTTTAGTTACACAAAACACCACCAACAACTTTATCAGTTTCATATTAAAGCAAAAACTATTTAAAGGAAATATTTATTTCCCTTTTAGTCAGTACTTGTGACGAGTACAAAACGTAATCCAAAAAAATATGAGTCATACGTTAGTATTACATCCGTTGCAAAAAATATTGGGGTGGAGTTGTAAATTAACAACATAAAATATATGTATTAAAGTGGTCCAAAAAAAAAAAAAATTGGAATTCTCGCGCTTCACAACCCTTCAAATATACCATTATGAATTAAATATGCTCTGTAAAAAGAAAATCCCCGAAAAACTTTTGTTTAGAGGTCGCAGATCAGAATTGAAGTTTCAAAGTTGTACTTGTTCCATAGAACAATTGATTGATTAAAAATAATGGAAGAAATTAGAATAATTTAATACAAGCTGTATTTTGTCTCTTGCCTATCAACGTTAAGTAATTAAAGCAAATCTACGTTAAACCGATTGTAGTACAAAAAATTTTTAAAAACGTTATGTTTATAATTGTTTCGTTATAATCAAACGTACGTCAGCAAAAGTTTTTAGGAAGTAACGCGAATAAGTTACGTTAGATGTGAAAATGTGTAAACGTTGAGTTTTCAACGTTGATAATTATCCGTGTTGAAAGTTAACGTGCATACGAAAAGTCATATGTTAGTTTTCATCTTAAACGAGTTTCTACGAACTTAAAATTTTTTTATGAGTTAACGGATATAGTTAAGTCGAAAACACGGCTACAATTATTATGATCGCGCCATATCGAATCTAATATATTTTTAAGTGTACATTACGTATATGAAATTCAAATTTAAATCAGAGTAGGAAAATAAACTGTAAACAACAAGTAGGGTAGGGTACGGCTAAGGAACACCTACCGTATCTGTCGTTTTAGCGGTTGTGTGTTTGTACACAAACCGAACGCGGTACAATACGATTGTCGGATGAACGCAAACGCTACGATTATGTACTGTACTTTCAACACATATTCACACCCCGTAGCGTACCGAATTCGGGTTGTGTGTATAATCACAAACACTTATTGGAGAGAATAGCGTATTTATTTTCTACGCAACCAATATGCTTGTGTACTGTGTTCGCGATGTGCGGTACGCAACCGGAGTCGTGAATTTTGCGAAATTTGAAAATTTCATAATAAACTCAATTAGGTTGTTCACAAGGGTTGTGCTATCTGTTGTATCGTTGTATCGTCCTACCAGAAAACAGAGTTGTTAAAATTTTTATTTGACTTTAACAACGACTTTCTATTCGGTTTTCTATCTGTTAGCACACTCAAAAATGTTGTATACGACGTTACAACGATACAATAAATTACACACCCCTTGTGAAGAACCTTAATAAAATTATAGCAAGCTAACTAACTGTATTTTGTCTTATGCCTATCAACTTTACTTAAAGCAAATCTACGTTAAACCAATTGTAGTATAAAAAAATTTTAAACAGGTTATGTTTATAATTGTTCCGTTAAAATCGTTTTTAGGAAGTAACGCGAAATAGTTATGTTAGATGTGAGCAGTGTTGCCATATAGCCAGTTTTAACTGTTTTTTTTACAGTTTTTTGGGATGCCTAACAGTTTTCCAGTTTTTTCATGTAAAAAAGAGTTTTTTTAAATTTATGGATTTTTTACAGTTTTTTCATATTAAATCGGCACATTTGTTTAATTTACAATTTTTTTATTTTTTTAACTAAAATTTAAGAATTAAAATATAAAAGTGCTTATGCATAATTATTTATTTCAAAATCTTATAACGCATTTATAATAGGAATTTTGTATAAAAAATTTATTTTATAAGCCATTTATAAACCTAGAAAGTGAAAAATTACAATAAAACTTTCATATTGTAAAAAATTAGATAAAATCGAAACATAAATAAATTTAAAAATGCCAATATAATACTGCAAAATATCTTACTGGAAAAACAAAACATTTTTATAACAAATTTCATCAAAAATTAGCACGGAATAAAATTGGCTAAACCAAATCTGACACGTCATATATGCGACGGACATTTTTTCGCAGAACTTTTCAGACATTTCTAAATGAAACAAGGCCGAAATTGATTTTTTATTTTTTAAATAAATATTCTGGATAACAATTCATTACTATTTTTTCAATTATGATCGAGGATAATTCCAAAAAAACGTAATTTTTTACGGGGTTTTTTTACACACCGTCAAACAATTCCCGACATAACAATACTTAATCACATGAGAGGCAATTTTATGTGGAATGCAAATCCATAAAGAATATTTTGTAGTCCAACATTGACCAGTAAAGTATTCTATCCTAAGTTAGGGGTTAATAAAAAAAGGTTCACATCTCGGAAGGTTGATTCGGTGAACTTTTTTTAACTTCAGATTCGGGCCTTGGAGACCAAAATTCTTTAAAAAAACGTTTTATTAGAAAGCTGTGCAAAACATTGATTACTATAAATGCCAACGCAATTAAATTATTTAAATTTCGATATTTTGAAAATTGAGACCCTGGGATAATATCTTAGTCCCAGGATACTTCGGCATCCCAAAATTTATTCTGATTTTTAAAATTTTTTACAAAAACAGTTTTTCTATAAAAAAATAGTTTTTTTTTACAGTTTTCTAAAAAAATATATGGTAACACTGGATGTGAGAATGTACAAACGTTGAGTTTTCAGCGTTGATAATTATCCGTGTTAAAAGTTAACGTGCATAGGAAAAGCAATGTGTTAGTTTTCGTCTTAAACCCGTTTTTATGCACTTTGAGTTTTTTTTATGAGTTAACGGATATAGTTAAGTCGAAAACACAGCTTAAATATGTATTTTTTGTATAATAAAAAAAAAGCGAACTACTTAAAAGTTACACTCAAAAAAAAAAAGTCAGTAAAGTCAGCAAAAAATGTTGCTGTGTCAGCAAATTTTTAGTCAGGAGGGTGCTTGCAAAAAAGTTGGTAAATTCAGCAAAAGGTTTGCTGAAAATCAGCGAGCTGATTTTTACCAAAAAAATAGTAATCTTCAGCAAAAGTTTCGCTAACACTTAGTTGATTGCAAATTAAAAAAATCCATGCTAAAATCACTAAAATTTTTGCTAAATATTAATTGACTGAAAAAAACTCAAAAAACTTGTAGCGAAATTTTATTTTAGTTAATTTATTTGCGGAAAATTTAAATATAGAAATTGTGTAGAGTTGTTTTTCTTTTTTATAATTTCTGTAATACATCCAGACAAGCTGCGACATCTACATTTGTTTATATGGTTGTCATCCACACTATAATTGCGGTTATCAGCATAATTTTTGTAGCAAAATAAATTAGTAAAACATTAGTTCAAAATTAGTATAGTGTTAAAAAAATATAACTAAAAGTTTTTGCTGAAATTCCGTTTTCAGCAAAAAAATTGCTGAAAACTAGTAAACTTGATATACAAGTCGTTTTTCTACAAACTTATTTTTTTTAATGTACTTAAATTTTTAAAGGTTTTGATTTCATATTCTTTTCTTGCACATTAATCAAGAATAGACTAAAAACTTTTCTTAAGCGTGTAGTTTAAGAAATAGCGTGTAGTTTAAGAAAGAATTAAATTTAAGCCAAATATGCCGATCGTACTACATGTAGTACACCTATTTATATTCTCTGATAAAAAAAAACACATAAGCAATTATCCTAGACAAAACTTATCAACGCATGATTTGCTGACCGTTTTATTCTGTATCACAACAACAAGTAGATTAGAAAATTTAAAGCACAGTAAACGCAGAAACCTGAACATAACAGGTATACTACATGAAGTACTGTCGGCATATCTGGGTTAAAGTCAACCCTACTTTTTGTATAAATTGCTCTAGAGAAAAATAACTAATTATTTAAAAATAACTTTTTCTGCGACCTCTAAATAAAAGTGGATTTAGCTTGAACGGAGAGTTTTTAGACATTAAATAATAGGGGCAACATAGTGGAGACGCGAACTCCAACTTTCATGTTTTTTTCGGACCACTCTAATATGTACAGTGCAACAATACGACGAAATGAAAGGATTTCATTTCTTCAACTTTTGCTAATTTTAAAGCGAATAAATGAATCATCATGAAATAAATTGTCGTTGAACTATAAATTATATTTTATACTCCAATTTGCAATGAAATTTGAAATTACAGCAAAAGTATTTAAAAAAAAAATGGGTGGGGGTCCCATGTATGGCTCGGAACTTCATGCATTTATAATCGTGTTTTATGTACATAAAATATATATTAAAACTCGAAAAATATGTATTCAAAATTTTAAAAATACCCAAGAAAAAAGGTTTTGATATAGTTAAAAGATAGTACAAAAGTTTGTTAAATACATTCTGGCGCAAATGAACTGATTTTTTCTGTTATTTTGTCCTAAAATTTAACATTGAACTAATATTTTTGTAAATCCCATTTAGCATAACAATTACTTTCATCTGTATTTGAACTAACATCCTAATTTTTAGTAATTTATGTTTCTTAATTTTACAAATTTTTCAGCTAATTTAAACCCCAATTATTTCCCAAAGTTTATATTTTTGTGTCTCTGCTATCAATATCACATAGAGATGGCGCTATATTTTCATAATTTTTTATTGTATAATCACAAAGTGGCTTATATCTCGGAAACTAAGCGAGACAGAGCAAAATGGACAAAAATTCGATACTATGAACTTATCAATCTTTATAAGCCACCTATACCTACTCTGTCTCGGGACAGATCCGTAGAGCGAAATTTTACCAGATATTTTCATTTAAATCAGTTTCTGTTGAATTTAGCTCAAATTTCTTAGCTAAGTTAACTAGAATTGTCTGTATTTAGTAGTGTGTAAAATTTAGCTTACCTAAATTTAACAGACCATAATTCCCAACTTCATTGAAAATTCTGCTGTCGCAAATACACACCCAGAAAACAGATTCGGTGCTGACAACCCCATTTGTTGCCAATCGAATGGTTCAGTAGCTTTGATTTTTATATAATCAGATATGATTTTTATATAATCATTTATGATTTTATACAATTATAACTTGTCGAGTATTGTGAAACTTATATTTTTATATGATTATATCAAAAGATATTTAATTATATAAAATTATATTAACCAGATCCACCATTTTCCGGATCAAATCATGTATGGGTTAACATAATTATATAAAAAATATATTATCTGATCCGCAAAATGGTGGATCTGGTTAATATAATTTTATATAATTAAATATCTTTTGATATAATCATATAAAAATATATGTTTCACAATACTCGACAAGTTATAATTGTATAAAATCAGAATTGATTGTATAAAAATCATATATGAATGTATAAAAATCATTTTTACTAGGGTAGTTTAAAACTAAAAATTATTTTAAAACAAAATTAACCTTAATTTTGGAATTTTATTTTTTCAGGCAAGATTTTATTCCGTGAATTTGCGTGATTCACGTGACCCACGCGTGATCATGCGCGATTGTGAGTAAAATCCGAATTTTCGAACTTGAACGTGAGTGAGTGTGAGTAGAAAAAAAAAGTTCGTGAGTGATTGCGCATGTAGATATGCTTATTTAGTATTTTTCTGTAAAACCTTTACTTTAAGAGGTATGCGCAAATAAACTTTGAAGTAATTTTAGTCCATTTTTAGGACTAAAAGCCGTGGATGACTGGCCTGTTTTAATCCGAGATGATCAATCTTCACGGGGATATTATTTTTTACACCCAATCTACCAGAAAGTGCATGGGGAGGTGAGAAAATATCACTTTTGCACATATGGGTGCTCTATTGAGCGCCTTCAGATTGGCACGAAATTAACTCTTAAACATATTTTAAATTCTGACTTATTTCTGGCATTGAACCTGAATTTTAAACTCTGATGTCTTCAGAGACTTATAGTAGAATTTTATGACAAATATTTTTCCAGAACATTTTAACCCTCTAACTCTTCAACTTACGGGTCGTTTGTGGCCCTTTTGAAAAGCGTCAAAAAGTATCTTTAATTGAGGAGTTAGAGGGTTAATATATTCCACAAAAATATTTATCATGAAATTCTACTATAAGTCTCTGAAGACATCAAGGTTGAAAATTTAGGTTCAATGCCAGAAATAAGTCAAAACTTAAAATGTGTTTAAGGGTTAATTTCGTACCCAAATGCCCACAAAGCTAAATTTTAGGAGGAAACCAACCATGCGAATCTTCTATTTCATGTAAAACAATATGTGGAACATTTCTGTGGAACATTTCAACCCTCTAACTCTTCAGCTTGTAGGTCTTTTTTTCGCTTTTAAAAACGCGGCCAAAAAAGTCCCTTTAATTGAAGAGTTAGAGGGTTAAATAGTTCCACAAAACTGTACCTCGTAGTGTTTACATAAGTTCGCTGAACACATCCTATACCCAAAATGGAAGATTCAAATGGCTTCCTAGTGCACATATGTAAAAAATCTATAACTCATCAGTTTATAGGCTTTCTGTCATGGAATGGACGAAATATTAAAAAAATACTTATTTTGCTTTTAATCCACGCTAAATTTCCTATTATATGATGAAGATTATACGTATTTACAAGTCTCCAAAATTAAATGAGAGACATTCAAAGTTTAGTTTTGACAAAAATTTTTATGTTTACCGCTTAAAACACCACTAACGGTCATGGGAGGGTTAAAAGTTTGTATAAAGAAAATGTTTGCCTTTTTACTGTGTAAACAACAGCTGTGTAACTTAATCACCAGAAACTTTTAGTTTAAGAGTTATAGATGGAAAAATCCATGGACCTTTTTTAGGGTAATTTTTAGGACATAAATGTAAACGGCCTGGCCGGTTTACATCGCAGAAACCTAATTTTTGCACATATCATATTTAATTATATTAAATAATGATCTAATCTTATCGTAATTATATCTAATATTAGGTGTGTTTCTTTACTTTTTGGGTAAAGTTCGGTAAAATGAGAGTAATCACAAAATCCTCTCACAAAATGACAAAATTACCCAATAGTACGGGAACACAAAAAACCACTTTTCTAGCCCAAAATCTTATTTCAAAGAATAATGTGAAACAGTGATGGGACTTGAAAAATTTTGTTTTGTGCCAAGTGTGTGACTAAAATGTGCCCGAGTTTTCAACTTTAATTTCATTTCGTGTAATTCAACTTTATTTTCATTTCGTAATCGCATTCTTATGGAATTAATTCTATTTTGAATGAATTCTAACCTAATGAATTAAAATTTTCTTGAATTCATTCAATTAAAATGATAAATGAAATTCATTCGATTCTTATTAAAGATTTGGGAATGCAGCCAATGAATGAATTCTTTAGGAATGGTTACTCGTAATGGTGTACATAGAAACATTTTCTAAAACTGAATTAAATTTTTCATGAATTAAACTTAAATTAATTCTTTCGAAACTCTGAGCTAAATTTAAATCATTTGAATTTTTAAAATTCCATGGGTTATTTGGTAATATCTTCGAATAAATGCTCAGAAACTAAAAATTCAAGAATTTTTAAAGAATCGTTGTTTTTTAAATCCATTTTCTATTAAATTTTGTAGATAACGAAAATGTGCCAAAATAGTATCGGTTGTGCCATTGTACCAATCAATCTTAGATTGTGCCACAAATCCCATCACTGATGTGAAAATGCGTATAATTTCAGTTTGCAAATTGGCACAAATACCCATATTTATTCGTATTTGAAAGTTGTTTTTGATTTTATTAAATTAATTCTTATAAAAAAATAAGTTTCTTTTGATTATTTCTTTATTTAATTAAAATTTTAAATCTATTTTCACAATTGTTTTTTGTTTATATTTAGATCAGCTGTTTTACCAAAGTTTACCCGAAGAAAAAGTCTGGGTAAATTTTGGTAAAAAGAGACACACTAATACACTCTCATTAGCGCTCTCATTTACCCAATTTTCGAGTACGGGAACGCTTTTGGGAAAATTCGGTAACTTTGGGTAAATTTCGGTAACATTGGGAACATACGGGAACGCACTTATTATTTTTGTGTTAACTCTAAAACCTTTAGTATAACCCCCGTTCGTCATTGATTGTCGAGAACGTTGTCAATCTCCTCTGTTTCTAGCGATTTAATATGTTTTAGCGATTTTCCTTTCGAACAAAGAGAGGTCTCTGAAAAAGTCGATAAAACCCTACGTGGAAAACATTCATGATTTATCAGTTATCGGCAAAATTAAATATATATATGTAATTACACACAGAGAAAAAATATGCCATTTTCCAAACTGAAGTTCGGTTACATCTACTAAAATAGGTTGGTACAACTGAATATTGGTTATCACAACAAAATTCGGTTAACAGAACTGAATTTTAGTTGCACTACCCAAAATATTTCGGAATCACATTCCAATATGGTTTCACCAACCAAATTTATTGGTTGTAGCAACCAAAATAGTCTTAGCAATTCGGTTGGCAATTTTTTTTCCTGTGTATATGTGTTTTTGTTAACTAAAAGTGGTTCTTGACATCAAAAGTAATGCTCTGAAAAATTCGCGATTCCCGGAAGTTCAATAATGTCGGGAATTTTTAAACCCTACTAATGAGCAGAGCTTCGAAAAACTTAATTCAATTTAAGCTTAATTCACTAAAAATTAAATTCAGATTTTAAAAAGATTCATGTACCATTCCCTTAAACCATTCGTAAAGAATTCATTCATAAGCTTCATTCCAAAAGCTTTAATATGAATTGAATGAATTCCTAACTTGAATCATTCAAATCGCATGTTCATTCACCATTTTACTAATTGAATGAAGAAATTTTATTACCATTCACTTAGTGCAGTGTAGTTTGAAACTAAAATATAATCAAAACCAAAGCATACAAGCTGTAACAAAGCATACGATACTATTTATTTCTGTTAGATGAATTTTAAACATTTTTCATTGTATTATGCTAATATTTCAGCAATTACATACAAATTAAAATTTTTCATTTGATTAAGTGAATGAAAACAAATAATTTTTCATTCACTTTTTTATTAAATGAATTCAGGTAAATTGGGTTTCATTCAGTTAGAATTCAATCAAAATAGAATGAATTCATATAATTTTAAGCTACAGGGAATTAAGCTATCGAATTAATTCCATAAGAATGCTATTAGGGAATGAAATTTAAATCAAATTTCATTAATTTTTAAAAAGTGAATGAAAGAATTAAGCCTTTTAAACCTTTGCTCATGAGTTAAATAATCGTACATTATATGCATTTCACCGCAGAAACAATTAATAATTTAATCTCTTTTTACTATTATAACTACAAGGATTTATTCCAGCCTTGCATTCTCTGTTATTTGGTGAAGGTAACTTAACAAAACCTAAGAAAGTTTAGTTAACTCTTTCACTACCCTTGAACACTACAGTGTACACGTCTTTAAAAGAATATATAAAATTTGATAATACAAAAAAAACTATACTTTTTGTGATGTATAAGCAGTTCAACATGGCAATATGGTGTTTGTTAATGAAGTCCAATTTTTGAATATATGATAATCTCGGAAAAAAGAAGATTGTGGTGTTTCTCCTAAATAAATTAAGATAGATAATTGAAATTTAGCATTTAGATTCGTTTTATGACGAGAAGAAAATGAACCAAAGGATTTTCGGATATTCGAATGTTTAGAGGGTAAAACGGGGATGAAAAGTTAAAAAAAAAACGATTTTCGAACGTCATTTTTGGTGGATAGGAGGGGGAGGCGGAAAAATATTTTACATATATTTTTTTTTGATTTGGGGACTCTTAACAAGAATTTAAAGTCAAAATAAAGATAACGTACATCCGCAAAAAAGTCGGTAGCGAAAGGGTTAATTAATAAATCCTAAGAAAAATTTATTTTATCTTAAAGAATGTGTTTTTGGTTTCACATACCAAATAATTTTCTAAATGCATTAAAAAAAGGACTTTTGTGGAAAATTTCTCAAAAATGATAACTAAAAATTATGTGCATTTCCAAATTTCTGTAATAGCTTCTTATTATTAGAAAACTAAACCATTTGAATAAAAGTAAAATAAAAAATATTAATTTCGCAGGGAGGAATTAGTCATTTCACCCTAATAAAATTAAAAGTGGCAGCCAATTGTTTTTCTAGTCTTTAAGAAAATGTTTTACAGAAACTGTTTCTAAAAGTACAAGCAATTAGAATATGTGACAGCGCATAGAGAAAGGGACCTAAGGGTAAAAAAATCAATTTTTTTTTGATGTGGACAACATCTGAGCATCGAATGAGACAGATCCCATGCCCTCCTGAGAAAGGGACCTAAGGGGACCTTAGGTCCCTTTCTATTTTGCGCGTCACATATACATAATTCATAATATATAAACTAAGGGTCGTATGCATAATCACTTTTTAATTTATAAATGGTTTATAAAACAAATTTTCATACAAAATTCATTTTATAAACGTGTTATAAGGTTTGAGATTATTATGCATAAGCACTTAAGTCTATAATAAGCCAATTTATCAGGTAGATCTTTCGAGGACGAGCAATCCATGCAATAATAGAAGAACCATTAAGAAAATAAATGTATTTTTATGAATCTGAAACACACAATGTCATAAATATATCATGAAAAAGTTAGATAATGGCCCTCCTGAATTCAGTCTAGCCAGTTCGCGACCACACTAAAGTTTTAAATTATTAATTTTAAAATCCATTAAAAATTCGATTGAAATGAAAATGCATTAATTTATTATTTTTTTATGAATTTTATCATATCGCTAACATATTTGTTAAGACTAACAGCTCTATAGTCATCGTAAATTTATTTGATAGTAAAGCTTCAGCCAAGTTTTTTGGATGCCAATTGAACTTAGTTTAATCGGCTGTTTAGTTAATCTCAAAATAAAATCAAGCCGAGTTTAACTGAGCATGATGTTTTTTCTGTTCCAGTTTAAGAAGCGTCAAATTACCTGATGTTGCCATATTGATTGGTTCAAAATAATTTATATCCGTTTGGAATTGTTATAAAATGGTAATAGCATTTAATAATTCATATGTCATTACGTTGCAATGTGGCATTGCTTAAAAAAATAATTGTCCTACAGCTGTTTTGTGTTGATAAATTTGTACTTTGGTTTAACGGGACAATGTTCCCTAGTTTAGCCTCAATTAAAAGTAAATTGAAAGACATCTGAAAAATAACATATTAGGTTAAAACAATGTTTAACTAATAAACAAAGTTGAACTACATCCAAAAAACTTGGACTTAAGTATACATTTTTCTACGGTCTGTTTAATAATGTTAAACGTGTGCGAAAATTTTTTATGGTTTTTCATGAAAACTATTTTTTGTTTAGCTTTTTCCACTTTTTAAACTTTTTAATAAGCAATAATAGTAGTTAAAAATAAATTAAATGAAAATAAAACTATAATTAGATGTTATTTTAACAGACATTTTTATGTTTTTTAAACTGCATCTAAAAATGAAATTAATATGTGTAAAAATGAATAATTACATAAAATTATTAATTTTATATTTGAAAGCAGAACTTTAAAAACATAATTTCGTAATTCAGTTTTTAAATCTAATTCAAGCGAGTCGATTATTGTTTAAATTATTTTCAACTTTATTCAGTTAATATCTAATAAAAAATATATTCATTTGATTTAAAATTCTTGAATTAAATCATAAAACAAATCATTCAGTCGAATCAAAATTTAATCAATATAAATTGAACTAAATAATATCTTACTTTATTCAGTATTAAAACGTTCGTATTTTGTGCCGGTTAACCGGTTTTTTATTAGAATATGTGTTTTTTAATTTGGCAAACATTTTCAACTATTTTATAAAGGTTGCAGAACCGGATAATATATTTGCGAAGCTGAAGTAAAAAAACAATTAACATAGAAGTCAGTAGTAAAACTGACTGAACATTTTTTAAAAGTTCTGATTGCCAATTTGATGTTTTAGTATATATATGTATTAGTATATATGGCGATATCTCATAAAAATAACATTTTGTTGGCTGTGTAATTTAATCAAATTTTCTACCAAACATTTTTTTCTTGGTAATTGACAATTCTTTCCGCTTTAGGCAAATGGAAATCCGTTAATCTGATGAAAGAATAAGCAATTTTCAGATAGTTTTTGAGACAGTTTTTCAATGGGAGATATACAGAACCATTTTATTTTGAAATATTTCACTGTATACAGTTTTACATAAATTCGTACTTTTTAAAAAATATTACAAATTCTTTAAAAGTTTTTTTGTTTTTAATAGCTGTATTCGTACGGCAAGCTATCAACGTTGGCTTATGTCATTCCCATACCAATTTGGCATTAGTAAAGTTAAGAGTTAACACTAAACGTTGGCTAATATCAAATATATTTATATAAGTATTACATAAGCCAACGTTGATAGCTTGCCGCACAAACACAGCTAATATCGTTATTTGAATTTTTTACAGCCGTGCCTTTAATAAGAAAACCAAAACCGGTTTGAAAAAAAATTATTTTTCGAATAAACCGAAAACCGGTTTTTTGAATACTCTAGTTAGAACTAAGAACGATTTTTGTCTTAAGTACATATTTCTTAAATTAGAAATTTTCAAAACAAAACATAAGAAATATTTAAGACAAAAATCGTTCTTAGTTCTGACCACAGATTATAGGTACACGGTACACAGATGTGTTACCAATGACAGGTGCCAAAAAAGTATTCTTGAACCATATGTTTTTGTTTACATGGTAGTAATGTCAAAAGGGAGATAGCAACATAAAATCTCCATACATTTTGTATTGCCCATTTTTTATATTTGCATATCTATCTAAATTTTGTGCTTTCTCTCTTGTGTTTTTCTTAAAGTTTTGCATTTTTTTTTGATTATTTTTTATCGGCCATATTGCCCAGATCAGCTCTCTGCATAATCTGTGGTTCTGACCATACATGTATGTATTTACGATATGGGATACTTGTGTATAACAATTGTATATGAATCTTAAAATATTTGAAATTTTTCAAAAATTTTGTCCAACTTACATGTCACTATACTTGTGTGTACTTACGAATTATACTGGCTTGTGGGCCATTACAATGCGGCCATACCCTGGGTAAAGTAAGCCAGCTTGTGTGTAGGTTTGAAAGTACTTGGGGATACTTGTGTGTACTTACTAGAATCCCCGAATGTTTTCAAACTCTACACACAAGCTGGCTTACTTTACCCAGGGTATGGCCGCATTGTAATGGCCAACAAGCCAATATACTTCGTAAGTACACACAAGTATAGTGGCATGTAAGTTAGATAAAATTTTTGTTTCATATACAATTGTTATACACAAGTATCCCATACCGTAAATACACACAATGTGAAGTACACGAAATCGATTACATTGTGTGGACTTACACGTTTTTCTAAAGGGTTATTATAAAATATTTTCTAATTTACTTCCCTTGCGGGATCCCGGGAATTCAAAATAAATTTCCCGCTTTCCCGGGAAATCAAAAAGTGCGAGATTTTGCATTCCCTAGTTACACCCTTCACTTAACCAATATATATTGATATGGGTCTTAAAGCTCAAAGTCGATACTTTAAAACCATACTGAAAACTATCTGCAGTTTATTGAGGTATATCAATTAACAAGAAATTTTAAACAAAAGACTTGTGTTTTGGTAAAAGTTAAATTTGCGAATATTTCAAAGAGTGGATCTTATTTTTAAATTTGGTGTTCACATTTGTGATCTATGTACGTGATAGAATCTATTTCAATTTATAGGTCGCATGTCCGATGCATTTTTAGTGTTTTACTATGTTGCTAAATATACACTATGTGGTATAGGATACACTCAGAAGAATTCCGTTGTGATAATCGAATATTTCGCCAACCGAATTGCGAGGTTGCGGCAACTGAATCAATTGGTTGTCACATCGGAATTGTGCTGATGTACACAGAAAAAACTAAAAACGAGTTTTAATTACGAAATTGATTGTATTAATTAAAATTTTAATTGATTTTGCACCTATCATTCAAATAATACTATTATTTACTGAAAATTGTATACGATTACTAGAAACAAATAAAATATTAATTGATTCAATTAAATATTTGATTAAAAACAGTTTTTATTTTGATCATATGTTTAATTCGATATTTTAGGTTAATTATTTTTTCTGTGGATAAAAACTAAAACTCTTGAAGTTTGTTACTACCAAAAACAAATTGAATTAATTAAATATTTCACTAATTTATAGCACCGATAATTCAAGTTCCCTTTCCGGAATCTGATGCTATTCCCCTATCTGATCTTGCTTTTATATGTTTTATGGCGATTCTCTAAACATTTTATAAATTGACTGCCACACAAAGCTAGCCGGATAAACCTAGAATTAAATGGCTCAACCTATTAATTGAATTAATTTGAAATTGTGTAAAACAAATAAGAAACTTGATTTACCGAAAAAATATTTAAAATATGAAAAAATCATTCAATTTATCAAAACATTTAAAAAATTAATAATTGTTGTTAATTTAAAAAAAAAAAAATTATTCAATTTTGTAAGTTTAATAGCCAAAAAAGTTTTGTACACATAAAAAAATATTAGCTTAAATCATCTTATTAAAGATTTGTTTAAAATAAAGTTGTTTTTAAATAAATATTTATTTAATTGAATCAATTAAATCTTTGAATTCTTTAATTGATTCAATTAATCGTACACAATTTTTAGTAATTGATAGTATCATTTGGGTGGTAGGCGCAAAAACAGAGAAACTAGTAATTGTCGGTGACAATTTCATAATTAAACCAGGTTTTTACTTTTTTGTGTGTAGGAAACACAAAAGTTTATTTTTTAAAAATTAATGGTGGGTCTCATACTGAAGGGTTAACTTTGACTATTAAACAAAAGAAAATGTCATAAAATTATATACAAAACAACAAAAAAAATTTGGGTTAACTAATAGTTAATCCTTAAACCGTCAGTATGAGACCCAGCGTAAATAAATAAATTAATATCAATTCAAAATAATAATAATGAATCATCTAACCATCGATTGGGTGTGTGTGAGTCGTAAGTACAATTTAAAATCTTAATACAAAACTTCAACATGGTCATGTCTTAAAAAAAATAAATCATCAGTATGCATAACATATAACTTATTCACAACCTAAACAAAAATAATTAAAATATTTATAGTATAATTCAAAATAAATAATAAACAATATATGAGTCATCTGTAGTAATAACAAGATTTTGATAATTTGAACATTTGTAATTTAACTGTTTTCGAAAAACTAGTTATAACGTTACATGTTTTTTTCAGTTAACATTTACTTAGGTGTTTTATTAACAATTTAACAATTTAAATTAGAGTGATAATAATACTAATCATACCAAAGCATTTATTTAATAATATAATCGTTTTTTGTTTTAACAACAACGAAGGAACGCATAGTTTAACTGTTAATGTGCCAGATTTGTAAAATAATGATTTTTAAATTTTAAACCACTCAAAGTTGTCAAATATCATGTTAAAACAAAACAACCCAACAACATAAGATATTACCGAGTAATTAAGCGAGTAAGTAGAACACAAAGGGTTTCACTACTTACAAGGCTATTTACTTGCAACATTAATTTTGTTCACGATGTCCAAAAATTCAATTCATGGGTGGTCATTACCCTCTCGCTTACAAAAAAAGTGCGAATAACGAGTTACCCATAGTGAAGGAATAAGTAGTTACTCACAAAGATAGAATAAGTGGTTACTCAGAAGTTAGGAAATAAGTGGTTACCCTACATTGTGAAATAGTGGGTCATATTGGCAAATTAACTCTTTACCTGGGAAAATTTTCTATTCAGTTGAAAAAATGGTCGAAACAATTTAATAAATAAAATATTAATATAAAAAGACTAAATCAGTACTTATTTATTGAATTACCAGTCAGTGATTACTTTGCAAGAATTATCAGAATGCAGAAGGTAACTACCTATAATTACTTGGTAATCCGTATGGTAATGACCTGTCATTACCAAGTTTTAGCTGGGAAGTAAAATCATTAAATACCCTAAGAAAAATTTTTATAGTCGGTTGTTAATAACACCAATTCTGCAACTGGTCTCAATGGAACCGATGCAAGTGAACTAGTTCTGGTTCGCGTTTCACGGAGCTCAAATGTAAGGAATAACTGACGGAAAATCAGTTCTGGAAGGAGTTCCAGAAAAAAAAATTTTTTGTTTGAAAACTTCAAAAAAATTTAGAATGGTATCGACACAATCCTAACATAACATTGACAAAAAAAATTTGAATTATTTTAGTTTATTGTTGTTTTGTATGGAAAGTTGTTGTGTGAAAAATAGTCTTATGACAATTACAATGAGCTAGACACCTTAATTTGTTTTTAAATACATTTGCAGCGGTCTTTACATATGTTATTAAAGAGCGCTACATTTACATCTGGCTAAATAAGGCCGACTTTATAAATTTGAATATTTGGATAAAACTTGAATATGTGGTAAAGGGGACAAGAATTTTAAAGAATTACTGAAATTATTAAAAATACGTATCACGTTAGCTCCTACCTTAATTTTGAATTCTTTTGATTTTTTTGTTTGCTTGCTTGCTTATTTTAAATATCATCAGTTGACATTAGTTTTTTTATGAGCGAATTAAACATAAAATAAATGTTCATAATAAATGAATAAATTTTAACTTAAAACTTTTAAAATCGTTTGTTAATTTGATGTTTAAGTGCAACTATTGTTAGCTTAACAAAATATTTTTTTTATCATACCGTTAGTTGGCACTTTTTCATTAAAATATTAAACACTTTTGTTCCGGTAAAAGAAATTTTTTTCTTTTTTTTCGTCTTTTATTAATACAGTCTATAGAAAATATAAGAATATGAAAGGTAAAACTTGTGGCTTTAAATTATAAACTATGTATTTTTTTTAATAATATTACCAAACGAATAAAAATTTAATTCCCTACAAATGTTAACTTTTAGGAGAAGTGCGACACACTTGATCCCCAAAAATTTGAAGCTGAATATCTTCTAAACTATTCAATATATTTTTTTTATTTCAAACTTTGTTTGAAATCTTTCTATTCTGAAAAAAAATGATCTGGGTTGATAAATTTTTCAGTAATAATTAAAAATATAAATCGCCATAAAAGGATCAAGTGTGTTATACCATGATCAATTGTATACCAAAAAAAATGTTTACCAAAAATAATACATCAAATTTAAATAACGCACTTAAAGCGTTATTTAAGACCTTAAGCCCCTCTGTTGGCTATGGACAGTATCATATGTTTTCTTGAAATCTAATTGCATAAAAACGGAGTGTGATATTGTTGCGATTCATGAACTGTTTGCATATATGTTTTGAAACTTAAAACGTTGAAAAGATTATACATATATGTATGTATGTATGTAAAACCCCATTTAAAAAATTTTTCTCTTTTTGGGTTCCTTCAGATTTCGATGAAATTTGGATATGTGAAAAAGGAGAAAAAATTAAATAACTTTCGGTTCTAAACATATCGGCTCAAATTGATATTTATGTGGGTAAAACTGAGCTTTAAAGTTGTTTTCTTAACAAATACACTCTTGATCCTTGGGATCAAGTGTATAGGAAATGTAATTTTTTTACAAATAATTTACGAGTTTATATGAAAACCCCTAATTTTTCAAATTTCATAACCAAAGTTTTTGTATTTAAAATAAGAACTTCAGAAACCTTTGCTAAGTAATATCACAAATTAACAGAAATGAGAAAATACAGACGATGGCGCCCAGAAGTTAAAGAAAGCAAAACAAAAAACTATAATAAAGGTTAATCTAAAGTGACGAGTGCAATATTTGGACAAATCGATAGAAGAAAACTTTTTTACGTAATGTACTTTCTTTGATAATAGGGTGGGGGGAAGGCGGGGACAAGTCTTTTAAAGGATCAAGTATGTCGCACTTCCCCTGCATCAGTTTTCGTTTTCTAAATGACCTTCAGAAAAAAAACATCCACTTTGCAAGCATGATTTTAGATAAATCAAACATATAGAGATTTCGAGCACATGCATAATTTTCTGCTGAAAAATTGATGAATTTACAACAGTATCGGATCTTTCATTCACATCCCTGCAAAAAAATAAGATCCTCTTTTATATACTGGACTTTTTCCAAAATAAGAAAATACAAAAATAAAATAGTACAACAACACATAGAAACTTGAAGTATAAGAATAGTTTTCTACTAAAAATTTGTCAAATATACAAAGATATCGGTTCCTTTCTAAGACACACATAGGCAATTTCGTTCTGGAGACTTAATAACTGTCGAATATTTTTAACTCTCTGAACTCACATCAGGATTTTCAAACAACATTTTTAAGAAACATAAGTCAATAATGAAACGAGTAAAAAAGTTAAAGTCGGGCGGCCCTATGCTCCTTGCAGGAGTAAAAGGAACAAATATATATATGCCGACTATATAATACCCTACACCAGTCTGGTAAAAGCCAACTTATGTTTGGATCTGAAATTCGAATGGGTTAAAATGGACTTGTATCAAAATTTTCTATAAAATGTTAAAAGAGAAAATCGGAAATATAGCCGATATGGGCGATAGGTCCAAATATGGACCGATCCTATCTAGAATCAATAGGCTTTGTCCTTGGGACCATGTGAGTCAGCGAAGCAAATTTCATTCAAATATCTTAATATTGGTGACCTGCAGCGTGTAAACAAGCCAGTTTGGGGGGGGGCCTTTATATGGGCACTAGGTCTAAACATGGACCGATTTTAACCAAACTCAATAGGCTTCGTCCTTGGGCCGACATAGGTCTATGTACCAAATTTCATCAAAATATCTTAATATTTGCGACCTGCAGAGTGCGCACAAGAATGCATGGACAGACAGACGGACGGCCAGACAGGCGGACGGACGATCGGACACCGACTTACGTCGGCCTAAGGACGACGCCTTTTAGTTTTGGTTGAAATCGGCCCATATAAGGGTACCCCCCAAAATTGTCTTTTACAAGCTGCAGGTCGCAAATACGAAGATATTTCAATGAAATTTGGTACACAGACTTATGTCGGCCCAAGAACGGAGCCTATTAATTTTGGTTGCAATCGGTCCATGTTTAGACCTAGTGCCCTTATAAGGGTACCCCCCAAAATTGGTTTATTTACATACTGCAGGTCGCAAATACGAAGATATTTCAATGAACGTTGGTACACGGATCTATGTCTGCCCAAGGACAAAGCCTATTGATTTTGGTTAAAATCGGTCCATGTTTAGACCTAGTGCTCATATAAGGGTCCCCCCAAAATTGGCTTGGTTACACGCCGCAGGTCGCAAATACGAAGATATTTCAATGAAATTTTGTTTGCTGACTTACATGGTCCTAAGGACAAAGCCAATTGTTTCTAGATAGGATCAGTCCATATTTGGACCATATGCGGCCCTATGCTCCTTGCAGGAGTAAAAGGAACAAATATATATATATATATATTTGGACCTATCGCCCATATTGGCTATATTTTAGATTTTCTCTTCTTTTATGATTTTATAGAAAATTTTGACACAAGTCCGTTTTAACCCATTCAAATTTCGGATCCAAACATTAGTTGGCTTTAAGTCAGACTGGTGTAGGGTATTATATAGTCGGCATGCCCGACTTTAACCTTTTCACTCGTTTTTATTCCAAAGAACCGGTTGTAGAATAGCCTCTTTTCCTTTGTAGACCCTCTTGCTGTCGGTTCTAACATGAATGGTTTTTGCTTGAAATTGCCCCAAAAACCAACGCTTCTATAGCTCGAAAGAAAAAGCAACTAAAAATTAGTTAAAAATTATGTTGTAGAAAAAACTGCTGAAATTAGCAGACTTTTTTTGCTTAAATAAAACTGTTAAATTTAAAGAATTTTAGTTATATTTAAGTTAACTTTTATTTAATTGAAAATAACAAAGTGTACTGTAAAATCTGCAGAAAATTTTGCTAAATGTTAGTAGACTAAAAAAAGCAAAAACAAACTGTTATATACACAAAATTTTTGCTATTTTTAAGCTAAATTTAGTTGAATGCAAGTAGCAGTCTATCCTGTTAAGTTAACAGAAGTATTTGCTAAAAAAATTGTAAACTGCTGTTTTCAAAAGGCTCGATTTTTATTTGCATTTAATTTAGAATTTTTTTTTCGATTTTTTTAAATGCAAATAAAAATCGAAGAAAAAATTCGAAAATTTAATTTTTTTTGGTGATTTTTCAGGCTACTAATTATTTAGCAAAATGTTTTGCTTATTTTAGCAGGTTAATTTGTTATTTTCTATTAAAAAGAATTTAACTCAAATATAACTAAAAATCTGTATTAAAAGACTGTCAAAACCGTTCTATATAATACATAAACACAGATATAAAAAAATTCCCAATTTGCAAAAAAAAAAAAAAGTATACAGGCATATAGTTTAAGGGCACGTGTCCTTTCAAACAACATTTTATTGAGTTATAGAAGTATAATCCATAGACAAAACAAAAGGGTTGTTCACAAGGGGTATGCTATCTGTTGTATTGTCATAACAAAAAACGGAGCTGTTAAATATTTTATTTTATTTTAACAACGTTTTCCTATTGGGTTTTCTCTCTTTCACATACATACGTAAAAATGTGGTATCGTGCTAATCTCAGATGTTGTATTTTTTCAATTTAAATTTTAATAACTCAGTTTTTGTTAGGATGATACAAGTATACAACTAATAGCCCTTGTGAACAACCCTAATAAGGAAATTCCATACCCTTAAAATATTTTAAATAAATTTCCATTTTAACCCCCTTATTGTTTATAGAATTGCAACTGAACTGAAACAAAATGAGAAAATAATCAATTGATCGATTAATAGAAATTTTCCAAAAATAAATGGAAATATAGTACAATGAACTTTAGCACCATAAATATAAAAGCTGAGAAAAAAATTTTTAAAATTGTGGGGTAGGATTTAATTAGAAACATTATCACCACAGACCACCAACTAGTCTTAAAACAAAGTTGCCTTTGAAATTTCTATGTATTAGTGACATCCCACGGTGGGATGTCAAATCGATGACATTCAGGAAATATAAGAGATTCAGCTATTGAGTTGATACTGTGGTAGCTATATTCTAAAATACAAGAAAATCAACTCTGTTTCAAGACTAGTGGAAGGTGATTAGCACATTAGACACTGAAAACACCCTCTATAGGAACCAGAGTATGCGTGAGTCATCTGTTCGAACCCGAGTAAAAAAAATAATATGTCATATGTAATGATATCTTATTTAATATAATTGGAGATATGCTATGATCCGAAAAATGGTGGATAAAATTATATCGGATAAGATCTAAATATATTGAATCATATAGAATCTTATCCCGATTTTGACCCGATATAATCATATCGAATTTGATGTAAAAAGACATAATTATATAACGCTTTATATTTCAGGCTCAAAACAAAAATTAATAAAAAGTACTAAAAAATAACATCCTTAAGAATTCAAAATTTAAATAAAAATTTAAGTATTTAGAAGAAGTTGTACATAATTGTAACCAATCATTTTAAGCCTTCTCATATAAAATTGTATTCTACCCGAAAAATGTGTAAACCTGGTGTTTTACGAGTTTAAACCTCTAATGCTTTTTCTTCTGATTGCAATAATTAAACTATATATTTAGCATTGAAAATCTACTATGGAAGATATATTAAAATTTTAATTTATCGCTTTATTTAGGCGATATCGCATAGTCAAAGTTGAAGACGAATCAAGAAATCCAGTAGTCAAAAAATTTCGGTTTTTGCTATAATTAACATTATCAATAAAATAAAATCACGTACTGAAAATTACTCATCTAGTCTTGTTCTTTCAGAAGTTATGGCGATTTTCGCTTTTTGAAAATTACGAAATTTGGCACAAAACATCAATCAATTTTGACGAAACTAGTTTTGCTTACTACTAGCTCTGAGTATGTAATCTGTGTTTAATTTCAGCTAGTTTTTGAGTTAGAGAGATATTCGTAAGATGTATCCTGACATCATCCTGTGAGTCCTGGAGCAAAATTTGTAACTGATTTTATAAGAAGAGACTCTAAGCTAGCTTCGGTATTTTCGATAATGTATGCTAGATCGTAAATGTATTTTTTATCGATTTTCAAATATTGTTTACGGTTTCAAACAGTTAATTTTTTCAAATTTACAAAATTTTCACTTTACATTCTTCTCGCTTGAAAATCGTTCCTTATACAAAAAAAAAGTTTGAAGGCAAAAAAGTAGGTAATTATGTTTTCTATTGATATAATATAACTTGTTTAATAAAAAAATGTTATTTAGAAAAAACTATTTAATATCTGTAGACCGCTGTTTAACGGCCTTGGGCATTAGAGTGTGAATGTCAAATTCCATACATAAAAAATATGGTTTGTATATTTATACCAGGTTTACAAGGAATTTACGAGTTATAATGAGTACGCCTTTTATATTTTGAAATCATACATAAATATATATCAAAAAAATATAGAATTTTTTTACATTGCACTATACTTAAATATACATATCTAATAGCGAATTTACATTATAATCGAAATCGAGTTAAAAGTAGATTTCGATAGATTTCGACGGAAATCCAATAAAAATTTGGGATTTCAAACAGATTTCAGCGAAATCTCATCGAAATCCAAATTGAAATCCAATTTTTCTCCCATAATTGCAGAAAAGTAGGGAAGTTTGCAGAAAAAGTGGCAACAATAAGCATCTGTTTATGTCACAAAAAATTAATAAATAATAAATTTTAATAACTTTAAAAAATTAAGGAATAACATAATAAAGTCTGTTATTTTTAATTGAAAGAAATATTTAAAGTTGAAAATGGCTATTTTATTGTATCCGACGAAGAGAAACTATGAAAAATCATTTGATGGCGCCGGCAAGTCCACTGATAAAACATTGAATATTTTAGCTTTCTACTAATCATCCCTATAATTAAACACATTTCTTAGCAAATATAACATTGTATCTTTCATAATATAAATAATTTTTGTGTTCCGCCATTAAATAAAATGGCTTTTAGAAAATCTTTTAATTTTGGTTATTTTTTAAGGTTAGTTTGTTTACAAAAAAATTGTTGTTGGCCGATCGAAATCCCATTTATCTGTCAAATATTCTAATGTAAACGATATAGATTTCGAATTGGATTTCAAAACGAAATCTAGTGATAATTTTAACAACCCGAGTAAAAATAGTTATATAGGAAATTATATAATTTAATATGGACTAATATGTTTATATATAGTCAAATAGTCAAATAGAAATAGTGTCACAATTTCGTGAATTTGCGTGATTCACGTGAATCACGCGTGAGTGTTAGTAAAATCTGAATTTACTCACTTGAACATGAGTAAGTGTGAGTAGAAAAATATTGTTCGTGAGTGATTGTACTTGATTGGAATTATTCTCTCGTGAGCGTATAATATTCTATAATTTTTAAATCACACAATCCAGTAATAAAAAAAAATACGGCCGTTTAAAAATATTGGGTGTGTTCAAAATCAGCTAATAACGGTATTTTCATTTCTTAAAATACAAGTATCTCAAATATAAATACTCTGAACTTGGCATTTAAATTCTGTAAGAGTTTTTTTATACCTTTTTACAAGTCTTTATCACTAAAATAAGAAAATTTTAATTATTTTCTCATGTTGTATTTTGACTTGCTTTTCCAGGCCTCTGGCTACGCGTTTTTGCACTATTTAGCAAACCTTCGATAACCATGTTATATTTAGCGCACATTTCAGTAAAAGGTTCCCCATTCCTGTTCATGGAACCCACAACGTGTCTACTAGGGATGCCAAACGGGAAATCCCGAATCCCGGGATTTTCGGGATTGGCAAAATCCCGAATCCCGGGATTATTTCTCAAAAACCCCGGGATTTTCTTATTTTTTAATATTATTATAAACGCAAATAAACAAAGTGAGCAATTTTAGATTACCTACGTTTTTTCTTGAATTTTCTCATATTGACAAGAAATTGATGCCAAGATATTGGTAAAATTATAAATTAAGTAGATTATTCGAGTAAACTATGCAAAGACTTTGCAGAAAAATTTAAAATTTTGGTAAACAATATTAAGTTTTTGAGTAATACATGCGAAAAATCAAGTTTGTTTGTTATTTTACCGATTTATTCTTCCAAGCGAAATTCGATTTCTGAAACTGGGACTGTAAGTTTTGGCTGGGACTGTAAGTTTGAATTCTTCCATGAGTACATTTGATAACGATAACCAAATAACTTTGTTGCTGTAATTACACGATTTAGTGGGCAAGGTTATCGCAACGAATCTGTTTTAAAATCTGCTTACAAAATACTGGGCGCAAGTGTACTTAATGACAGGCCTTCATATATTATCCCAGCCAGAATAATACAAACGGGAAAGCGATGGCAAGATACTTTAACAGGTGGTAGAAGTACTGACAAAAATTGCTTTCCCATTTCCAATATGATAACGTCAATAGACAAAAGGATCGGCAATTCAAAAAGCGCCGGAAAAGTACTGGAGAAACAAAATTTTTAACTTTGGCAAAACGCTGCCAAAACCAATAAATAGGTGGTTTGGAATTATATTTTCCAAAATAAAATTTAAAAAACGTTCATATGTATCTTTTTTTTGCCCTGCCGTGATGTTTTGTAAAGCAAATACTGACAAAACGATTTTTGCAAACGCTGGCAAAGCGTTCAAATGAGTGTTCTGCCAGTCATTTATTTTTAACATCGCGGTTACCCAGTGGTATGCAAGTACTTGATTTTTTGTACCAGTCAATTTCTGACTGAGATGTTTCAATATTCATAAAATGTATCACATTATTAATTAACAACTATTAAATAATTATAAAACGCTTTATTATATAAAAAAATTAGTTACATAACATAAAAATTTTTACAAATAAAGGAAAATTTAAATCCCGAAATCCCGTAAAATCCCGGGATTTCATACAAAATCCCGTATCCCGGGATTTTCAAATATCAATCCCGATGTCTACCCATCACGTTTTCGAGGTTGGTGATTGAGGAACCAACTTGTGCGTTAAAGTTCCCCATCAGATTCACGGTGGACAGACGACATAGTCCTATCTAGCAGACTATAGAACTCTTCCTTTACGCTTACCTCAGCCAATTCTGTTGGTGCGTGACACTGTATGCAAGTAAGCTTCCTGGCTCTTGTTCGGAATCTAACAGTAATAATTCTATCGCTGTGTGGTTTCCAATCGATAAGTGAATCGGTTGCCTCCTTTGATAAAAGAAAATAATAATGAGATGAGTATTAGTGAGTCCAGGTTAACGGTACTTTAAGTTTTTTCGTTGGTGGTATTTTAAGGTTAACGATGGAGCTTTTTTTGAAATTTTTTGACAATATTACGAACCGTCACTTTGTGAAATCTTATATGTGTAAAAAGGAGTAGCAAAAGCTGGAAGTCAATATTTCATGTATGCTGTTTTTAGAGAAAGAAATAAAAAAAATTTAAGTTATATTTTATATACTCCTAAATAGCTTTAATCATTCACAATAGAGATATTTAGAAGTGTTTTTTGAAGATTTTTCTCGCGTGTAAATTTAAATGTGCATTAAGAAAATAATCCAAATTTTATTGGGGTTTATTTTTTATAAAATATTTATAATTTAACATTAATTTCCGGATATAAACAATTGAATATTAATAAATCTCGAAAAATAATAAATCGGAGACAATTTAAATTTTAACGGATATTGAATAAACATAATAAATGCAAAACACATCAAGCGCAAGAGTCAAGTAGAAGTTAATTTTGTAAATTTGATTAAAATTCTAGAAACGTGCAACAAAATATTTAACAATGGTTTATTTGTATAAAAGTATAATACGATATATGTACATATACTTAGAAAGATAGAAAGACAAGTACATAAACAAAAAATAAAAATTAATATGCCACATTATCATATGACTTCGGAAAGCTAAATACATAAATATATTGAAAAGCCTTAAAAGGTAATAAAATCGTTATGTATTATATGTATATAGTATGCACCTAAAAAGAAATACAAAATTGAGAAGTTCATAAACATGGGCTCAGTGAATGAAAAAATTGTGTTCACTTCTGATGGCAGTTGTGATTCCAATCAAGGAGTCTTGTTAGTCAAATAAAGCCGGCCGGTATTATAACTACCACCACTACTACTATTTTATACCACTACCAAATTGATAAATTGTCTGGCAAAAGAGTAAAAATACAAAAAGTAAAAAATAAAGAGGGTGGGGTTGAAAAATTATTTTTTGGTATTTTTAACGTCTTTTGCAATAGAGAGAAGTTCAAGTTCAAATGTATATATTTTCCATCAATTTGTATGTTGTTTTAGAAGTCTATTTGCCTTGATACATATGAAATTTGAAAATATTCTGATAATTTTTGAAATTTTCGTTATTTTTTCTGTCTTGGGTTTTATAGACAAAAAAATATTTATTTAACTCAGCATGAGTGCACATGGTCTTATTTAAGGTGGCTGTGACGGTGGGTGGTTAAGTCAGTGTTTGGTGGTTTTTAATATTTGTTTTAGAGGGTAAGGTCCTTTTGCCACTATCATTCTTATTCCTACTGATTTACTCTACTTCGTAAACGTACAGATATTTAAATGTATGAAACTTTCAAAATGATTTCCCAAAATATGTTTTTGTTAGTCTAAAGCAACGCATCCCAAATGGGGAATCGCGAATTCGTGGAAGTCCTTAGCTACCTACTTCCTATTAATTAAATTTTTTTTTTTTAATTAGAAGTTTTAATTAAAATCTATATTTGGAATAACAAAAATTAGCTTGTTTTCATAGTTAAAAAATAGACGGGATTATATCTAAACAAATGGTGAAACTAACTTTATTTTAAAGACTTTTGTAGTAATAGAAAACTTTTTGTAGTTAAAAAATGATCTCTAATTTTAAAGTCAAACATACACGTTCAACATTATTGATCAATGTTTTTAAAATCAACCAATCAGAACAAAGTATTTAAAAATAAAATGTTTTGATTGGTTGATTTTTGAAGAATTGCTCAATAATATTGAACGTGTATGCCCTACTTAAAACCTGGTAAACATGTCAGTGAAATTTTTAGACTCCACACGCATACACTGTAGTAAGTGTTGTATGTGATGTATTATCCTATTAAAAACATACAGCCTTAATATCAATATTTTTCAAAAGTATATTTTTGTTAAAGTCGACTTTATTTTAAAGCAAAGGCTTTGTTTTTACCCTACCCTACAAAATATTTACGCTGTTATTAAAAAAAACTTCTTAATTTAGCTTTAAAACATGAATTTTCTAAAGCATTCATTATCTCTATTAAACCTTTATTAAAAAATTGTATTCAAAAACATACAATAAAAGTCTATTAATTTTGTTTTTAATTCTGGCAACACTTTGTATGTTAGTGATACATGAATTTTGTGAACGATTGACTCGGTAATTGTAGGTAAATATATTGTTTTGTAAATTTTGGAAATTAAAATGTTTTATTACAAACCAAAACATATTAAAAAACGATTTTTAAACATTACTGAGAAGTAATAAGGGGAACAAATTCTGTGCAAGATATTTTTATTTTACGAATACTGAAAGTATTCGAATATCGAGAATGGTTTCATTATAAATGCATCACTATTTTATTGAATTTGTTTTTATTTTATTTTCATGGAAATTTGGGAAAATTTTGGAAAAAAAAGAGTTTAGTCTTGGAATTTTTGCAGTTTTTTTGTTTTGGTTGGATGCAAAATGTTGTATTCCATCTATTTTTGGGTGGATTACTCTCAAACAATTCATTTAATCATTGTAAATTCACGTTTTTTAGGTTTTTACAATGGTTTTCTTTTTCCAAACTTTATGAAACAGATATTTTAGGCTATACCTACTCTGCTTTAAGCGTTTAATAAATTTTTCTTTATTAATCATTTGTGAATATTCTTTTTGCCAAATTAGCCTAGAAATCTGTAATTAGGCTATTTTAAAAGTTTTTGAATAACACAGTTATTTTCTTCATTATTAAGCAAATATGAATACTGTTTTTCACAAATTAGCTTAAAATCCTGCAATAAGACTGTTGTAAAAGTTTATGAATTAGACCATTAAAATATAACTTTTAAAATAATGCCAAACATATACATTCAAATTTTTTGTTTATTTTTATTGAAAATCAAAACAAAATATTCAAAAATAAAAAGGAAATTTGTAAATAAATGTAAACAAAATTTGAAAACAATAAATAAATATAAAATAAAAACAAATGAAGACTTCAAAATTAAAACAGAATTTTAAGGTACATTTTAATGGTCTAATTCATAAACTTTTACAACAGTCTTATTGCAGGATTGTGAAAAACAGTATTCATATTTGCTTAGTAACAAAAAAAAAATAATATAGGTCGATACTCATTAACTTGAAACCTTTTATAAAGTTTGGAGTGAGGAAGCCACCATTTAATTGTTAATTATTTCATTTTTAGGCATGAAAGGATTTATTCAAGCCATCCCTAGATAGTGTGGCTTCCAACAACTTGCATCCATCAAACTGAAAAAAGCTACAAGCTTTTTCCAAAAAAAAATGTAAAAATAAAATAAAAAAGAAAAACAAAACTATAGTGATGTACAGACTGTCAAAACATTATTCGAAATTCGATTACTTTTGTATGCATCGAATAATATGTTAAAAAAATGACTTTTTTACACACATTTCCATTGATTTACTTTATAAATAAAAAAAAAATGTTTTTAATGGCTTTTAAATTTATCTTAGCACATCATTGGTTCTCTAATTTAAGAAAATACATTTTCACTGCCGATTACCGAGTAAATCGTTTACTTTTAAAATAGCCTAATTACAATTTGAACATCACTTACGACTTACTTGGGAAAAGAGAGAAAATAAACAATAGTATTGCCAGTATCAAATCTAAAAATTAATTTATAGTTAAAAAACGATTATGAATCAAGATTTCTAATAACTCTTTACTAAGCGAAATATGTGTACTTTTTTGGTTGAGTGTATAGTTACACTCAAGCAAAAAAGTCTGTAATGGCTTGTGGTGAGTTATAACCGATCACGCTACTCACATCACTAAGAACATATGTTCATAAAACATATGTTATATTTAACGAAAGAACCCTTTTTCATTTGTAAACAAATAACAGCTGTTGAATTTAACTTAACGAAAATAAAGATGTAAATAAAATCCTAGACTATAAGTACCGTTAGTTTAGTTTATAAGAAGCACGAAATTGTAAATAAAGATAAGTTTTAAATCAGAACTCAGCCGAGCAGTTGGCTATTAGTTTTCAATTTAGCACTTAATTGTGCTTTGCCTTGGCGCTCTTTAGTGCCGGCAATCTAAGCCAGTGGCGTTTGAAACGCCGGCTAATAAAACCCTAGGTAGGGAAATAAATTTAAAACACAACATTACATGGCGATCCTGCCAAATTTGGTCTATATGTCCACTAAAAATAAATCACCTACTGTTCAAAAGCAACAGCCACAGCCCATCAGCATTGAAAATTATTTCAAGCGGCAGCAGCGCAGGGCTGAAGACAAATTGACCACAATACCAGCTACGGAGAAGCCCAAACGAAGAAGAGCGGGAAAAATAGTTAAGCTGAGGAAGAAATTAGCTGATCTGAAGAGGCGAGTGACAGCCGAGATTCCACCACCTTGGGAACAGACGTGTGAATTATGGCAACAGATTGATGCCATAACTGAGCAGTTGAAGACCAAAAAGAATAAAACAATTAATATATAAAAAAAAATATATATATGAAATGTAAAAAATTAAAATCTAATTAAACACATGCATAAAAAAAATTTTTTTTTATTATTTTCTTAAGGAATAAAAAAAAAAAAACTAATTAAAAACACACACACTTATTACAAAAAAAAATTAAATTTTCTTAGGAATTATTGTATCACTAGATACAAAATATAATTATTAATTTAAAAGGAGAACTTGAAAAAGAAAAAAAGACTTGAAGAAAAAAAATGACAACACAAAAAATAATCAGCTGTTATATGAATGTAAAATATAATAGTGTTATATTTTTTTTGAGTAATCGGTACCCATATAGTGAAAATTGACACAGGGTGCACACAAAATATTAAAACAAAACGAAATATTGTAGAGTTGTATTTTTTCCAATAATCGGTACCCATATGGTACAAATTAAGTACAAGGTACACACAAAATATTGAAATAAACAAAAATAAGTTATATTTTTATAATATTTTTTTACATACATATTTATTAAATATATTTTTTTTTAAGAATTAAAGTAAATGGAATCAATAAATGAATGTATTGACGAGTTAAAACATCTTAAATCAAATATAAAGAAAAGTAAAAATAGAGTTTACGAAGAGTCTTACAAAGTAAAAAAAAAACTTGAAAGATTAGCAATTTTAGAGCAAACTGTACAGAACTTTTGTGAGGATAGCGACAACGACGATACCAAAAAACTAGAAATAGAATTTGGAGATTTACATAAAGAATTAAAAGAGACAATAGAAAATTTAAACGTAAAGACCGAAAAGATTGAACAAGTTTGGCAAAGATATAGTTTTCCAAAGATGGCTAGTTTCGATATTTCTATGGTAGGTAAAAACCTATATACTTTTAAAGGTTCATTCAAAGATTTGGAAGATTTTATTGCACAGGCAGAATTACTACATGACCTGTTAAAAGAAGAAGATAAATCGATATTTATTAAATACGTTTATAATTTCAAGCTAACGGCGCAAGTGCGTAGCATTTTAGGTCGTTCCAATCGGCCAACAACATTAATCGAATTGAAAACAGCATTAGAAAAAGCTTTTCCAAATCCAAGAACTCTACAACAGGTTCTGACAGAGTTGGGAACTACGGTACAGAGTAATAGTACTATATCTGATTTTGGGGAAAAAATTGCCGAACTTTCTAACCAATTGGGTAATTTTGAAATTGGAGGTTTAACAAACCCCACTCAGGATACTGAAGATGCCATATACAAAATGGGTGACAGCGTTGCACTCAATATTTTTTTGAAAGGTGTTAATATTGAATACCAACCACTTCTTTTGGCACATATGCCAACAACTTTTAATGAGGCGGTAGAAAGGTGCATGACGGGAGACACGGGAGAAATAATAACCAGAAATATGGAAAAACAATTAGAAAATATAAATAATCCTGAAATTACCAATACAAAGTGCACGTCCGAGCAAAAGCCTGATCAACTTTTTGTCTGGGACTGTACATCATTATCGGATTTAAAAAAAAATAAGAAAACTTAAGTTTGAAATAAATAAAAATTTTAAAAATATTTTAATTGATACATCAAATTATGAAATTATAGCAAAATGCAGTGATAATCCATCGAGCACAAAGTTGACTTTGGAGAAACTCATATCAAAAATGCATAATATAGGAATAAACGAGCTAGCTCTCAGCAAAAATAATGAAATATTTAATACTATGGCCATAGAAGAATTTAAAAATTTATATAACAATTTACAATTAAAAGCAAAAACTAATTTAAAAATACTGCTATACAATGAAACAAAAAGAATAATTTGCAAAGAAACACAGATAAAACTGATTGAAGAATATCACAATTCATTACACGGAGGGCACTTAGGTGTCAGAAAAACAGCTATGAAACTAAAACAACGCTACATATGGAAGAATATGAGCAAAATGATAAAACAATATGTATCAAATTGCAAACAATGCAAGATAAACAAACTAACTAAACATACGAAAGAAAAATTTACTTTAACAGACACTCCAAATACCAGCTTTGAAGTAGTATCCATCGATACGGTAGGTCCTTTGCGGTTGTCAAACTATAACCGATACATACCGACAATTCAATGTGAATTGACAAAATACGTAGTGGCATATCCTATGGAGACCAAAGAGGCGAAAACAGTGGCAAAAACATTGGTAGAACAGTTTATTTTAAAATACGGTAACTTTAAAATTTTAAAGTCAGATAAAGGTACTGAATTTAAAAACCAATTAATGTCAGAAATTTGTAGACTTTTGGATATTAAACAAATTTTTAGCGCACCTTACCATCATGAGACTTTGGGCTCGATAGAGAGAAATCATAGAGTACTTAATGAATTTTTGTTAAATTTTTGTAAAGATAATGAATGGGACTATTGGATCCCTTATTTCACGTTTGCATACAATACAACACCACATGTAGATACAAACTACACACTAGGGATACCGATCCCGAAATCCCGATCCCGAAAATCCCGGGATTTTCGGGATTTACGAATCCCGAAATCCCGGGATTGTTCTTGAAAAAATCCCGGGATTTCCGATTTCATTATTTGGCATATTTTATCACTTTTAGTATTTATTTTTATTGTTATATTCGACCTAAATCACTTCAAAATCTAATATCTTATTAAATTTTATTAAAAAAAAACTAATTTCTACTATTAGTAAATAACACAGGCCGACAAAATTTGATGAAATTTTCTAACCAAGAATCAGACTTACTTTTTCGACGGCTTTAGACGTGCTGAATCCTAATCTGACCAGAAGTGCAAAAACACGTTTTTTGGGTACATTTGAGGTCCTATAACTTCCAGAAATTTATTTTTTTTCATAATCGGATTCAGCATGTCTAAAACCTTTGGGAAAGTATAGTCCGATTCTTGGCTAGAAAACCTTGTCACACATTAAATAGATCTGAATATAAACCTAAATAATTTAAAAAAATTTATTCAGCTTTAAAACTATTAAAACCGTAATTCGGATTTATTCAATCTACTGAAATCTTAACTTTATGCAATATAATTTTGCCAAATATTAGTGTACCAAAAACAGAAAATTTTTGTTAAAGTATTTAGTAAAACCTAACCATCTACCTTTCTGAAATCAGCAGAGATATGTGCTCAATATTTTATATTAGTACACTTAAAGAATCCAATATATCACTTAATATTTTTGATGATTTCAGCAGAGAGGTTTGTATGGGCATTCAATTAATTTTAGACAAATATAACTAAAAATTTGTAGACATAGCAGTGTTTTTTGCTACTTTTAATTAAAAAGTTTTTTCTCAGAAGTTTCAGAGATAAATTGTAATTTGTAATTAATTGAATTAATCTTATAAGTATATTACTTATATTTCGGAAATTTAACAATTATTTAGCAAACACGTTCTGCTGATTTCGGTAGTTTTTATGGCGAAACTTTTTGCTAATTACTAGTAACTTTTTCTGCTATTTTTACGTATTTATTTCTATGGGTGTACTTTCGTTTAAAGCCTGATTCACAATGCTGTAGTACTCCACTCTGAGCTGATTTTGTTTCTTTCTTTTTCGCACATCTATATTTTTTGTATCATGCCATCTGTACTTTAGTCTACTCCACTCTGCGGCGTTGAACACTCCAGCATTGTGAATCCGGATTAATTTGATTATTTTTTTATACTACAAGAAATAAATAAGTAGATTTGTAATGAATTATTTTAATTTGTAGGGTTTATTTCAGCTATTTATTTTTAAAATTAAAAATGTAATGAAACATGAAAATCCCGAAACCCCGAAAAATCCCGAAATCCCGAAAAATCCCGGGATCCCGATAAATCCCGAGATCCCGAAAAATCCCGGGATCCCGGGATTTCAATTTTCAAAATCCCGAATCCCGGGATTTGTAAAAACCAGTCCCGTTCGGCATCCCTACTACACACCATACGAATTAGTATTTGGAAAACTACCATATCTGCCAAACGATGAGATTAGACGAGACGAACAATTTTATAACACGGAAAATTACGCAAACGAACTTAAACAACGGCTTAAATTTTCACTACAAAAAACAAAAGAATACCTAGAAATAGCTAAAGACAGTAGAGTACGAAACGATACGAACATAAACCCACTTACCATTGAGACAGGAAATCTTGTACTAGTGAGGACAGTTAATAGAAAGAAAAATCAGGCACCATATCATGGGCCATATGAAATAATAGAGAGACAAGGAGTAAATTCTATTTTGGATATAGGCGGTAAGCTAAGAAAATTTCATAACAATATGTTAAAAAGATACAACTGAAAAAAAAAAAAAAAATCATGAATATGAATATGTCATAAAAATGTAAAAATAATATAATAATTTAAAACATTTTTTTTTAAATTTATTTTGAATGTAAAAATAATTTAAGCTATTAAAAATAATTTTTTATATAAATATACAAAAATCATTTTTTCAATAGAGGGTGAGGGTGTGGTGAGTTATAACCGATCACGCTACTCACATCACTAAGAACATATGTTCATAAAACATATGTTATATTTAACGAAAGAACCCTTTTTCATTTGTAAACAAATAACAGCTGTTGAATTTAACTTAACGAAAATAAAGATGTAAATAAAATCCTAGACTATAAGTACCGTTAGTTTAGTTTATAAGAAGCACGACATTGTAAATAAAGATAAGTTTTAAATCAGAACTCAGCCGAGCAGTTGGCTATTAGTTTTCAATTTAGCACTTAATTGTGCTTTGCCTTGGCGCTCTTTAGTGCCGGCAATCTAAGCCAGTGGCGTTTGAAACGCCGGCTAATAAAACCCTAGGTAGGGAAATAAATTTAAAACACAACATTACAGGCTATTGAAAATTTTGCTGTTATTACGGGAAATTTAACTGTTTTGAGGCCAGCGGTATTTTTTGTTAATTTTAGCAACACATGTCTGCTGATCTGTAGTACAATAAAATTAGTAGAAAAAATTAGTAGCCGCTACTAAATTTTAGTAAAATTTATGTAAAATGCAATTCAAAATCGATTTGCTAAAATCAGTTAAAAAACTTACTAAATATCATAATTTTAGTACAATGAAATTAGTATAAATAATTAGTTGCAGCTACTAAATTTCAGTAAAATGCTGTAAACTGTAATTTAAAATCAATCTGCTGAAATTAGCAAAAAATTGTAGGTACTAAAAAATAAAAAAACTGTAAAATCTAAAAAAAAAAAATTGTTTTTTTTCCATTGCAACAAGCGTATAATAACTTCATCGTACTTGAAATTTGGAGTCGAAATTGCAAACGGTTCTCCAGTTATAGCCGTTTTATGCATTGGAGATGCAATAAAATTTTCTGGGTGTTATTTCTAAACTAAGAATATATCAATAGTAACAAATATAAACTAAACAAGAATTATAAAAAATCAAAAAAAAAAATATTTTTAAATTAGTATATTTTTCTGCTAAATTTAGCACTCGGTTTTGAAAAATTAGTAAAATGTTTTTCTTAAATCAGCAGCGAAAATTAGTAAAAAAATCCGTAATTTGTAATAAGACAATAGCAAAAATGATTACTAAAAATAACAATTGTACTAATAATCAGTATAAAAATAGTATAGTGCGATTGGAAACTGTTTACAAATTTTTTTACAAACTTTTTTATTTGAGTGTAGTAAGCTTCAAATAACAAATAAATTTTTTTTATGAATTAGCACATAAATATTTTGTATGGTAAGAAATTTAAAATAATAGTCGACTTTTGTGATTTAAAACCGACTTTTTCTTTTTGATAGTAAAGGTGAAAACCTTTGCTTTAAAGTAAAGTCGACTTTAACAAAAATATACCTTTGAAAAATATTGATAGTAAGCATAGGCGTACATAGACCATTTTTCTGGGGTGGGCAAGGGCCCCATTTATGTTTGCCTGTTTATTTGCCCATTCTCGGACCCTTAATCTTAAAAAAACACTTTTGACATTATGTTTGCGATTTTTTCATACAAAAAAAGACTTAAAAATAACTCCCTTCCCTTTTGATAAAATTTTCAAGTGTTTTTAATAGAAAACTCTGAAAAATGCATCCTTTTTTCTGAAGAAAACCTCGTGCAGGGAATGCTATACGCTCAGAATAGTATAAAATTTTTATATTTGATGGAGAAAAGAAATCTAAGATCAACCTGTCTCATATTTTCTTCCACTCTGACGAACCCATTCTTACCCCTTATTTTGACCACTTAAATTACCGAGGTGATCAAAAACTGACATTTTCATCGTAGAATTATTGCTTCTACAACATATTTAAATTGCCTCAAAATAGTACACTCATAGAAATAAATCTGTAAAAATAGCAGAAAAAGTAACTCAAAATTAGTTAAAAATTATGCTGCAGAAGAAACTGTTAAATTAGCAGATTTTTTTTTTTTGCTAAATGCAAGTAAAATAAGAACAGCAAAAACAAACCCGTTAAAGTTACAGTTTTACAATTTTTTTAGTAAATATTTCTGCTAAATTAACATTATAGACTGCTATTTGCATTCAACTAAATTTCGCTTAAATATAACAAAAAATTATAGATATAAAAGTTTGTTATTGCTATTTTTAGTCTACTAATATTTAGCAAAATTTTCTGTAGATTTTACAATACAATTTTTCATTTTCAATTAACTATAAGTTAACTTAAATATAACTAAAATTCTGCAAATTTAACAGCTTTATTTTAGCTGTTCTTATTTTACTAGTATTTAGCAAAAAAAAAAAACACAATTCTTTCTGGAGCATCGTTTTTAACTAATTTTTAGTTGATTTTTCTGCTATTTTTACGGATTTATTTCTATGAGTGTATTAATAAATAATTATTCCTTTAAAAAACTATTACATCCAAGAAATTTTTCTCTTATAGCCAGAACTAAGATCGATTTGTTTCTTAAATATTTCTTAAGTAAGAATTTTTAAACAACATTTATTATTTAAGAAATATTCCTGACGAAAATCGATATTAGTTATGGCTGTAAAACTGACCCTTAGATTCCAACAAATTATCTGCCTAGGAAACTAGAAGACATTTTCCCAATCAAAAACACAGGATTAACTGATATTAAAAAAAAAATAATCACATGTAGAACAAGAATTATAGACAGATCTTTTTAAATTCTAGGGTGGGCAAAAAGCAGTCTAGGGTGGGATTTGCCCACCCCAGACCGGCCTAAGTCCGCCAATGATAGTAAGGCTGATAGTTTTTGTAAAATTTTAAGGAAGGTATTTTAGAATTTAGGAATTTTAAAGCCACTTTTTTAAGTAAAACTAAAAGCCACTTTCATCAAATTCATATTAAAACTCAGTATTATCAATGATTTACATTGAAATTATTGAGCTATATCATCATTTTCCAATTTTAGCAATTTCTAGTCATTTTTCTTCGTAATCTAGCCATTTTTTCACTTCAAGAGTTGGTAGCCTTGCTTGTGTATCGTGTAATTTCGATTTCTACAAAATTTAAATGTCAAAAATAGTTTACACGTCCTGGTAAAATTACATTTACACCTCGAAAAAGCCAACAATTTCCAGTTTTGTTACGAATCGTAATTTGAGTTTTTTCGTCTAAAATAGGATTTTGTTTAAATTAAAATTAATTAGTGACAAAATCGGGGATTTGTTTTTAAATAAATCTTTTTGAAAGGCGGTTTTAAAAAAAATCCATAAGACCTATGAGATGAAATAGTTTTTTAGTCAAATTTTTCTGGGATATCTTAGTTGCACAAGATATAATACCAAGTTTAGTCGAATTCGGAAAGGGTGAAAAAATTTAATTTGTTGATTAATATGTTTTCATTTTCAAAAATTATATCTTGTTGGATACCAGTACCGTTGGTCTAAACTTAATATAAATTGAGTACTACCAAAACAAATGGACTACATTCTTTAAACTTCTGTTGTATTCTCGTTTATTCATATATGGAAGCAGGGTGCGGCATTTAAGTTAAATCTTTTAAATAAAAAAATAACTTTTCTTCACATAGCGCATCTTTATTTTATTTATATTGCTGAGTATTTTAATTCTTATGTACGCATAAAAAGTGAACTTTTTAATAAATCTTTAAAATTGCATGCACATGCAAAATATGTTTTAATGTCTATTATCCTGGAATGATAGGAAACCTTTGATTAAATATATCGTCTATTTAGCTTAAGTTATCGCTCGCTAACATTTGTGTTTGCTTTTTAATAAGAGATTTGTATGAAGGGAGTTATAAAACGAGAGACAAGGAGAGATATCACACATGCCTACTTTTAAAATGATTTTCTCTTTTTTATCTCTTAAATAAGAAGTTTGGCAACATGGCATTTCTCTCTCTCTCTCTCTCTGTTATCTGCATTGAAAGACATGCGTTTTATCTGCAAAAACTACCCTATCTGGAATAGTTTACTAAAAGGGCAATTTTCTATTCCACAGTTGTTACCATATGATAAATTTTTTTCTTAATACATATTTTTTTCTTTCGTTGCCGGCATACTCAAGCATTTATTGATTTTTTTTATTATGTTGAACTTTTCATGTCCTTTTAGGGAAGTTGTTTTGCTTTGTGTGCTGTTTTTTTTTTTGATTAATATTAAATACTGCACTTGGCAACTCCCGATTTAATGCTATGGATATATCTGCCTACATACCTACATATATGTATATTTATTTCATATTGTAGCTATTTTCCTAATCAATTCTTATCAAAAAAGTTTGTATTAACCTTCTTTTTTATAATTAATTTTTTTCATTTGTGTAATTCACCGTTTTTTTGATATCCTACACCAGTACATGGACAGGGTATAATAAGTTTGTGCTGATGTTTGTAACACCAAAAAATATTGGACCTACACCCACCTTTTAGTACTCGTATACCGATCGACTCAGAATCACTTTTTATTTCGATTTAACGATGTCCGTCCATCCGTCTGTCTGTCTGTCCATGCATATTTGTGCGCACTCTACAGGTCGCAAATACTAAGATCTTTTGATAAAATTTGGTACACCGACCTATGTCAGCCCAGGGACAAAGCCTATTAAGTTAAAATCGGTCCATGTTTGGACCGAGTGCCCATATAAAGGTCCCCCCAAAATTGGCTTGTTTACACGCTGCAGGTCGTAAATACGAAGATATTTCAGTGAAATTTGGTTCGCTGACTCACATGGTTGCAGGGACAAAGCCTGTTGATTCTAGACAGGATCGGTCCATATTTGGACCTATCTTCCATATGGGCTATATTTCCGATTTTCTCTTCTTTTATCATTTTATAGAAAATTTTGACACTAGTCCATTTTAACCCATTCGAATTTCGGATCCAAACATTAGTTGGCTTTTAACCAGACTGGTGTAGGGTATTATATAGTCGGCATGACCGACTTTAACTTTTTTACTCGTTTGGTTATTCATTTCTTTTTTTATATAAATGTTATCGGGCGTTATCATAATTATTACCAAATCACATGAATTTATTAATGATTATTATCCCCATAAGTATTTGTTTCTATAAACTTTTACCAGGGTTAAGTCCAGTATTTTGTTTGTACTTTTGCGAGAAAAAGCTGCCAAACTGTGGAATTTTTTCATATCAGAGCAGACTGATTGATAATGTAGCGAAAAAGTGACATTTGTAATTTTTGTGTTTTTAGCTTTCTAATGACTGTAAAAAATTGTTAATTAGCTGTGTTTGTGCGACAATCTATCAGCGTTGGCTTATGTCATTCCCATATGAATTTGCCATTAGCCATTAGTTAACTCTTAATGTTACTAATGCCAAATTTGTATGGGAATGACATAAGCAAGCGTTGATGGCTTGACGCACAAACACAGTTGTTTTAAGGCTGTACCACAAAGATTTGTTAACTTCAATTAATAATGTCGCATTCATACTACGGAAAACAATAATAAATTTTTGCGTTAACTAATAGTTCTTTCAAAAACTTTCAGTATGAACACACCGTAAGAAGTGCATATGTAATAACATTTTACTAAAAAAAACAATAGCCGCTTTTTACAATCACTTGGATTTATTAAATCCAAAAATTAGTTCTCAAATTTCTCAATAGATGGAGTTGGTTTTCACCTATTTTAACACAATTTTTCTATACGACCTTCTTTCACCCTAATGCAATGATGCAGGATTTTATTGTAACTTTAAATTCTTGATTATATTTTATATAAACCAACAATAAACAGTTTTTCTTTTGAGTTTCATCACTTCAATTTATATTTCTACACAATTAAAATATTCCACTGCAATGTTTAATAGTCACCAATTGGATTTAATTAAATTACTTATAGTAGCGTGAAAAATTGCCATTTAGATTTCAGATATTTCTCCATGTCCAAGATGGAAAATAAAGTACCTATGCATAATAATTTGAAAACCTTATAACACATTTATAAAATGAATTTTGTATGGAAAATTTGTTTTATAAGTCACTTATAAATTATAAAAGTGATTATGCATATGACCTAAGTATCTAGAGAAGTGTAGTTTTTTTTCTAAGCAAATTTAATAAAAAAAATTATAGAAAATGCTTTTGTCAGGCGGTTTTCATCGCCTCTTTCGAACATTGACAATTTGTATCGAAAATGGTTGCGTTTGCAGACGTGTGTAAATCTTATGGCTGAATTTTCGATACAAATTAAGAAGAGAGTGACTTAACAGAGGTAGGGAGAGTTGGATAGTCTTTTAATTCTGTAGTCGTTGCTTTTGTTTTTTTGTTTAACAATTTTTTTAACTTTCATTCGTATTTTTTTCTGACATTAAATTAACAGAATGTTTCATATATTTGTTTTTTTACTGTTTGTTTAAACAGTAAACAGTTTTTTTACTGTTTAATAAATCCACGTTTTGTATGAAAAAAGCTAAATCCAGGTGATTAAAAAATGCGCTAAATATTCATGCTAAAATCCCTTACACCTTTAAATTTAAACTGGAACTAGTGTTTCGTGAAATACAATAATTTTGGTGGTACAAATGCAAAAAATATTCTCCTTTAAAGAGGCGGATACATTAAGGAACATTCGTGAAAAAATGCCGTTTTTTTGTGAATGTGTGTGTGTGTGTGTTTGTGTGTGTGAGTACATGTTGACATCGTGCAATTCGTGTTTACTAAATTTTTTGATATTTTTTGTTCCCTACTCAATGTTCCTTAATGTATTCACCGCTTAGTCTCAAAATAAAAACACGATTTTCAGAAAATATCAAAAAAAAAAAATAGAGTGTATTTGTGAAACAGAGATAAAACTGCAATAAAACATTACAATAAAATAAAAAATAAAAATATCAAAATGACCTCTGTGTAATAACCAGGGAAATGATTTTCATGCAAATGCATGTCAGTAAAACAAAAACAATTTTGCACAAATATTTTTCTGAATCGAAGAATTTGCAACAATATTTTTCAAAAATTAAAAGTAACATTTTATTAAAAATTAACAAAAGGAAGCATTTGTAAACCTTGAGACAGCACTAAACTATAAGGAGCAACATCACGTTGTCATACACTTAGGGCCGGTTTTATAGTCAGAACTAAGATAGATTTTTTTCCCAAGTGTTACTTATGTAAGAAATGTTGTTTAAAAGTTTCTTATTTAAGAATAATTTTAGAAAATATTCGATCTTAGTTCTGACTATAAAACTGGTCCTTTAACGTTATTTTGACTTCAGCTTCTTATTAAGAGTCCTCAAATTAGAAAAAAATATGTAACATATTATTCCCCCTCCCCCTCCTATCCACCAAAGTTTTTGAAACTTCTCATCCCCGTTTTACCCCTTAAACATTCGAATAGACAAAAATCCTTTGGTTGGGTTTCTTCTCATCATAAAACGAAGCTATATGCCAAATTTCAATTATCTATCCTCCCAACAAACCAAACAATATCGTTTCGAATTCGTAACGATATCATTTCGATGATAAGTTTGTCCGATAATGATATCATTAACCATTCGTAAGTGATAGGTACTGTAAAGAAAAATGTACATTCGTTAATGATATCGTTTTTTCATGAAATAACAATATCATTATGATATTGAAAATATCAATCAGCGGGATAATATTTTCGTCATATTCAAAAAATTTTGTCGTTATTTTAACACTATTCCATGAAAATATGATATCATTAACGATATCGAAATAAATAAATATAAATGATTTCTTTAACTTTTAAATTAGGACAAAAAATATGATTTTTTCAGAAAATTTATCGTTATTTTGAAAAATTATGATATCATTACGAGTTCATATTTTTGTATCATAAACGATAGCAATTATGATACTTAATCGTTGTCTTTATGAAATCCCCAACGGAATTGGATTGGAAACGGATTGCATTCTGTAAACGGGCTTATAAAAATTAACGGAAATGGCATTACAATGACGTTATAAAACTTTTTAAATATTTATGTTTCAGAAAATCTAATGAATATGTGTAACAAATTAATAACGCTAAAAATTGTCTATCAAAATTTTTTATTTTAAGAAAACAATTTTAGTCTGATCGGAAATTTCCTCATCAAATCCGTAGAGTGGATTTATAAAATCCAACAATTCCGTAAGAAAAATGTAGAAAATTTCCTCATTTCTTTCCTTGTACGGAAATTTTTAAACGGAATTTTCCGATATTGGATTCTATAAATCCTCTCTACGGATTTGATGAGGAAATTTCCAATCCGATTAAAATTATTTTCATTAAATTAATTAATTCTAATAAAAAATGTAAAATGTTATATAATTATTATATGTTTTTATTTAAATTTTTAAAACATAAATATATTAAAAATTTTATGACGTCATTATAATGCCATTTCCGTTAATTTTTATAAGCCCGTTTACAGAATCCAATCCGTTTCCAATCCAATTCCGTTGGGGAATCATAAAGACCACGAATATGAAATCGGTAATGATACTATATCGTTTAAGGTTTATTGGGCTCATTAGTTTAGGAGAAACACCAAAAGCCCATTTTCCCGGAAATTATGATATATTCAAAAAAATTAAACTTTATTAACAAATATCTTTTTTCTGAAGCATAAGGACTCCGTCAAAATTTTTTTGAAAACTAAATAAAATATATTAAAGGAATTAAATGTGCTAAAATCCCAAACGTATTTAACAAATTGTGAAAAATAATCTGTTGGAGGCATGTCCCTATCCGGATTTCAATCTTGCCTAAGGAAATCGTCAGGAGACGATATTTTTAGAATTTCTGGAAATATTAGTTAAGCTAAATTACAAACTCAATGAGAATTTCTTGCTCTCGTCTAGGAGCGTTATTAAACATTCGAAATATCAAAGAAAAACAAAAACAACAACAAAGAATTTACCACAATTTGCTTTGCCATCTTCCAATATACTACTCTCCTGTTTTGACAGATCAACGTTTAGGATTTTAGCACATTTAATTCCTTTAATGCAATTAATGTATATCCCGATAAAAATAAATTTAAAGATAAATAAAATATATTTTATTTAAAATAATTTTTGATTTATTTTTTGCGATTTTTTGTTTAAAAATATTTTAAATTTTTTAAATAAAATTTCAAAAATTTCATTATTATTTTACAATAAAATATTCTAGAATAAATGAATATTTAGATTTAATATCCCAGCCAGCAAACAAGCCCAAAAATGAATCAAAAAAAGCTCAAAAAATATTATTAAAAATTCAAATTTTTGTATGAAAGTGGTTCATCCAAAAGAGCCTTCTTTTTTGATTCAAAAATGGCTCAAAAAAAAAGATTTTAAAAAATTCGAAAGGTTTTTTTGAAATGTTCACAAAATATTCAAATTTGTTTACATTTCTGAGTCATTTTTTAACCATCTTTTGGATTTATATTTTCGTCCAAAATATAAGCAATTTTCGACAAAAAATTTTAAAATTTCAAAAAATGTGTTTAATTTGAGTAAGTTTTGAATCATAGAATAAGAACCCTCAAAAAAGTATCCAAATTTTGCTGGCTGGGATGGTAAAATTAAAATATTTAACTAAATAAAATAATAAACTTAACGAGAATTTATAAAATTTTATAAAAAATAATTTAAAATATCAGTTACTAATACATAAATATTTATAAAAACTACATAAATAACACAAACGAAAAACAATCTATTGGATTCATTTTTAATTGACACTTTTTGAAATAATTTAGCAAATCGTTTTAAGTAATTGAAAAAAGTAGAACAATATTTTTTGTGTGCTGTCAATTTTAACACCGATGATTTTTGTTTGAAATTGTCCCAATAGCTGCCGCTTCTATAGCTTCAAAATGGAACTGGTTTCCCTAGAATCAGTTGCGGAACTAGTTCTAGAACTCATTCTCCGCTGGTCATACCTTCCATATAAGTGGAACGTTGCAGTGGAACCAGTTGCAGAATTGGTGTGGTTAGCACCTTATTGTAAAAAATTTTATTGGGTATTCTTTACAATCTGAAAAAAAATTTAAATTTAAAAAAGCCGATTTTAACAAAACTTTTTGACAGAAATTAATTATATTACTCAGGCCCTATTATAAAATGTTCAATTAGCCACTAACTGGGACTTAAGTGACACATTTGTTATTTCCCATGAAAAATTTGAATTTAACTGCCGGCAAAATTTTAACTGAACATTCAGTAATCGGGCCTTAGTCTTAATTAACAATAAAAAATTTGTACAAAAAAAATTTAGAATTGATGAAAATTTGATAAATATTTGGTTGAAGATCGGCCCACTTCCATACAGGGAATAATTTCTCCCCTGAGACGGATTTTGTCCATTGTCATACAAAAGAGCATGGTTTATACAATAATATCATATATAATCTTATGAAGAATTTATAAAAAATCAATGAAATTGTTGTACCCTACACCACTACGTGCAGAGGGTATAATAAGATTGTGCTGATGTTTATAACACCAAAAAATATTGGACCTAGACCCACCTTATAGTATACCGATCGGCTCAGAATCACTCTGCAGGTCGCAAAAATTACGATAATGAAATTTGGTACACCGACTTACGCCGGCCAAAGGACGAATCCTATTGATTTTGGTTAAAATCGGTCCATGTTCAGACCTAGCTAAATTTAGTGGAATGCAAATAGCAGTCTATTTTGCTAAAATCAGCAGAAATAATTGCTAAAAAATTGTAAACTGCTGTTTTCAAAAGGCTCGATTTTTATTTGCATTTAAAAAAAATCGAAAAAAAAACTTCGAAAATTTAAAATTTTTTGCGGATTTTAGCAGGTTAATTTGCTATTTTCCATTACCCGAGTAAAAAAGTTCATATATAACAATATATTTTTTAATACAAAAATACACATTAACATATAGTAATATAAAATGGCTTTGCATCCATATGTATTCATATATTATAATATCTTTCAAATATTTCCCGAAATTTTCTTATGTATAACCATATAAAATCATATGGCAAAAAATGTGTTAATGTTAATGATATACATAGCTATATATAACCAGATATGGTTGATCCCATAAATTAAGGTTTAATATACAATAAGATAAAACCCAATACATAATCACATATAAACCCAAATCGAAGAACTTTTCTAAGTCATTTTAGATATAATTTAATATAAACGTTTATCAAAAAAAGGTCTAAGTTGTTTTACATATGTATAACTTTATATGATAAATTATCAAAAATATTTTCTAGTGTTTCCAATTCGGTTAATCGATTAACCGATTCCTCGATTAATCGCCTCTATTTCGGTTAATGTCGAAACAAATAATTTAAAACTCAAATAATTATTCGACCCGAATAATCGGTTAAAATTGGTCGATTAACCGGTTACATTTTTAATATGGAATTTTTCCTTAATTTTTTCCCAAAACTTCACAATTTTCTTAATCTGGGCTACAAAATTACCAGAAAAGTTGAGAAAAAACAAATACTAACTAAAATAGCATCAAATTTTTTAAAAATCGTGTGAAATAGTCCCTTAAATACCTTTTTCGAGCAACCGCAAACAAGTCGACATTGTGAAATCAGACTCCCAATTTTTAATAAAATTTTGCGCAAATGTTTTAAAAAAAATATGTATCAAAGTAAAAAAGCCTTAAGAACATAGCAAAAGGCCAAAATGAAGGTGTTTTTTAAAACTTCACAAAACACACGAAATACACGACTGGCTGGAGGATGCTTTATGAAATAAAATAGACAATTTTGCATTACTGTTTCAATTCTTTTAAAAATTTAAACTAATATAAATTATATCTCCATGTCCTTTAAGACAAGGCTGCATTTGTTTTAAAACTGTTACACGATTAACGTGTTAATTCTGTAAGAACTTTAACTTTTCTTATTTTTCCTAAGAAAGTGTACATACACATCGGTTCAAAACCACATCAATTCAACCCGAACCCGTTTCAAGGAATATAAATTCGAATTAAAACAAATAACCTAAAGTTAATAAATTTTAATTTATATAGAATTTGACTTCTGTAACTGCACACTCAGTGAATTGTCTATATGCTATTGATGAATTTATACACTGATTCAATTAAGTTTCGCTGGAATTCGTCTATAGAAACTTTTAATTGAATTGATGCAATTTTTCATAAAATTTTATGACGAATTTCATATTATTTATTAAAAATGTCATACACCCAAAAAAGTTGTTTTAGAAAGAGATTCATAAAAATTGTGAAGCTTTTTCATAAAATTTAATAAATGTGGCTATTACTTTTTGAAGAAAACTTCATTAGCTTATTGAAAATTTTGTTTACAGCTCGTCCGATAAAATTCTCTCAGAGTAAGTACGCTCAAACTTTAGGTTATTTTTTTTACTGTTAATGGCCTTTAGTAACGAAAAAGATACTGAGAAACAAAGTAAATTGGTATTCTCAATTAACTGAAATTAATCTCAAAGAGAACTCAAATTTTTTTATCGATGACTTTAATGAAAATTTCGTAGCTGTAGGAAGAATCTTATTAAAATTTAAAAAACTTTAGGTATAGCATTTCTTTAACCCTTTCAGACCCAGCATACACGATTTTTAGCTAAATTATATTTCATAAAATATGAATTGACACCAGGAAACTTTAATAGCTTTAGTACCATTTTACCTTAAAGTTATAAAATGAATACATTTTTGCAAGCTAGTTGGGTCTGAAAAAGTTAAATGCAATATTAAATTTTATAGTGTCAGTATTGATTAAAAATCACATTCAAAGAAATTTTGTATCTAAGCTTTTCAGATTTTTAAATTTTTTTCTAAATAAAAAATCTACGTTAAGTAATCGATATGTAACAGTTTTAGGTTTGCTGTTCTTAACTTACTAATATTTTGTTAGTTTCAGCAGTTCTTTCTGCCATCTTCAACGAAATTTTAGTAGATTTAGCAACATTTTTACAGACCTTTTTTTAAAAAAATCTCAGATCCCGAAACTTTTCAACCTTCGAATATGAAAACTTTTTTATTAAATACATCGTATTCATATATGACGTTAATATTTAATGAAAAGAGTCAGCTTTTTGTGTTTTAATTAATAAAAAGTTAATGAAATACCTTAATTAAACGATTAATCGATTAACCGCCAATTTTCTCGAATAACCGACCCGAATAACCGGTTAATCCATTTTAGTGATTTTTCGAATAATGCATTAACCGGTTAACCGCCTATGTCGAATAATTGGAAACACTAATATTTTCTAAGTCATTTTAGATATAACTTTTATATGATAAATTATCAAAAATATTTTCTAAATCATTTTAGATAAAACTTTATATAATCTAGATTCATTTTATATATAAATTTAGATAAATCTTAATGTAAGATATTTTCTGAGTCAATTTTTGATAAAAATTTATATTATTTAAAATCAGAAAAAATTTGCAAAGGAAAATATTTTTTATGTCACTTTTACAATTCAAATATATTTCAAACCCCAACATATTTTGCGTATAAATCTTGAAATCCAATTGTATTAAATAGTATGTAACTATATCAGATGAGATATAATACGATTCAATTAGATGTGCCCGATTTTGGGATGCAATTGCATCAGAGTATATGCAATTGTATAATATTAGATTGAATTGTATCTAAAATAATACAATCTGATATAATTTTATAGACCCATTTTACGGATTAGATTACATAAACACTTATATGATTATTTTATATTCTTATATATAATATATATAAACTTTTTTACTCGGGTAACAAAAGTTTAGCTCAAATATAACTAAAATTCTGTATATTTAACAGTTTTATTTTTGCTGTTCCTATATTACTAATATATAGCAAAAGTAATCTGCTAATTTAGCAGTTTTTTTCTGCAGCATCATTTTTAACTAATGTTTAGTAGTTTTAACTAAATTTTTTACGGACTTTTTTCTATTAGTGTAGTTTAGTATTACCTATTAAAGTGGAACACATTTATAACGACCATATTACCGCCTATAGTGAATAGTTTTCCCGGTCTCAATGACCGAAACCTTTATAACGACCAGGGATATATGTACCGAACATTTTTTGTTGATACCAACAATTTTTTTTATACATATTACTTATTTTAAGGCACATGTACACTAGACCACCCAAATTTCAAAAGGCATTTTTTTGTTTGCTCCACCGGCAGTTTCCGATAGATTGGACATAAAAAATAATACGTGTACAAAAATTGGATCTCTCGGGCTCATACAGACCAGTCAGTTTGAACTTTTGACCCTAAAAATGAACTAAAAACACTTCAAAGATTTTTTGCGCTATAACTTCTAATTTTGACGTTTTTCTCAAAAATACTATATAAGTGTTGTTATGCAGAATAAAAGGGCAAACACTTTCTTTGTACTAATGTTTGGCCTAAGTGTTACTTATCGTGGTGTTTTAAGCGGATGAAGTAAAAATTTGTGTTAAGAATTTAGTTTAAACGGCCCTCGTTAAAATTTGGACAGAGCCAGTGAGGATCGGTTTTAATTTTTTTGTAGAGCAAGATATGTTGTTTTTATAAACCAATTACATTTGGAACATATATCTGTTATTCCACGACAGAGATACCAAAATCGGGCTGAAGTACCGATTTATTATATGTTGTACACTAGACCGACTCACGAAAAAATTAAAAAAAAAAACAATGCTCCCTCAAAACAAACCTTGGTTTGTTATAAGATGATTCTCAAAATATTTAGGGTCTAGCAAAGACATCTCACGAGCTGGACCATTTTTAAAAAAGGTATTTTTTTAGTTTTTGTAAGAAATTTGCATCTTAGCTGAAGACAACATACTCAATATGGGTATCAATATGAAAGGTTTTTTATAGGCGCGTCCAGCGGTATATATATATTTGTTCCTTTTACTCCTGCAAGGAGCATAGGGCCGCGGTATATATAACGTATTCAAGCATATCCTGGCATGTCCTATTTTCAAGGATATTCTATAAAAAACAAATTTTTGACTCTTTTTGTACAGACATATTTGTGACTGAAGTGCGAAACTTACATATCATAATCTATAGACGATTTAAGTGAACACGTGTTTCAGATTTTTTTGAAATTCGCGATTTTGCGCGTTTTATCAGAAATTCAATATTGAATTTCAATTCATCGATGAGTGATTATAGTTTAGAATTTTGCAAATTTAGTACACTTTTCACGGTGCTTTGGACCAAATTTTGATAAATATTATGAGCTACCCCAATTCAATAAAAAAAATTTATGAAATCTTTTGTAGGTTTATTACACAGCACAATACTAAAAATGCATCGGGCATGCAACTTATCAATTCTTATAGATTTTAGTATGAAGTTCACGAATGTGAACACCAAATTTTAAAATTAGCTCTAGTTTTTGAAATATTCGCAAAATTAATTTTTAGCAAAGTCAGTTTTTGCATTAAAGGAATTAAATATTCTAAAATCCCAAACGTATTTAACATATTGTGAAAAATAATCCGCTGTAGGCATGTCCCTATCCGGATTTCATTCTTGCCTAAGGAAATCGTCAGGGTACGACGTTTTTAGAATTTCTGGAAATAATTGTTAAGTTAAATTACAAACTCAATGAGAATTTCTTGTTCTCGTCTAGGAGCGTTATTAAACATTTAAAATATCAAAGAAAAAACAAAAACAACCACAGAAAATTTTCCACAATTTGCTTTGTCATCTTCCAATGTACTACTCTGTTGTTTTGAAAGATCTAGCAATGTAGTGACATCCATGCATGTAGAAACATCAATAGAAAACAATGTTTTCTAAAGTGTCAGTAACATTTAAATTTGCACAAGCACTTGCATATTAGTTTTTTAAATTTTATTTTATCGGGATATACATCAGTTTTTTCGTTAAAATTTCTTATTTATTCATATATCTGACTAAACCACGAATAATTCTAAATATGGTTTAAAAGTATAGACTTTGGGCTTTTGCACACATACCAATTTATTTTGATTAGGTACGATCTAATTGCAATTCAACTGAAAACTTCACTCCCTTAATCGGATTCGCAAACTCGTAACACATGACGTAAACTCAAATTGCACTAAAATCATTTTATCAAAAAAATCACAACGTCTGCAACAACATTTTCCGAAAATTCAATCTGAAACACAAATTTTATCGCCCTTACTATCTAAGTATTAAAAATGTATATTTTTGTTAATTTCAAATTTTGGATGGCAGTATGCTTTGACTTGGTTTATTTTTGGAGCATTCTGATTGGTTAATTTGTTTTCAACCAATCAAAATGTTTGAAAATATAAATAGGGTTTTCATACACAAAATGAACAAAACCGTAAGTTTAGAAATAAAATCAATTAAATTTAAAATGCTCTTTTATAGTACTTTTTTGAACATACATACACCCAAAAAATTTCTTAGTTGTTTCTTACTAAATTTTCAACTATCTCGTAGGTGAAATACCCCTAACTACATCTTAGTTGATTTGATTTAGTTGTAAGTAACTAATATTTTTGAAAAATATACATCAACAATTATTATAGTTGAATTAAGTTGAACCTGCAAATTAGTTGAAAATAACGACTTAAAATCGAACTTGGTTGTCAGAAATGATCGATATTTTTATTATTTATTATGAATTTTTAAGTAATTTTTTGTAATTGTTATTTTATATTTTGTTCATTTTAACATTTTACAAATACGAAAAGAATTTTTGCAAATATATGTAAGCTCTGTGCCACTTTCGTTACCGCTGGTTCCCAATTTTATCAAAAATCTTTTCTCTTCTCAAAATTGTATGTAAATGGTTGTTGTTTCGGGTAAATTTCCCGCGGTATCGACGTGAAACAAACTTATAATGATTATTCAGCTCAGAAATTATCATTTTAGATTTCTCAACTTTTTGGCTACGATCTGAAAACATAATAAAATTAAATGCAATATTTGATGAACACGTCTTATAAAACAATAATTTAAATTGAAACTTACCACAAAATCTTAAAATTGAATCTGATTTTTTATATTTGGAATAATTTTTTATGATTCTGAATAAAAAACTTTTGAGTTTTTAATTTACTTTTCTTTTATTGAAATTCTTGTTGTTTTGTTTTTGGCATTTTATATTGAATTTTTCATTTACAGGGTAATAACAAAATTAACTCCAATAGTTGTTTGTAATTAATATAGTTGTTTTAATTATATTTTAATTCAACCAAGAATTTTTTCAACTATCCAACTACGGAATTTTTTGAGTGTACATATTTTAAAATCGTCTTTTTCAGGAATATGCAATTCAATTATTTAAAACTTTGTTGAAATTGATTAGAAAATATATGTGTTACATCTTTCAATGGTTTTATGTGAGTTTTCAATTTAAGATTAATCACAGACTGCTTAATTTTCAGCTATTAGAAAAATCAATCTTTTTCAGTTATAGTCAATTTTTACTTAAAATTAAAACATAAAGTGGGAAATTTTTTTGATAAATTAAGTAACATGAGATGTTTACTAATGGTATAAATTAAAAAAATTTATATTCCTTTCATCGCAGATTAATTATTAACGAAATCGTGAAAAAAGTGAAATTTCAACTTGCGGATTATGGTCTCTCTTTCGTGGAATAACTGATATATGTTCCAAATGTAATTGGTTTATAAAAACAACATATCTTGCTCAACAAAAAAATTAAAACCGATCCTCACTGGCTCTGTCCAAATTTTAACGAGGGCTGTTTAAAATGAATTCTTAACACAAATTTTTCCTTTATCCGCTTAAAACACCACGATAAGTAACACTTAGGCCAAAAATTAGTATGAAGAAAGTGTTTGTCCTTTTATTCTGCATAACAACACTTTTATAGTATTTTTGCGAAAAACGTCAAATTTAGAAGTTATAGCGCAAAAAATCTTTGAAGTGTTTTTAGTTCATTTTTAGGGTCAAAAGTTCAAACTGACTGGCCTGTATGCCACGGAGAAATCCAATTTTTACACATATATTATTTTTTGCACCCAATCTACCGGAAACTGCCGGTGGAGCAATGTGTGCTATTTTCAAATTGCTTTGCACATTTCATTGCATTTGAAAACACTAGGTAATGTACGAAAAGTGTATGTTAACAAATATTTGCCTTAAATGGCACAGTGTTATAATAACGATATGATATTGTGAATTTTTTTATTACGATTTTATTAATGAACAAAATATATATTTGACGCAATACTTATTTTTTTCTTTATTACTACTATTAAAGAATTTTGATAAAAGAGAATAATTGTACAATATGTTTGTTTCTTCTTAGATATGGCGCCAAATAGTCTTGTATGTATATCTGTAATGAAATTTTAAAAACTCTTTTCCAAAAAAATAAAAATAGTAATTAATTTAATTTCATGCAACTTTACTACCATATATGGTAAGAAATTTTGTTCAACACATGCGCTTGATTTTATTTTTAGACATCACTACCTCAAAAATAAAAATCGTTACAAATTTGGTCAAATCTTGATACAGCAATTTCTTAAAGTTGACAAAAAAGTATACATAGTTATATAACTTAACTACCATAAATATTGCCTTTTTATCTGTAAAATAAGTAATATTAAAGTTAAAAAATATCAATGGATTTATAACAATAAAACAGGTTTTAACACCCTCATGGGATAATCCAAAATTACCACAAAGAAATTCTTTTCAAAATTACAATCTTTCGAGAATGAATGATTAACAAAAACAAATTCATATATATTTTTAATAATTATACCCTACACCACTATGTGGTCAGTTTATTATAAGTTTGTGCTGATGTTTGTAACACCAAAAAATATTGGTCGTAGACCCACCTTATAGTATACCGATCGGCTCAGAATTTTTTTTTATTTCGATTTAACGATGTCCGTCTGTCCGTCCGTCCGTCTGTCTGTCTGTCCATGCAATCTTGTGCTCACTCTACAGGTCGCAAATATTAAGATATTTTGACGAAATTTGGTACGCAGACCTATGTTGACCCAAGGACGAACAAGTTTGATTTTGGTGAACATCGGTCCATGTTTAGACCTAGTGCCCATATAAGGGTCCTACCAAAATTATATTGTTTATACGCTGTAGGTCGTAAATATTAAGACATTTTGACGAAATTTGGTACACAGACCTATGTTAGCCCAATAACGTAGCCTATTGATTTTGGTGAATATCGGTCCATGTTTAGACCTAGTGCCCATATAAGGGTCCTACCAAAATTATACTGTTTATACGCTGCAGGTCGTAAATATTAAGATATTTTGATGAAATTTGGTACGCAGACCTATATTAGCCCAATAACGCAGCCTATTGATTTTGGTGAACATCGGTCCATGTTTAGACCTAGTGCCCATATAAGGGTCCTACCAAAATTATACTGTTTATACGCTGCAGGTCGCAAATATTAAGATATTTTGATGAAATTTGGCACACAGACCTATATTGGCCCAATAACACAGCCTATTGATTTTGGTGAACATCGGTCCATGTTTAGACCTAGTGCCCATATAAGGGTCCTACCAAAATTATACTGTTTATACGCTGCAGGTCGCAAATATTAAGATATTTTGACGAAATTTGGTACGCAGACCTATGTTGACCCAAGGACGAACAAGTTTGATTTTGGTGAACATCGGTCCATGTTTAGACCTAGTGCCCATATAAGGGTCCTACCAAAATTATATTGTTTATACGCTGTAGGTCGTAAATATTAAGACATTTTGACGAAATTTGGTACACAGACCTATGTTAGCCCAATAACGCAGCCTATTGATTTTGGTGAACATCGGTCCATGTTTAGACCTAGTGCCCATATAAGGGTCCTACCAAAATTATACTGTTTATACGCTGCAGGTCGCAAATATTAAGATATTTTGATGAAATTTGGCACACAGACCTATATTGGCCCAATAACGCAGCCTATTGATTTTGGTGAACATCGGTCCATGTTTAGACCTAGTGCCCATATAAGGGTCCTACCAAAATTATACTGTTTATACGCTGCAGGTCGCAAATATTAAGATATTTTGATGAAATTTGGCACACAGACCGGCCCAATAACGCAGCCTATTGAGTTTGGTGAACATCGGTCCATGTTTAGACCTAGTGCCCATATAAGGGTCCTACCAAAATTATACTGTTTATACGCTGCATGTCGCAAATATTAAGATATTTTGATGAAATTTGGTACACAGACCTATGTTGGCCCAATAACGCAGCCTATTGATTTTGGTGAACATCGGTCCATGTTTAGACCTAGTGCCCATATAAGGGTCCCACCAAAATTATATTGTTTATACGCTGCAGGTCGCAAATATTAAGATATTTTGATGAAATTTGGTACATAGACCTATGTTGGCCCAAGGACGAAGCCTATTGATTTTGGTGAACATCGGTCCATGTTTAGAACTAGTGCCCATATAAGGGTCCCCCCAAAATTGGCTTGGTTACAAACTGCAGGTCGCAAATATTAAGATATTTTAATGAAATTTGGTGCGCTGACTCACATTATAGAAAATTTTGACACAAGCCCCATTTTAACCCATTCGAATTTCGGATCCAAACAATACACCAGACTGGTGTAGGGTATTGTATAGTCGGCATGCCCGACTTTAACCTTTTTACTCGTTTTGTTTTTGTATTTATATTTGATGCATTTATTTACGGCTAGAATAAAAATAAAGAGAAAAACTCTATTTTATCTACACTAGAGTTGTGAAATTTCGATACTTTTTGAGTACTCAATACTACTCAATACTTTTCAATTGAGTACTCGATACTACTCAATACTTTTAACGGTATTTTTGAATTTAAAAATAAAAATGTTATGAATTCGTATTTATTAGGAAAAATAATAACAATTCAAATACACGTGTTAAATAACTATTGTTACTTACATTTTAATTAATTTAAAACATTTTAAATAAATTAATTAAAAAATTCGTTACAAATTTCTTTGCTTCACAAATAGAGTTGTATTTTCAGAGTTGTATTTTTAGAGTACTATTTTTAGAGTTGTATTTTCATACGAAAAATACACATTTCTACGGAAAATTGCATCCTTAAAAGTATTGAGTAGTACCGTTTTAGTATTGAGTACTCAAAAAAACAGCCAGTATTGAGTACTCAGTACCGGAGTACTCTAATCTAATCTACACTTATAAAAAAGCCCGTACAAATAGTTCAAAATTCTGCTAAAATAACAGGAAATAGTACCTGTATTTGCGCCAGTAGAATTTTCAATGAAGTTGAGAATTATGGTCTGCTAAATTTAGGTAAGCTAAATTTTACACACTGCTAAATACACATACAATTCTAGGTAACTTAGCTAAGAAATTTGAGCTAAATCAACGACTATATAGACTAAAGCAGTGTTGTCAGTTTAGGGGATTTATCCCCAAATTGGGGATTTTTTTTCCTCAATGGGGATAAAAATTTCCGTTTGGGGATCTGGGGATTTATTGGGGATGACACGAAATTTTAGGGGATTTTTTGGGGATAACATATTATTGCTTTTTTATATTTTTCTGAACTTAACCCTGATAATTCTAAACATTTATATATTTCTTTTAAGAATGATAATAATAGTGTATGATTTTAGTCTACACTAATTTGTGTCTAACAAGTTAATGTGCGTACAAACCTTAATTGCTTTTGGTGAAAATTTGAATTCCTTTTGGTTCCAAAATATTTAAGGTTATTCGAATGTAATATGAGTTATAAGAAGCTGTTCTTAAATTAAATATATACTTTACATGTTATTCAATTGTCAAAAATTCAATATATTTGCTGAAATATTAAAACTTTTTAATACAGTACCATACGCAACAAAATGTCTAAAGCTGATGAATCGGAAAATTTTGATTCTGAAATATTTAAAACCAAAAATTTTGGTTCACATTTTTTTTGCTGTTATTTAAATTTATTTGTTCTTTTTTATAATTTGTTACAATTACAAAATTTATTGAGTTTGTGTGTATAACTTAGCGAAAAGAATTAAATAAATATAGTATTTTTACATTAATTTTTTAAAAAAAAGTTAACGAATACGAATTTTTTCCAGAAAATAAAAATTGGGGATTTTTGGGGATAACAAATTGAAAATTGGGGATAGTCTGAAAAAAAAAATGGCAACACTGGACTAAAGACAAACCACCAGTGTTGCCATTTCAGTGCTTTTCGGGTATTTTTTGGTGCTTTTTTCCTTCCCGTACCCGATGATTTTTTACAAATACCCGTTTAAATAAAGCGGGTATTTACGGTGCTTTTTCATATTTCAAGCAGTGCTTTTAGTGCTTTTTGTACAGTTTATATTTTTGGTATTTGTTTTCGTTTTTTAAAATTTTTATTGAATTTTCTGTCAAAATTTAAAAAATAAAACGAACTATAAAAGAAATACATTATTGCACAATGTTTGTAGTACAATTTTAAATAGTAACTTCCTAACATTTAAACTTCAAAATTTTGAAATATTAGTTTAATGCTTTTTTACCCCTTTTTTGGTTATTTTTTAAACCTTTTTTACACGATTTTTCAAAGTTAAAATTTGTTTTTAAATTCTTGATTTAAATTTTTCAAAAAATTGATATCGTGCTTTTTTATCCCAACTTCGGTAAATTTTTACCCTTTTTACCCGTTTTCTTAATGCTCACGGTGCTTTCCTGCCTTCAAGAGTTGGCAACACTGCAAACCACCAGCCTCAACTGCTGTTAAAAAGTCTCTTTAATTTTATATGCAAACTGGTTTTAAGAGAAACAGTTTTTAGTGTTTTTTTTAACGCGTATTTTTTAATATTAATAAGCAAAATTTTGTGCTAATTATACAAAACTAATGCAGATAACATATCAAACAACACAAGTGCACTTTACAATTTAATTAAAATTTCTTAAAAACAATAAAAATAATTAATTAAAAATACCATTTTTTCACGTTTTTTGTTATTTTACATTGAAACTCTCGTAAAACCAGTTCAGTTTTTCAGATGAGAGCCGTGGATAGTGCCTGGCTAAATTCAACAGAAACATTACCTGATTTTTGGGCTCTACGGACAGAGCTTTGAAGAATTGATTCTTTTTTGAATGAATTCACTACCAATCGAATTCAATTTTCTCTAGAATTGAATGAATTCCTTTTCTTAAGTAATTCACTGAATTCGTTCAACTGAACGCGTTCATCAAATAATAAATTCAAAGGATTAATTCCATTGCAATAGTTCTCTTTATTAAATCAAATGAATTAATTCACTGGTGAACGCGTTAAATTTTATAAATCGAACGGAAAAAAAAGTGAATTAATTCCTTACTGAATTAATTCACCACAGAATTCGTTCAATTTTATTTTCGTTCAGTGAATTAAAAAAAATAAAATTACGTTCAGTGAATTAAAAAAATTAAATTACGTTCAGTGAATTAAAAAAGAAATAAATAAATAATAAAAATACCTTCACTGATTTGAAAAAAAAATTACGTGAATTCAAAGCCTCTTTTCTGACGTTCAGTAGGAGAAAACATTGTATTGTAAAAACTAGAGATGGGCGCGTGAGTGAATTTTGACTCACGCTCACGAAAGAAAAATAATAATCACGCATGACTCACGCATAAACATTTTTTTATAATCACGCTCACTCACGCTCACGTGATTATTTTTAATTTGAATCACGCATCACGAAGTTCTCACGCTCATGAAATACTCACGAAAAATATGAAATTTGTTTTTATCCATGGATGGTAACCGAAACGATGCGGTTATCGGTAAGGGTAACGCTATTTTAGATTATTTCGGTAACGGTATTTTAAGGGTAACGTTATTTCATTTATTTCGGAATCGGTATTTCAAGGATAACGGTTTTTTGATTATTTCGGTAAGGGTATTTTAAGGTTAGCGGTATTTCGGTAACGATATTTTAAGGATATCGGTAGTCAGTTTTTCGATGCATCCCTCAATTTTTTTTTACGAAAAACAAACGAAATTAAAACCATAACCAATTTACCAACTTAATGTACGAAAAATACTCAATAATCCAGTGATTGCCAAAAACAGAAAATTAAAAATATCGGTAACGGTATTAACGCCCTTGCGAATGGTATATCACACCTTGTCATTTTTATGACGATGTATGATATATTATTTGCTTATGGGAAGAACAGCTGAGTGTTACCGGACGCGTCACAGGTTGCGGATAGTGATTCCGCAGAAATGTGGAGTAGCTGTTTTTATCTTAATTGTTTAAGGAAACTTTCTTTATTGAATATAAATTTTATTTATTTAGGGCCATTAACAATAAATAAATTAAACTAAAGTTTGAGTCACAGATGTCAAATTCCATACAAATTTGAATTTTTTAACTTTCAGTTTGTGTTAATTTCAGGTTATTTGTTTATTGTTAATGGGGGTTAGGATTAAAATTAGATTAGCTATAAAAAAAATTTGTTAAAAATTTAACTAATATGCAAGTGCTTGTGCAAATATAAATATTATTACTGACAATTTAGAAAAACTTGTATTTTCTATTGTTGATTATACTTAAATGGATGTCACTACATTGCTAGATCTGTCAAAACAACAGAGTAGTATATTGAAAGATGACAAAGCAAATTGTGGTCTTTTTTTGTTTTTTCTTTGATATTTTAAATGTTTAGAAACGCTCCTACACGAGAAGAAGAAATTCTCATTGCACTGTAACTTAACAAATGCATATTTCTAGAAATACTAAAAACGTCGCCCCTGACGATTGCCTTATTCAAGAATAAAATTTGGATAGGCACGTGCTTTTAACAGATTATTTTTCATAATTTTTTAATTAGGTTTTGGGATTTTAGCGCATTTAATTCCTATAATTCAATTTTATATTTAAAATTTTTAAATAACTTAAAAAATTCACTGTAAATCTTTAAATGTTATTCCAAATTTTTGTGGAGGATCAAAATTTTTCAATGTTTTGTACAAGAAATCGATTTCTTCTTTAAGCACCGTAAGTTGTTTGATTTTCACGTGAAAAAACTGTTATACTCCATATAAAAAAAAATGATTTTTCACGATAATGAGTTACAAGACCATTATTTTTCTTGGGAAAAAGTGACATTTTGTGTTTATTGTGATTGTGTCTTTGTTATAAAATTAAAAAAATTTTCATTTTTATAAATTATATTGCAATTTGAGGCCTTTAAAGTTCGAGTGAAAATTTTCAACGTGAAAAACAACTTACGGTGCTTTACATAAGAATTCTGGCAGAAGTAGAAAACACCCGTTCGCTAGTACCTGAACTGACTGCAATACACATTATTTGAAGGAGGGAAAGATCTCTGGAATTTTTCCAAAATTTTAAATTATCGCAATCTGGTTTAATATAATCACACAAACTCACGCACAAAAATTATTCACGCACGACTCACGCACTAACATTTTTTTAACTCACGCTCAAGCACGACTCACGTGAGTGCTATCATTTTAAATTTCGTGTCACGCGCCCATCTCTAGTAAAAACTACTGTTTCCAATTATTCGACATATGCGGTTAACCGGTTATTGCATTATTCGAAAAATCACTAAAACTGATTAACCGGTTATTCGGGTCGGTTATTCGAGAAAATTGGCGATTAATCGATTAATCGTTTAAAACAAAATTAATGTATTTCCTTAACTTTTTACCAACAAAAACACTAATAGCTTCCTGTTTTTGTTAAATATCAACATGAACACGATGTATTTAAAAAAAATGTTCAAATTAAAAAAGCACATCTACACTAGAGAGAAAATGCTAGAGATAACACAAAAATCACCTCTAATTAGCTCTATTTTGAATGAGTTCAGCTATTTTGCAATGTTTTTGCTCCATCCCTAGCAGTTTTCTCTCGCGTGTAAATGTACCTTAAGGTTGAAAAGTTTCGGAATCTGAGATTATCTAAATTGAAACATTTCTTATACTAATAGAAAAATTTATGTAAAATATAGCTGAAGCTTATAAAAATTAGTTAAAAATGGCAAAAAAAAAAACTGCTGAAACTAGGAGATTTTTTTTCTAAATATTAGTAAGTTAAAAATAGCATAACTCAAGGTAGATTTTTTACTTCTTACGATTTTTTTTTTTTAATCTGTAAAACTTTGGATACAAAATTTCTTTGAATGCAAATTTAATCAATACTACAATAAATATAATATTGCATTTAAAAAAATTATTATCCAAAGTTCTTCCTCCTCCCCTGAATAAATAAAAAAAAAGTTAGTTCCATTTGAGTAAAATATTAGTTAAATGAAAATAACAATTTACTCTACAAAAATTTGCAAAAAAAATTTCTGAATAGTAGAGTTAGTAGACTAAAGAATATCATACACAATTGTTAAATTTCTAAGGGGGTTATTTTGTAATACGCAACGCCTGGCGTTGCGTTGTTTTCCATACAAATTGTTTTTGTAACAATAACAATTTACACACAAATCAACGCAACGCAAGGCGTTGCGTTTTACAAAATAGCCCACTAAGTCTTTTTTCCGTTTTTAAGGGCCATTGACAATAAACAAAATTATCCAAAGTTTGAGCTAACATTCTAAATTTTTCCAAATGTATTTCAGATATTTCTATTTTTATTTTTATTTTAAAAGCATTTTTTCAAACATACATGCTTTCTCTTTCTCTTAAGTCTCATAATTCCTATAAAGTTTTCATTATGAAATCGAAAATATGTATGTTTGTAAAAATGCTTTTAAAATAAAAGCAGAAATTTCTGAAATACATTTGGAAAAATTTGAAATGCAATTGGAATTTTATTAAATACATTTGGAAAATTTTGAAATACAAATAGTCTTTTTAAATACATTTGGAAATTTCTGAAATACATTTGGAGAATTTTGAAAAACAAATGGAATTATTTTGAATGCAATTTTACAATTCTGAAATACAGATTTAAAATTTTTAAATGCAAGTGAATAATTTTGAAATGTATTTGAACAATTTTAAAATACAAACATAATTTTCTTAAATACAAATAAAATATATTAAAATATATTTGTAATTTTGAAATACATTTTGAAAATTTTAAAGTACATTTTGGACAATTTTGAAATGCAATTGGACAAATATCAAAGTTTTTTAGACAATTTTAATTTCTTAGACAGATTTTTGGATAATTCTCAAACATTTTTGAAAAATTTTGAGTGATTTTTAGACAATTTTAAAACAGTTTTGGAAGAATTTAAAAATTTTCTGGATAATTTTGAATCATTTTACACAATATTGAAACCTTTTTAAAATATATTTGGATAATTTTAATACATTTTTAAACAATTTTGAAATAAAACTGAAAATGGTGTAGTTGGACATGTTGTAGAATTGATGTGGTTTTGAATCGATTATACTTTCTTTGGAGATGTGAGAAAAGGTAGAGTTTCTACAGAATTAAGATGTCAGTTGACAGTTGTGGGACACATATTTGAAAAAATGCAACCTTGCCTTGAAGGACATGGAAATAGAATTTACATTAGCTTTAATTTTTAAAAGAACAAAATCAAAAATCGCCTGTGTATTGATTAAAGCCTATAGAGCACTTCGACGTGACTCAGCCAGACACTTCGTGTATTTTGGGTAGTTTTAGAAATACCTTTATTTTGCATAAAAAAGGTACCGAAAGGCTTAACGACCTCTTTCACTCAATTTTAAAAGAATTTGGTGGTATTTTAGTAATTTTATGTTTTTTCTAACCTTTTTTTTTAATTTTTTAGCCAAAATTAAGAAAATTATGAAGTTTTTGGAAAAAAAAGAGAAAAATTTTATATTAAAATTGTAACCGGTTAATCGACCTGTTTTAACCGATTATTCGGATCGAATAATTATTTGAGTTTTAAATTATTTGTTTCGACATTAACCGAAATAGAGGCGATTAATCGAGGAATCGGTTAATCGATTAACCGAATTGGAAACACTAGTAAAAACGTATAAATGAAATACGTCATAGTCAAGCATCTACTGGGAAACATAAGTTTGAAAAATTAATACAGTATAACTCGCTTAATACGAACTCGGATAAGACGAATTCTCGGTTATTACGAACTAATTTAGAAGTCCCGAAATTTTGGCAACAATTCCAATATAAAAAACATCGGTTACTATGAACTCGCTTAAGACGAACTGTTTGTGATGGTCCCACAAACAAAATTCTATATAATTTTCCACTTTTAATACGAACTTTACAAAATTCGATAATTTTTTCTATATATTTTTTTTGTTTTCTGACGAATTTTAAACCGAGCACACAGACATTTTTTCTTAAATATATTGCAAACGATATTTTTAGGAAACCAAATGAAAAAATTGTAAAATTTTTAAAGTTGTTTCAAGGAAATTTAAATATTTTGTGAATAATTAGAACATTTTAAATAAATTTCACCCCGGTTAATCCGAACCTCGCTTAAGGACCGTAAGTTGTTTTTCAAGTGGAAATATTTCACTCGAAATTTAAAGGCCTCAAATTGCAATTTAATATATAAAAATTAACAATTTTAGATGAATGGGGGAAATGTTTTTAGTTGATCTGTTATTTAAGTAAATTAATAAATTAATATCACTTTCTGTTTAAACTCAAAAGCGAAAGGCACTGATGATGGCTTTTTAGCGAAAGCCGAAAATGCGCATTCTGCCTTGCTGGTCTTATCGAATTCTTTCAAACAAATTTTATTCTTTGTAATTTACTTGTAAAAATTGTATCATCTTTATTTGATTTGAAAATAATTTAAACAGAAAGTGATATTAATTTATGATCTAGAGTCAAACTAAAATAACATTCATTTAATTAACAATTTTTTAATTTTATAACAAAGACACAATCATAATTAATACAAAATGTCACTTTTTCCCAAGAAAAATAATAGTCTTGTACATTAAATTTGCGTAAAAACAAACTCAACACTCAACACAACACAAAATGGAGTATAACAGTTTTTGCACGTGAAAGGTGCTTTCACAATGGTAGAGTGACTCTACTCTGCAGCACAGATTACAATGTTAACTGTTCGAAATGCAGAGTAGAGTTAATTCAAAACTTATTTGACATTTTAGTACTTACTTCATATTTTCGCCACTTTTTTGCCAGAATTTTTACCCTTTTTAATTTAAATATTTTTTTATTTTAAATTATACCGAAAACACCACAAATTTTATATTTATTTAATATATTTTGTTATAATGTTTTACTGTGCTCCAGTTTGGTACACGTCTGCAAAATGTCATATAAAAAAAATCCAAGTAGCACAAAATAAGCTACTTAAAATTATATTTAAACTACCATGGCACTATTCCACCCGACGCCTACATAGTCTCGCTGGCTTCGAACTCGTTCTGGAGAAAATCGAAAGATTGACTCTAAATTTTAATGGAAGATGCCAACTCTCACAACATGTACATATCAATGAACTCATCTCATCATAATTTTATCTACTTTATTTTTTTTTCTCATTTTTTTCTTATACCTCTGCTTCATAAAGGTTTTTGTAAATTTTTTTCCTTCCGTTTAATAATAATGTACATAAATTTCATAAATTAAAAAAATATATTTATATATCTAAGTAGAAAAGGAACGAAGTTCCTAAACTCTTTGCTTCTAAGTCAAATGTAAATAATATAAATATTATAAGAAATAAATTGAAATTGATTAGTTTTTTCCAATTTTTTTAAAAAACATACCATGTAATATCAGCTGTCACGTAAATACGGAAAGAAAATTAAATTTCAACAGGTTCTTCCGTTCCGACTCGTTTCGTTTACGTAGTTTAAGTGCTTCTGTGTGTTTTATATAGGATAGGTTGAATCAGCTGATTCGTCACGTTACGTTTACGTATGACTAATTCTATCTTAAAGCTCCTTATGGAAATTGATTCTTGGCATTCACTATGATTTTATTTTCGTTCTTTTTTTAAAATCTTGTAAAATTTGTAATGCTTTATTTTATGTGATCTCATATACATACATACATATGTACTTATGAATTTTGTACCTATATGTATTGCGATTTATTATATATTGTAATAATTAACTTTAATTTTATATAGAAGTTTGTTATTTAGTTAGTAGCTTTAATTAACCATATAAGGCCCTAAGGGCTCGGTTATGTAATTGAAGAAAAAAGTATGAATGGGTGTTTTTTCAAAACCCTTTGAAAATCATTAAACGGGGTTTCGTCGTCAGTATGAATGAGGTATTATAAAATTTGAAAATAACGGCTTATCTGTCCAGTCCTACAGTGAAACATCATGTTAATGTAGTGAACACTACCAAGTTATTGTGAATGCTGAAATTGAAAACAGCTGTGTGCTGTACTGTCAAATTAATTTTGTCATGGAATTTTTTTTTTGTGTGCAATAGGAGTACAGACTTTCTTAGTTTTTCCAGTAATTTTCAATTAAAATCTATTTTTGAAATGGCATTAAGCAACCTATTGCTAAAAACAAATCTTCAACAAAATATACGCTTGACAGCACCTATATTTGTAGCCAGTCGTCAAGGTCACACAATCAGAGGAAAACCACCCGGTGTGGCCAAAACGATTGAACAACGTTTACAGCGTAAGTTCATGAAAGTTGTTTTGTAATCATTTTGAATAAATTGATAATTGTTTAAAAATTTTAGAAAAAAATCAACAAGATGCGGAATTAACTGCTAGAGTTAATATCGGCTTACCGAAATTAAAAACTACACGTTCCGAACAATTTAAAGAAAGATTGGGTCACATTAAGACACAACGTGCTAATAATGATTTGGAAAAACTGGCAAGGAGTCACCAGTGTAAGTAGGACTACATTTGTTTTCCTTATATTCATCACTCATATTCTTGAACATTGAGATATTTCCAACCAAAAACAAACATTTAAAATCGCAGTTTTTCATTATTTCAATTTAAAACTTATAGGGAGATTCCAAAAGTATATAATCACTGTCCTGGGGGTCAAGGAAAATTATTTCCAAATGCCAACCTCACCCACAGTCAACTTTGATCATGATGTCCCCTGTTAAAGCTGACGAGACTCTGACGACCAAGTATGGGCGGTATAACCCGGTTCTCACGGCAATCAGACTATGTGCCGGAACGGTGTATTTGACTATCCGAGGCTTTAAACGGGAATTATTGACTATAAATTATCTTTTTAAAGCCCTTAGAACAACAACCCACATTCCTCTCGATAAATAAAGAACTCACACCAAACTCACCAAAAAGAAAAATTCATAGGAAACCCTAAAATCGCGACCAAAGACAAGAGTACCTACGAACAATGGTTCCAAAAGAAGAAAAACAATGTAAATAAATTGAACTAAAAATCACTTTTTTTTTTTAAGAGAAGCAACACTCAGGAAATTCATCCTATTAATTAACGTGTTGCTTCCTTTGGAAAGGGGATAGAGAAGAATTGAAAGGTGGTAAAAGATGAAGAGCTTCAAATATGTTGAATTTTAGAACAGTTGTTGCGCGCCATCTGATGGTGAGTTGGCGAACTTTGTTAAAGCTATTTACTTCATAGCCCTGTTATATTATTTTATTTACTTCGGTGGGATTAAGTGCTATGGGAACACCGAAGGAGAACGCTGCGATATGTATGAGGGATAGAAAAAACTCATTTATATTATTTTTCATAAATTGATGTTGCCTTGGTTGGGGATCGAACAACGCCCAAACTATTACACCACAGCGCCACAAACTTGAAGGAAAAGAGCTTTCAAAAACTTTACTTTGAATTCAACCTGTTGCAATCGGAGTGAAATATAAGGGGATCAAATTGACTTCCTCTAGAGTAAAATATTTTTGGGATCTTGTGATCTCTAAATCTTTTTTAGGGGTGTTCTTTACTCTGTCTTTTATCAGATTTCTTTCAAGTGTGAATGTGCCTAAAAGCTTTCCGCCAGATTTAGGGCAGATCAAGAGTGCCACTAGACTGTTTTTAAAATTTGCAGAAATCAATCGAACAGTATCCTACAGAAATCAATCGAACAGTATCGTCAGTTATTCAAATCTAATGAATTTGATTCTTTAACACGGAATAATGTACACGTTATAAGGTTTCTAACAATATAATTTTACACATTTACAATAAGTTACAGCGGTAATAAAAATATTTCTCAAACATGTACATTAGAGTGTCCCTTAAAAATAGATTTGTCATTACACCTCCCAGTTTGATTGGAAATGGTCCCAAATGGAAGAAATCGAATTTTTTTTTGGAAAACGTTAACCCGTGCCGAAAGTTGGACGAAAATTTCCCTTTTGGAAAAAAAGTGTATTACTATTAAAAATTCCCAAAATTCGAAATTTCGAAAACAAATATTTTTTATTCCATTTAATCATTTAATGTAGTCAAAATGATTCATACATGGAATTTTGACTTCATCGGATATCATTAACCCACTTTAGCCTGGAATCCAAAATAACCACAAATTTGATAAAAATGCAAAAAGGTGTTTTTTTTTTAAATTAATTTTAAAGATTTTTTAAAATGCCTAATTTGGAGATCTCAATTGCTATTTGTACCACATAATAGTTGATATTAAAGAGAAAAATAAATTGGAAAAATGATAATTCGAGTTTGTGTTTGGAGCGACTGCTATTCAGGACATTTTACAAAAAGTGCTCATTTTGTCAAAAATTTCAATGTTTTCATCAAATTTTACCCTGTTTTCGGAAAAACAGCACTCAAATTTGGTTAGATTATAATTATCTTTTCATTTCTTTAAAACAAATTTAACCCTTAGTGGCCTGGGGTCAGAAAAGACCCATGGAACTTAATATTAATTATGACTACGATATTGTAAAGCCATTAAATTTATAAAAAAAAAATCTCAACTGGATAAAAATAATTATTTTGTGTAACGTGATCCATATGGAGTTAATTTTTATACTTTTGGCCAAAAAAAGCCCCAAAAAAAATTGATTTTTTCCATTTGGGAACATTTCCAATAAAAGTGGGGGGTGTAATGAACGAAAATCGACAAATCGCTATTTTAAGGGACAGTTTAATGTGCATATGTATAATAGTTTACCACTGTTTGTATTTAAATAAAATTCCCATCATTTTAATGCTTCATTTTGCAACTTTTTAATTATCATATTTTACATCCAAATGCTATTTATTTTTTCACAAAGAACAAAAAATATTTTTAGTACTTATCGATTTGAATGAAGTGCACAAGGATTACGCTAAAACTACACGTGGATATGATCTTCGAATTTTAGCTGATCATTATGGCATATTTGAAGATTTATTTGGTGCAGCCTATTTTGTACCACGTGTTGATTTAAATATACAGGTATGTATTGTTCAAATAATCTGATATAAATCTTTTAAACTAATAATGACTTGTGTTTAGTATCAAGCTAATGAAGATACTTCAATTCCGGTTTATAATGGCAATGTTATTAAACCACTGGAGGCAAGACAAGCTCCTTTAGTGTCATTTGATGGTACCATAGATCCTATAACTGGCAAACCAACTAAGGGAGATTCATATTGGTCTCTAATTGCCACAAACCCAGATGGACATTTTACTGCTAACGATAAGGAATATGTGCATTGGTTTGTGTAAGTTTGTTAACGCATAAATGAGTTAAAACTTTATATAATTTATTCTTGATGTTTAGAGGCAACATACCTAATGGTGATGTACTAAAAGGTGATGTTATAGTCAATTATTTGCCACCTTTTCCTCCCAAAGGTGTGGGCTATCAACGTTTTGTATTTGTTTTATATAAACAAAATAAAAAGATGGACTTTGCAGCATTAAAATTGGCGACTGAAGACTTTGCAAACTTGGATAAACGTACTTTTAAAACTTACGATTTCTATCGTCAATATCAAGATGAAATAACACCGGCTGGTCTCACTTTCTATCAAACTAATTATGATAGATCCTTAACTAAATTTTATCATGATGTGTTAAGTAAGTTTTTAGTTTATTATAAAAATATTAAGATTTTAATATATAATTTTTAATTTAATTTAGATCTTAAGGAACCTGTTTTCGAATATGATTTCCCTGAACCCTATTTGGCTGAACAAAAATTCTTCCCTTTGAAACAAGCTTTTAATTTATATATGGATCGTCATCGTGATATTAAACAAGTTAATAAGGAGTATTTGGAACGTAAATTGGCAAAAACACATCCATTTAATGGTCCTGACAAACCATTAAAGTATCCCAATGCTCATCCAATTAAGAATAAACCTTCTTGGTTACGTACCGAAATTAGAAAAGAGCGTTTGAAAATAGGTCGTATTAATGATTATTGATAAACTTTGTAAATTCTGTTAAAACTATTAGAATAAAATAAGCATGGCATTGCGATACCTGGTAAGCACATTGAAAAATGGGCTAGCGATTTTACAAAAAATTTTCGTTAACTTTTTGAAGTTAAATTTCTAATATTTTAAAGATGTTAGATATAAAAATTTTGTAACATATCCTGCAAAATCGGTGTCGTTTACCAAATTTGGTAAAATATTTAAAAAATTTGATATTAAACTTTGAAAAGTTGACGATAATCGTCTATCGTCTTTTAGAATCTGTAGTGGCATTCGGTAGTTAAGTTGTCAGTTTACTATGAAAACTTATCAATCTTACTACTGAATTTTGTCGTTAAAAAGTTACAAAATTGCGCTTCTGGGCACATGTTTTCTTTATTAAAACAACCAAATGTCGAAAATTTATATAAAAATTAAGCAAAAACACTAGCTCTCCAAGAAAAAAAAAAAAAAACAAATTCAATTTTACCTAGTTGTGTTATGCCAAGAAATTTACAATATCATGTTAATAGAGTCATAAGAAATTATGTTAATTTTTTCTAATTAAAAAAAAAATCAAAAATTATTTAAATTGCGATTATATTAAAAATTCCAATAAAAAAATATTTGAAATTTCGAACAAAAAATACATTTAAAATGTAAACAAATATTTTTAAAAATACGACATTTAAGAATATACATAACTTCAATTAAAAAAATAGAATTTTAATTGATATATTTTTTATTGCTTTTGAAAACGTTGTGACCACTATAAAACTATTTAAAATAATCTAAATCCTATTACAGTAGTTTTGATTTAACTGCCTTTTTCTTAAGTGCACATTTGCTATAACTGCACAAAATTTTGGTTTCGTTTCTATTTTACAAAATTATGTACGCAATTGTCTTCTTTAAGTGCACTTTTTTTACCTGCGCATTTAAGATAACTGCCTCATATTTTTGGCAGTTTTACATTATTTTCATAAAAAAGATCAACGTTAGCTGCCTCTTGTGTTTTGCTTTGTTTTTCAATTCTAGGAAAAAAACACACATAAAATAAATGTGTTTTCAACTTTTTTTGTGACAAAAATATCCTACTTTAGTCATTTTTTAACCATAAAAATCGCAATATTTGGTGCAAAGCACAAAGTTGTCATCATTAGCTTAATTTGTTTTGTTTGTTTTCAGTCTGTATTGGTATACCTGCACATTAAGGCAGGTAAACTATTTGACTTAGCTGCGTTTTTGGCTTACTTGCACAAAAATTCTTGCAAAAGTTGGTTGTGCAGCTAAGTCAAAATTACTGTATTATAAATTTGTTTTTGCTGGTTTTTGGAAAAAAATGCGTTATGCACCGAAATAACTAACTACCGTTAACCTTAAAATACCGTTACCGATATAACTGAAATACCATAGCGTTACCCTTAAAATACCGATACCCCGATATAGCGTTACCCTTAAAATACCGATACCGAAATAATCTAAAATAGCGTTTTTTGTCGGATATCTTCGCGGACCCCCTGGAATTCTGCTACGGGCCCCCATATGGGAACTGTGGGTCTAGATGGATCAGCCTGTAGTAAACTAAACAAAATAGTCACTATTTAGATAAGTACGCGAATTTGTAGTTATTTTTTAATTTCTTTATCAAAACAAAATTTTTTCGAAAGCAATTCCATTTTCATCAATTATAATTATAATTTCATTGGCATTGGTTAATTGTAAAGCCATTGAAATCGTTAACTTGTGCATTCAATTAACTAGTCCCAAGTATGAAATAAACTTATATAAACAGTGAGTATGAAGAGTTTAACCATATAGCGAAAAATGACAATCTGTCAAATTGAGGTCGATAAAAGCTTCTTTCTTCTTGACTTTTTTAGGGTTTCTATTTAATTTTTTCTGGATGGGTTATTTTATACTTATATTTTGAATGATGGTTTTGCTTGATTTTAAATCGCAATCCTAGCAATTTTTTTTTATAAAATGGGAAAAATAAAAGTTCTTGTCTGTATGGAGAATGGACCATAATCTCAATATTTTCTTGGTCAATTGTTAAAGCAGCCTGCTCAGCAATCACTCGCATTTTCGTAATTTTTTATGATTCCACGATTTGGACTATTTTTTATTTCGGCTATGATTTTCAGTAAACAAATTATTGTATACCAAACTGCATTAACAGTCTTCCGATTGTCTGAAAGAACGTTAACAACATGACTAGGGTTTGGGATTTCCCGGACTTTATTTCCCGGGAAACGGGATTCCCGGGAATCCCGGGAAATATTTTTGAACAAAATTGTTAATGAAAACCACCTATATAAGTAATTTTTGTTAAAAAAAAACACTATTTCAGTACAAATGCAGTTTGTGTAGTGAGAATTCAAAGTAAAAAATATCAGAATGTTGAACATTTGATTTCACATAAATTACTCGCAGCACTGCCAAATGAATTGCATGATTCCAGCAGGCACCTACTACTGGACTGTCGGAAACAAACCGTTTCATCACACTTGGCTAGGGAATGCAAAATCCCGCACTTTTTGATTTCCCGGGAAAGCGGGAAATTTATCTTGAATTCCCGGGATCCCGCAAGGGACATAAATTAGAAAATATTTTATAGTAATTTAAAAATTTTTATTAATAAAATGTCTTAAAGACCTCAAATTTTTATTATCGTGAAAAAGCTCAGGAGGTTTTTTTGGAATTTTCGTAGAGGGAAAGAAATAATTTTATATTAGAAATTATATGTATAAGACTAATTATATATGTATTTTTAAAAACTGAATATACTAAAACTAATTTTTAGAATAAAACACTTGTCCGTAAAAAAAATAAATAAAAAAATTAAGAGAGAAAATAATTTTAGAAAATTGGAAAAAATTTTAAAAATTATGGGAACAAATTCTATTTAGTTGAGTGGTTTTTTTAAAAAATATATTTTTTAAGTTCCTTTTAGTGCCTGTTAAAAAAAAGGAACTTAAAAAATTCGATCAAGTACACAAATTAATCAGTGTGTTCGTTTACTCGAAAATCTTACTACTTTTACTACAATTTTGTAAATAAATGAGCAAGCCTAATGTAAGAATTTTACTATTTTCAAAACGCTGGAAAATTTTGCATAAGTAAATTTGAAATAATTAACTTTATTATTTTAAACTGCATTTTTTTATATCCCGGGATTCCCGGTCCAAATTCCCGGGAATGCATGAATTGAAAAATGCACAATTTCCCGGGAATCCCGGGATGCATTCCCTACACTTGGCCCATTAGATATGGTGGCCACAATGTTATTTTCCAAAGACAAAACTTCTAGCCTTATTTCTACAGTTCTTCTTATTTCATCAGCATTATATCTACCTGATATACATATAAACCAACCCCAGGTTATAAAATTAATTATTTCCGTTTATACATATGTTCAAATATCTCTTTTGTGATATTCTTGTCCATTCATCTAAGATTATAGTAAATCTCCTATTGTTAGAAATATTGCTCGATATTTCTTTTATCATGATTGTAGTAATTTAATATAATGTTCTTAACATCGGTTTCATTTTTTTGCAATGCCAAGTTTTTATTATAAAAACTTTCTCGAATTAACGAAGATCTAGTTATGGTGCGGATTGACTGCGGCTAATTTGGATACCATTTTAGGAAATGTTTGCCCTACCATAAAACCTTTAATGCCTATACAGCTTACACTTTTTTCTTCGGGTACTTTGCTAATTTTAGCTTGTTGTTGTTTTCTTCAAGAGAAGTTGCATGACCATCAATTTTTTTTTTGTGAACCAAATTTAGATGTCGGATAACCAAATTTAGATACCACCGTTAACCATTAGTCTTTTCTTTTCACATTTATTAATGAAAACGTTACTAATAAAATTATTGACCCTTAATATAAAGGCGTATTTTAAATTTAAAGTCGACTTTATTTTTAATCAAATGGTTTTGTTCATTTTGTGTATGAAAAACTTACAAAAATATTTATATTTTCAAATATTTTGATTGGTTGAAAATAAATTAACCAGTCTAGAATGCTCCAAAAATAAACCAAGTCAAGGTATACTGGCACCCTATATTTTAACTAAAGTCGACTTTACCTAAATTATACATTTAAAAAATTTGTTTGTTTTTTCGAATTTTGTATAAATATTCCATACAAATTTAAGCATTTATAAAATTTTTAAGTAGGTATAAATTTAGCTGCTTAAAAATTAAGTAGTTATAAAAATGCTACCAAGTCTTAAAAATTCTTGGCTTTTCTCTTTCAAATGTAAACAAAAATATTTGAAATTGTAGAATTTTTTATTTCATAAAATATTAAAAACAACAAAAGCTAACAAATGAATTATGCGTTTGTTAGTAAAGGTAGACCAGGGAACACAAGCTAATTGCTACATTTCGAGTTCCGGCGAAGTCTTTGTACGAAAACAGCTTTTGTACAAAGGCGACCCCAAATGCTTAATTTGTTTACAAAAAATGAAAGAAAATCAAGTAAGTACGGATAGTCGTTTTTTTACAAGTCGTTATAGATATAGATATAAAATTCGAAAAAAACAAACCCGCCCGGGAATTCCCGAACTCCAAACCTTAAACATGACCCATTACACTAAAGAAAACACGCGATCAGCATCCCCTGTGACTATTGTAAACCGATTTTGAACTACCAACATGGAATTTTTCTATTAATTTAAGCACCAATCGACTCGAGCCTTTTGAAAACCTTTTGATTTATGTGGAATCCAACGGGCACATACCTTTTTTGCATCTGATATAAGAATTCTTGTAATGCAGTCTTCCCAATCCCCAGAGATGCCTGTAATTCATAATATGTCACATAGCTGCCTAGTTTATTTATATACCCCACTGCATCGATTTTTTCTGTAATACCAAATGTTTTTGGATGACCTTCCAACCACGCTTAAATTCTGCAAAACATTAATAAATATTTCATAGAGATGGCGCATTGCCACCAAAAGCCATCTCTGGCTTAAGCAAACTTTAAAATCGTAAAAAATCATCCAACAAAAACAACGGAAATCGATCAAATTCAATTTTTTTGTTAAAAACTGACATACGGGGGTTTTTATAAAAACGAATCTACATAAAATCGTGCGATTTTTAACAACAACCGCCGATAAACTCATTTTGCAAACGCCAATTTGAGTGAAAAGTAACAGCGGATACGATACAAATTATTTTTTGTTATATTAACTAGTGGAAATGCCATCTACAATATGATCCGCGTATTTAAAAAACAAGAATTCCGTTAAAATATTAGCGATCTTTAGTTTTATAAAAAGTTCCTGTGGAGTGAATGTATACTATGGAACCATATTATCATTTAATTTTCTTGAATTTAAATTCATATCACTTTCAAAATATTTAAGTGGTTTATATAATCCAAGTAACCATTATCTTCCTAAAAGTAATATTTATAAACAAGGTTAGAATTAAAATCTGGTAGATTATAAACTCAATGTCAATGGACTTGAATCTATTAAAATAAAAAATAATTTCTAAAATTTTTTAAATAATTTTATTTATTTTGCTTTTTTTCTACTCAGAATCCATGATTTATGTATGTGTATGTATATGTATTTAATAATAACATTTTTAAAATTGGTAATAATAAAATAATATTGTTATTTTTTTATTATTTAGGAAAATTAACAATTGGTAATAAATATTTGGCACAATGTTTATTATAAAAATTAGAACAAAAAATTTCTTTAAAAGTGAAAATGTAACAATAAATTTAAATTTTTATAAAAACTGTTTAACAAAACTGATAAAAAATGAAGATTAACGGACCAAAAAATTCTTTACCAATTATGATCCGTTAATTTTCAATATCAAATTGAAATCTGTATGTGTATAAAAACTGAAGTACATGTGCTTTAAAGATTTTTAAGCGTAATATTATAAGTTTGTTTTAAATACTAATTCAAATTTGTCAAACAACTAAATAGACATGTTCTAAATATCAAATCAATTTGAAACTTATATCTAGGTTAGTTGAGAAGTGTCTAAATGCATTTTAAACTTTATCTTTGTTTTACGACCAGTATTATAGTCAGAACCAAGTATGAATGTTTACTAAAATTTTACTTAAAAATCGTGCTTAGTGCTATCTATAAAATTGGCTACATCTAAACCATTTCTCAATTTGTAATTAGTTAGGAATAAAATTAGTCTCCTCGTACTATTCCTTAATTGAAAAAATGTTTGAAATTTGTTAAAGATTTTTTTCTAAACTTCATATACTGAAATCAATCTGTTTTAAGCCCAAATTAGTTTGGAAGTATCGTAAAAAAAGTAACGTATCATTCACATAATGAATAAAAAGAGTATAAAAAATAAAAATATTGTATTTTTTATCTTTTTCTTGTGCATAGAATTAAATGTCAAGTAATAAAATAGAAAATTTCTATTTTCAACAGAACTTTTTTACGATTTTACTTGACAACAGATTCAATGCATAGAAAAAAGATAAAAATATATTTCTATATTATTTTAACACATTGAATTGATTACAGATACGTTTTTTTACTTTACGATTAGACTAATGAAGCCTTTAGTCCTCACTGTATTTTATTTGATTTGAGTTTGATTTCTCAGTTAACTTTTATTATTTTTAATTTCGGAGAAATTTTTTCGATGCAGAAATTGTTAAAACCAAGCCTTTCAAATTCACTTTAATCAATTCAATTCACTAATATGGTATGTCTGTTAATTTATTTGAGATTTTTGGAAAATGAACTCTAAGTTTCTGCTTTGCCATATGATCCTGTTGGTGGTCTATACATAGCCGGTAAAGTTACAATTTGTGGCAAATTGAATGCATATTTACGTTTATCTATGTTTTTGTAAACATTATCCATACGACAACCCTCACTACGCATAGTATTCAAGGCATAGGGTACATTTTTAGCCGGCAGTTGAAACTCTTGTACCAAGACCCTACACTGTTCCAGGGTTACAGCCATACCGGTACGATCTTTGGCACTTTTACACGAAGTAAAACGTATACCAGACATTAAACGACATGCATCTTCGGCTAAATGTAAAATTTTAACATTTTTCGATACATTTGCCTTTAATTGCTCCTCCATGAAGTTTAAAAGATTCATTAGCAGCTCTGGTACTGGCACATGAGATTCATGTCTACTGTGTGTCTCGGGTTCTCGTAGTGTTAATTTACGAAAACGTGAATTGTACTGTTTAAGGCGTACATAATTATCCCAATTTGAACGATGTTGTTCTCGAGTGCGTCCTATAGCCTCTGCTAATGTGGCCTTTTCATTTATGCCAATGTTAAAGAAGACGGGAGTAACTTTAAAGTTTACGGTATGTTTGGTGGGCAATAGAGCATATACATGTTCGGGTACAGGTAAATAAACAACTAATGATTGTCTTGAACCGGTAATGCGAGGTGTTGGTATAGAATGTTGATCGTTAATCGGTAAACTGCTACGTACTAATTCAAAATCCACAGCCAATAAGTCTTCTATAGCTATACACATATCACCCCACATATCAATTTCGCCACCATACAACGATAGCAAACCCTCAAAATAAGCCAAAGGACCCAAATCACATAGTATTTTAATGAAATTATCCGATATTTCATTACCCCATAATCTGGCCATTAATCCGCTAACTAGAGCGGTTAAAGCTTGTGAGAAACAGACATCACGTCTGTACATAATTTCCAAATTTAAACTTATCCGTTGCATATCCTGCTGTAAACGTTGCACAGAATGCATAAGTCGTGCTGTTTTCAATAAGCCATCCATGGCATGACGTAATTTACGCATGGAAGGTCTTAACTCAGATGTCCAATCGGTAGTAAGGGAGAGATCAAGGCCTGTAAGAAAAAAATTAAATGATCGTATTATTTATTATACTACATTTATAACTGAACAAAAACTACCTAGTTTCTGGCTCTTGTATTTTTAACTTGTCAAAACGCATACAAAAAAAACAATCAAAAACTAGTTTTGTACAAAAACTGGGTGGTTTTTGCTCAAGTATAAATTTAGTATTAAAAACAATTCAACCTAAAAACTCGTTAACAAAAAAATTAATTCGTTGCTGAAGAACAATTGTAATAACCAGAGAAGACAAAAAAAAGAAGCAAAATTCGATGTGTTTAGAGCAAAAAATATTGTAAAAAAAAGCAAAAACAAGAGTTTTTTTTAAGTTAAGAAAAAAAAAACTATTTTTTGGGAAAAAAAAATCATTTTTGGACAGTCTTAAAAAAAAACAATTTAAAATTAAAAAAACTTAAAGCTATTTTAAAGCTAAAACACGGAATATCCAAAAAAAAGCAAATATGAATAAAAAAAAAAGCAAAAATTGTCTTCTCTGGTAATAACCCTCGTGCCATGTCTGAGATATTCAGTATCGAGTTTGATCTACCTGCCAATTTTGCTTACAAGAATGACAAAACATAAAACTTCCTTATCGATATATGTGTACACTCAACAAAAAAAGTATGTAATGGCTACTAAATATGTTTCTGTTATTACGGTAAATTTAACTATTTTGAGACCTGCGGTATATTTTGCTAATTATAGCAATGCATGGCTACTGCTTTGTAGTACAATGAAATTATTAGTGGAAAAAATTAGTAACCGCTACTAAATTTTAGTAAAATTATTGTTAACTGCAATTTAAAAGTTATTTGCAGTTTACAATAATTACAATAGCAACAAATTTTATTAATTATTAGTATCACTTAGACCTATAAAAATATAATTCCTTCCCTGCAAACATTTGGAAGATATCTTCCAAGAAGATAATAAAGCGATATATTCTATTTTTCATTTGAATGAAAATAATCAAGTAGTATTTTGAAATTGTCTTCCTTTTATCATTTGGAAGATATTTTGGAGATATTTGGAAAAACTGATTGTGTGTTTTGTCATCATTTTTTTATGATGATATTGCGGCATTATAACCTTTTTATCATCTGGAAGATAAACACAATTCGTTTACAATTTTTGAAAATGTTGGAAAAAACAATACGAAATTTGTACAAAAAACAATTATAAGAAATATGGGAAACAAATTCGTTGAAAAATGAAGATTTAGTGCTCGTTTTTGTCAATGAATTTGGTATGCAGATATTATTTTTCAGAGTTAAATTTAATAATGAAAATTATAAATCGTTAGGAGTTAATTTAGCGATATCACCTTTTTATCTTCCAGATGATAAATTAGCGATATACGATTATCTAGGGTTATCGCAATATTTATCATTAAGAAGTATCGCTTTCGTATTACTTGGGAGTATCGCTATAGAGATGATATTTACTGCCGAAAGGGGGATCTTCCGCAATAAGCATATGATTATTGCCGCAATAAAGTAATTCTTCCAGGCGATACGATTGCGAAACATTTTCGTATTGTAATGTTTGCAGGGCTTAATTCGATTTTTATATCTGCAGTGGGATTCTAAAGGGTTTTGCAATAGGTACTTGACAACTTTGAATTTAATTTGTGAACGCACTATTTCACTGATCATCTAACTGTTACTTTCCTTTTTTTCAGTAAACTCAACATTTTCATCATGGTAAAGTACACGACCGAACAACGTATGCAAATTATAAAAATGTACTACCGAAATTCGGAGTCGGTGACCGCAACTTTAAGAGCGTTAACTCCTATTTTCTGTCATTATTCTCGCCCTACACTCAAAAAAAAAGTTAGTAGAAAAATTAGTAACAAAAATTATAGCATGAACGACAACCGGATAGACAAGATGTAGATATTGCAGCTTGTCTGGATGTGGTATAACGGAAATGATAATTAAAAAACCAACTCTCCACAATTTATATATTTAAATTTGCAGCAAATAAATTAGCTAATATAAAATTTCTCTACAAATTTTTTGAGTTTTTTTCAGTCTACTAATATTTAGCAAAAAGTTTAGTGATTTTAGCAAGGATTTTTTTCATTTGAGATCGACTAAGTGTTAGCAAAACTTTTGCTGAGATTACTATTTTTTGTGGTAAAAATCAGCTCGCTGATTTTCAGCAAACACTTGCTGAAATTACCAACTTTTTTGCAAGCACGCTGCTGACTAAAAATTTGCTGACACAGCAACATTTTTTGCTGACTTTACTGAATTTTTTTTTTGAGTGTAGTAGACAATCAATAACAAGTTTAGTGCAAAAATTTGAGTACATATTCATTGTGTGATGTTGCCGTGCCAGTAAGACAACGGGTTGGTCGAAGTGACGAAAATATCGCTGCCGTTCAGGCATCCGTAGCAAACGATCCAAATCAGTCGATTCCGCGGCGTTCTCAAGAACTGGGCATCGCCAAGACCACTTTATGGCGAATTTTGCGTAAAGATCTTGGTTTACACCCAAGCTGGCTCGAGATCAAGCTGGCTCGAGAATTTAAGTCGATGGACCATTTGGCGTGATGCATTTTATTTAAAAAAAAGTTGTCAAGTCCTTATTGGAAACCCCTAACTTTTTAACGACAAAATTCGGTAGTTAAGTTGTCAGTTTGCTATGAAAACTTGTCAATTTAACTACCGAATTTTGCCGTTAAAAAGTTAGATTATCCCACTACTGATTCAGTTTTTTCCGAACCGGTTCGAAAATCCATTAAAATTCAGTAACAATATCTTATTCAAAGAATCAATTTTATTTTTGTTGATTCTTTTCACAGTATCAAACTGATTCATTTCATTTCAACTAAAAATAGTTCCCTTGATTTCAGACCTTTAAAAAAATAATTCAATTTAGAAAAAAGAATACAAAATTTTTGATTCGCGAATCAACATATGTTAATTTTTTTTGATTCGCACGAATTAATTTTATTTTTTTGATTCGCAGGAATTTATTTTTTTGATTCGCGAATTATGATTTTTTTTTTGATTCGCGAATTAAAATTGTAAGATAATTTGAAATACAAAATTAGGTTTTTCCCTAATAATTGAATGTTTTAAATTGAAATAGAGTCCCTTAAGTGTAAAATATTGACACCAATTCGCGAATCAAAAACTATAAAAATAATTCGTGCGAATTATCTTTAATTTTTTTTGATTCGCGATTTATATTAAGAAAATAATTTATTTTTGAATCAATGTTTCAAAAATCTGATTTGAGTTATACTGCGGGAATTAACTCCTAAAACAAATTATTCAATTGAATCAAAATCAATATGGATTAGACCAAATCATTGTCCCACTTTATTAGATTATTACAAATTATTAGTGTCCGACCGAAGGCAGTTTTTTCACAATAATCGGCTTAAGCCGACGCCAATTATTTTTATTAAGCCCAAAAACAGTACACACACACTTTTGAGTACGTGGCCGCGTTTCGGTTACCGCGGTAAAGTACGGTAAGACATCCCAGGTAGAAAATTACAAAGGGGCCAGCACTGGCAAAGCACCGAAATGGGTGGTATGAGTGCTTGTTAACAGCGCTTTCCCAACGACCAAATGATAACACCGTTCCACGGTGGTGCCAATGCTTTACCAAGCCCTGGGAAAGCACCCATAAACATAAAAATCAAATGCTTTGCCAACGCTCAAATAAAAAAATTAAAGTGCTTTCCTGACACCCAAATGATAACATCGATCTATTTAATGCTTTGCAAAGTATTGAGATAGAAACATAAAAATCAAGTGTTTTCCCTGCCACCAAATTATGAGCCCTCATCACTGAAGGATTTTAAATTACTCTAAAAATAGACGATTCTTGGAGTTATTGTATTGTGGAGTCAAATATTATTTAAATATTCACTCTTTTGGAGTTTCTTTTTCAAAAACAAAATAATGTTATAGGAAAACAAGTGCTGGGAATTCACCCTTTTAAAGCGTTGGGAAGGCGTCCAAATTTAGTGCAATGCCAGTACTTCTTTTTGTAAGACCGCGGTCTACTTGCGCTTTGCCAGTGCTTCTTTTTTGTTACCACACATAATTTTCACCTGGGATATTTTAAGCAATAATTTATGCTGATAAATCAAAACGGCCTAAAAGCGTTCCCGTACTGAAAATTTTGTGAAAATTGTTGTTGTTTGGGATTTTTGACCAAAGCCGATTAATCGGTCGGACACTGTAAATTCTTCTCTGAGAATAAAGTGACAGTTCTATGTTGAGAGTTTCTAAGTCTTCTTTTTCTTGTAAATTTTTACTGGACAAAGTTTTGCCTGTAAGAATTTGAAAGCAGAAAAAACATATGTTTGTTTATGGTAAATAAAAAAAATATTTTCCAATTATATTATTTTATGGAAATGCAAAGCAGTAAAACTTTCAAAATAAATTGTGGAAAAGATAAGAAAACCTTCTAAAAAGTTTCTGCTTCCATAGCGACTAGTTAAAATTTATTTGTATATTTGGTATTGTAATCAGCTGTGTCTATAAACTTGCAAATTGTTGCAAATTTTCTGTTCGCGTACATGTTTGGGAAAATTTTATTTTGATAGTAAATCTTGTCTTACTCTCTGTAAGTTCTTACTGGACTTGACTGAGAAAAGTAATCGAATGGACCTATTTTTATGCGAATTTCATTCAATAAATAATTATCTTGTTCACGCTCTGGTATCGTTCGAAGAAAACCCTCTTTTCATACACTCAAAAAAGTTTGGCGGTAGAATCCACTGAATATGACAATTAAAACAAAGGTATATGCAGTTAAAAAGGCGACAAAGGTAAATTTTTGTTATTTTTAACTGTTGGAAAATAACTAACAAATGCATTAAAAATAACTAAGAATGTCGTAAAATTAACTTACAAATTTTTCATACAAAAATTTTAAAACAACTGACAAAATGGGTAAAATCGATTGTTTTTTCAGTTAATTCTTATTTTTTCTTACGATTAGAAAAATATGTGAAATTACTTGAGGGGGGTTATTATGTAATTCGATTCGAAACGGAAATGCTTTCGAACAGAATTTTCCATTTAAATCCAAGTTACAAAAAACAGTTTTTAATGGGGCAAAATATTGAAAACGTGTATCCGATAGTCTAGCATACACGTTTTCAATATTGTCCTCCATCAAAAACTGTTTTTTGGAACTAGATTTTCAATGTGAAAATTCTGTTCGAAAGCATTTCCGTTTCGAATCGAATTACATAATAACCCCTCAGTCTGACGATATGTACATATGTTTTTCAATCATGTTTTTTCTGCTTGAAAATTCTTACTTTCAGAACTTTATCCAGTAAAACTTTCCATGAAGAAGAACTCTCATCATCGAACTGTCATTTTTTTCTTTCCTTGTTGGTTTCGCTAACTAACGGTGGGCCTCATACTTCAGGTTTAAACTTTAGTTAATAGTTAACCCAAAAATTTGTTGTTGTTTTGTGTACATTTTTTTGACATTTTCTTTTGTTTATAGTTAAGTTAAAGTTAACCCCACAGTATGAGACCCACGGTACGTATTTATGTTAACGATCGCCATTCAGTAAAATATTTCACAAATTTGTACAAATTATGGCGAACGCAAAAAAAAAACATCAACTGCGCACCAAATGCAGAGCAGTGATTGATTACCACACGTCCTCAATTTTTATATTAGAAATATGAAAAATATAAAGCACAATTTTAGGCTACTTGAACTTCCTTCAATTTCTGAAAAACAACAGTTGTTAAAAACAAACTATAAACCTTGTTTTTAAAGCTAGCGGCGTTGCTTTAATATTTGCTAATCTAAAACCTTAGAGTATTTCCTTTTTATTTTAAAAACAAAAACATAAACATAAAAACTTTTTAAAATTTTTCTTTTACTTAAATACATACCATCTGTAAATTTATTTCCCTTTTTAGCTGTTTGGTTTTCATTTCCCACTATTGGTTGTGTTAGGTCTAAATTTAATCCATTACTATTGCCATTGGGGGAACTATCCCTAACCACCACTACATCTTTAGTATCGATCATACCAATATTAGATTGAGTATTACCATTATCTATTACATCGGGAGCTGGACTATTACTAAAACCCGATCTTTTCATTGGTACCTTAGGATGCCTCAAACGGATGGCTGGACTGCCACAACGGCCACATAAAAATTTGATTTTACTAACCAAACACATGACACTGGCTTCAATGTTCAACTGTGTTAAATCTAATGGTTCTGGTTCTTCTGTTGGCCTATAATAATTGGCCGATGGAGAAGTGCTCATCATTTTCGTATCTAAAAATCTAGCATTGTGCGTTGAGAAAATTGAACATTTTGTTGATTCATAATCGTTATCGAATGTAGAGGCGGTGGCATTCCTATGTGGAGTGTTAATAGGTCTGGTGGATGTGGTATTTATTTGTTTTATGTCATGACTATTATGATGTTGTTGTTCATCTAAATCTATGAGTTGTATTGCAGCAGAATTCAATTCATCCTCATCTTGTTCATCAAAATTTTTGTATTCCATATTTGAACAGAGATTTACAGGAAGTGACTGACATGTACCTTCTTCATCATCTTCTTCTTGATATTGGGATTGCTTATTTTGGGAAGACTTTTGTTTTGATTTTCTTTGTAATTGTTCATTATAAGCATGAACTGTGTGCTGGAGATTGTGTATGGCATCAATGTCCATGGTTAACGAAGCTGAATTTTTTAGTTGTGTCAAACTGTTTGAGCGCATTAGTTTGTATGACGAATTTGCTGTAGGGGTTTTAGCTCTGGGCCATAAATCTGGTGGTGCTATGATAGGAGTGGAAAAGTCCTCCAATTCGGGAGATTTTAATTCTAAATCATTTAACTGTTGTGTTATCTTACGAAAAGGTGACATGGGCTAAAAAATAACAATTTTTCTTAACAATTGCTTTGAATAAAATTGACACCTTTACATACCATTAATATATTATCTGGCTCTTCTATTATACGATGTTGTTCAATAAAGGCAAATGCTTCTTCGACTAAATTTGGTTCCCATATATTTAATAAAGTTTTCGTTTTCAAGACCATTTCATTACATAAAGGCATCATACCTTTGGAATTTTTTTGTTTAGCCAGTAAAAGTAACTGGGACATAATTTCTACAATTTCTTTGCGTAATTGCTTAATAGCTTGTACGGCATCATTGGCGGCCAATACTTTACAATTGTTACTGACCTCAAATTTTGAAGGTGATTCTTTGGTTTCCTGCAAAAGTCTATTATTGAAGAAAATTATGTTGTTGTTTTAACAAAACAATTAAAAAAATATGTTAAATAATAATACTTAATTAAACCTCCTGTTTTGACCATTTTTCCAGCATGTCGTGTAAACGCTCCTACAGTTATTATATCCAATACTCCTGTACGATTTAATGAATCATTTTGGGTCCACATACGTTGTAAATGTAAATTTACGGGTAAAAATTCTAAAGATTCATCAGTTTTTATTGAAGATCTTTTAAAAAAGGGTCCTAGAAATACATAAAACAACATAGACCGCTGAGTAAGGAGCTTAGCTTGTTAATTTATTTTCACGAAGATAAATATGTTGGCATCAAACAATTTCAGACAAAAAAGTTAACACTGAAATTGTATTTAAAAACGAGTAAAAAAGTTAAAGTCGGTAATGCCGACTATATGATACCCTACACCACGGTTTAATTACAAAAGGTTAGCTACATCGATGTTTTTTTTGGTTGCCCTAGACCATTTTGACAACAATGAAAACAATATTTACGAATTTGCAAAAAGGAATAAGAAGATAAAATTCGGCATAAACGACAAATGTTTAGGCTAAAATATTTTTATTCAAAAAACGTGAAAGAATTTCGAATATTCTGCTTTGTGTAATCGCAAAGGGCATATATTAATCTTAAGTGAAGCAAGTTCTATACTGAACATTAAAGTCGACCATGGTTATTTCTGGATTTTAAAATGTTATTGTTCTGGTGAACGTCTATGCCCTACACCAGTCTGGTTAAAAGCCAGCTAATGTTTGGATCCGAAATTCAAATAGGTTGAAATGGACTTGTGTCAGAATATGTCTATATATTAGCTGTGTTCGCGTAGTCAACATTGGGATCCCAATTTTACCAAAAAGCGTTCGCGTACTTCCCAATTAGGTAAATGAGAGCTGTCATGAAAATGTATTTGTGTTTCTCTTTTTACCAAAACTTACCCAGACTTTTTCTTCGGGTAAACGTTGGTAACTTCCCTGCAAAATAAGAACATCCACTTTTTTCTCTACATTCAAAACAAGATAGTGCAAAAATTTAATACAACAACACATAGAAGGGTCACGCACAAGCAGTTTTCTACTGAAAAACTGTTCAATTAACAATGGTATTGGTACTTTCCTATGACATGCACGTGTTAAAATTATTAATGGAAATGCCAAATTTTGAACTACAACCAGTTCGAGAAAAAAAAAACTCGAAAATAAAAGTAGTTCATATTTTGCATTTCCATCAATGAATTTAACACGTGCATGTCATAGGAAAGAAACGATACTGTTGTAAATTTAAATTTTGGGGGACCTTTATATAGGCTCTAGGTCTAAACATGGACCGATTTTAACCGAAATCAATAGGATACCAATACATGGACACACAGACAGGCGGACGGACGGACATTGTTAAATCGAAGTCGAAAAGGTGATTCTGAGTCGATCGGTATACTAAAAGGTTGATCTAGGTCCAATATTTTTTGGTGCTACAAAAATCAGCACAAACTTATTATATCACGTAGTGGTGTAGGATTAATAACTGACATTGCAGTTATTTTCAGCTGTATTAAAACAGCTAAAAATGACTGAAATGTTAGTTAATTTTTTACAATTGCAATTAATATTACCAACATAAATTCTTTGAGTGTTGTTTTACCTTCTTCCTTTATTAGTTGTTGTAAATTTTGTTTGGCCTGCGAATAGTCTTTTAGCAATTGTAAATGTTTATCCAATAGATCCATTTGTTTTCGTCTCCAGTCACCGCCCAGTTCACCCATTCCTGAAATTTCTTGCAATAACTCTTTTTCACGTAAAATCCATATTGATCTGTAATTGAAGTCTCTTTAATAAAATCTACTTCATTATTATGTAATAAACTTACAATAGCTGTTGAGGTATACTAAAACATAACTTTGATTCCATTAGGGTTTCATGAACACTTATATCTGCGCCCAGGCTAGAATTGAGACGATAAGTGTGGATCTGAAAGAAAAAAAAGTTTAATTCATTCAAAGATTCAAACATAATAATAAAAAAAAATAAACGAATTCTATGAAATTTTCTTATTTTCTAAAAAAAAAAGTTTGAAGTCACGTTTTTCACAATATTTAAAGAAATCCAAAAATGTAAAAATCGGTAAAAATTGCCAAAAAGAAAATAAAAAAGAAAAATGGAAAAAGATTAACTTTTGCTAAAATTTGATGTAAAATCGACACAACTGGAAAAGCGGTAGTACGGGTTTTAGAAAATTGCTACATTGAAAATAACGGCAAATTGTAAAAACCGCTCTGTTGCACTAAAAAAAAAATTAGGTTGTTCAAAAGGCGTGTGCTATCTGTTGAATGGGGGAAATGTTGTTTTTTTTTTTTTTTTTTTTTTTTTTAAGTAGACGATTATCAAAATATTAACCCCCTCAAAGGCGAAAGGCACTGATGATGGCTTTGTAGCGAAAGCCGAAAATGCGCATTCTGCCTTGCTGGTCTTATCGAATTTTTTCAATAAATTTTATTCTTTGTAATTTACTTGTAAAAATTGTATCATCTTTCTTTGATTTGAAGATAATTTAAACAGAAAGTGATATTAATTTATGATCTTGAGTCAAACTAAAATAACATTCATTTACAAAAAACAGAGTTGTTAAAGTTTTTATTTGAGTTTAACAACGATTTTCAATTGGGTTTTCTATCTGTTAGCACACTCAAATATAGGACACTAAACATAAGTAAAAATGTTGGATAGTTTTTCAATTTAATTTCTAACATCTCTGTTTTTTGTTAGAATGATACAACAAATAGCACACACCTTGCGAAAAACAAAAAAAATGTATATATAAATCGCCCAAAAAGCGATGTTATCGCCAAATAAAAGCTAAAATCCGTTAACCCTTACATAGGGGTTACACGATTAATTTTTTCCTTTCAAGTTTAAATTTTTTTACTACCTAACTTTGTATTTGGAAAAGTGTGAGTGTGTTAGTAAAAAAGTGTGAGTGTATTGAAACTTGAAAGGCAAAAATTGAACGTGTAACCCCAGTATTAATAAACTTACGTATCGTCGGCTTGCCTGCAAGTAGTGCTATGTGTTTTTTTTAACAAGTTTTGAGGACAGTGAAAAAACTATTAAAAATAGCCTTTTAAAATATTTTATTGGCATCTTGTGCCTTAATGATTCACGACCTCATTTACTAAAATCATCATTAAGGCATCCCAGTGTAGAAAAAGTAATGACATATCATTATTTTTTGGACTACCAGTAATGACACCCACTTACCTTCTGCATTATTTTAAAACATATAATAATGAGTTATTGATAATGACTTATTTTTATCATTATTTCAAATAGAAACTAATTTTCTAGATTTTTTTGAAAATTTTTTTAAATCTATTTTTAGACTCAATATTTTTTAAACGCTGGTAAGGATATAAGCTGTTGACAACTAATTAGAAACGCATTTTTTACACTAGAGCTTGATGATCATTATCAAGGTTGGTTACCGTTATCGTTATAATACCGTTATCGCTAAAATACCGTTTCAAATTGAATACCGTTACCGTTATCGATACCTCTAAAAAATTTCTAAATACCGTTATCGTTACCGATACCGTTATTTTTATGTGTAGTTACCGGTATTTTACCGGTATTTATTATTTTATATAAAAATTACAAATTTTTTTATTTTTTATTTTATAATCTTGAGTGTTTTTTTTTTTACAAAAAATTTATAGATAATAATTTTACTTATTACAACTACCAGTATTGAATTTACAGCTTAAAATCTGTATTTTCAGTACTTAAAATTAAAAATATGCCATGTTTTTACATGTTTTTATATGTTTTTAACATAATTTTTAATACCGGTACGTACCGGTATTGCTGTCTCGATAACGGTATACCGTTACCGAAACAGTCTTAAATACCGTTACCTTTACCGTTACCTAAACAAACGAAATCTGATACCGTTACCGTTACCCTTACCGTTATTCGTTTCGGTAACCAACCTTGATCATTATTGATATTTTCGTAAATTTACCGTTACGTTTTTTGTTTAAAACAATTGTATTATATTTATTGCTCTTTTTATTATTATTTACACTCATTTTTGTTGCTGTTTATTTTAAAAGCTGTTATAATTTCTGAAAATAGTTTACATATTATTTAGTAAAATTCTAAGAAAGTGCGACAACTAATTAGAAACGCGTAATTGTTTATTAGAGTTTTCTTGGCTAAGAACTATTTTGATAAAAAAAAATTATTTTACTGTTATTTGTTTCCAATTTAATATTTTATAGCAAATAAGAAATTATAATTTTTAAGATTTATCATGGGAAAAGGCAAACGCTGCACTCCTGAAGAACGGAGCACAATTTTTAAACTTTAGAAGTCTGCAAAGTCTTATAAAGAAATAGCAGAGCAGCTAAAGTGTTCCAAAAAAATGGTTTTTAATGATTTACAGCATATCAACAAATATGAGACCATAGCCAATGTTCCGCGAAAGAAGAGACCCAGAAACACATCAGCACATACCGACCGAATGATAATGCGAATCTCCAAATCCGGCCCAAAAAAGTCATCTACTGACATCCAACGTGATATTCAAGAAAATTTAAATCCCCCTGATTATGTAAGGCGTAGACGTTTTTAGGCGTTTTTACAATAAAGTCGTTATAACAAATATTTTTGCAAACATTTAATAGTCAAGTAAGACTTATATGTTACTAAAATTGTATTAGATTCCCCAGGAAAATATCACTTTTTGTTAATTTCGATTTTGAAAAATTCGATTTGTATGGAGGCGTTTTTACTAAATACGCAAACGCCTTACATAATCAGGGGGAATGTCACGATATCCAAGCGGACCATTGCACGTCGTTTGGTGGAAGCCGATCTACATGGAAGAGCAGCACGAAAGAAGCTACTTCTGAGTAGGATTCAAGGAAAACGTGTGGATTTCGCGAAGTCCCATTGAAATTGGACAGATGTGATATGTGATTTGTGGAATTTGGAAGTCATTTAAAATACGTTTATTGGAAGTAAGAAATCAGCATATATGTATAGCTACCCAGCAAAAAAAATACTTGACCAAGATCCGTAAAATCACCTATATTGTTCGGCACGAATGCGTTCAAATTGAGGTGAAAAAGGCATTTTTTTGACATTGGCTTGTCATAGGAGAGAAGGTGTTTATGCTACTTTAAGTCTGCTTTTCACGTCATAAAAATGAGTGCTTGGATGTTCTTTTTTATATAGGAAAGTAATTCATTTTTTTTACTATCTAAGGAGAGATGAAAAGTAACTTCTTGGGAATGCATTCAAAAGTCATAAATATCATTTCTTAAATTTCTCAGAAGACCTTGAAACACGGTGGGGGGTAATATTATGGTATTGGGGGCTTTTTCCTGGCGTGGTGTTGGGCCTATCGTAAAAGTAGAGGACAAAATGGACAGGTTTCAATATTTGAGCATTCTTAAGAATGTTATGGAGCCATTTGCTTATGAAAATATGCCAGTTAAGTGGACATTTATGCAAGACAATGATCCGAAGCATTCGTCGAACATAGTGCAGGATTGGTTTTTTCAAGAACAAATTAAGGTTTTGGACTGGCCAGCCCAAAGTCCGGACATTAATCCAATAGAAAATCTAAACAAAAATTTCATCGAACTTTGGGCTGGTATTCTATACCAAAAGAAAGATGCCAGAGATTAGTTGAGAGTATGCAAAGAAGATGCGAAGCGGTTATTGATAATAATGGATACAGCACAAAATATTAGTGTAATATTAACGCTAAAAAAATAATAATGGTTTTAAAAACCCAAAAAATGTACGGTTTTTTGTAAAAATATAAAATGTGTCCTATTTAGAAGTCCAGGTATTTTTATTAGTTTATACATAGTTACCAATATATATAAAATAGTTGAAGGATTTTTATTTAAATAAAGAATGAATTACAATCATCAATAATAACACTTCCCGTATATGAAATAAAAAATTTTATTTTTGTTTTATTTTTCAAAATAAATAATTATGTTTCTTAACACATAAAAGTGTCCTATTTCCATGTCCATAGCTGTATGTTAGAGTGGGGCGATTTGTATGGACAAAAATTTTTTGATATTGTGCCATCGATTTTTCGATAGCTTTTGGCATGAGGAAAAAAAATTCCACTACGACATATCAAAAAAATCATTTTCGAGGTCCCCGAATTTCAATTTTTGCAATTTTCTAATAAATGCTATATTAGCGCCATCTTGCGGTGGCTTTTTGAAACAATTAATGAAGTTGTAAACAATATAACATTACAACCTTGCCAGAAAGGTATTACTTATGAAAATCGGATAAAAAATGTGGCAACTAGAGGTAAAAGTATATAAGTAAAATTATTTTATTCGCGAAGCGCCCATTAAGATGTTCAAATCGCCCCACCCTAATGTATGTACTTAAAAAAATAAGTTAAAAAATTAGTATAACGTCTTGTATATTAACACGTTAGCTGAAAAGTCCGTAGGATGACAAATAGGTGGCGCCACTAATGAAAAATCCATATGATTTTTTGGAATTACAGTCAGAAAAAAAGTTAGTAAAAAATTTTTTAAACAGTTTCCAATCGAACTTAACTATTTTTATACTGATTTTTAGTACAATTTTATTTTAGTAATCATTTTTGCTATGCTCTTATTACAAATTACCGATTTTTTATTAATTCTCGCTGCTGATTTCAGCAAAACAGTTTACTTATTTTTCAAAACCGAGTACTAAATTCAGCAGAAAAAAATATACTAATTAAAAATTTTTTTTTTTCATTTTTCACAATTCTTGTTTAGTTTATATTTGTTACTATTGATATATTCTTAGTTTGGAAATAACACTCAGAAAATTTTATTGTATTTCCAATGCATAAAAAATAACTGGAGAACCGTTTGCAATTTTGAGTACGATAAAGTAATTATACGCTTGTTAAAATCGAAAGAAAAGAATTTTTTTTAGATTTTATAGTTTTTTTTATTTTTTAGTATACTTTTTTGCTAATTTCAGCAGATTGATTTTAAATTACAGTTTACAACAATTTACTGAAATTTAGTAGCTGCAACTAATTATTTATACTAATTTCATTGTACTAAAATTATTGATATTTAGTAAATTTTTTAACTGAATTTAGCAAATCGATTTTGAATTGCAGTTTACATAAATTTTACTAAAATTTAGTAGCGGCTACTAATTTGTTATACTAATTTTATTGTACTACAGATCAGCAGACATGTGTTGCTAAAATTAACAAAAAATACCGCTGGGCTCAAAACAGTTAAATTTCCCGTAATAACAGCAAAATTTTCAGTAGCCATTACAGACTTTTTTGGTTGAGTGTACCAACCTTCAGATGATATCAGCCAAAATTTAATGAAAATTCGTTCATTGTTTAACAAGTTATAGCTGTTTTAGTGACGCTACTTTTGCTATTTTGGAAACAATGGATTCAAAGCAATTTCGGCTGAAAAATCTGTAGGATAACTAATAAAACAACAATGTGAGCAAATGCTCACAAAAGTAGCGTCACTAAAACAGATGTAACTTGTTCACTTGTTTCCTAAAGTTTTCTGAGTTTTTCTTCCATTCTGCTAGTATTTTTCATTTGCAATCTACCAAGTATTACCACAATTATTGCTGAATTCGCTAAAACGATTTTGATGAGATTAGCAGTTTTTCTGCTAGTACCCTCCTCCAACGATGAAATCTTTGATAAAACAAATGCCTATTTTAAAGGACCTTGAGAAATCATATGTGAAAGGGATAAAAAAAATTGAGAACGTTGACAAAGTGTGTTGAGGTAAAAGAAGACCCCAAGTTTCTCCCCAAGAAACCTTCCAATTACCGAATTATATGACTTTATGACATCCTACACCCCAGTACAATTTGGGCCTTATTTCGCTAAGCGGATTAAATTCCGGGAAGCCTAATTCAATGAACGAAATTCAATTAAATATAGTGAAATATATAAAAAGTGGATCTGGGTCAAATATATCTCATATCTCATTTCTGACTATTTTTCACGTTATCTCAAAAACTCTTCATATGATTTATGGTGCATTCAAAATATATATTTATGGTACATTCAAAATATATATTTAACAGTTTTATTTTCGCTGCTAATATTTTTCTAATGCTGATCCAAAAGAATCTGCTAATTTCAGCAGTTGTTTCTGCGAGTTCATAATAATTAATAATAATTGCCTAATTTTTAGTAGCTTTAGCCAAAAATTGTAGTCTTTTTTCTGTTAGTGCACAACAGCTTCTAAAGATCAAAATTTTAAACAAGAGAAAGTTCTTCCGCGAAATTTTTCACCTTGGATATGGTGTCCCAAAGTTAACGCTGACGAGGCTCTGATGACCAAGTATGGGCGGCAAAACCCGACAATTTGGATTCATTCGATTTTGAGGATTTATCCGAGCAAGGATTGCGACGAGAATTATTAACAATAAATTCTCTTTTTGGATCCGTTATAACAAAAGCTACATCAAATAGCATCAATCATAACTTTTTTACACACGAATTCCCATTAGGGAAAGTTACACATTGGGATGCGGATTCGTTATTTTTACCTTTCCCTAAATGCCTCCGAGTGTGAAAAAAGTATCTTCAAATACTTGTAGCTAAAAATTAGAAAAACTGACGTTTTTCGTTGCAACAGATTCTTGCGTACGGCTCAATGTAAATAGTAAATATTTTTCTTTTCTTACCTTTGGATTTGCGAATACTCTCTGTATACTGCCCTGAAATGGCAAAAACAATTTAACACCCAATTTGGGCGGCAATGACTGAGTACGCCTATGACCTTTAACTTGTTGTTCAAACACTTGGGTGGTAGAACGTGGTGGAGGTTGTAATTGTTTATCTGTATCTGGAGCCCAAGAGGCAATATTTATGAAACCGCATTCACCATGTACCGAACGTAATGGAATACGAAAACGTGTGGCATCCTAAAACAAACAAATTCAATCATTTTAAGTTTCTATGTTGTATATTTTTATAAACAATATTGAATTTACCTGTATTGCTCCCAAAACAACCTCGGCATAACCAATTGGTATCGAAGTTGAAGTCACTTTTTCTCTGACATCATAAACAGTAAATCTTAAGGGTGTGTCTGCATTGAAACCATCACTTTGTTTAAAATTTATGGTACATAGAAATTGAGGATTTGTAGTATTTTCTATTATTTCGGTATGGGCATAATCACGCCATATTATATCATCACCCGATATAAGAACAGCACATATAACTTTTGGACAGGGTAAACGACCATTATCAGCACATGGTAAATTATCACAAGATAAAGCAGATTCACATATCGGTATTTCCGAAAGGTCTAAAATATGTAACAAAAAATAAGAGAAAAAAAATAAATCTATTAAAAATTAACATTTTTTAGCAGTAAATAATGGTTTTACCTTGAACCAAAAATATATATTAATTAAAAACTCTTTTTTTTAGTAACATTACAATTTAAACACATTTATTTCAATTCTTAAGAAAACAAAAACATTTCTAAAAAATCTCTACAACAAATTAAATTAATTAAACAAATATTCAGACTATCTTTTATTCATTTTTGTTTAAGCAAAACCAATTAAAAAATGAAATGTAATAATAGTTGTTAATGTTAAACACCAGAATCTCCGTGGGTTGTTTTTCACTTTAAATGAATAAACTATAAATACACTAAAAACTATTTTAAACAACCACGCCAATGTTTCCTGCTTCTCAAGGACTTAAACTATTTTGTACAAAATTATAAGCACATGTATATTGTGTAAAATTGTAACAATGCATTTTCGATAATAAATCATAAAAAATTATTGCAAAATTATAAAATAAATCGAGAAAAAGTAAAAACTTCATAAAGAAAAAAAAACAACAAAAATTAAAATTGTATAAGATCACCTTCTTCAACTTTTGTTGCAGCCCTTGAGTTTGTGGGAGAATTCAAATCTAAGAGTCCTGCTAACAGGGTGGCATCATTAGCTTGCGCATAAAGGGGTAAACCCTTTTCAATGCGATTGCCCATGGCTAATGTTATTTGATCTTCTAAGTATTGTATTTGTTTATTCAAATAAGAATAGGAGGCCAGTTGTATGCACTTTACCCAGTCTAAACGTTCTCTGGCTGTGCGTGTTGATATACGTTGTGGTAAACTGCCTTCAAATTCTGTAATAGAAAATGAAATCATATCGGAGAACATTTATTGTTTATACATCTTTCAAGAACCATACCTAATATAAATACAAAACCATCAAATTCTCGTTCTTCGTTTCTTATCAAGGGCCGGCAATTTTCTAAAACCAATACACCGATCGGTTGAGATTGTGGATTGTGGTCTTTGAGATAAAATAAGAGATTACCTCGTAGTTTACACCAACGTGGGTAGTTGACTAAAAAGTAAATTAAAAAAAAAATATGTATTGTTAATTGTAGTTTCAATTTTATAAATATGAGATAGTGATTATAAAGTGAATTTTATCTACAGTTAAGTTGTTAGTTAGTCAATTAAGCCTTTTTATTTTGCATTGATTCGTTTGTTTTATTGTTTTTGTACATAGGTGTTAGAAAAAGTTTAATAGGTGAAATTTGAAAATCTAATTAAGTGGATAAGCGAATATTTTTTATTACCTATTCATTTACGAGTATCTAATATTTTTAGACAATTTTTGTTAATATATCTATTGCAATATTTCTGAACCTGTGAAATATTAAGAAATTTTAATTCATTACTTATAATATTTTGGTGAAAATTAAAAAAAAATATATTAATTTTAACTTAATTTAAAATATACAGAAGTTAATTGTTGTTATTTAACTACGGTACAAAATGTGAAAGTTAGTGTTTAACTCTGGTTATTACTTATATAACTGACTTATTTAAATATTCATGGGTTGATTTCTGAAAAAGGGGCGTTTTCAAGATATTCGAGAAAGCGCTTTTTTCGTGTCGAATAATACGACATTTTCGGATATTTTTAAGGGTTACTAGCTTTTTAATTATTAAACAATTGTATTGTCTATCAAGAAGATGATCAACCTTTTTTGAAACAACAAATAAAATCTAATATGACAATATCATATTAGAATTTGGACTTGAGGTAGAAGAATATTCTAACTAAATATATGAAAATATAGAAAGTCCGAAAAAAAAATTTTTGTATTTTTTAATGCAAAAATTAAAATGATTGTTGGATTATAATAATATTTCGTTTTTGTGCTCTCCTTTAGGAATGGTACACTCATAGAAATAAATCTGTAAAAACAGCAGAAAAAGTTACTAAAAATTAGTTAAAAATTATGCTGCAGAAAAAATTGCTAAAATTAGCAGATTTTTTTTTACTAAATACTAGTAAAATGAGAACAGCAAAATTAAAACTGTTAAATTTACAGAATTTTAGTTATATTTAGTACTGTAAAATCTGCAGAAAACTTTGCTAAATATTTGTAGACTAAAAATAGCAAAAATAAACTGTTAAATCTACAAAATTTTTGATATTTTTAAGCTAAATTTAGTTGAATGCAAATAGCAGTCTATTCTGCTAAAATCAGCAGAAATATTTGCTAGGAAATTGTAAACTACTGTTTTCAAAAGTCTCGATTTTATTTGCATTAAAAAATCGCAAAAAAAACTTGGAAAATTTTAAATCTTTTGGTGAATTTTTAGGCTACTAATTATTTAGCAATATTTTTCCTGATTTTAGCAGGTTAATTTGCTATTCTCCATTTACAAAAATTTAGCTCAAATATAACTAAAATTGCTGTTCCTATATTACTAATATATAGCAAAAATAATCTGCTAATTTAGCAGTTTTTTTCAGCAGCATCATTTTTAACTAATTTTTAGCAGTTTTAACTAAATTTTTTACAAACATTTTTCTATTAGTGTATGGTATATTCATTAAGTTATTCCCATGATGAGATTTTTGACAAGATTGGCAGAAATGCAGTTATCAATTTAAAACTCTTTCAACTGGTTACCGTTACCCCTAAAATACCGTTACCGAAATAACTAGATACCGTTATTCTTAAAATAACGATGCCGGAATAAATGAAATATGGATACACTTAAAATACCGTAACCGAAATAAATGAAATACCGTTACGTTAAATACACATGGTTATTTTTTCGAAACAAAAAATGTTAAGATTTTTACGAGAGACCGTTTTTTTTCAGAATTAAACTTTTTTGTGTGCATTTTTGGCCGATTAACAAGCTTGTATTATAAACTACTTTAATCTCTTCAAAAGTAACATTTCGTTGATAATAACCAGGGCAATGGACTTCATGTAAATACATGTTTGTTGTCGTTAAAATGCAAATGAGTTCCATGTTTAACCCTTAATAAATCAAGAAAGTATTGTCTTATTTTCTGGCTTTCTATTCCTGTATCATGTTAACAGATAATTTTGTGATGTGTTTGGAGTCCTAAAAGTTTAATAAAAACTCTAAAAATCACAAATTATTGACATTCATTACCAAAGTCAAATCTTTACAAAATTATTAGGCTATACGGTAGAAAGATTTTAGATGTTTCCAAAACTCCTTTAAAAGAATAATAGTAGAAACACAATAAAAGATAAAGGATCTTGCCCATTGGCGACTAATTACAATTAAGCTATAAGATACTCACGATAATTGTTAACGGTAACGCGGTACCTGCCATTAAAAAACAGCCCCAAAAACAAATAATGAACATAAAATAGATACTATTCCGTCGAAATTTATTTAGTAGCCCTAAGAATCTTTGCGTTTCATTTAGTTTTAACTTTGATTGTGTTTGCAAATAGAAATTTTACAAATTCCATTGTGAATACTTTTTATACACGCAGCAATAAATAATTACGGTACTTCTTTTTAAATTAACTTTTAATAACTTTTAAAAATATCTATTAAGAACAGAACTATTTTAAATCCACCCAAATGCATTCGATTATAATATTAATAGCCTATAAAATTTACAATAATTTAGTGAAAGTTCTACCGTCTCCAACGCTGAGCCAGTACTGTGCCGTTCGTATTTTTCTATCTGGGTATGTAACTACCCAGTCAGAAATCGCCAGTGGTACAAAAAATCAAGCACTGGCATACCACTGGGTAACCATGGTATTAAAAATAAATGACTGGCAGAACACTCATTTGGGACGCTTTGCCAGCGTTTGCGTAAAGCGTTTTACCAGTATTTTTTTTACAAAAACTTCGGTGGTTTATAAAAAAAACCACTGGCAAAGAATTGGCTTAGAGTGATATGCCAAGGTTTGCAACCAGTGGTTATCCAGTGCTACCTAGCCAATGCTACCAGGCGTACAAAAATCAATTCACTGGATAACCAATGATTTTATAAAAATGCTGACGCTTCGTTAAAAAATGTTTGTAGTCGGAAGGTTCCGAGTTCAAATCCGGTTGCAAGCAAAAAAATTTTTTGGGATTTTTTTTAATTTAAAATTTTTTTTTGTTTTATAAAATCAATTTTTTTGTTTGTGGGAAAGCTCCTTCAAGACCAACTTTTTTTTTGCCCTCCAAACACTGGCATACTAGTTACAAAAAATTGTTTGCCAGTACTAGCATTTTGGCACAGCCAGTAGTTGTCCAGCTATTATCACTCATTTATGTGTTTAGCGATCAAATATTATATGTCTCGTTAGCTCAGTGGGTAGAGCAATCGTCTGCCAATCTGACGGCCTGGGTTCAAATCACGGCAGGGTCAAAAAAATACATATGAACTTTTTTTTAATTTTATTTTGGAAAATATATTTCTAGACCACCTATTTATTGGTTTTGCCAGCGTTTTGCCAACGATTAAAAATTTTGTTCCTCCAGTGCTTTTCCGGCGCTTTTTGAACAGCCGGTCCTTTTGTCTAATGATGTTATCATTTTGGGAATGGGAAAGCACTTTTTGCCAATACTTGTACCACCTGTTAAAGTGCTTTGCCACCGCTTTCCCGTTTGTATTTTTCTGACTGGGTATATGTAAAATGATATTTAAAGCATAGCAAGTTGCTTGGATTTCACGTGAAAAAATTGTTATACTCCATGTAAAAATTATTTTTTACGAGATAATTAGCTTTACGTGAAAATTGTATTGATTTTGTTTTTACGTAAATTTAATGTAAAAATTTACATAATGTTTGTTGTGATTGTGATTTTCTGGTACAAAAAATGTTTATTTTCAAAATTTAAATTACGACTTAAGGCCTTTAAAGATCGAATGAAATTTTTCCAAGTGAAGAATAGGAACTACTATGCTTAAGTCCAAAAAAGTCAACTTAACCGACTATCTTCTCTTAGTTATTTCAATTATTGAAATGCTACCAAAATAATCTTGTTGAAAAATATCAATTTAAGAAAAACAATGAAAGTATTTTTAATAAAACATAAAAATGTATGAATAAATTAACGTCAATAAACGATAAGAATTAAATAAAATAATCATTATTTTGAGTTTAACAGAAATTGAAGAATAAATATAAACAATTAATTGTATATTTACCATCTGCTTTGCGAAAGAACCCCTCTTGTCTTTCGGTTATTATTAAAAGTCCTTCTTTTTCAAATTTTGTTGTGGGATTTGAGGCCAATGTCGCTAATTCGGCCTTATTGAAACGCATATTTTAGTACTGCTCTCTGCGTTATCGCGTGTGTGTGTGCGTATGGTATATTGGAATTGGCCCAAACACCTAGTTTGGCCAATACAATTGTACCATTAAATCCCCCAAAAAAAGTCAACAAAATGTCAATAGCAACTTAACAGATCGCTGATCAACTCTTTACTTTTAGAAGTATGTAAACATCAAAATACAACAAAGTTTATTTGTTTCTAAAGTACAAAAGCTGAAAATATACAATATATAAAAAATACAGATAAAGTACATAAACTGTTTTTAAATTTAAAAATAAACTTCAATACACTTTAAAAAGTAAACAACAACAATGGTTCAAAATTATAGATAAAGGCATTTTAGTATTAGTTTTGATTGTAAAAAAACAATTTGTACAATGTGCGTTCATCTAAATATTCGTGTAAACTCATAAAATTACCACTTGTGTAAAAAAGTGCGGTTTAATGAATACCACTATTATTTATTTAATCCCTATAAATTATTCAAGGCAAACATACTTTGTAAAAACTAGGATTGTGCTAAAATAGTTAAGCACTTCAAATTGTTTCGCTACTCAAAAACTGTCTATTAAATGAATGTTGTTCGTAGATTTCACTGCGTTTAATAAATTTTTAAAGAAAATCGATAGATTCATCTTAAAAATTGTTCGGCCAGTTTTTAGCTTTATTTTAGCCATTTTCCCCAAAAATTTAGCCATTTTTGATAACCCAGTTCTGGCAACACTGCTACACGTTTTCAACTAACCTTTCCGTGCTGTGTCCGAATTTGGTTTTCAAATTTTTCCAACACATCTGGTTTTTGAACAAATAAAGGACAAAATTAACAAAAACCCTTTTTTTTTTTGGCTATTTTTGAGTTGCTTTTATACACTTTTAACTCGAGTTAATGAAAAAAGATGATACAACTTTTGCAATAATCACATTAAGTTTATTCGAATAGTTTATAGTGCTGTTTTTAATTTTTCCGTAAGTCTGTCTCTCCATGTAATCTTGTGCGCATGCTACATGTCGAAAATATAAAGATATTTTGATGAAATTTGGTAGACCAACTTATATCGGCCCAAGAACGAAGTCTATTGATTTTGGTTTAAATCGGTATATGTTTGGATCTAGTTCCCATATAAAATTCCCCCAAAATTGCAGCACAAAATTGAATGGCACATCCGCGGTTTAAAGAATTATGGAGTCAAATATGTCTTGAATGGTACATATCAAAAGCTGTTATTTTTTAGTACTTTTTAATAGTTTTCGTTTTGAACCAGAAATATAAAGCGTTATATAATTATGTCTTTCTACATCAAATTAGATGTGATTATATCGGGTCAAAATCCGGATAAGATTCTATAAGATTCAGTATATTTAGATCTTAACCGATATAATTGTATTCACCATTTTTCGGATCATAGTATATCTCCAATTATATTAAATAAAATATCATTAACCGGTGAATAATGTTCATATACGCTCAAACATGTTCATATATGGTTTATGTATGGACACATATGAACAAATATGAATTTTTTATGAACATATATGGATTTTATATGAACATATATGGAAGTATATGTGATTCAATATATGGAAAAAGATTTCATATACAGACATATATGGAGGCATCTGTTATTTCATATATGGAAAAGGCACTCATATATGGACAAATATGGAAGTATATGATATTCAATTTATGAAAAAGTGACTTGTATATGAACATATTTGGAAGAATGCATTTTTCCATATGTGTAAAAGGAACTCATATGGATAAATATGGACCCGATTAAAAAAAATTGATATGGGGCTTTATACAGTCATATGTAATTTAACATGAGTCTTTATACAATTTTATCCCAGAAATGGGCCCATATACTTTCATAAGTTTGCATCAATTCAGTTATAATTTGATAATATCAGATAAAAATGTATCCGAATAATGGCGCGATAATATTTGATATAAATTATAGCTGAAATGGTACAAACATATAGAAAATCAGATATTGTTATATCCAGTTTATTCACTATAAATTTCACTGAAATCCTAAATGTTTACAGAAATAATTACCTGAGAGTTTGTCAGACCTAAAACTTCATGAAACTTTTTTGGATTTTGACAAAAGGACATTTTACCGAAAAGCACAAACGCCTTTAGTATTGCTTTAAACTGTTTGTATAAATTTTCTAAGAATTTCTTTCCATGGCAATGTAATATAAAATTATATCCAAAAGGCGACTGACAAGAGTTCTAGTGTGACTCTAAATGGGGTATATATAATTCTATTCAAAACGAAATCGTGTTTTTTTGAAAAATGATTTCATATAAAAACATATTATTTTAGATTATGTACTAAATAGTTATATATATAACGTCATATAAAATTGGATTATCTGTATCTAATTGTAAATGCAATATACAATTATGTACTAATCGATATGTAATAAGATGCAACTAAATACGACATCATATTACATTTTTTTGAGAAAGAAAAAATTATATATGGATACATACAATTATGTCCGGTTATATACACTGGTGTTCAAAAACATATATGGGTATATAAAATTATACATTATTATATACAAACGTTTTTACTCGGGTGTTGTTTATTTTGTTTAATTTAAATAACAACCAAAATTTTAAATTAGAAAAAGTTGTTCTGACAAATGTTTGTAACTGAACTTGGAAATGGCTGACAAAATTCGTTTCCGGATGAACTTAACTAAGTTTAACTGACATCTCAAAAACTCGGCCTTGGTTGGTATTATAACGGTGAAAAATTTGGAATATGAAAACAAAGTTAAAAAGGCTTTCGATCAGTCTTCCGATTCTGCTTTTAAGCAATAGCAATTAAAAATTTCAAATATTTTACCGTGGGTCTTATACTGCAGGTTTAAGCGTTAGTTAACCCAAAAATTTGTTGTTTTGTATAAAATTTTTTTACATTTTATTTGTAAATACATAGTTAATGTTAAAGGTAGAATTAGTTAGACGTGGACGCAACGTGACGAGTCTCCTTATGGAAAATCTAATGAGTCAAAAGAGCATAGCTGACAGTCTATTTCTTTTTTACTCATTATTTTAGAATGAATCAGCTGATTCGTCACGTTACGTTACGTATGGCTAAATGAGCCTTAAACCTGCAGTATGAGCCGCACAGTTAAAATATAACAATTTTTTAATTCCACAATAATTTTGGAAATTATTTTTATTGTAAAGGTACTGTAAAGACCAAATATTAATAAAAAAAAAAATACCGTAACAAAATTCTGGTTAGCCTAACGGCTTTTTTACAAATGCACTAAACAGTAAGACATAAATGCCAATAATTTGGAATATAACACATGTAAGCCCATTTTCAATATATACATATTTACAGCCAAACGAATTCCATAAATTGTATAAATTATTCTTTTAGATTAAATACATAGAAGAAAACAAAACAAAAGACCACTGCATAGTTGGGATAGCATAAACAAACGTAATGCAAGTAGCACAAATTATACCAGATATGAATCAGCTAATTTGGGCAACATGGCCGACAGAAAATGAGCAAAACAAAACCCAAAAATTTAAGAAAAACACAAAAGATAAAGCACAATAATTTATAGACAGATATATACAAAAAAAAATGCGTAAGGTTGCGTTTACACTTGCATCGAAATCCCGAGATTTCGCTACTCACCACTCTGAAAAAACAATGAAGAAAAGCATATAAACGTTAAATTTTTAGAAAATGTATTTATAGAGCCAACTATGTGTGCTTTATTAAAAATTGCACATATATATGCTTTTCTTCATTGTTTTTTCAGAGTGGTGAATAGCGAAATCTCGGGATTTCGATGCAAGTGTAAATGTATGTAGATTTTATATTGTTATCTCCCTCTTGCCTTGTTTTCCATGTAAACAAAACCATACGGTTCGAGAATACTTTTTTGACACCTGTCATTAGTTTCACATCTGGTATTAATCTGTAGCAAGTAGTCGTAAGTATGTAAGAGAAATGGGATTAGGTATGTGGCATGAGAATTGGTAGAGCGACTGAAGAGGTAGGTAATTGGAAGGTACCAAAACAATTGAGGAACATCAGCTAAAAAAATAAATACATAATTATTATGTTGCCACTTAACCAGAACACTTAAAAACATGTTAGAAGTTACGATTTGTATTTTATCATTTTCTAAAGTTCCACGCAGCAGGTGACGTAGAATAACAAAATAACTAGATGAAACAGAGAACAACGGATTGCTATTGTTAAAAAATCAGGGTGGAGACAAGGGCAAACAATATAAACCGGATTGATAGTAAGATGGAAGTCAAAGGGTGATATTATACGGCATTCACACCTAAATCTTAAACACGTGTTTTTAGCTAAAACGAGTGTAAAAGAATAAAGAACTTTGTAATAGAATAAAGAGCTAAAATACGTGTTTTAGCTAAACACGTGTTTAAGAATTAGGTGTGAACGCAGCCTTAGATTAAAGAATTTAGATTTTATTCACTTCAATTAAGCTGGTAATAAAATCTGAATATAACGGGAACATACCTTTTTTATACTGTGTACAAAAACTCCAAAAAAAAACACTAAAAATTGATGATATTGTGAAATTTTGAGTATTTCTTATATTTTATTTATCTACGTAGTTATTTGTTTATATTTGATTGCAGTCAATTATATTTTAATATCTGTCTGCTTTTTTCTAATTCACTTTTCTTAGTAATAAGAGAAATTTTTTCAATGTTCACTTTTCTTCACCAATATTTCCTTTTGCGTAGCACACACACAACCACCAACCATCCAACAACCAATTTGTGACCAATTTGTTTTGCGACTGGAAAAAATCGTTAGTTTTCTTTTTGTCATTTCAACCAGGCTTGCCAGATACTTTTTTCGTTGTCCTCAAATAAATCTAAAAATATACCCAAAAAATCCCCAACTAGAAAAAATGTTGAAAAAGGTAGTAGAGCTTATTTAATTTGCTTAAAATGAACATTATCCGCATTAAAACTACAATTAAATATAAAAAATAGCACTAACAATAACTGTTTTTAAAAATTCTGAGATTGCTTTTGATAACTGTTTAGAAAAATTCTCAGAATTTAGGGACTTAAACTTTACAGATATAGATAAATTTGGAAAAAAAAAAATATAACTATTAATTTTTCAAACTAGTTATATAGTCATATCTATATCTGTAAAGTTTTTATTTTTAATAGTAAAAGGCTTTATTTTTGAATCAGCATCCGGTGTCTAATTTGTTTCTTTTTACTAGCACACGCTGTAAAATTGCTTATTTAAAAATTTTATTTGTACATTATTGTTTTCTTCTACTGAACTGCAGAAAACAGACTTTGAATTCAGTGAACTTATTTTATTTTATTTTTCAATTCAGTGAACTTATTATTATTTTTTTTTTAATTCACTGAACGTAATTTTATTTTCTTTAATTCACTGAACGTAATTTTATTTTTTTTAATTCACTGAACGTAATTTTATTTTTTTTTAATTCACTGAACGGAAATTAAATTGAACGAATTCAGTAGTGAATTAATTCAGTAAGGAATTAATTCATTTGATTTAATAAAAAGAACTATTGCAATTGAATTAATTCTTTGAATTTGTTGTTTGATGAACGCGTTCAGTTGAACGAATTCAGTGAATTACTTAAGAAAAGGAATTCATTCAATTCTAGAGAAAATTTAATTCGATTAGTAGTGAATTCATTCAAAAAGGAATTAATTCTTCAAAGCTCTGGACTTACGAAGAAAACGTTTAATTTTTATTAAATTATTACAAAAAATAAATTCAATCCAATCCAAAACTTATTTTATCTCGAAATTATCAAGAATTTAAGGCATTTTTTAAAGAATTTTTAGATTTGAATTTTTCAAGTTTGTCCGTTTAATACAATCCATAATCTATGATGTTTTTTTGTATAAACAATATTTTAGATTCTGGGACATTAATCATATAAAACTCTCAGGCAAAAAAATTTATTTGTGTTAAAAAGCTTTAAATTAATATAGAAAATCTATAAAAGGGTTAATTTGTTACTTCTTTTGAAATTATGCGAACAAACTGATGTGTTCTGAAAACTATACAAAGTTAATATAATCTTCAAAATTTTAAATAGCCCCAAAAAATCCCCCTGTCCCCAAGACCAATAAAAAATCCCAAAATTTGGGGACAAACCCCCAAGTCTGGCCAGCCTTATTCAACAGCTGTTTTGTTGTGACCAGTAATGCCAGACTTTTGGCGAATAAAATCGTTTATAAATTGTAAACATATAATTTAGAGTTGTGAAATTGCGATACTTTTTGAGTACTCAATACTTCTCAATACTTTTCAATTGAATACTCGATACTACTCAATAGTGGCTGTGTTTGTGCGGCAAGCTATCAATGTTGGCTTATGTCATTCCCATATAAATTTGACATTAGTCAACGTTTAGTGTTAACTCTCAAAGTTTCTAATGTCAAATTCGTTTGGGAATGACATAAGCCAACGTTGATAGCTTGCCGCACAAACACAGCTACTTTTAACGGTTTTTTTTTAATTTAAAAATAAAAATGTTATGAATTCGTATTTATTAGGAAAAATAATAACAATTCAAATACACGTGTTAAATAACTATTGTTACTTACATTTTAATTAATTTAAAAGATTTTAAATAGATTAATTAAATAATTTTTCCCAAAAATTCGTTACAAATTTCTTTGCTTCGCAAATAGAGTTGTATTTTCAGTGTTGTATTTTTAGAGTACTATTTTTAGAGTTGTATTTTCATATGAAAAATACACATTTCTACGGAAAATTGCATCTTTAAAAGTATTGAGTATTACCGTTTTAGTATTGAGTACTCAAAAAAAAGTCAGTATTGAGTACTCAGTACCGGAATACTCAATACTTTTACAACTCTAAACTAATTATGAGTCGGGTATAAAAATTTTTGTTAAATAATACTTTTTTGGTATATTTTGACCTTCGTTGGTAGAGTTGTGAAATTTCGATACTTTTTGAGTACTCAATACTTTTCAATTGAGTACTCGATACTACTCAATACTTTTAACGGTATTTTTTAATTTAAAAATAAAAATGTTATGAATTGGTATTTATAAGGAAAAATAATAACAATTCACAAACAAGTGTTAAATAACTATTGTTACTTACATTTTAATTAATTTAAAACATTTTAAATAAAGAAATTAAATAATTTTTCCCAAAAATTTGTTACAAATTTCTTTGCTTCACAAATAGAGTTGTATTTTCAGAGCTGTATTTTTAGGGTACTTATTTTAGAGTTGTATTTTCATACGAAAAATACACATTTCTACGGAAAATTGCATCTTTAAAAGTATTGAGTAGTACCGTTTTAGTATTGAGTACTCAAAAAAAACAGACAGTATTGAGTACTCAGTACCGGAATACTCAATACTTTTACAACTCTATTCGTTGGTACCGTGGTACTACCTCACTCCATTTGGTACAATTTGGAACTGTGCCAAACTTAAAATTTTATATTGTTCATTCAATACAAATTTTAAGTTTAAAGGTCTGAATAAATATTCGAATAGCAGAACTGGACCAAAATTATTTAAACAAAGATCCTGCTATATTTTCCTACCAAAAATCCTTTTGCATTTCCATATCAAATGCTTTCAGATGCTTATTAAATAGCTCTGTGATTCTATTAATTTTTATTAATAGAATTAAATTAAATATTATCTAATAATAAGCATCAAATACACTGAAAAAAGTTTGACAGTTACTACATGACAGTTGGTTATGTAGTAATCAGTAGTTGTTGTTTTTAACAGTAATTACAATTGTTTTTCTATATAAAAATGCAAAACAACTTTTATGACGGTTATTTAAGAAAACAACTATCGAAAAGTACTGTAATTTAATAACAGTTGTTTAAAGCAGTTATTTTTAATATCATAATAAACAACTATAAAAACAGTTATTTTACAGTCAACAGTTACTTTTGGTAGTTATTTAAAAAATAAAAAACTTCGTTGAATTTTTTGAATTTTAAAAATTCTTGTTCAGTTTATATTTGTTATTATTGATATAGTTCTAGTTTGCAAATAAAAATCAAAAACTTGTATTGAATCTCCAATGCATAAAAGCATAATAATTGAAGAACGGTTTGGAATTTTTACTTCGAATTTAAAGTAGGATGAAGTGATAACACATATTTTTGAAATCGAAAAAAAAAAAAATAATTTTTCTTTATTAAAATATATTTTTATAAAGAAAAAGAACTGACTGTAAAAAACAGTAGTTTTTACCGATTTTGTTAGTTGTTTTAAAAATTTTGTAGTAAAAATTTATCAGTTAATTTTACTACATTGGTAGTTATTTTTAATGCATTTGTTAGTTATTTTTCAACAGTTAAAAATAACAGAAATTTTAGTTATTTTAAATACCTTCGTCGCCTTTTTAACTGCATATACCTTTGTTTTAACTGTCCTTTTCAGTAGATTCTACCGACAAAATTTTGTGAGTGTATTATTTTTATGTGTGAACTGATATGTTTAACTTTTACATAAACGTGTTTAAAATTCGTACTGTGAACGCAGTATAATGTTTCAAAAAATAAAACGAAACTTTTTTAAACCACACTCAGGGAATTTTGTAGGTAAAATCAACTGCAAATGACAGTTAAAATAACTGCATTTGCACTTAAAAAGGTGTAGACTACATTTGCAGTTAAATTAACTGCAATATGAAGTAATTTTTAACTGTTAAAAATCAACTGACAAATGTAGTAAAAACAACTACAAATGCAATTGAAACAACATACATGCAAATTATTGTAAAACTGTACAAACAACTTGCAAATGTAGTTAAAAAAACATAAATAAAATTTTTTTTTTTTAATTATTAATTTAATAAAAATTTAATAAAAAAAAAATAAAAACACTATTAACTTAATTTTATTCTATAATAAATTTAAAATTGAGAAATCAAAATTTACACTTAATGTCACTTTTTTTCACTATTAAGATATTGTTGTACATGTCCGTCTGTGAGGGATGAAATATGCTGTTGTTTGGCTTCCTTTTTTTTCTCCAGGTAGAAAGGGATGAGAATATAAAAGAACTGAAAGAAAATAAATACAATATTTTTTTAACATTTCCCGTAAATAAATTTATATTATAAAACTTACCTTATTATTTTAGTAATTTAATAAAAAATATATAACCTTTTCCGTATTACGCGTGCTCACTCTCTGGCGTTGTTTTATGACTAAGACAAGAGAAAACATGTTATACTCATATTCTTTCACTAGAAATTTCTAAACAAGTGATTCATACACATACTTCTGTTTACTTCGTGTGTGTGCATACACACTTGAAAATTTAAGTATTTGTAAATAAAATTCAAAATAACTGCATAAAATAAATGTTACTACAATGTAGTAATTTTTGTAGTTTGTTTAAAAAAATAACTGTCAAAAACATTGAAAAATTTTGTTCTAAGTAAATTAACTACAATTGTAGTTAAAATAACTACAACCGCATTACTACATAAATAAATGTCATGTAGTAACTGCAGAACTTTTCTGAGTGTATATATTAATAAAAAAAATATTTTTTTTTCTTCCAATTACAAAAATATGTGTTATTACTTCAGCCTATTTAAAATTCGAAGTTAAAATTCCAAACCGTTCTCCAGTTATTATGATTTTATGCATTGGAGATACAATACAAGTTTCTGATTTTTATTTTCAAACTAGAAATATATTAGTAATAATAAATATAAACTAAACAAAAATTTTTAAAATTCAAAAAAATTCAATGAAGTTTTTTATTTTCTAAACAACTACCAAAAATAACCGTTTACTGTGAAATTACTGTTTTGGTAGTTGTTTATCATGATATTAAAAATAACTGCTTTAAACAACTGTTACGAAATTACAGTACTTTTCTTTAGTTGTTTTCTTAAGTAACCGCCATAAAAGTTGTTTTGCATTTTTCTATATAAAAACAACTGTAATTACTGTTAAAATCAACAACTACTGATTACTTCATAAACAACTGTCATGTAGTAACTGTAAAACTTTTTTGAGCGTACAAAAGAATTTATAATGTACCAATAAAAAATTATATTTTTAGGTAATTATACCCTACACCACTACGTGGTCAGGGTATTATAAGTTTGTGCTGATGTTTGTAACACCAAAAAATATTGGTCCTAGACCCACCTAATAGTATACCGATCGGCTCAGAATTTTTTTTTTATTTCGATTTAACGATGTCCGTCTGTCCGTCCGTCCGTCCCTCCGTCCGTCTGTCTGTCCCTGCATACTTGTGCGCACTCTACAGGTCGCAAATATTAAGATATTTTGATGAAATTTGGTACACAGATTTATGTTGGCCCAATAACGCAGCCTATTGATTTTGGTGAACATCGGTCCATGTTTAGACCTAGTGCCCATATAAGGGTCCCCCCAAAATTGGTCTGGTTACAAACTGCATGTCGCAAATATTAAGATATTTTAATGAAATTTGGTGCGCTGACTCACATTATAGAAAATTATGACACAAGCCTAAAATGAGGCTTTCGGATCCAAAAATTAGTTGGATTTTAACCAGACTGGTGTAGGGTATTGTATAGTCAGCATGCCCGACTTTAACCTTTTTACTCGTTTATATAAAAATTTAAGGGTTTGATTTAAACTAAGCTAATGAAAACTATATTTTTCTGTAGGAAATCGTTTTTACCAAGAATGATTATATAATATTACATACGCTAATTTTTTGCGCGTACATATTGTCTGTCTGGTTGTTGTTCGCACTATAAATGTGTTTATCAGCACAATTTTGGTAGCAAAATAAATTAGTAAAGCATTAGTTAAAAATAAGTTTAGTGCTACAAAATATAACCATAACTTTTTCTAAAAACACAAATTTCAGCAAAAAATAAAAATGACTGTCCCACTTTCACGGAATTTTTGGTGCATATTTTAAAGCTGCTAATTTCTTTGTGGAATATTCCATTTCGATTTCACTTTCTTTGCTAGAACTTAGACTAAAAATACTGAATATTTGTTTAATTTTTTTAAAGCTATCGTTTTTTTGTAAAAATTTTTCTAGTTTAACTTTGTCCTACTTACTTTTTCTTCAAATTCAATAAAAAAGAACACAAAACTTGTAAACTACACACAAAGCAACAACAAAATTATTTTCGTTGTTGTAGCCAAAAGTAATTGCTTCGAAGTAATTGCTAAGTTTTATTCATATGACCCATTACACATTACAAAAAAATAAGAAAACTAGTGAAAAGGTTAAAGTCGGCCATGCCGACTATACAATACCCTACACCAGTCTGTTAAAAGCCAAATAATGTTTGGATCCGAAATTCGAATCGGTTAAAATGGGACTTGTGTCAAAATTTTCTATAATGTGAGCCAGCGAACCAAATTTCATTAAAATATCTTAATATTTGCGGCCTGCAGTTTGTAACCAAGCCAATTTTGGGGGAACCCTTATATGGGCACTAGGTCTAAACATGGACCGGTGTTAACCAAAATCAATAGACTTCGTCCTTGAGCTGATATAGGTCGGTGTAACAAATTTCATCAAAATATCTTAATATTTGCGACATGCAGCGTATAAACAATATAATTTTGGGGGGACCCTTATATGGGCACTAGGTCTAAACATGGACCAAAATCAATAGGCTTCGTCTTTGGGCCAACATAGGTCTGTGTACCAAATTTTATCAAAATATCTTAACATTTGCGACCTGTAGAGTAAGCACAACAATGCATGGACAGACAGACGGACGGATGGACGGACATCGTTAAATCGAAATAAAAAAAAAATTCTGAGCCGATCGGTATACTATAAGGTGGGTTTAGGACCAATATTTTTTGGTGTTACAAACATCAGCACAAACTTATAATACCTTGACCACGTAGTGCTGTAGGGTATAAATATGATGCATCGGGATGGGGACATATCATTTCTAATAGGTTTTGGAACGCAGATCACGAATATGGCCTTAGAATTCTAAAGTTAGATATATTTGCAAAACAGTTTTTGCGGGAAAAATAAACTTTTTTGAAAATTTTTTGCAATAATAAGCAAAACTGAAAATCAGAGTGATATATTATACAACATTAAAATAGGACAAATTATTCCCTTTAATTTGACATGTTTCACGTTTTGATAGCTACGATAATATTCCCTATACTTGTGTTTAAACTAAAATTTATCTTTTTTCACGATTTCGTTCATAAAAAACCTACGACTTATGGAATATAGAATATATTATTAGCTGTGTTCGGGTACTCAACATTGGGATCCCGCGGGATCCCAATTTTACCAAAAAGCGTTTTCTTACTACACAATTGGGTAACTGAGAGCTGTCGTGAGAGAGTAATATTCTTGTTCTTCTTGCACGAGAAAGCCCAGACTTTTTTTTTGTGTAAATTTGGGTAAATTGTTTTAATCAGCTGTTATATCATCAGTTGGGTGCAACTAGTTCAATTGAACTCTTCACTGATTTGAACCAAAGACCTAGTTCACAACTAATAGCTCTTTTAGTTCAATCGATCATTTCATTCATTCAGAAAATATGTTTATCATTTACAAAAATTAGTATAAAGTTGCAAAAGCCTATCGGCGATTTTACAACTCCATAAAAACACCGACAATTTTGTGAAGACGCTTGTTTAAATGTGTAAAGTTAAAGAGTTAAATATGTAAATAAATCGAAGCTTTTGTTTAATATTAAAATCTTTTCCAAATTTAATAAACTATGTATTCCTTTTTGTAAATAGAAATGCCTAAAAAGGAAATTTTTATTAAATTTTTGATTTAAAAAGGGGTTTAACTAGAAAAGCTATTTAGATTTTTACAACAAATTGAACAAGAACTAGAAAGAGCGCTCACCAAAACGAACTATAATGCACAAATTTATTGACATTTGTGTTTCGGGCTTCAAATGTAGTTTTTCGCGTTCGTTAACTTTTGTGCATTTTTGTAATTTCGGGAGAGTATTTCTTGTTAACTCTCATTTTACCGAACTTTACCCAAAAAGTAAAGAAACAGAGCTATTAATTCACACCTTTAGTATGTTGCTTAATTTATCAAAAAATGCCGTATTTCCTTTTTTAATTTTAAGAAAAAATTTACTAAATCTGAAAAATGTTGACTTTTCAACACCTCAAAATTAAGGAGTCTGTGACAAATCTTAAATTATGAAACTCAAATAAAACCATTAAAATATGTAAAACACATACATATATTCCAACCAATACCAACAAAGTTTTAGATAATTGAAGTGCATATTATTAAAAAATAACGATTTTAATATACGCATGTTCAAAATGTACTTTACTTCCATTTGCAATAGAAAATGCATACAACATTAATTTGAAATAAAAATGATATAAAATCTGTACTTCAGATTGAATTTTCTGAAAATTTTGATTTAAAATTTGTGATTCTTTTATGAAATGAATTTAGTGGAATATAAAATTTTGTCATATGTTAAGATTTTTCAAATGCGATGATTAGGAGATTTTATCAAATTTGCAAAATAGGAAAATAAGTGAAGTTTTCACTTTAATTGAAATTATATCCTAGATCCTTTACCTAATCAAAATAAGTTAATGTTGTTCCAAAGAGGTTCTAAAGGAAAGAGTTTTCTTCCCAAGAAATTATGTTAACTCGTGTTCAATTATTTGTATGGATGCTCTGGCCTGTTAATTTCAGTGAAGAGTGAGAAAAACAAAAGAAAAGTGAAAAAGTTAATATTTTGCGATTACTGAATAAAACGGTAACAAAAACGACTTTAATAAGGAAATAAATAATAATTAGTTAATTTAAATAAATTTTTTTGCTTTTAACTTTTGTTTTTTTGTTGTAAAACCGATTTTATTATTTTTTTGTTTTCCCGAATTCCTTCATTTTATCTCATTCGCTGTTAATTTTCTTCATATTCCTTCTGTTATTCCTCTGTTTCTTGCGTGAAATTTTTTGGCTCATAAAGCATTTTTAAAAGCACCTGATGATATTAAACACAAAATTTTCTAAATTTGTATTATTTTAAAACAAATAAAACAGCAAATAAAAAACAACACACAAAAAAATTCAAAATAATTTTATTTTTGACAATATTCAAATGTATGTATAAATACTAAAAAGTTTACACACAAAAATGTAAGCGTATATTTACCAGGGCTCGTAAACTAGTTTTGACATTAATCGAGTAAACTTACAACATATACACAGTATACGAGGCGTAAATACTTTAAATGAATACCTTGATTGTTTCGGTGACGGTATTTTAATGGTAATGCTATTTCATTTATTTCGATATCGGTATTTTATGGATAACGGCATTTTAGTTATTTCGGTAACGGTATTTTAAGGATAATCATATTTCAGTTATTTTGGCAACGGTATTTTAAGGTTAACGGTATTTTAGTTATATCGGTAGCGGTATTTTAAGGGTAACGGTAGTCAGTTATTTCGGTGAATGTCGCATTTTTTGTTTCAAAAAACAAATTAATATAAAAAGAAATTAATTACTCAATTTTTGTGAAATACTCAAAAACTACATGCAATTACCAAGAGCAGAGAATTAAAAATAACGATATTTTAAGGATAATGGTGTTTCATTTATTTAAGGATAACGGTTTTTCAGTTATTTCGGTAACGGTATTACGGTAATGGTATTTCGGTAATGGTATTTTCAGGGTAACGGTAGTCAGTTGGAAGGGCTCTTAATCGATAACGGTATTTTAGCGGTATTGCTTGCCAACCCTGGAAAAAATTGATTTTATGCCATACATTAGCCAATTAAAAAAATAATTATGAATGTGAAAAATACACATTTTATAAAATTTACGCTATACTTTAGAAGTTTGTGATAATGGTATCCCGTTCCTTGATTACGGAAAATTACAGCATATTTGAAATGCTGTAATTTTCCGTAAAAATATAATTAAAAAGATCGAATGAATGAGAAAACTCTTGTAAGTTTTAAGTAATTTTTTGCATTTCATACATTTAAATGACCATCATTTCCACAGATGAAGACCTTAAATCCTGAAACTTTACATACTCTAGTTTTAAAATATATTCTAGCTAACTCTATTCATCATTTCTTTCATTTAAAACATTTTTTTAAATTACCCATTTAAGACAAAAATCGTTCTTGGAAATTATATCGTACCTTGCAAGCTTAAATTCTTAACTATCCATTACCATCCCTGAATAAAATTGCCATTGTGAATTTAAAATTTGAAGTAAATGTCATATATGAAAATAAAATCTTCAATTTGTCCACGATGGGTTAACCCATGACGTCATATTAGGCCAAATCAAAAAGATGATTTAGATACCTTTCCAATGATATACATTTTGCCCAAAATTAAATTTAATTTTGTGGGAGGGGCGACGCGGGACAACATTTTTTTTTTGACATCAGCTTGGAAAATACTGAAAAAATATAAAAAAAACATGGGGCTAAGAAAAAATTGTGAGACAATTCTTTTAAAACGCGTCTTGACTAACCATGGATTTGTGCGAACATGAAACGAATTACATGCAAAACAATAACGAATAAAATTTGTTGTTGTTTCACGTGTGATTTGTTTCATGTTCGCACAGATCCATGGCTAGTCAAGACTATCAGTAAATAAGTGAAAAATTTAGGGGGACTTTAAAAAAATTCAGCCATGAGCTTTAACTTAACACAGAAAATTTTTGAAGTAAGTGAATATAAATAATAAGCCTAATAAAATGTATCTTATTTTTATGGGTAGTTACCGGTATTTTTTAATTTATGTAAACAATTAAAATTTTTTAACTTTTTTATTTTATAAGCTTGAGTTTTTTACAAAAAAAATTATAGATAATAATTTTACTTATTAAAACTACCAGCATGGAATTTATAGCTAATAATCAGTATTTTTAACACTTAAAATTAAATAATAGTCTAAATTTTAACTTGTTTTTATCGTAATTTATTATACCGGTACGCAATGGTATTGATGTCTCGATTACTGTATACCGCTACCGAAACTGTCTTAAATACTGTTACCTTTACCGTTACCGAAAGAAACTAATTTAGATACCGTTACCCTTACGGTTATTCGTTTCAGTTACCAACCTTGGTTTTAAAAAAATTCGGTAGTACCAACTTTCCCATCCCTGAACTATAGACTAAGGTAGTGTAGTTGTATCTACATATGTTGTATGTGTATTTTACGGTGAAAGACGACTATCTCTTTATAGAACCTTTACAAACAGTTTTCAATGGTAGATCAGCGAATAATGACGTGTTAACGGTTGGAGAATTATCGAATAAGATCCAAAAAAGTAACGAAACGTTTGTGTTTAAAATATGTAAATAATTACTATACAATAGAGTGAAAAACTAGAAATAAATGCAAAAAATATTAAAATAAATTACTCTATTGTATTTGGGTGGAAAAAATAAATAAAGTAAAGCTTAACGAGTGCTTAATAGCAACAACATCTTATTAATACAAGTTTTTACACAAACAACATACAATTTTGTTAACATTGTATTTAGTGTAGTATTATTAATTGTTATTATGTATTAGAGAGTTTAAAAAGTATATATTAATTAAAACAACAACACAGAACATGGGTAGTTGTAGTATTATAAAGTAATGAAAGAAATTTAAAAAGAAATGCAAAATACAAAATAATAGTAAACGAAACAAGAATATAAGCCAAAGTGAATAAACGAAAAAAAGTCGTATCAAAGCGCAGTTTATACCTACATAAATAGTTTTGGGGGTTAGTTTTAATTTAAACACGAGATATTAAGAATTTATGGTTTTGAAAATTAAAACAAATCTACTCACATTAATGGATTATTTATTTTGAATTGCAACAAAAAAAGGTTGGTATTTATGATTTTTGATTATTTACGGGTATATCTACATAATATTATATATTGCCAGCAAGTCAGTTTTGGAAACACTACCTGTTCTGTTGTCTCACAATTTTGTCTTTTGTTGCTATTTATGAGACAAAAATCTTGTTTTTGTTTAAGAAATTGTGAAACAAAGGCAAAAAAAGTTGTGTGACATTCTTTAAATTGAAATAAGAAAAAAAAGAACTTCAAGAACATCGATGTTAGTTTCTGGCAAATGCCGGGAAAACCGGTCCATTCAAGTGTATCTCCCATGCAGTGACAACAGTTTAAAACAGTGATGCCAGATTAAGGATACGAAAATATTTCGGTCAAGAGTATGCCATTAGTTAAAAGAATAGAATAGCGCACATATTTTAGGGTTTAAGCACCGTAAGTTGTTTGAGTTTCACGTGAAAAAACTGTTATACTCCATATAAAAAAACTAATTTTTCACGACAATGAATTTCACGTGAAAATTGTGTAGATTTTGTTTCCACGCAAATTTAATACATAAGACTATTATTTTTCTTGTGAAAAAGCGACATTTTGTGTTTAATGTGGAAAAAGGCAAAATTAAAATTTTATAAATCTTATAATTATTGCACACCCAGTAAATAAATTTGCACTTACAACTGAATTTGTTGCCAATCGAGTGGTTAGGTTTGTTATCACAGCCAAATTACTATTGTGTTTAGTAGATTTCTGTTGACATAAAAAAATTCGGTTACCGCAATCGAACCCTTCGATTGGCGACAAATTCGTCTATCAGCACAAATATATCTGTTTTTGCTGTGCACTTTTAATTTTTTTAGCCAAACTTCCTTTTCAGTCTGTAACACCATGATTTCGTATGATTGCTACTGCACTTGTTTTGTCCGATGTCTGGTTCGACAAGGATTGCCTCTTCTGAACTTATAGTACCTAATTTCGTAAAACACTTGGGTGAAGTGAAGGGAACTTTCAATGTAAATTATTTTTGTAACAAAAACAATTTCTATAGAAATAACGCAACACTTCACCGAAGTGTTTTAGAAAATTACCCCCATAGTCTTCTTGGTTCTTCAGTAGAACCAACCGAATTAAAGATTGTATTGATTGTAGAAGAAGACAAATTTTATAATAGTGGTATTCATTAAACCGCACTTTTTTACACAAGTGGTAATTTTATGAGTTTACACGAATATTTAGATGAACGCGCATTTGTACAAACTTCTAAATATAACACACAGATTTATTTATATTGATTAGGGTTTATGTCCCGGAAATTCCCGGGACGGGATTACCGGGAATTCCGCCCTTTTTTCAATCCCGCAATGCCGGGAATTTAGTGCGGGATTTCCAGGGATTTTTTTTTATTCTTTTACAGAAGTTTTAGCTAGTAAATTAAAATTTTGGGAGCTTTATTTCAATTAAAAACATGGATTGTTTTAAAAATAATTTAATTAAAAAATATTTAAAATTAAAAAATGCGATTTAAAATTTAATAAATGATATATAATATAAAAAAATATTATTTAGGCCGAATTTTTTGGGTTTAGTTAAACCGAAAACAAATTTTATTAGACATTATCAAGTTTAAATACCAACAAAAATACTCGTACCTCGGAAATTTTATATTTTTTAATGATGGTCTTTGTTCAAATAAAGCAATATACATACACAACATTTCAACATCAGTATTTCAACTCCCAATACCTCCAAAAAAAAATCGGTATTAAAATTAAAAAAAAATTATATTTTCGTATTTTTATTGATGTAAGTGTTTTGAGTTTTTATTACCTACTTCAAATAATTTCATTTAAGTTTCAATTGCTATGCCTTTATTTCAGTTGTATTTTTCAAATTCTATGTTTTTGTTAGATTAAATATTGTTGACATTTGGCGTTGTTATATATTTAGTATTGTTTGGCTTTAGGTCATAAATTAAAAAAAAATAAAAATCCAAAAATTTGTATTTTATTTTTCAATATTTTATTTTTTAATTTTCATCCGATATTTCGATTTGCATCGCAAATCATCCTCTGGGATATTTAAAAAGTACAATATTTTAAAAAATATATTTTTGAACGGGACTGAGTTGAAAACTTCTCGCTGCACTTAAAGCTTACTATTATTTTTAAAATAATGCATCAGATGTTTTTTCAAATTATTTTGGATTTTTTATATGTTAATTTAAAAAAAATGCAACAAAGAAAATTAAATAATTTTTTTTAAGTAGTTCTGCCATAAAAATTTCTATTCAAAAAATACCAATTAAAGTTATAAAACTATTTAATAATATTTTAGTGTCTTATTTTTATAAAAAGATTTAGACGATTTACCTAAAAATTTGTGTGAAAAATTCTCACTTTTAAACTTTTTAATTAAAATAGACGAATACTTCTGAAAATCTGCACAGAAGGAATTTACAAAATTTTAATAAAATTTTTAAACACCTTTCTCATACCAAATTTGTAAATACAAAAAAAAAACTTTTTAAAAAGGCACCAACAAAGAAATTTGTAAATAAAAAAAAAAATTATTTTTTTTTTGTAACTTTGAATTTTTATTTTTAAACAAATTTTATATGAAAGATAACAATTTACAAACGAGTTACAAATATTTCAAACAAAAAAATTGTTGGGAATAAAATTTCAATTTAAAAGAAAATCTGATTGCTTTTTTCCGGCTACTGTTTTTCTGTGTGCTTAGAAACAAAATATCAAGAAATAGACATATTTGGATTCCATATTTAATCAAAAAATCGATCTTAGTTCTGATTCTAAAGCTGGTGCGATACAAATTTGCACCCATTAACAATTCCATTATATCCTGAAAGAACTTATGATTCAATTTGTTTAACCGTTTAAACTGCGAATTAGTATTTAATTAATGTATTTCTAAGAGTTGTTTTAAAATTAAAACGGCCTTCCATACAAATATATTACCTGCATATTAGTTCGCTGTTTAAACTGTTAAACGAATTGATCTCGAAAAAGTGGAAGATATGGATATTTTATATTAAGCCCTTATTTCAGAATATATTAAGTAGATTTTCTCATGACTGCAACCAAAAGATGAACTTTGTCGAAAGTTTTTTTTAATAGATATCGAGTTTTTCAAGTAAACATACGCCGGATATATTCATTTTCTAACGAGCGGGAATTCCCGGGATCCCGGGAAATTTACAAAAAAATCCCGCTGTCCCGGGAAATGAAAAAGTCCGGGAAAAGAAAAACCCTAATATTGATGTTTTCCTATTGATTCTAAAATAAAATTTATAAAAACAAATAAAAGAAAATCAAATAAATTTCATATTTAATAATTTTCAAATGTGTATACCAGGGGTATGGCATCACCAAAAAAATTAGTTATAAATAAATCGTTATCACTAGATGGCACTTTGTTCAAAAAATAGACAATTTTCTTTTTTGATTTAAATTTAAATAATAACAAACAACAAAGCAAAAAAATAATAAACGTATATATCAAATTATAATATTTGAATATATTCCGCCCTTTTTTTCCTTATTTTGAGCAGGTTTTGAATTTTAAAATATAGGCTTAGCTGATACTACACCGATACTAAATAGTTTCTCAGGTAATACTAAATTTCAGCGCCCTCTACCGGTGAGTAGTGTAAGTTTTGATTTCCTATCTCTATAATTAATACCCAGGAAACATTTTTACGGACTCTCCGGCTTCAATCAATCCGGCTTTACGGAACATTATCGGTCCGTAAAACAGGTATCCGTCAAAGCTTGTACGTATACGGAACAATAACGGACCGTACTTTCGGAATATAATACATTTTGAATCCGTTTTGGTGTATCCGTTTCTGCACCGTTAAATACAGACTTCACCAATTTTCATCAGTTTGAACTCCGGAGCTAACGGTGTCGTCTTCAGTTTATTCGTGAATTTTTGTCCGCAAAATAGAATTAATTAAATAATTTAATACGGGTCGCGGGGTAAAGTCGGTTAAAAAAGTTTCTGGATGTCGCAAAAACGAACATCCTGTCTTGGCCGTTGCCGCAGTAGCCAAATTACTTTAATTCATTTAGAATAATTAAATAGTAAGTGTTTATGAAATTTTATGTTTTTTTCACGATAGTTTGTGAATTGCGTATAAAAAAACTCAATCGTGAATACATTTAATTAAACCTCGATTAATAAATTGTTTCTTTTGCTTCTAGATATATTTTGGATCTAGTTATGGGTCAATTTTGCGAATTTTGAGGCCGATTAATGAAGTTAGTTCCACCGGCGGTAAACATAGTTTTTAATAAAATTAATAAATTATTTAATAAATCTATTAAAAAACATACAATATTAAAGTTAGTAATGTGTCCATTTAGGTAGATATAAAAGTCCGAAAACGGCATTCTAAAAACGGAGTCACTCCGTTTATTACACGACATAACGGTCCGGAAACGGTCCGGAAACGGTCCGGTATTGACGGACTTTCAGCGGACTAGTCCGTTTTTTACATGACATAACGGTCCGTAAACGGTACGTCATTGACGGATTTTCAACGGATTCGAATCAGTTTCGATGTTCCTTATGTTCCGTTTTCTGGTCCGTATACGGATCCAGAAAACGGTATGTATATGGAGTTGGATTCCGTTTATGACGGACCGAAAACGGTGCGTAAACGGAACGAATTGTTTGTTGGTAGTCTCTACCAAAAAGTTTACACATAAAAATAGGTGCATAAATTTACCAGGGCTTGTAAACTATTTTTGACATTTATTGTGTATAAATACAAGGTTTACGCTATATAACAGGAAGATACGACGTTTAATGAATACCACTAATATATTTGTTTTTTAAACAAACATTTAAATTCAAAATAAGCATTAAAAATTTGTGTTTGGGGCAGAAAAATAAAATACAGCAGAGTTCTCCATCATTGTGAATGTTGCTGGATTGGCAGAATTATTACACTTAACAAAAAACTAGTAGTTTTTGAAAACTACTTTTTAATCAAAAACTAAAAGTTTTTGAAAACTGTAAATGTAATGTAAATTGAGCTTTATACCAAAAATTAGTGGTTAGTTTGTAAAATTTTGAAATAGTACAAAGTGAATGGAGGTAGTACCACGGTACCAACGAAGGTCAAAATGTAGAGTTGTGAAATTTCGGTATTTTTTGAGTACTCAATACTACTCAATACTTTTCAATTGAGTACTCGATACTACTCAATACTTTTAACGGTTTTTTTAAATTAAAAATAAAAATGTTATGAATTCGTATTTATTAGGAAAAATTATAATAATTCACATACACGTGTTAAATAACTATTGTTACTTACATTTTAATAAATTTAAAACATTTTAAATAAATTAATTAAATAATTTTTCCAAAAATTCGTTACAAATTTCTTTGCTTCTCAAATAGAATACGAAAAATACACATTTCTACGGGAAATTGCATCTTTAAAAGTATTGAGTAGTACCGTTTTAGTATTGAGTACTCAAAAAAATACTCAATACTTTTACAACTCCAGTACGAGAACGCTTTTGGGATCCCGCGAATTCCCGCGGTAACGTAAAGGAATGGACCTAATTTGATCTGATTCAATCCGTTGAAAGTCCGTAAACGGTCCAGTATTGACGGACTTTCAACGGAATAGAATCAACGAAAATCAAACTGATCCTTTGAATAAGATATTGACTAATTGAAGTAGGAAATAATTGATTCAGAATTAAAAGTCAAATTAAAGAATAATATTTTTAAAAGCGTGATTGAAAATTTGAGAAAATTAAATAAACTTGAGTAGGGTAGAGGGGGGATCATTCGCCACTTTTTTTTTAAAGCACTGTCATTTCTTAACCCCTAATTATTTTTCAAAAATTACTTTCAAATTGAAAACCTACATATCTTGGCTTTAAAATCTATGATTTTTATTCTAATTATTTGCATATTTTCTATTATTTTTTTAATGATTTTCAAAGTAACTCAATTCGGCGAAACAGCCCCAAACCTGGGGTATATTCGCCAAAAGAGCTAGATACAATTTTAACAAAAAAATTTGTTAATACAGCAAAGTCAATTTTTTAATGACTGAAATAAATAATTTGGAATAATTTCTTTAAAATATGTGATTGTTTTTAATCAATAAATCTCCACTACATTAAAAAAAATAATTTAAAACTATATAATGATTCTTCAAAATTACAAAAAACTGAATAATTAATATTAATTCAAGAATGAACACAATTGTTCTAATTTACTATTAAACATATTTTAAACATATAGAAAAGTCTTATAGAGCATTTTAGGTAGGGATGCACCAACTCTTTATAGCTCCAAGGGCAATCTGGTGATTGTGCCCCAGAGACAGGCACTTACATAAAATTAATATTTTTTCACACTTTTTAAGCATTTATTAAAATCAAATTATTATTTTTCGAAACCTTAGGATCGTAGGTCTAACATAATGAAAAATTATTTTCTTATTACATGTGGATGTCAAGGAAAGGTAATTCAAAAATGCACAAAATATATTTTTTCCAATTTTTTATCTCCCTTAATAGCGGAGAAAAATGGGATTAGTGTATGTCCCCACTGGCGAAGGATCCCCCCTCTACCCTACCTTTTTTAACATTTTTTCTAATTGGGGATTTTTTGGGGTTATTTTAAAATTTTTTTGGGAATAACGAAAAAAGTATCTGGCATGCCTGCTTGTGGCAAACAAATCAGGGATGATAAATGCGTTTTTGGAAATATTACCAACCAGCTTAAAAATAGTACTTTTTCGACCTCCAAAGTACCAAAAAAAAATTTTTTCTTATTATGAATTAACAAAAAACGTAAATACACATATGAAAGTTCTTTTGTATATTAAAACAAAATTCAAAATATAATATGTATTGATGTTAAAACTGGATTCACAATGCTGGAGTACTGCACTCTACATAGAGCATTTTATTCATTTCTTCTTCGCACTTTCTTTTTTTATTATTCCCTTCTGTTCTTGCATCCAATCCGCAGCGTAGAGTATTTTTGAAGGCCCAATCTCATGTTTATGGCTTAAAAAGCGGGATCAGAACTTATATAATTTTAAACTTTTTTGTATTTATTTCTAATATTAAATAAATATAGACGGATTGGGCACTTGTGTTGCTATTTTTCCATTTTCAATTAGCTGCACTTGCCAAATATAGACATAAGTCTTACAGTTAGTGGCTTGGTAAAACTCTTGAATATATACTTTATTATTTAGTCAATTTATATTATAATAATAAATTTTCATTAAGTGAGCAAGAATATTTTCATGTCAAAAGAAGTGAGCAGATAATCCCATAGAAGTAAAATGCTTTGGTCTCCTGAGCACTGTAGATGTTGTTTTATTAAATTCTTTTTTTTTAAAGCACATTTGTATAAGAAATAGTTGTTGGTTGAGTTGAGGTCTTAGATTTTCCCGTTATTTGTCAGCGTTAAGCACCGTAAGTTGTTCCAGTTTCACGTGAAAAAACTGTTATACTCCATATAAAAAAAAATAAATTTTCACGACAATCAGTTTCACGTTAAAATTGTGTAGAGTTTGTTTTCACTCAAATTTAATGTTCAAGACTTATTTTTCTTGGGAAAAAGTGACATTTTGTGTTTATTGTGATTGTGTCTTTGTTATAAAATTAAAAAATTATTCATTTGTTTAAATTAAATTGCAATTTGAAGCATTTAAAATTTGAGTGAAATTTTTCCACGTGAAAAACAACTTACGGTGCTTTAGGCTTTAAGGAGACTTCTCCCAAAAAGCTTTATCTACTTATATCTCAATTAAGTGGCAGCTTGTATACATAATATTTAACGATGCGCAAAAATCAGTCTAAATTTTCTTAATTTTAATACAAAAATGAGTTTGTTTTCAACACCTAAATATGAGATTGGGCCGCTTAGGAAATATGTGATCTGCCAAATTTCATTCAGATCAGAGGGAACCCATCGGAAAGGGTTCCCTCTGAGTCTCAGTTGACTCAAATAAGAAAAAGTAACCAACAAATTAAGATTATTTCACGTTTACTGAAAACTTGTTAAAGTTTACTTAAAATTAATTTACCCTACAAATTAAATTAATTAATGTCAATCGAAAAAAAAAGAATTTAAATAAAACTCAGTGATGTGTATAATAAGTAGGAAATTTTTTGGTTTAAGTTTGATATAAGCATGGTGTACAAAAGTCACAACAATTTTTAGAATTTCTTTTGAATTCACCTAATTTAAAATATTTTTTGTAATTTTTTTTAAGAACCTTTTCTTAAAAACACGTTTCTTTAAATTTTTTATTTATTGTGTATTTTGACAATTTATAAATAGTACTAAAAGTCTAAGGAGTACCATAGTACTTTTGAGGTTCTAATAGTACCATACTTTACCTTATCATCCCTGAAACAAATACTTTCCCTACGCTAAGTAGAGTTGTAAAAGTATTGAGTATTCCGGTACTGAGTACTCGATACTGACTGTTTTTTTGAGTACTCAATACTAAAACGGTACTACTCAATACTTTTAAAGATGCAATTTTCCGTAGAAATGTGTATTTTTCGTGTGAAAATACAACTCTAAAAATAGTACTCTAATAATACAACTCTGAAAATACAACTCTATTTGTGAAACAAAGAAATTTGTAACGGATTTTTGGAAAAAAATTTTTAATTAATTTATTTAAAACGTTTTAAATTAAGTAAAATGTAAGTAACAATAGTTATTTAACACGTGTATATAAATTGTTATTATTTTTCGTAATAAATACGAATTCACAACATTTTTATTTTTAAATTAAAAAAAACGGTAAAAGTATTGAGTAGTATCGAGTACTCAATTGAAAAGTATTGAGTAGTATTGAGTACTCAAAAAGTATCGAAATTTCACAACTCTAACGCTAAGCTCTAGTAAACGTTTGACAGCCAGCACTGAAAAAGGTATTGCATTGAATACCAATTTATTGGCCTGGTATTGTACATTAGAGTGTCCCGATGAATTGTTTGTACTAAATTTAGACTGAACAAAACCTACCTAGTTTTCGTACAACTAGGTAGGCAAAACTAGTTGTCTATTTTTTATATACGCGTTTTGCCGAGTAATTTACACTGGATATTTGGTTTTTATTTATCATATCACTTTACTATTCGGTGTGATAGGGGATATATCGGATAGGGAGACAAGGGCAAGGTGGACAACCTTGACCAATTGTAGGATATTTCGGACCCTATGGCCACTGCCTGATCCGGGGAGGACAAAGATTCTTCTTGGATTTGGCAAGCGGACGGTCGGGATGCTTGTAGGAGTTCTAACGGGACACTGCGCGATAGGCCGAATGGCTGCGCGTTGGGGTTACGCCCAGGCGGACTACTGCAGGGGCTGTGGGGACGAGGAGGAGACAGTGCATCATCTGCTTTGTGAATTCCCGGACATTGAAGGAACGCGACTCAGATATCTGGGGTGCAGGTTCTTCGACGACCTGGACAGTCTACGCGAAGTTTCTCTGTCTGGTCTTGCGAACTTTTTAAGGGGATCGGGATGGTTCTAGATTTCTCGGGTCGTGGTATTTCTTTCCATGTGGGGAGAACTAGGGGAATCACAATGGGCCCTATGGCCTCCGAGTGAACTCGCCGTTCTGGCCGGCTCCCATTCGACCTAACCTAACCTTACTATTAAACACTTTTCTTTATGTTTTTCATGTTACAATAAACGAACAAAATTATAAACATTAGCTTAGGTTCCCACTAAGTTTTGGTTCACGGACCCCTTGAGACATTTCTACTAGCTCACGGACCCCAATTTTTTTGTTGTCAAATATTAAAAAAATGTAAAAGTATCGAAACAAACTAAAATATATTTAATATGTTAAAGAAAAAACGTTACAAACCAAAAATTTTTAACTATACACTAAAACTCGTTTAATGTGAACTCGGTTAAGACGAATTCTCGCTTAATATGAACCAGTTTGAAAGTCCAGACGTTTTGGCATAATTTTTCATATAAAAAACATCTGAACCACGAACTCGCTTAAGACGAACCCTCTGTTTAACCGAACTGTTTCTGACAGTCCCACAAACAAAATTTCATATTATTCTCCATGTTCAATACGAACTTCTAAAAAAACTGGGAATATTGCTTAAAACTATTTTTCATTTTAACAAATCTGAAATTTTTACCACAGTTATTTTCCTTATAAATGCATTCAAAAACAATTTATTATAGCAAATGCAATGAAAGGATTGCATAATTTGTTATTCAGATATTTAATTTTAAAAATGTAAATTATTTTGTGTTTAAAAATGTGTTAAACAAACTTGACCTTGTTTAATGCGAACTTCGCTTAAGACGAAATAGTTATTTTGTTCCCCCGGGGTGCGTCTTATCCGAGTATTACTGTATTCAAAGTAAGTTTTTATTTAAAAATCCATTAAGAGATAATTTAAACGTTTTTTAAATTAAATAAAAACCCATTTATTTTATTTAAAATTCAGCAATAAAAAATAAATAAAACTAACAAAATCAAATTGTTAAAAAAAAGCTTATTTAAAAAGGAACGCAACAGAACAATTCAAAATAAATGGATTTATCCATACAAAAAGTTATACGAAAAATTAATTTAAAAAATGAAATATAATTATACCCTACACCACTATGTGGTCAGGGTATTATAAGTTTGTGCTGATGTTTGTAACACCAAAAAATATTGGTCGTAGACCCACCTTATAGTATACCGATCGGTTCAGAATTTTTTTTATTTCGATTTAACGATGTCCGTCTGTCCGTCCGTCCGTCTGTCTGTCTGTCCATGCAATCTTGTGCGCACTCTACAGGTCGCAACTATTAAGATATTTTGATGAAGTTTGGTATGCAGACCTATGTTGGCCCAAGGACGAACAACTTTGATTTTGGTGAACATCTGTCCATGTTTAGACCTAGTGCCCATATAAGGGTCCTACCAAAATTATACTCTTTATACGCTGCAGGTCGTAAATATTAAGATATTTTGATAAAATTTGGTACACAGACCTATATTGGCCCAATAACGCAGCCTATTGATTTTGGTGAACATCGGTCCATGTTTAGACCTAGTGCCCATATAAGGGTCCTACCAAAATTATACTGTTTATACGCTGCAGGTCGCAAATATTAAGATATTTTGATGAAATTTGGTACACAGACCTATATTGGCCCAAGAACGCAGCCTATTGATTTTGGTGAACATCGGTCCATGTTTAGACCTAGTGCCCATATAAGGGTCCCACCAAAATTATATTGTTTATACGCTGCAGGTCGCAAATATTAAGATATTTTGATGAAATTTGGTACATAGACCTATGTTGGCCCAAGGACGAAGCCTATTGATTTTGGTGAACATCGGTCCATGTTTAGAACTAGTGCCCATATATGGGTCCCCCCAAAATTGGCTTGGTTACAAACTGCAGGTCGCAAATATTAAGATATTTTAATGAAATTTGGTGCGCTGACTCACATTATAGAAAATTTTGACACAAGCCCCATTTTAACCCATTCGAATTTCGGATCCAAACAATACACCAGACTGGTGTAGGGTATTGTATAGTCGGCATGCCCGACTTTAACCTTTTTACTCGTTAAAAATAGTATTAATAAAGTACACAATTTTAAAAACTCGTACCCTTTTTTTGCTTGATAAGATCTGCAATATTTGGAGATATTTCAGATAGTGGACACAACATCCAGTTTTAAGCAGGCATAAGAAAAAAAAAACATTTTTCAAATCAATATTTTGTTAAATAATTTAAAAATTATAAAAAAAATTGTTTTTTTTAATAACTTGTTTAATGTTTTTTGTCAGAATTCTTCGCGGACCCCCTGCAATTCTGCTACGGACCCATTTGGGAACCGTTGCATTAGAGCGACTCACCTTAACAATGAGATATCACGAGCTGGACCATTTTTAAAAACGGCATTCCTTTAGTTTTTGTAAGAAATTTGCATCTTAGCTGAAGAAAACATACTCAATATGAGTATCATATGGTTTTTTAGAGGCGCGTCCAGCGGTATATACATACATATAACATTTTCAACCATATCCTGACATGTCCTATTTTCAAGGATATTCTAAAAAAACAAATTTTTGACTCTTTTGTACGGAGATATTTGTGATTGAAATGCCAAAATTACATACCATAATCTATAGACGATTTAAGTGAACACGTGTTTCAGATTTTTTTGAAATTCGCGATTTTCCGCTTTTTATCAGAAATTCAATTTGGTGGAAACAATAGGTGTGTTTCTTTACTTTTTGGGTAAAGTTCGGTAAAATGAGAGTAATCACAAAATCCTCTCACAAAATGACAAAATTACCCAATAGTACAGGAACGCAAAAAACCACTTTTCTAGCCCAAAAACTTATTTCAAAGAATAACGTTAAACAGTGATGGGACTTGAAAAATTTTGTTTTGTGCCAAGTGTGTGACTAAAATGTGCCAAATGGGCCTTTATTGTGCCAAAAATCAATTTTCACTTAGAAACCGTGTTTTCAATTTTCATTTTGTAAATGCATTCTTATGGAATTATTTTGAATTCTTATGGAATTAATTATATTTGAATGAATTAAAATTTTCTTTCAATTAAAAGTTGAATGATAAATTAAATTCATCCGATACTTATTAAAGATTTGGGAATGCAGCCCATGAATGAATTCTTTAGGAATGGTTGCACGGAATGGTATACATATAAACATTTTCTAAAACTGAATTAATTTTTTTATGAATTAAACTTAAATTAATTCTTTCGAAGCTCTGAGATAAATTTATAGCATTTGAATTTTTAAAATTCTATGGATTAAGCACCGTAAGTTGTTCAGTTTTCACGTGAAAAAACTGTTATACTCCATATAAAAAAAAATTATTTTTCGCGACAATGAGTTTCACGTGAAAATTGTGCAAACTTAGTTTTCACGCAAATTTAATGTACAAGACTATTATTTTTCTGGTGAAAAAGTGACATTTTGTGTTAATTGTGATTGTGGCTTTGTTATAAAATTAAAATATTGTTAATTTTTTTTAACTTAAATTGCAATTTAAAGCATTTAAAGTCTGAGAGTAATTTTTTCACGTGAAAAACAACTTACGGTGCTTTATTCGGTAATATCTTCGATGCCATTTTTTAGTTTTGCTTTATTCGAAAAGGTATTTTAATACCAATAAATGCTTAGAAACTAAAAATTAAAGAATTGTTATTTTTTAAATTCATTTTCTATTAAATTTTGTAGATAACCAAAATGTGCCAAAATAGTATCGGTTGTGCCATTGTACCAATCAATCTTAGATTGTGCCAAAAATCCCATCACTGATGTGAAAATACGTATAATTTCAGTTTGCAAATCGGCACAAATAGACATATTAGGTGTGTTTCTTTACTTTTTGGGTAAAGTTCGGTAAAATGAGAGTAAGCACAAAATCCTCTCACAAAATGACAAAATTACCCAATAGTACAGGAACGCAAAAAACCACTTTTCTAGCCCAAAAACTTATTTCAAAGAATAATGTTAAACAGTGATGGGACTTGAAAAATTTTGTTTTGTGCCAAGTGTGTGACTAAAATGTGCCAAATGGGCCTTTATTGTGCCAAAACTCAATTTTCACTTAGAAACCGTGTTTTCAACTTTCATTTTGTAAATGCATTCTTATGGAATTAATTCTATTTTCAATTCTTATGGAATTAATTATATTTGAATGAATTAAAATTTTCTTTCAATTAAAAGGTGAATGATAAATTAAATTCATCCGATACTTATTAAAGATTTGGGAATGCAGCCAATGAATGAATTCTTTAGGAATGGTTGCACGGAATGGTATACATATAAACATTTTCTAAAACTGAATTAATTTTTTTATGAATTAAACTTCTATTAATTCTTTCGAAGCTCTGAGATAAATCTATAGCATTTGAATTTTTTAAATTCTATGGATTAAGCACCTGTTATACTCCATATAAAAAAAAATTATTTTTTACGACAATGAGTTTCACGTGAAAATTGTGCAAACTTAGTTTTCACGCAAATTTAATGTACAAGACTATTATTTTTCTGGTGAAAAAGTGACATTTTGTGTTAATTGTGATTGTGGCTTTGTTATAAAATTAAAATATTGTTAATTTTTTTAACTTAAATTGCAATTTAAAGCATTTTAAATCTGAGAGAAATTTTTTCACGTAAAAAACAACTTGAGGTGCTTTATTCAGTGATATCTTCGATGCCATTTTTTAGTTTTGCTATATTCGAAAAGGTAATTTAATACCAATAAATGCTTAGAAACTAAAAATTAAAGAATTGTTATTTTTTAAATTCATTTTATATTAAATTTTGTAGATAACCAAAATGTGCCAAAATAGTATCGGTTGTGCCTTTGTACCAATCAATCTTAGATTGTGCCAAAAATCCCATCACTGATGTGAAAATACGTATAATTTCAGTTTGCAAATCGGCACAAATAGACATATTTATTCGCATTTAAAAGTTGTTTTTGATTTTATTCAATTAATTTTAACAAAAAACCAAGTTTCTTTTGCTTATTTCTTTATTTAATTACAATTTTGAATTTAATTTCACAATTGGTTTTTGTTTATATTTGCATCAGCTGTTTTACCAAAGTTTACCCGAAGAAAAAGTCTGGGTAAATTTTGGTAAAAAGAGAAGCACTAATACACTCTCATTAGCGCTCTCATTTACCCAATTCTCGAGTACGGGAACGCGTTTGGGTAAATTTCGGTAACTTTGGGTAAATTTCGGTAACATTGGGAACGTACGGGAACACACTGATTTATTCGCATTTAAAAGTTGTTTTTGATTTTAATCAATTAATTTTAACAAAAAACCAAGTTTCTTTTGCTTATTTCTTTATTTAATTACAATTTTAAATTTAATTTCACAATTGTTTTTTGTTTATATTTGCATCAGCTGTTTTACCAAAGTTTACCCGAAGAAAAAGTCTGGGTAAATTTTGGTAAAAAGAGAAGCACTAATACACTCTCATTAGCGCTCTCATTTACCCAATTCTCGAGTACGGGAACGCTTTTGGGTAAATTTCGGTAACTTTGGGTAAATTTCGGTAACATTGGGAACGTACGGGAACACACTGAATATGTTCTAAATAGAGTAATATGCATAACAAAACTTTTCTTTTGACAAGTAAATCATCGCTGAGTGGAGCATAGGGCCTCATCAAATTTCTTCCATTCGGATCTATCCATCACAACGCTTTTGATTTCGGGCCAGGTTTTTCGCATTTTACTAGCTTCGGTTCGGGTTTGTCTGTGCCATATATGAGTTGGTCGACCTTGTCTGCGGCTTCCCTGTGGATTCCATTCGACAGCAATATTTAATGGTCCTTTACGGATGGTGTGTCCAATACTGTTCTACTTTCGTTTTCGAATTTCTACGGCCATTGGTGCTTGTAGAGTTTCAAACCACAAGTTTTTATTTGAGATGGTTTGTGTCCAAAAACACTTAGTATTCTACACTCAAAAAAAAAGTCAGTAAAGTCAGCAAAAAATGTTGCTGTGTCAGCAAATTTTTAGTCAGGAGCGTGCTTGCAAAAAAGTTGGTAATTTCAGCAAAAGGTTTGCTGAAAATCAGCGAGCTGATTTTTACCAAAAAAATAGTAATATTCAGCAAAAGTTTTGCTAACACTTAGTCGACTGCAAATGAAAAAAATCCTTGCTAAAATCACTAAACTTTTTGCTGAATATTAGTAGACTGAAAAAAACTCAAAAAACTTGTAGCGAAATTTTACTTTAGTTAATTTATTTGCTGAAAATTTAAATATAGAATATGTGTAGAGTTGTTTTCCTTTTTTGTCATTTCCGTTTCCAGACAAGCTGCGACATCTACATCTAGTCTATCTGGTTGTCGTACACGCTATGAATGCTGTTATCAGCACAATTTTTGTAGCAAAATAAATTAATAAAACATTAGTTCAAAATTAGTTTAGTGCTAAAAAAATATAACTAAAATTTTTGCTGAAAACGGAATTACAGCAAAAAAATTGCTGAAAACTAGTACACTTGAAATACAAGACGTTTTACTAATTTTTCTACTAACTTATTTTTTTGAGTGTATGAAGACATTTGTTTGCAAACACTTGTAGTGACTAGATATCTTTATAGTTAGCATTCCAGGACTCACATCCGTATAGCAATGTTGACTAATGGGAGTTGAATATGTTTATTTTAACACGACGTGCAATGGATGACGTTTTCCACACCCTGAGCTGAGCTGCCCAAAAGATTGAGTTGCCTTTTTAATTCGAATTGAGATGTCTGCGCTTGAGCCTTCAGTATTGGTGATAACAGCCCCAAGATAACAAAAGGAGTCTACCTCCTCTAGAGTTTCAAAAAGAGACTTGTGCTTTCTGATCGAATCCTCATAACCTTTGTCTTGCTGATGTTAATTTTTAGCCCAGCTTTTGTTGATATTTCCTATAGTTTCTGAAGCTTCATTGACATATCAGAATAGCTGTGGGAGATGAGGCAGATATCTTTATACTCGAGGTCCTCCAGCCTTTCGTGGAGCCCCCAAACAATGCCTCGGTTTTCGATCACTACTTGACTCATAACAATATCTACACCGATAAAATTCCATAGTTGCTTAGTTAACAAAATCAATAGTTGATTTGAAATAAATTTGAAGCAACTATTATAATCATTAACGACTATGGGTTTAATTGAAAAATACTATATTTTGGTTACCCTGTGAAACAAAATTCAAATTATTTGAAATAAACAAAAAAGTTTATAAGTTGTTAATGTTGTGATTGTTTTAGTATTTGATTTTGATAATTTTGTAATGCATTTATTTTCTATAGAAAAATACGTCATATACGGGATTGAAACGATCCCCAAATTGGCCATCAAGAGAAAATTCAAGAATCAACATTCAAGTTATGTGCTATGAATTTGATTAATTCAAGAATTAATATATCAAATCAGGAAGGTAAAATGGATTAAAAGTATGTAAATTAAATATGTGTAACATAATGTAAATAAAGCGATAAAAAATAATTGTTAAATTTTCTGTGTTATGAAAAGGAAACAAAGATCAAATTGTATGGTTTAATTAACCATTTTTGGATTGGATATAGTTGGTATTCACTAACTTTATTTTTTTTTCATCATATGGTTGTAATTAGCTGTACTCCTAGTTGAATTGCTGATATTTTAAAAAACTTAGTTAACACCAACTAAATCAATTCAACTACATACTAGTTAGGGGTATTTCACCTATAAGATAGTTGAAATATTCGTTATAATCAACTAAGGAAATTTTTGGGTGTAGCATAATATTGAAGAGTAGTGGTGACATTACACACCCTTGGCGAACTTCTGTGCCGACCTCGATATTGCGATAAAGCAGGCCATCGTGTAGAATTCGACAGCAAGCCCCTTGATATAGGCTTCTAATTAGTTGAACCAGTTTCCATGGAACGCCTTTACATTCACGACCTTTCCAGATAATATTGTGGGCTAGGGCGTGGAATGCCTCCTCAAAGTCAATAAATGTAAGGTATAATGGGGATTACTCCACGATTATACTTAATGAATTAATATGGTCAATACATGACATATTTGGATTGGAAACCAGTCTGTTGTTTTCTTAGATTTGACAACAAATTGTCTGAAATTCTTTTGGTAATGACATGGGTTAATACTTTATTTATCAAACTAAGTAAGTAGTGTGATTCCTTGCCAGTTGTTCGTTAAATAGCCCTTTTTTGGAATCTTTACTATTATGCCTTCCTTAAGTTCCTCTGGTACCATTTCCATCTCCCAAATATCTACAATAATTGAAAAAATAAGTTCAGCGCTTGTTTGGGGATTTGCCTTAATGAGTTCCGGGGATATATTGTCACTTCCAGGGCTTTTGTTAATCTTGAGTAATAATTTTTCATTATGTTAGACCTACGATCCTAAGGTTTCAAAACATAATAATTTGATTTTAATAAATGCTTAAAAAGTGTGAACAAATATTAATTTTATGTTAGTGCCTGTGTCTGGGGCACAATCACCAGATGGCCCCTGGATGTTCATTGTTAAATTTATATTAATTATTCAGTTTTTTGTAATTTTGAAGAATCATTATATGAGCTGCGTTTGTGCGGCATTCCTATCAATGATATCTCGAACAGTTTTGACAGTAGAAAGCCGGAATACGTTAAAAAACTGTCAAAATCGTTCTTGATAACACTGATAGAGAGTCACACAAACACAGCTAATATAGTTTTAAATTATTTTTTTAATGTAGTGGAGATTTATTGATTAAAATGAATCACATATCTTAAAGAACTTATTATAAATTATTTATTTCAGTCATTAAAAGATTGACTTTGCTGTATTAACAAATTTTTTTGTTGAAATTGTATCTAGCTCTTTTGGCGAATATACCCCAGGTTTGGGTCAGTTACGCCGAATTGAGTTACTTTGAAAATCAATAAAAAAATAATAGAAAATATCCAAATAATTCGAATAAAAATTATAGAAATTAAAGCCAATATATGTAGATTCTCAATTTGAAAGTAATTTTTGAAAAATAATTAGGGGTTAAGAAATGACATTGCCCTTTAGAAAAACGTGTAAGGCCACACAATGTAATCGATTTGGTGTACTTCATTTTGTGCGTACTTACGATATGGGATACCTGTGTATAACAATTGTATATGAAACACAAAATTTTTGAAAATTTTCAAAAATTTTGTTAGTACATGTGTGTACTAACAAAGTATATTAGCTTGTGGGCCATTACAATGCGGCATACCCTGGGTAAAGTAAGCCAGCTTGTGTGTGTGTAGAGTTTGAAAGCACTCGGAGATACTAGTAAGTACACACAAGTATTTTGTGTTTCATATACAATTGTTATACACAGGTATCCCATATCGTAAGTACGCACAAAATGAAGTACACCAAATCGATTACATTGTGTGGCCTTACAAGTTTTTCTAAATGGTGTTTTGAAAAAAAAGTGGCGAAGGATCCCCCTCTACCCTACTCCCTATGACTAGGTGGTGATCGCTATTATTATTATTTCGTACATCCAGCAATGAGCCGCTCCATTTCCGGGAGATGGTAATGTGATCTATTTGGTTCTCCGTGATGTGGTCGGGAGATACCCATGTTACTTTGTGTGCCGGTTTGTATGGAAACAAAGTCCCACCAATCACTAAGTTGTTAGCTATGCTCATATTTATAAATCCATGTACAATCATTGTGCTTCCCAAGCCACTGTTGTTCGCACCTACTTGATCATTAAAGTCGCCCAAGACGACGAGAATATCACCACGGTTGGAGGATTGTGATTGCGCGATCGAGGAGACTTTAGAATTCTTCTTTGAAGGCATAGTCGGAGACTTCAATGGGAGCATAACATTGAATACATGTGATATTCCGATCACGTGTACGAAATCTGGCAGTAATTATCCTGTCGGGGATGGGCTTGCAGCAAATAAGAGCTTTCCGTGCCTCTTTAGAGAGCAAAAATCCTAAGCCCGAAGCTCTGTCTTCAGAAGCTGGTTTCCCAGAGTGTAGGATGTGTAACCTATGTGTTGTTGCATGTTCCCCTGAATCTAGCCACCTCATTTCGCTTATTTCCAAAAATAGTAAATTGTAGCTCCAAAATTCCTTGCACAGCTGGGATAGGCGTGATGGGGCTACCAGCTGCATCCAGGCATGCTGTGGGTGGAGTTTTTCAAAGGGAATGTTCATCCTTCTACTTCCCGTTGCCCGGGGAATACCTAGCTTAAGCCGGAGGTAGTGAGCTGCATTGACAGTACAACAATGGAAACATTCCTGGTCACTCCCAAGTGAGTGACAGTCAAAAACTTTCAGCCTTTTCCTGTAAACTGCCCCATCATTAATGCATATGATGTCAATAAAATATCTTAATAAATAAAGAGATAAATAAAATATCTCCTGGAAATCTGTTAAAAAAACCATGGACGGTAACCGAAACGATGCGGTTACCGGTAAGGGTAACGCTATTTTAGGTTATTTCGGTAACGGTATTTTAAGTATAACGGTATTTTTTTTATTTCGGTAACGGTATTTAAGGTTAGCGAAATTTCAGTTATTTCGGTAACGGTATTTTAATGATAACGGTAGTCAGTTATTTCGAAGCATCCCGCAATTAAAAAAAAAAAAATACAAACGAGATTAAAAACAAAACCAATTTACCAACTTAAAGTACGGAAAATACTCAATGGCCACGTGCAATTACCAAAAGCAGAAAATTAAAAATAACGGTAACGGTATTTTAGGGGTAATGTTATTTCATTTATTTCAGTAACGTTATTTTAAGGGTATCGATATTTCATTTATTTCGGTATCGTTATTTTAAGGATATGGTATTTTAAGGATAACGGTATTTCGGTTATTTCGGTAACGGTATTTTAGGGGTAACGGTAGTCAGTTGAAAGGGTTTTGAATCGATAACGGTATTTTAGCGGTATTGCCTGCCAACCCTGAAAAAAACACATAGCACTACTTACGGGCACGTCGACGGTATGTAAAATATTTAATAACCACATACTGTTACAAAAAGCAGAGAATTAAAAACAATTTTTTAAGTAAAATGGTATTTCATTTATTTCGGTAACGCTGGTATAGAACAGAAGAACTCCTCCGAATTTTTGCGTACTTATATTACACATGAAATAGTTTTCTCGGGATACCTTATTGTACACATACTCGTACGTTTATCCGATCGTCCCTCTGTCCTTCCATCCAAATAGTAGTTTCAATCATTATGTTATGTTTCTTGCAAGTTGCAACTCATAAATTTTACCATGAACAGAAACTAACCATACGAGCACATTCTCTACGCTACGAGTATATGAAGTACTTAGTATGGCAGTTTTACCGGTTTAGTTTTGTATCGTACATGTTGTGGCACATTTTAAAAAAATAAAACAAAAAAAAATTAGCTTTTAATTCAATACACATGATATTTTGTTGGCAGCAGCATATACTACCATAGATAACATAGATATATTACTCTTCTTCTTCTTCTTTTGTCATCAAACAAATTTTTACACACACATTGAAATATTTTTTGTATAGGTGTAGGACGTATGTCCAACACATTCTCATGAGATACGTGCACTGACCGCGAATGTCAAAGAGTAAGAAATCTATGTAATCTATGTATACTACAGAGAACGAGTTTAAATATCCATAAAGGTAAGTATTTGAAGGCACACACCCGCATTTCGAATGTTAGTTGAACTCTTACTTTATAACTTTCGTACCACTTATCAGATCGTTAAACCTTTTTTTTTTTTGTCTGCCGTGTATCTTTCTTCGTGTGCTTGAAAAAAAAGATAACTTGAATTTTAACATTATCATATTTAATATTTTGGCCTAAAGAGTGTTACAAAAAAAGGTGGGATTCATTTTGTTTACAATTTATTAAAACAAATCGGAATTTGTTTTGGGCTGATGTGTTAAATCTGCCCTTTACTTAAATGTTTAAATGCATGAAATACTTAATCTTAACTCTCTAATGTTGCCGTAAATGACTACTTAATTACGGGTTTCTGTTGTCATAGAAACTTCTTAGTTTTATGAATTTCCTCAAGTGGTTATTATTTATTGAATTATATAGAGTGAAGAAAGACTCCACCCAGAAAACAGATTCGTACTGGCAACCGAATTTGTTGGAAAGCCAATGGTACCGTTGCAACAACCGAATTATTAGTTGAGACGCCGAAAATCTATATTCACAATTAACTTTCTGTTGTGTTGTTGGTTTTCAGTTGTCGCAATCAAAAAATTTGGTTACCACGATCGAACCATTCGATTGGCAACTGATTCAGTTGTTAGCACGTCTCTTTTTTCTCTGTCTAAAAATAATGATTTTTTTTTAGAGTGTGTATTCCGAAATTTTATAACCCTTAATGGCTGCGTAACTGCAGAAGCAATAATTTTTGTTTGTTGTTTGTATTTCCTTAAGGCTTCATTAGTCTAATCGTAAAGTAAAAAAACGTATCTGTAATCAATTCAATGTGTTAAAATAATATAGAAATATATTTTTATCTTTTTTCTATGCATTGAAACTGTTGTTAAGTAAAATCGTAAAAAAGTTCTGTTGAAAATAGAAATTTTCTATTTTATTACTTGACATTTAATTCTGTGCACAAGAAAAAGATAAAAAATACAATATTTTTATTTTTTATACTCTTTTTATTCATTATGAGAATGATACGTTACTTTTTTACGATACTTCCAAACTAATTTGGGCTTTAAACTCAGGCATGTGTTTCATAACTAGGGCAAGGAATTTCATGCAAATGCATGTTTTTTATCGACAGTCCAAAACTAATATGGACTAAATATTTATTCGAATCATCAAATCTAGAACAAAATGGCATCGATTTGTAGTTGCATATTTTTGCATAATTTGCCAAAAATGCATGTTTTTGCATATTTTGACTTTAAATGCATATTTGGTGACTTTTTAATGCATATTTTGTAGTTTTTAATGCATATTTGTGCATATTTTTAATTTTTAGGAACATTTTTTATTTTGTAAAAATATTTAAAAAATTTATAAGTTATCATATTTGGATTTCATCAAAATAAAAATTCTTAAAAACCTTATTGACCTATGGAAAATCTTCGAGTTCTGGGCCTGTTTGCAAAATAACTAGCTTAAATATATTTTTAAGTTTTAAAGTGCATTATTTTTGCAAAAACAATAATTTTTAGTGCATATTTCTCATATTTTTAATACATATTTTCCTTTTTTAGCCGCATATTTTAGGCGCATATTTTCCATTTTTAAGTGCATGAAAGTCCTTGCCCTATTCATAACTATTGTTTAAAGTTCAAAGACTGTCTGATTCGTTTGGTTTCCTCTCATTTTTATTTTTAAAGAACGATTATGTATGTGCATGCGCATAATAATAATTTAACTTTCTTGCCTTATTGTAAGAAATTTTAAAAATTATGCTTTTATAAAAACGAAATTGTCTTCCCAGTAAAACTTTAGGTTGCAAAGAAGTGGTTGCAGTAGAGATTATTCTAGATTGAACCCACACCAATACGTGGTTAGTAGGGTTGTTTTAGTGCATAGGGCTGGATTGTTTTTTCCATAAATTTATATGTGCTCACGTCTAGAATTGTGCTATTTAGTGTAAAAATATAATTGCATAAGTTTTAGCTCAATCGAACTTTGCCTTCCCATGCCGCATCGGCCCTGAAGTTTGAAATACGATTTACAAGGGGGAAAATACGAGTGATATTCATATAAATTCGTATTCTACTCGTAAACGGTGTAAACCTGGTATGTTTAATGTCAAACTCCGTACATAAAAAATATGGTTTGTATTTATACAAGGTTTACACGGAATTTACGAGTATATATGAAAACCCCTACTGTTTTGTCTTTTTTTAAAAATACTGGCTCTTAAATAACTGAATTACCTTGCTGACATAAAAATCCAAAATCGGTTGGAAAATATTTAAGTAATTCCAATTCGCCCAGACCATTGCAGGGTTAAAATGGGATAAATTATGAAAATCGTAAAGCAATTAAATATTTTTTTTCAAAAACTTATAATTTCATACTCTAGTTTTATTTTCAAGATCTATAAATATTCAGATATAAATTTTTGTCCAAAATTGGAAAAAAATCGCAACAATTGAGCACTACAATTGATGATCTAGATGTACTTCTTTTTTAACATAAACACTAATGATTTCAACATAGAGTTGTCATAGGAGAGGAGTACTCCCACTTTAACATTTTTTCAATACTTTTTGAAAGAGTGCAAAGGAAGCTCTTTTTCACCAATTAAAACTTTAAAAAAATTCTTTACAAAAAAATTATATTTCTTTTATTTTACAAAAGTTTTTTTATTGCCGCCACCTGGGATCGAACTTGGGACCTCACGATTGCTAGTCTAGCGCTCTACCGCTGAGCTACTCTTTGATATGAAAGTTGACTGGCATAAAAAAACCAGTTTGTTACTGCGAGATATTGTTCCTTATTCTCTTCAATAAAAGTACTTATTAAACAAGTGTAAAAGGTGCACTCCAATTCAATATTGGTTTCAGTACTATTTTTACAGGTACATAAAAATCAATTTCTCACCATTTTTTTTTTATATATATATATATATTTCTAAAAATTTTAAAATGAAAAAAAAATATTAATTTTAACAAATTAATTATAAATATTAAAAAAAAATTAATAGAATAAAAAAAAAATTAAAAAAAAATAAAAAAATATTGATCCCGCCGGGAACCGAACCCGATACCCTCTGTTTGGAAATGCCAAATGATACCAAAATCACTTTTTACGATCACTTTTAGAGCAATTACTCTTTAGCAGCAATACTTTTGTGATTTTTTGAATGTGGTTCAGAAGTAATTCTAAAAAAGCTGTAAAAATATAATAACGGATACTTGGGAAGCAATGAAAGAAGTGATTTTTTGAAGTTGTTCAGAAGTAATTCTAAAAAAGCTGTAAAAATGTAATAACGGATACTTGGGAAGCAATGAAAGAAGTGATTTTTTGAATAACTTCTAAAAAAGCGATAAAAATACACTAACGAATACTTGTGAATCATTGAAAGAAGTAGTTTGTAAAGCACTACTTGCAATTTTTTTTGCTGGGAATTGATGATCTAGATGTACTTATTCTTTAACATCAACACTAATGATTTTAACATTGAGTTGTCATAGGAGAGGAGTACTCCCACTTCAACATTTTTAAAGTACTTTTTGAACGAGTGCAAAAAAAATTCTTCGCAAAAAAATTATATTTTTTTATTTTACAAAAGTTTTTTTAGTGCCGCCAACGGGTATCGACCTTGCGACCTCACGATTGCTAGTCTAGCGCTCTACCACTGAGCTATTCTTTGATATGAAAGTTGACTGGCATAAAAAAACTAGTTTGTTACTGCGAGATATTGTTCCTTATTCTCTTCAATAAAAGTACTTAATAAACAAGTGTAAAAGGTGCACTCCAATTTAATATTGTTTTCAGTATTATTTTTACAAGTGCATAAAAAGCAATTTCTCACCATTTTTTTATATATACATATTTTTAAAAATTAAAAAATATTGGTGCCGCCGGGTATCAACCCCGGGACCCTCTGTTTGGAAATGCCAAATGATACCAAAATCACTTTTTACGATCACTTAGAGCAATTACTCTTTAGAAGCAATACTTAAGTAATTTTTTGGATGTTATTCAGAAGTAATTCTAAAAAAGCTGTAAAAAATATACTAACGGATACTTTGGAAGCAATGAAAGAAGTGGTTTTTTGAAGTTGTTCAGAATAACTGCTAAAAAAGCAGTAAAAATACACTAACGGATACTTGTGAAGCATTGAAAGAAGTAGTTTGTAAAGCATTACTTGCAATTTTTTTGCTGGGATATTTTATATAATATGCTGATTTCCATTCGAAAAAATCGAAAATTGTTTTATTTAGAGGCAACACATTACTTTTCTAGGTCAGAAGACCCCATATTGCAGAAATTAATACAAAAATCACCAACGAAAATTATTAAATATGGCGATTCTAGTATTATGGTATGGGGATGATTTTCTCACATGTAGGACCCATATATTCGATCAGAACATTCATGAATAAGCCCATTTTGTTAACGTCCCTCAGGAAGTAATCCTACCGTGTGCTTCTGAGGAAATCCCGCTGGCGATGGTCTTCCAGCAAGACAATTACTCGAGGCACACTAGTAAGCTTGCATAAAATTGGTTTTAAGATAACGCAGTCCTCAGATTTTAATCCAATCGAAAACTAATGGGTAGATATAAAGAAGGGAGAGTCTCAAATACACCCAACCAGTTATAGAGCACTTTGGACGGCTATTCAAAAAAATCTGGAAATCATTTTCGAAGAAAAGATGCCAAAATATAGCGAATTCGATGCCAAAACTTGGGAAGAGGTTATTGCCAATAATGGGCATGCAACAGAATATAAACTTTATTATTTTTAGATGTCATAAAAATAATGACTTCACAGTTAATAATTTATTTCAATTTATTCATTGATTAAATATTTACCCCTAAATTCATAAATGTTTTGTAAAGTTATAGCAGGTTTACAAAACGTCATTTTCATACAAAATTTGTTCAATAAACCTCGTACAATTGTACAAAGCGTTTATGAATTTAGGGGTTAATTTTCATACAAATTGTCCAGTAGTGCTATTTTTCTGACTGAATGTTTTTAAGGTTTTTTTAAAAAAGTTTAAAATTTATAATAAAAGAAAAAGCCAAATGCGCCCTTCTTTATTTCATATTGTTACACTTTCTTTTACATTTCTTATGACACATTTTCAATGAAAATATATAACGAAGAATATTTTTGTTTGGCTTGGTGCTATTACTTTGACCGCAGCTGTAAACAATAAGTGTGCCAATATTTATCGTTTGAGTGTTATTACAATACATTACTTTTACATAATTAAAAATTTTATAAACGTTAATAAATATTCATTTTTAAGTTAAAAATGCAATTGTGGACCAATATTGCGTTTTTAAAATTTAATAAATATTTTTTCTAATTTCCCCAATTTTTTTTAAGAAATTAATTTTTTTTAACAAAAACAACATAGTTTTCCAACTTTAAACCAGCTAAAGCCTTGAAATTTATTTTTTATTACCCTATTATCAGCTCCGCAATACGAATTGTTTGAGTGCTCTTATGCCTCGAAATTAGAAGGTGCAAAAAGTTCAGAACACCCTAACTAACATTCCTATTTCCAATACAGCAACATTTTATAGCAGAACATTCGTTTGCTTATATTAACAATATTTGAAATTTAATACATTTTACATCATATGGCTACTGACAGCTTACAATTCTTATCTCCATCTGTCCTTAACAAATTAAAATTACAACAAAATGCATTGACTTTGCGTGAGAACTATATAAATAATTCATAAATTTATTATCATTTACCATTTAATACAATATATTCATATATGTAGTATGTACATGCCGATGACGCTGCGCAATGCTGACACATAAGTGTGTCGTCACCTAAAACTATTTGTATATGTTGGAATTTGTTGACACACAAATAGTCCATAGACTGATTCGAACTGCTGGTCACTTCACTTCACTTACAAGGCTATTACAAAACAAATATGTTATTGTTTTGATAAAATTGAATTATATTCTTTGTTTATGTTTGACGAGGGCCCTACCTTGCCTAACGAAACGACCCATGAACGAAACTCCTTAGTTATTAGAAAAAAATTGCAATAATGAAATTTTTTAAAATATCTTATATAATATTCTGATTTCCAATCGAAATCCTTTTTACTAGCTTATAAACCAGCGTTTTCTAGGTATTTGTTTTACGAAACTTTCTGCGGTTTACACTTAATAAAAAAAGTCAGTGAAATCTGCAAAAAAATTTGCTGACACCGAGCTAATTTCTAGCAAAAAAAAGTAATAAATTCAGCAAAAGTTGTGCTAACACTTAGTTGATTGCAAATGAAAAAAAAACTTGTTCAAATCAACAAAATGTTTTGCTGAATATTTGTAGGCTAAAAAAAAAAAAAATAAAAAAAATTGTAAAGAAATTATATTTTATTTAATTTATTTGCTGAACAGTTGTGTACCCGAGTAAAAGAGTTTTGATATAATCATATATTATTTTATGTAATTGCATATAGTAACTTATAGTTACATATGGCCACATATGCTTTTAAATTCAAGCAGATATACTTTTATATAGTCATATGTTAGATATTTTTTCCTCAAAGGTTTTAATATGGAGACATATGTGATTTTATATTATTACATATTGGCCTACATATATATGTATGTGCTATATATAAGTACATAAAGTAACATATAAAAGACATAATTACATAATATAAAATTATGTGGATCCATATAAGAAATCTTTTATAATTTGTGTTAGTTATGATTATATATTGACGAATATGAACCCATATATAACTTATAACGTTCTTTATAAAGTACACATAGGCAATTTTTTCAAAGTGATTTTATATAAAAATATATAAGGTCCATATAAAACCGTATTGTATTATATTTGGTTCCATGTTATCAATGATTTTGAACTAGTTTTAGATTTAGTAATTACTAGGGATTGGCGCGTGACACGAAATGTTCGTGAGTCACATTATTCACACGTGATCGTGAGTAATAATTACTATATTTAAGTGATTCGTGCGTGAGCGTGAGTAAGAATAACCCGTGATTGATTCGTGTGTGAGTTTATTTTTTGCATCATATGTTTTTAGTAATTTTTACTGTTTTGCGTGAGAATTTTCTGATATTAAGTTTAATAAGTAAGTTAATATAATCATGTGTGCTGAGTAAAAAACGAAATGCTCGTGCGTGAGTAATTTGTTTTTTTTTTGAGCATGAGTCAAAAATGGCTTACGCACCGCACCCATAACATTAACAACACTGAAGCTTTAATACGAAATTCTCTATACTATAACGTACACTTGACTGATTTCTTATATCTTGGTTGTATATCATAATCCTATTAAGTTTAAAATTTCAGTGTTGTTAACTTTATTTTAAAATTACTAAATTAAAAGAAATTTTTTTTCATGTTTATTGCACTGTCATGATAAATCTGGATAAAAGTAATGGAAGATTTATCGAAATTATAAGATCTCCAGCAGGCCTGGGGTTAATCATTACATTTTTTAATTAATTACACATGCAATTACACAATTACATGTAATTGTAATTGAAAAAAAACTCATCTATAATTACATATTCGGCCTTATTACGAGTGTCGTAGTCGTAGTCGAAACTAAGTCGAATTTGCTGAAAATTCACTAAAAACGCAACTTTTGAACAATTTTTCAATTGGATTTACCATATATAGCACTCAGATTTAAAAAAATACAACATGAGAGTTTCATTTCTTTATATTTTCCATTATATACAAAATCATTTTATATGGAGTCGAAAATTTCGACTACAAATTCGACACTCGTAATCAGGCCGTTTATTTGTAATTGCAATTCAAAAAAGAACAATTACAAGTAATTGAAATTTTTGTTTTATTTAAAAAAATTATTTTTGTATGTATATTGTTAGATATGGTCCTATATAATATGATAAAAAGTACAAGGTTAATATTTAGATATAATTGTATCAAACTATGTCCACTTTTATAACATTTTATATAATTTTATACAAAAAGATATAATTTGATGTAATTGGATGAGGACAAAATTCGGATGCAATTGTATCGAATTGCATAAAATTGTACCAAATTGTATACAATTGTATACAATTCGATACAATATGATACAATAAGACGTTCTCATTTTTCGGATATAATTATATCTAATTACATAAAAGATTATATATAATTAAATATAACTTCATATGGCTCCATATCATTTTTTTTTACTTGGGTAGAGTTGTTTTTGTTTTGTTTTAATTATCATTTCCGTTATCTCTCCTACATCCAAACTGCGACAACTATATCTTGTCTATCTGTAACAATTTTTGTAGCAAAATAAGTTAGTAAAACATAAGTTCAAAATTAGTTTAGTGCTGAACAAATATAACAAAAACTTTTGCTGAAAACTAGTATACAAGAGGTTTAACTAATTTTCTACTAACTATAAATTCAATTTGTAATTTCTGATTATAAGCTCTTAAACCGAAAAAAATAACACTCACTCATATTTACCTTCTTCTTTTAAATCTTTAAATTTGTTTACTTAACCCTTTCATGTCACAATTTTAATGGCTGGGAATTTTCCGACCAAACTTCGTGGAAATATAGATCTATGCCAAAGAAATATTTTTTATTATTTTTATAGCTTTGCAGCGCCGCCTTTTTGAATTTTATTCATCACATAATTTTTGACACTAATTGAAACAAAAATTTTATTTTGCTTTAAACTTTAATGTGAGAAAATTTGTATGGGGACTCTATGAAAAACAGCTCGCAAATCAACTCTTTTAATGCTTTTAAAAATGTAACTTCGTTAACGAATGCTTACACATATTCATTTCAGTTGGAAAAAAATCGTTAGCAAAAATAACAGAAACTATAGGAACTACAACCGCAAATATACAATGTTGCCTATAAGAAACATTTGGAATTAAAGGGTTAATGAAAAAACAATATCATTAGCGAATGTGCATTTTTCTCCACAGTACCTATTACGTATGAATCGTTAATGATATCATTCTCGGACAAACTTATCATCGATATGATATCGTTAGGAATTCGAAACGATATCATTTGGTTTGTTGGGAAGCAGTTAAAATGGAAAAATAAGCCCTTAAATTTCATAAAATTTTCATTACTTTCTTTATTAAAATCTTTACAAAAATGAAATTTTATATTGCACTCGGAGAGTTGTTATAAAATATTTGTACTATTGCAATTCTGGGTGGAAAAACCAAAAAGTTTATTTTAATGATTGTGATTTATTAAATTAAATAATCAAAAATCAAATTTTAATTAAAAAAAAAATTCAGCTCTACACAGAAAAAAGTATCACAAAATTTTAAGTAATTAAAAAAAATTGTTGGCTTTTTACTTAGATATCTAACAATTTTTTTATTAAATGTTTGTAAATTGTATCAAAAATATTTAAAAAATAGCCTTAGAATTTTTTGAAAAAAAAACAAATCATTTATTTTTTGTTTTCAATTGCTCAAATGTTTGTAAATTGTAACAAAAATTTCAAAAAAGTATTTTTTTTTTGTCAATACGACAACATAAAGCGAATAATTGTTTTAATATAACAAACTCGTTGTTGAATTTTATTTTTTTATTTTTAACAAATACAAACAAGTTACAAAAAAAAATTATTGTATTTACAAAACACATTGTTAAAAAAAAATTGATTTTATTTTTAACAAATTACAAAAAAGTTACAAAAAGGGATTTGTATATACAAATTCCATTGTTGGTGCCTTTTTAAAAAATTTTTTGTTTGTTTATGCAAAAAAGGTGTTTAACATTACAAACAGAATTTTGTAAATTTTTTCTGTGTATGCAAAAATTTAGAATATTAAAGCACTTATAAGAGAAAAAAAAAACAAAAATATGCTCTGTTTTCGAAGAAAAGAATCTAAAGTTAAAAAAAGCTAAAATAAGCAAGAACAGTCAAAATTGAGCAAAATAAGCTCCAACAAATGAAACTAAAAATTCTTATATTTTTAAGATCACAACTTGTATTCAAACTATATTGTTCTATTTTTTCGAATAAAAAACAAGCTCGAGCTTCTTTTTACTTGGCCTATTAATAAGACTTTAATTAAATATTAATAGTCTAGTAACGGATTTTCGTTAGTTTGAATCATAAAAACGAAATACTTTTTGTTTTCTTGAAGTGCTCTAAAAATAACTTGGATGTTCAACGATTCGTTACCAGATTTAAGATGGAATATCATATTTTTGTTGTTGTTTTGTTTAGTTGTGGGAGGGTTTTTTAAAAAAAATCTTGTTTTTATTTCTTAACATTTTCATGTACATTAGAAGGTGTTAAGCCATAAGGTTTGTTTTTATGCAAGGTATATTTTCACATAATTTAGTTATTGAACAATTCTACAAAATATATTCGGCTTAAATAAAATTGGACTAAAGCCTTGCTTTAACTACACTTTAATTTATAAAATATCATTTGAAATTCAGAAATCATCAAAATTTCTGAATTTCAATTGATAATTCTAAATTTCAATTGATGATTTCTGGGGCCAGTTTCCCGCAGTCGTAAGCGTTCGAAATTGTTAAAAAATTCCGTTTTTAAATTGTAAATAAAAGAAAATGAAATGCTTCAACCCTAATCTAGTTTTAATCTTTTAGGTCGGCTAACTTATCTTAAAGAATGCTCATTTTAACACTATTTAGAGTTGTTTTGATGAAAATTTTGCTCTTGGTTAAGATAGTGAAGTTGGTCTTTAGCCTTAACCGCGAATAAAATTGGCATTAAAATGACTCTATTCTTAAATTAAGCGTACTTTTAGATAAGTTATTAAGTAATAATAACACTGTACAACAATTTCGAATTTTTTCCAAAATTACGGAGCTTTGACAAAGGATTCTGGTAGAGGAGACAAAAAAAAAAAATATAGTGTGTCGGCATTTTGAAAGATCACATCGGAATTTTTTTTGGGGGAGGGGGCTAAAAGTCCCCCCCCCCCTTTTTCAAATGCTTATTGTTAACCGGAATAGGAAACCATATGAATATTCCATTTTAGGTATAGGATGTGTTCAGCGAACTTATGAAAAACACTACGGTGAACATTTTTGTGAAACATTTTAACCCCCTAACTCTTCAATTAAAGGGACTTTTTTGGCCTCTTTTTAAAAAGGGACAAAAAAGACCCATAAGTTCAAGGGATAATCTATTGGAAATTTAACTCATTTTGGATGCACTGAGTTAGAGGGTTAAAATGTTCCAGAAAAATATTCCTCGTAGTGTTTTACATAAGTTCGCTGAAAACCTCCTATAGCTAAAATGGAAGATTCACATTGCTTCCCCCTAAAATCCAGGTTTGTTTGACATTCGAGAGCCAATTCTGAGTAAGTACGAGATTAACCCTTAAACATATTTTAAATTTTGACTTATTTCTGGCATTGAAGTTAAATTTTTAACTTTGATGTCTTCAGACACTTTTAGTAGAATTTTATAACAAATATTTTTGCGGAACATTTTAACGCTCTAACTCAGTGTACCAAAATGAGTTAAATTTCCAGTTAATTAGTGTCCCCGTACAGTTGACTTCAATTTGTGACACACACATAAAACAAAACCCAAGCAGGGCTGCCAGATAATTTTCATGAGAAATCGGCACTTTTTTCAAAAAAAAATCGGCATTTTCGGCACTTTGATTTTAAAAAATCGGCAAAAAATCGGCACAATTAAAAATTAAGTGTTAGTTAAATGAATAAGTAATACTTAATTTACTTTTCTTAAAAAAAATATATAAAGAGGACATTTCAGTGTAAAATAAAATGATATACACAGTTATTAAATTAACTAATTAAATTAAAATAACGGTTTTTGAGATAAATTAAATAATAACAAAAAAATGTTAGTTCAGATTTTTAAACATATTTTTTCTCTGAACTCTGGTGTATGGGTGACCAGAGATTGAAAAAGATAATTCTATTTTCAGGCAATTCGCATAGAAAAGTTTTATTTTTATGTATCAGTGAATAATTTATAATTACTTTAACTCAATGATTCGATAGTGAATAAAGTCAGATAATGATTTAGTATAATTTATATTGATTTAATTTTGATTCGTTGACATAATTTGTATAAATCAAATTACCCATTTTTACTTGAATTGATTTCTTAAAATTGAATCATTTTGATTGATTCTATAAAATGAATCAAAGAAAATCTAACTGACTTTTTGATAAAATATCGATTGAATAAAGTATGATATAATTTAGTCAATAAAATGATTAAATGATGCGAATAGAATTAAGGAATTATGTTTTAAAATTCTGCCATACACCTTGCAATAATACGCAAATATTATTACCAATATATCGTATTATTACCAATATATACAAAAATTGCAATTTAACATACAATCAAATGAATTTTTGCACAATAACAAAAGTTGCACAAGAATATTTCTTGATGTACCTTTATCCTCCAATTATGGAATTTCAGATTCATTTAGTAAAATAGAAAATTCTTTAAGAATTTCAAAGATTGAATTATTTTTTTATTTATTAATATGCATAATAAATCACTAAAAATTAAATTTTCGTATTTTTGAATTCAAAAAAAATCGGCATTTTTCGACTAAAAATCGACAAATCGTCATTTTGCATATTTTTCAATAAAAAATCGGCAAAATTCTCAAAAATCGGCAATTCTGGCAGCCCTGAACCCAAGTCGTACTGACATCTTTATTTGTCGCAATGAGAACGGTTAAAGCCCAAATTAGTTTGGAAGTAAAGTGCGGCGAAATGAGGTATCGTGAAGTAGAAATCTATTTTCAATAGATTTTCTTACCTCAAATGTACTTCCAAACTAAGTAGTTGTGTATACTGTCATTAACTAAAAGTAAACAGCTGACACGATACTTTACGATACTACCAGACTAAAAGCTCCATTAGTACTTTACGATACTACCAGACTAACGGAGCTTTAAAGCTCAAATTAGTTTGGAAGTAAAGTGCGGCGAAATGAAGTATGGTGAAGTAGAAATCTATTTTCTCTTTAAAACATACTTCAACTTACCTTCAACTCACCAGCTTAATATACATATTAGTTTGATATGGAACATCCCCAGATAATTAAAGTAATTGTTTAGCAAAACTGGAACAAAAATCTGTGAAACTGGTAATTTAGTGTAATTCATCCCAGTTTTGGACATATCATTGTCTTTTTCTCAGTTAAATATGTCTGTAGAATTCATATCTCTTGATGTTGTCTTTAACGTCATTTGTACATGTATTAATTTGGGTTATCATACTTTTTGATATATAATACGACGATTACAATTCATAATAAATCTACAATTGTTTAAACGTTGATAAAAACTTAAATGTAGTAATTGTTATTATGCAATGAGTTTTTATTATAATCCTAATACTAGTGGAATATTGTAAATTATTCGTAGTAAAAAATGGTTTAAAATGGAAAACGTTTTACCAAAACACTTAATTCCTTTTAAAAAATTTAGTTTGCATTTAATATGTCAATAAAAATATTAAAAACAGATTCTCTTATTTTGAAATAATTTTTAACTTTTATCTTATCTTGAAACACAATTGAAACAAAAGTATAAATATTGCTCACAATATTCCGAATAAAAGCAAAATTCTTATTTTCGTACAATAGTTTTATTCCAACAAGTATGTACTTTAGTTTTGTTTTAATTGACTATAATTTTTTTTCATATATATAGTTATTTTCTATATAGTTATCATTACAAAGATAGTACTGAAATATACAATACAATCACTCTACGCATAGTGAATTATATAGAGACACAAATCAAAACTTCGGATTTTTTTAAATAAAGTTTGTGTAATTGAAAAGATGGGAGTTTCAGCATCTTGGAAATGTAAAGTATATATTAAGCTGAAATAAAGAAAGTATGTCCTAAGGGACCTGGTTTTGCATAAATCCTAATTTAGAATTCAAATATCTATCCTATTTTTAAGAAAGCAATAATCCGGAAATTCTTCCAATTAATTAATATGTTGCTTTCTTTGAAAAGGGGATAGAAATTTAGGTGGTAATGGATAAAGGACCTGCAATATGGCAACACGGTAGATTTAAATGCTATGGGAACACAGAAGAAGGCTGCTGCGATATGTATAGGGGATAAAAAAACTCATCCATATGACTTTCTAAATTTTTGTTGCCGCCGCTGGGGATCGAATCCGCAACCTTAAGTGTAGCAGTCCAACGTGCTAACAATTAACCAACAACTATGAAAAAGTTTCATTACAAACTTTCGTATTTTTTAGGGGATCTGGTGTTGGATAAATTCCAATTTAAAATTCAAATATATATTCCTATTTTCTATAAATTTTTTTTAACTTTATTACGCTGAGAGAATTATCTGCATGAACTTATTCACTGGAACTCGTCCATAGAAACTTTTAATGCACTCATTGAGAAAGGTTCATCAAAAACTAGTTTCATAAAAACGATGGAGCTTTTTCGTTAACAGAAAAAAATTCTTCATTTACTTAGTTTACTGAAAACATTCAATAAAACTGATTCATAATAAAATTCATACAGACGGATGTTGCGATGCCACGAATCGGCCTGAAATCATTCATTATACCGGGCTATGAGTGTAATTTGAAATTCTTTTCTTTGAAATTACGAGCTAAAACCTACATTTGAAAGCTTAATTTGTTTTGACAGTTTATTATGGAAAGATTATTTATTTTGACTTTTTATTTTTCACGAGTGTTGTGTAGGCCAACCAAAAAGAAGCTAGAGCATGTTTTTTGTTTGAAAAGATAGAAAAATTTAAATTAAATACAAGTTCTGATCTTAAAAATATAAGAATTTTAAGGTATATTTGTTAGAGTTTTTTTTTGCTTATTTTATCTAATTTTGCTTGTTTTTTCTTTTTTTTGGAAATAATGGCTTATTTTTGCAATTTTCTTTAAAAAATAAACTTATTTTAGCTTTTTTATGCGAAAATATAGCATATTTTTGCTTTTTTTTTCCTAAAATCAGTAGTTTTAAACATTATTTTAAGTCGACATAAATTCTTTTATTTAAAATTTGTTTTTTTTTTAATTTATTTTAAATTGAAAAATTTCTTTTGTTAAAATAAACTTTTTATATTTCCAACTTGAATGCTAATAGTACAAATATGACAATGACGATTTCCTTAGGCAAGAATGAAATCCGGATTGGGCCATGCCTTCAACAGAATCTTTTTCACAATTTGTTAAAGTTTAAGAATGTTCCAACTTTGTTTGATTCCTGAAGTTCCAAAGGAAGTAGCATTGTAGGAGTATTAAATAAAAAATTCAAATTTTATAAATATTTTAATGAAGAAATAATGAAGTTTAAGCGCTTATTTTTGCATTTTAACTGCTTATTTTACTATTTTTCCGAGCTTTTGTTAAGAGCTTAAAACATTGCTTTTAGGGCTTTTTTTGGTTGCCCTAGTTATGTGTATTGTGGTAATAAATCATAAATATGTTCCAAGTTATGATTTTATAATTGTTTATAATTCAATTTAAATAGTTTTGAAGCCAAAATGTCATGCATAAAATTATATATTAAAATCAAAGACCATATAATTAAAAGACTTCCCAACTCCCTCAGACTCTTTTAAATGCCTCTCTTCTATTTGCTATTTAACATACACGTGTTTTGCTTAGGCCAACAATTTTCGATTCAAAATGTCAATCTTCGAAAGAGAGAGTTGAAAACCGCCTGCTAAAATCATTCAATATTTATCATATATTTAATTTGTACTTATTTATTTATGTATGGCATTTATGTGACACAAATTACGTGTGAATGTTTTTTTCTTTATACTGAATTTAGACCAAGCAAAAACCAGCTGGTTTTTGTACAAAACTAAATTACGAAAGCCAAGTCATTTACACTGATTATTTTGTTTTTCTTTGTCACAACACTTTTTTACTACACAATTTTCTGTCTTTTTTTATTGTTAAATTAATGTAAAAAAATTTTTAATACATTTAAAAAAGAACAACAACACACAATTTCAAACTAAACTAGAAATATTTTTAAAAAATTAAAAAATATTTTTTTGACACTTGCTTTACTCCTATATTCGTTGTAACATGGGTGGATACCGGGTGTATCAAAAATGCATATTTCAGATATTTTTACTTGGTTTTTGGCAAAAACCAGGTGGAATCTGGTTTTCCGTTTGTATGAAAATTGTATGGAAAAACTATATTAATTTTGTAGTTTTCGGCTCAAAAACTAAAAATCGCCAAAAACTACTAGTTTTTGCCCAGTCTAAATACACTATTAGTCATTTAGAATGACAGTGAATTACATAATAATGCAGACACAAATGTTTAAATTAACTTGGGGCAATATAAACAGACTTGTAGAGATTTGTCAAAACGTTGTAATTTGTAGAGTCGGTTCGTTTACAGAAGTTAGTTTAATATACTTCAGATAATGACGACTTATCTCCCTTTGGCCAAGCCTTTTCGGCATTAAAATAAATCTAGAGGTTTTTTTTTAAGGATATGGTTAAAAAAAATATATATTTAGCAATATTGATCTACATTTCATTGAAACACTAGGTCAAGTGTTATTGTGATTATCCTAGTTAAAAGCATTTTAGCAAACTCAACGATAATAAGACATCGAACCAGATGGTATATCAGCGCTAACCCTACACCAGTGTTCTTCGCCGTTAGTTCGACCACTAGATAACCGTTTTATCTCTTCGTACCGCGCGGGAGTGTTCCGCTAATGTTGGAAGTTTGCCAATGTTCAACTAATCATTAAGAAGATGATGGAGAGAATGGTGAGTTACCATTTTGTTAATTATCTAAAGACTAATTCACTTCTTACCGATCGACAGTCAGATTATCATTCAAGTCGATTAAGTCGCCCAAAGGAATGTTGGAATGGCGGTCGATTCCCATGTGTGGCACGGCATACTAGTACTAAAGCCTATTTCATTTGTGGTCGGTAATGGCTTCTCCCGGTTTATCTCGGACTTTTCCGGAGATCGCTTGATAGATGCATTCTCATGCAGCGACTTTCAGCTAAATTCAGGGTACCGCAGTAGGGGTTTCAATAACGAATCGGTATTTCGGTATTGAAAGTTTCCCAAACCCGAATTTTCGGTATTTTCGGTAATCATATGTAAAAAAAAACAAATTAGTTATTATGTATAATATTTTTATCGAGCGAGAAAACTTCTTAAAATTTCAAAATTGCATAACATTCTCTTATTTTAAAACTTATTTTTGATTACAATTAAAGTATTTTTAAACATGCTAACCATCCCTATCCATCCATATGTGTTAAATATCATTTTAAAAAGAAAATTTATTCAAATTTGACAATTCGGCTTCGATCCCCAGCGACTGCAACATGAATTTGGAAAAATAATACAATTTCGGTGTTCCCATCAGGTGTCCCGCATGTTTCTGTATTATGGCATCACCGGTTTTTAATGCGACAGATGTCGCTGAGTGCTGTTCTGGTTTTTCTGGCAATACTGCTCTGTTGAGTGGGGAGCAGTGGTGCCCGAAAAGTTCTAGCTCATTCCCATTTTTAAAGTTTAAATCCCCAATTTTATACCCAATTCATTATAATTAAAACAAAAACCCAAATTTAAAAGAAAAAAAAATAGAAGCTAAGTTGGCATCGCTCTTAAGTCCAGAAAATTACTAAGAAATCACCCAGCAAAATTAATAAAACAGAATATTTCACTCGAACTTTAAAGTCCTCAAATCTTTGTTTAAATTGTTACGGTGGGTCTCATACTGCAGGTTTAAACTTAGGTTAATAGTTAATCCAAAAATTTGTTGTTGTTTTGTGTACATTTTTTTGACATTTTATTTTGTTTTTAGTTAAGTTAAAGTTAAACCTACAGTATAAGACCCACCGTTAAAGTAAACAATTTTTTATTTTAAGAAAGACACAACCACAATAAAGCTGAAATATCACTTTTTCACACGAAACCCATTATCGTGAAAAAAAATTTTTTTTCCAAAATTTGTATGGAATTTGACAAGTAAATACAAGTAGTTTTCAAAAACTGCTACTTTTTGGCTAAGTGTTAATCTAGTAGGTGCAAGTTCAACGGCTTGTAAACTATTTTGAACATAAAGTTTGCATAAGTCGAGTTTACGCGATTCAGAAGGTACATACGAGGTTAAATGAAATCCCCTAGTACCTTTTGACCCTACATAAAATTTATTTTTTCTTTGAGCTTGGTTGCTTTTGGTTATTTCAGGATTTATAACTATTAAGAGAACATTTCTCCAATAATTCAAATATTTTGTAGAAATTTTGAAATACTGAAGTTGAAATTTTTAATTTGGGCCCAAATCCTCTTACCTGATAACTTTGTTAAAACCTCACTTGAGAAAATAAAATCCTCCCTTGACAAAATTTCCAAAAATAAAATCCTCCTTTAACAAAATTTCCTAATATTTCCAACATGTTAGTGATATCTGGAGTTTGTTTAAAAAGTTATCGACGTCACATCTCCATATTATACATCTCTGGTTGCTATAGAACTTAACCCCACCGAAGTCAAATAATGTAACAGGGCTATGAACAAAAACAGCTTCAACAAAGTTCGTCAACTCATCATCAGATGGCGCGCAACAACTGTTCTAAAATTACATCTCACGCAATTACAGTATTGCCATATTTGAAGCCCTTCATCTTTCACCACCTTTCATCTCTTCTCCATGCCCTTCAGAAAGAAAGCAAGGCATCTATTAATAGGAAGAATTTCCTGAGTGTTGCTTCTCTTAAAAAAGATAAATAAATTAGTTAAAAAGGCTAAAGTCGGGCATGCCGACTATACAATACCCTACACCTGGGTATCTGGTTAAAAGTCAACTAATGTTTGGATCCTAAATTCGAATGGGACTTGTGTCAAAATATTCTATAAAATAATAAAAGACGAGAAAATCGTAAATAAAGGCCATATGGGCGATAGGTCCAAATATGGACCGATTCTATCTAGAATCTATCGGCTTTGTTCTCGGGACCATGTAATCCAGCAAACCAAATTTTATTAAAATATCTTAATATTTGCGACCTGCAGCGTGTAACCAAGCCAATTTTGGGGGGACCCTTATATGGGCACTAGGTCTAAACATGGACCGATGTTAACCAAAATCAATATGCTTCGTCCTTGGGCCAACATAGGTCTGTGTACCAAATTTCATCAAAATATCTTAATATTTGCGACCTGTAGAGTGCGCACAAGAATGCATGGACAGACAGACAGGCGGACGGACGGACGGACAGACGGACATTGTTAAATTGAAATAAAACGTGAATCTGAGTCGATCGGTATACTATAAGGTGGGTCTAGGTCCAATATTTTTTGGTGTTACAAACATCAGCACAAACTTATTATACCCTGTCTCTTAACGTTGCTGTTTATCTGACGTAGCCTCATTGTCACTCAATGTACAGTTAGCTACTAACAGGGAGTTTAACTGTTGTAGTTAATTGTAAATGTGTTGTTTCCAATGCAAAATTTTAATTTAACTATTGGTTCAGTTTTAACTGGATATTCAGTAATTCTAGTATGAATACAGAGTCGTTTAGAAATAGTAAACTGCCTAAAAATCGATTAACTTTTATTTAAGCAGATAATGTGTCTGTTAAATTTTTCAACAAAAATGTTTTCTTCTTCTTTCTGCAAATGAGCTGTAGAAAAAAAAGATAAAAATAAAATTTATGATAGTTTTGCTCTTTGTTTAAATTCGCAAGGTACTTCCTATTTGCCATTAATCAAGAACTATAAGTACTATACAAAAAACGAAAGTCGTGTCGGTTAAGAAATTTTGGAGTTCAGGGCTTGATGCTGTTGTTTTGTATAAAGTAAAATTAAATTAAAATTTTTGTGTTGCTTAAATTTTGCAACCCACTGTATAAATTGCATTGTGATCTCTTTTATGTTGATCATCTCGCTTAGTTCATTGTCGTTATTAGCTTGAACTGTATGGGCAAATTGTCATCAATTGCTTCCAATTTAAATACGAAAAGAAGTTTTGCATTTGATGTTGCTTTTTTAGTCTTTTCTGAATTAAAGTCGATACACACTACTGCAATTAAATTATAAAATTGTATAGGAACTAAAAATAAAGAAAGCTTAAAGCTTAACAAAATAATATTATTATTAAATTCGTAACTTATAAAACTTTACAAAAGCACGTGTATTTAATAGATTAGATACACTTTTGTCTGTTTGTGAAAAAAGAAATTAAATTTCTATATTATTAAAGGTACTTTGGAGATATTATAATTATCTGACAATATGAATTTTTTAGAGACCAATGTCAAGGTTTTGTTTATATATAATTTTTTTCTCTGTAATATATTTGATTAAAAATAAAATTGATAAAAAAAAACTTGATGAGCTTTTGAGTGGTATAAAATAAGCACTTTAAACAGTTTGTAATTAAATTTTATGTTAAATTAATATTCATTCAGTTAATTTTACCCGATAATTTTAAAAATTAATTTAAATTAAAACGGTTTTTTAAACACAGAGCTGTTGTATTACATACATATTTTAGTACATGGTGTTTGAAATTTTTTATTATAATTTATATGACCCACTTTTAACTAAATATTTGTTGTATTTACAAATAAAATAATTGTTTATAAAAATTGAGTTCTAAAAAAACTATCAATAGAATTAATTTCTTTGTTAATTGATTTTTTTTATTAATGTAATTGTAATTTTATTTTTCTTACAGATATATTTTACGAAATATAATTGTTTTCTTAACAAATAATGTGTATTATGTTCAAATAATATTAAACGAATATAAATGAAGTGATATTTTAGACAAAATGAATTCAAATCAAGGAAAATTTCGACCCACGATAAGTGCCATTGATGAAGTTGATGATCGTAATTTAAAATTAGATGATGCCAAACAACAAATAGAAGGCAGTGAAACGGCGCCCTTAACCACAAATCAGTTAAAGTTAAATATAGATAAAAATATCGGTGCCAAAGATATTGAGTCACAAAATGATAGACACAATGGTAATGATGCACAAGCTGAAACTCCTATATCAGGAGGGCCAGGTTCAGTCAATGGCTTTAGAGGTATGTTAGTTCAAACTTTGAACAATCATTAACATTTCATATGCACCTTAACGATAGTCGTAAATTGAAAACTCTTGACTATTTTTTATATTTGCAATAAGTTTATCAAATGTCTTTTTTAAAATGGAAAAATCGTTTCACAAACTAATATCAAATAAGGAAAACAATGACAGTTATGAGGCGTCAATTTATAACCATCGGCATGTATTACCACGCATTAACAAGTTCATGCACTAATTCACTTTCATTATTTTTTCTTTTGTCCTTTTTGTGTGTTTTCCATTGTTGGCAATGTTGTTTTCTCCAAATTTAGCTCTTTTAATTCCAGGTCGAGTGTCCTTTGACGCATTAATGAGATTATCGCGTAAACGTCGTATTTTATATATAACAACAGCCTGTTTTTGTGCTGTGTTATTGGTTATTATCATTATGATGATTGCATTTTGGCCAGAAGTGCCATTTTACCTAAAGGCTGAATTATGTTTAGAAAAGGAATGTGTTCAATCCAGTCAGCAGATTTTACTGTGGTCCAATACTTCAAAGAATCCTTGTCATGACACTTATCAATGGGCCTGTGGTAATTTCGATCAAGAATATGCCGAAAATGAATATTATGTTATAAAAAAAGGAGAATGGAATTACAAGACTTACAACGAATATCAAGGTGAGTTGTGTTCAGTATTTAGAACAGAGAATTTAATAAATTATTTTTTTTTCTTTTAGAATTAAATGAACTAAACCGTTTCATCTCAATGTTGCCTACATCAGCGGTTTCCTATTCGGTAGAATCAATGATTTCCAGTTTATATCGTTCATGTCGAGACATTGACACTTTGGATAAATCACAGTCAGATTTATTACTAAAAAAAGCTATACAATCAGTTGGTAAGTTGAATTTGTTTTTTTTTTTTTAACAACATTTTTCCACTTTTTCCTATGAAAGTGGTTCGTCCAAAAGAGATCCGTGTGTACTCAGAATTGACGCAGAAAAAAGAACGTATAAAAGCGAAATTTTCCTCATAAATTTAAATAATTTTGGAATCTTCTTTGAGTCCGAAAAATGAACCCTCATTTTGAGACAGCTTTTTAATAAAGACAACTTTTCTTTAAAGACTCTCAGGGTTCATATTTTCTACCAAAAAAGAGTGTTTTCAAAAAAACAATAATCATTTCTATGAGCCATTTAAGAATCTTATTTATGGCTGGGAAGCACAATTTAGCAATTACCAAAATTGTGTTTGTGTCATGAAAAAAATTAATTAATTTTAAGGCCTATACCGAAATAGGTTTGTCGTGGGTTCGTGCTTATTTGACAAAAACAATGTTTTCACCAATAAATATTTCACCACGCTGGGGCTTAGCCGATTTAGTTACAGGCCTGAAAATATCGAGGTATTCATAATTGTCGTATATGTTGAGAATTTTGCAATATTTTCGGGAATTTTGTTAACTAGGAAGTTAGTCTGAAATGATGATCAGTCATTAAGGAAATGGCCAAAAAATTTTCCGTTATATTGCCCACCATAAAGCGGTATCGACCCCCTTTAGAATTACGATCATTTGTAAATGGCCATAACCCCTATTTCCAGTTTAGAGAATATGTCCAATAATCGACGGTCATAATCTTCAAACTGGAATTGGAGATAATGACTGGGGCAATCTTTGCCAAGCACTGCCATTACTTTCTAGATCGCTGAGCGTATTGAAATTCGGCTATCCAGTTTTGGAGTCTTGCTCAAATTGAAATTCACAAGCACGAGCTCGAAAGAATATATTGTGGCACACTTTCAATTTCGGGGCGTAGTTGACTGCTTTACGATAAGAAGAATCTCCTTACAAACATTTCAGCCAGAAGTTTATTTTTATCAACTTGGTTAGTGAAAATTAATGACGGATGTCCTGGGTTCACGGACTTTTGAACTATGATGAAATTCTAAAATCATAAGGAATTTATGGGGTAATTTTTTTCGTTTCTGTTTGAAACGTAAACGAAAATATTTGGCATTAAAGGAATTATATGTGCTAAAATCCCAAAACTTTTTTAACAAATTGTGAAAAATAATCTGTTGAAGGCATGTACCTATCCGGATTTCATTCTTGCATAAGGAAATCGTCCGGGGACGACGTTTTTAGAATTTCTAGAAATATTTGTTTAGTTAAATTACAAACTCAATGAGAATTTCTTGTTCTCATCTAGGAGCATTATTAAACATTTGGTATTTTATAAAACGAGTAGTAGCTTGCGTTTGTTGTTAATTACGAGTTGATATTGCCAGACAAAAGTATAATATTTGTGACATAGAATTAAAAAATATTTAAATACAAATTTGTTCATTAAGATTTTCAAGACTGTTTAACCTTATTGGTAAATAAGTTGGTATATTTTGTTCTAACATTTTGAAGGTTCAGGTCATATTATACTATAGTAGCCCCACTCATTAAAAAATTGAGAGCTTGTTCCTATCTCATGTAGTTGTAGTGGTATTAAGAACCATTTGTACACCACTACTTACCATATAATATACTATGGTTCAGGTATCGAATCCTGGGTGGGGCGATGCTTTTTCATTAGTAGTTTTTTTTTGTTTTATCAAAGTCGCAAATACGAAGATATTTTAATGAAATTTGTTACACGGATTCAAATGGGCTCATGAATAAAGCTTACTGATTTTACATGGAATCGGTCCATGTTTAGACCTAGTCCCCGTATAAAGGTCCCTTAAAAATGAGCATATTCGCAAGCCAAAGGTCGCAAGTATTAATATACTTTGATAAAATATGGTACTCAGACTTATAGCGGCCCAAGGACGAAGCCAAGTGGCTTTCAACCAGTTTAGTGTAGGGTATCGTATAGTCGTCATGCCCGAATATATGATACCCTACAACAGTCTGGTTGAAAGGCAACTAATGTTTTGAGCTGAAATTCGAATGGCTTGAAATGGACTTGTGTCAAAATTTTTCTATAAAACGAAAAAAAGTTAGAAAATCGGTAAGAAATTTTGATTTTATCTAATTTTAGATGTATTTAAGAGAAAATCGGAAATATAATCTATATGGGCGATAAGTTCAAATATGGACCGATAATATCTAGAATCAACAGGCTTTGTTTTTGGGCCCATGTGTGTCAATGTACCAACCCAGCCAGAAATTGATGATGGTACAAAAAACTAAGTACTCTCGAAGCATTGTTTATACCAAAAATAAAACGTTTTCAGAACGTTTGGAAAACACCATCTTTAAAATGCTTTGATAACGCTTTTTAACAAATTTTACAACAGTTGATTAAAAGAAAGATTGTATGTGTTTTAGTACTAAAAACTATTTTTATTACTTTTGTAATGTTTTGTTAAGGCACATCTACACGAGAGATAAAATTTCTAGAGATAGAGCAAAAAAACACCTTTAAATAGCTTAAATCATTCACAATAGAGCTAACTAGAGGTGTTTTTTGCTCTATCTCTAGAAATTTTATCTCTCGTGTAGATGTGACTTTACAATTATTTATGTAAAAGAGAAATAGCAATTGATTCATTATAAAATGTTGTAAGGATGCATTTAGCTTCCAACATATGTATACCTATTTCAGTGTTGTTTTCATCTAAATTTGTTACATTATATAATCCGATCTCCTTTGATTAGATCGGGTAGTCAAAAAATTTTTAGTTTCCTTGAAAATGTTGACTTTCAAATTCATATCACTGTATTTGTGTTTCGTATGTTTTGTACTAAAAATTTCTTTCACAATCATAATGTTCCCATTGTGTAATAAACATATATTATCAGGATGAATAGATGTAATTCGAAATCCATAAATGTTTACCAAAGAAAAAAAAAACAACTCTAGATTCAGAAGTGTGTAAAGGTTTCCCCAGAGAATAGTTGCTGCTCTTATTGAAAGGATATACTAATGGAATATTATTTGGGGAATCGTTATTAAAAACATGCAATTTCCTTTGTATTTGGGAAACGAGATTAGTTGGCGATTTACAATAGATTTAATAAAACTTAAACTATTTTCAAAATCAAATGCTTAAAATTGTGATATAGGCGACCTCATATTATTTACGTCATCTGAAATATGTATTAGATTATGAATATTCATTGTCACTTAGCTTGAGCCATAAAAATGTGGCATAAGTTAAAATTTTCTTAAAATCGCCTTTACATAATGTGTTTTTAGTGTGGCCAATTTATTTGAAGACAAAATACGACAAAATGTATATAATATAAGAAAATGTTTGTACTGATCAATTTCCAATACACGTCTTAAGGGGGTTAAATACTGTAAAAACAGCATTTTAAGGGGCATATTTGAACGGTTGTCAAAAATTCAATTAACAATATTTTTAATATTTTATTATTTATTTGAAAATCATGTTATTGTAGTATTTTTAAAAAATATCAGTTTTATATTTCCCCATCCAAAAATCGCCAGAGTTGCCACTTCAATACTGGCCTTTTTAAAAAAAGTCAAAATCGGCTGCCACTGTGCATAAATACTTCGTTAATTATCGAAAAATAAAAATGTGAAGTGATTCGTAATCCCAGATAAATTCTCTAGTCCCTATCGTGGCCCGCTTTTATTTAAAAATTTTTTTTTAACAAAGTTGCTACACAAACCTTAAAATTATAAAACGGCAAGAAAAAACACATTTGCTCGGGTATATAAAGTTTATTTGACCAAAATTTAAAAAAAGGGCCACGATAAGGACTAAAGTTTTTTGTTGCCTACGAAAGAAAAAAACCCGGATCAAAATCGGTTAACCCGCCTTGTACAGTGGCAGCCGATTTTAAACTCAGGGTTGTGGGAAAACGAGTTTAAAGTTTAAAATTAATTTTACGCTAAGAAAACATCAAAATTTCAAAAAACTGTATACGAACAAAATTTATACCTCGAAGTTTTCTACGTGTGCCCCAAATTTGGGAAGAATCGGATAAAGAGTATTTTATATATTAACCCAAATATTCTTAAAAACTATGATAGAGAATTTATTAGACATTTCATTTCGGTCAAAATCTTTTATTTCGTACATTTTTTAATTTGTTTTGTATTTGTTTTTTATTTTTTATACATATACATTGATTAATTTTATGGCTTATTAAAAGCCATCAGTACCTGCCTCGTATAACGTGCCTTCGCCCACCATCGAGGAATGGTCGTTGTCTTTTCTTTAAAGACTGCGTGCAATTCTTGCATCTTTGGATGTAGTTTTTTTCTATTTGTTCTGCTATTTTATGCGAAATAAGATTTATAATAAAGACAATGATAAAAAACGCTCCCAAAAAATTTTGTGTACAAATTTAATGCATACAATATTACTTTGTGACTAAAATATATTTTACAAAAAAACACGTGGAAATTTTCAAATTTTTTATTGATATTTTCTGAACATATACTGAAGAGTATGCTCTATCCAAATAAAATATAAAAAAAAATCGAAAACAAAATTTTTCCTTGAGTCGATACCCCCCTTAAAACAATAGCACCAGCATACAGCAAAAAGAAACGAAATTGAGTTGCTTTCTAGTTTGCCAAATCTAACAAATCAAATAATTTCCTCTGGAATTCTGTCGGTGTATCCTTTGATATTTTTATAAAGCGTTTTTGAAGAATTATAACATTTTCCTCTGAAATACATGGATTTGAAATTTTTAAAATTAGTTTTTTAAGTAAAATTTGCTTATGCCTAGATATAAAACTATTCTAGCCTTATTTCTACAATTCTTCTTAATTCATCAGCATTACATCTTCCTGACATATAAATCAACCGCAGGTTATAAAATGAATTATTTCCGTTTATACATATGTTCAAATATCTCTTTTTTGGTATTCTTGTCCATTCATCTAAGATTATAGTAAATCTCCTATTGTTAGAAATATTGCTCGATATTTCTTTTATCATGATATCTTTTACATAATTGTAGTAATTTAATATAATGTTCTTTACATCGGTTTCGTTTTTTGGCAATGCCAGGTTTTTGTTATAAAAACTTTCTCGAATAAACGAAGATCTAGTTATGGTGCGGATTGTTTGCCCTACCATAAAACGTTCAATGCCTATTCAGCTTACACTTTTTTCTTCGGGTACTTTGCTAATTTTAGCTGGAACGTTATTCTTGTTGTTGTTTTCTTCAAGAGAAGTTGCATGACTTTCAATTTTTTTTTTTTTTTGTGAACCAAATTTAGATGTCGGATAATACCTTCGTTAACCATTAGTCTTTTAGGGCAAATATTGCACTGCGCTGCATTATGCGAAAAATCTTTATTAGTTGAAATGCTCCTAATTACTTGGCAAAGATTTTTTGTGTTTCAAAGAGATTGATTCCCTTTTAAAATATTTTAGCAATAATATTTTGTGTTGGTATTTAAAATGTTTTTTATGACTAAAATTAAAAAATCCTATTCCAAACAAAAACAATTTAAAGAATTTAGTATTTTTAAAATTTCCCGTTTTCCTGGGAAAAATATATTATTTTCCCGGGAATTCCCGGTAAACTTTTCCCGGGATATCCCGTTTAAAAATACTTTGTGTGTGTATTATTGTGTATGGAAGTGTGTATGAAAAAAGTTTACGCATTTTTTGTTTATATTTACCGAATTTTCGTAAAATTAAACAAAATTTTACTCATTTTATAGTAGTAAATTACAAACATTTTTTAGAGTGTACCTCACAGAAAAAACAGTAGGCACCAACAATGGAATTTGTAAAAGCAATCACATTTTCTTTTAAATTGAAATTTTATTTCCAAAAATTTTTTTGTTTGAAATATTTGTAACTCATTTGTAAATTGTTATCTTTCAGGTTTGTTTTTTTCGAATTTTATATAAATATTCCATACAAATTTAAGCATTTACGAGTAAAGAGTTTAAAGTCGGGCATGCCGACTATACAATACCCTACACCAGTCTGGTTAAAAGCCAACTAATATTTGGATCCGAAAAATTTACAAATTTCTTTGTTGTTGCCTTTTTAAAAAGTTTTGTTCTGTATTTACAAATTTGTTATGAAAAAGGTGTTTAAAAATTTAATTAGAATTTTGTAAATTCTTTCTGTGCTCCTTCTGAAAAACAATACATTTCATTTATATATTTATCTAAAAAAAAATTAACAAATTAGTCAAATAAAACTTACAATTATTACAATCTTTAATAAATGTTAATTTTTATAAAAACATTTTAGTTCTCTTTTACTTCTTATAAAATTTCTTGACAATTCTTGACAATTCACAGGAATTTGAAATTTCTTTTTACAGGGTTACTGAAAAATTGTTTTATTTAAATAAAACATTAGTTGATAACGATTATTTCAGTTAATTCAAAATTTTTCGATATCAACTAAAATATTTTTTTTCTGAGCTACTAATGAATTTTATCGGTGTAGATATAAATTTAGCTTCTTAAAAATTAAGAAGTTATAAAAATGCTTTCAAGTCTTAAAAATTCTTGGCTTTTCGCTTTCAAATGTAAACAAAAATATTTGTCATAAAAATATTTGCAATTTTAGTATTTTTTATTTCATAAAATATGAAAAGATAACAAATGAATTACGCGTTTGTTAGTAAAGGTAGAGCAGGGCATACAAGATAATTGTTCCGGCGAAGTCCTTGTACGAAAACAATTTTTGTAGAAAGGCGACCCCCAAAGTTTAAATTTTATTTGTTTACAAAAAATAAAAGTCAGATAAGTACGGATAGTCATTTTTTTACAAGCAGTTAGATATAGATATAAAATTCGAAGAGAACAAATCTATTACATCCTTATTCTCCTTATTGCAAACATTTTAATTTTACTCCCAATCTGTAAACAAACTAATCAGAAGTTTAGAGGTGCGTCTAATAAAATTTTTATCTAAATGTGATGTTTTGCTAGGAAAATAACCATTATTCATAACTTTAATGAGATGTATAACTGTAGTATTAACAGCATTTTTTAATCACATGAATTTATTAAATCCAAAAATTAGTTCTCAAAGTGCTCAATAGATGGAGTTAGTTTTCACCTATTTTGACATAATTTTTCTATCCGAACTTCTTTCACCGTAATTTTTAATAATAAATGCTACGATGCAGGATTTTATTGCAACTTTAAATTCTTTATTATATTTTATATAAAACAGCAAGAAACAGTCTTTCTTTTGAGTTTCATCACTTCAGTTCATATTTCTACACAATTAAAATATTCCACAGCAATATTTAATATTCACTAATTGGATTTAATTAAATTACTTACAGTAGAGTGCAAAATTGCCATTTCTATTTCAACTATTTCTCCATGTCCAAGATGTAAAATATGTATTTGGTGAGGTGTAGTTTTTTTCTAAACATATTTCATACAAAAAATATTAAGAAAAACCTTTTATTTGCCAGTTTTGCAATTTTTTTGTTTCTCTTTTAATTTTCATTCGTATTTTATTCTGACATTAAATTAATATTTATTGCTATGTGTAAACCCAGATAAGTAAATCCAACTTTTTTTTGGATTTAATAAATCCAATTTTTGTATGAAAAATTCTAAATCCAGATGATTAAAAAATGCGCTTAATATCTACCTTTTTTTTTTTAATTGTCATTTTCAGTAGATTCTACCGACAAACTTTTGTGAGTGTAGTATACGCTATAATCGAGCGCTGATTCCAAAATTAATTGTTTTAGTTTAATTAAAAAAATTCTCTATTTTAAAATTAGCAATGCAGTAGTGGAAAAAAATTGATGCACACAATATATTTTTTTTTGTTAATTTTCTTCTTTACGATTAATTTTACACACAAACGATTGAAACCAATTTAGCAAAAAAACAAAAAGTGTTAAACTTTAAACGCTAAAAGAGGTATGACGCTTCTTTTCTGAACTAGTTTTTCGTTCGTTTGTTTTTTTATTAATTAATTTTCAACAAAACTTAACAGTTAGCCAATACATCGTAAAAACTTAATGACCGGCCGGTGGCAAGTAAGCAGAAGATTTAGCACCATTTTGGCTACCCGAGCCGGTGGAACCGAAACCAACGCTACCAGAGGATGAGCCGCCGCTAACAAAAGTTCCAGAAGAACTAGCACCAATGGAACCACCAGCACCATTATCAAAAATACCAACAACAGATTGTTGAGGAGCAACCCCAGCATCCGTATGTTCAGAGGTACCTTCAATTCTATCGTATTCAGCTAAAAGAGATAATAAGTTATTAGAGTTCAATATTCACTCACTACGATTTTAAATTGTTTACCTTGGATTTGTTTTTGAGCATGTTGAGCTTCTTCTTCAGTCTTGTATTTAATGAAGAATACTTCAGGTTTGCTCGGTACACTGGGAGCAGTAGTGGCAATATCACCAACCTCCAAAGAGTTGTCTTTTTTAGACAATACATAGATAACAGTTTTTTCTTCTTGAGGAGCATATTCAGCAGACAATTTTACATTAGCATTGCTGGATGAAGGAGCCTTAATGAAAACAACACGATAGTTCTTTTGTGGGCGACCAATTACCAGATGTTTGGTACGTTCCAAATTCTCATTATCTTCAGGAGCGGAGACGGTAATGAATTGTTTGTGAACAAAAGGAGCTTCGAATTGAGCAGCACCACCTGGTTGTTGTTGTTGCTGAGAGTATTGGTTGTAGTTGGATGGTGATGACTGGAAACCACCGAATAAAGAACCACCACCAATGGATCCGGAGCTACCAGAAGCATAACCCCTATTACCTCCTTGAAATTTTAAGGCACCACCACCAATTGATCCTGCACTACCTCCACCCGGGCCACCAAGACTACCACCGGAATTGCTACTGGAAGAACTTCCGAAACTCCCAGAAATACCACTGCCATAATTGTATTGTGGCTTAGCCAAAGCTACAGCAGCCAAAGAGCACAAAGTCTAAAATTGCAATGAAGAAAACTTATTATTAGTCAATATCCTTGAATAAGAAGTGTTCATTTAAATCCTTTACCAAAAACGTACGCATGTTGGAAATTATAAGATCTATTAGTGAATCTCTCCAAATGTAGAGTGATTTGTATAGTTAATATGACACTGATACTAAAATTTCAAACCTTTAACATTTTTATACCAAATCAATTTCAAACTTTTGTATGATAAATCTTAAACAAAAAATTAACTTTTCAAACAAAACACAGCCAAAAGCAAACATCTTCTTTTGGTTAACTTTTCCTATCTCTAATGTGTGTACTTTAGTGTGTGATTTGCTTTGTTTGTTGTACTTTTTTTTATCATTATATATATTTTTTTTATTAATTGATCAATTAATTTTGGTAGTCAGCCATTGCTGCTGACACCACTGACACACGTTTTATTTGAAGAAACAATACCTAAGTCAAGTCTTCAAGATTTGTATTTTGGTTTTCTTCTTTTACTCTTTTTTTGGCACTAGTTGTTTTGTTGGTCAAGATTTATCATGTTTTGTTGTGAATTGTTTGGGTTTCAATTTTATGTTTGAACATATTTGATTCAAAAATTACGCGTTTTAAAATTATCTTTTTTAATTTATCTTTTTTCTGAAATTTACCACCTAATGTGTCAAATCGGTTGCTACACCAAATCTGCAACTGGTTTCACTAGAACCTATTCCATGGAACTAGTAGAGAATTTTATATATAAATTATTTCTGACAGAGAATCAGTTGTAGAACTAGTTCCAGAACTGATTCTACGACAATCGGTTGGCTTTGGGACAATCTCAAACATTAATCATTGATGTTAGAATTAACAGCAGAAGAGAATACAAGGGAAAATTAGCTATTCTACTACTGAATATTTGGAACAGAAATTTTCCTTGGGAATTAGGTGGTGTTTCTAGATGACGTTTTTCGTTACACGAATAACTTTTGTTGGATTTCGTTCATCATACATACATACAGTCGACAGCTGTCATTGCTCAAATGCATAGATCCATGATTCGTCATATGCAACGATCTTACACACGTCTTTTGAAGTACCGCTATTGTATTTCTTGAGCATTTGTTTGCACCAATCGACCCGAGCAACTTTTTGAGGAATCCAACGAGAACAAATCTTTTTTACAGCTAAATTTTGTTGCAATATTTTATTTATGATGGTGAAAACATATGCCTAAAGTAGCCTCAATCTCAGGGTATGTCACATGACGATCTTACATTACCAGTTTTTGCACAGCATCAATGTTTTCTGGCACAACAACTGATTTTCGATGACTTGCGAAATTCTCCTGGAGCGAAGGATGTCCTCGATTAAATTCGTTATGCCAGCGTTTCACAGCTGCAAAGGATGGAGCTTCATAACCAAAGGTTAACCTTAATTTGTCTATTCACTCTTTTCTAGATAATCCACATCGAAAATCGTATGAAATCATTGCCTGAAAATTTTCACGTGTTAATTCCATTTTTTTTTGCTGACACACAACTTTTAGTTTTTTCTAAACAACACAAATAGTGCTCAAATCACAAAAAGTTCTAAGTAAGGTTATCATCAAAAATGTTAATCTTTCTATTGGAAATATCAGCTGGCGCCTAACAGGTGTTTAACAGGCTAATGCTCACAAAATAAATAGTTACCTCGTACTTACTATCAGAACGCTTAGAATATAGTATAGATAATTTCACTTTAAACTGGACCACTAATATATCATTAATTTTAACTTACATTTTCAATTGTGTAATTGACAAATTTAAATTAAAATGATATAAGAATCCCAGCGAAAAAAGAGATGCCGAAGCAGTAGAAAAAGCACTACAATTGATGATCTTGATATAGTTCTTTTTTAACATAAATACTAATGATTTTAACATTGAGTTGTCATAGGAGAGGAGTACTCCGACTTTAACATTTTTTCAGTACTTTCTGAACGTGTGCAAAGGAAGCTCTTTTTTACCAATTAAAAGTTTAAAAAAACACCACTTTGTTAATGCGGGATATTGTTCCTTATTCTCTTCAATAAAAGTACTTATTAAACAAGTGTAAAAGGTGCACTCCAATTCAATATTGGTTTCAGTACTATTTTTACAGGTACACTAAAAAAAAAAAATTATTAAAACGTCTTGTATATCAAGTATACTAGCTTTCAGCAATTTTTTTGCTGAAGTTCATTTTTCAGCAAAAGTTTTAGCTATATTTTTTTAGCACTAAACTAATGTGCTACCAAAAATTGTGCTGATAAATGCATTTATAGCATGTACGACAACAAACAAGATGTAGATATCTCAGCTTGTGTGGATGTAGTACACACAACGTAAATGATAATTAAAAAACCAACTCTAAAAAATTTCTATATTTAAATTTTCAGCAAACAAATTAACTAAAGTAAAATTTCTCTACAAATTTTTTGAGTGTTTTTCGGTCTACTAATATTCAGCGAAAAGTTTAGTGATTTTAGCAAGGATTTTTTTCATTTCCAATCGACTAAGTGTTAGCAAAACTTTTGCTGAGATTACTATTTTTTTTGGAAAAAATCAGCTCGCTGATTTTCAGCAAACACTTTTGCTGAAATTACCAACTTTTTTGCAAGCACGCTCCTGACTAAAAATTTGCTGATACAGCAACATTTTTTGCTGACTTTACTGACTTTTTTTTGAGTGTACATAAAAATCAATTTCTCACCATTTTTTTATATATACATATTTTTCAAAATTTAAAAATAAAAAAAATATTGAATTTAAACAAATTAGTTATAAATATTAAAAAAAAATTAATAGAATAAAAAAAATAAAAAATTATTGGTCCCGCCGGGAATCGAACCCGGGTCCCTCTGTTTGAAAATGCCAAATGATACCAAAATCATCAAAACGATAACTTTTAGAGCAATTACTCTTGAGAAGCAATACTTAAGTAATTTTTTGGATGTGGTTCAGAAGTAATTCTAAAAAAGCTGTAAAAATGTAATAACGGATACTTGGGAAGCATGAAAGAAGTAATTTTTTGAAGTTGTTCAGAAGTAATTCTAGAAAAGCTGTAAAAATGTAATAACGAATGCTTGGAAAGCAATGAAAGAAGTGAGTTTTTGAAGTTGTTCAGAATAACTTCTAAAAAAGCATTATTCTATAAAAACGCATAGCACTTAATTACAAACCCAGGTGCTTAGATTAACCCATTTATTATACCCTACACCACCACGTGGATAGGGTATAATAAGTTTGTGCTGATGTTTGTAACACCAAAAAATATTGTACCTAGACCCTTATAGTATACCGATCGGCTCAGAATCACTTTTTATTTCGGTTTAACGATGTCCGTCTGTCCGTCCGTCTGTCTGTCCATGCATTCTTGTGCGCACTCTACAGGTCGCAAATATTAAGATATTTTGATGAAATTTGGTACACCAACCTATGACGGCCCAAATACGACACCTATTGATTTTGGTTGAAATTGGTCGATGTTTAGACCTAGTGCCCATATAATGGTCCCCCCAAAATTGGCTTATTTACACGCTGCAGATACGAAGATATTTCAATGAAATTTGGTACACAGACCTATGTCGGCCCAAGGACGAAGCCTATTGATATTGGTTAAAATCGGTCCCCCCAAAATTGGCTTGGTTACACGCTGCAGGTCGCAAATATTAAGAAATTTAATGAAATTTGGTACACCGACCTATGTCGACCCAAGGACGAAGTCCTAGTGCCCATATAAGTGTCCCCCCCTCAAAATTGGCTTCTTTACACGCTGCAGGTCGCAAATACGAAGATATGAAATTTGGTTCGCTAACTCACATGGTCCCAAGGACAAAGCCTAAAGATTCTAGATAGGATCGGTCCATATTTGGACTTATCGCCCATATGGGCTATATTTACGATTTTCTCTTCTTTTATCATTTTGTAGAAAATTTTGACACAAGTCCCATTTTAACCCATTCGAATTTCGGATCCAAACATTAGTTGGCTTTTAACTAGACTGGTGTAGAGTATTGTATAATCGGCATGCCCGACTTTAACTTTTTTACTCGTTTTTATAATAAATGCAATGACCTATGTTCCACTGGGAATTAAAGGATTAAATATAATTATGCAGGATTTTATTGTAACTTTAAATTCTTTATTATATTTTATATAAAATGCAAGAAACAGTTTTTCTTTTGAGTTTCATCACTTCAATTTATATTTCTACACAATTAAAATATTCCACTGCAATGTTTAATATTCACCAATTGGATTTAATTAAATTACTTACAGTAGAGTGCAAAATTGCCATTTCGATTTCATCTATTTCTCCATGTCCAAGATGGAAAATAAGTATCTATAGAAGTTTAGTTTTTTTTTCTAAACATATTGAATAAAAAAACTTAAAGCAAATGCTTTTGTTTTCTAGTTTTAAAATTTTTTTGTTTCTCTTTTAACTTTTATTCGTATTTTTGTCTGTCATTAAATTAACAGAATGTTTCATATATTTGTGTTTTTATAGTTATGTGTAAACCCAGATAAATAAATCTAAGAATCCAGGTGATTAAAAAATGCGCTTATTTTTTCTGTGTGAATGAAATAAACGACTCCGCACACGCAGATCAAAACAAAAACTGTGAAAAAAATATCTAAAAATTTTTAATTAAACATATATTATTTAAAAATGCTAAAATCGAAGGTGCAAAAATTGAATTTGAGATCAGTTCTTGTAAAACCAGTTTTGGAATAAATGAAGTTCAGAACCGATTAAAAAGAAATAAATAAAACATTAGTTCCGTCCGCTTGCATTTTAGTTAAATATATGTAGTTTTTCCCTTTTTTAAATGTACACAGATAGAATTTTGCTGGACGAGTTTTAGTAAAATTTTTCAGTAAACTAATGAAATTTTCTTCACAAAGTAAATGAAAAATTTCTAAGATTTTATGATAAAGCTACATATATTTTATGAATCTTGTTTTAATGAAACTTTTCCATTGAGTGTATGAAACTTTTAATAAATAAAATGAAATTTCTCACAGTATTTTATGAAAAATTCCATTAATTCAATGAAAATTTTTAATGGACGAGTTCCAATGGAACTTCGTTGATTTTATGCAAAAATTCATTAATATCATCTCATCGGTCCTTTATAATTTATGAAATCCACAAATATTTGTTTATTTTCATTAATGGGTCATATAGGCCGCAAAAGCATTTAGGAGTTAATTTTCTGAAATTATATATATATATATATTCCCATCGTTCCTATAAGGAGCATAGGGCCTCGAAATTCTGAAATTTAATTAAGAATATTATTTTCAGATCTAGGAAAATACTATCAGGAAGTTTCATTAATATCCGCTAAGAAATATCTATTACATATATTAATATGTTTAAAAAAATTAAAATCTCCTAAAATTAACCTTTGCCCTTAAGCTGGGGCTATTTATTGCATCGCCAATTTGTCGATGAAATTTATGATGAAATATTTCGCCCTAAAATACATATATTGAATTAAGAAAAAAAGAAAAAAGAACCTTGCATAAAAGCTAGATAATTTGTAAAAACGCTGTTTTCTCGAAATCCGCTGAAATTAAATCTCTGCCCTAGCTAAACGGAAAAAGGAATTCCTAAAATTTTTGTAGTTTTTAATCTCTAATGTGTTCTTAATAAAACATTTTTTGATTTTTTAAAATCTCAAATTTAAAAATTTGACAATAGTGTTTAAAAATTCTGACCTATTTGGCACTAATTTAAAACGAGTTAAAAAAAATACTTCTTATCTGAGTTTCTTAGAACTTTTAGAATAAAAAAATGTTTCTGTAGTAGATTATTTAAATAAATTGTAAAATTTGGATCCGAATTTCTTGATTAAGAGATCTGCGCCACATCAGTTTCCGGGGGAAATTGTAATAACTCGGCTGTTTTTTAACCGATTTAAGTTCTTATTACTTTATTACAAAGACAATTCACTCCGAATCACTATTCTTCAATGTTTTTAATTCAATTTATTTTTAAAATATCAATGTTTTTGAGAAAATGTTCAAAGCAGTCATATTTTTCCCTTGTAATTCGTTTTTCAAACTTCATGACCGATGCGGCACATGTTGACAATTTCCGATTATCCTAATTTTTTGGGGAACGTATTTTGACACCCAAAAAATGTTTCCTGGGGGTAGCCCGGTCAGTAACTCAAACATTTTTTTTGGAGCCCCTAATGTAGACAGTGTAGAAAGTTATTACCAGATATATGTAACTACTAGGGATGCCAATCGGTATTGATATTTGAAAATCCCGATTGGGATCCCGGGATTTTCGGGACTACGGGATTTTTCGGGATCCCGGGATTTTACGGGATTTTGGGATTTTTCTGGATTCCGGGATTTAAATTTTCCTTTATTTATAAAAATTTTTATGTTATGTAACTAATTATACCCTACACCACTAGGTGGTCATTATACCCTACACCACTAGGTGGTCAGGGTATTATAAGTTTGTGCTGATGTTTGTAACACCAAAAATTATTGGTCCTAGACCCACCTTATAGTATACCGATCGGCTCAGAATTTTTTTTTATTTCGATTTAACGATGTCAGTCTGTCCGTCCGTCCGTCAGTCCGTCTGTCTGTCTGTCCATGCATTCTTGTGCGCACTCTACAGGTTGCAAATATTAAGATATTTTGATGAAACTTGGTACACCGCCTTATGTCGACCCAAGGACGAAGCCTATTTATTTTGGTTGAAATCGGTCCATGTTTAGACCTAGTGCCCATATAAGGGTCCCCCCAAAATTATATTGTTTATACGCTGCAGGTCGCAAATATTAAGATATTTTGATGAAATTTGTTACACAGACCTATGTTGGCCTAAGGACGAAGCCTATTGATTTTGGTGAACATCGGTCCATGTTTAGACCTAGTGCCCATATAAGGGTCCTATCAAAATTATATTGTTTATACGCTGCAGGTCGCAAATATTAAGATATTTTGATGAAATTTGGTACGCCGACCTACATATGTCAGCCCAAGGACAAAGCCTATTGAATTTGGGTAACACCGGTCCATGTTTAGACCAAGTGCTCATATAAGGGTCCCCCCAAAATTGGCTTGGTTACAAACTGCAGATCGCAAATATTAAGATATTTTAATGAAATTTGGTGCGCTGACTCACATTATAGAAAATTTTGACACAAGCCCCATTTTAACCCATTCGAATTTCGGATCCAAACATTAGTTGGCTTTTACCCAGACTGGTGTAGGGTATTGTATAGTCGGCATGCCCGACTTTAACCTTTTTATTCGTTTTTTTTTATAGAATAAAGCGTTTGACAATTATTTAATAGTTGTTAATTAATAATTTGGTACATTTTATGAATATTGAAACATCCCAATCAGAAATTGCCAGTGGTACAAAAAATCAAGTGCCTGCATACCACTGGGTAACCGTGGTGTTAAAAATAAATGACTGGCAGAAAACTTATTTGGAACGCTTTGCCAGCATTTGCAAAAAGCGTTTAGCCAGTATTTTTTTTACAAAAATTTCGGTGGTTTATAAATAAACGACCTGGGTTCATATCACGGCAGGACGAAAAAAATATACATATGAACTTTTTTATATTTTATTTTGGAAAATATAATTCCAGACCACCTATTTATTGGTTTTGCTAGCGTTTTGCCAAAATCAAAAATTTTGTATCACCAGTACTTTTCCGGCGCTTTTTGAACAGCCGGTCCTTTTGTCTCATGACGTTATAATTTTGGGAGTGTTAAAGTACCTTACCATCGCTTTCCCCTTTGTATTTTTCTGACTGGGATAATATATGAAGGCCTGCACTTAAGTACACTTGCGCCCAGTATTTTGTAAGCAGATTTTAAAACAGATTCGTTGCGACAACCTTGCCCACTGAATCGTGTAATTACAGCAACAAAGTTATTTCGTTATCGTTATCAAATATTTTCATAGAACTCAAACTTACAGTCCCAGCTAAAATTAGGTTTCAGTAACCGAATTTCGCTTGGAATAATAAACTGGTAAAATAACAAACAAATTTGATTTTTCGAATGAAAACTTAATAATGTTTACCAAATTATAAAATTTTTCTGCAGTCTTTGCATATTTTACTCGAACAATCTACTTAATTTCTAAGTTTACCAATATCTTGGCAACAATTTTTTGTAATTATGAAAAAATTCAAGGAAAAACGTCGGTGAACTAAAATTGCTCACTTTGTTTATTTGCGTTCATATTAATATTGATAAATAAGAAAATCCCGGGATTTTTGAGAAATAATCCCGGGATTCGGGATTTTGCCAATTCCAAAAATCCCGGGTTTTCGGGATTTCCCGTTTGGCATCCCTAGTAACTACATATTGTACCTGGTAATGGTAACTAGTTACATTTTCATACGAAAAATCAAAAAATATGTCGTTACATATATGCTTTCCAGTATTGGCAAAAATATTGAGTAATAATAGATTGTCAAAAAATTAACTTTATAAAAATATAATCTTTTTTTATCACAAAACTTTTTTTGAATAAAATTTGCTCGTGTCGGAAATTGAACCTAGCAATGCAGATTGCCAGTCGATACTATCGACTGGCAAGGTGGTAGAGCTATCGAGTCGATCACCTGAGCTATCTCAACATATTATATTTAATAGGTAAAAAGATAAATAACCTGCTGCGCACAAGTATGCTTACGCGCCAACAGACAACAAATTAAAAAATATGAAGTTGCTTGGGCCTTTACCAGTGTTGTAAAAATATTCAGCCTTACTATCAATATATTCCAAACGTATATTTTAGTTTAAGTCGACTTTAGTTAAAATATTGGGTGGCAGTATGCCTTGACTTGGTTTATTTTTGGAGCATTCTGATTGGTTAATTTATTTTCAACCAATCAAAATGTTTAAAAATACAAATATTTTTGTAGGGTTTTCATACACAAAATGAACAAAACCGTATGATTAGAAATAAAGCCGACTTTAAATTTAAAATACTCTTTTATAGTAAGGGCCATTGAGTCTAAAAATAGATTTCCAAAAAATTTACAAAAAATTCAGTCCAAAAAATAGTTATTACCATTTCTACACTGAGTATGTTTATTTTTCACCGGGATATTAAATATATCTAAAAAAAATGTTAAGTAGTGTATCAAATCTCTTAATAGCGCACTATGTCAGATCGTACATCATCATTTCAAATTTTAATAATTCATTTTTTGTCTTTGTCTTTAAGTATTAATTATCATCTACTGTTTTTAAATCGGAGACATCGAAATTTGCATAAAATCAATGCATGCAAAATTGATTGCAAAAATGCAAATTCGACATTGTGGTACAAATGACACTTAATTCATCTTTTGTTGTGTCTTTTCTTTCAGTTCTTTGTATAGAAGCAATAAATTAAACGCTAGACGCTAAATTTAAATATACTTCCTTAAAATAAAAACAAAACAAATAAATAAAAAAAGACAAAAAAATACTACATTTGTTGGAATTATGAAATAAAAAGCGTTAAAAAATAATATTTGGCGTCATATGCATTTGAAGCAAACCAATAGAAAATAAAGAAGAATTTTATCCATGAAACTTTAGTCAATATGACATTAAAAGATTTGACTGACAGTTTTGTTCGGTATGTGCAGAATATTAGTAGAATTTTGTTTAATAAATAAAAATTTTAAATTCCCTATTAAGGAAGTTAGGTTAATCATTTGATTAATTATAACATTTTTAAGTGTTTAGTGGACTTAATTTTTATAAAAAAAATCCCTACACGTGCTTATAATATATTAACTCTGTGTAGTATTTAACAATAAAGACAATTTGTTGTCATTATAATAATTCTGATATTTGGCTGTATTAAAAAATTCATATTATTTAATATGAAATTTTATGCAATCATTATTATATCTTTTCACCTTTTGTAGTTAGAAATCCCATTGTTTTGAAAAACTTGTATACGTTGTTTTAGGCGTAAGAAAGTTTGAATAGGTTTGACAGGTTATTCACAATTAGGTCGACTAACGACAACAAATGTCGTCGCGATTAAATTAAATTAAGTGACAATCGATTGTCGACATTTTTTGATGTTTTGAAAAAAGTAAATCAAAACAAGAATTTGGGTTTTCTTTTTTGGCGGCAAATTCCTCTTTTTATTTTAAATTATTTTAAGATAAGATTCGAATTTAGAATACCTACGGAATTTTGTTATGTAATTGTTTTCCAGAAAATCGATAGTATCAAAGAGTTTTTGATCTTAAAAGGGCAGAAACTCCTGTTTGAAGACCAAAGAATTATCAAAATTGGTGGACAGTGGACAATGGTGGATGCCAAATGGGATCTTTGATATTAATTAAAATCAGGTCGACTTTATCTAACATTAAATTATTTTATTTAATTTTTTACTCAAATGCTTTAACTTCCAAATCCATTTTTCTGAAAGTGCGGCTATAGTTATGAATCACTAATAAAAAAAAAAATGGCGATTTAAATAAATCTACGTTAAAAAAGTTTAGTTTTTTTGTGGACATATATGTCTTTTAGATGTAAGTTTTAGTTATATGGTCTTTTATATGTCTAAATTATTTAGAACCTCTCATATTCCGAACTCATTCCTAATGTTGGCACTGCATATCAATATGATACGCTTATGGGTTCCTGATTTATCTATAAAATTCTTAAAATTTTTGTAATTTTTCTAAAGTGGCCTAATATAACTAGGTCATTCCATCTCAAATTGACCAATGGTTGGAATCGACCCCTTTCGATTTGGATGAACATTTAAAATTTACAAGAAACGATTGGTTTTACAAGAAACGATTGGAAATTACATTTTTGCAAATTATATTTTGGCATTTTTAAATAAAACAAGTTGAATTACAAATTTTCTGACATTTTTTTCATATTTCTATTTTGATCTGGGATGTGCGGAATCGACCAACTGAAAATTTAAAGGAGTTATAAGAGGCTAAATATTATTCTGATAACAACAACGTGTATAAAAAATCATGGCCTACTTGATTAAAATTTTTATTTAGTAATTTCGTTGCGCAGAGTAAAAAAAAATTGACTTTTCGTATTAGATATAATTATATCCGAAAAATGAGAACATCTATTTGTATTAGATTAGATGGAATTAGATCATATTAGATCTACTTTGATACAATTAGATCTAATTTGATGGAATAAGATATGTTTCGATACAATTTCATCCGGATTTTGTCCTCATCCAAAGGTATCAAATAGGATATAATCATATCCAACTAGATATAGTGGCATATGTTACTATATATAGGTCAATATGTAATTGGATATTGTAATAGTGCAATATAAAATAAGATATATTTATATATTTGAGATATAATTCCATATAATTTTATATAATTATGCCTTGGTATATATGCTCCAATACACAATTAAAATTTTGTATAATAATTTATGACTATATAAAAAACTTTTTTACTTGGGATCTCTTTAAAGGGACACTATTAGTTTAATCGATGATTATAAATTTAAAGGTTTTATCAGTGTTTTGAGTGCTGTTTGATTAATTAAAACGCCAGCTTTTTCACACAGTTCTAAATTTGAGATCAATGAGGGTCAGTATTATAGTCAGCACTAACAAGGAAGGTATCCCTCTGATATTGATGAGCTTCGAATATGTGAAAGAGGAGAAAAAAATATTTCTCAATTAGGCTGTTAAAAATTGGGTTCAAAAATTAGCCAATTTTTAATGTTTTTAATTTCCTATAGTTTTAAAGAAATTAAATTGGGTATCAAATGAAAGCTTTTCTTTTATTCAATTTTTATTTATTTATTTTTTTTTCGAAAATTTACTTTTGCTGAAAACGGAATTTCAGCAAAAGTTTTAGTTATATTTTTTTAGCACTAAACTAATTTTGAACTAATGTTTTACTAATTTATTTTGCTACAACCAGATAGACAAGATGTCGCAGCTTGTCCAGATGTATTAGTACAGAACATGGAAATGATAATTAAAAAAAAAAACAACTCTACACAATTTCTATATTTAAATTTTCAGCAAATAAATTAACTAAAGTAAAACTTCTCTACAAATTTTTTGAATTTTTTTCAGTCTTCTAATATTGAGCAAAAGTTTAGTGATTTTAGCAAGGATTTTTGCATATCCAATCGACTAAGTGTTAGAAAAACTTTTGCTGAGATTACTATTTTTTTTGGTATAAATCAGCTCGCTGATTTTCAGCAAACACCTTTTGCTGAACTTACCAACTTTTTTGCAGGCACGCTCCTGGCTAAAAATTTGCTGACACAGCTACATTTTTTGCTGACTTTACTGACTTTGTTTTTTGAGTCTAGCACTTTTTTTACAAGTATTTCAAATATTTGAATTAAGCGGTAACGGGCTCGGTCAATATGGTAATCAAATTTTTTATTTTCTCGAGTACTTTAACGCTGTGTACAAATAAATCAAAATTTCGCAAATTTCAGACATGTTTTCCTACAAAAAGTAGGTTTGCTTTTATCCCACTTTTTAACTCATAAACGTGAGATTGCGCCGCTAAAAAATACAGTCGTTTAAAACATTTCATTAAAATTAGAGAGAACCCATTGGAATACCTTCCTTGTAAGTACGAATTTTTACTATATCGTACTTAATTAAAATTTCAGTATAAAATCAATTTATTTTTTAAACATTCCTTAAGCCCGGTATTTTGTTCGTACTTTTGCGAAAAAAGCTGTCAAACTCCATATAAAAAAAATGATTTTCCACTTGCGTAAAATAGTTGCGAAATTGCGGTGGAATTTTTTTCGCATCAATTTAAGTGACATTTGGGTTAATTATAATTGTAACTTTTTATACACCATAAAAAATTTGTGCATTTTAATGTTTTTATTATACAAAACACTGGGCTTTAAGTAAGAAATTTTCAAATAAATCTTACTTGTGATTATAAAACTGACACTAATTTTTTATCCAAATATTATAGAAATGAAAGACTTAAAAAAATTGTGAAAAAATATTAAACAATTAAAAAATATCGAAATTTCATTTAAATTCAACAAACGCCGCACTAAAATCAACAAAGGGCCGCATTTGCCCACTGTTAGTATAGACAATTGTATAAGACCACCTTAATTTGGAAATCGATAAATCCACATAATTTTATATGGATTTTTTTCTAGACGAACACCCCGGATTAACGATTTTTCCCCCCAAATTTTCAATATTTTATATTTCACGAATCGCTAAGATAAAGTCTAAAATTTGGTGTAAATCTTGTAAGCACAATGTATTGTATATCCAAAGCAGACGGAATTTGGTTTAATTTGGCGAGGGTTACGTCAAAATTTGGATTATGTTGGTTTGGTTTAAAATGGAATAACACATCATCACGTTTGCTTAAAACACATTGGAAAATGTTTTTCTTAGGGTTCAATTTAGTAATTAATTTATAATTTTTAAAAATTGTTTATTTTCTTACCGAAAATTGCCATTTATACACATTTATCCTTTTAAAAATTTAGTTGTATAAAAAACTTTTGAAAAACACTTTAGCTTCAATGAAATCTGTAAGCAAACTGAATTAGTTTAAAATGCCTAAAAAAATATTGAACTGATTAATTCAATAAAAAATAAAAACTATAACAACTAATTTAACTCAAAAATCATTATGATAAACAACATAATTTTTTTTTAAATAATAAAAACAAAACAATAACATAAAATCTCAATAACAAACAAAAAATAACACTCAACTCTCAGAGACTTTTTAAAATCAAAAGTTAAGAGTAAACATAATTTGAGCGGATTCCCTTTGCTAACTGGTATACACAGATTGCGGTTTTTAAAGTATTTGAAAAATCCATAATTTATATGAAATTAATGCAAATTTCTTATTATGATGAAATTGTTGTATTTTTTTAAAAGAAGTATTTGAACTTGAAATATTTTACTCTTGCTTCTTTTTGTTAATAGTGTTTAAAAATATTGTTTTTTAAATATTATTATTATTATTATTAGGTTGTCGCGGTGTAACAACTTACTTGAAATTTATTTAAAAATAATTGTTATTGATTTTTGTTTATTTGATTAGATTTAAATACGGTGGTCAGTGGTCATTGTCGCCGTTTGTTACCGGTTTTTTGATTACACTATGCAACAAAATGAGTGATGTGGTCCAAGGCGTTCATGATTCCTATGCTAGATAAATAATTATATTAGGTTAGTATAGTAAAACTCTCAACGAGTTTGGTGCTGTTATATGTGTGTTAAATTTTCTTGGACACACAATGTATGAAGGCAGGCAGCCTAAAAGTTCTTTTGAGCTTAATTCTGTGTTCGAATGTCCGCAATGCAATTATGCAATTATTTTAACTGGATATGAATTTTTTGGTATTTCTTGAAAAAGGACTTAAACGGCCCCAAAAAAGGCAGATATATGGTTAAAATTTTTAAAAATAAAACCTCATCAATTTCTGTTTTTTTTTTTTTTTTTCAACGTGTTGCTTTGTTTGGAAAGGGGATAGAGAAGAAGTGAAAGGCGATGAAAGATGAAGGTCTTCAAATTTGGCAACACTGTAATTGCGCGAATTTTAGAACAGTTGTTGCGCGCCATCTGATGAAGAGTTGGCGAACTTTGTTGAAGCTGTTTAGTTCAAAGCCCTGTTATATTATTTTACTTCGGTGGGGTTAAGTGCTATGGGAATACCCAAGGAAGACGCTGCGATATGTATGAGAGATAGGAAATAGTCATACATATTATTATTTTTCATAAATTGATGTTGCCTTGGTTGGTTCTCGAACCCGCAACCATACGTGTAACAGTCCAACGCGCTAACCATTACACCACAGCGCCATCTTCACACAGAATTAAGCTCAAAAGAATTTTTAGATTTTTTTTGCGTCTTATTTCACACATTGTTGTCCTAAAATATGAAAACTCAAAACGACCATATTATTTAATAGTTCCCCCATAGCACCAAACCCTTTGGGGTTTTAATGTACTAACCTTATACATTCATCTGGCAAGGGGTACTATCCACGCCAGAAAAAGCTTCCACATTAGCATACTTTTTACAGAGGAGTAAAAAGATTTTTTGGTATATCACGAAAAAACTACTTATAAACAAAATTAAGTCCAGAAGGGGTGGTTTTAGACTGTTTTTTGCATTTGATTTCATAAAGTGTAGGCTACAAAATTAAAACTTTGAACGGCCAGATAACCTGACTGTACCAAATCTTTTAAGGATTTTACGACATCAACCTAATAATTTCCTAACCTAATATGGTGCTTTCGGTGCTAATTCTAATAATGCAAATGGGGGTTATAACCGTTTGCCAAACGGTCATAATACCAATGGGTATATTACCGTTTCTATTGGGATAATGGCCGAAATAATATTAGCGAGTTGAACATACTCTAGAGAAAACAATAAAAAAACCTTTTATTAGCGAAGCCGGTTTTGGACCTACCCCTGGGTAGAAAATATTGCCCAAATGCTTTATATAACAAGGTTAACTATTTAATACCGAGTTCGAAAATATTATGGAGCCTATTACCGACATTCTAAGCATTGTGTTCATTTTCTTCTGGAGATTGCAACCGAAACCCCTTTATTTCCGAAACATTTTCGTTACGTCCATTGGGGATCATTTAATCACCTAATACAAAAATCCCTGCCCGAAAATAGTGTTACACAGTGTTGTTCAATTTTAAACTCTTTGATTTATGGGACAGTTGCACCTTGGAACAATTTAATTTAAGTTGAATTTGTTAAAATTAGGGGAAATTCCAGAATATCGGCATTGTTAGTATGTCGGTGTGATGTTATTATCAGTATTTATACATAAATTTCTAATAATTCATAAGATTTACAAACTAATGTTACACCTACATAAAATGCTAAAAGGGATTTAAGCTGCGGCTCAACCAACCTTGTTCAAAGATTAAAATGTTACACAAAAGCGAGAGAGGCTTCTTCTTTGTCCAAAATCGTTTATCTTAAGAGTAACGGATGAGCGGAGTTGAATTTTCAACTCTTCTTGTTGTGGATATTCATTGAAAATATTTATGTTTTCTCATTTGCAAATTGATTATCAATTTGACATTCATTTTATTGTTTTATTATTAATTATAATCGTACTTGGGAATTTTTAATTACCATTGAAATTTCATTGCCATTAGTAATGAAGATTTAACTAAAAGATAATAAAAGAAGAAAATGTCAAAAAATTATATACTAAAAGGCACATTTACACGCGAGAAATAGCTTCTAGAGATTGAGCAAAAAGCACCTCCGAATCGCTCTATTGTGAATGATTTAAGCTATTTATTAAATAATTCACAATAGAGCGATTAAGAGATTTTTTTCTCTATCTCTGACAGTTTTTTCTCGCGTGTCAATCTGTCTAAACAATAACAAAAAATCATCGGATAACCAATGTTAACTCAAAAATCTTCAGTATGAGACCAATCATTGAAAAACAATTCACTCATTCTCACTTCCCCCAGTTAACATATTTCTGAGTAAATGGATCAAAACTGAATCATAAATGGCTCAGAAATTCTGAAATTTCTAATAATGGTTATATTTAGGAGTCTTTTAAGAGTCATAGAAGAACTCTCAGAAAGCAGCTTCATCGGTAAAGAAAAACAGACTCATATAGTTGTTGCAGTTTAAGAAACCACTAAATAGTAAATATTTCTTAAGAAATTTTGTTTAAAATTACAGTTAGAATATTCCAAACCGAAATAGAAAAACGGTCAATTTGTAAAACCGGTTTCGGTTTTTTGTCTAAATTCGAATAAACCGAAAATCGGTTTTTTTTCCTAGGTTAACCGGTTTTTTTATTACATATGTATTTTTTTTTAATTTGGCATAAATTTTCAACTATATTGCCCAACGGATTAACTGCTTAATCGAGCTCTGTACAAGTCGATTAAAACATATTTTAATCTTTTTGTTTAACACTTAATCCAATTTTTAATCTAAATAGTTACTTTTTCTAAATGTATTTATACTACTAATTGGATGCAACGCTGTTTTTTTATTATAATAACGGCAGCACTTAAAAACACACACAATTAATTCAGATAAAAATTAACGTTATTTTGTTAGTTGTTTAAGTAGTATTTCAGTTTTGTTGTTTCAAGTGAAAATCGTATTCATTTGCAGTGATTAGAAAAAAAAACTACCTAACATAAAATACTGAGAATTTGTATCATTCATTTTATATTAATGAATAAAATGAATGATACAAATTCTTGTTAAAAAAAAAAAATAAACCAAAAAAATATATGTAAGTAATTTTTGTTAGTTTTTTTGACATATTTGTGGTTCATTTTATTAACAATCAAAAAGAAAAAAAAAATGTAGGTTGAATTTAATGAAATGCTATTAGCACTGTTTTCAAGTGAAATTTCATTTGTTTTTAAATACATTTGCAGCTGTCCTTGCGTACAAAATATTTTAGGTGTAAAAATATTTCAAAAAGTTTTTTGAATTTCTTACAGCTTTTCAAAAAATGTTTAATGTTTTTTTAATGTTCGGGTTACTTTTAATAAAAAACCAAAACCGGTTTCTTTTAGTCGAAACCGAAACTAGATTTTTGAAAACCCGATTTTTCGAATAAATCTAAAACCGGTTTTTTGAAAAGGTCAGCTTTTTGAATACTCTAGTAATAATGTATCATTTTTTATGGATGGCAGGTAATAGATGGAATAAAGCATTATTCCAAATCGGAACGATATGGAATTGAATGGTAAACATAAGGAATTCGAACACTGAACATGGAAATCGATGTGGAATGGACCGGACAACGAGTGAATATGAAACACTAAATAAGGGAAATGAAATGAACTGAAATGGAGAGCGATGAAACGAAATGGAGCGAGCTTTATTTACGATTTTATTCTATTTCAGTGATTTTTATCCTTTATAAGATCTTTAGAAAAGGTGACCTGTCAACTGTTATTGTATTATTTAATTGACGATTTATTAATTTCAATGAAATCAGACCATTAAAATTATTGTCATTGATTCCAGAAATGTTAATGGAAATAATTTCATGGCAATTGATATCAAATCAATGCTAATGAAATCATCTATTAAATAGTCAACTCAATTTATTAGTCCCATATATGAATATACTTTGTCGGCTTTTACAAACGTTTAAAAATTCAATAAACAATTTTATGCATTTTTTAAATGTTAATTTTCATTATTTTGTTTTTGTTTTTTTCATTTGGGGTTTATTCAGCTACTTAAAAAATAATATTATTTATGATAGTGTATACAAAAGAATTAAAATAAAGTTAATTATAGCAAGACTGTAAAGAGAATATTTATGGGGAGTGAAATAATTATGCTGAATTAGCAAATTAAGTAAAATAAATATGTATGGATATTAAATTTAAAATGCTAATCATTGGCGCAAATCTGTATTTAAAGTGTGAAAACCCAATGGGCGGTTAAATCTTTTGATTTATTTTTTGTATTTAGCAAAATATTTATTATATTGGTTTTAATGTTTTGTTGTTAGAAATCAATTGAGCTCAGTTTATGTGCAATTTTTTTAGGTATCCATTCGTAAACACCCACAAAAACAAAAGACTTAAGCAATAAACCTGATTTAAACTGTGAATATCAAGGGGAAACCATGATTTCGAGATATTTATTTTTACATAAATCGATGGTAATTTTCCAATAAAAAAAAAACTGACTTAAATTTCAGAACGTAATTTCAAGTTAATACATAGTTCCAAAGTAAGAGCTTTTTAAAATTAAAAACTTCTATAAGATTACATGTGTTTTTTAAACTTTAATAGAATTTTTCTGAAACTTTTTTTCAAAAAGTAGCTCAGTGGGAGCATAAGATTTTTCAGACGAGAATCTAAAGCCAAGAATTTACTGGTTATTTAAGAAAAACATTTAAGAAAAAAATCTATCTTACAATAGTTTTGACTATAAAACTGGCCCTTTTTGTATGTAACGCCCCTTAAATACACAATGGATTGTTTTCGAAAATAAAAAAATTATCATATTGTCAACACATACTTAAGCTATTAGTTTTTTTTTATCGGAATCTGCAATTTATTTTGGTGTTTATATGCATCATGACTTCCTGATGGTGCTTATCAGTAAATATTTAATAAAATTCGAATATTGAACTACTTCGGTTTATGGCTTTTAAGATAAAGAAACTAAATGCTATAAAAAATATTGCAAATTAAAACTTTATTGTATGTGTTTCTTAATATTTTGCACGCTTTCTGGAAAAAAAATAATAACAATCAAAAATAAATTAAAACATAAAATACTCTTTTTTAATACTGCTTTATGCAAATTCTGTTTTAATTAATTATTGGCTAGTAACAAAACTACATTTATTTTTTTTCTGTTCACTAACCATTATGATTTTATGCTTTTTTCGGTCTTTGAAATTGTGTAGGTGTGACTTTTATTATTTTATTTTTTATTTTTCTAGTATAATTTTCTTCGGTTTTGGTTTAACACACATTAATTAATGTCTTTAAAGTTGTCAAAATATTTGTTTTATATCGCTGATTTTATGGTGTAATAATATAAAAAAAGAATAAAAATGAAATAATATATTTTTGTTAACAAGTTAATTGATTTGGTTTTATTCACCTTTTAACATATGTTAATAATGTTTCTATTAGTGCTGATTAAAGTTTTTTGCATTAACAAGGCTATGTGTTATTAAGTTATTAATCAATATTAGGTTAAAAAAGTCATGAAATAATAAAAAATTAAATTTTGGGTGGATTGTTTGTAGGAGAATATAAAAAAGTGATATATTGCAAACGACATCATACAACCCACTGAAAATATACAACCCAGTAGAAAAAAATACTAGTTCAGAACTAGTACAAGTTCTTCCGCCTCTTCTTACAAACAACTGGAGAATTTAACATGAATTTGTCATAGGGATGGGGTCAATTGTCTTTAAACTCGCGCTTTGGAATAAGTTGTAGCACTGGTGTGAAAATTACAACTTAAGGACGAAAAATAAGGAGGAAAACTGGTACTAAAGAGACTCTCCGGGAACTATTTAGTTCTGAAGTGACTTGTTGGCAATAGTATTGCACCTGTTGGTGAGGACCTGAATTATGTATATAGATATGAAAAAGTAAGGCACTTCGTTGATAATTAGGCCCATTTAAGAAATAATATTTAAAATATTTTGTGTTTGAAATGTCTGATCACAATAAATTTTTTTTGTATTTATTTGCAAACTCAGATTACACAGAGACCCAAAATAACTGTTATATTTATTAGAAAGTCACAACTAGGGAATGCATCCCGAGATTTCCCGTCCCGGGAGTCCCGGGAAATTAAGCATTTTTCAGTTCCCGCATTCCCGGGAATTTGGACCGGGAATCCCGGGATTTCAAAAAATGCTATTTAAAAAACAATAAAAGCTGTATTTTGTCTCATGCCTATCAACGTTAAGTATTTAAAGCAAATATATGTTAAACCGGTTGTAGTATAAAAAAAATTTAACAGGTTATGTTTATAATTGTTCCGTTGTAATCCAACGCACGTCAACAAAAGTTTTTAAGAAGTAACGCGAATAAGTAACGTTAGATGTGAAAATGTATAAACGTTGAGTTTTCAACGTTGATAATTATCCGAGTTGCAAGTTAACGTGCATACGAAAAGTAATGTGTGAGTTTTCGTCTTAAACGCGTTTTTGTGCACTTTCAGTTTTTTTTATGAGTTAACGGATATAGTTAAGTCGAAAACACGGCTAAAGTTAATTATCTCAAATTTTCATATTAAAATTTTTTTACCTTTTGAAAATAGTAAAAATTTTACATGTCTTTTTTGTTTACTTACCAAAATTTGCTACTTTTATACTACTACTAAAAATTAGTTAAAAATGATGCTGCAGAAAAAAACTGCTAAATTATCAGATTATTTTTGCTATATATTAGTAATATAGGAACAGCAAAAATAGAACTGTTAAATATACAGAATTTTAGTTATATTTGAGCTAAATTTTTGTTAATGGAAAATGGCAAATTAACTGCTAAAATCAGCAAAAAAAAATTTTGCTAAATAATTAGTAGCCTAAAAAATCACCAAAAAATTTTAAATTTTCGAAGTTTTTTTTCCGTTTTTTTAAGGCAAATAAAATTCGAGCCTTTTGAAAACAGCAGTTTATAATTTTTTAGCAAACATTTCTGCTGATTTTAGCAGAATAGACTGCTATTTGCATTCAACTAAATTTAGCTTAAAATAGCTAAAATTTTGTAGATATAACAGTTTATAAATTAGAAATTTATCAATTAAAAGGATCGAAAAAACAATTTTTATTTTTTAAATAAAAATTAAAATCCAAGAATTTATAACAGTTTATTTTTGTTATCTTTAGTCTACTACAATAATATTTAGCAAAATTTTCTGCAGATTTTACAGTACAGTTTGCTAATTTCAATTATCTAAAAGTTAACTAATATATAACTAAAATTCTGTAAATGTAACAGTTTTAATTTTGCTGTTCTTATTTTACTAGTATTTAAAAAAAAAAAATCAGCTAATTTTAGCAGTTTCTTCTGCAGCATCATTTTTAGCTAATTTTTAATAACTTCTTCTGCTCTTTTTACAGATTTATTTCTATGAATGTAGTAAGATTTTTGAATAAAAGAACACACTGATAAATTTGTGTACTTGGTCGAACATTTTAAGTACCTTTAAGTGGCTTTTAAAACAGGCACTAAAAGGAACTTAAAAAATATATTTTAGCAATTTAGTAAAATTATTTTTTATATTAATTTTTTTTTAATATATAATTAGACATATAATTTTTAATATAAAATTAATTCTTTCCCACTACGAAAATTCCAAGAAATTCCAAGAAAACCACTTACGGCTTGAGCTTTTTCACGAACTTAAAATTTAAGGTCATTAAGATATTTTCTTTATAAAAAATTTTAAATTATTAAAAATATTTTCTAATTTACTTCCCTTGCGGGATCCCGGGAATTCAAAATAAATTTCCCGCATTCCCGGGAAATCAAAAAGTGCGGGATTTTGCATTCCCTAGTCACAACCCAAATTTGTTCAATTATAATATTTCAATAATGCACTATATTTTATAAATCATATTGCACAAAAAATCATAGTTTGGCAAACATTTTAATTTTTATATTTTACTCTATAAACTTCTGTTGTTTTTTGATTTTTATTTTAAAATTTTTTATAAAAGTTACAGAGTGATTTTTTTGAAAAAATTAAGTACTAACTTTTTTATTTGATAACAATATAAAAATTAAAAATTGACCTAAATTGAATGCCAGAAGCTGCTGGAATATACATAAGTATTTACTCACTTTTAATCACCGTTCAATCTTTTATTAACACTAGTTGACATCATCAGGATATTATAATTGTTTAAGTCATTGGTTCTATGGCTTTTAATTTATATTCTTAATTGTTAATTTTTGATAAAGAACAAAAAATCACAAAATAACTTATTATTTTTGAAAAAATAAAAATCGTGTTTGGATTGTTTTTGTTTGAATTAAAAATAAAAATCAAACAGAGCAAATAAACAAAAAATTAAAAATATTAAAACAAGAAATAATTGTAAAACAATAAGTTTTTTGAATAAAAGTTATAACTGTTACGTCCCTGAAATTACATTCTTTGAAATAGTCTATACATAGTTTATACGGAACTGATATACAGTGGTGGCCAAAACAAATGACAATAATATACGCTCTATTATGTTCATATATGGTTTATATATGGAGACATATGAAGAAATATGGATTTTTTATCACCATATATGGATTTTATATGAACATATATGGAAGTATAAATGATTCCATATACCCGGTGAAAAATGCTCATATACGCTCAAAGATGTTCATATATGGTTTATGTATGGACACATATGAACATATATGGATTTTTTAGGAACATATATGGATTTTATATGAACATATATGGAAGTATATGTGATTCCATATATGGAAAATATTTCATATACAGACATATATGGAAGCATCTGTTATTTCATATATGGAAATGGCACTCATATATGGACAAATATGAAAGTATATGTTATTCAATTTATGCAAAAGGGACTTGTATATGAACATATTTCGAAGAATACATATATCCATATATGTAAAAGCAACTCATATTTGGATAAATATGGAATTATATTTAATGCCATGAATAAAAAAAGGAACATATGTAGCGCCTAATTTGAATGTCATACATAAATTTATATCTATCGTACAACCTTATAATAAAGGATAGCAAGGATAGTTCGCATGTATTCGCATATATTTAATAAATGTATATGTTCATATATGTTCATATATGTCCATATATAAACATATACTTAGGTGTTACCTCATTTTTCGGATCCATACATATATGGTTGAACCATAAATGATCATATATGGACATTTTTCACCAGGTATAGAAAAAGATTTCATATACAGACATATATGGGGGCATATGTTATTTCATATATGGAAAATACACACATATATGGACAAATATGGAAGATATATTATTCTATTTATGCAACCACACTTGTATATGAACGCATTTTTCCATATATGCAAAAAGGACTCATATGTGGATTAATATGGAATCCCGGTGAAAAATGCTCATATACGCTCAAACATGTTCATATATGGTTTATGTATGGACACATATGAACAAATATGGATTTTTTATGAACATATATGGATTTTATATGAACATATATGGAAGCATCTGTTATTTCATATATGGAAATGGCACTCATATATGGACAAATATGAAAGTATATGCTATTCAATTTATGCAAAAGGGACTTGTATATAAACATATTTCGAAGAATACATTTTTCCATATATGTAAAAGGAACTCATATTTGGATAAATATGGAATTATATTTAATGCCATGAATAAAAAAAGGAACATATGTAGCGCCTAATTTGAATGTCATACATAAATTTATATCTATCGTACAACCTTATAATAAAGGACATCAACATTCGCATGTATTCGCATATATTTAATAAATGTATATGCTCATATATGTCCATATATGAACATATACTTAGGTGTTACCTCATTTTTCGGATCCATACATATATGGTTGAACCATAAATGTTCATATATGGACATTTTTCACCGGGATTATATTTAATTCCATAAATGAAAAAGGATCCATATATAATTTGAATGTCATATATAAATTTATATGTATACCCGTGAAAAAACGATTAGATTTGATCAAGTTAGTTTTGATCCAATTGTATCTATTCATATTAGAGAGTGAATAACAACGTATAAAATTAAATATGAGTTTATCCGCGATTCCGATTCTCAAAATTTTCTTATTCGTTGCCTTATGTAATCATATATTAAAATATCTTTTCTCTTATATCATTTTATATGCCATATACAAATACATATACTTGATGAAATTATATCTAGTTGAATATAAATTTGTATATTGCTTTGAACAACACTTTATAAAACTAAATGTGACTCAAGAATATTTTACATAAAATTATTTACTATCTCGAATCGAACAAAATGTATGTGGATTTAAATTCAATTTATATACTTAATAATTCAATACAAAATTAAAAAGCTGAGCTTATTCATATGTTATGTTGCATCTTGGGTTTCTACTGACCCAGAATTTTTTCATTTCTGGGATAAATGAGACATACCAATGTCGCACTTTTTTAATAATAATTTCTAATCTTAAATCTAATGAAAGAAATAATAAGAAAAATAACTACACAACTACACAGAGAAAAAATTATATTTAAATGAGTTACTATATCAGATTTGAATTAACATTTGATTTTTTACGAACAAAGTATAAATATTAGGGCCAGTGTTAAGTGATGACTACTTATATATATAATTGGTGCCTATAATACTTATCCTTATTAAAGTAAATATGATTCTAGTTAAACTTTTTCATATCTAAGTTAATGTGTTTTCCGATTTTAAAAATAAGCAGACAATTTTTTATATAAAAAGAAAAAAAACTGAGATTTGTGTGATTTCAAAGCTGTTTTTTCTTCTGTGTATTAACAACTAACTGGATAATGTACAGTAGACGCTCGCAAATTAGAGCTTTCAGTAATTCGAACGTCCAGAAATTAGAATCAATGTTTGCAATACATTAAACGCTCTGAAATTCGAATTTAAAATTCTAATTTCTGAGCGTTTTTTTTTTTTTTTGGTTATTTGAATACACAGGAAATCCCCAATTTATTTTTATTCTGTTTGAATAAAGTAAAACTGAAAAGGGGAATCACCAAATTATATATGTTTTTCCCTATTTGTTTTTTTTTGTCGCATTTATGTACATTTTTGGCTAGTTTATTTGTGAAATTTGATACGCGTGTACATATTATTTGGCAGTCTCTATTAAATAGTGAAAGTGTATCATTTAAAATGTTAAATAAACGTAAAAAAAAACACTTTATCATTTGAAACGAAACGAAAAAAAACGTCCAGAAATTAGAATAATTCAGAAATTAGAATTGCCTCATAAACGAAGCGGTTCTAATTTGCGAGCGTCTACTGTATTATATAACCCACACAGAGAGAAGTTTGCTGGACCAGTTTTATTGAAATTTTTAGTAAAATAATAAAGTTTTCTTCACAAGGTAAATAAAAAATTTCTTACATTTGATGAAAAAGCTTCATATTATTTATGAATCTAGTTTTAATGAAGCTTTTTGATTAAGTGTATGAAACTTTTAATAAATAAAATGAATATTTTGACATTTTATCAAAAATTCCATTAATTTAATAAAAAGTTTCAATGGACGAGGCCACTAGGCCACTACAAATTCATCGGTTTTGTGCAAAAATGTTTAATATCATTCAGATAATACTCTCAGTTAATTAATTGCCCAGTGTAGAAACGGTAATGACATATCATTATTTTTTGGACTACCAGTAATGACACCCACTTACCTTCTGCATTATTTTAAAACATATAATAATGAGTTACTGATAATGACTAATTTTTTATTATTATTTCAAACAGAAAATAATTTTCTAGATTTTTTTGAAAATTTTTTTAAATCTATTTTTAGACTCAATATTTTTTAAACACTGGTAAGGATATAAGTAACCACATATTTTTTGATTTTTTGTATGTTGGCGAGTAAGCTTACTTGTGTGCAGCAGGTCAATTATGTTTTTATCTATTAAATATTATATGTCGATATAGCTCAGATGGTAGAGCTATTGACTGGCAATCTGTAGACACAGGTTCGATTCCCGCACCAGCAAATTTTATTTAAAAAAAAAATACAATAAAAAATATTTTTTTTTATATAATTTATATTTTTGAAAATCTATTTTTAGACTCATTATTTTTGTCAGTACTGGTAAGCACATAACGATATATTTTTTGATTTTTCGTATGCTGGTTTGTAACCATAACTCATTATTTTTCGCGACATCGCCGTAAAAAGGTAATAAGAAATGTAATAACAAAAGTAACTAGTTACCATTACCAAGTATGTAGTTACATAACCACATATCTGGTAATGATTTTCTACACTGGGTGGTTGTTTTTCTACACTATACATATTCATATAAACAAACAAAATTTAATGCAATTGAATAAGACCAAAACTCCGATAAAATTGGATGAAATTATATCAATTCAAATATCTTTTTTATTCGTTTATATACAATTTGATTAATCCATTTTCCGGATAAAATTTTATATAATTCAGTATGATGCCGAATAAAAAAAGATATGCTACCGAATAAATTTTTTTTTCACGGGTAGTGAAATCTTATATTATCGGACAGCAACTGTCGGATGAAATTTGACTCTCATAGGAAGATGTCCTATATTGGGAGGGAACAAAGCATATTTTTTTTCGTTTTAATATGGATAAAATTTTATTTAAATTTAGAGTCCATTCAGTTTGTCCGCTATTGTGAAATAAATTTACTCTAAAATTTTAATTTTGTACACCGTCCTTTAGTGTGTTCAAAAGCACTTTTTTTTAAGCAAATAACATTTCAAGACACAATTCTTAATCGATAAAATTCTTTTATTGCATTTGACTTTACAAAAATTTTAAGCAAAACCATAAAGTAAAGCGTTTAAAAAAACTGAAAATTTCCCTTCTCGAATCGTGTTTTCGGAATTCGCAATATTCATCGGATCTGAGTGGGAAAATATGTTCGTGGTTGAAAAAAATTAACAAACAAAAGTTGGAACTAGGTTAATTTTTAATTTACACATCTTTACAAAATGAATTTTTTGCAGGATTTAAACTCTGGTACACTCAGATAAAAAAGTTACTAAAAAAATTTGGAAACAGTTTCCAATCGCACTTTACTACTATTTATATACTGATTTTTAGTACAAATTTTTATGTTAGTAATCACTCTCGTTACAAGTTTTTTTCTAATTATCGTTGCGGATTTCAGCAAAACATTTTACTAATTTTTCAAAACCGAGTGCTAAACTTAGCAGAAAAATATACTAATTTAACAAAATTTTATTTACAAGGATTCGTTGATTTTTTACAATTCTTGTTTAGTTTATATTTGCTACTATTAATTTATTCTTAATTTGGAAATAACACTCAGAAAATTTTATTGTATCTCCAATGCATAAAAAGGTAATAACTGGAGAATCGTTTGAAATTTGACTCAAAGTACGATAAAGTAATTGTACGTTTTTTATAATCGAAAGAAACATTTTTTTTCTATTGATGAATGAGGGGAATGTTTAGTTGATCTCTTATTTTGGTAAATGAATGTTCTTTAGTTTGACTCTAGATCATAAATTAATATCACTTTCTGTTTAAATTATTTTTAAATTAAAGAAAGATGATACAATTTTTACAAGTAAATTACAAAGAATAAAAATTTTTGAAAGAATTCGATAAGGCCAGCAAGACAGAATACGTATTTTCGGCTTTCGCTACAAAGCCCTCATCAGTGTCATTCATCTTGAATGGGTTAATAATTGATAATTGTCTACTTATGTGACAGTTGAAAGCAAATCGAATTTGTTATCAACAACTCAACTTAGACTAATATCAACGAAATCTACACTTATAAAAAAAAGTTTGTTCAAAAGTCTGTTAAACGCGTTCTAATTAAATTGAACTAATTTTTCTGTTATTTTCTCTAAAAAAGTCCGTACAAATAGGTAAAAATTCTGCTAAAATAACAGGAAATAGTACATGTATTTGCGCCAGCACAATTTTGATCTATTTGTACGGACTTTTTTTATGAGTGTAACAATGCTTTTTTTATCCTTTTGTTATTATTACTCTTTTTTGCTATGAACCTTAATTCTTAAGATATCTCAGCTGATTTTCTATTAATTTTTTTTTTACAAAAAATTTTTTATTTCTTAGTACACTTTTTTGATAATTTAAGCAGATTCATTTTAAATTGCAGTTTACAACAATTTACTGAAATTTAGTAGCGGCAACTAATTATTTATACTAATTTCATTGTACTAAAATTATTGATATTTAGTAAATTTTTTAACTAATGTTAGCAAATCGATTTTGAATTGCAGTTTGCAGCAATTTTACTAAAATTTAGTAGTAAATTTTAAGTTTGTGCTGATCTTTATAACACCAAAAAATATTGGACCTAGACCCACCTTTTAGTATCCAGATCGACTCAGAATCACTTTTTGTTTCGATTTATCGATGTCCGGCTGTCCGTCCGCCTGTCTGTCCATGCATGTTTGTGCGTACTATACAGGTCGCAAATATTAAGATGTTTTGATGAAATTTGGTAAACAGACCTGTGTCGGCCCAAGGATGAAGCCTATTGATATTTTAACGAGTGCAAAGGAAGCTCTTTTTCACCAATTAAAAGTTAAAAAAAAATTATTAGCAAAAAAAAAATTATATTTTTTTATTTTACAAAAGTTTTTTTATTGCCGCCACCGGGTATCGAAATTGCGACCTCACGATTGCTAGTCTAGCGCTCTACCGGTGAGCTATTCTTTGATATGAAAGTTGACTGGCATAAAAACACCACTTTTTTACTGCGAGATATTGTTGCTTATTCTCTTCAATAAAAGTACTTATTAAAAAAGTGTACTCCAATTCAATATTTTCTTCAGTACAATTTTTAAAGGTGCATAAAAAGCAATTTCTGATATTTGTTTTTTAAATATACATATTTTTAAAAATTTAAAAATTAAAAAAATATTAAGGTTTTTTACAAGGAGTTTGATATTTGTTGTATCGTCCTAACGAAAAACAGAGTTGTTAAAATTTAAATTGAAAAAATACAACATTTGAGAATAGCACGATACAACATTTTTACGTATGTTTAGTATCCTATGTTTGAGTGTGCTAACAGATTGAAAACCCAATAGGGAACCGTTGTTCAAGTCGAATAAAAATTTTAACAACTCTGTTTTTTGTTAGGACTATACAACGATGCAAACAAATAAATTATAAATATTAAAAAGAAATTAATAAAATAAAAAAACAAAAATAAAAATATAGGTCCTGCCGGGAATCGAAACCGCGACCCTTTGATACCAAAATCAATATTTAAGATCAGATTTAGAGTACTTACTCATTAGAAGCAATACTTAAGTGATTTTTTGAAGTTGTTCAGAATAACTTCTAAAAAAGCGGTAAAAATACACTAATGGATACTTGAGAAGCAGTGAAAGAAATTGTTTGTAAAGCATTACTTCCAATTGTTTTTGCTGGATTAAATCGCTTTATTAAAGAAAATAAAATCGCTTTATTAAAAAAAAACAAAAACCATAAAAAAATATAATCATAAAAAATTAGTATTTCTAAATTAATAACAAAACTTAAAAATAAATCAACAAAGTTTATACATATGTAAGTATTAACTGAATATTAAAACAACCTACTTGGTGATAGGAGGTAAATATTGGCTAATGGCAGATTTTTCATGAGCTTTTTGGGAAGGGACAATAGGTTGGTAGTTATAAGCACCATCGGGAGTGAGACCATCCAAAGCACCAACAACAGATGTAAGGGGAGCAGTACCTTCATCAGAGAATTCATTAGGACCTTCCAATTTGGCGTATTCATCTGCAAAGTACAAGGAAATTATTAATAAAAATTCGAATTATTTGTGTTGACAAAATTGAAAACTTACTTTGAATTTCATTTTGAGCAGCTTGGGCTTCTTCAGGCGTCTTATATTTAATGAAGAATACCTCAGGTTTGCTGGGTTGAGAGGGTGCAGGTGTAGCAATATCATTAGCATCCAGTTCGTTGTCTTTCTTGCTCAATACATAAATGACGGTCTTTTCTTCTTGAGGAGCATATTCGGCAGAATATTTAACATTGGCGTTACTAGAAGCAGGAGCCTTAATGAAAACAACACGATAGTTCTTTTGTGGGCGACCCAAGACCAAGTGTTTTGGTTTGCCTTCACTATCATCATCTTCAGGAGCCGAAACTGAATAGAATTGTTTGCGTACAACTGGAGCAGCGGTGGTAGTTGCTGGAGGTAAGTATTTATCACCGCCACGATGGCCACTGCTCACTGGAGCCGACTGTTGTTGTGGCTCGTAGCCATAACCGAATTGAGGAGCGGCCGAAGCTAAAGCCAATAAACTTAGGACAACAATTATAAAAGTACGCATTTTTATAGAATTTAATCCCCGATGTTTAAAATCCTTTTATTTAGATTTTTCGTTGTCAACTGTATCTTGTTGAACTGTTTAATTTGCACTGTCTGTATCGATCAATAATGCATTCGCATTTATTTATATGCAAAAAAAAAAAAATGATCAAAGTTAATATAAAACTGATTTTAATACTAATCTAGGTTTGTCTAGTCTATCTGTCTTTTTATCGTTATTTTAATTTTAGTTTCTTTTTTGTTATTTAGTTGACAGTTTTGAGTAGTTTTTAAACGGAATATAAACGTTTTTTGGTCTTTTGAATCGAGTCATTTCACTGGAAGCAACAACAACAACAGCAACTAGAGTTATCAGCAACTACTAAATCAAATTTATTTTATGATTTTTATTTTTAATTTTACCTTTTTTAATATTTAAGTATAGTAAATTGTTTTTCCCGTGACGAATTTCCTCGAACTTTAAAGGACTCAAATTGTAGTTTAAGTTGAGAGAATTTTAGCAATTTTCAGATACTCACAACAAACTTAAATGTCGCTTTTTCAACAGAAAATTCTGCGCTTGTAATTAATAAAAAAACAATATATAATTGAAATTGTGAAACTGAACCTTTTTTTATTCTGTAACAACGAGACATTCACAACAAACCCAAAGTGTCATTGCTTTAACGAAAAACAATTATTAAATTTGCGAGAAAACTAATTGTACTCATTATGTATTATGAAAAAAAAAATATTTCTAAAATCAAAACAACTTACAATGCTTTAAAACAAAATATAAATGCATAAACCACCCATATTACAAATAAATTGAAATTAGCAATAAAAGATTATGATGTGACCATTGTAATCGATAAACATATTTGTATATTAATCTATAATCCCATAGACAGTCGGTCGAGACAGAAAATTTTAAATCTCAGGAATGAGATTTTTATATTATTGCTATTTCATTGTTTTTTTGCAATAAATTTCTTTATATTGATACCTTTATTACAATTTTATTAATTTGCATTGTCTCTTTGTTTGTCTTCTTCGAATTTAGATTTCTCATTATCACAGCTTGATACTTCTGTTTTGGATCTATTTAACTGTTTAATATTGTCTATCAATATTTATTATCATAATAATAAAACTTGATAAATTAAATAAATTATTTAATAGTTTCTAACCAAATTAAACAAATATGCTGTTTTTTGTTTACGCAAATTATGTCAATAATTTGGCGTTAACATTTTTATGTTACTGAAATTAGTAATAAACAGGGCTGCGACTTTCATGCATTAAGATATACAGTAAAAAATTAAAAATATGCACTATAACTCTGTAAAATCTGCAGAAAATTTTTTAAAAATTAGTAGACTAAAATAAGCAAAAACAAACTCCTATTTGCACTTAATTTTTATTGTTTGTAGTTGAATGCAAACAGCAGTATATCCTGCTAAAATTTACAGAAATATTTGCTAACAAATTAGTAAACTGTTGATTTCAGGAGGCTAGATTTTTATTTGCATTAAATAAAATCTAAAAAAAACTTTGAAAATCAAAATTTTTTGTGATTTTTGAAACTACTAATTATTTAGAAATTGTTTTGCTGATTTTAGCAGGTTAAGTTGTTATTTTCTATTAAATAAAATTTAACTCAAATATAACTAAAATTCTGTATATTTCACAGTTTTTATTTTTGCTGTTTCTATTTTACTAATATTTAGCAAAAATAATCTGCTAATTTCATCAGGTAATTTTTAACTAATTTTGAGTAGTTTTAACTAACATTTTTATAGACTTTTTTCTATCTGGCTCCAGATATGCGTTGGTTTTGGACTGAAATATCAAAGTATAATAACAGGATTCTTCATAATTCATTGGCGGACAAAATAAGATCTAATTTGATGGAATAAGATATGGTTTGATACAATTTTATCCGAATTTTGTACTCATCCAAATGTATCAAATATAATATAATCATATCCAACTAGATATAATGGTATATAATTCGATACAATTATACATAATTATATGAGGCATATGTAACTATATATCGGTCTATATATAATTGGATATTGTAATATGTTGCGCTATATATTGTGCAATATATAACAAGATATAGTTATATATTTAGGATATAATTTCGTAAAATTTATACACTTGTGCTCACGAAATTAAGTCAATTCAAGTTTTTTTTAATTTTATTGTTGTTGCCTTTATTTTTAAATTTTAAAATAGTGGCTAAATTCGTCACGAAAGGCAAGGAGATGGTTCAGAAAATTATACAGAATTTTAACGTAATGTTTGTTTTTTCATCTTGTCACTTGTTTTAAGTGGGCGTGGCTTTTAACGAAAAATGAGCGATATCAACCTTTTATCAAATTACAAAGTAAAATTTAGGCAGTACTGATCGGTTCTGTACAAACTGTATATTTTTGAAATTCCTATAAAATTTCCTTAAGTCTTGCATTATTTTTATCTACGAATAGTCGCCAGACTTAAAATTTTTCAAATTTTTCCTTGTTTTTAGCTAATATTTGATCTTAAATCGAACGAGAAACATTAATTTTTTGTTTTCTTATTTTTTCTTTGATATTTAAAATTTTTATTAACGCTCGCAGATGAAAACAAGAAATTCTCATTTAGTTTAAGCTAACAAATATTTCTAGAAATTCTAAAACGTCCTTCCCTGATGATTTCCTTAGGCCAGAATGAAATCCGGATAGGTACAAGCCTGCAGCAAATTATTTTTCGAACAATTTTGAAACAAAATTGTTCGACTAATCAAATAACGACTAATCGATTGAATATCTTATCAGGTATTCATTGATTCAAAAAATGAATAAATGTTTTATGCGAATTAATTCAAAACCAAATTCTTTTTTTTCAAGCTCTGCTGACTGCAAACATGTATTTGCATGAAAGTCGCTGCCCTGGTGTAATAACTATTTGTTAATTTTGGGAAAATACGTTAGTTATATTAGATTAATTTTTTTAAGGAAAATTTTGCACATGACCTTGGTTTAGTTTTAGTTTTATAAATCATTTGTGTATTAGATTAAGTGTTGGCCTTTTAAGTTATAATTAGTATTTGCAGTATACCGTCCAAGTTTGGAAAATTGGAAAAATACAATGTATGTATGCTAAAGAATGCGCTAAGACAAACACCTTAGAGACATACTTATCAGGGCAAGGAAGTTCATGCACTAAAAATCGTTTTATTAACTTACAATATGTACCTATTACAAATCGAAAAACTTTAAAAATATGCATTCATTATTGATTTATTTCAGCGTTTTCAGTATTTTCAATTAAATTTTAGTAGCTTTTGTGTTAAAAAGTAGTTTAAACAGCGAATATGACTGTTTATCGTCGTCGGAAAGCAAGTGATTGTATTTTTTTTTGAGATTTATGTCTTCGTGATAAAAAGAAATACAAAAAATGTTAATAAATACGAAGAATTTTTTGATATAAATTGTACATCATCTCAGTTTTAGCGAAATGCCAACTATGCCAAAATATGCATTAAAATATGCATTTATACCAAAATTTTAAAAATACGAATTTATGGAAATATATGCGAAACAAATCGATACATGTTTGTTGTTTTCAACAAAACAACAAACATGTATTTACATAAAGTTCATTGCCTGATAAGTACTTAATTAAATTTTTAACTTACTTAATTAAGTTTTGTAATACGAAAGAAAAAACAAAATTACCACAATTTGCTTTGTCATCTACCAAAAATACCACTCTGTTCTTTTGACAGATCTATCAGTGCAGTGACATCTACTTCTTTATAACCAAGAAGCATATATAACTAGGAGATACAATCACTATCGGATCGTACATCGCTCCGGACATCGGACAGAAAATTATGACCTTGTCAGACAACGCCATAATGCGTTTTTCCGACGAGTGAAAAATAATGGTGCAAAATAATGGTGAAAATTAATAGAAAAAATGTCTAATTTAAAGCCAACTAATGTTTGGATCCGAAATTCGAATGGGTTAAAATGGGACTTGTGTCAAAATTTTCTATAAAATAATAAAAGAAGAGAAAATTGTAAATATAGCCCATATGGGCGATAGATCCAAATATGGACCGATTCTATCTCGAATCTATCGGCTTTGTTCTCGGGACCATGTGAGTTAGCGAACCAAATTTCATTAAAATATCTTAATATTTGCGACCTGCAGCGTGTAACCAAGCTAATTTTGGGGGGACCTTATATGTGCACTAGGTCTAAACATGGACCGATATTAACCAAAATCAATAGATTTCGTCCTTGGGCCAACGTAGGTCTGTGAACCAAATTTCATCAAAATATCTTAATATTTGCGACCTGCAGCGTATATACAATATAATTTTGGGGGGACCCTTATATGGACACTAGGTCTAAACATGGACCGATTTCAAATAAAAGCAATAGGCTCCGTTCTTGGGCCGACATAGGTCTGTGTACCAAATTTCATTGAAATATCTTATTTGCGACCTGCAGCGTGTAAAAAAGACAATTTTGAGGGGTACCATATGGGCACTAGGTTTACACATGGACCGATTTCAACCAAAATAAGTAGGTGTCGTGCTTGGGCCGACTTTAGTCGGTGTACAAAATTTCATCAAAATATCTTAATATTTGCGACCTGTAGAGTGTTCACAAGAATACGTGGACAGACGGACGGGCAGACATCGTTAAATCGAAATAAAAAGTGATTCTGAGTCGATCGGTATACTAAAATATTTTTTGGTGTTACCAACATCAGCACAAACTTATTATACCCTGTCCACGTAGTGGTGTAGTGTATAAAATCACAATTTTCTCTAAATTCGCTGAAATTGAATAGCATAATTAAAAGGCGGACATACAGTGGGGAGCATTATTGAGTACATGTCAGCACTTGAGGAAACTTACAAATGCAGGCATAAAAATATCGGACAAGGGGACTAAAGTATACTTTTCAGAAAGCAAAAGGTTCGCTTAATCTAAATCTGGCCTCAGAAATGACCTTCCATATCAGACTTTCGAGCTATATAAATGGGAAAAACATAACTTTTCTTCAAAATATTTCGAATCGTATGTTTCCTCGAAAAATATTTTTAACAAGATTTGTAACGGCATCTGAATATACTACTCTTCCTCTTTAAAATAGTTTTTGAATTCTTTCGATAACATATTTTTTTACGGATATATCGTTTTTTGAAATTTGGGTCTTTTATTTTTTTTACAATTTTACTTTGAAATTGCGGTGAAGGCCCAAATTTCAATAAACGATATATCCGTAAAAAAATATGTTATCAAAAGAATTCAAATATCATTTTAAAGAGGAAGAGTAGTATATTCAGATGCCGTTACGAATCTTGTTAAAAATATTTTTCAAGAAAATATACGATTCGAAATATTTTGAAGAAAAGTTAAGTTTTTCCCATTTATATAGCTCGAAAGTCTGATAAGGAAGGTCATTTCTGAGGCCAGATATAGATTAAGCGAACCTTTTGCTTCCAGAAAAGTATACTTTAGTCCCCTTGACTGATATTTTTATGTCTGCACTTGTAAGTTTCCTCAAGTGCTGATATGTACTCAATAATGCTCCCCACTGTACGTAATATTTACCAATTTGATTTCCTATGATGTACTTATAAATCTGCAGAGTGCAATCCTCTAATTTCTAATTTTGGTTTAACAAATTTTTTAAAAAACTGAAATTGGGGTTTTGAAAATACTTTGAAAAAAATTAAATTTTTGGCCATACCGAGCAATGGGTTATCCTAGAGATACAAAAAATCATATCTTGTGGGAATCCTCTATTAATGTAGAATTTCCTTCTATGTAATTTGTATAATTGTTAAAAAATCTTTACTTTAAATTTTGTAATTCGAATCAGATTTTCATCGATTTATATTTACTTTGTAAAATCAAAACTATAAAATAAAAGGATTCTTCTTTTTAAATTCAACAAGAACACACAAGTCTTTCGATTGGCGCCAAACGTGGGCGCCAATAAGAAAACGTGTTTCAATTTTATGTTCTTTTCAAAAATCCGAATGACTAAATTTATTTTCAAAATTTGTACTATATCCTGTTTTTTTTAAAGCACCTTAATAATGAAAAATATATCGTTGCTGCGCCTAAGAAAATAGCTATTTGTCTTCAAAAATTATTTGTGGAACACCTAAATTAGGTCTTTATTTTATGTCTTGGCCATGTTTTTTGGAAGTTATTCTTTTATAAATGAAAAGCTTGAATTTTGGTTTATATGTGTGTAAAAAAATTATTTCCAAAAAGTTCCGTAAAAGGCTGAAATAAAGCAGATTTGTATGTCTCCTCACAAAAATGTTTTTCGACAAATAGCTATTTTCTTAGGCGCAGCGACGATATATTTTAATTACTCAGCTAAAAGCAATTGCCTTTACAAACCACTTCTTTTATTGCTTAGAAGTATTTATGAACGACTTCAAAGAGGCAAAATGTCACATGTGTTTTTTAATAGATTTTCAGGAGAGCGAAAAAACTGTTACGAAATTTGCTTTTAAAGAAATGAATGTTTATTCTTTTCGTTTATTTAACTTTCTTTTTTAATTTTTAACTCTACTATTTTCTTGAGCTTAAGGTTTGGTTTTTATTTATAAAAAGTTTTTTATTTTCGATATTTCGCAATTAATTGTTATTTCCTGAAGATGCTACACATTGGAGTAGCGAAATATCGAAAATAAAAAACTTTTTATAAATAAAAACCAAACCTTAAGCTCAAGAAAATAGTAGAGTTAGAAATGAATGTTTTTTAGTTTGACTCTAGATCATAAATTAATATCACTTTCTGTTTAAATTATTTTCAAATCAAAGAAAGATGATACAATTTTTACAAGTAAATTACAAAGCATAAACATTCCCCCCATTAATCTGCTTTTAAGATATTTTATTGGCATCATATGCCTTAGTGATGATTTTACTGAATGAGGTCGTGAACCATTAAGGCATATGATGCCAATAAAATATCTTAAAAGCAGATTTTGTAACAGTTTTTTCGCTCTCCGGAAAATCCATCAAAAAACACATGTGACATTTTGCAGGCCGGTCGACGATTTCTTTCATTACTTCCAAAGTATCCATTGATATATTTTTACAGATTTTTTTAGAAGTAATTCTGTACAATTTGCAAAAAATCAATTATTGCTTCTATATATTTAATTATTTTTAATATTTATAATTAACTTATTTTAAATTTAGTTTCTTCGAATTTTTAAAAATAAATAAAATAAAAATGACGAAAAACTGCTTTTATAAAGCATTGCTGGTAATAAAGTGCTGAATAAAATCTCGAGAGTGCAACTTTTGAACTTGGTGCACACTGCACTGCCCAATAAAAACACATGGTTATAGTATCAAATAAATTTAAACAGTCGTTTAATCTATAATAATATTTTTTTATTTTCCTAATTTTGGCATAAGAAAATAAATAAATAAACTTAACATTGAACTTGAATATAAAAACTCTAAAACAGCCTTGTAAAATTACTAAAAAATCTAAAAAAAAAACAAAATTCTAATACGACTCAAAATTATACGTATAAAATAAATTTAAGAATATGCGCAAATTTTAACTGATCATCAACATATCATCACTTAGTGATTGAATAAATTTGCATGATAAAAATAAAAAAAAAAACCAAAATCACAGCCAAATAAATATGTATCGAGACTTTATCACTTTGTAAGCAAATTTGGACATATGAAACAAATTGGAAGTTGAAATAAAAACATATAAATTGTGATTGTACTTTTCGACAAAATTTATGAATAAAAATAATTTAAATATGAAAGAGTGGTAAATTCAGTGTTGCCACTTTTTGAATAATTATTCAAAAACGGGACTGTTTACACATTCATTGGATAATTTTTGAATAATGACATTTTAGTGTAGTTTTTGTGTAATTTCACTTTAAACAGAAATTTCGGTAAATTTTTAAAAGTTAATAAAAATTAGTCGATAGTTGACGAAACGAGTTTGTCTGTACAACATTTATCACAAATCTCCAATTTTTGTTTTGTTTAAAACACCGTCTTTTGTTTATTTTTTGCGAAAATAATTGTCAAGCTTCCTTTAAAAATTCTCTTGGTTTGCAAGACCATTTAAAAATGCAGCGAAAGAGTGGGAAAATTTGAGTTTGTTATGATTTTTACTTTCTAATCTCTGATTTTTTTGCTGTAGTTAACATGATACTTGGCTTTGACCAGACAAAAATTTTATTAACGTAGCAAGTTGGAGCAGAATAGAAATATTTTAGAATTCTGTAAATTCAACATGTTCATGATTTCAACAGAATCGTATGAAATTAAAAAATAAAAATATCGGGATTTTTTTGCGAAAATGTTATATTTTTATTTTCCAAAAGAAAATTTGTTGATACACATACTGCAAAGAAATGGCATGCCTTGCTATCAGTAATATAAAAATTAAAGAAAACAAGCAAAATTTTACAAATATGGAATTTTTACAATTTCTGCTGTCTTGCCGACATTTAAAGATAGGATTTAACAGGACTTATGTCATCAAATTAGGAACGCCTTGAGCAGAGAAAAATTGGTTAAATTTGAGGGGTATGAGCAGAGCTTTGAAGAATTAATTCCTTTTTGAATGAATTCACTACCAATCGAATTCAATTTTCTCTAGAATTGAATGAATTCTTTTTCTTAAGTAATTCACTGAATTCGTTCAAATGAACGCGTTCATCAAACAACAAATTCAAAGAATTAATTCAATTGCAATAGTTCTTTTTATTAAATCAAATGAATTAATTCACCGGTGAACGCGTTCAATTTTATAAATCGAACGGAAAAAAAGTGAATTAATTCCTTACTGAATTAATTCACTACTGAATTCGTTCAATTTCATTTTCGTTCAGTGAATTAAAAAAAATAAAATTACGTTCAGTGAATTAAAAAAAAAAATAATAAGTTCACTGAATTGAAAAAAAAAATAAAATAAGTTCACCGAATTGAAAAAAAATAAAATAAGTGCACTGAATTCAAAGCTTGTTTTCTGCCGTTCGGTAGAAGAAAACAATAACGTACAAATACAATTTTTAAATAAGCAATTTTGCAGCGTGTGCTAGTAAAAATAAACAAATTAGAAACCGGATGCTGTTTATCAACCTACATGATTCAAAAATAAAGCCTTTTACTATTAAAAATAAAAACTTTACAGGTATAGATAAATTTGGAAAAAAATATAACTATTAATTTTTCAAACCAGTTATATTTTTTTCCAAATGTATCTATATCTGTAAAGTTTTTATTTTTAATAGTAAAAAGCTTTATTTTTGAATCATGTAGGTTGATAAACAGCATCCGGTTTCTAATTTGCTTATTTTTACTAGCACACGCTGTAAAATTGCTTATTTAAAAATTTTATTTGTACATTATTGTTTTCTTCTACTGAACGGCAGAAAACAGGCTTTGAATTGAGTGAACTTATTTTATTTTTTTTCAATTCAGTGAACTTATTTTATTTTTTTTTCAATTCAGTGAACTTATTATTTTTTTTTTTAATTCACTGAACGTAATTCTATTTTTTCTTAATTCACTGAACGTAATTTTATTTTTTTTTAATTCACTGAACGAAAATGAAATTGAACGAATTCAGTAGTGAATTAATTCAGTAAGGAATTAATTCACTTTTTTTCCGTTCGATTTATAAAATTGAACGTGTTCACCAGTGAATTAATTCATTTGATTTAATAAAAAGAACTATTGCAATTGAATTAATTCGGAACAAAATAAATCGAACGAAAGCAAATATGAATTAATTCCATTCAATATATGGTACTTAGTGAATTAATTCATCGAATTTTTAATTCAGAATTGAAAAATTGAATTAGGGAATTAATTCTTCAAAGCTCTGGGTATGAGAGAGAATAATTATCAAGTAGGTAATATTTTTGCATGCAACGCATCTCAATGAAGTATCCTTTCTGACAAACATAAATACTACCATTTTTTTTTAATATTCGAATTTAAAAGCACGCCATTTTAAGCCTTAAAACAGTTATTGCGTTGAAATTCCCTTTATTTTTCAGATAAATTGGCCTGGATTTGCTTTTGTAGAAGGCAAAAACCCGGACAGGGTTATTGCAAAATTTTAGTTCTAAAATGCAAATAACTTTTGCAGGCGGCAAAAATGCTGTGTTTAAAAATCAGTTCATAAATAGAAAAGTTGCAAAACTTTGGAGTCGAAATTTACAGTGTGAAATTTCATATAAGTCCAAAATATTTTTATTCTTCCCCACTGTGCTCAGGAGAGTTTATTTTGAAATAATATAAAAAATTATAATTTTTTGTGTAATTTCATACGGTTTTGGATAATTTTTGACCTACAGCTGTGTAATTTTTTGTTTTACTGGTGGAAACACTGGGTAAATTATCTAATAAGAATTTTTAATATGAGTTTTTGTTTACTACAACAAAACTTGGGTGGTCTTATAAATGACCTTTGAATAACTAAATTCATAATATATTCACGATTTATTATCACATAAAATTTAGATATCTGCCTAGCTCTTGTAATTTGCATAATAAATATTTATTCCAATACATAATCATACAAATCTTAATGATTTTACCATCATCACCTTTTGATTAATGTCTTATCATAAAAAAACCATAAAACTAATAAAGAGATCTTAAAGTTGACATATTGTCATTTACAATAATCAAAAATATCTGAAGTCGTAAAAAGCAAAAGGTCATATTATATCTGTTTTTTTTTTTCTGAATCAGTGACTTCGATTAACTGGTGTTATTTTATTTCTTTTCTTAACGATAATGGTTATTGTCATCTAATCAAGATCACTCACTTTATAGGCTTCGTTTTGACAATTTATTACTGACAAAATTAACAAATTATAACGATAGTTTCTGTTTTTTTTTCAAAATGTAAATTTTTTGTGTAGTATTCAAATAAGATGATACAGATATTTATCGTTAACTTTATAGATTTGGACAGAATTAAAAAAAAACTAGTTAAACTCTACTGTAAACTTGATTTAGGAAATTTAGATTTTTTTTATGATTTTATCATTAGATTACTATAGAATTTGAAATTTTATTTATAAAAAAAAACAAACGTTTATGTTATTTATTCGATTATAAATACAAATTATGCACCTAATTAAAATAATATTTTTATTGATAATAAAAATTGGCGCCGTTTTATGCAGGGTTATTTAGATTAAAAACCCAAAAATGTGGTAGGCTTAAATTGGTGTGATGTTTTTTGAATAAAATTTCCGTTAAGTTTTTTAAGTTATTGAAGAGGTTTTTGACCTTGCTTCATTTTTTCTAATAATGATTTAAATGAATATATAAATATAGTCGTATATTATTTTATCTTATAATATGTGAATATATATATATGTTGTCGTGAATAGCCATATACTTACATAACCATATATTTTTATATATGGTATTTTATAAAATTAGATATTAAGCATAAGGGATTAATAATATTTTAGTTTTGATTCCCGGGAATTATAAGGAAAATTCTTGGGAATCGGGATGTGAAATATCGCCAAATATATAGTTTACATGTAATAGGTACAATCTGTTTTGAAAACAAGAAGACGCAAGGCAAGGAACATAAATTTTGATCTTTAAGGCAAACATTTCACAGACTTGACAACATATGACACTAAGAATTAATAATAATTCATTTATCAACAAAATATTATCGTTTTTTTAACATAAATAATTTTGGCCACAAAAATTGGTTTTTTGACCATTGTGCATCGGTATAAGTAAATATAAATTTTATTTTTACCCTTCTTCTTTATTAATACAAGAAGAGGCAAAAACATTTTTTCTCCGGACTATGAGTGTTGTCAAAATGTTGGTTTTTAATTTTTATTTGAAAATTGTTTTTCGACTTTTTTAATTGATTAATTAGAAATTTATTAATTCAGTTCGAGGCCAATTTCCTTATAATGAATTAACATTTTGTTAATGTAGCAGACTACATTTAATATGAGATTTTGATGCTTCAAATTGCATTGCACTACTGCCATCGTTTTCTAAAGAAAACTGATGAAGGGGACCTGGAAAATCCCCGAAACGATCCTCTTTTCATTCCTGAAAGTGCAGAGGTTTTTGAAAGAAAAAAATCTGTAAAGTGTTTGTCAGGAGAGTATTCTGATGACGAAAAATAGCAGTTTTTGAAAAAAGTACTTATGTTAACCCTCTAATGCTCTTTCTTCTGATTACAACAATATTAAAACCAGGTATTTGGCGTTGAAAATCTACTATGGAACAAATATTAAAATTTTAATTTATCGCTTTATTTAGGCGATATAGCACAACAAAGGTTGAAGACGTATCTTGAAACCCAGCAGTCAAATAATTTCGATTTTTACTGTAAATAACACTATCAATAAAATAAAATTTCGTACCGAAAATTGTTGATCAATTGTTGTTATTTCAAAAGTTATGGCGATTTTCGCTTTTTGAAAATTACGAAATTTGGCGAATTTGGCACTAGATATTAATAAATTTTGACTAAATGAATTCTTACTACTACCTCTAAGTATATAATCTGTGTTAAATTTCAAGAAAATCTGTTGGCTAGTTTTTGAGTTAGAGATATATTTGTAAAACGTTTCCTGGCGTTATCCTGTGAGTCCTGGCGAAAAATTTTTAACTGATTTTGCAATTAGAGACTCTAAACTAGCTTTCTTATTTTCGATAATGTACGCCAGATCGTAAATGTATTTTTGGCAATTTTTCAATTAATTTTTTTGTGTTTTAAAAAGTTTATTTTTTTAAATTTTCAATTTACATGCTTCTCGCTTGAAAACCGTTCCTTATACAAAAAAAGTTTGAAGGCAAAGAAGTGGGTAATTAAGTTTTCTATCGATATATTTAGCCAAAAACAATTTAAAATTTGGCGGCCTTGGGCATTAGAGGGTTAATTCATAATAAGGAAATTGGCTTCGAACTGAATTAATAAATTTCTAATTAATCTTTATTTAATTTGAAAATAATTTAAAATAAAATGTGATGATTAATTTTTGATCTCAAATCGGACAAAAAATATTCATTTAAAATATTTTATTTTAATATTTACAATTAATTTGTTTAATGGGGTCATTTTGTAAAACGAAACTTTGCTTTCGTTTGAACGTTTTTTTGTTTTAAATTTTTTTTAAATTTTGTAAAACTCAAAATCAAAATCTTTTTTTTCAATCTGGCAATATTAATCGAAGACAAACTTCTTAATAAAACCGTATTTTATAAGAAGTAAGTAAACGTTTGCAAACAAATATTATGCCATATTCAGACGAACAGAAATAGTTGTCGTTTCCTATTAAAAAGTTAAAGTTTTTGCATAAAAAGTTAGGTAATTGCAATTATTGGAATAACGAGTAAAAAGGTTAAAGTCGGGCATGCCGACTATACAATACCCTACACCAGTCTGGGTAAAAACCAACTAACGTTTGGATCTGAAATTCGAATGGGTTAAAATGGGACTTGTGTCAAAATTTTCTATAATGTGAGTCAGCGAACCAAATTTCATTAAAATATCTTAATATTTGCGACCTGCAGTTTGTAACCAAGCCAATTTTGGCGGGACCCTTATATGGGCACTAGGTCTAAACATGGACCGGTGTTAACCAAAATCAATAGGCTTCGTCTTTGGGCTGATATAGGTAGGTGTACCAAATTTCATCAAAATATCTTCATATTTGCGACCTGCAGCGTATAAACAATATAATTTTGGTAGGACCCTTACATGGACACTAGGTCTAAACATGGACCGGTGTTAACCAAAATCAATAGGCTTCGTCCTTGGGCTGATATAGGTCGGTATACCAAATTTCATCAAAATATCTTAATATTTGCGACCTGCAGTTTGTAACCAAGCCAATTTTGGGGGGAACCCTTATATGGGCACTAGGTCTAAACATGGACCCGTGTTATCCAAAATCAATAGGCTTCGTCCTTAGGCTGCCATAGGTCGGTGTACCGAATTTCATCAAAATATTTTAATATTTGCGACCTGCAGCGTATAACAATATAATTTTGGTAGGACCATTATATGGGCACTAGGTCTAAACATGGACCGATGTTCACCAAAATCAATAGGTGCTTGGGCCGACATAAGTAGGTGTACCAAGTTTTATCAAAATATCTTAATATTTGCGACCTGTAGAGTGCGCACAAGAATGCATGGACAGACAGACAGACGGACGGACGGACAGACGGACATCGTTAAATCGAAATAAAAAAAATTCTAAGCAGATCGGTATACTATAAGGTGGGTCTAGGACCAATATTTTTTGGTGTTACAAACATCAGCACAAACTTATAATACCCTGACCACATAGTGGTGTAGGGTATAAAAATTGTATAAATAGGGGTTTAAAAATATGAAGTAGTTAAATGTGATACTCCTATATTTTTTATTCTCAATAAAAAATAATTCTTTTAGGGTCATACGCATAATCACTTTTTAAATTTATAAACGGCTTATAAAACAAATTTTTCACACAAAAATCGTTATAAAAAATCAAATTATTATACATAAGCACTTGAATTTATATGCAAAGTAGTGAAAATTTGGGCAATTTTAAAAATATCTGATTTTAGATGCGCTAAGACACGATTTACGTTTAAAAATTTTTTTATTAATATATAAATGAAACAAACTGAGGGGTTTTAAAACTAAAAACTGACAATTCGAAACTTAAGGGCCATCTTAACAAACCATAATTTGTACTCCTTCGCTATCCGCTAATGGAAGGTTTTTCTTAATTAGGTTGATTTTCTGTACAATTTAAAATTTTTCTTAAATATATTTGTTTCATATTATTAAGAAAAATGTCCAAAAATATATCATAAAAAAAACTACTAATAAAAAAAATTGCCCCACACAGGATTCGATACATGGACCCTAAAAATATTAGAACTAAAAATAACAACTCATTTACCAATCAGGCTAAACAGACTTGGAAAACTCTATGAACAAATTTTTATTTAAATAATTTGTAATTTCATGTCACAAATATTATTTTTTTTGTCTGGCAATAATAATTCGCAAATGGCAACAAACGCAAACTACTACCCGTTTTATAAAATACCAAATATTTTCGTTTACGTTTCAAACGAAAACGAAAAAACGTTTTTCATTCGAGTTACAAAATGACCCCATAAATTACAAGTTTAAATTTTAGGGCCAGACGTCTAAAACGAATTATTTACCATTCTTATATCGAAGATTAAAAAAAAAAACAAAGAGCAATGCAATTTGTCAGCCTTTAAAGCGCTGTAAAACCTGAAGGAACTGAGCCAAAGTTTTACTTGGATTTTTTTGGCCTGGAATGAGAACTATCCGATTCACGAACACAAATGTGTAGATCCGTTCAAGAAATTCATTAAAATTGTATGAGTCTGTGTTTAATCACTTCTGAGTAAAAACAATAACAGAAAGCTGAATAGGAAAGAAAAATGTCCATAGAAAAAGGCAGAAACTAGATCTAGTCTGATTTGAAAAATAATGTATTTATAATTTGTAGAGAAAAATAATATAATATAAATTATATAAATTTAGTGAACCGCAATCTAGAAAAAGCGGTTTTCATATTTTTGGTCGATACCGCCTTTCTTTATAACATTTTTGCTTAATATTGCATATGTGGACTTAAAAATCCAAAATTTTATTTAAAGATAAAAAATTTACATAAATTAAGCTTTAATTTGGGTGGGTGTAAAAGCACATTTTGCTGGTTGTGCAATGATGTTGAAAATGATTGTTTTTCATTTTCTTTCTTAGCACCGTAAGTTGTTTTCAATTTTCACGTGAAACTGATTGTTGTGAAAAATAATTTTTTTTATATGGAGTATAACAGTTTTTTCACGTGAAACTCAAACAAATTACGGTGCTTTACACTTAAACCAAGAACTTGAATAAATCATTTCTTTACTTTATCAGTATATCCTTGATACTCGTATATACATTTAGAAAAATTAAAAAAAATTTTGTTTTTTAAAATAATACAATGTAATTTTAAATACTAACCAAATTATATTTTAGGTTAGATCGTTTCATACAAGACAAAAACTTAGCCCCCCCTGAATATTACACTAATAGAAAAAAGTTTGCAAAAATTAAGTTAAAACTACTAAAAATTAGTTAAAACTTATACTCAAAAAAAAACCGATAAATTAGCAGATTATTTTTGCTATATATTAGTAATATAGGAACAGCAAAAATAGAACTGTTAAATATACAGAATTTTAGTTATATTTGAGTTAAATTTTTGTTAATAGAAAATAACAAATTAACCTGTTAAATCAGCAAAATATTTTGCTAAATAATTAGTAGCCTAAAAAAATCACCAAAAAATATTAATTTTAAAAATTTTTTTTGTTTGTTTTTTAATGCTAATAAAAATCTAGCCTTTTCAAAACAGCAGTTTACAATTTTTAGCAAATATTTCCGCTAATTTAACAGAATAGACTGCTATTTGCTTTCAACTAAATTTATGGGGTCATTTTGTAACTCGAATGAAAAACGTTTTTTCGTTTTCGTTTGAAACGTAAACGAATATATTTGGTATTTTATAAAACGGGTAGTAGTTTCCGTTTGTTGCCATTTGCGAGTTATTATTGCCAGACAAAAAAAAATAATATTTGTGACATAGAATTACAAATTGTTTAAATAAAAATTTGTTCATAGAGTTTTCCAAGTATGTTTAGCCTGATTGGTAAATGAGTTGTTGTTGTTAGTTCTAATATTTATTTTTAGAGTCCAGGTATCGAATCCTGTGTGGGTAAATTTTTTTTTATAAGTAGTTTTTTTATGATATATTTTTGGACATTTTTTCCTAATAATATGAAACAAATATATTTATGAAAAATTTTAAATTGTACAGAAAATTAATCTAAATAAGAAGAACCTTACATTACCGGATAGCGAAGGAGTACAAAGTATGGTTTGTTAAGATGGCCCTTAAGTTTCGAATTGTCAGTTTTTAGTTTTAAAACCGCTCAGTTTGTTTCATTTGGTCTCAAACGTAGAAGTTTATATATAAAGAAAAATTTTTTTAAACTTAAATCGTGTCTTAGCGTATCTAAAATCAGATATTTTTAAAATTGCCCAAATTTTCACTAATTTGCATATAAATTTAAGTGCTTATGCATAATAATTTGAGTTTTTATAACGATTTTTGTGTGAAAAATTTGTTTTATAAGCCGTTTATAAATTTAAAAAGTGATTATGCATATGACCCTAAAAGAATTATTTTTTATTGAGAATAAAAAATATAGGAGTATCACATTTAACTACTTCATAGTTTTAAACCCATATTTATACAATTTTTATTCCAAAAATTGCAATTACCTAACTTTTTATGCAAAAACTTTAACTTTTTAATAGGAAACGACAACTATTTCTGTTCGTTTGAATATGGCATAATATTCGTTTGCAAACGTTTACTTACTTCTTATAAAATACCGTTTTGTTAAGGAGTTTGTCTTCGATTATAATATTGCCAGATTGAAAAAAAAAGATTTTGATTTTTAGTTTTACAAAATTTAAAACAAAAAAACGTTCAAACGAAAGCAAAGTTTCGTTTTATAAAATGACCCCATTAGTTAAAAAAAAATAAAAAATTTCGTAGATATAAAATTTCGTAGATATAACAGTTTGTTTTTGCTATTTTTGGTCTACTTATATTTAGGAAAATTTTCTGAAGATTTTACAGTACAATTTGTCATTTTCGATTAACTAAAAGTTAAAATGTAACTAAAGTCCTGTAAATTTAACAGTTTTATTTTTGCTGTTCTTATTTTACTAGTATTTTGCGAAAAAAATCTGCTAATTTAGTATTTTAGTAGTATTTGTAACCGATTATGGCCTTTCGGCTAGGTTATTGTAATAAATAAATAAATTAAATTAAATTAAAAATTAGATTAATTTTACAGCTTTCCTGCAACATCATTTTTAACTAATTGTTTGTTGCTTTTTCTGCTATTTTTACAGATCTATTTCTATGGGTGCACGTATACAAATTATACCTAATTATTTTATTATACCTATTACGTACTACAATTTATCAATACAATGTATGACAATTAAATTTTTCGTTAAAAGTTTACAAAATTAGATAAAAAATTGCACTAATGAAAGCAGGGATGTGCGAATCTTCCCAGCAAAAGTATTAAGAACTGCTTCAATAATAATACAATAATAAAATAACATGCAAAAGTAAAATAATACACAGAGAAAACAGATTCATAGTGGCAACCAAATTTTTTGCCAACCGAATGTTTAGGTTGTAGCCACCGATATATTTGTTTGTTGCAATATAAATTTGGTTGAAGCAATGTATTTGAATTGTGCTAGAAACAAATTTGATTGCGATATCCAAATAATTCAGTTGCTGCGAGCAAACAATTTAGTTGGCAAGGGATTCGGTTGTGACAATGAATCTGTTTTCTCTGTGTACAAATACAACAATACATGGTGACATGACGTACAAGCACAGTTTTCTCCTGAAAATTTGTTAAATTTACCACGGTATCGGTTCTTCCCTCTGACACGCACGTTTAAATCCATAGAAAGATCAAATGGCTTTACCAAACCAAAGCGATTTTGAACGATTTCTTCCACGGGACCTATATAATTTTAATTATGAATCGGACTCTGGGCAAGGAAAAAAAAAACATTTCCAATTTTGTCCCTGCTTATCATGGCTTTTTCACAGCTTTTTAATTTTCGAAAAGTTCGAAAAATTACAAAAATGGCATTGCCATTTAGTGATTTTTTCATTCTTCGGTAAAAATTGTTAAATGCATCGATCAATTCGAAAAATAAAACTCTAGGCCTAACCGATGAACTAACTTTTGGGCGCCTAACCTGGGTGTATTTATCTCAAAAACTGTCATGCCTATATTTACGCAACATAACAATTCGGAAACTAAAATATCTGAAATAACTGAATCTGGGAGGCTTTTTGTAGGAAAAAGTCCACAGAATCTGGATTTCTATAATAAAAAGTCTCTTGAATCTGAGAAGTACTCTACACTGATAGAATTTTCGTTCATACTATTAATGAATCGATTTCATTAATCTGAATTCATTGAGTTAATGAAAAATTTTCATTGAATTAATGAAAAATTCATTAATTACATGAATTTTTTCATTATATATTTTCAACTAACCCGTAGGATATGTTATAATTTTTATAAGGGTTTTGAATTTGCTAATTACTAAAATAGATATGTATATGTTCCAGTAATGAACGCTAGGGTTGCAAACTGAAATTATTTAAATATAAAAGTCCAAATAATTACTTCATTTTATTTTGGCTATTTAGATGAATCGGTAACGTGGTAATGTTTACATTCTGGTGATTGCGGGTTCAAGTCGAGTTCAGGGAGATGTCAAAAACGTTATAAAAACAAAAAATAACTATATGTGACAGCGCATAGAGAAAGGGACCTAAGGGTAAAAAATCATTTTTTTTTTGTGGACAACATCTGAGCATCGAATTAGACCGATCCCATGCTCTCCTGACCTTAGGTCCCTTTCTATCCTTAGGTCCCTTTCTATTTTGCGCGTCACATATGTACAAATAAAAAGAAAATTTAATAAAATAAAAATAAACAATAAATAAAAAAGTAACTCAAAAAATATATTTTTTTCAATTAGTTTTCATTTAATGAATACGTTTCATTGATTTAATGAACGCGTTCTTTGGGGAATTTTCAATGAAAAAAATCATTGGATTAATGAACAAATTCATTAATACTATGCACAAAATTCTATCAGTGTATAGAAAAAATTCTAAAAAAGATGCATTATTTCAATCTTAACAATTTATATAATGCTGCCAAATTTATGAAAATGAATAAATTATTATTGGTATCTTAATTAGCGTAGCATTAAACAGTTATTAATTATTTAGTGTTAAACAAAACTAACCAAGATTTAAGTCATTATTCTTCTTTGCTATTCTGTAAATGTTTTAAATAATACTTTTTTTGAGCGGCATAATTAAAAAAAAAAAAAAAACAAAATAAAATTTAAATATATTATGGGTCAACTAATCAGACTACCTAAATGCATGGACAACCACAACTTAACCAGTGCCAAACTGTTAAACAGTTTTGTCAACTATCTAACTTGGTAACAAGAAGACTTAGGTGTAAAAATAATTTCGAATCGTTTGAAAGAGTAGGCCGTAGACAACTTACTCTTTACCATCTACCGTCAGTGAAGATAACCCATGAGAACGTGTTGGTCATACGAACTGAGTAGGCTTAAATTTTGTCTCAAAAGAAGATTTACTATTGAATGGAAATAAATAAGTATTATAAAAAACAAAAAACAAATCTGCATATTTTAACTAAAATAAAGACTAGTTTATGAACTTCTTTTGATTTGTTAATTTAAGAAAAATATAAACTATTTTTTTTCTATAAAAGTTAACATATCATAAGGAATTAGTATACAGTGCAGGGTTACAATTCAAACAATAAACAAGTAAAAAAAAAGAGGAAAAATTACCTTAAACCAAAAGAAAAAGTGTTACAAAAAGAATTTTGAAATAAGTGATTAAAAATAATAATAATAATTCTTTACCAAAAATGCGTGTTTTCGTAGTGTTATCAGCTTTTTTAGCTGTAACCTGTGCAGCTCCTCAATATGGCTATCAACAGCCTGAACAAACAATTGGCGGAACTTCATCTAATCAAGGACGTGGTGGTGATAAATACTTGCCACCTGCTGCAACCACTGCTATACCACTTATACGTAAACAATTCTATGTCATCTCTGCTCCTGAAGATAATGACAATCAAGGAAAAATTAAACATTTGGTGTTGGGTCGACCACAAAAGAACTATCGCGTTGTGTTCATTAAGGCACCCGACTCTGGTGCTGGCAACGTTAAATATTCCGCTGAATTTGCTCCTCAAGACGAAAAGACTGTCATCTATGTATTGAGCAAAAAAGATAATGAATTGGATGCCAGTGACATTGCTACTCCCGCTCCTACTACAGCCAGCAAACCTGAAGTATTCTTCATTAAATACAAAACGGATGATGAAGCGCAACAGGCACAAAAAGAAATTCAATGTAAGTAATTGCCTCCAGGCCATTAAAAAATTTAATTCCTTAAACTTTTATATTGAACAATTTTCTTCTTTATTCAATCAATATTTAATTCAATAATTCAATTTCTTTATTGTTCTTTCTTTGAATAGAACACACAAATTGTTTCAATTTTAAGAATTTATATCTACCAAAATTTGATTATTCACTGATTCCTATAATTTTTATGTGAATTAATTCAAAAAAGAATTATCTTGTTCAAGCTCTCATTGCATCAAGTTATCTAAATTATCAAAAATTTTATAATTTTTTTGTGTCATTAAATATTTTTCTTATAGCCGAATACGATAAATTGGGTGGCACCAACGAAGTTTCGGATGAAACTACCGCTCCCATTACTTCTGTTATTGGTTCTTTGGATGGTCTTAATCCTGATGGCAGCTACAACTATCGTCAACTGAATAACAACAACAATGCTGCTAATGTTGAAAAATCTCAAGTTCCAACTTCCCAAGTTCCTAGCACTCAATATTTGCCTTCTTTGTTCAAACATTAAGGGTGTTATTTTTTAAAACACTTCGGTGAAGTGTTGTGTTGTTTGTACAGAAGTTTTCATAGAAAGTTCGCTTTGAACAAATGTTAGTACAAAATAAGTTAAGCTGAGGCTTAACATTGTTAATATCTTGTTAATTAGTTAAGTAGTTTTTATATTAGTTTGTAACTCATAATTAATGTACACATCATTAAATGCTGCCATATATTTCATAGACATTTTTTTTGTAAAACGATAATAAAACTATGCCATTATTATTATAAAGAAATGTAAAAATTTGGATTTAAAATTAAGTTTCGCATAAGTTTAGTTTGAGTCCATATTATCGTATATGTTTCTACTTAATAAATAAACAGAAACGATAATTTTTCGTAATGAAGGGGAAAACTGAAAAAAATTCAAAAATTTAAAAGTAAAGTAAATTAAATTAAAATGAACTGCGGCAAGTTGTTTCTGAAATGACCTTGCAGAAAAAACTGCTGAAAATAGCTAATTTGTATGCTTAATACTAGTATAATAAGAACAGCAAAAATAAAACTGTTCAATTTACAGAATTTTAGTAACTTTTAGTTAATTGAAAATGACAAATCATACTGTGAAATCTGCAGAATATTTTGCTAAATCTGCATAAGTATCCTGCTAAAAATCAACTTATATGGATCCATACAAGTTTAGTGAATGTTCATTAGACTTGTCCAACAAAAAAATTTGGAATTCTCATGCTCCACAACTCTAAAAATATGCCACTATGAAAATAAATATGGTCCGATAAAAAAAATCACCAAAGAAGTTTTGTTTAGAGGTTGCACATCGCAATTTAATTAATTAAAAATAATGGAAAAATTAAAAAAAATTAAATATAATTATTATGATCGCGACATATCAAATCTAATATATTTTAAGGTGTACATTCCGAATATGACATCTAAATTGAAATCGGAGTCGCGGATTTCGCGAAATTTTAAAAATTTTGTTTTGCCTTAATATATATCTATGGAATGCCATATTATGTGGGATAGGATTTTTCATAGCAATAACATTTTAGCCAGCTAAATAATAGCGAAATATTAAAAAAAAGTAAAATTTTAAGTTAATTTGCAAGGATATCTGTTATCCCTTTTAAAATCAAAATCAGTGGCATTATAATAAATGAAAGTTTTTGCTAAGTAAATTGCAAAAGTATAACAAATTCGAGTTTTCGATGGCACCGTTTACAGGTAATTATGAAAATACCTCAAAAAACTTGAGTTTTTTTTAGGTACACAGAAAAGACAGTAGGCACCAACACTGGGAATTTGTAAAAGCAATCACATTTTCTTTTAAATTAAGTGTGTTTGGGTACCCAAAAATTTGTACAAATTCGTACAAATTTGTACAAGTTTTTACTGGAAGGTGTTTGTTTACACAATTACTCAGTAAGGAGAGAGGAAAAATAGAGAGTAAAGTGACAGTTCAATACCAGAGAACTTACAAGTTTTTACTGGATGAATTTTTGCTAGTAAGAATTTGTAAGAAAAAAAAACATATGATTGAAAACATATGATTAAAGAAACAAAATATTTGTCTAAATAATTTTGAAATAATTTTTTGTAAAAATAAAAGATATTAAAATATAAGCTTCTTTACGATGGAAGGAGTAAGTAAGTGATCATTTTATTAGGTTTTTTTTTTAATCCAATAATTTGAATAGGTTTATTTCGCAATTAGCTATATTAATAACTGTTGCCAATTTAGCTATTTTCTCGGCAAATCTAGCGACATTTCAACTCGTTTAGCGGGATAAAATATAATTTAGCTATTAGCGGGAAAACTAGCGATTTTTCTTTTTAATACAGTCTAGACATTTTCTTAAGGCACATCTACACGAGAGAGAAAACTACTCGAAATAGAGCAAAAAACACCTCTAAATAGCTTAAATCATTCACAATAGAGCTAATTAGAGGTGTTTTTTGCTCTATCTCTAGCAGTTTTCTCCCTCGTGTAGATGTGCCTTTAGCATTTTTTTACATTTATTTTCTTGACAAAATTTTTGAATCATTATTATTCAGCGATTTATCGTTAAATTTTTATGGAAAACAAAAAAGTTCGAAAAGTTGGGCGATGTATCAATAATTTTTTAAAGGCACATCGACACGGTATAGAAATCTCGTAGAGTTTGCGCTAAATTTGTCATTTCTAATATTGTTGGCACTAATTTTTATCGTAGAAGTACCATCGCTAGTTGTCAAGTATTTGTTTTTATTTAAATTGTTGTATTTCAAAGAATAATTTTTTCTCAAAATACCAATAGGTGAGTTTAATAAATTGAAATGTTCAAATATGTTACAAGACATTTTAAAAATTGTTAATAATTAAAGAAATTGTATATGACAGCAATTGTCAACGGTCTAGAGATTACATTTCGTAGACTTATACAGAGCTGCATTTTCATAAAGTCTAGCGAGTTTTCTATCTATATAGTTTTCAATTATCTATATAGAAAATTGCTAGAGATAGAGCAAAAAACACCTCTAAATAGCTTATATCATTCACAATAAAGCTAATTATAGGTGTTTTTTGCTCTATCTCTAGAAGTTTTCTCTCTCGTGTAGATGTGCCTTAAGAAAGTTTTAAGAAGTTTGAAAAATATAGCTATTTTTGTGAAATTTTTCAACAGGACCTAAAAAGTTCGTGAAATTTAGAGATTTATCGCTTTTTTATTTTTTTTTATAATTCAGATATTTTCTAGTGATTTTTTAGTTTGATTTAGCGATATTTTTAGGAAAAAAGTTGGCAGCAGTATTTCACTAATTCTTACAATTTTTCTGTTTGCGTACATTTTTAGATATTTTTCTTTTTGAGAGTAAATTTTGCCTTACTCTCTGTAAATTTGTTACTGAGTAATTTTTACTGGACTTTACTGGAAAAGTACCCAAACACACCTATTGAATTTTATTCCCAACAATTTTTTTGTTTGAAATATTTGTAACTCGTTTGTAAATTGTTATCTTTCATATAAAAATTGTTTAAAAATAAAAATTCAAAGTTACAAAAAAAAAAAAAAATTTTTTTTTTTGGATTTACAAATTTATTTGTTGGTGACTTTTTAAAAAGTTTTTTTTTGTATTTACAAATTTGGTATGAGGAAGATGTTTAAAAATTTAATTAGAATTTTGTAAATTCTTTCTGTATATCAAAGAGTATACATAATAAAGAGATTGGGGGACTCTCTATCACTGAGAAAGCATTTGTTCTGTTATGTGCCTTGGAACAGGAACATACTCAAACCAATATCACCCAGCAAACATGGCAATACGAAGAAGATTCTCCGAACATATCGCCAGGAAGAAAACATTTATTGCCGGCAATATCAATTTCGTATTCTGGAAGTTTCCTCCGTTGGAAACAACTGTTACACTAAAACAATACTTCCAGGCAATATGAAAGCAATAACTCATATGGAAGATAAAAGGGATATCGCTATATAAACTCCCAGTACAATAAAAAAACGATTTAATTTTTTCATTATTAAATTTAAGCCTGAAAAACAATATCTGCAAACATAATCCATTGACCAACTTATAAATTATTTTGATTTCATCTTAGCCGATTTTTCCCGTGCAAGTAATCTTAACTTTTCACGAGTTTATTTAATATATATCTTTTAATTGTTTTTGTACAAATTTAGATTTAATTTTTTCCAAATTGATAAAAGATTTCAAACAAATATGCTTTATCTTCCAAATGATACAAAGATGATATTGCCGAAATATTGTCATAAAAAGTTATGACAAAAGATAAAATTTTTGAATTATTTTTTTTCCAAATATCGTCGAATTATCTTCCAAGTGATAAAAGGAAGACAATTTCAAAGTAAATACTACTTGATCATTTTCATTCAAATGACAAATAGAAGATATCGCTTTAATATCTTCTTGAAAGGTATCTTTTGAATGTTTGCAGGGTCATTATGTGCGCTCTTTGTATGACTCAAAACATCGATTGTAACCAGGGATGGAAAATAATTAGTTAGTTATAAAAACCAAGAATGGAACTATACTATGGAATTATACTATTCCAACAGTATTATAGCTCTAGATTATGAATTTTAAAAAACCATACGTAAAAAATTGCAAAATAATATCGGAATGCGAAAAAAGGCTTTGGGGTAAAAAAATTAATTAAAAGTTTTACATTCTGCAAACGATGCAAAAATTTTCTTTTTTTGCAACAAAACACCAAACTTTGTTTTATGAAATGGGCATTATACTCCGTAGATTATAAATTTAAAAAACCACACTTAAAAAATTCCAAAATAATAGAGGGACGCGAAAAAAGACTTTGTGGTAGAAAAAAATAATTAAAAAACTCAATCAGCGATTAACAATCTGCAAATGAATACAATGACGCAAAAATTTCCCTTTTTGCAAATATTTTTTTCGCGATTTATTTTTTTTTTTTTTTTGCAAACTAAGCACCAAACTTTTGTGTATAAAATTGGTACTAGTTATAGACCCTAGATTATAAATTTAAAACAACCACACTTAAAAAATTGCAAAATAATCGCGGAAAGCGAAAAAAGGTTTTATGGTACAAAAAATTAATTAAAAAACTTAATCAGCGATTTACATTCTGCAAACAAATATATTGATGAAAAAATGTATCCTTTTTGCAAATTTTATTTTTCGCGATTTTTTTTGCAACTAGCCACCAAACTTTGTTGTATGAAATGTGTATTATAGTCCCTAGATTATAAATTAAAAAGAAACGTACTTAACAAATTGCAAAATAAAAGCGGAACGCGAAAAAAGACTTTGTGGTACAAAAAATTAATTAGGAAACGTAATCAGCGATTTAGATTCTGCAAACAAATATATTGATGCAAAAATTTTCCTTTTTGCAAATTTTATTTTTCGCGATATTTTTTGCAACTAGCCACCAAACTTTGTTGTCTGAAATATGTATTATAGCCCCTAGATTATAAATTAAAAAAAAAAAACGCACGTAAAGAATTGCAGAATAATAGCGGAATTTGAAAAAAGACTTTATGTTACAAAAATTTAATCCCTATTTAAAAAAACCGCACTTAAAAATTGCAAAATAATGGCGGAATTCGAAAAAGGCTTTATGGTACAGAAAATGAATTAAAAGAGGTAATCAGCGATCGACATTCTGCAAGCGAATATATTGTTGCAAAAATTTCGCTTTTTGCAAATGTTTTTTTTCGCAATTTGTGCTAATATTTGCTAATATCTAAATATTTAATTTTTATGTTTTTTAACGAGCAAAAAAAGAAGCTATTTTTTAGTTACTTACATTTTTAAATATGTAAGAGCGATCTAACATTTTTTGGTATAAGAGCCCGATTAAGTGAGCCTTTTCCATCCCTGATTAACCAGTCGGAGTTCGTTCCTGTTCCAAGCCGCCTAATATGTTTTCAAATAAAAAATATTGAGAGAGTTGCAAGGCCATTGTGTATATTTATAATACCATAAATAACACAGCATGACACTCAAAAAATTAATTGAGATCTGACCATCAGTTCTATATATTTCGGACATGCTGATTACCATGGCGTATTTTATTTTTCGATCAATGGTACAGATTTTTCGCAAATGTCTTTAAAGTTTGGCGATTGTCCATTCAGTTTTTTATATAAAAAATTTTTCAAATTCAATTAATATGAATTTTTTTGTGTTCAAATATAAGCACAGGTTATTTAATATTGATATTTAAACGACTACTTAGCGTTTTATATAGGTTTTTATGGTTTTTTGCTATTTCAGCGACTTGAGTCGCCGAATGTATAATCGACCTCAATAAATATAATGCTTTAGTAAGGAAGCAATTAACCCTCTAATGCCCAAGGCTGTCAAAAGGCGGTCTTCATATTTTAAATAGTTTTTGGCTAGATAACAATATTTTATTAAACAAGTTGTATTATAACCATAGAAAACTTAACTACCTACTTTCCTGCCTTTAAACTTTTTTCTGTATAAGGAACGGTTTTCAAGCGAGAAGCTTGTAAAGTGAAAATTTAGTAAATTTGAAAAAACGAACTTTCTAAAATAGAAAAAAATATTTGAAAAATCGCCAAAAATACATTTACGATCTGGCATACATTATCGATATTAACAAAGCTAGTTTATAGATATTGTATTGTTATTGTATTGTATATTTTAGTAGTTATTGTAAAATCAGTTAAAAATTTGTCTCCAGGACTCACAGGATAACGCCAGGATACATTTTACGAATATCTCTCTAATTCAAAAACTAACCATCAAAGGAGGAAATAAGAAGATAAACAGGAAATCTAAAGTAGAATGTTTGTATATGTCTGTTTGATCTCTTCTGAAAGTATTTCATATAGAGACAATCTGACAATAAAAATATAAACAATAATACAATTTAATGGAAAATCACTGATGAAGCCTGTCCATAAAAAAGGCAGAAACTGGATCTAGTCTGATTTGCAAATTTAATGTGTTTATAACTTTTGAAGAAAATGTTTATTCTTCTTCTTAACCTCAAACCTACAAATTTTTTTTAAATAAGTGTAGGCCCAGAATAAGAGCGCAGAGGCTAGCGATTTCCGCTCTGAGAAAAAACGCGCCCGAAATAACGACGTACAGCGGCAGTGACATAATTCAGCATGTGTTATATATAACAAGGAGACTTTATGCCACTCATATGTCTCTTGGTTTACTGCAAACATAATATACAATGCTAAACGATGAACTAACGAGCTACTAATAAGGTTCAATATCTCAGTTGAATAAAGAAAACAAAATTTTAATAATTTAAAAATTTATTTTTTTTTTTGCAAAGAAATAGAAAAAGAGTCAGAAGAGCCATTGATTGCCTTTGTTAGTTGTACGTCGTTATTTCGGGCGCTATTTTTCTCAGAGCGTAAATCGCTAGCCTCTGCGCTCTTATTCTGGGCCTACACTTAAACACAGATTATATACTTAGGCTTGTTTTCAGAAAAATGTTTTGAATTTTATTACAGTTTAATAAAACAAATTAACATGCAAAACAACAACAAAAATCCTTCAATTAGCCTCTAATAAGACAACAAGTTTTTTCTGAATAACCATGTTAGAGTTTGTAGTAAGCAGAACTAATTTTGTCAAAATTTATTGATGTTTAGTGCCAATTTCGTTAAATTTCGTAATTTTCAAAAAGCTAAAATCGCTATAACTTCTGAAATAACAACAATTGATCAACAATTTTCGATACGTAATTTTATTTTATTGATAGTATTTATAGCAAAAACCGAAATTATTTGACTATTGGGTTTCTAGATACGTCTTCAACTTTTGTTGTGCTATATCACCTAAATAAAGCGATAAATTAAAATTTTAATATTTGTTCCATAGTAGATTTTCAACGCCAAATATATAGTTTAAATATTATTGTTATCAGAAGAAAGAGCATTATAGGGTTAACTACTTTTAATAGCAAATCTAAAAAAATTGGGGTGCACTTATCGACATTGTTCAAATAGCTGTCACCCAAAAGAGCATACTTAGGACCACGTTTGTAGATAAAACTCAGACACGAATTGAGATAACACCTTAAAATATCCCACAATTGTAGGAGGAGTTCAGTAATAAACATAACAAACCAAAGGGGTCCGAAACTAATGCTTCATTGATTTCTTGTAGTGTGCGATAGTTATGGCAAACTTCATTCAAATCTAAGATGAAAAATCCGAAAATGTCAGTTTTTTGCGTTGAGTTGACATGGATTCCTTTAATTACCAGGTGACCAATAAAACCTGGATGTTATCAAATCAGATGATAAAACACGTGCAAAGCTATTTTGTTTCATTTAATTTTTATGTATCTAAAAAAAATAAACAAAATTTAAATTTAACTTAAAGAAAATTTATTACAATTTAAATAATTTACAAAGAATTTATACAAAAAAGTTAACGAATTAAAAAAACACTCTTTCCTTCTGCTACTTCAGCGACACGTTCCCTTATTTCTTAATTCTATATCTACGGTTGGGTGGCAGATAAGTTTGTTGAGTATTGACACCAGTGTGCTGGATTTGTACGGGAGCATCAATGTTATGAGATTGATCGTTGCCACCTATGGGACCTGAAGAACCAACATCACTACCACCATGAGGGCCATCTAAACTCCCAATTGCGGAAGAAACAGGTATTTGACCTTCGTTGGAGACATCACTGGAACCACCGAGAGAATCATATTGAGCTTGAATAGTATGTTGAGCATGGACAGCTTCTTCGGGAGTCTTGTATTTAATAAAAAATACTTCAGGTTTGTTGTTAACAGGAGCAGGAGTATTAACTTCAGTTTCAACATCAAGTGCATTTTGTTTCTTGGACAAAACATAAATGGCAGTCTTTTCTTCAGTTGGAGCAATATCAGCAATAATCTTGGCTTTGGCAGAGTTCGAGGAAGGAGTATCAATGAATACCACACGGTAGTTTTTTTGTGGTTGACCGATTTGTATATGACGCACTACCTCTTGTTGATCATCATCAGCAGGAGCAGTATGAACATAGAAGTGTTTGGTAACAATCGGAGCTTGGAAACCATGGTGTTCCTCTACCTGAGGTGAGCCAGAATTAAATTGTGTATATCCACCAAAGCTTGTTGGACCACTGTTGTAGCCGGAACCAAAGCTTGAGACACCGTTATTTTGTGGGAATCCACTAAAGCTTCCGTGATTACCACTGAATCCTGTTTGGGTGGATGGTACAAAGCTGGAACTGCCAACTTGGCCAATAGTTGGTTGGTTAGCGAAATAAGAATTGCCGGAAGCGACAGGAGAATAAGATGAAGGTATTGATCCGGGTGCTTGTAAAAAGGAACCACCCCCACTAGTGTGACCTTGGTTGTAACGGTAGCCCAAACTTAAATCTGGACGGGCATTAGCATAGCTTAAAAGCACCGAAGCGCAGACAAAAAACTTTAAAATGAAAAAAAAGAAAAGTTGCAATTACAAGATGTTCTTGTTGTATTATATTTTTGTAGCTATAAGCACAATAATTTGAAGGCTTTTTAAAATACTTTTACAACAAAAATCCAATATTAGGTCTGGATAATGCACTGATTCTTTTTTATGCACATGAGATTTATTAATGTCGTGAATATGAAATTTAACACGAAAAATATTTTGTGAGCACTGATAGTGAAATTCACATGTCAAATGCGAATTGTGTTTATATAAATTTGAGATTAGTTGGGGAATTAATTAATTAAAACTCATTTCATTAGATACAACAGAAGAATACTCTCAAAGAAGAATTGCAATTTTAAGCAGTTTTTTTTGATTGCGATTCAAAAAACACTAATTATATTTGTTTTTACTTTTTTCTTTATAATGTATTTTTTTTTCTTTTTTGGTGCAACTTTCTTTTAAATTGAACTTTTTTTAGTTTTTGCTCTCACTTATTTCAATTTTAAAAAATTTTTTAATTATTATCGGCAAATTTTCATTGCTTAATAAACTCACCACAAATTTATTCATGCTCAAATTGGGAGTTTAAACTCAGGTTTTTCTATAAAATGTATTCTTTCAAATAACTGTGTCTCTAAACCGTTGTTGAAATGATACTGATGTCTTTAAACTTAAAATCAAACAATTTTATACCATTGATACCAAAAATATATATATTTGTAATAATAAAAATCTATTGCTATATTTTAATTAAATCTAATTAAAGAAATTTTATAATATTATAGAAAACCGCATCACAAAACATTTATTAAAATTTACGAATAGTTATAAAACCATAACAAATATCCGTGCTGGCTAAATGACTTGTCCAGTCATACTACTAACACTAAAAGGTGCTAATTTTTTTGGGAAGATTTTTATATTTTGTACTTATTTGTTTTATCAAATATCAAGCTGTCATGCTTTTGGAGGAATAAAATAAAATGCACAAGTGAAATTAAGCATAACATTTTTATTTTGAGACTATTGTTTTTTTTCGGAGATTCTTCTAGAAATAATGCCACTAGGAAATTATAAATGAATTATTTTCTACATGGTTCAAAACTCAAACTTAAATGCTCATAACTTACCAGAAAATAAAAACATTTAAGCTACATTCACAATAATAGAGTACTCCACTCTGCAGAGGGGAGTGTACTAAAATAGAGACGACGTGATACAAAACATATGTAAGTGCGAAAAAGAAAGTAACAAAATACTCCAACATTGTGAATCTGGCCTTATAATTAAAGGTTTTTGAATAAAATTTGATAGAACGATTCTGGGATTTCTATGAAAAAACCTTTTTCAATAATAATTTTTCCTACTAATTTTAGAAAAATTTAATTGTGTTATAAAACACATAAAGACATAGGCGTAGATAGGCCTGAAATAGTTTAGCCCCAAACCAAAAAATGTTTATAAATTTAAGGAAAAAAATTATTTTAAAGATAAATTTTCCAAAAAAAAAAAAACTAAGATTTTCATAGAATCAAAAGTACGATTTGTAACATCTATTTTTAGTAAAATATGCAAAAATATGCATTTATTGGCATAATATGCAATAAAAAATGCTAAGCTACAATATATTGTATATTAAAATATGCACATATAGCTAAATATTTACATATTACCAATTCGATGCCATTTTATTGCAAATATGTATTTGCATAAAGTCCCTTTTTCTAATAATAACTTAACTAAAAACTAATTTAAAAATTTTTTTTTGAGAATTTTTCCCCTAATATACTTTATTTTGTTAAATAAATTGAAAATCTCGCAATCTGAAATTAATATTCAACAATTTTTCAGCTAAAATTTCCGCTAATTTCAGCAAAATAGAATATTATATGCATTTAACTAAATTTAACTTAAATATAACAAATAACTTATACAAGTAATAGTTGTTCCTTTCTGTGTGTTTTCTACTAATCTTCAGTTAATTTTTTGCTGATATGAGAAGGGTAAGTTGTCATTTAAAACGAATCAAAATATCACCCAAATATAGCTGAAATTTTTTAGATTTAACAGTTTTATTTTTTCTGTTTTTATCTAACTAAAATTTACTTAACAAATTCTGCTACAGTCGGAAGTTTTTTCTGCAGGGCCATTTGTAACAAATTTTTAGCAGCTTTTTTTGCTAGTTGTACAGATTTATTTCTATCAGTATATTTGTATTGCTGGTGGAAGTCATAAACCAAAGTGCAATTCAAACAAAATGTAAATTATTAAAGTTTTAGTGATTATTGGGTAAAGCTGAAAGCGTAACTTGTCCGAATAGCTATCTGGCGATCGTACAGATGATCGTAAACGAAACAGAGGAGCCAAAAATTTAAAACGCATATAAAACTTTAGATACTTTTTTTTGATAGATTGCAATAATAAAAATTCTGAAAAAATTTTGTAAATAAACTTGGAAATGGCTGACATAATTCATTTTTGGTTTGACTAAACTAAGTTCAACTGACATCCTAAAAACTTGGACAAAAAGATTCAGAAAGCTTGATTTTGTATAAGACCTTTTAAAAAACTGTTATAGATGACCACTTTACCAGAATAAGGGCATATACATAGAGAAAACAGATTTGTGCTAACAACCGAATTTGTAGCCCATGGAATAGTTCGGTAGTCGTATCTGAATTTTTGATTTGTGACAACAGAAAAACAATTGACACAAAGGTCACACAATTTTATTTACCTCAATAACATTTCGGAAGTCACAACTAAAAAAGTTGGTAACTATAACCGAATCATTAGATTGACAACAAATTCGGTTAACAAAAAAAAAAAAAAAATTAAAAAAGGAAAAACCTGTAAAACAATTTCTTATATATAAAGAAAGTTTTATTAAAATAATAAAATGATAATTTCTACGCTCACAATATATTTTCCATAACCGATTGGGGTTTATTTAAAAAGTAATAGGTAAAGTTTGTTTTCAATTGAAGAATCAATTAAAATACATTGAAACATATTATTTAACTTTTTATATTTGTCAATAAAAAACAAACCAACAAAAATATGTATCGTCTGTAGGAGTTGTTATTTTCAGTCAAATATTCTATTTTTAGATTTCTATTTTCAGAAAAAATAATTTAAATAATTTCGTTGTTTCCTGTTTTAAAACAAAAAATTCAAATATTTTCGGCTTTCTTTTTTATTAAAATAGTTTGTATATATACAGAATTATTTCAATTCAAATTACAAGAAATTCTTTACTCATACACACAAACATAGCCAATAACGAGTAAAAAGATTAAAGTCGGGCATGCCGACTATACAATACCCTACACCACTCTGGTGTATTGTTTGGATCCGAAATTCGAATGGGTTAAAATGGGGCTTGTGTCAAAATTTTCTATAATGTGAGTCAGCGTACCAAATTTCATTAAAATATCTTAATATTTGCGACCTGCAGTTTGTAACCAAGCCAATTTTGGGGGGACCCTTATATGGGCACTAGTTCTAAACATGGACCGATGTTCACCAAAATCAATAGGCTTCGTCCTTGGGCCAACATAGGTCTATGTACCAAATTTCATCAAAATATCTTAATATTTGCGACCTGCAGCGTATAAACAGTATAATTTTGGTAGGACCCTTATATGGGCACTAGGTCTAAACATGGACCGATGTTCACCAAAATCAATAGGCTGCGTTATTGGGCCGATATAGGTCTGTGTACCAAATTTCATTAAAATATCTTAATATTTACGACCTGCAGCGTATAAACAGTATAATTTTGGTAGGACCCTTATATGGGCACTAGGTCTAAACATGGACCGATGTTCACCAAAATCAATAGGCTGCGTTATTGGGCCAATATAGGTCTGTGTACCAAATTTCATCAAAATATCTTAATATTTGCGACCTGCAGCGTATAAACAGTATAATTTTGGTAGGACCCTTATATGGGCACTAGGTCTAAACATGGACCGATATTCACCAAAATCAACAGGCTACGTTATTGGGCTAACATAGGTCTGTGTACCAAATTTCGTCAAAATATCTTAATATTTACGACCTGCAGCGTATAAACAATATAATTTTGGTAGGATCCTTATATGGGCACTAGGTCTAAACATGGACCGATATTCACCAAAATCAACAGGCTACGTTATTGGGCTAACATAGGTCTGTGTACCAAATTTCGTCAAAATATCTTAATATTTACGACCCGCAGCGTATAAACAATATAATTTTGGTAGGATCCTTATATGGGCACTAGGTCTAAACATGGACCGATTTTCACCAAAATCAAACCTGTTCGTCCTTGGACCAACATAGGTCTGCGTACCAAATTTCATCAAAATATCTTAATATTTGCGACCTGTAGAGTGCGCACAAGATTGCATGGACAGACAGACGGACGGACGGACGGACAGACGGACATCGTTAGATCGAAATAAAAAAAAATTCTGAACCGATCGGTATACTATAAGGTGGGTCTACGACCAATATTTTTTGGTGTTACAAACATCAGCACAAACTTATAATACCCTGACCACATAGTGGAGTAGGGTATAAAAATATGAACGTCCCGAGTAAAACGGGTTATATATTATTTTATATTATTTAATAAAATTATGTCTCGTTATATATTGCTTTGTATGGCACTATATATAATAAGACATAAATTTCGTTTTTCTAACAAATTTTATATGACCCAATATCGAAATATATCATTTTACATATGTTGTCATATTTAATAAGATCTCGCCCATGGAATTGAAATTGTAAGACCAAAAATAGCCCAGTTTCATGTTTAATTTAAATTTAATTTAAAATTTTTCCGAAGTCAATTACAATCCATTTTTAATTGGAAAATATTCTTTTACAAAAACAAATTTTGACATAAAATTCAAGTGATTTAAAAAATAATATGAACACGAAAAACCGGCAAAATATTTTTGTATAAAATCTGAATGAAATTATCTGACAGTTACCCATACATTATCGACATTGAAAATATTATGTTAAAAGAGTTAACACTTAACATACGCACTCAGACTTTATATGGGATTTCGTACCACATATGTATAGCAACAAAACAAGTCTATTGATTTAAAAAATAAACATTTATTTTCCCTATATAATTTATGTTATAGTCTTGTTTCAAATGAACTCTTAATATCTTAGTAAATTGAAATTCATTTTCATTTAAAACGTTATAAATTTACATCGAAACAACAGATTCTTTTATTTTTAAGAATAATTCCTAATAAATAATTCCCCCATTAGTGAAATCTGGTTTTTTATTCACTATTTACAAATTTAAAACACTTTTAAACGATTATTTCATGACATTTAATTGTATTAAAAACTGTTTCATGTCAAAAGTTTAGTTCACACGATACACGAAACCTTACGTGAATCCCCCATTGTTATTTTTCAGTACAATATTTAATAAAAACAGAAATACGAAAATTTTTTATCCAACTGGACCTAATTGCATCAACTTTTAAATATTAAGATATTATTTCATACAATAATGTCTGGTCAAAATTCGGATTAAATTGTATATAATTTAAAGTAATTAAATCCAATTTGATCCACGTAGATACAATTATATTCACCATTTTTCGGATTAAATTGTATGTGATTAGTTATTGTATTTCATCAAATTAGATATGTCACCATATCATCTTTTTTAATCGGGGTGTGTGTTGTGTGTGAGTGTTTTGAAAATCCAAACAAAAAAAAAACTTTCAAATATGAAAAAACGAACCACAAAATTTAAATTTTACTGACACTTTAGAAAACATTGTTTTCTATTGTTGTTTAAGCACCGTAAGTTGTTTTTCACGTGGAAAAATTTCTCTCGAACTTTAAATGCCTCAAATTGCAATTTAATTTAAACAAATGAACAATTTTTTAATTTTATAACAAAGACACAATCAAAATAAACACAAAATGTCACTTTTTCCCAAGACAAATAATATTCTTGTACTTCTTCGCGTGAAAACAAACTCTACACAAGTTTTACGTGAAACTGATTGTCGTGAAAAATCATTTTTTTATATGGAGTATAACAGTTTTTTCACGTGAAACTCAAACAACTTACGGTGCTTTATACATGAATGGATGTTACTACATTGCTAGATCTGTCAAAACAACAGAGTAGTACATTGGAAGATGACAAAGCAAATTGTTGAAAAATTTGTTGTTGTTGTTTTTGTTTTTTCTTTGATAATTTAAATGTTTAATAACGCTCCTAGACGAGAACAAGAAATTCTCATTGAGTTTGTAATTTAACTTAACAAATATTTCCAGAAATTCTGAAAACGTCGTCCCCTGACGATTTCCTTAGGCAAGAATGAAATCCGGATAGGGACATGTCTACAACGGATTATTTTTCACAATTTGTTAAATACGTTTGGGATTTTAGCATATTTAATTCCTTTAATGCAATTAATGTATATCCCGATAAAATAAAATAAAAAACCACAAAAACGTTTTTTTTACGTTTTGTCAGTTAAAAATTGATTATTGTTTTAATAGACTTTTTAATTATTTTTATTTCTTTTATGGATTGTTTAAACAATGTTTGAAAATAATTAGCAAAATGGTTTGAATATAATGAAAAATCAGTAGTCCTTTTTTTAATTGTGTTTTCAATTAATTTAATATGTATTTGAGGTTGTTTTTAACGATAAAATATTGTGAGTGTAATATCAAATGCATTTATTATAAAATTATGAAATTTTGTAAAACAAAGTTATGAAAAACTTCATATTATTAATAAAATTTCATATATGCGTTTGAAATGAAAAATTCTATGAAATTGTTTCATTAATATTATGAAGGATAATTTTTTCAGTGTAGCTAACGGGACTTTGTAAAAATGATTCTTTTCAAGTTGTTGTTTCCTAATGGGTACCTTGTACTAATTAATTAAATTAAAGCAATATTATAATATTATTTAAAATAAAAATCTTGGATTTTTTAGATCTCTAATGTTAAAATCATAATATTTGAGTGGTACCGTATAAAGTTCAATGATTTTTTAATTAACACTTTGATGCAAAGTGCGTTAAGTATTTTTATTTTTTTTGTATATCGTGGGGAATTACCTAATATCACTAAATATATCCGTTATTAGAAATAGTTTGATTTTGTAATTTAATGGAAAAGGTTTTACAACTAGTCTTACACTGACAAGGAATGGAATCCCAATGGGTTCTCTACGAACTTAATGAGATTCAGGTATTTGATAGAGGAGAAAAAAAATTTACACATATTTTATTATAGCGGCCAACCATAATGTTTAGGGTTTTAAAATTGGTGTCAAAAAATACCCAATTTTTCGTTTTTTAATTTATTTCCTTTAATTAAAAAAAAAAATAAAGAAATTTTGTATCTAATGAAAGCTTTTGTGGAGTCGGATCTACCGGTATACAAAATCGTTATCACTAGATGGCACTTTGTAAAAAAATTGACAATTTTCTTTTTTTATTTAAATTTAAATAATAACAAAAAACTAAAGAAAAAATACAAACAAATATTTTAAATTTTATTATTTGAATATATTCCGCGTTTGGTTTTCCTTATTTTGAGCAGTTTTCAGCAGTTTCTGAGTTTTTAAATATAGGCTCAGCTGATACTAAACTGATACTAAATAGTTGCTCAGGTAATACTCAATTTCAGCGCCCTCTATCGGTAAGTAGTATAAGTTTTGATTTCCTATCTCTATAATTAATAGTCTCTGTACAAAACACGTCCAATTTTTTATGTTATTCAGTTATTATTTTTTTTGTCGAACACCGCATTTGTATGGGAATTTGTTGTTGGTTTTGAACCCACTTTTTAACCCTTAAACGTGAGATTGGACCGCTAAATAAATAAGTGTCTCTTACTTTTTTCTCCTCTGTCATATATTTAAATTTCATTGAAACCGGAGAGATCCCCTTGGGATAGCTTCCTTGTTAAGCTTTATTAAAAAATTAATTTAACAATTTATTTATTCGTATTATATTACAGATGGCTGGCAATGGCAAGCATTTAGAGATTCGAATCGTTACCTATTATGGGAACATAAAAAAGCTTTGGTACATTTACAAGCTGCGTATGGTATTTTTCCCTTTTATAAAGTAGCTGTTGAAAATCGGTAAGTAGATTATACTTAACATATCGACTCTGCGACGTCGAGACACGTCATGTGTTTCTGAGAAGATTTATTTATTTTGCCCTTTCGATATGTTTTCTTAGTTATGCATATTTTTTTTTTTGTAACTGGTAATTTCATATTTTATTAAAATATTCGTAAAACTAAGTTTCTTTAAACTATGTCACGAAAAGGTACAGGTATGCCGTTTTTATCAGTCTCTTAAAATACATTATCTGTTTCGCAGGCGCGGCGTCGATATGTTTATTATTCTACAAATTTTGTAATAATTAATTGGTATTATTTCAGTTTTAATAAGCCCCATGATTATATTATTACTTTGGATGAAGGTGAAATCGGTTTGCCCGATAAATATTTTTATAATCGGGAACAAAATGATGAGGTTAGTTTTTTTAGAATATATTTATTTTATTTGGCTTACGAATATTTTTTATTTTCATTTAATTTAGATTGTACGTGGTTATATTTTATTACTACGTGATTTCGCCATCAATATGGGTAATTATTTAAAACTGAAATTAAAAATCTAATAGTTTTTTTTTTAATAATATTTTATTTATAGGCATTGTTTCCCGAGAAGCTGAACTGTTTGCTGATGAAATATTCCATTATGAAAAACGTATTGTAAATCATATCGTTTCGACAAAAACCTCATCGAATGAAAGACATTTGAATGAAATCAAAACATTAGCCGAAATGAAAACAATTGCACCATCGGTATGCTTAATTAGTTTTAAGGAGGGAACTTGTGAAATCGATCTATGCATTTTATAGAGGGCAATTAGGTTGTGTGGTATTGTGGAAAATTGCGCTTTTTTGGCATTTCACTTCATGCTTAGAAAATGTAACGTCTGTCAAATGTCGCTAAAGTCCAATGCGCATATTTTTATTGCTTTTCGAAAACGAATGAAAAAAAACCACATTGTACCGTCTAAAATTGTGCTTTAAAAATAGATTTTTCAATTCAGAAATATATATTTGATTTCATACATTTAAAATTATTATTTTTTTTTTTGCAATTTTATTGCAGCTTCCAATTTTTGAAACACTACAAGCACTATTTCCGAATACCAAAATAACCGAGGAAACAGAAGTTTTGGTAAAAGATGTAGAAGTATTTCAACAAATTTCCACTGTAGTCTCAACATCAGATAAAAAGTATATTAAAGAAGTATAAACATTTAAATGAAATATAATATACTAATCGTTAATTCCCCTACTTACAGACCGATTAACAATTTCATAATATGGTCTTTGGCACGTCATCTATTGCCACATTTATCCAAAGAATACAGAAGTTTAGTAGAAACTTTTGATCATGCAATTTATGGACGTACTGCAACGTATCCAAGATGGATGATTTGTACAAAAATTGTGAAAAATTGGCTACCATTTGCTGTAGATGCTTTGCAGCAAAATAAAGAAGTAGAAAAGGTAAGGAAATAGAATTCCTCTGTTTCTGTATCGTATTTAAGTTCGTTTTTCTTTTTCGTTTAGGCCTCAAAATTATTACCAGCACATCTGAAGGAGTCTATTCTGGTTAATAAAACCACTGGAAATGATGAATTTCTTAAGTTAATGTATTCCAGTTTAAGAAATCAATTACAACATTCTGTAGAGGAAGCCAATTGGGTCGATAAGGATTTAAAACATTTTATAAACGAAAAGGTAATATGCAAAATTTACTAACTACTAATGAGAGTGGATTATATACACTCAAAAAAGTTTACATGACAGTTGTTTGTGTATTAATCAGTTTGTATTGTTTTTAACTGTATACATTTATACAATTATAATTACAGTTGCTTTTTAATGGAATATACAAAACTAACATGACTGTTATTTAAAAAAAAACAACTAAAGAAAATTTCTATATTTCGTAACAGTTGTCTAAAGCAGTTATTTTTATTATTTTAGTAAACAGTTTCATACATTCATATCGTCATATGAAATCAAAAAATCCGTAAATTACATTTAAAAAACTTTTTAAAATTGTTTGCGCTTACACTTGGGATTGTTTAGAATTTTTTTAAATAAATTCGTCGGCTTTAGTTGTAGGAGTGTAGAATTTTGCAGGAATATGCATTTTGATACGGTGCATCATAATCGATCAAAAAGTCGATTTTGAATTTTTTGTAACTTACGGCTTTTTTGATTTTATATGACGATATGCACAACTGTTATAGTAGAGTGCGATAACGGAATTTCAGTTGTGTCAAGAATAATTCGATAGCCGCAAGCCAAAAATTCATTGTATACAACTGAATCATTCGATTGTCAACAAATTGGGTTGTCAGCACCGAATCTGTGTTAAAATAATCAATTAATACATTAAAAATTCAAAATTTTTTAATAAATTTTGGTAATTAAAGCAGTATTAAAAATGAATAAAATTGACTATAAAAATTTGGTTGGCGAAAAATTCGGTTGCAACTACAAATCTGTTTTCTTTGTGTATCAATTTTCTTGAGTTGGTTTAAAAATGTTTCGTGTAAAAATTTTATGGAAACTGCATTTTTTTTTTTTTTTGAAAATAATGAGCTGGTTTTTGTTATAGTAAATAAGAACAAAAACTATTGCTCTTTAAACTTCAATAATCTTTTTAGAATCATTTGTGATAGAAGATAAAAAAAATTTAAAATTTATATTTAAAAACTTTTTTTAAATAAAAAGTATTGAATGCTTTGTCAATTATTTTTACGACATTGTCAAAAAGTTATTCGTTAGTTATTTTTCAACATTTTAAAACTACCACATTTTTAGTTATTTTGTAGTAGATTCTACTTACACACTTTTCTGAGTGTACATAAAATTTAATTTTTATTTCAGCTTACCACAATGCGTTTACAAATTGGTGTACCGGAAGAAGTTTTGACAAACAAAAGTTATATCAAAGAGTATTACAACTTACTTTTACTTAATAATTTATTCTTTGTTGAGCATTTACAATCAATATGGAGTTTTCGTAAGTCCCGTATGGAAGAGAAGCTTAAAGCTTTAAACATTATTGATACGTAAGTAATTACAATATTTAAGATCTGAAGCCTTCCGTAACAACTGTCCCGCTACATAAAAAAAGTATGTCAGATTAATGCCTAATATATAGTATTTATTGTCCCATACGATGCGAATAACACATGCAACAATTTTTGAATATTTTTCCAAAAAGTGACCTAAGTACTACCCGTGGTTAAATATAGAAAAATCTACCCAGCCAGAAATTGTCAACGGTACAAAAATAAGGTACTGGCGCAACACCGTATTTTCTCCTTTTACGGTACTGTGAAGGTGTCGAAATGATAACGACGGAGGACGGTCAATTGACGTTATTCGCGGGTGGTAACAAAGCGTTGACTATACAAAACATTTTATACATGTATCCAGCACTTTTTATTTTTTACGTTTTTTTTTTTCTTTTAGTGTATCTAACTTTTTTATGTTTTTTATGTGTAATAAAATGAATTCCAAATAAAAGAGATTATCATTGTTTAAACCCAGTAGCAAATGGTCGAACTAGTTCTAAAAAGTACTAGTTTTTTGACTAGTAACTATAAAACTAGTTCTCAAAATACCCATTTTAAATCAGCTGTGAACTAGTTTAATACGATCTATGTCGAGACTGTAAAACAAATTAACTAAATTATTATGCGAGATTTGAAATTCTCATTTTGTTTACATTTGTATAAAACCGAGTTTGCAAATAAACACTTGGATTTTTTTTTACTGTGAATGGACTTGAGGTGCAAAGCAACTGATAAAGTTCTGGTACCAAAGAGTCACTCCGGAACTAGTTTGGTAAATTTCTCATAAGTACCAGTAAAGCTCCCTCTTTTTATTCTTAAAACAATAATTTTGAACCATTTGTGTACTTATTAGTTTCATTGAAACAATGCGAGACTATTTCGAAAGATTAAATTTAAATAAATTTTAAAATTCTAGTTTTGTTTACATTTGTTTTTAATAATATAGTCTGCGTTTGCACTAAACACTAAAATTTTTTATTGTGATTAGAAATCATAAACACAAAATATTTTAGATTTCATTTGGTAAATGGACCTAATTATCTCAGTAAGGAAACCATCGGTCTCATCTACGTTTCATCAAAGGAAAGCCTTTGTTTTTATCTATATCAATTAAGTCTTTACCAACTGGTACAGTACTATTTCCAAAGAGTCACTTCGGAACTGGTTCCGCGAGTGTCACATTAGTAGCAGTTTTTCTCCCTATTTTTCGTCCTTAAATTGTTATTTCCAAACTAGTTCTACAACTAGTACTAAAGTGGGAGACAATTGTCCCCATCCCTATGACATCTCCATGTTAAATTCTACAGTTGTTTGTATGGAGAGGCGGTAGAACTCGTACTAGTTGCCTGGTTCAACTAAACTAGTACATAACTGGTTCTGAACTAGTATTTTTTTGCTACTGGGAATGTACTGGTAAATCAGTACAAAAAATCACCGATTTTATTGTATTTAAAGTACTATGAAAGCACTGAATTTTTAAAATGCCAACGCTTTGCCAACACCCGTAGCCAACCGTCCTCCGTTGTTATCATTTCGACGTCATACCAGTGCTGTATGATTTGGAAATCGGATGTTTTGCCAACACTTGTACTACCCTCGCCGACCAACACCTTGCCGTTCGTATTTTTCTGACCGGGTACTTATAAATTTATTGAAAGTACTAGGCCTTTTTTAATCACTGGATTTGTTTTTGGATTTAAATTATTTTGCCAAAAAATCCACAATTTGTTATTAATTTTCAAGATTTTATAATTTTTATCCAAATCTAACACTTATTTCTTAATACTTATAATGTGAAAGAAAAAATTAAAATTTTGCGAAAACGCAATTTCTGGAATAAAATTAAGCTAAATCCAAAACGGATTTATTTATTTCTTAAATCAATTTTCGATTTAGCTTATTTCAATTTTTTTAATGATTTTCTTGCACATTATATCGGCGAATAAGTATTAGATTTTGATAAAAATGATAAAGTTTAAAAATTAAAAAACAAAATATGAATTTTTTAACAAAATAAAATAAATCCAATGATTAAAAAAAGGCCTGTTCGTTACCGGTAGTTTTAAATATTCACCCAGAAAACAGTTGCCAATGGAATTGTTCACTTGCATCAAATGAATTTTTCGGATATGACTACCGAATTATTCTTGAAAAAAACTGAAATTTCGTTGTCACAGTCAAATTAGTCCTGCCTCAGTTGGCTTGTGGTAGCCAAGTAGCACAACCGAACCATTCAATTGTCTACAAATGCATTTGTCGGCACCGAATCAGTTTTATGGCTGTCGGAATGAATTTTGAAGAAAATAGCATTCTTTTTCTAAGGATATTTATAGCAGCATAAAGAGTTTGCATTGGCCATTTAAGAAGGGCTTTTCTACTTTTTGCCCCCTGTCATAAAAATTAAAAAAAAGTATACCTAGGTGCCATTTTTGAAGTTCCAAACCCCAATAGTTTGAGCTGGGCGATAAATAGGTCCGTTTTTCGCTTTTGAACCCATTTTTACAACGTTCTTACTAGAAATTCCAAACAAGTTTTCTTCAGTGAGTTACCGATCCTCATTTTTACCACGTTCTTAACTAAAATTCCAAAAAATACCCTCTCAGTCATGACCAGAGAAGAGAAAATTGCTGTTTTGGCTTTTTATTGCTTGTTTTTCTCATATTTGCTTCTTTTTGTTTTTTTTTTTGGAATTTCCGTGTTTTAGCTTTAAAATAGCTTTTTCTTAAGATTTTTGAGCCTTGAATTGCTTTTTTTAAAGAATTTTTGCCCAAAAATAATTTTTTTGCTCACAAAAAAGTATTTTCTCTCTCAACATTGATTTTTTTTTTCAAAAAACTGTTTTTTCGAATTTTTTTACTTTTACTTTTTTCTTGTTTTTTTTACAATTTTTTTTTGCTGTAAACACACCGGATTTTGCTTTTTCTGTCTTCTCTGGTCATGACCGTCAATACTCATAACAACTCTGATAGACATTTTAAATTAAAACCAATATATTTGGAAAAAATTTACCACAAAAAATCAATACTTAAGGGCTAGTTTTATGGTCCGAAAAAGATAAATTTTTTTCTTTAAATATTCCTAAAGTAAGAAATTTTTAAACAACTGGCCTTAAGTGAAAAATATTGTTAAACTTATTTTTTTTTTCTTCATTAATACCCGGTGAAAAATGGACACATATGAACAAATATGGATTTTTTATGAACATATATGGATTTTATATGAACATATATGGAAGTATATGTGATTCCATATATGGAAAAAATTTCATATACAGACATATATGGAAGCATCTGTTATTTCATATATGGAAATGGCACTCATATATGGACAAATATGAAAGTATATGTTATTCAATTTATGCTAAAGGGACTTGTATATGAACATATTTCGAAGAATACATTTTTCCATATATGTAAAAGGAACTCATATTTGGATAAATATGGAATTATATTTAATGCATGAATAAAAAAAGGAACATATGTAGCGCCTAATTTGAATGTCATACATAAATTTATATCTATCGTACAACCCCGGTGAAAAATGTACATATATGAACATTTATGGTTCAACAATATATGTATGGATCCCAAAAATGAGGTAACACCTAAGTATATGCTCATATATGGACATATATGAACATACACATTTATTTAATATATGCGAATACATGCGGACGTTGCTGTCCTTTATTATAAGGTTGTACTATAGATATAAATTTATGTATGACATTCGAATTAGGCACTACATATGTTCCTTTTTTTATTGATGGCAATGAATATAATTCCATATTTATCCATATATGAGTTCCTTTTACACATATGGAAAAATGTATTCTTGCAAATATGTTCATATACAAGTCACTTTTGCATAAATTGAATATCATATACTTCCATATTTGTCTATATATGAGTGCCTTTTCCATATATGAAATAGCAGATGCCTCCATATATGTCTGTATATGAAATTTTTTTTCATATATGGAATAACATATACTTCCATATATGTTCATATAAAATCCATATATGTTTATAAAAAATCCATATTTGTTCATATGTGTCCATACATAAACCATATATGAACATGTTTGAGCGTATATGAACATTTTTCACCGGGACCTTATAATAAAGGACAGCAACGTTCGCATGTATTCGCATATATTTAATAAATGTATATGTTCATATATGTCCATATATGAACATATACTTAGGTGTTACCTCATTTTTCGGATCCATACATATATGGTTGAACCATAAATGTTCATATATGGACATTTTTCACCGGGTAGGTAAACAAAAGTTTACCATTAAATTGGCACTTAAACTTTGGTACCCTGCATTTCATTGGGCATCAAATTTACATAAAAAAAGGCATGTAACCCCTATCAATTACGAAAATTTGAAAGTTATAACTTGTGTGTAGACCTGAAAAATCATGTTTCTTTTATTTTGTAGTGGCTCATGTTGTGAAGGGAGGGTACTTAAACATCATGGAAATCACTAAATTTAATACGCACTCATTTGTTAAAAATTAACATTATTTTTATTTATTTTAATTACTTTAGGATAATTTCCGAAATGTATAGTGATGAAGAACCTCCTACAGTGGCCTATTCAAATATGCTTAATATGTTAGTTATATCACGTAGTATTACTACTTCCAAATATTATGATTACCGCTATCCAATTGCTGTTAATTTTGCACGAATTGGTTCCGATATTTTAGAAGTTCTTATTGATAGTATTTCCACATATGTGGAACAATTCAAAGCCGATAATATCGACTCATATGCCGCGAATTTTGATTTAGCTAAAGTGGATATACATTGCATTACCGCCGATGAAGAGGATACAGAAGATTTAAATGAACTATCTGAACATGCCCTAAAGAGTTTTCACATTACCTTAAGTGCGGCTAAAATTACCGCGAAGGCTTTAAGTTCATTCATCAGAGCCATCGTTAGTTCAGCTCCCGTAATTGGAGCCTCATTTGATCAGGAACATACTTATGGAAGCCTGAGGCTAACTGAACGTTTACGTTTGCCCGGTTTAAGATCATTTAATGAAAATGAGCTATTTACTTTGGCATATATGCAAAAACATTGTAGTACTTCGATAGCTGATAAGGATTATGCACGTATCAAACCACATGTTGAACAACAATTAGCTGAGCGATATTTGTAAGTATTTAATCGAAATTAATCGATTCGTTTTTGTTTAAAAATGTTTCTTGTACGTTCAATAATATAATTAATTAAACTTTGTTCAATTTTATGTATTTACAGATTTAATGCTACCTGGAATCATATACAATTTCTACCACTCTCCTCCAGCTGTTCTGTGCCGTCTGTGCGTTGTTCAAATATTCTTTAATTTATTTTACAGACCCTCCAAACGTACTTTAAAATCCTATAGATAACTACTAATTTTAACTAATTTCAATAAAACGAAAAACACTCACTTGCCAGCTCGCTATTTCGATCGCCCTTATCCCACATAGCTTAAGTACAATTTAAGTATTTTATAAAACTTCACATTACCAGCTAAGACATGTAGTTTTAATATTTAATAACACGTAATTTTGTTAACTATTCCATAGGTATAGAGTATTCTTACGTAGAAATTACAAAGAAAATATATAATTTATTTTTTTAGAATTTATAAAATTTACAAGATATTTTGTAAGACACGTGTATTTTTTCATAAAATTAAAAATTATGCAAATAAAAGTAAATAAGACAATTTCAAGCGATGTTTTAAATTTTCATATTTGGAGATCTAGTGAAAAATTTTATTCAACGATAGGTACGATGCCTGAGAATTCCGATTTATTTTTAAAATTTCATAAGTCTATAGGCTTCATTAGTCTAATCGTAAAGTAAAAAAACGTATATGTAATCAATTCAATGTGTTAAAATAATATAGAAATATATTTTTATGTTTTTTCTATGCATTGAATCTGTTGTCAAGTAAAATCGTAAAAAAGTTCTGTTGAAAATAGAAATTTTCTATTTTATTACTTGACATTTAATTCTATGCACAAGAAAAAGATAAAAAATACAATATTTTTATTTTTTATACTCTTTTTATTCATTATGTGAATGATACGTTACTTTTTTTACGATACTTCCAAACTAATTTGGGCTTATGCCGAGGGTAACAGGTCGTTTTAATCAATTCATTAAGGCCGCCATGACACATTAGGTGTGTTTATTTACTTTTTGGAAAAGTTCGGTAAAATGAGATTAAGCACAAAATCCTCTCACAAAATGAAAAAATTACCCAATAGTACGGGAACACAAAAAATCACTTTTCTAGCCCAAAACCTTATTTCAAAGAATAATGTGAAACAGTGAAGGGACTTGAAAAATTTTGTTTTGTGCCAAGTGTGTGACTAAAATGTGACTTCATTGTGCCAAAACTCAATTTTCACTCAGTACCCGTGTTTTCAACTTTAATTTCATTTCGTAATAGCATTCCTATGGAATTAATTCTATTTTGAACGAATTCTAACCGAATGAATTAAAATTTTCTTGAATTCATTCAATTAAAAGATGAATGATAAATGAAATTCATTCGATTCTTATTAAAGATTTGGGAATGCAGCCAATGAATGAATTCTTTAGGAATGGTTACACGGAATGGTGTACTTATAAACATTTTCTAAAACTGAAATAAATTTTTAAAATTCTACGGGTTATTCGGTAATATCTTCGATGAAATTATTTAGTTTCGCTTTGTTCGAAAAGGTATTTTAATACCAACAAATGCTTAGAAACTAAAAATTAAAGAATTTTAAAATTGTTATTTTTTAAATTCATTTTCTATTAAATTTTGTAGATAACCAAAATATGCCAAAATAGTATCGGTTGTGCCATTGTACCAATCAATTTTATATTGTGCCACAAATCCCATCACTGATGTGAAAATGCGTATAATTTCAGTTTGCAAATTGGCACAAATACCCATATACGCGAACGCTTTTGGGTAAATTTCGGTAACATTGGGTACATACAGGAACGCTTTAATTTTTGATAAATTTGGGCACTGAAATGTATACGAATATCCACAAAAAATTAAGATATTTTTTTCTGCATTTGCGGCATAAGTTTATATTACACAGTTGCGTTCGCCAACTGCATAATTAGTACAAATTTTTACTGGATGATGTTCGTTAACACAAGTATACAGCAAACGAAAATAAAAGAGATTAAAATGAAATTTCGATGATAATGAGTTTGTAAGTCTGCACAGATTAATACCAGATGTGAAACCAATGACAGGTGTCAAAAAAGTATTCTCGAACCGTATGGTTTTATTTACATGGAAGTCAAGTCAAGAGGGAGATAACAATATAAAATCTCCATACATTTTGTATTGCGCATTTTTTGTATATATCTGTCTCTTTTTAGATTATTGTGCTTTATCTTTTGTGTTTTTCTTAAATTTTTGGGTTTTGTTTTGCTCATTTTCTGTCGGCCATATTGCCCAAATCGGCTGATTCATATCTGGTATAATTTGTGTAAGTCTTCATCTTTTTCTTGCATATTTTAAAGGGTGAGTTACCCAACCGTAAACGTAACTGTAACGAATCATTTGTTTCGAAACCACAAGAAGAAATGTATACGAATGGTTACTAACGCGTAAATGTAAACGTACTTGCCTGGTCATTCTATTGAAATCAGAATTTTCTATCCGTCATCGAAACAGCTGAATGATTTTAGTGGGAAAAAATATAAAATTAATGAAGGTTGCTCCATGAAAATGTGATTCACCACTGGTGGTCAGTAAACAAAATCTGAATTTCTGGAATACGTAGACTACTCGCCGCATTTCTAAGTATGGACGCAAATAGACCTTATTCATACGAACATTTTGGTGTATCACACTTATATCCTATCAGTTTTTTGTGGGGTTGCTCCATGAAAATGTGATTCACCACTGGTGGTCAGTAAACAAAATCTGAATTTCTGGAATACGTAGACTACTCGCCGCATTTCTAAGTATGGACGCAAATAGGCCTTATTCATACGAACATTTTGGTGTATCACACTTATATCCTATCAGTTTTTTGTGGGGTTGCTCCATGAAAATGTGATTCACCACTGGTGGTCAGTAAACAAAATCTGAATTTCTGGAATACGTAGACTACTCGCCGCATTTCTAAGTATGGACGCAAATAGGCCTTATTCATACGAACATTTTGGTGTATCACACTTATATCCTATCAGTTTTTTATGGGGTTGCTCCATGAAAATGTGATTCTCCACTGGTGGTCAGTAAACAAAATCTGAATTTCTGGAATACCTGGACTAGTCGCCGCATTTCTAAGTATGGACGCAAATAGGCCTTATTCATACGAATATTTTGGTGTATCACACTTATATCCTATCAGTTTTTTGTGGGGTTGCTCCATGAAAATGTGATTCACCACTGGTGGTCAGTAAACAAAATCTGAATTTCTGGAATACCTGGACTAGTCGCCGCATTTCTAAGTATGGACGCAAATAGGCCCTATTCATACGAACATTTTGGTGTATCACACTTATATCCTATCAGTTTTTTGTGGGGTTGCTCCATGAAAATGTGATTCAGCACTGGTGGTCAGTAAACAAAATCTGAATTTCTGGAATACCTGGACCAGTCGCCGCATTTCTAAGTATGGACGCAAATAGGCCTTATTCATACGAACATTTTGGTGTATCGCACTTATATCCTATCAGTTTTTTGTGGGGTTGCTCCATAAAAATGTATTTCACCACTGGTGGTCAGTAAACAAAATCTGAATTTCTGGAATACGTAGACTACTCGCCGCATTTCTAAGTATGGACGCATATAGGCCTTATTCATACGAACATTTTGGTGTATCACACTTATATCCTATCAGTTTTTTGTGGGGTTGCTCCATGAAAATGTGATTCAGCACTGGTGGTCAGTAAACAAAATCTGAATTTCTGGAATACCTGGACTAGTCGCCGCATTTCTAAGTATGGACGCAAATAGGCCTTATTCATACGAACATTTTGGTGTATCACACTTATATCCTATCAGTTTTTTGTGGGGTTGCTCCATGAAAATGTGATTCACTACTGGTGGTCAGTAAACAAAATCTGAATTTCTGGAATACCTGGACTAGTCGCCGCACTTCTAAGTATGGACGCAAATAGGCCCTATTCATACGAACATTTTGGTGTATCACACTTATATCCTATCAGTTTTTTGTGGGGTTGCTCCATGAAAATGTGATTCACCACTGGTGGTCAGTAAACAAAATCTGAATTTCTGGAATACATAGCCCACTCGCCGCATTTCTAAGTAAGGACGCAAAAAGGCCTTATTCATACGAACATTTTGATGTATCACACTTATATCCTATCAGTTTTTTGTGGGGTTGCTCCATGAAAATGTGATTCACCACTGGTGGTCAGTAAACAAAATCTGAATTTCTGGTATACCTAGACCAGTCGCCGCATTTCTAAGTACGGACGCAAATAGGCCTTATTCATACGAACATTTTGGTGTATCGCACTTATATCCTATCAGTTTTTTGTGGGGTTGCTCCATAAAAATGTATTTCACCACTGGTGGTCAGTAAACAAAATCTGAATTTCTGGAATACGTAGACTACTCGCCGCATTTCTAAGTATGGACGCATATAGGCCTTATTCATACGAACATTTTGGTGTATCACACTTATATCCTATCAGTTTTTTGTGGGGTTGCTCCATGAAAATGTGATTCACCACTGGTGGTCAGTAAACATAATCTGAATTTCTGGAATACCTGGACTAGTCGCCGCATTTCTAAGTATGGACGCAAATAGGCCTTATTCATACGAACATTTTGGTGTATCACACTTATATCCTATCAGTTTTTTGTGGGGTTGCTCCATGAAAATGTGATTCACCACTGGTGGTCAGTAAACATAATCTGAATTTCTGGAATACCTGGACTAGTCGCCGCATTTCTAAGTATGGACGCAAATAGGCCTTATTCATACGAACATTTTGGTGTATCACACTTATATCCTATCAGTTTTTTGTGGAGTTGCTCCATGAAAATGTGATTCAGCACTGGTGGTCAGTAAACAAAATCTGAATTTCTGGAATACCTGGACCAGTCGCCGCATTTCTAAGTATGGACGCAAATAGGCCTTATTCATACGAATATTTTGGTGTATCACACTTATATCCTATCAGTTTTTTGTGGGGTTGCTCCATGAAAATGTGATTCACCACTGGACGCAAATAGGCCCTATTCATACGAACATTTTGATGTATCACACTTATATCCTATCAGTTTTTTGTGGGGTTGCTCCATGAAAATGTGATTCACCACTGGTGGTCAGTAAACAAAATCTGAATTTCTGGAATACGTAGACTACTCGCCGCATTTCTAAGTATGGACGCATATAGGCCTTATTCATACGAACATTTTGGTGTATCACACTTATATCCTATCAGTTTTTTGTGGGGTTGCTCCATGAAAATGTGATTCAGCACTGGTGGTCAGTAAACAAAATCTGAATTTCTGGAATACCTGGACTAGTCGCCGCATTTCTAAGTATGGACGCAAATAGGCCTTATTCATACGAACATTTTGGTGTATCACACTTATATCCTATCAGTTTTTTGTGGAGTTGCTCCATGAAAATGTGATTCTCCACTGGTGGTCAGTAAACAAAATCTGAATTTCTGGAATACCTGGACTGGTCGCCGCATTTCTAAGTATGGACGCAAATAGGCCATATTCATACGAATATTTTGGTGTATCACACTTATATCCTATCAGTTTTTTGTGGGGTTGCTCCATGAAAATGTGATTCACCACTGGTGGTCAGTAAACAAAATCTGAATTTCTGGAATACGTAGACTACTCGCCGCATTTCTAAGTACGGACGCAAATAGGCCTTATTCATACGAACATTTTGGTGTATCACACTTATATCCTATCAGTTTTTTGTCGGGTTGCACCATGAAAATGTGATTCACTACTGGTGGTCAGTAAACAAAATCTGAATTTCTGGAATACCTGGACTAGTCGCCGCATTTCTAAGTATGGACGCAAATAGGCCCTATTCATACGAACATTTTGATGTATCACACTTATATCCTATCAGTTTTTTGTGGGGTTGCTCCATGAAAATGTGATTCACCACTGGTGGCCAGTAAACAAAATCTGAATTTCTGGAATACCTGGTCTAGTCGCCGCATTTCTAAGTATGGACGCAAATAGGCCTTATTCATACGAACATTTTGGTGTATCACACTTATATCCTATCAGTTTTTTGTGGGGTTGCTCCATGAAAATGTGATTCTCCACTGGTGGTCAGTAAACAAAATCTGAATTTCTGGAATACCTGGACTAGTCGCCGCATTTCTAAATATGGACGCAAATAGGCCTTATTCATACGAACATTTTGGTGTATCACACTTATATCCTATCAGTGTTTTGTGGGGTTGCTCCATGAAAATGTGATTCAGCACTGGTGGTCAGTAAACAAAATCTGAATTTCTGGAATACCTGGACTAGTCGCCGCATTTCTAAGTATGGACGCAAATAGGCCTTATTCATACGAACATTTTGGTGTATCACACTTATATCCTATCAGTTTTTTGAGGGGTTGCTCCTTGAAAATGTGATTCACCACTGGTGGTCAGTAAACAAAATCTGAATTTCTGGAATACCTGATCTAGTCGCCGCATTTCTAAGTATGGACGCAAATAGGCCTTATTCATACGAATATTTTGGTGTATCACACTTATATCCTATCAGTTTTTTGTGGGGTTGCTCCATGAAAATGTGATTCACCACTGGTGGTCAGTAAACAAAATCTGAATTTCTGGAATACGTAGACTACTCGCCGCATTTCTAAGTATGGACGCAAATAGGCCTTATTCATACGAACATTTTGGTGTATCACACTTATATCCTATCAGTTTTTTGTGGGGTTGCTCCATGAAAATGTGATTCACCACTGGTGGTCAGTAAACAAAATCTGAATTTCTGGAATACCCGGACTAGTCGCCGCATTTCTAAGTATGGACGCAAATAGGCTCTATTCATACGAACATTTTGGTGTATCACACTTATATCCTATCAGTTTTTTGTGGGGTTGCTCCATGAAAATGTGATTCACCACTGGTGGTCAGTAAACAAAATCTGAATTTCTGGAATACGTAGACTACTCGCCGCATTTCTAAGTATGGACGCAAATAGGCCTTATTCATACGAACATTTTGCTGTATCACACTTATAACCTATCAGTTTTTTGTGGGGTTGCTCCATGAAAATGTGATTCACCACTGGTGGTCAGTAAACAAAATCTGAATTTCTGGAATACATAGACAACTCGCCGCATTTCTAAGTAAGGACGCAAATAGGCCTTATTCATACGAACATTTTGGTGTATCACACTTATATCCTATCAGTTTTTTGTGGGGTTGCTCCATGAAAATGTGATTCAGCACTGGTGGTCAGTAAACAAAATCTGAATTTCTGGAATACCTGGACTAGTCGCCGCATTTCTAAGTATGGACGCAAATAGGCCTTATTCATACGAATATTTTGGTGTATCACACTTATATCCTATCAGTTTTTTGTGGGGTTGCTCCATGAAAATGTGATTCACCACTGGTGGTCAGTAAACAAAATCTGAATTTATGGAATACGTAGACTACTCGCCGCATTTCTAAGTATGGACGCAAATAGGCCTTATTCATACGAACATTTTGGTGTATCACACTTATATCCTATCAGTTTTTTGTGGGGTTGCTCCATGAAAATGTGATTCACTACTGGTGGTCAGTAAACAAAATCTGAATTTCTGGAATACCTGGACTAGTCGCCGCACTTCTAAGTATGGACGCAAATAGGCCCTATTCATACGAACATTTCGGTGTATCGCACTTATATCCTATCAGTTTTTTGTGGGGTTGCTCCATGAAAATGTGATTCACCACTGGTGGTCAGTAAACAAAATCTGAATTTCTGGAATACGTAGACTACTCGCCGCATTTCTAACTACGGACGCAAATAGGCCTTATTCATACGAAAATTTTGCTGTATCACACTTATATCCTATCAGTTTTTTGTGGGGTTGCTCCATGAAAATGTGATTAACCACTGGTGGTCAGTAAACAAAATCTGAATTTCTGGAATACATAGACCACTCGCCGCATTTCTAAGTAAGGACGCAAATAGGCCTTATTCATACGAACATTTTGGTGTATCACACTTATATCCTATCAGTTTTTTGTGGGGTTGCTCCATGAAAATGTGATTCTCCACTGGTGGTCAGTAAACAAAATCTGAATTTCTGGAATACCTGGACTAGTCGCCGCATTTCTAAGTATGGACGCAAATAGGCCTTATTCATACGAACATTTTGGTGTATCACACTTATATCCTATCAGTTTTTTGTGGGGTTGCTCCTTGAAAATGTGATTCACCACTGGTGGCCAGTAAACAAAATCTGAATTTCTGGAATACCTGGTCTAGTCGCCGCATTTCTAAGTATGGACGCAAATAGGCCTTATTCATACGAACATTTTGGTGTATCGCACTTATATCCTATCAGTTTTTTGTGGGGTTGCTCCATAAAAATGTATTTCACCACTGGTGGTCAGTAAACAAAATCTGAATTTCTGGAATACGTAGACTACTCGCCGCATTTCTAAGTATGGACGCATATAGGCCTTATTCATACGAACATTTTGGTGTATCACACTTATATCCTATCAGTTTTTTGTGGGGTTGCTCCATGAAAATGTGATTCAGCACTGGTGGTCAGTAAACAAAATCTGAATTTCTGGAATACCTGGACTAGTCGCCGCATTTCTAAGTATGGACGCAAATAGGCCTTATTCATACGAACATTTTGGTGTATAACACTTATATCCTATCAGTTTTTTGTGGAGTTGCTCCATGAAAATGTGATTCTCCACTGGTGGTCAGTAAACAAAATCTGAATTTCTGGAATACCTGGACTAGTCGCCGCATTTCTAAGTATGGACGCAAATAGGCCTTATTCATACGAATATTTTGGTGTATCACACTTATATCCTATCAGTTTTTTGTGGGGTTGCTCCATGAAAATGTGATTCAGCACTGGTGTATGGACGCAAATAGGCCTTATTCATACGAACATTTTGGTGTATCACACTTATATCCTATCAGTTTTTTGTGGGGTTGCTCCATGAAAATGTGATTCACCACTGGTGGTCAGTAAACAAAATCTGAATTTCTGGAATACGTAGACTACTCGCCGTATTTTTAAGTATGGACGCAAATAGGCCTTATTCATACGAACATTTTGGTGTATCGCACTTATATCCTATCAGTTTTTTGTGGGGTTGCTCCATAAAAATGTATTTCATCACTGGTGGTCAGTAAACAAAATCTGAATTTCTGGAATACGTAGACTACTCGCCGCATTTCTAAGTATGGACGCATATAGGCCTTATTCATACGAACATTTTGGTGTATCACACTTATATCCTATCAGTTTTTTGTGGGGTTGCTCCATGAAAATGTGATTCAGCACTGGTGGTCAGTAAACAAAATCTGAATTTCTGGAATACCTGGACTAGTCGCCGCATTTCTAAGTATGGACGCAAATAGGCCTTATTCATACGAACATTTTGGTGTATCACACTTATATCCTATCAGTTTTTTGTGGAGTTGCTCCATGAAAATGTGATTCTCCACTGGTGGTCAGTAAACAAAATCTGAATTTCTGGAATACCTGGACTAGTCGCCGCATTTCTAAGTATGGACGCAAATAGGCCTTATTCATACGAACATTTTGGTGTATCACACTTATATCCTATCAGTTTTTTGTGGGGTTGCTCCTTGAAAATGTGATTCACCACTGGTGGTCAGTAAACAAAATCTGAATTTCTGGAATACCTGGACTAGTCGCCGCATTTCTAAGTATGGACGCAAATAGGCCTTATTCATACGAATATTTTGGTGTATCACACTTATATCCTATCAGTTTTTTGTGGGGTTGCTCCATGAAAATGTGATTCACCACTGGTGGTCAGTAAACAAAATCTGAATTTCTGGAATACGTAGACTACTCGCCGCATTTCTAAGTACGGACGCAAATAGGCCTTATTCATACGAACATTTTGGTGTATCACACTTATATCCTATCAGTTTTTTGTGGGGTTGCTCCATGAAAATGTGATTCACTACTGGTGGTCAGTAAACAAAATCTGAATTTCTGGAATACGTGGACTATTCGCCGCATTTCTAAGTATGGACGCAAATAGGCCCTATTCATACGAACATTTTGGTGTATCACACTTATATCCTATCAGTTTTTTGTGGGGTTGCTAAATGAAAATGTGATTCACCACTGGTGGTCAGTAAACAAAATCTGAATTTCTGGAATACGTAGACTACTCGCCGCATTTCTAACTACGGACGCAAATAGGCCTTATTCATACGAACATTTTGGTGTATCACACTTATATCCTATCAGTTTTTTGTGGGGTTGCTCCATGAAAATGTGATTAACCACTGGTGGTCAGTAAACAAAATCTGAATTTCTGGAATACATAGACCACTCGCCGCATTTCTAAGTAAGGACGCAAATAGGCCTTATTCATACGAACATTTTGGTGTATCACACTTATATCCTATCAGTTTTTTGTGGGGTTGCTCCATGAAAATGTGATTCTCCACTGGTGGTCAGTAAACAAAATCTGAATTTCTGGAATACCTGGACTAGTCGCCGCATTTCTAAGTATGGACGCAAATAGGCCTTATTCATACGAACATTTTGGTGTATCACACTTATATCCTATCAGTTTTTTGTGGGGTTGCTCCTTGAAAATGTGATTCACCACTGGTGGCCAGTAAACAAAATCTGAATTTCTGGAATACCTGGTCTAGTCGTCGCATTTCTAAGTATGGACGCAAATAGGCCTTATTCATACGAATATTTTGGTGTATCACACTTATATCCTATCAGTTTTTTGTGGGGTTGCTCCATGAAAATGTGATTCTCCACTGGTGGTCAGTAAACAAAATCTGAATTTCTGGAATACCTGGACTAGTCGCCGCATTTCTAAATATGGACGCAAATAGGCCTTATTCATACGAACATTTTGGTGTATCACACTTATATCCTATCAGTGTTTTGTGGGGTTGCTCCATGAAAATGTGATTCAGCACTGGTGGTCAGTAAACAAAATCTGAATTTCTGGAATACCTGGACTAGTCGCCGCATCTCTAAGTATGGACGCAAATAGGCCTTATTCATACGAACATTTTGGTGTATCACACTTATATCCTATCAGTTTTTTGTGGGGTTGCTCCATGAAAATGTGATTCACCACTGGTGGTCAGTAAACAAAATCTGAATTTCTGGAATACGTAGACTACTCGCCGCATTTCTAAGTATGGACGCAAATAGGCCTTATTCATACGAACATTTTGGTGTATCACACTTATATCCTATCAGTTTTTTGTGGGGTTGCTCCATGAAAATGTGATTCACCACTGGTGGTCAGTAAACAAAATCTGAATTTCTGGAATACCTGGACTAGTCGCCGCATTTCTAAGTATGGACGCAAATAGGCTCTATTCATACGAACATTTTGGTGTATCACACTTATATCCTATCAGTTTTTTGTGGGGTTGCTCCATGAAAATGTGATTCACCACTGGTGGTCAGTAAACAAAATCTGAATTTCTGGAATACGTAGACTACTCGCCGCATTTCTAAGTATGGACGCAAATAGGCTTTATTCATACGAATATTTTGGTGTATCACACTTATATCCTATCAGTTTTTTGTGGGGTTGCTCCATGAAAATGTGACTCAGCACTGGTGGTCAGTAAACAAAATCTGAATTTCTGGAATACCTGGACTAGTCGCCGCATTTCTAAATATGGACGCAAATAGGCCTTATTCATACGAATATTTTGGTGTATCACACTTATATCCTATCAGTTTTTTGTGGGGTTGCTCCATGAAAATGTGATTCTCCACTGGTGGTCAGTAAACAAAATCTGAATTTCTGGAATACCTGGACTAGTCGCCGCATTTCTAAGTATGGACGCAAATAGGCCTTATTCATACGAACATTTTGGTGTGTCACACTTATATCCTATCAGTTTTTTGTGGGGTTGCTCCTTGAAAATGTGATTCACCACTGGTGGTCAGTAAACAAAATCTGAATTTCTGGAATACCTGGTCTAGTCGCCGCATTTCTAAGTATGGACGCAAATAGGCCTTATTCATACGAATATTTTGGTGTATCACACTTATATCCTATCAGTTTTTTGTGGGGTTGCTCCATGAAAATGTGATTCACCACTGGTGGTCAGTAAACAAAATCTGAATTTCTGGAATACGTAGACTACTCGCCGCATTTCTAAGTATGGGCGCAAATAGGCCTTATTCATACGAACATTTTGGTGTATCACACTTATATCCTATCAGTTTTTTGTGGGGTTGCTAGATGAAAATGTGATTCACCACTGGTGGTCAGTAAACAAAATCTGAATTTCTGGAATACCTGGACTAGTCGCCGCATTTCTAAGTACGGACGCAAATAGGCTCTATTCATACGAACATTTTGGTGTATCACACTTATATCCTATCAGTTTTTTGTGGGGTTGCTCCATGAAAATGTGATTCACCACTGGTGGTGAGTAAACATAATCTGAATTTCTGGAATACCTGGACTAGTCGCCGCATTTCTAAGTATGGACGCAAATAGGCCTTATTCGTACGAACATTTTGGTGTATCACACTAATATCCTATCAGTTTTTTGTGGGGTTGCTCCATGAAAATGTGATTCACTACTGGTGGTCAGTAAACAAAATCTGAATTTCTGGAATACCTGGACTAGTCGCCGCACTTCTAAGTATGGACGCAAATAGGCCTTATTCATACGAACATTTTGGTGTATCACACTTATATCCTATCAGTTTTTTGTGGGGTTGCTCCATGAAAATGTGATTCTCCACTGGTGGTCAGTAAACAAAATCTGAATTTCTGGAATACCTGGACTAGTCGCCGCATTTCTAAGCATGGAAGCAAATAGGCCTTATTCATACGAACATTTTGGTGTATCGCACTTATATCCTATCAGTTTTTTGTGGGGTTGCTCCATAAAAATGTATTTCATCACTGGTGGTCAGTAAACAAAATCTGAATTTCTGGAATACGTAGACTACTCGCCGCATTTCTAAGTATGGACGCATATAGGCCTTATTCATACGAACATTTTGGTGTATCACACTTATATCCTATCAGTTTTTTGTGGGGTTGCTCCATGAAAATGTGATTCAGCACTGGTGGTCAGTAAACAAAATCTGAATTTCTGGAATACCTGGACTAGTCGCCGCATTTCTAAGTATGGACGCAAATAGGCCTTATTCATACGAACATTTTGGTGTATCACACTTATATCCTATCAGTTTTTTGTGGAGTTGCTCCATGAAAATGTGATTCTCCACTGGTGGTCAGTAAACAAAATCTGAATTTCTGGAATACCTGGACTAGTCGCCGCATTTCTAAGTATGGACGCAAATAGGCCTTATTCATACGAATATTTTGGTGTATCACACTTATATCCTATCAGTTTTTTGTGGGGTTGCTCCATGAAAATGTGATTCACCACTGGTGGTCAGTAAACAAAATCTGAATTTCTGGAATACGTAGACTACTCGCCGCATTTCTAAGTACGGACGCAAATAGGCCTTATTCATACGAACATTTTGGTGTATCACACTTATATCCTATCAGTTTTTTGTGGGGTTGCTCCATGAAAATGTGATTCACTACTGGTGGTCAGTAAACAAAATCTGAATTTCTGGAATACGTGGACTATTCGCCGCATTTCTAAGTATGGACGCAAATAGGCCCTATTCATACGAACATTTTGGTGTATCACACTTATATCCTATCAGTTTTTTGTGGGGTTGCTAAATGAAAATGTGATTCACCACTGGTGGTCAGTAAACAAAATCTGAATTTCTGGAATACGTAGACTACTCGCCGCATTTCTAACTACGGACGCAAATAGGCCTTATTCATACGAACATTTTGGTGTATCACACTTATATCCTATCAGTTTTTTGTGGGGTTGCTCCATGAAAATGTGATTAACCACTGGTGGTCAGTAAACAAAATCTGAATTTCTGGAATACATAGACCACTCGCCGCATTTCTAAGTAAGGACGCAAATAGGCCTTATTCATACGAACATTTTGGTGTATCACACTTATATCCTATCAGTTTTTTGTGGGGTTGCTCCATGAAAATGTGATTCTCCACTGGTGGTCAGTAAACAAAATCTGAATTTCTGGAATACCTGGACTAGTCGCCGCATTTCTAAGTATGGACGCAAATAGGCCTTATTCATACGAACATTTTGGTGTATCACACTTATATCCTATCAGTTTTTTGTGGGGTTGCTCCTTGAAAATGTGATTCACCACTGGTGGCCAGTAAACAAAATCTGAATTTCTGGAATACCTGGTCTAGTCGTCGCATTTCTAAGTATGGACGCAAATAGGCCTTATTCATACGAATATTTTGGTGTATCACACTTATATCCTATCAGTTTTTTGTGGGGTTGCTCCATGAAAATGTGATTCTCCACTGGTGGTCAGTAAACAAAATCTGAATTTCTGGAATACCTGGACTAGTCGCCGCATTTCTAAATATGGACGCAAATAGGCCTTATTCATACGAACATTTTGGTGTATCACACTTATATCCTATCAGTGTTTTGTGGGGTTGCTCCATGAAAATGTGATTCAGCACTGGTGGTCAGTAAACAAAATCTGAATTTCTGGAATACCTGGACTAGTCGCCGCATTTCTAAGTATGGACGCAAATAGGCCTTATTCATACGAACATTTTGGTGTATCACACTTATATCCTATCAGTTTTTTGTGGGGTTGCTCCATGAAAATGTGATTCACCACTGGTGGTCAGTAAACAAAATCTGAATTTCTGGAATACGTAGACTACTCGCCGCATTTCTAAGTATGGACGCAAATAGGCCTTATTCATACGAACATTTTGGTGTATCACACTTATATCCTATCAGTTTTTTGTGGGGTTGCTCCATGAAAATGTGATTCACCACTGGTGGTCAGTAAACAAAATCTGAATTTCTGGAATACCTGGACTAGTCGCCGCATTTCTAAGTATGGACGCAAATAGGCTCTATTCATACGAACATTTTGGTGTATCACACTTATATCCTATCAGTTTTTTGTGGGGTTGCTCCATGAAAATGTGATTCACCACTGGTGGTCAGTAAACAAAATCTGAATTTCTGGAATACGTAGACTACTCGCCGCATTTCTAAGTATGGACGCAAATAGGCTTTATTCATACGAATATTTTGGTGTATCACACTTATATCCTATCAGTTTTTTGTGGGGTTGCTCCATGAAAATGTGACTCAGCACTGGTGGTCAGTAAACAAAATCTGAATTTCTGGAATACCTGGACTAGTCGCCGCATTTCTAAATATGGACGCAAATAGGCCTTATTCATACGAATATTTTGGTGTATCACACTTATATCCTATCAGTTTTTTGTGGGGTTGCTCCATGAAAATGTGATTCTCCACTGGTGGTCAGTAAACAAAATCTGAATTTCTGGAATACCTGGACTAGTCGCCGCATTTCTAAGTATGGACGCAAATAGGCCTTATTCATACGAACATTTTGGTGTGTCACACTTATATCCTATCAGTTTTTTGTGGGGTTGCTCCTTGAAAATGTGATTCACCACTGGTGGTCAGTAAACAAAATCTGAATTTCTGGAATACCTGGTCTAGTCGCCGCATTTCTAAGTATGGACGCAAATAGGCCTTATTCATACGAATATTTTGGTGTATCACACTTATATCCTATCAGTTTTTTGTGGGGTTGCTCCATGAAAATGTGATTCACCACTGGTGGTCAGTAAACAAAATCTGAATTTCTGGAATACGTAGACTACTCGCCGCATTTCTAAGTATGGGCGCAAATAGGCCTTATTCATACGAACATTTTGGTGTATCACACTTATATCCTATGAGTTTTTTGTGGGGTTGCTACATGAAAATGTGATTCACCACTGGTGGTCAGTAAACAAAATCTGAATTTCTGGAATACCTGGACTAGTCGCCGCATTTCTAAGTACGGACGCAAATAGGCTCTATTCATACGAACATTTTGGTGTATCACACTTATATCCTATCAGTTTTTTGTGGGGTTGCTCCATGAAAATGTGATTCACCACTGGTGGTCAGTAAACATAATCTGAATTTCTGGAATACCTGGACTAGTCGCCGCATTTCTAAGTATGGACGCAAATAGGCCTTATTCGTACGAACATTTTGGTGTATCACACTAATATCCTATCAGTTTTTTGTGGGGTTGCTCCATGAAAATGTGATTCACTACTGGTGGTCAGTAAACAAAATCTGAATTTCTGGAATACCTGGACTAGTCGCCGCACTTCTAAGTATGGACGCAAATAGGCCTTATTCATACGAACATTTTGGTGTATCACACTTATATCCTATCAGTTTTTTGTGGGGTTGCTCCATGAAAATGTGATTCTCCACTGGTGGTCAGTAAACAAAATCTGAATTTCTGGAATACCTGGACTAGTCGCCGCATTTCTAAGCATGGACGCAAATAGGCCTTATTCATACGAACATTTTGGTGTATCACACTTATATCCTATCAGTTTTTTGTGGGGTTGCTCCTTGAAAATGTGATTCACCACTGGTGGCCAGTAAACAAAATCTGAATTTCTGGAATACCTGGTCTAGTCGCCGCATTTCTAAGTATGGACGCAAATAGGCCTTATTCATACGAACATTTTGGTGTATCGCACTTATATCCTATCAGTTTTTTGTGGGGTTGCTCCATAAAAATGTATTTCACCACTGGTGGTCAGTAAACAAAATCTGAATTTCTGGAATACGTAGACTACTCGCCGCATTTCTAAGTATGGACGCATATAGGCCTCATTCATACGAACATTTTGGTGTATCACACTTATATCCTATCAGTATTTTGTGGGGTTGCTCCATGAAAATGTGATTCAGCACTGGTGGTCAGTAAACAAAATCTGAATTTCTGGAATACCTGGACTAGTCGCCGCATTTCTAAGTATGGACGCAAATAGGCCTTATTCATACGAACATTTTGGTGTATCACACTTATATCCTATCAGTTTTTTGTGGAGTTGCTCCATGAAAATGTGATTCTCCACTGGTGGTCAGTAAACAAAATCTGAATTTCTGGAATACCTGGACTAGTCGCCGCATTTCTAAGTATGGACGCAAATAGGCCTTATTCATACGAATATTTTGGTGTATCACACTTATATCCTATCAGTTTTTTGTGGGGTTGCTCCATGAAAATGTGATTCACCACTGGTGGTCAGTAAACAAAATCTGAATTTCTGGAATACGTAGACTACTCGCCGCATTTCTAAGTACGGACGCAAATAGGCCTTATTCATACGAACATTTTGGTGTATCACACTTATATCCTATCAGTTTTTTGTGGGGTTGCTCCATGAAAATGTGATTCACTACTGGTGGTCAGTAAACAAAATCTGAATTTCTGGAATACCTGGACTAGTCGCCGCACTTCTAAGTATGGACACAAATAGGCCCTATTCATACGAACATTTTGGTGTATCACACTTATATCCTATCAGTTTTTTGTGGGGTTGCTCCATGAAAATGTGATTCACAACTGGTGGTCAGTAAACAAAATCTGAATTTCTGGAATACATAGCCCACTCGCCGCATTTCTAAGTAAGGACGCAAAAAGGCCTTATTCATACGAACATTTTGATGTATCACACTTATATCCTATCAGTTTTTTGTGGGGTTGCTCCATGAAAATGTGATTCACCACTGGTGGTCAGTAAACAAAATCTGAATTTCTGGTATACCTAGACCAGTCCCCGCATTTCTAAGTACGGACGCAAATAGGCCTTATTCATACGAACATTTTGGTGTATCACACTTATATCCTATCAGTTTTTTGTGGGGTTGCTCCATGAAAATGTGATTCACCACTGGTGGTCAGTAAACATAATCTGAATTTCTGGAATACCTGGACTATTCGCCGCATTTCTAAGTATGGACGCAAATAGGCCCTATTCATACGAACATTTTGGTGTATCACACTTATATCCTATCAGTTTTTTGTGGGGTTGCTCCATGAAAATGTGATTCACCACTGGTGGTCTGTAAACAAATCTGAATTTCTGGAATACGTAGACTACTCGCCGCATTTCTAAGTACGGACGCAAATAGGCCTTATTCATACGAACATTTTGCTGTATCACACTTATATCCTATCAGTTTTTTGTGGGGTTGCTCCATGAAAATGTGATTCACCACTGGTGGTCAGTAAACAAAATCTGAATTTCTGGAATACGTAGACTACTCGCCGCATTTTTAAGTATGGACGCAAATAGGCCTTATTCATACGAACATTTTGGTGTATCACACTTATATCCTATCAGTTTTTTGTGCGGTTGCTCCTTGAAAATGTGATTCACCACTGGTGGTCAGTAAACAAAATCTGAATTTCTGGAATACCTGGTCTAGTCGCCGCATTTCTAAGTATGGACGCAAATAGGCCTTATTCATACGAACATTTTGGTGTATCACACTTATATCCTATCAGTTTTTTGTGGGGTTGCTCCATGAAAATGTGATTCAGCACTGGTGGTCAGTAAACAAAATCTGAATTTCTGGAATACCTGGACCAGTCGCCGCATTTCTAAGTATGGACGCAAATAGGCCTTATTCATACGAATATTTTGGTGTATCACACTTATATCCTATCAGTTTTTTGTGGGGTTGCTCCATGAAAATGTGATTCACCACTGGTGGTCAGTAAACATAATCTGAATTTCTGGAATACCTGGACTAGTCGCCGCATTTCTAAGTATGGACGCAAATAGGCCTTATTCATACGAACATTTTGGTGTATCACACTTATATCCTATCAGTTTTTTGTGGGGTTGCTCCTTGAAAATGTGATTCACCACTGGTGGCCAGTAAACAAAATCTGAATTTCTGGAATACCTGGTCTAGTCGCCGCATTTCTAAGTATGGACGCAAATAGGCCTTATTCATACGAACATTTTGGTGTATCACACTTATATCCTATCAGTTTTTTGTGGGGTTGCTCCATGAAAATGTGATTCACCACTGGTGGTCAGTAAACAAAATCTGAATTTCTGGAATACGTAGACTACTCGCCGCATTTCTAAGTATGGACGCAAATAGGCCTTATTCATACGAACATTTTGCTGTATCACACTTATAACCTATCAGTTTTTTGTGGGGTTGCTCCATGAAAATGTGATTCACCACTGGTGGTCAGTAAACAAAATCTGAATTTCTGGAATACATAGACAACTCGCCGCATTTCTAAGTAAGGACGCAAATAGGCCTTATTCATACGAACATTTTGGTGTATCACACTTATATCCTATCAGTTTTTTGTGGGGTTGCTCCATGAAAATGTGATTCAGCACTGGTGGTCAGTAAACAAAATCTGAATTTCTGGAATACCTGGACTAGTCGCCGCATTTCTAAGTATGGACGCAAATAGGCCTTATTCATACGAACATTTTGGTGTGTCACACTTATATCCTATCAGTTTTTTGTGGGGTTGCTCCTTGAAAATGTGATTCACCACTGGTGGTCAGTAAACAAAATCTGAATTTCTGGAATACCTGGTCTAGTCGCCGCATTTCTAAGTATGGACGCAAATAGGCCTTATTCATACGAATATTTTGGTGTATCACACTTATATCCTATCAGTTTTTTGTGGGGTTGCTCCATGAAAATGTGATTCACCACTGGTGGTCAGTAAACAAAATCTGAATTTCTGGAATACGTAGACTACTCGCCGCATTTCTAAGTATGGACGCAAATAGGCCTTATTCATACGAACATTTTGGTGTATCACACTTATATCCTATCAGTTTTTTGTGGGGTTGCTACATGAAAATGTGATTCACCACTGGTGGTCAGTAAACAAAATCTGAATTTCTGTTTCATACGAACATTTTGGTGTATCACACTTATATCCTATCAGTTTTTTGTGGGGTTGCTCCATGAAAATGTGATTCACCACTGGTGGTCAGTAAACATAATCTGAATTTCTGGAATACCTGGACTAGTCGCCGCATTTCTAAGTATGGACGCAAATAGGCCTTATTCATACGAACATTTTGGTGTATCACACTTATATCCTATCAGTTTTTTGTGGGGTTGCTCCATGAAAATGTGATTCACTACTGGTGGTCAGTAAACAAAATCTGAATTTCTGGAATACCTGGACTAGTCGCCGCACTTCTAAGTATGGACGCAAATAGGCCCTATTCATACGAACATTTTGGTGTATCACACTTATATCCTATCAGTTTTTTGTGGGGTTGCTCCATGAAAATGTGATTCACCACTGGTGGTCAGTAAACAAAATCTGAATTTCTGGAATACGTAGACTACTCGCCGCATTTCTAACTACGGACGCAAATAGGCCTTATTCATACGAACATTTTGCTGTATCACACTTATATCCTATCAGTTTTTTGTGGGGTTGCTCCATGAAAATGTGATTCTCCACTGGTGGTCAGTAAACAAAATCTGAATTTCTGGAATACATAGACCACTCGCCGCATTTCTAAGTAAGGACGCAAATAGGCCTTATTCATACGAACATTTTGGTGTATCACACTTATATCCTATCAGTTTTTTGTGGGGTTGCTCCATGAAAATGTGATTCTCCACTGGTGGTCAGTAAACAAAATCTGAATTTCTGGAATACCTGGACTAGTCGCCGCATTTCTAAGTATGGACGCAAATAGGCCTTATTCATACGAACATTTTGGTGTATCACACTTATATCCTATCAGTTTTTTGTGGGGTTGCTCCATGAAAATGTGATTCACCACTGGTGGTCAGTAAACAGTAGTGGGAGATTGGGAACTCAATTGTGTTTAATTGCTTTTCGATGAGAAGTCAATTGTGTTTAATTGCTTTTCGATGAGAAGTCAATTGTGTTTAATTGCTTTTCGATGGGAACACAATTGTGTTAATTGCTTTTTGAATCATTTTCTACTATGGGATTTAAATTCTGTTAATTGCTTATTACATATTGTGTGCCCATAGTGTAAAATGGTTGGTGCCTAAAAATCGGTTATGTCTTCCCATAGTGTAAATAGGTGGTAATTAAAAAATCGATTATGTGTTCCAGTAGTGTGAAATGATTGGTGAAAAATCAATTGTGTGGTGGTGGAGGATCGTTTTGAATTCTACAGTTTGTTTTGTGGGTTGTAAATGTAGTAGTGTGAAATGATGTGAGCCACTTAAGAAAAAATTGTCCGTTGTGTGTTTTGATTTAAGGAAAAAAATAAAAAATGTAATATTAAAATGAAAAATCAATTGTGTGGTGGTGGTGGAGGATCGTTTTGAATTCTACAGTATGTTTTGTTTGTTTCTGCCTCTTCTAAATATTCTATATTATTTTGTTTTGGATTTTTGGGGTTGTAAAATCTCGTATTGTGAAATGATGTGAGCCACTTAAGAAACAATTGTCCGTTGTGTGTTTTGATTTAAGGAAAAAATAAAAAAATGTAACATTAAAAATGCAGATATAGGTCAGGCAAGTGTTTTGTTTAATTCTGCCTCTTACTTGTCCGTTATGTGTTTTGATTTAAGGAAAAAATAAAAAAAAATGTATACTAAAAATAAATTTCATATATTTGATTTTATTAGAATTTTAATTTATATAATAATTCATAAATAAATAAAAACATCATTAAATCTTTGTTCATAAATTAAAATTACTAAAAATTTACATGTTTATAGTACATATTTATAAGATCGTAAACACTATTTTTTTTTAATTTATAGATGACGCAATTACAAGTATCAGGCCCTTCAGTACACCCATCATCAGACCATGGACAACCTTCAAAATGCTCTCCATGTGCTGAAAAAACAATCTCTTTATTCTCATATGAATCGAGATAAGCAGCATTCTGTAAAAGAAAGTTTAAATCTTCTAGAGACATAAACTCCTTATATTCATTAAGGAATTCTATAATATTTTCTCGCATTGACATCTTAATCGTCTGAGTATTTCTTTATTTCTGAATCCATTAGTTTTAAATACAGCAACAATAAATTGTTGTTTTCATAATACTGTGAAATAGAGAGTCAGCACTCAATCTGTCCATATAAGTTATTTGCATCTAAATAAGTGCTTTTTTCGTATTGGTCCGTTGAATTTATTCTACTCTCTGGGGTGGGGAATTCTAAAAAAGTTAATTTAAAATTTAATTCATCTTAAGGTTTCATTCTAAAAACAAAAGTCGTCGAAGAAGAAACCACCACCACCATGAGCGCTGTATCAAAATCATTGTTAAACAAATTTGATGACCTCAACAACAAGCCTATTCTCCATACAAAAGATATGGAGGATCTTAAATTATATAATATTTTGAAAGCTATTAAAATGCAAACAAAATATGGAGAAAGTATCCAGATTGAGGTGGAAAACTATGTCATCTTTCTGCCAAAAAGATTTAATGCTATAACAGAGGAAGAGGTAAAGGAGTTTTCATCGGGCAAATACTGCATCAAAAAAGTACCTGCAGTAGGTGACCAACCCTTCCGATTAGTGTTGGAGGTTTTTGATCTTAATGAATTTATTATTCCCAAAATTGGGGAATATCCACAATGGAATTAAAATTGTTAAAATGTATAAACTATTGCATTAAATAAATCGAAAAAATAAAGAAAATATATTAAAATATAAATAATAATTGTTTTTATTTATCATTAATTTCATACAAAAATTTTAGGCATAAGTGACCACAATTAAATGAATTATATTTTTGATGTTGTCTATAATTGTACTCTATATTAGAGCCTAAATATATAACTAATTCGAGAGGTGGCTGCAAATTTCCAAAACTATCGAAATATTCCTTATGATCTTTATTTTTGTAGTATGCTACCCAATGCGTGCCGTCTCCTATTGAGGAGTCTAGGTTGATAATGCCACATTCTATTCGTCGAGGGTGTTTGGGGAGTGAATCTCTCATAAAAATCCCTCTAAAGTTGGGAATATATGCGCTGAACTTAACTAAATCTATGTCAGTAAGTGGTCTCTTGGGGAGCATCTTTAATAGTTTTTTGACATTTTATCGAATACAAGACCATACCCCTTCTTATATGGTTTTAGGTAAAGACCTTTTCCCATTGCTATTGCCTCCATACTTTTATTGTGTCTAGAAGCCTCTTCGAGTTGTTTCTTAGCATCTTTTGCAGCATTAATAGCTTTCACAATAGCTGCTCCACCAGATGATAGACCACCTAAGGCTCCTAGAGCAGTTAGTATTGGTACTAGCGGTAAGAAACCTCCTATTTTGGGTACACTGATAATGCGAGGTATAACAACTTTTGATTTTTTTCCTTTCAGCGATTTATTTAAAATTTTACGAGCAATTTTGATTGCATCATTTATATCTGCAGGTTTATCCTTCTTTAAAGTTGTCGTAGCCATTCGTATTGCGGTGCTAAAGATCTTCTTTCCAAATTTATTTTTTTCCTTTTGGCCCATGCCTAATTTCACTTTAGCCTTCATTGTGTTAGTTATAAAATATGCGTTCGTTTTTTCTCCGATACTGCTGTCTTTGGATAAAACTCGCTCCCAAGCTCGATTTTCGAGTATTTTATCCGCTTGATGTCGCTTATTGATTTTCTTATTTTGAGAATAAGCTATATCGTGCTCTCTACAAGCAGCATCCAACGGATTTATCCCCTTATCACCTCTTTTCAAACGTTTTTGCAGCTTAGTGCCTGGTCCACAAAATTCATAGCCGGGTAAATGAAGTTCAAATGGTAGAGAATTTATAACTCTATCTACTAATCCACCTCCAGTGACAGAACTCATATGATTAATAGGTCTGTGATATTGAAACATCTATTTATATAATCTGAACGCTAATAAAAAGGAAATATTATAATATTAGCTTTAGTAGTTAAAATGCGGTTGATCAAACAACGTAACAATATATTTGTGAGGGATGTGGATTCCACAACAAACACAGATAAGAGGAGAAGAAGGCACAATCCTCTATTACCGAATTCTATAAGAGCACTTATAGTAGGACCTTCCAACTGTGGAAAGACTAACGTAATGATTAGCTTGATTGAAAGTCCGAATGGACTAAAATTTGAAAATATTTATTTATATTCGAAATCATTATTTCAACCTAAATATGAGTACTTAAAGAAGCTCATATCACCGATTAATGGAATGGGGTATTTTACATTTTCTGACAATGACAGCGTTATCCCACCACACGAAGCTAAAAATAACTCTATAATTATATTTGATGACGTTGCATGTGAAAATCAAAATACTATACGTGCATACTTTTGTATGGGTCGTCATAAAAATGTGGATTCATTTTATTTATGTCAAACTTATACCCGAATTCCTAAACATTTGATACGAGATAATGCCAATATGATTATAATGTTTAAGCAGGATGAAATGAATATGAAGCATGTATATAGTGATCATGTTGGAACGGATATGACCTATGAGCAATTTTCTAAAATATGTCGAGAATGTTGGAAAGAAAAATATGGATTTTTAACAATAAGTAAAGATGATGAATTAAATGCTGGCCGCTATAGAAAGTCATTTAATATTTTTATTGAAATATAGGTTAGCTGCAATAATAAGATGACATTAGTAACGCTTCAAATCTTGAATCGGATGGATTATCAAGTCAAAAAGTTAAAAATTTATTACATCCTTTTATAAATTAAACTGATACTGAATAAACTTAATCTGTTTCTGATCTATTCCTGGTCTGTTTCTGATATATTTCTGGTCTGTTTCTGATATATTCTTGGTCTGCTCCTGATCTGTTTCTGATTAATATGACTGAAGTGTTGGAAGAACTGGTAAAGGCAAGAAACGTTTTAAAGAAGAAATTCCGAAGCATAAAAACGGGTGAAGTCAACTCACATGAAATACTCGAAGATACTTTTAAGCCCGTAACTAATCCGTTGAAAGAATTAATCAAAATTTCTAGTAAAAGAAAGAGAATTTCTAAAGGCGAAAAAGAAGAAATTAAAAATGAAATCAAAAATGAAATGGAAAATGAGAGTAGTTTATCGCTTAGGAAATTACCAATGAAACTGGAGACAAGTACCCCAAAGAAAGATTATACGAGAAATGAATACAAAACAATTGATGATGAGGATGAGGATGATTTTTACTATCAAACTGAACCCCCAGTTAATGTTACTAACAATAATACAACAACAAGCTCAATCGATTTATCACTTTTAGGTCAAAAAAATGAACTAGATACGCTTTATGGTCCTCACAAAGACTCGAATGGTGAGTGGAAATTTGGCAACAGCTACATTAAGTTGAATGAGGATAAAATTATGATAGGAAATCAAAATTGGTTACTAACGCCTGGTCTGCTTCAGCTAATGTTTCATAGAATACCAAAAAACTATGATAAAACAGAATTAGATATTTACAAAAAGATTTTAATGGATACAAATGCTCACAAAAGAGATTATAATTCTGATGGCCAAATAAAGGGTACAAGGGCCTACAAGTATCAAAATATTATCAGCAAATTATTTAAAATTGATAAAACAGGGAGCGGTCTTATGAAATTGAATTCTAGTAAACCTAATTATATTTATTGGGATGATCCGAATGAGTTAGTTGATCGCCTCAGACTATTAATCGCCTCTCAAGCTGCTGGTCATAATAATCATAATAATGAAATAGTTTCGATTATCGAAGAATTGCAGGAAGCTGGTATAATAGTATAAAATATCAAATTTTATGAGTTCAGTTAATATACTGAGAATGTCTGTCGACAAGTTCGGACACTATTACAATTCTAAGCTAAACTATGATAATAATATAATAAGGAAGAATGAGTCGAAAATGTTTAATCTCGTTTTGGATAGTGATAAAAACCTTAATCTACAAAACAAAAGGATTAAAAATGTTGCGAGCCCTATGGAAGAAAACGACGCCGTCACAAAAGATTTTCTTCTCTCACAAATCAACCAATTTCAAACAGACGTACTTTTGAATATATATAACAAAGATGATGATAGGTATGAGAAAATTTCCAATATGAATCAAAGACTAAAATCGTACATGGACGAAAAACTTGAGCTGTTGCGTCAACAAATTAACTATTTGAAAACTTTAGTACTAAAATTCGTGTCAGAGGAAGAGGGGTTTGTTGCGGTGTCTAAATAAAATAAAATATTTAAGCAATGGTATAAAGACGAATGATACAATAATAAACTGTTTAATATATAATATCGATAATGAATAAGAAGAGAATTTTGGTGAAAGAGTTGCATAAACAAGCTCGAAAAAATTTTAAACGTCGAAGAGTTATAATGAAAGGTATAGATGACTTATGGCAAGCTGATCTGGTTGAAATGGGAAATTATTCATCGGATAACAAGGAATATCGATATCTGTTGACAGTAATTGACACATTCTCAAAATTTGCTTGGGCCGCACCTCTTAAATCTAAAAGTGCATCTGATGTTTGCAAATCAATGGAAAATATTTTCGGCCTAGGTCGTATACCGAAAAACTTACATACTGATGACGGCAAGGAATTCTTTAATAAAATCTTTGCTAAATTGATGAAAAAGCATAATATTAATCACTACTCAACGTATAGTGTAATGAAGGCATCTATTGTTGAACGCTTCAATAGAACTCTTAAAGGTATGATGTGGAAGGAATTTAGCTACAACGGATCATATCACTGGATTGATTTATATAAAAATTTAATTGATGATTACAATCGAAAAGTTCATCGTACGATTAAAATGGCGCCCATAAACGTTAATTCTGCAAATGAGAAAATATTGCTAAATACAGTATATAATCATCTGAAAATATACAAAATCTCAAAATTTCATGTTGGAGATTACGTACGCATCAGTAAATATAAACATATTTTTGAAAAGGGGTACACGCCGAACTGGACAACAGAAATTTTTAAAATCAAATTTATAAACAATACATACCCCGCAACATATATTTTGGAGGATTACCAGGGAAAGAAAATTGAAGGTGGATTCTATGATGAGGAACTCTCAAAGACTCGATTTCCCGATACATATCTTGTTGAAAAAGTGCTTAAAACTAAGGATAATAAAGTATTCGTGAAATGGTTGGGTTTCTCAAATCATCACAATTCTTGGATTAATAAAAACGAAATATTATAATATGTATGATTACTTTTAAGACTATAGAGTTAAGTATAAAAGGACTAAATGTGTTGTCAACTATATTAATTGAATGAAAACCTTCCACTTGATAACACATTAAAAATTTTCATATATTAGCAGAGGGGTAGAAAAATGGATAAAATTTTTAAGAGTTCTGAGATTAGATATGAAAAACTAAAGTATTGTAATTATTGTGGTAGTAATGATCACAATGAAAATAATTGTAATCAGAAGAAAGATGATAATAAAATTAAGAATTGGGAATCTTCCAAAAAGAAGTGAATGTTAAAATTTATCAATAAGAAATATATATATATATGCATATCCGTGTAGTATATTTAATAACAAAAAAAGTAAAAATAAAAAAATATACATCCTTTTAAAACCCAACGTTTTTGTTTTGTTTACTACATTAATCAATCGGAAAGCAAAATGTCAATAACACTAACATTGAGCGGAAATTCCTCAAATTTATCAGCAAACTATTTTCCTCCAATAAATTTAAATGATGATTATGAGTGTGCTCTCATAGATTTCCACTCCTACAACAGCATACCAAATGTGGACACAAACAATAATTTATTTCACATCGGTAATAAAATTATTACAATACCTATTGGATCGTATGAGCTGAACGATATTGTCGATTTTATAAAGGAGGAATATGAGAGAGATGAATTGGGGGAGAAGAAAATTTTTATAGAAGCTAATAATAATACAATGCAAGTCAAAGTATATAGTACGGAAGATTCGATATACTTTAACAAGAACAATTCGATAGGGGAATTGTTTGGCTTCAATAAAAAAGTCCTCTCTCCCTCTGTAAATAATTTTTCAGATCTACCAGTAAATATTTTTAAGGTCAATCTCTTGCGAATAGAATGTAATATTGTAGTAAATACTTATATAAACAATTCTCATGCACATACCTTACATGAGTTTGCAATAAATGTCCCACCTGGCTATAAAATGGATGAAATACCTAGAAATCTCATTTATTTGCCAGTGAACTCTAAAGAAGTAAGTTCACTAACACTACGGATTGTTGATCAACACGGCGATTTTATTAATTTTCGAGGAGAAGTAATAACTATTCGATTACATTTAAGGCCCAGAAAATAATGATAATTTACAGCAAAGAAATTGTAACAAATAACATTCCATATACCACATCATTACCACCAAAATACCTATTGCCACCAGTTACACCGAAGCCAACACCATCGTCATTGTTATCGTCACATTTAGCCAGCAAATTGACTGAATCAAATATAAATTTTCTCAAATCATTGAATTTCCAATTAAAAAAACAACAACAACGTCATCAACAATGAGTTCCTTAATTAATGTTTTGGGTGTACCCTTATCGGATGATAATATTATAAAAAAAGATTATCACACATACACTCCGTACTTGCAATCATTTAACAATAACGATGAAATAAGAATCTCAATACAAAATCAGGATTTATATGTTTTGCCAAGTGAAAGTTTTATTTACATTGAAGGTTCCGTTGAAGATAGCGATAGTAAAAAATTAGTACCATCTTCTACTAATTTCAGATTGAAAAACAATTTTGTTGCTCATCTATTTGACGAAATTCGTTATGAGCTCAATGGTGTTGAAATTGACCGTACTAGACACCTAGGTGTTTCAAGCACTATCAAAAATTATGTTTCATTGATGGCAATGGACGGTGCTGTCATGGAAAATGCTGGTTGGAATAAAGTAGATGATCTAAATGTGCTAAATGGACACTTTAACTTTTACGTACCATTAAAAGTATTATTGGGATTTGCTGAAGGCTTTAATAAAATTATTTTAAATTGTAAACATGAATTGATTCTACTACGAAGCAAAAGTGATGATCAGCTGGTATACTCAACTGCATCTACTGAAAAACCAAAAATTACTATTAAGAATATTTCATGGAGGATACAACATGTACATCTTTCCGACTCGAGTAAAATAAATATGATTAAAATCATACAAAAGGGAGTAAATTTACCAATAGCATTCCGCAGTTGGGACTGCCATTATAATCCACAGTTAACAACAGGAACTAATCACATTTGGAATGTTAAATTGTCTTCAAATAGAGAACGACCCCGTTTTGTCTTGATAGCCTTTCTGCATGACAATAAATTCGTTAATTGTGATTTAACCAACCTCAAAGTCCACTTAAACTCGGATTCATATCCTTATGATGATCTCAATATTATATTCGATCAAGAACGCTTTGCCATCCTATATGATATGTATGTCAGATTTCAGCAAAGCTACTATATGAGAGAACCTCAACCTCTACTCACTTGCCAAGAATTCAAAAATAAAGCTCCTATTACCGTTATCGATGTAAGCCACCAAAACGAGTCGGTCGCAGGGGGTCCGATAGATATAAAAATTGAGTTTGAGACAGGCACTAATATTCCACCAAACTCATCAGCTTACTGCATCCTTATTCATGATCGTTTAATTGAATATACTCCTCTGACAGGGCAGGTTCATAAAATTGTTTAAGCAATAGAAATGTCAAAAATGGTTTTTATTGATCTTCAAGGCTTTAGAGGAGATTCAAATAGTTTTATTGTAAAGGAAATTGCATTGGTGTTCGACGCTAAGGAGTATATAAATTTCATCGTAAAACCACCCTTCGATTACATTCATTTGTCAGCAGCGAACCAACGACAAGTCAATTGGTTAACAAAAAACCATCATCATCTACAGTGGGAAGATGGATCTGTATCATTCAAGTCTGTTTGTAAATTTCTCAAAGTAAATACAATTAATTCGTGCATTTTTGTAAAGGGTTTGGAAAAGAAAAAATGGCTGGAGGATATGTTGCAGAAAAATGTATTCAATATAGAAAATATCAATTGCTGTAATTTGAAACAACTCGATGAAAAATATCCCGATTGCATCCGTTGTAGTTCTCACAATCATGGAACTTGTGCTCTGAAAAATGCTCTTTTACTTCAAAAATTTTTTAAACTTCAAAAGAAGTGAACCCCAATTTGCCATTTGAATAAAAAAAGAAATTTTTATTGTTTTCAAAAATCTTTATTTATATTTAATACATATTATTATCGAAAATTAACTAAATATAAAAAATAAATTAAATAAAATCTTAATTATTAAAATTAAATATATTAAGAAAAAGTGTTTTATTTCCTAATAATCGATACTATCAAATATTAGATCGTTAGAATCATTCTGGAATTGTAGTAAATCAATATTTACTTGCATAATAGTATTATCACCATCGTCATCAAAACTAAAATTATGATTTAGACATTTTAGACAGTTATTATCGGGGGTTTTATTATCCTCATCATATTCACAATGACCCCTAGCAACTGTGTTAACCTGATTGCTCATAATTATTCGTTTTTCGTCTTGATAACTTAAAACAATTTTATAGACATTTATTGTGAAAACTTTATGTAATTTTGATAAAAACAAACACATATTATCGGAAAAAATTTTACGTTCAAATAAAGCAGTTTTATAATCAAACATGCAATATTTGTTTAAAGCTGACTTTTTAACCCCCTTTGATTTTTTAATTTCTTTATTGTCAATAGTTTTAATGGAATACATTTTCGATCTGAGACCGACAAATTCAGTCATAATTATACCATTATTCTCATCCTTCATTTTACCCAAAACTTTTTTATTCAATAATGGTATACCATAAGGATTATCAACGCGATAATCTGAGGTATCAAATTCAGACAAAAAATCATTAAGTATATCATTGTAAAAATCTTCCGTTTTGATTGAATAAATAAATGAATCTGTGTCCATATAATTGAGGATAATATTTTCCCCATATTTTGCCTTCATTATCCTATAATGGAAATCATACATTTTCCATTTAGATAGTTCAAGCACGGCAAAACCTATGTATATGGGTTTGTCATATAATACATTAACTCTCCCCATCTGAACTGCAAACAAGTCATCGCAAAACTTGGAAATGCTTTTGAAATTTGGGCGAGAAACAAAATATCTTACCCCTCGACGATTTCTATTTTCACTCTCCCAGTTTTTTGCGATTTTAACATCTACCCTCTTTTCAACATTTTCCATGGTTTTCCCATAGACAGCGTTATTCAGAAGTTTGAAAAAATCCTTTTCAAATGTATTTCGTGCTTTTGCTCTATGGTCTGTATTTAAGTTTATATATTTCTGAAGCCATGGAGACTGATTAAATTTTACCCCCCTATGGTATTTTGTACAAATTAAACCATTTGCAAGACATTGCTTAAGGTTTCGATAATGAATCTGATAATTACTTTTATTAATCAAGTCTGCAATAAGTTTTTTATATTTGGACTCTCCAACTACTTTGCTTTCCGGAGCAAAAGGCAGATCATTATGAAGTTTATGAAGAGAGTGAGGATATGTTAAATCAACCTCTAAAATGTAGCCGATAGGAGAAGTATCGGATATTTTATTTGGATCAAATTCGTTTAAGGAGTTCTCGTCAAGCCACTCAAATTCTCCAGTTGGAAGATACTGAGACATTGCCCATCCATATAAGTTATTTGCATCTAAATAAGCTAAATATTCAGATGGTTTACTACTATCATAATCATCTATATACTTATTATTGGCTTTGGTATGTCTCTGGGAACATTGTACGAGACCCCCCCTTATTCCTTTTTGTATAAAAAGATACATATCTTTATCTGTGAATAATTCTAATTCTTTCTTTGTCGTTTTAAGCATGGCGTCCCATGAAAGACCGGGGGCTGTATAATAATGAGCTGGATCTAATTTATATATAGATTTACAAATTTTCCTAAAGTTTTCAAATATGTCTGCCAACAACAGCACATCTGTTTTCAAATATAATTTTACATAATCCAACAGGTTCTCACATCTAAACTCATTCCAAACATTTTTCGCGTGTTCATAATCTTCTTCGGAACATTCGGCATCATTTAAAATATTAAAAAATTTATCTCGACTGGGGAGTTCAGTCTCATTGAATCTATCCAATGAATCTATATAAGAGTATGGAAAAACACCCTTTCTTCTTATTAAATTAAAATGATTTTCATCAGCGAAATTTTTGCGGACAATATATAAATCCTCAACATGTAAATTTTTTGCTAGGGAATCCAAACTGGAAGCCATAAATCTGAATGAATCAAGAAATCTTATTTCGAATTTTTCTTTAGTAGAATTTTCAAGAAATGGTAGATGCACAGACAAAGCTATATATAATTCCTTGTTGAGAGGAAGAACATTTATATCACTATTTGGAATATTATTAAGATATTTAAAGAACATATGACAATCATATGATGAAAAATTGTGGAAAAATACTGGAATAAACTTGGGTTTCCTATATTTTAAATTACAATCATTGTGTGCAGCTCCTCTATATTTGCCAGTGAAATGACAGTGGTCTTTCACTTTTGAGAAATAAATCTCCTCTTCACAAATATGACACATATTAGAAGAATTATGAAAATTGATATCTTCTGCCGTCATATTAATTTCAACTTCTTTATAAATATAATTCTTATAAATGTTTTTTAAATCTTCAACTAAATCTTTGACAAAAACTGTGGGTGCATCTTCACCAACATAAATTTTAAACTTATCCAAATTTTCGTTAAAGCTACATTTTATAAAATAACTAAATGCACATGGAATGTGCTGTTGTATTTTCCTAGTTTTAACACTAACCTCTTCATTTATACTACTTAATACCGATTCAAAATCAGCATACACCGTGAATGGCAAATCCAGTTCCTTATGAACATTCGAATACTTTATGGTAGCATCACTTTCATCCGGCATTCTTGTGCAAATTTTATTGCAATTTTGTTTATGTTCTAATATGCATGCCTCACTTTCTTTGTAAGTGAGGCATGCATTACATATAAATATTTTTCCGTGATGTCCTGTCAAACTGCTACGAATAAATCTGTAAATAAATAAAAAGAGTAAATAACAAACATTAAAAAAAAAAAAAAAAAAAAAAAAAAAAAATCGAGATACATTTTAATCAATATTAAAAAAATAAATTTTTAAATTTTTGCTACTAACCTTGAAATATCTTTTATTAACACATAATGTGATCTATCTTCCTCTGTGAGAAGAAGAAGATTTACGTGATATCGCTTCTCCTCCTTTGTGAGATAATAGGGTCCGACTATCCTTTTCTCTTCGTATCCAAAGACGTTGACACTGATATCTTCATTTTGTCTTTCAAAATCTCTCAAGTTCTTTAGAGGTAGTGGAAACGTGAGGTTGAGAAAATTTAATTCGATGTTGTTCACTATTATTTTGTGTTCGGCTATACTACAGTTTATGTTGTATGATGAACATTGTGTTTCTTCATCATGAGACAATCCTCTTGCACAATACAATGCAGCAATAAGACTCCATTTGAAACAATAAACATCTTCATTATGGATATTCGTAAATGCTTTTTTCATTCTTAATTCCTTTGGAAGTGTAATATATTGTGATCCTCTTATAATGTTTGCTTCATTCACATTAATATTTAAACATTTTATATTTATAAGAGACCACCCACTATCTCTTTCTTGGAACTCAGACATTTTGTTCCGGATTTCATTAGTTTGCATATTATAGGTGTCTTTCAAGTCATCGCTTAGAGTGACCATTATCATTTTTGTTATGTGAGCTATTGTAGCTCCCAACACTTCATGCTCAGTTATTTTCACATAATCACATACAAGCTCCATATTAAACTTGTATGTTATGTGTTTGACTTGGCAACCCTTAAGCAATTCAATCAAAATTACTTCCTCTTTTTTAAAAAATTCCTCCGGCATAATAATTTCTTCCTTCTCATTTTCTAACACATAAACTGCTAACCTTTCATTATAATCACTGCTTCTTACAGTGAGTCGAGGGTTAATTGTCCTTATCCCACAAGTATTGCGATGTTGAAGTGTACGCATGTGTTGTGCATAGTTTATGCTGGCAACCGCTACATTGCAAGGAACACAAAATTTCATTGAAGAGGTTGCATGAGTCGTTTCATGATCCTTCATCGAGGAACGGTTAAGGAAAAACTTTCCACATTCAACACAATGTTTCTTCTTATGTTGAAGCATATTACGTTTGCTGTTGAAAGCAGTTTGGCATATTAAACAGGAGAACATTTTGACTTATTTATTTTTAGAATTTAAATAAAATTTTTTATTAATTAAATACTTTTATATTTCTTTTTTTAATTTTATTTAATCTTTTTGTAATAAATTAAAAATTTATTGAGAGTCTTTTTTACAGTTGATTTTTTTAATAAATTTTAAATTTATTTAGAAGCTTTTTCACAGTTGAATTTTTTAAATTTTTTATATTTTTTTAGAATTGAGTTTTATAAGAAATTTAAAATATTTAAGTATTTAAATTATTTTTCACAACGACTTGCTAAAAATTTTAGTAGTACTCTATACGATGTAGTATAAGATACTGAACTTAATTTTCTAAATGAAACCAAAAGTATGATCAGTTAATCAAAAAGTTTCGTTAGAAAATCTGCAGCGATTCAAGTTCGGTTGTCAAAAGGTCAATCCAAAACAAAATAAATATAGAATAATTACAAGAGGCAAAACTAAACAAAACACTTGCATGACCTATATCTACATTTTTAAAAAATATAACATTTGTAGTATTTAAAACGATCCTCTGAACAACACATATGCCACACATATAGTATTATTTATGACCCTTAAATAAAAAAAAAAAAAACTTAAAAATCCCTTAAATCAAAACACATAACGGACAATTCTTTCTTAAGTGGCTCAAATCATTTCACACTATGCCCCACACAATTGATTTTTGACCATACAATACAAAACAAAATAATATAGAATAATTACAAGAGGCAAAACTAAACTTCAAAACGATCCTCTGAACAACACATATGCCACACATATAGTATTATTTATGACCCTTAAATAAAAAAAAAAAAACTTAAAAATCCCTTAAATCAAAACACATAACGGACAATTCTTTCTTAAGTGGCTCAAATCATTTCACACTATGCCCCACACAATTGATTTTTGACCATACAATACAAAACAAAATAATATAGAATAATTACAAGAGGCAAAACTAAACTTCAAAACGATCCTCTGAACAACACATATGCCACACATATAGTATTATTTATGACCCTTAAATAAAAAAAAAAAAACTTAAAAATCCCTTAAATCAAAACACATAACGGACAATTCTTTCTTAAGTGGCTCAAATCATTTCACACTATGCCCCACACAATTGACTTTTATATTTAGGCTCTAATATAGAGTACAATTATAGACAACATCAAAAATATAATTCATTTAATTGTGGTCACTTATGCCTAAAATTTTTGTATGAAATTAATGATAAATAAAAACAATTATTATTTATATTTTAATATATTTTCTTTATTTTTTCGATTTATTTAATGCAATAGTTTATACATTTTAACAATTTTAATTCCATTGTGGATATTCCCCAATTTTGGGAATAATAAATTCATTAAGATCAAAAACCTCCAACACTAATCGGAAGGGTTGGTCACCTACTGCAGGTACTTTTTTGATGCAGTATTTGCCCGATGAAAACTCCTTTACCTCTTCCTCTGTTATAGCATTAAATCTTTTTGGCAGAAAGATGACATAGTTTTCCACCTCAATCTGGATACTTTCTCCATATTTTGTTTGCATTTTAATAGCTTTCAAAATATTATGTAATTTAAGATCCTCCATATCTTTTGTATGGAGAATAGGCTTGTTGTTGAGGTCATCAAATTTGTTTAACAATGATTTTGATACAGCGCTCATGGTGGTGGTGGTTTCTTCTTCGACGACTTTTGTTTTTAGAATGAAACCTTAAGATGAATTAAATTTTAAATTAACTTTTTTAGAATTCCCCACCCCAGAGAGTAGAATAAATTCAACGGACCAATACGAAAAAAGCACTTATTTAGATGCAAATAACTTATATGGACAGATTGAGTGCTGACTCTCTATTTCACAGTATTATGAAAACAACAATTTATTGTTGCTGTATTTAAAACTAATGGATTCAGAAATAAAGAAATACTCAGACGATTAAGATGTCAATGCGAGAAAATATTATAGAATTCCTTAATGAATATAAGGAGTTTATGTCTCTAGAAGATTTAAACTTTCTTTTACAGAATGCTGCTTATCTCGATTCATATGAGAATAAAGAGATTGTTTTTTCAGCACATGGAGAGCATTTTGAAGGTTGTCCATGGTCTGATGATGGGTGTACTGAAGGGCCTGATACTTGTAATTGCGTCATCTATAAATTTAAAAAAAATAGTGTTTACGATCTTATAAATATGTACTATAAACATGTAAATTTTTAGTAATTTTAATTTATGAACAAAGATTTAATGATGTTTTTATTTATTTATGAATTATTATATAAATTAAAATTCTAATAAAATCAAATATATGAAATTTATTTTTAGTATACATTTTTTTATTTTTTCCTTAAATCAAAACACATAACGGACAAGTAAGAGGCAGAATTAAACAAAACACTTGCCTGACCTATATCTGCATTTTTAATATTACATTTTTTTATTTTTTCCTTAAATCAAAACACACAACGGACAATTGTTTCTTAAGTGGCTCACATCATTTCACAATACGAGATTTTACAACCCCAAAAATCCAAAACAAAATAATATAGAATATTTAGAAGAGGCAGAAACAAACAAAACATACTGTAGAATTCAAAACGATCCTCCACCACCACCACACAATTGATTTTTCATTTTAATATTACATTTTTTATTTTTTTCCTTAAATCAAAACACACAACGGACAATTTTTTCTTAAGTGGCTCACATCATTTCACACTACTACATTTACAACCCACAAAACAAACTGTAGAATTCAAAACGATCCTCCACCACCACACAATTGATTTTTCACCAATCATTTCACACTACTGGAACACATAATCGATTTTTTAATTACCACCTATTTACACTATGGGAAGACATAACCGATTTTTAGGCACCAACCATTTTACACTATGGGCACACAATATGTAATAAGCAATTAACAGAATTTAAATCCCATAGTAGAAAATGATTCAAAAAGCAATTAACACAATTGTGTTCCCATCGAAAAGCAATTAAACACAATTGACTTCTCATCGAAAAGCAATTAAACACAATTGACTTCTCATCGAAAAGCAATTAAACACAATTGAGTTCCCAATCTCCCACTACTGTAAACAAAATCTGAATTTCTGGAATACCTGGACTAGTCGCCGCATTTCTAAGTATGGACGCAAATAGGCTCTATTCATACGAACATTTTGGTGTATCACACTTATATCCTATCAGTTTTTTGTGGGGTTGCTCCATGAAAATGTGATTCTCCACTGGTGGTCAGTAAACAAAATCTGAATTTCTGGAATACCTGGACTAGTCGCCGCATTTCTAAGTATGGACGCAAATTCGCCTTATTCATACGAACATTTTGGTGTATCACACTTATATCCTATCAGTTTTTTGTGGGGTTGCTCCATGAAAATGTGATTCACTACTGGTGGTCAGTAAACAAAATCTGAATTTCTGGAATACCTGGACTAGTCGCCGCACTTCTAAGTATGGACGCAAATAGGCCCTATTCATACGAACATTTTGGTGTATCACACTTATATCCTATCAGTTTTTTGTGGGGTTGCTCCATGAAAATGTGATTCACCACTGGTGGTCAGTAAACAAAATCTGAATTTCTGGAATACGTAGACTACTCGCCGCATTTCTAAGTATGGACGCAAATAGGCCTTATTCATACGAACATTTTGGTGTATCACACTTATATCCTATCAGTTTTTTGTGGGGTTGCTACATGAAAATGTGATTCAACACTGGTGGTCAGTAAACAAAATCTGAATTTCTGGAATACCTGGACTAGTCGCCGCATTTCTAAGTACGGACGCAAATAGGCTCTATTCATGCGAACATTTTGGTGTATCACACTTATATCCTATCAGTTTTTTTGTGGGGTTGCTCCATGAAAATGTGATTCACCACTGGTGGTCAGTAAACATAATCTGAATTTCTGGAATACCTGGACTAGTCGCCGCATTTCTAAGTATGGACGCAAATAGGCCTTATTCATACGAACATTTTGGTGTATCACACTTATATCCTATCAGTTTTTTGTGGGGTTGCTCCATGAAAATGTGATTCACTACTGGTGGTCAGTAAACAAAATCTGAATTTCTGGAATACCTGGACTAGTCGCCGCACTTCTAAGTATGGACGCAAATAGGCCCTATTCATACGAACATTTTGGTGTATCACACTTATATCCTATCAGTTTTTTGTGGGGTTGCTCCATGAAAATGTGATTCACCACTGGTGGTCAGTAAACAAAATCTGAATTTCTGGAATACGTAGACTACTCGCCGCATTTCTAACTACGGACGCAAACAGGCCTTATTCATACGAACATTTTGCTGTATCACACTTATATCCTATCAGTTTTTTGTGGGGTTGCTCCATGAAAATGTGATTCTCCACTGGTGGTCAGTAAACAAAATCTGAATTTCTGGAATACCTGGACTAGTCGCCGCATTTCTAAGCATGGACGCAAATAGGCCTTATTCATACGAACATTTTGGTGTATCACACTTATATCCTATCAGTTTTTTGTGGGGTTGCTCCATGAAAATGTGATTCTCCACTGGTGGTCAGTAAACAAAATCTGAATTTCTGGAATACCTGGACAAGTCGCCGCATTTCTAAGTATGGACGCAAATAGGCCTTATTCATACGAACATTTTGGTGTATCACACTTATATCCTATCAGTTTTTTGTGGGGTTGCTCCATGAAAATGTGATTCACTACTGGTGGTCAGTAAACAAAATCTGAATTTCTGGAATACCTGGACTAGTCGCCGCACTTCTAAGTATGGACGCAAATAGGCCCTATTCATACGAACATTTTGGTGTATCACACTTATATCCTATCAGTTTTTTGTGGGGTTGCTCCATGAAAATGTGATTCACCACTGGTGGTCAGTAAACAAAATCTGAATTTCTGGAATACGTAGACAACTCGCCGCATTTCTAAGTAAGGACGCAAATAGGCCTTATTCATACGAACATTTTGGTGTATCACACTTATATCCTATCAGTTTTTTGTGGGGTTGCTCCATGAAAATGTGATTCAGCACTGGTGGTCAGTAAACAAAATCTGAATTTCTGGAATACCTGGACTAGTATCCGCATTTCTAAGTATGGACGCAAATAGGCCTTATTCATACGAACATTTTGGTGTATCACACTTATATCCTATCAGTTTTTTGAGGGGTTGCTCCTTGAAAATGTGATTCACCACTGGTGGTCAGTAAACAAAATCTGAATTTCTGGAATACCTGGTCTAGTCGCCGCATTTCTAAGTATGGACGCAAATAGGCCTTATTCATACGAATATTTTGGTGTATCACACTTATATCCTATCAGTTTTTTGTGGGGTTGCTCCATGAAAATGTGATTCACCACCGGTGGTCAGTAAACAAAATCTGAATTTCTGGAATACGTAGACTACTCGCCGCATTTCTAAGTATGGACGCAAATAGGCCTTATTCATACGAACATTTTGGTGTATCACACTTATATCCTATCAGTTTTTTGTGGGGTTGCTACATGAAAATGTGATTCACCACTGGTGGTCAGTAAACAAAATCTGAATTTCTGGAATACCTGGACTAGTCGCCGCATTTCTAAGTACGGACGCAAATAGGCTCTATTCATGCGAACATTTTGGTGTATCACACTTATATCCTATCAGTTTTTTGTGGGGTTGCTCCATGAAAATGTGATTCACCACTGGTGGTCAGTAAACATAATCTGAATTTCTGGAATACCTGGACTAGTCGCCGCATTTCTAAGTATGGACGCAAATAGGCCTTATTCATACGAACATTTTGGTGTATCACACTTATATCCTATCAGTTTTTTGTGGGGTTGCTCCATGAAAATGTGATTCACTACTGGTGGTCAGTAAACAAAATCTGAATTTCTGGAATACCTGGACTAGTCGCCGCACTTCTAAGTATGGACGCAAATAGGCCCTATTCATACGAACATTTTGGTGTATCACACTTATATCCTATCAGTTTTTTGTGGGGTTGCTCCATGAAAATGTGATTCACCACTGGTGGTCAGTAAACAAAATCTGAATTTCTGGAATACCTGGACTAGTCGCCGCATTTCTAAGCATGGACGCAAATAGGCCTTATTCATACGAACATTTTGGTGTATCACACTTATATCCTATCAGTTTTTTGTGGGGTTGCTCCATGAAAATGTGATTCTCCACTGGTGGTCAGTAAACAAAATCTGAATTTCTGGAATACCTGGACTAGTCGCCGCATTTCTAAGTATGGACGCAAATAGGCCTTATTCATACGAACATTTTGGTGTATCACACTTATATCCTATCAGTTTTTTGTGGGGTTGCTCCATGAAAATGTGATTCACTACTGGTTGTCAGTAAACAAAATCTGAATTTCTGGAATACCTGGACTAGTCGCCGCACTTCTAAGTATGGACGCAAATAGGCCCTATTCATACGAACATTTTGGTGTATCACACTTATATCCTATCAGTTTTTTGTGGGGTTGCTCCATGAAAATGTGATTCACCACTGGTGGTCAGTAAACAAAATCTGAATTTCTGGAATACGTAGACTACTCGCCGCATTTCTAAGTAAGGACGCAAATAGGCCTTATGCATACGAACATTTTGGTGTATCACACTTATATCCTATCAGTTTTTTGTGGGGTTGCTCCATGAAAATGTGATTCTCCACTGGTGGTCAGTAAACAAAATCTGAATTTCTGGAATACCTGGGCTAGTCGCCGCATTTCTAAGCATGGACGCAAATATGCCTTATTCATACGAACATTTTGGTGTATCACACTTATATCCTATCAGTTTTTTGTGGGGTTGCTCCTTGAAAATGTGATTCACCACTGGTGGCCAGTAAACAAAATCTGAATTTCTGGAATACGTAGACTACTCGCCGCATTTCTAAGTATGGACGCATATAGGCCTTATTCATACGAACATTTTGGTGTATCACACTTATATCCTATCAGTTTTTTGTGGGGTTGCTCCATGAAAATGTGATTCAGCACTGGTGGTCAGTAAACAAAATCTGAATTTCTGGAATACCTGGACTAGTCGCCGCATTTCTAAGTATGGACGCAAATAGGCCTTATTCATACGAACATTTTGGTGTATCACACTTATATCCTATCAGTTTTTTGTGGAGTTGCTCCATGAAAATGTGATTCTCCACTGGTGGTCAGTAAACAAAATCTGAATTTCTGGAATACCTGGACTAGTTGCCGCATTTCTAAGTATGGACGCAAATAGGCCTTATTCATACGAATATTTTGGTGTATCACACTTATATCCTATCAGTTTTTTGTGGGGTTGCTCCATGAAAATGTGATTCAGCACTGGTGTATGGACGCAAATAGGCCTTATTCATACGAACATTTTGGTGTATCACACTTATATCCTATCAGTTTTTTGTGGGGTTGCTCCATGAAAATGTGATTCACCACTGGTGGTCAGTAAACAAAATCTGAATTTCTGGAATACCTGGACTAGTCGCCGCATTTCTAAGTATGGACGCAAATAGGCCCTATTCATACGAACATTTTGGTGTATCACTCTTATATCCTATCAGTTTTTTGTGGGGTTGCTCCATGAAAATGTGATTCACCACTGGTGGTCAGTAAACAAAATCTGAATTTCTGGAATACGTAGACTACTCGCCGCATTTTTAAGTATGGACGCAAATAGGCCTTATTCATACGAACATTTTGGTGTATCGCACTTATATCCTATCAGTTTTTTGTGGGGTTGCTCCATAAAAATGTATTTCATCACTGGTGGTCAGTAAACAAAATCTGAATTTCTGGAATACGTAGACTACTCGCCGCATTTCTTAGTATGGACGCATATAGGCCTTATTCATACGAACATTTTGGTGTATCACACTTATATCCTATCAGTTTTTTGTGGGGTTGCTCCATGAAAATGTGATTCAGCACTGGTGGTCAGTAAACAAAATCTGAATTTCTGGAATACCTGGACTAGTCGCCGCATTTCTAAGTATGGACGCAAATAGGCCTTATTCATACGAACATTTTGGTGTATCACACTTATATCCTATCAGTTTTTTGTGGAGTTGCTCCATGAAAATGTGATTCTCCACTGGTGGTCAGTAAACAAAATCTGAATTTCTGGAATACCTGGACTAGTCGCCGCATTTCTAAGTATGGACGCAAATAGGCCTTATTCATACGAACATTTTGGTGTATCACACTTATATCCTATCAGTTTTTTGTGGGGTTGCTCCTTGAAAATGTGATTCACCACTGGTGGTCAGTAAACAAAATCTGAATTTCTGGAATACCTGGACTAGTCGCCGCATTTCTAAGTATGGACGCAAATAGGCCTTATTCATACGAATATTTTGGTGTATCACACTTATATCCTATCAGTTTTTTGTGGGGTTGCTCCATGAAAATGTGATTCACCACTGGTGGTCAGTAAACAAAATCTGAATTTCTGGAATATGTAGACTACTCGCCGCATTTCTAAGTACGGACGCAAATAGGCCTTATTCATACGAACATTTTGGTGTATCACACTTATATCCTATCAGTTTTTTGTGGGGTTGCTCCATGAAAATGTGATTCACTACTGGTGGTCAGTAAACAAAATCTGAATTTCTGGAATACGTGGACTATTCGCCGCATTTCTAAGTATGGACGCAAATAGGCCCTATTCATACGAACATTTTGGTGTATCACACTTATATCCTATCAGTTTTTTGTGGGGTTGCTCCATGAAAATGTGATTCACTACTGGTGGTCAGTAAACAAAATCTGAATTTCTGGAATACATAGCCCACTCGCCGCATTTCTAAGTAAGGACGCAAAAAGGCCTTATTCATACGAACATTTTGATGTATCACACTTATATCCTATCAGTTTTTTGTGGGGTTGCTCCATGAAAATGTGATTCACCACTGGTGGTCAGTAAACAAAATCTGAATTTCTGGTATACCTAGACCAGTCGCCGCATTTCTAAGTACGGACGCAAATAGGCCTTATTCATACGAACATTTTGGTGTATCACACTTATATCCTATCAGTTTTTTGTGGGGTTGCTCCATGAAAATGTGATTCACCACTGGTGGTCAGTAAACATAATCTGAATTTCTGGAATACGTAGACTATTCGCCGCATTTCTAAGTATGGACGCAAATAGGCCCTATTCATACGAACATTTTGGTGTATCACACTTATATCCTATCAGTTTTTTGTGGGGTTGCTCCATGAAAATGTGATTCACCACTGGTGGTCTGTAAACAAAATCTGAATTTCTGGAATACGTAGACTACTCGCCGCATTTCTAAGTACGGACGCAAATAGGCCTTATTCATACGAACATTTTGCTGTATCACACTTATATCCTATCAGTTTTTTGTGGGGTTGCTCCATGAAAATGTGATTCACCACTGGTGGTCAGTAAACAAAATCTGAATTTCTGGAATACGTAGACTACTCGCCTCATTTTTAAGTATGGACGCAAATAGGCCTTATTCATACGAACATTTTGGTGTATCACACTTATATCCTATCAGTTTTTTGTGCGGTTGCTCCTTGAAAATGTGATTCACCACTGGTGGTCAGTAAACAAAATCTGAATTTCTGGAATACCTGGTCTAGTCGCCGCATTTCTAAGTAAGGACGCAAATAGGCCTTATTCATACGAACATTTTGGTGTATCACACTTATATCCTATCAGTTTTTTGTGGGGTTGCTCCATGAAAATGTGATTCTCCACTGGTGGTCAGTAAACAAAATCTGAATTTCTGGAATACCTGGACTAGTCGCCGCATTTCTAAGTATGGACGCAAATAGGCCTTATTCATACGAACATTTTGGTGTATCACACTTATATCCTATCAGTTTTTTGTGGGGTTGCTCCTTGAAAATGTGATTCACCACTGGTGGCCAGTAAACAAAATCTGAATTTCTGGAATACCTGGTCTAGTCGCCGCATTTCTAAGTATGGACGCAAATAGGCCTTATTCATACGAATATTTTGGTGTATCACACTTATATCCTATCAGTTTTTTGTGGGGTTGCTCCATGAAAATGTGATTCTCCACTGGTGGTCAGTAAACAAAATCTGAATTTCTGGAATACCTGGACTAGTCGCCGCATTTCTAAATATGGACGCAAATAGGCCTTATTCATACGAACATTTTGGTGTAGTTAGTTGTTAGTTAGTTAGTTGACTTTTATTTATAAAATAATAAAGTCATTAAAGGCATTGACATTATGTCGTCAGCCATTATAATTACATTTCATTTACAATAATTAAAATTTTAAGTACTAAGTATCGTATTCTGTAAGCAAAATTTGCCTATATCTTAAAGCATTTATTATAAAAGCTGCTAAATTTCTCCAATTACATTGCTCATTCATACCGTTCAATAGATTTATTAGCTCATATTCATTAATGTAGTTTTTCCCGATATATCTAACCCGGAATTCCCTGAGTATCGGACATCTTCCCATAAAGTGTATTAGGTTCTCAGTTTCACCCAAATTACACAAGCAACATATAGTGGTAGTATTAGTTCTACTATTTCTATGAACATTTTTCAATGGGAGAGTATCGCAACGTGCTCTAAATATAGCTGAAATTTCATTTATACACAAATTCTGGTCGCATATATAAGTTGAACCCATAGCTGGTATTAAATTTTTAAAAATACGAGTTTCACTTGCAGAAGCTGCTTGTAACATTTTATTGTAGTTTTTAATTTTAAGTTGAGATACAAAATCTAAACATCTAGAACGCCACTCAATACCACTCATTAATCTGAAGCATATACTGAATTCCTCGCCGATTCTATTAATTTCTTTTGCCCAAAATATATTTTTCTGTAGTATAAGTTTCGATAATTTATGTGGAAGTCTTTCAGTGTTGTAGTTATATATAGCTGCGTTGATGTAATTTAGATGTAGACATAGGGTATAAAAGTGACTATCTTCCGCTCCTGTTTCTAAAGCCAATGCATAATTGGGAGTACAGTCTGGTATTTTTAAAATTCTTTTAAGAAAATATCTTTGTAGTTTATCGACAGTTTCAAACGATGTAAATCCCCAAACTTGCGCACCATAAGATTGTATTGCCCTGCACACAGCTTGAAATATTTTCCATTTTGATTGTAGCGAAATATTCGGTTTATTTAAATAGCTTTGCCATGTTGCATTTATACTGTTTTTGGCAGAATTGTTTCTACATTCTACGTGTTTTTGAAAGGACATTTTTGGGGTAAAAATTACACCTAGATAGCAAAATTGTGTTGTTATCTTAACTTCTTTTTGATTATAAAACCATTTTTCATCTCTAGCCAATCTGCCTCCTTTTCTGAAAACCATCATCTCGGATTTTTCTAAATTCACCTCCATATTCCATTGCATGCAGTACATTTCGAGCTTGTTAATTGATTGATTGCATAACCTTTTTATCATCAGTAATTATGACTATATCGTCTGCGTATAAAAGTATTCTTATATTTAGATCTTCTATCATTTTTGGTGTATCACACTTATATCCTATCAGTGTTTTGTGGGGTTGCTCCATGAAAATGTGATTCAGCACTGGTGGTCAGTAAACAAAATCTGAACTTCTGGAATACCTGGACTAGTCGCCGCATTTCTAAGTATGGACGCAAATAGGCCTTATTCATACGAACATTTTGGTGTATCACACTTATATCCTATCAGTTTTTTGTGGGGTTGCTCCTTGAAAATGTGATTCACCACTGGTGGTCAGTAAACAAAATCTGAATTTCTGGAATACCTGATCTAGTCGCCGCATTTCTAAGTATGGACGCAAATAGGCCTTATTCATACGAATATTTTGGTGTATCACACTTATATCCTATCAGTTTTTTGTGGGGTTGCTCCATGAAAATGTGATTCTCCACTGGTGGTCAGTAAACAAAATCTGAATTTCTGGAATACGTAGACTACTCGCCGCATTTCTAAGTATGGACGCAAATAGGCCTTATTCATACGAACATTTTGGTGTATCACACTTATATCCTATCAGTTTTTTGTGGGGTTGCTCCATGAAAATGTGATTCACCACTGGTGGTCAGTAAACAAAATCTGAATTTCTGGAATACCTGGACTAGTCGCCGCATTTCTAAGTATGGACGCAAATAGGCTCTATTCATACGAACATTTTGGTGTATCACACTTATATCCTATCAGTTTTTTGTGGGGTTGCTCCATGAAAATGTGATTCACCACTGGTGGTCAGTAAACAAAATCTGAATTTCTGGAATACGTAGACAACTCGCCGCATTTCTAAGTAAGGACGCAAATAGGCCTTATTCATACGAACATTTTGGTGTATCACACTTATATCCTATCAGTTTTTTGTGGGGTTGCTCCATGAAAATGTGATTCAGCACTGGTGGTCAGTAAACAAAATCTGAATTTCTGGAATACCTGGACTAGTCTCCGCATTTCTAAGTATGGACGCAAATAGGCCTTATTCATACGAACATTTTGGTGTGTCACACTTATATCCTATCAGTTTTTTGAGGGGTTGCTCCTTGAAAATGTGATTCACCACTGGTGGTCAGTAAACAAAATCTGAATTTCTGGAATACCTGGTCTAGTCGCCGCATTTCTAAGTATGGACGCAAATAGGCCTTATTCATACGAATATTTTGGTGTATCACACTTATATCCTATCAGTTTTTTGTGGGGTTGCTCCATGAAAATGTGATTCACCACTGGTGGTCAGTAAACAAAATCTGAATTTCTGGAATACGTAGACTACTCGCCGCATTTCTAAGTATGGACGCAAATAGGCCTTATTCATACGAACATTTTGGTGTATCACACTTATATCCTATCAGTTTTTTGTGGGGTTGCTACATGAAAATGTGATTCACCACTGGTGGTCAGTAAACAAAATCTGAATTTCTGGAATACCTGGACTAGTCGCCGCATTTCTAAGTACGGACGCAAATAGGCTCTATTCATGCGAACATTTTGGTGTATCACACTTATATCCTATCAGTTTTTTGTGGGGTTGCTCCATGAAAATGTGATTCACCACTGGTGGTCAGTAAACAAAATCTGAATTCCTGGAATACGTAGACTACTCGCCGCATTTCTAAGTACGGACGCAAATAGGCCTTATTCATACGAACATTTTGGTGTATCACACTTATATCCTATCAGTTTTTTGTGGGGTTGCTCCATGAAAATGTGATTCACTACTGGTGGTCAGTAAACAAAATCTGAATTTCTGGAATACGTGGACTAGTCTCCGCATTTCTAAGTATGGACGCAAATAGGCCTTATTCATACGAACATTTTGGTGTGTCACACTTATATCCTATCAGTTTTTTGAGGGGTTGCTCCTTGAAAATGTGATTCACCACTGGTGGTCAGTAAACAAAATCTGAATTTCTGGAATACCTGGACTAGTTGCCGCACTTCTAAGTATGGACACAAATAGGCCCTATTCATACGAACATTTTGGTGTATCACACTTATATCCTATCAGTTTTTTGTGGGGTTGCTCCATGAAAATGTGATTCAGCACTGGTGGTCAGTAAACAAAATCTGAATTTCTGGAATACCTGGACTAGTCTCCGCATTTCTAAGTATGGACGCAAATAGGCCTTATTCATACGAACATTTTGGTGTGTCACACTTATATCCTATCAGTTTTTTGAGGGGTTGCTCCTTGAAAATGTGATTCACCACTGGTGGTCAGTAAACAAAATCTGAATTTCTGGAATACCTGGTCTAGTCGCCGCATTTCTAAGTATGGACGCAAATAGGCCTTATTCATACGAATATTTTGGTGTATCACACTTATATCCTATCAGTTTTTTGTGGGGTTGCTCCATGAAAATGTGATTCACCACTGGTGGTCAGTAAACAAAATCTGAATTTCTGGAATACGTAGACTACTCGCCGCATTTCTAAGTACGGACGCAAATAGGCCTTATTCATACGAACATTTTGGTGTATCACACTTATATCCTATCAGTTTTTTGTGGGGTTGCTCCATGAAAATGTGATTCACTACTGGTGGTCAGTAAACAAAATCTGAATTTCTGGAATACGTGGACTATTCGCCGCATTTCTAAGTATGGACGCAAATAGGCCCTATTCATACGAACATTTTGGTGTATCACACTTATATCCTATCAGTTTTTTGTGGGGTTGCTCCATGAAAATGTGATTCACTACTGGTGGTCAGTAAACAAAATCTGAATTTCTGGAATACCTGGACTAGTCGCCGCACTTCTAAGTATGGACACAAATAGGCCCTATTCATACGAACATTTTGGTGTATCACATTTATATCCTATCAGTTTTTTGTGGGGTTGCTCCATGAAAATGTGATTCACTACTGGTGGTCAGTAAACAAAATCTGAATTTCTGGAATACGTGGACTAGTCTCCGCATTTCTAAGTATGGACGCAAATAGGCCTTATTCATACGAACATTTTGGTGTGTCACACTTATATCCTATCAGTTTTTTGTGGGGTTGCTCCATGAAAATGTGATTCTCCACTGGTGGTCAGTAAACAAAATCTGAATTTCTGGAATACCTGATCTAGTCGCCGCATTTCTAAGTATGGACGCAAATAGGCCTTATTCATACGAATATTTTGGTGTATCACACTTATATCCTATCAGTTTTTTGTGGGGTTGCTCCATGAAAATGTGATTCTCCACTGGTGGTCAGTAAACAAAATCTGAATTTCTGGAATACGTAGACTACTCGCCGCATTTCTAAGTATGGACGCAAATAGGCCTTATTCATACGAACATTTTGGTGTATCACACTTATATCCTATCAGTTTTTTGTGGGGTTGCTCCATGAAAATGTGATTCACCACTGGTGGTCAGTAAACAAAATCTGAATTTCTGGAATACCTGGACTAGTCGCCGCATTTCTAAGTATGGACGCAAATAGGCTCTATTCATACGAACATTTTGGTGTATCACACTTATATCCTATCAGTTTTTTGTGGGGTTGCTCCATGAAAATGTGATTCACCACTGGTGGTCAGTAAACAAAATCTGAATTTCTGGAATACGTAGACAACTCGCCGCATTTCTAAGTAAGGACGCAAATAGGCCTTATTCATACGAACATTTTGGTGTATCACACTTATATCCTATCAGTTTTTTGTGGGGTTGCTCCATGAAAATGTGATTCAGCACTGGTGGTCAGTAAACAAAATCTGAATTTCTGGAATACCTGGACTAGTCTCCGCATTTCTAAGTATGGACGCAAATAGGCCTTATTCATACGAACATTTTGGTGTGTCACACTTATATCCTATCAGTTTTTTGAGGGGTTGCTCCTTGAAAATGTGATTCACCACTGGTGGTCAGTAAACAAAATCTGAATTTCTGGAATACCTGGTCTAGTCGCCGCATTTCTAAGTATGGACGCAAATAGGCCTTATTCATACGAATATTTTGGTGTATCACACTTATATCCTATCAGTTTTTTGTGGGGTTGCTCCATGAAAATGTGATTCACCACTGGTGGTCAGTAAACAAAATCTGAATTTCTGGAATACGTAGACTACTCGCCGCATTTCTAAGTATGGACGCAAATAGGCCTTATTCATACGAACATTTTGGTGTATCACACTTATATCCTATCAGTTTTTTGTGGGGTTGCTACATGAAAATGTGATTCACCACTGGTGGTCAGTAAACAAAATCTGAATTTCTGGAATACCTGGACTAGTCGCCGCATTTCTAAGTACGGACGCAAATAGGCTCTATTCATGCGAACATTTTGGTGTATCACACTTATATCCTATCAGTTTTTTGTGGGGTTGCTCCATGAAAATGTGATTCACCACTGGTGGTCAGTAAACAAAATCTGAATTCCTGGAATACGTAGACTACTCGCCGCATTTCTAAGTACGGACGCAAATAGGCCTTATTCATACGAACATTTTGGTGTATCACACTTATATCCTATCAGTTTTTTGTGGGGTTGCTCCATGAAAATGTGATTCACTACTGGTGGTCAGTAAACAAAATCTGAATTTCTGGAATACGTGGACTAGTCTCCGCATTTCTAAGTATGGACGCAAATAGGCCTTATTCATACGAACATTTTGGTGTGTCACACTTATATCCTATCAGTTTTTTGAGGGGTTGCTCCTTGAAAATGTGATTCACCACTGGTGGTCAGTAAACAAAATCTGAATTTCTGGAATACCTGGACTAGTCGCCGCACTTCTAAGTATGGACACAAATAGGCCCTATTCATACGAACATTTTGGTGTATCACACTTATATCCTATCAGTTTTTTGTGGGGTTGCTCCATGAAAATGTGATTCAGCACTGGTGGTCAGTAAACAAAATCTGAATTTCTGGAATACCTGGACTAGTCTCCGCATTTCTAAGTATGGACGCAAATAGGCCTTATTCATACGAACATTTTGGTGTGTCACACTTATATCCTATCAGTTTTTTGAGGGGTTGCTCCTTGAAAATGTGATTCACCACTGGTGGTCAGTAAACAAAATCTGAATTTCTGGAATACCTGGTCTAGTCGCCGCATTTCTAAGTATGGACGCAAATAGGCCTTATTCATACGAATATTTTGGTGTATCACACTTATATCCTATCAGTTTTTTGTGGGGTTGCTCCATGAAAATGTGATTCACCACTGGTGGTCAGTAAACAAAATCTGAATTTCTGGAATACGTAGACTACTCGCCGCATTTCTAAGTACGGACGCAAATAGGCCTTATTCATACGAACATTTTGGTGTATCACACTTATATCCTATCAGTTTTTTGTGGGGTTGCTCCATGAAAATGTGATTCACTACTGGTGGTCAGTAAACAAAATCTGAATTTCTGGAATACGTGGACTATTCGCCGCATTTCTAAGTATGGACGCAAATAGGCCCTATTCATACGAACATTTTGGTGTATCACACTTATATCCTATCAGTTTTTTGTGGGGTTGCTCCATGAAAATGTGATTCACTACTGGTGGTCAGTAAACAAAATCTGAATTTCTGGAATACCTGGACTAGTCGCCGCACTTCTAAGTATGGACACAAATAGGCCCTATTCATACGAACATTTTGGTGTATCACAGTTATATCCTATCAGTTTTTTGTGGGGTTGCTCCATGAAAATGTGATTCACCACTGGTGGTCAGTAAACAAAATCTGAATTTCGGGAATACATAGCCCACTCGCCGCATTTCTAAGTAAGGACGCAAAAAGGCCTTATTCATACGAACATTTTGATGTATCACACTTATATCCTATCAGTTTTTTGTGGGGTTGCTCCATGAAAATGTGATTCACCACTGGTGGTCAGTAAACAAAATCTGAATTTCTGGTATACCTAGACCAGTCGCCGCATTTCTAAGTACGGACGCAAATAGGTCTTATTCATACGAACATTTTGGTGTATCACACTTATATCCTATCAGTTTTTTGTGGGGTTGCTCCATGAAAATGTGATTCTCCACTGGTGGTCAGTAAACATAATCTGAATTTCTGGAATACCTGGACTATTCGCCGCATTTCTAAGTATGGACGCAAATAGGCCCTATTCATACGAACATTTTGGTGTATCACACTTATATCCTATCAGTTTTTTGTGGGGTTGCTCCATGAAACTGTGATTCACCACTGGTGGTCTGTAAACAAAATCTGAATTTCTGGAATACGTAGACTACTCGCCGCATTTCTAAGTACGGACGCAAATAGGCCTTATTCATACGAACATTTTGCTGTATCACACTTATATCCTATCAGTTTTTTGTGGGGTTGCTCCATGAAAATGTGATTCACCACTGGTGGTCAGTAAACAAAATCTGAATTTCTGGAATACCTGGTCTAGTCGCCGCATTTCTAAGTAAGGACGCAAATAGGCCTTATTCATACGAACATTTTGGTGTATCACACTTATATCCTATCAGTTTTTTGTGGGGTTGCTCCATGAAAATGTGATTCTCCACTGGTGGTCAGTAAACAAAATCTGAATTTCTGGAATACCTGGACTAGTCGCCGCATTTCTAAGTATGGACGCAAATAGGCCTTATTCATACGAACATTTTGGTGTACCACACTTATATCCTATCAGTTTTTTGTGGGGTTGCTCCTTGAAAATGTGATTCACCACTGGTGGCCAGTAAACAAAATCTGAATTTCTGGAATACCTGGTCTAGTCGCCGCATTTCTAAGTATGGACGCAAATAGGCCTTATTCATACGAATATTTTGGTGTATCACACTTATATCCTATCAGTTTTTTGTGGGGTTGCTCCATGAAAATGTGATTCTCCACTGGTGGTCAGTAAACAAAATCTGAATTTCTGGAATACCTGGACTAGTCGCCGCATTTCTAAATATGGACGCAAATAGGCCTTATTCATACGAACATTTTGGTGTATCACACTTATATCCTATCAGTGTTTTGTGGGGTTGCTCCATGAAAATGTGATTCAGCACTGGTGGTCAGTAAACAAAATCTGAACTTCTGGAATACCTGGACTAGTCGCCGCATTTCTAAGTATGGACGCAAATAGGCCTTATTCATACGAACATTTTGGTGTATCACACTTATATCCTATCAGTTTTTTGTGGGGTTGCTCCTTGAAAATGTGATTCACCACTGGTGGTCAGTAAACAAAATCTGAATTTCTGGAATACCTGATCTAGTCGCCGCATTTCTAAGTATGGACGCAAATAGGCCTTATTCATAAGAACATTTTGGTGTATCACACTTATATCCTATCAGTTTTTTGTGGGGTTGCTCCTTGAAAATGTGATTCACCACTGGTGGTCAGTAAACAAAATCTGAATTTCTGGAATACCTGATCTAGTCGCCGCATTTCTAAGTATGGACGCAAATAGGCCTTATTCATACGAATATTTTGGTGTATCACACTTATATCCTATCAGTTTTTTGTGGGGTTGCTCCATGAAAATGTGATTCACCACTGGTGGTCAGTAAACAAAATCTGAATTTCTGGAATACGTAGACTACTCGCCGCATTTCTAAGTATGGACGCAAATAGGCCTTATTCATACGAACATTTTGGTGTATCACACTTATATCCTATCAGTTTTTTGTGGGGTTGCTCCATGAAAATGTGATTCAGCACTGGTGGTCAGTAAACAAAATCTGAATTTCTGGAATACCTGGACTAGTCTCCGCATTTCTAAGTATGGACGCAAATAGGCCTTATTCATACGAACATTTTGGTGTATCACACTTATATCCTATCAGTTTTTTGTGGGGTTGCTACATGAAAATGTGATTCACCACTGGTGGTCAGTAAACAAAATCTGAATTTCTGGAATACCTGGACTAGTCGCCGCATTTCTAAGTACGGACGCAAATAGGCTCTATTCATGCGAACATTTTGGTGTATCACACTTATATCCTATCAGTTTTTTGTGGGGTTGCTCCATGAAAATGTGATTCACCACTGGTGGTCAGTAAACATAATCTGAATTTCTGGAATACCTGGACTAGTCGCCGCATTTCTAAGTATGGACGCAAATAGGCCTTATTCATACGAACATTTTGGTGTATCACACTTATATCCTATCAGTTTTTTGTGGGGTTGCTCCATGAAAATGTGATTCACTACTGGTGGTCAGTAAACAAAATCTGAATTTCTGGAATACCTGGACTAGTCGCCGCAATTCTAAGTATGGACGCAAATAGGCCCTATTCATACGAACATTTTGGTGTATCACACTTATATCCTATCAGTTTTTTGTGGGGTTGCTCCATGAAAATGTGATTCACCACTGGTGGTCAGTAAACAAAATCTGAATTTCTGGAATACGTAGACTACTCGCCGCATTTCTAACTACGGACGCAAATAGGCCTTATTCATACGAACATTTTGCTGTATCACACTTATATCCTATCAGTTTTTTGTGGGGTTGCTCCATGAAAATGTGATTCTCCACTGGTGGTCAGTAAACAAAATCTGAATTTCTGGAATACCTGGACTAGTCGCCGCATTTCTAAGCATGGACGCAAATAGGCCTTATTCATACGAACATTTTGGTGTATCACACTTATATCCTATCAGTTTTTTGTGGGGTTGCTCCATGAAAATGTGATTCTCCACTGGTGGTCAGTAAACAAAATCTGAATTTCTGGAATACCTGGACTAGTCGCCGCATTTCTAAGTATGGACGCAAATAGGCCTTATTCATACGAACATTTTGGTGTATCACGCTTATATCCTATCAGTTTTTTGTGGGGTTGCTCCATGAAAATGTGATTCACTACTGGTGGTCAGTAAACAAAATCTGAATTTCTGGAATACCTGGACTAGTCGCCGCACTTCTAAGTATGGACGCAAATAGGCCCTATTCATACGAACATTTTGGTGTATCACACTTATATCCTATCAGTTTTTTGTGGGGTTGCTCCATGAAAATGTGATTCACCACTGGTGGTCAGTAAACAAAATCTGAATTTCTGGAATACGTAGACAACTCGCCGCATTTCTAAGTAAGGACGCAAATAGGCCTTATTCATACGAACATTTTGGTGTATCACACTTATATCCTATCAGTTTTTTGTGGGGTTGCTCCATGAAAATGTGATTCAGCACTGGTGGTCAGTAAACAAAATCTGAATTTCTGGAATACCTGGACTAGTCTCCGCATTTCTAAGTATGGACGCAAATAGGCCTTATTCATACGAACATTTTGGTGTGTCACACTTATATCCTATCAGTTTTTTGAGGGGTTGCTCCTTGAAAATGTGACTCACCACTGGTGGTCAGTAAACAAAATCTGAATTTCTGGAATACCTGGTCTAGTCGCCGCATTTCTAAGTATGGACGCAAATAGGCCTTATTCATACGAATATTTTGGTGTATCACACTTATATCCTATCAGTTTTTTGTGGGGTTGCTCCATGAAAATGTGATTCACCACTGGTGGTCAGTAAACAAAATCTGAATTTCTGGAATACGTAGACTACTCGCCGCATTTCTAAGTATGGACGCAAATAGGCCTTATTCATACGAACATTTTGGTGTATCACACTTATATCCTATCAGTTTTTTGTGGGGTTGCTACATGAAAATGTGATTCACCACTGGTGGTCAGTAAACAAAATCTGAATTTCTGGAATACCTGGACTAGTCGCCGCATTTCTAAGTACGGACGCAAATAGGCTCTATTCATGCGAACATTTTGGTGTATCACACTTATATCCTATCAGTTTTTTGTGGGGTTGCTCCATGAAAATGTGATTCACCACTGGTGGTCAGTAAACATAATCTGAATTTCTGGAATACCTGGACTAGTCGCCGCATTTCTAAGTATGGACGCAAATAGGCCTTATTCATACGAACATTTTGGTGTATCACACTTATATCCTATCAGTTTTTTGTGGGGTTGCTCCATGAAAATGTGATTCACTACTGGTGGTCAGTAAACAAAATCTGAATTTCTGGAATACCTGGACTAGTCGCCGCACTTCTAAGTATGGACGCAAATAGGCCCTATTCATACGAACATTTTGGTGTATCACACTTATATCCTATCAGTTTTTTGTGGGGTTGCTCCATGAAAATGTGATTCACCACTGGTGGTCAGTAAACAAAATCTGAATTTCTGGAATACGTAGACTACTCGCCGCATTTCTAACTACGGACGCAAATAGGCCTTATTCATACGAACATTTTGCTGTATCACACTTATATCCTATCAGTTTTTTGTGGGGTTGCTCCATGAAAATGTGATTCTCCACTGGTGGTCAGTAAACAAAATCTGAATTTCTGGAATACCTGGACTAGTCGCCGCATTTCTAAGCATGGACGCAAATAGGCCTTATTCATACGAACATTTTGGTGTATCACACTTATATCCTATCAGTTTTTTGTGGGGTTGCTCCATGAAAATGTGATTCTCCACTGGTGGTCAGTAAACAAAATCTGAATTTCTGGAATACCTGGACTAGTCGCCGCATTTCTAAGTATGGACGCAAATAGGCCTTATTCATACGAACATTTTGGTGTATCACACTTATATCCTATCAGTTTTTTGTGGGGTTGCTCCATGAAAATGTGATTCACTACTGGTGGTCAGTAAACAAAATCTGAATTTCTGGAATACCTGGACTAGTCGCCGCACTTCTAAGTATGGACGCAAATAGGCCCTATTCATACGAACATTTTGGTGTATCACACTTATATCCTATCAGTTTTTTGTGGGGTTGCTCCATGAATATGTGATTCACCACTGGTGGTCAGTAAACAAAATCTGAATTTCTGGAATACGTAGACTACTCGCCGCATTTCTAAGTAAGGACGCAAATAGGCCTTATTCATACGAACATTTTGGTGTATCACACTTATATCCTATCAGTTTTTTGTGGGGTTGCTCCATGAAAATGTGATTCTCCACTGGTGGTCAGTAAACAAAATCTGAATTTCTGGAATACCTGGACTAGTCGCCGCATTTCTAAGCATGGACGCAAATAGGCCTTATTCATACGAACATTTTGGTGTATCACACTTATATCCTATCAGTTTTTTGTGGGGTTGCTCCTTGAAAATGTGATTCACCACTGGTGGCCAGTAAACAAAATCTGAATTTCTGGAATACCTGGTCTAGTCGCCGCATTTCTAAGTATGGACGCAAATAGGCCTTATTCATACGAACATTTTGGTGTATCGCACTTATATCCTATCAGTTTTTTGTGGGGTTGCTCCATAAAAAAGTATTTCACCACTGGTGGTCAGTAAACAAAATCTGAATTTCTGGAATACGTAGACTACTCGCCGCATTTCTAAGTAAGGACGCAAATAGGCCTTATTCATACGAACATTTTGGTGTATCACACTTATATCCTATCAGTTTTTTGTGGGGTTGCTCCTTGAAAATGTGATTCACCACTGGTGGCCAGTAAACAAAATCTGAATTTCTGGAATACCTGGACTAGTCGCCGCATTTCTAAGCATGGACGCAAATAGGCCTTATTCATACGAACATTTTGGTGTATCACACTTATATCCTATCAGTTTTTTGTGGGGTTGCTCCTTGAAAATGTGATTCACCACTGGTGGCCAGTAAACAAAATCTGAATTTCTGGAATACCTGGTCTAGTCGCCGCATTTCTAAGTATGGACGCAAATAGGCCTTATTCATACGAACATTTTGGTGTATCGCACTTATATCCTATCAGTTTTTTGTGGGGTTGCTCCATAAAAAAGTATTTCACCACTGGTGGTCAGTAAACAAAATCTGAATTTCTGGAATACGTAGACTACTCGCCGCATTTCTAAGTAAGGACGCAAATAGGCCTTATTCATACGAACATTTTGGTGTATCACACTTATATCCTATCAGTTTTTTGTGGGGTTGCTCCTTGAAAATGTGATTCACCACTGGTGGTCAGTAAACAAAATCTGAATTTCTGGAATACCTGGACTAGTCGCCGCATTTCTAAGCATGGACGCAAATAGGCCTTATTCATACGAACATTTTGGTGTATCACACTTATATCCTATCAGTTTTTTGTGGGGTTGCTCCATGAAAATGTGATTCAGCACTGGTGGTCAGTAAACAAAATCTGAATTTCTGGAATACCTGGACTAGTCGCCGCACTTCTAAGTATGGACGCAAATAGGCCCTATTCATACGAACATTTTGGTGTATCACACTTATATCCTATCAGTTTTTTGTGGGGTTGCTCCATGAAAATGTGATTCACCACTGGTGGTCAGTAAACAAAATCTGAATTTCTGGAATACGTAGACTACTCGCCGCATTTCTAAGTAAGGACGCAAATAGGCCTTATTCATACGAACATTTTGGTGTATCACACTTATATCCTATCAGTTTTTTGTGGGGTTGCTCCTTGAAAATGTGATTCACCACTGGTGGCCAGTAAACAAAATCTGAATTTCTGGAATACCTGGTCTAGTCGCCGCATTTCTAAGTATGGACGCAAATAGGCCTTATTCATACGAACATTTTGGTGTATCGCACTTATATCCTATCAGTTTTTTGTGGGGTTGCTCCTTGAAAATCTGATTCACCACTGGTGGCCAGTAAACAAAATCTGAATTTCTGGAATACCTGGACTAGTCGCCGCATTTCTAAGCATGGACGCAAATAGGCCTTATTCATACGAACATTTTGGTGTATCACACTTATATCCTATCAGTTTTTTGTGGGGTTGCTCCATGAAAATGTGATTCTCCACTGGTGGTCAGTAAACAAAATCTGAATTTCTGGAATACCTGGACTAGTCGCCGCATTTCTAAGTATGGACGCAAATAGGCCTTATTCATACGAACATTTTGGTGTATCACACTTATATCCTATCAGTTTTTTGTGGGGTTGCTCCATGAAAATGTGATTCACTACTGGTGGTCAGTAAACAAAATCTGAATTTCTGGAATACCTGGACTAGTCGCCGCACTTCTAAGTATGGACGCAAATAGGCCCTATTCATACGAACATTTTGGTGTATCACACTTATATCCTATCAGTTTTTTGTGGGGTTGCTCCATGAAAATGTGATTCACCACTGGTGGTCGGTAAACAAAATCTGAATTTCTGGAATACGTAGACTACTCGCCGCATTTCTAAGTAAGGACGCAAATAGGCCTTATTCATACGAACATTTATGTGTATCACACTTATATCATATCAGTTTTTTGTGGGGTTGCTCCATGAAAATGTGATTCTCCACTGGTGGTCAGTAAACAAAATCTGAATTTCTGGAATACCTGGACTAGTCGCCGCATTTCTAAGCATGGACGCAAATAGGCCTTATTCATACGAACATTTTGGTGTATCACACTTATATCCTATCAGTTTTTTGTGGGGTTGCTCCTTGAAAATGTGATTCACCACTGGTGGCCAGTAAACAAAATCTGAATTTCTGGAATACCTGGTCTAGTCGCCGCATTTCTAAGTATGGACGCAAATAGGCCTTATTCATACGAACATTTTGGTGTATCGCACTTATATCCTATCAGTTTTTTGTGGGGTTGCTCCATAAAAAAGTATTTCACCACTGGTGGTCAGTAAACAAAATCTGAATTTCTGGAATACGTAGACTACTCGCCGCATTTCTAAGTATGGACGCATATAGGCCTTATTCATACGAACATTTTGGTGTATCACACTTATATCCTATCAGTTTTTTGTGGGGTTGCTCCATGAAAATGTGATTCAGCACTGGTGGTCAGTAAACAAAATCTGAATTTCTGGAATACCTGGACTAGTCGCCGCATTTCTAAGTATGGACGCAAATAGGCCTTATTCATACGAACATTTTGGTGTATCACACTTATATCCTATCAGTTTTTTGTGGAGTTGCTCCATGAAAATGTGATTCTCCACTAGTGGTCAGTAAACAAAATCTGAATTTCTGGAATACCTGGACTAGTCGCCGCATTTCTAAGTATGGACGCAAATAGGCCTTATTCATACGAATATTTTGGTGTATCACACTTATATCCTATCAATTTTTTGTGGGGTTGCTCCATGAAAATGTGATTCACCACTGGTGGTCAGTAAACAAAATCTGAATTTCTGGAATACGTAGACTACTCGCCGCATTTCTAGGTACGGACGCAAATAGGCCTTATTCATACGAACATTTTGGTGTATCACACTTATATCCTATCAGTTTTTTGTGGGGTTGCTCCATGAAAATGTGATTCACTACTGGTGGTCAGTAAACAAAATCTGAATTTCTGGAATACCTGGACTAGTCGCCGCACTTCTAAGTATGGACACAAATAGGCCCTATTCATACGAACATTTTGGTGTATCACACTTATATCCTATCAGTTTTTTGTGGGGTTGCTCCATGAAAATGTGATTCACCACTGGTGGTCAGTAAACAAAATCTGAATTTCTGGAATACATAGCCCACTCGCCGCATTTCTAAGTAAGGACGCAAAAAGGCCTTATTCATACGAACATTTTGATGTATCACACTTATATCCTATCAGTTTTTTGTGGGGTTGCTCCATGAAAATGTGATTCACCACTGGTGGTCAGTAAACAAAATCTGAATTTCTGGTATACGTAGACCAGTCGCCGCATTTCTAAGTACGGACGCAAATAGGCCTTATTCATACGAACATTTTGGTGTATCACACTTATATCCTATCAGTTTTTTGTGGGGTTGCTCCATGAAAATGTGATTCACCACTGGTGGTCAGTAAACATAATCTGAATTTCTGGAATACCTGGACTATTCGCCGCATTTCTAAGTATGGACGCAAATAGGCCCTATTCATACGAACATTTTGGTGTATCACACTTATATCCTATCAGTTTTTTGTGGGGTTGCTCCATGAAAATGTGATTCACCACTGGTGGTCTGTAAACAAAATCTGAATTTCTGGAATACGTAGACTACTCGCCGCATTTCTAAGTACGGACGCAAATAGGCCTTATTCATACGAACATTTTGGTGTATCACACTTATATCCTATCAGTTTTTTGTGGGGTTGCTCCATGAAAATGTGATTCACCACTGGTGGTCAGTAAACAAAATCTGAATTTCTGGAATACGTAGACTACTCGCCGCATTTTTAAGTATGGACGCAAATAGGCCTTATTCATACGAACATTTTGGTGTATCACACTTATATCCTATCAGTTTTTTGTGCGGTTGCTCCTTGAAAATGTGATTCACCACTGGTGGTCAGTAAACAAAATCTGAATTTCTGGAATACCTGGTCTAGTCGCCGCATTTCTAAGTATGGACGCAAATAGGCCTTATTCATACGAACATTTTGGTGTATCACACTTATATCCTATCAGTTTTTTGTGGGGTTGCTCCATGAAAATGTGATTCAGCACTGGTGGTCAGTAAACAAAATCTGAATTTCTGGAATACCTGGACCAGTCGCCGCATTTCTAAGTATGGACGCAAATAGGCCTTATTCATACGAATATTTTGGTGTATCACACTTATATCCTATCAGTTTTTTGTGGGGTTGCTCCATGAAAATGTGATTCACCACTGGTGGTCAGTAAACAAAATCTGAATTTCTGGAATACCTGGATTAGTCGCCGCATTTCTAAATATGGACGCAAATAGGCCTTATTCATACGAACATTTTGGTGTATCACACTTATATCCTATCAGTTTTTTGTGGGGTTGCTCCTTGAAAATGTGATTCACCACTGGTGGTCAGTAAACAAAATCTGAATTTCTGGAATACCTGGACTAGTCGCCGCATTTCTAAGTATGGACGCAAATAGGCCTTATTCATACGAATATTTTGGTGTATCACACTTATATCCTATCAGTTTTTTGTGGGGTTGCTCCATGAAAATGTGATTCACCACTGGTGTAAACAAAATCTGAATTTCTGGAATACGTAGACTACTCGCCGCATTTCTAAGTACGGACGCAAATAGGCCTTATTCATACGAACATTTTGGTGTATCACACTTATATCCTGTCAGTTTTTTGTGGGGTTGCTCCATGAAAATGTGATTCACTACTGGTGGTCAGTAAACAAAATCTGAATTTCTGGAATACCTGGACTAGTCGCCGCATTTCTAAGTATGGACGCAAATAGGCCTTATTCATACGAACATTTTGGTGTATCACACTTATATCCTATCAGTTTTTTGTGGGGTTGCTCCATGAAAATGTGATTCACTACTGGTGGTCAGTAAACAAAATCTGAATTTCTGGAATACCTGGACTAGTCGCCGCATTTCTAAATATGGACGCAAATAGGCCTTATTCATACGAACATTTTGGTGTATCACACTTATATCCTATCAGTTTTTTGTGGGGTTGCTCCTTGAAAATGTGATTCACCACTGGTGGTCAGTAAACAAAATCTGAATTTCTGGAATACCTGGACTAGTCGCCGCATTTCTAAGTATGGACGCAAATAGGCCTTATTCATACGAATATTTTGGTGTATCACACTTATATCCTATCAGTTTTTTGTGGGGTTGCTCCATGAAAATGTGATTCACCACTGGTGGTCAGTAAACAAAATCTGAATTTCTGGAATACGTAGACTACTCGCCGCATTTTTAAGTATGAACGCAAATAGGCCTTATTCATACGAACATTTTGGTGTATCGCACTTATATCCTATCAGTTTTTTGTGGGGTTGCTCCATGAAAATGTGATTCACCACTGGTGGTCAGTAAACAAAATCTGAATTTCTGGAATACCTGGACTAGTCGCCGCATTTCTAAATATGGACGCAAATAGGCCTTATTCATACGAACATTTTGGTGTATCACACTTATATCCTATCAGTTTTTTGTGGGGTTGCTCCTTGAAAATGTGATTCACCACTGGTGGTCAGTAAACAAAATCTGAATTTCTGGAATACCTGGACTAGTCGCCGCATTTCTAAGTATGGACGCAAATAGGCCTTATTCATACGAATATTTTGGTGTATCACACTTATATCCTATCAGTTTTTTGTGGGGTTGCTCCATGAAAATGTGATTCACCACTGGTGGTCAGTAAACAAAATCTGAATTTCTGGAATACCTGGACTAGTCGCCGCATTTCTAAATATGGACGCAAATAGGCCTTATTCATACGAACATTTTGGTGTATCACACTTATATCCTATCAGTTTTTTGTGGGGTTGCTCCTTGAAAATGTGATTCACCACTGGTGGTCAGTAAACAAAATCTGAATTTCTGGAATACCTGGACTAGTCGCCGCATTTCTAAGTATGGACGCAAATAGGCCTTATTCATACGAATATTTTGGTGTATCACACTTATATCCTATCAGTTTTTTGTGGGCTTGCTCCATGAAAATGTGATTCACCACTGGTGGTCAGTAAACAAAATCTGAATTTCTGGAATACCTGGACTAGTCGCCGCATTTCTAAGTATGGACGCAAATAGGCTCTATTCATACGAACATTTTGGTGTATCACACTTATATCCTATCAGTTTTTTGTGGGGTTGCTCCATGAAAATGTGATTCACCACTGGTGGTCAGTAAACAAAATCTGAATTTCTGGAATACGTAGACTACTCGCCGCATTTCTAAGTATGGACGCAAATAGGCCTTATTCATACAAACATTTTGCTGTATCACACTTATAACCTATCAGTTTTTTGTGGGGTTGCTCCATGAAAATGTGATTCACCACTGGTGGTCAGTAAACAAAATCTGAATTTCTGGAATACATAGACAACTCGCCGCATTTCTAAGTAAGGACGCAAATAGGCCTTATTCATACGAACATTTTGGTGTATCACACTTATATCCTATCAGTTTTTTGTGGGGTTGCTCCATGAAAATGTGATTCAGCACTGGTGGTCAGTAAACAAAATCTGAATTTCTGGAATACCTGGACTAGTCGCCGCATTTCTAAGTATGGACGCAAATAGGCCTTATTCATACGAACATTTTGGTGTGTCACACTTATATCCTATCAGTTTTTTGTGGGGTTGCTCCTTGAAAATGTGATTCACCACTGGTGGTCAGTAAACAAAATCTGAATTTCTGGAATACCTGGACTAGTCGCCGCACTTCTAAGTATGGACGCAAATAGGCCCTATTCATACGAACATTTTGGTGTATCACACTTATATCCTATCAGTTTTTTGTGGGGTTGCTCCATGAAAATGTGATTCAGCACTGGTGGTCAGTAAACAAAATCTGAATTTCTGGAATACCTCGACTAGTCGCCGCATTTCTAAGTATGGACGCAAATAGGCCTTATTCATACGAACATTTTGGTGTGTCACACTTATATCCTATCAGTTTTTTGTGGGGTTGCTCCTTGAAAATGTGATTCACCACTGGTGGTCAGTAAACAAAATCTGAATTTCTGGAATACCTGGACTAGTCGCCGCATTTCTAAGTATGGACGCAAATAGGCCTTATTCATACGAACATTTTGGTGTATCACACTTATATCCTATCAGTTTTTTGTGGGGTTGCTCCATGAAAATGTGATTCACTACTGGTGGTCAGTAAACAAAATCTGAATTTCTGGAATACCTGGACTAGTCGCCGCACTTCTAAGTATGGACGCAAATAGGCCCTATTCATACGAACATTCTGGTGTATCACACTTATATCCTATCAGTTTTTTGTGGGGTTGCTCCATGAAAATGTGATTCACCACTGGTGGTCAGTAAACAAAATCTGAATTTCTGGAATACGTAGACTACTCGCCGCATTTCTAAGTAAGGACGCAAATAGGCCTTATTCATACGAACATTTTGGTGTATCACACTTATATCCTATCAGTTTTTTGTGGGGTTGCTCCATGAAAATGTGATTCTCCACTGGTGGTCAGTAAACAAAATCTGAATTTCTGGAATACCTGGACTAGTCGCCGCATTTCTAAGCATGGACGCAAATAGGCCTTATTCATACGAACATTTTGGTGTATCACACTTATATCCTATCAGTTTTTTGTGGGGTTGCTCCTTGAAAATGTGATTCACCACTGGTGGTCAGTAAACAAAATCTGAATTTCTGGAATACATAGACAACTCGCCGCATTTCTAAGTAAGGACGCAAATAGGCCTTATTCATACGAACATTTTGGTGTATCACACTTATATCCTATCAGTTTTTTGTGGGGTTGCTCCATGAAAATGTGATTCAGCACTGGTGGTCAGTAAACAAAATCTGAATTTCTGGAATACCTGGACTAGTCGCCGCATTTCTAAGTATGGACGCAAATAGGCCTTATTCATACGAACATTTTGGTGTGTCACACTTATATCCTATCAGTTTTTTGTGGGGTTGCTCCTTGAAAATGTGATTCACCACTGGTGGTCAGTAAACAAAATCTGAATTTCTGGAATACCTGGACTAGTCGCCGCACTTCTAAGTATGGACGCAAATAGGCCCTATTCATACGAACATTTTGGTGTATCACACTTATATCCTATCAGTTTTTTGTGGGGTTGCTCCATGAAAATGTGATTCAGCACTGGTGGTCAGTAAACAAAATCTGAATTTCTGGAATACCTCGACTAGTCGCCGCATTTCTAAGTATGGACGCAAATAGGCCTTATTCATACGAACATTTTGGTGTGTCACACTTATATCCTATCAGTTTTTTGTGGGGTTGCTCCTTGAAAATGTGATTCACCACTGGTGGTCAGTAAACAAAATCTGAATTTCTGGAATACCTGGACTAGTCGCCGCATTTCTAAGTATGGACGCAAATAGGCCTTATTCATACGAACATTTTGGTGTATCACACTTATATCCTATCAGTTTTTTGTGGGGTTGCTCCATGAAAATGTGATTCACTACTGGTGGTCAGTAAACAAAATCTGAATTTCTGGAATACCTGGTCTAGTCGCCGCATTTCTAAGCATGGACGCAAATAGGCCTTATTCATACGAATATTTTGGTGTATCACACTTATATCCTATCAGTTTTTTGTGGGGTTGCTCCATGAAAATGTGATTCACCACTGGTGGTCAGTAAACAAAATCTGAATTTCTGGAATACGTAGACTACTCGCCGCATTTCTAAGTAAGGACGCAAATAGGCCTTATTCATACGAACATTTTGGTGTATCACACTTATATCCTATCAGTTTTTTGTGGGGTTGCTCCATGAAAATGTGATTCTCCACTGGTGGTCAGTAAACAAAATCTGAATTTCTGGAATACCTGGACTAGTCGCCGCATTTCTAAGCATGGACGCAAATAGGCCTTATTCATACGAACATTTTGGTGTATCACACTTATATCCTATCAGTTTTTTGTGGAGTTGCTCCATGAAAATGTGATTCTCCACTGGTGGTCAGTAAACAAAATCTGAATTTCTGGAATACCTGGACTAGTCGCCGCATTTCTAAGTATGGACGCAAATAGGCCTTATTCATACGAATATTTTGGTGTATCACACTTATATCCTATCAGTTTTTTGTGGGGTTGCTCCATGAAAATGTGATTCACCACTGGTGGTCAGTAAACAAAATCTGAATTTCTGGAATACGTAGACTACTCGCCGCATTTCTAAGTACGGACGCAAATAGGCCTTATTCATACGAACATTTTGGTGTATCACACTTATATCCTATCAGTTTTTTGTGGGGTTGCTCCATGAAAATGTGATTCACTACTGGTGGTCAGTAAACAAAATCTGAATTTCTGGAATACCTGGACTAGTCGCCGCACTTCTAAGTATGGACACAAATAGGCCCTATTCATACGAACATTTTGGTGTATCACACTTATATCCTATCAGTTTTTTGTGGGGTTGCTCCATGAAAATGTGATTCACCACTGGTGGTCAGTAAACAAAATCTGAATTTCTGGAATACATAGCCCACTCGCCGCATTTCTAAGTAAGGACGCAAAAAGGCCTTCTTCATACGAACATTTTGATGTATCACACTTATATCCTATCAGTTTTTTGTGGGGTTGCTCCATGAAAATGTGATTCACCACTGGTGGTCAGTAAACAAAATCTGAATTTCTGGTATACCTAGACCAGTCGCCGCATTTCTAAGTACGGACGCAAATAGGCCTTATTCATACGAACATTTTGGTGTATCACACTTATATCCTATCAGTTTTTTGTGGGGTTGCTCCATGAAAATGTGATTCACCACTGGTGGTCAGTAAACATAATCTGAATTTCTGGAATACCTGGACTATTCGCCGCATTTCTAAGTATGGACGCAAATAGGCCCTATTCATACGAACATTTTGGTGTATCACACTTATATCCTATCTGTTTTTTGTGGGGTTGCTCCATGAAAATGTAATTCACCACTGGTGGTCAGTAAACAAAATCTGAATTTCTGGAATACGTAGACTACTCGCCGCATTTCTAAGTACGGACGCAAATAGGCCATATTCATACGAACATTTTGGTGTATCACACTTATATCCTATCAGTTTTTTGTGGGGTTGCTCCATGAAAATGTGATTCACTACTGGTGGTCAGTAAACAAAATCTGAATTTCTGGAATACCTGGACTAGTCGCCGCATTTCTAAGTATGGACGCAAATAGGCCTTATTCATACGAACATTTTGGTGTATCACACTTATATCCTATCAGTTTTTTGTGGGGTTGCTCCATGAAAATGTGATTCAGCACTGGTGGTCAGTAAACAAAATCTGAATTTCTGGAATACCTGGACCAGTCGCCGCATTTCTAAGTATGGACGCAAATAGGCCTTATTCATACGAATATTTTGGTGTATCACACTTATATCCTATCAGTTTTTTGTGGGGTTGCTCCATGAAAATGTGATTCACCACTGGTGGTCAGTAAACAAAATCTGAATTTCTGGAATACCTGGACTAGTCGCCGCATTTCTAAATATGGACGCAAATAGGCCTTATTCATACGAACATTTTGGTGTATCACACTTATATCCTATCAGTTTTTTGTGGGGTTGCTCCTTGAAAATGTGATTCACCACTGGTGGTCAGTAAACAAAATCTGAATTTCTGGAATACCTGGACTAGTCGCCGCATTTCTAAGTATGGACGCAAATAGGCCTTATTCATACGAATATTTTGGTGTATCACACTTATATCCTATCAGTTTTTTGTGGGGTTGCTCCATGAAAATGTGATTCACCACTGGTGGTCAGTAAACAAAATCTGAATTTCTGGAATACGCAGACTACTCGCCGCATTTCTAAGTACGGACGCAAATAGGCCTTATTCATACGAACATTTTGGTGTATCACACTTATATCCTATCAGTTTTTTGTGGGGTTGCTCCATGAAAATGTGATTCACTACTGGTGGTCAGTAAACAAAATCTGAATTTCTGGAATACCTGGACTAGTCGCCGCATTTCTAAGTATGGACGCAAATAGGCCTTATTCATACGAACATTTTGGTGTATCACACTTATATCCTATCAGTTTTTTGTGGGGTTGCTCCATGAAAATGTGATTCACTACTGGTGGTCAGTAAACAAAATCTGAATTTCTGGAATACCTGGACTAGTCGCCGCATTTCTAAATATGGACGCAAATAGGCCTTATTCATACGAACATTTTGGTGTATCACACTTATATCCTATCAGTTTTGTGTGGGGTTGCTCCTTGAAAATGTGATTCACCACTGGTGGTCAGTAAACAAAATCTGAATTTCTGGAATACCTGGACTAGTCGCCGCATTTCTAAGTATGGACGCAAATAGGCCTTATTCATACGAATATTTTGGTGTATCACACTTATATCCTATCAGTTTTTTGTGGGGTTGCTCCATGAAAATGTGATTCACCACTGGTGGTCAGTAAACAAAATCTGAATTTCTGGAATACGTAGACTACTCGCCGCATTTTTAAGTATGAACGCAAATAGGCCTTATTCATACGAACATTTTGGTGTATCGCACTTATATCCTTTCAGTTTTTTGTGGGGTTGCTCCATGAAAATGTGATTCACCACTGGTGGTCAGTAAACAAAATCTGAATTTCTGGAATACCTGGACTAGTCGCCGCATTTCTAAATATGGACGCAAATAGGCCTTATTCATACGAACATTTTGGTGTATCACACTTATATCCTATCAGTTTTTTGTGGGGTTGCTCCTTGAAAATGTGATTCACCACTGGTGGTCAGTAAACAAAATCTGAATTTCTGGAATACCTGGACTAGTCGCCGCATTTCAAAGTATGGACGCAAATAGGCCTTATTCATACGAACATTTTGGTGTATCACACTTATATCCTATCAGTTTTTTGTGGGGTTGCTCCATGAAAATGTGATTCACTACTGGTGGTCAGTAAACAAAATCTGAATTTCTGGAATACCTGGACTAGTCGCCGCATTTCTAAGTATGGACGCAAATAGGCCTTATTCATACGAACATTTTGGTGTATCACACTTATATCCTATCAGTTTTTTGTGGGGTTGCTCCATGAAAATGTGATTCACTACTGGTGGTCAGTAAACAAAATCTGAATTTCTGGAATACCTGGACTAGTCGCCGCATTTCTAAATATGGACCCAAATAGGCCTTATTCATACGAACATTTTGGTGTATCACACTTATATAATATCAGTTTTTTGTGGGGTTGCTCCTTGAAAATGTGATTCACCACTGGTGGTCAGTAAACAAAATCTGAATTTCTGGAATACCTGGACTAGTCGCCGCATTTCTAAGTATGGACGCAAATAGGCCTTATTCATACGAATATTTTGGTGTATCACACTTATATCCTATCAGTTTTTTGTGGGGTTGCTCCATGAAAATGTGATTCACCACTGGTGGTCAGTAAACAAAATCTGAATTTCTGGAATACCTGGACTAGTCGCCGCATTTCTAAATATGGACGCAAATAGGCCTTATTCATACGAACATTTTGGTGTATCACACTTATATCCTATCAGTTTTTTGTGGGGTTGCTCCTTGAAAATGTGATTCACCACTGGTGGTCAGTAAACAAAATCTGAATTTCTGGAATACCTGGACTAGTCGCCGCATTTCTAAGTATGGACGCAAATAGGCCTTATTCATACGAATATTTTGGTGTATCACACTTATATCCTATCAGTTTTTTGTGGGCTTGCTCCATGAAAATGTGATTCACCACTGGTGGTCAGTAAACAAAATCTGAATTTCTGGAATACCTGGACTAGTCGCCGCATTTCTAAATATGGACGCAAATAGGCCTTATTCATACGAACATTTTGGTGTATCACACTTATATCCTATCAGTTTTTTGTGGGGTTGCTCCTTGAAAATGTGATTCACCACTGGTGGTCAGTAAACAAAATCTGAATTTCTGGAATACCTGGACTAGTCGCCGCATTTCTAAGTATGGACGCAAATAGGCCTTATTCATACGAATATTTTGGTGTATCACACTTATATCCTATCAGTTTTTTGTGGGGTTGCTCCATGAAAATGTGATTCACCACTGGTGGTCAGTAAACAAAATCTGAATTTCTGGAATACGTAGACTACTCGCCGCATTTCTAAGTACGGACGCAAATAGGCCTTATTCATACGAACATTTTGGTGTATCACACTTATATCCTATCAGTTTTTTGTGGGGTTGCTCCATGAAAATGTGATTCACTACTGGTGGTCAGTAAACAAAATCTGAATTTCTGGAATACCTGGACTAGTCGCCGCATTTCTAAGTATGGACGCAAATAGGCCCTATTCATACGAACATTTTGGTGTATCACACTTATATCCTATCAGTTTTTTGTGGGGTTGCTCCATGAAAATGTGATTCACCACTGGTGGTCAGTAAACAAAATCTGAATTTCTGGAATACGTAGACTACTCGCCGCATTTCTAACTACGGACGCAAATAGGCCTTATTCATACGAACATTTTGCTGTATCACACTTATATCCTATCAGTTTTTTGTGGGGTTGCTCCATGAAAATGTGATTAACCACTGGTGGTCAGTAAACAAAATCTGAATTTCTGGAATACATAGACCACTCGCCGCATTTCTAAGTAAGGACGCAAATAGGCCTTATTCATACGAACATTTTGGTGTATCACACTTATATCCTATCAGTTTTTTGTGGGGTTGCTCCTTGAAAGTGTGATTCACCACTGGTGGCCAGTAAACAAAATCTGAATTTCTGGAATACCTGGTCTAGTCGCCGCATTTCTAAGTATGGACGCAAATAGGCCTTATTCATACGAATATTTTGGTGTATCACACTTATATCCTATCAGTGTTTTGTGGGGTTGCTCCATGAAAATGTGATTCAGCACTGGTGGTCAGTAAACAAAATCTGAATTTCTGGAATACGTAGACTACTCGCCGCATTTCTAAGTATGGACGCAAATAGGCCTTATTCATACGAACATTTTGGTGTATCACACTTATATCCTATCAGTTTTTTGTGGGGTTGCTCCATGAAAATGTGATTCACCACTGGTGGTCAGTAAACAAAATCTGAATTTCTGGAATACCTGGACTAGTCGCCGCATTTCTAAGTATGGACGCAAATAGGCTCTATTCATACGAACATTTTGGTGTATCACACTTATATCCTATCAGTTTTTTGTGGGGTTGCTCCATGAAAATGTGATTCACCACTGGTGGTCAGTAAACAAAATCTGAATTTCTGGAATACGTAGACTACTCGCCGCATTTCTAAGTATGGACGCAAATAGGCCTTATTCATACAAACATTTTGCTGTATCACACTTATAACCTATCAGTTTTTTGTGGGGTTGCTCCATGAAAATGTGATTCACCACTGATGGTCAGTAAACAAAATCTGAATTTCTGGAATACATAGACAACTCGCCGCATTTCTAAGTAAGGACGCAAATAGGCCTTATTCATACGAACATTTTGGTGTATCACACTTATATCCTATCAGTTTTTTGTGGGGTTGCTCCATGAAAATGTGATTCAGCACTGGTGGTCAGTAAACAAAATCTGAATTTCTGGAATACCTGGACTAGTCGCCGCATTTCTAAGTATGGACGCAAATAGGCCTTATTCATACGAACATTTTGGTGTGTCACACTTATATCCTATCAGTTTTTTGTGGGGTTGCTCCTTGAAAATGTGATTCACCACTGGTGGTCAGTAAACAAAATCTGAATTTCTGGAATACCTGGTCTAGTCGCCGCATTTCTAAGTATGGACGCAAATAGGCCTTATTCATACGAATATTTTGGTGTATCACACTTATATCCTATCAGTTTTTTGTGGGGTTGCTCCATGAAAATGTGATTCACCACTGGTGGTCAGTAAACAAAATCTGAATTTCTGGAATACGTAGACTACTCGCCGCATTTCTAAGTATGGACGCAAATAGGCCTTATTCATACGAACATTTTGGTGTATCACACTTATATCCTATCAGTTTTTTGTGGGGTTGCTACATGAAAATGTGACTCACCACTGGTGGTCAGTAAACAAAATCTGAATTTCTGGAATACCTGGACTAGTCGCCGCATTTCTAAGTACGGACGCAAATAGGCTCTATTCATACGAACATTTTGGTGTATCACACTTATATCCTTTCAGTTTTTTGTGGGGTTGCTCCATGAAAATGTGATTCACCACTGGTGGTCAGTAAACAAAATCTGAATTTCTGGAATACGTAGACTACTCGCCGCATTTCTAAGTATGGACGCAAATAGACCTTATTCATACGAAAATTTTGCTGTATAAGGACGCAAATAGGCCTTATTCATACGAACATTTTGGTGTATCACACTTATATCCTATCAGTTTTTTGTGGGGTTGCTCCATGAAAATGTGATTCAGCACTGGTGGTCAGTAAACAAAATCTGAATTTCTGGAATACCTGGACTAGTCGCCGCATTTCTAAGTATGGACGCAAATAGGCCTTATTCATACGAACATTTTGGTGTATCACACTTATATCCTATCAGTTTTTTGTGGGGTTGCTCCTTGAAAATGTGATTCACCACTGGTGGTCAGTAAACAAAATCTGAATTTCTGGAATACCTGGTCTAGTCGCCGCATTTCTAAGTATGGACGCAAATAGGCCTTATTCATACGAACATTTTGGTGTATCACACTTATATCCTATCAGTTTTTTGTGGGGTTGCTCCATGAAAATGTGATTCACCACTGGTGGTCAGTAAACAAAATCTGAATTTCTGGAATACGTAGACTACTCGCCGCATTTTTAAGTATGAACGCAAATAGGCCTTATTCATACGAACATTTTGGTGTAATGCACTTATATCCTATCAGTTTTTTGTGGGGTTGCTCCATGAAAATGTGATTCACCACTGGTGGTCAGTAAACAAAATCTGAATTTCTGGAATACGTAGACTACTCGCCGCATTTTTAAGTATGAACGCAAATAGGCCTTATTCATACGAACATTTTGGTGTATCGCACTTATATCCTATCAGTTTTTTGTGGGGTTGCTCCATGAAAATGTGATTCACCACTGGTGGTCAGTAAACAAAATCTGAATTTCTGGAATACGTAGACTACTCGCCGCATTTTTAAGTATGGATGCAAATAGGCCTTATTCATACGAACATTTTGGTGTATCGCACTTATATCCTATCAGTTTTTTGTGGGGTTGCTCCATGAAAATGTGATTCACCACTGGTGGTCAGTAGACAAAATCTGAATTTCTGGAATACGTAGACTACTCGCCGAATTTCTAAGTATGGACGCAAATAGGCCTTATTCATACGAACATTTTGGTGTATCGCACTTATATCCTATCAGTTTTTTGTGGGGTTGCTCCATGAAAATGTGATTCACCACTGGTGGTCAGTAGACAAAATCTGAATTTCTGGAATACGTAGACTACTCGCCGAATTTCTAAGTATGGACGCAAATAGGCCTTATTCATACGAACATTTTGGTGTATCGCACTTATATCCTATCAGTTTTTTGTGGGGTTGCTCCATGAAAATGTGATTCACCACTGGTGGTCAGTAGACAAAATCTGAATTTCTGGAATACGTAGACTACTCGCCGAATTTCTAAGTATGGACGCAAATAGGCCTTATTCATACGAACATTTTGGTGTATCGCACTTATATCCTATCAGTTTTTTGTGGGGTTGCTCCATGAAAATGTGATTCACCACTGGTGGTCAGTAGACAAAATCTGAATTTCTGGAATACGTAGACTACTCGCCGCATTTCTGAAGAAAATAGATTCAAACAACAAATAAGAAATAAAAATTAACAAACAAATGGAAAACTTTAGAATAAAATGTAAAACCACATGAAAAAGATGCTAAATAGTAATGGTAGTCTATAAGTGTACTTTTTAGCTACGGCACGGTACAGTTACATCACATTTACGTTTACGGTCCCACAATCCGCCCTTAACGGTGGGTCTCATACTGTAGGTTTAACTTTAACTTAACTAAAAACAAAATAAAATGTCAAAAAAATGTACACAAAACAACAACAAATTTTTGGGTTAACTATTAACCTAAGTTTAAACCTGCAGTATGAGACCCACCGTAAGTCTGTTTCGTAAAGTCCAGTAAAAATTACTCAGTAAAAATTTTTTACAGAGTAAGACAAAATTTACTCTCAGAAAGAAAAATATCTACAAAAGTCTGCAAACAGAAAAATTGTAAGAATTAGTAAAATAAATACTCAATGTAAAAATGCATATGTGGAAATATGGAAATGTTAAAACTTAATGAAAAAGGTTGACCAGGAACATTGTAAAGGTTGTTTGAACCTCTTCCGGGATTAGTTCTTTAATATTTATAACTTTTAATTCATAACCAATATAGAATCGTATGATATATGTTTTGTTTACTAAAAATACAAGCATATGTTTTTCAAATGTGTTTTTGTTTTGCTTACAAATTCCTAAAAAGAACCCACAACGATAAGCAAAGCCAATGTTCAGGCCTCGATAACAAATCGACATTTCGGAGAGAGTGTTCCAAATGTGATGCTGAATCTTCTTTTTATATATGCCACTTACGAGTGTTAACATTTTTATTTTCTATCGCTATGCAATGAAATAATGTTAGTTTTAAAGTATATTTTAATTTATTTTGGAAAATATAATTTTTTTATGGTAGCTTTCAAGTGTTATAGGAGTTAGTTTATTTCGATAACAAGCTTTTACTTACCGCTTTATCTTCATATAGTTATACAAACTAAAAGAATTTTACTAATTTTTTTTACAATAATTTGTTTATTAATTTTTTGGTATTTTTTTTTTTGTAATTTTATTTTTTATTTATTTATTGTATCATCATAAAGGAATGCAATTTTATGTTAATTTAAGGACAGGGATGGGAGTGTTGGTATGGTTTTGTTTGTATTTTGAGTGTGTCTAGTGAGTGTGTTTCTGTAGGGGAAGTGACTTGTAATTGGTTTCAAAATATTTTTCTTTTCTTGTTTTAAACAATTGCAGCAGTTGTTTTTTATTTATTTTTGTTTTTCCTAAAGATGTCGTTTTTTCTTCTTCATTTTCATCTGGGAGGGGATTAGATTTTTTAGTTTAGTTTTTCATAAATCAGATTTGTTTTATTTTATATTTTTAACAATTTATAAAACTTTCTTTTAGAATATTAACAATTTATTTTCTTTACTGTTTGGTTTTGCATTTAGCTATTATTAAGGTTTCTAATGACTTCTTTTTGTTGGTTTATTTAGCATTATTATTAGTTAAGATTTTGTGTTTGTAACTCATAATTAATTAAATAATTATTATCGGTTTTTATGATAATTTACATTTATATTTATTATTACTTTTTTTCTTTAGTTACAGTTTGTTTTCTTATAAAGTTGTTGTTGTTGTTGTTTTGTAATACTTTTGAGGGATTTTTAATGATTTAATTTTTGCTTTTATCTTTGGTTTCTTAATTATTGTATATTATATATATATTTTTTTAATTTTTAAATTTAATTATTACATTTAAAAAATATCATAAGCATCATTTGTTTTTTTTTTATTCTTGCAATCTTACATTTATTTAGTTAAAAAAATGTTTTATTTTGTAATATTCAAAGACTGACAACAAAATATTATAACAAAATTATAAAGAGAAATAATAAATTAATGTTCGCTGGAGATGTAGCTACGAATTTAAGTTTTTTATAGGGTTTTAAACAATATTTTCTGTGTTAAGAACACCAAGTGCTTTTTAATTAAAAAAAAAAAAAAAAACTTTAATGCATTTAATGGCTGAGTTTCATAAATCAACTGTGTTCATTGCATCACTGAAACTTCACTCAAGGCGGGGACAACGAGCATATAATTAAAATAGCTACCACATCACACAACTTCTGTTAAATCACTCTCTTCTTATTTTGTATCGAAAAATGTTACCATATGAATTACACATGTCTGTAAAGGCTAACATTTTTCGATACAAAATGTTAATGTTCGAAAGAGGCGATGAAAACCGCCTGGCGGGGACTGAAAATTTTGTTTTATAAATCTCTACGATTTTGTAACAGATGTTTACTTTATCATTTATGTATATTGGAAAATATTAAATGATCATTTAAAATATTTGCATTTAAAGGTTGCCATCTTTGCGAAAAAAATCTAGAAACTTTAGACCGTTTTTGTTGGGATTTATATAATTTATATTTGGCAATCCTTAAAGAATATGAGATTAATCACAACTGATTCGACTAACAATAACAGAACCGTCGACAATTTTTGATGTTAAAAAAAAAGGAAACGGAAACAAGAACTTGGTTGTGTAGTGCTTTGTTTAAATTATATTTTGTTTAAAAATTTTAAAATTTTTGTTTAATGGCCCTGTTTGATTTTTTTTAACTCAAAATAAAAACACTTCATAATAAAATTTTTATTTTTCAGCAAAAATACCAATTACTAGATTTCTTCTTTATCATTGAAATAATCAACTATCCCAGAACACTTCGATTTAGCAATTTAAATATCCAATATTTATCAACTGGCCTATTTTTCTATTTAATAAGGTTGTTCACAAGGGGTGTGCTATCTGTTGTATCGTCCTAACAAAAAAATAGAGTTGTTCAAATTTTTATTTTACTTTAACAACGATTTTCTGTTGGGTTTTTTATCTGTTAGTACACTTAAACATAGTACACTAAACATACGCAAAAAAGCTGTATCGTGCTATTATCAAATGTTGTACTTTTTTAATTTAAATTTGGACATCTCTGTTTCTTGTTAGGACGATACAACAAATAGCACACCCCTTGTGAACGACCTTAATGTATTTTTAAATACTACCAAGTGCTATCATTAGATTGTCTTTATGTTTTAAAATAAAAATGAAAAATTTACAGAAATTAAAAGAGCTTTAATAAAAATTCAAAAAATAAAAAAATTTACGAAATTGTTTCGTTTTTGGATTGAATATTAGTCAAAGCGTAAGTGAATTAATTAAATATTGGATTTAATTAAATTTCGTTTCAGACTTTTAAAAAACATACATTTTGTATGCGTCGTGACTGTCTTCGTCGACGCAATTGTGATTAATCTCTAAAAAGTAAATAAAGAGAGCAAAAATCATAAACAATAAAATAACAATAATAAGTGGGCCCAGAATAAGAACGTGGCGTTTAGCGATTGCCCCTATGAGAGAAAATAGGCCAAAATAGAGTATTCATAATCGAAATAATAACAGATTTTTTATTTTTAAAAATTCGACCGGTTGCTTCATCATAGTTAAAATTTTAAGTCAAAATTCTAAAAGGTTCTTCAGTTATTACGCTTTTATACATTGTTTTTATTTATTTTCATTTCGAAACTAAGAATATGTTAATAGTAAAAAATATAAACTAAACAAGAATTTTCCAAAACTCAATGAAATTTTTTATTTTTTAAATAACAAAGAAAACTAACTGTTTACTGAAAAATACCATTTTGAGAGTTGTTTATTTAATATTCAAAATAACTGCTACACAATTGTTACGAAACTGTAACTTTAGTTAAAAACAACAACTAAACTAACAAAAGTAGTAACTGCTGAACTTTTTAGATTGTAGTAATAAATAAAGTCAGGCAAATTTGTTAGAAATAGATCTTTTTCAACTTTCAAGCGCAAAAACTTCGCATAGCACGCTGACAGAAATATTTTTAAAAGTCCAGAGTCAGCATATATAAGACCTCAAATTGGCGACATCTCGGAAAAAGATATATTATGTCGGGCTGTGTAATTTAATAAAATTAGAATACCAAATTATAAAATATATTTATATTTCATTAGTCTGGTAGTATTGTAAAGTATCGTGTCAGCTGCTTACTTTTAGTTAATGACAGTTGTACACTCGAACTTAGTTCGGAAGTAAATTTGAGGTAAGAAATTCTATTGAAAATAAATTTCTACCTCACGATACCTCATTTCGCCTGACTTTACTTCCAAACTAATTTGGGCTTAACTTTTGCTGATACCAAAGCAAACATCGAAATTCACGTTAAAGAAGAGACCACGTCAGATGTCCTCTTTAAAGGACTTTAAAATATAAAAGTATATATATAAAGGGAATATATTTTTTTTTATCACTTTTATCCAAAATGGGTAGCAAATAAGAGTGGAGAATCTCCACAGTTTAATAATAATGTAAATTTTAACAAATCATGCACGAAGAAAAATTTTTAGAAAATATTAAATTTTTTTTTAAATATACAAGTACAATGGAAATTTATGACATAATTTTGTCTTGGTAGAGAAAACCAAAACCTTTCATTAAAATGAACAGGTTCTCTTCTTTCATTTGATATCCATATCAGCATCATAGAATGCTCAAAATTACTAAGTGTTGCCAAAAGGCAATCCTTTTAAAATTTAAAGTCCTTTTAAGAGGAATTCTAACGTGATCATGAAAAACTGAGTACGCAGTTTTACTATACATGGTCTCTTCTTTAACGTATAAAATATATTGATTTTTTGATGGGTAAGAATGACCGCCGCACGGTGTTATCAATCCTAAATAGAGAGCATTATATGATAAAAAAATATATATACCAATACATATATTTCTTATCAAAATACGGATTTTTAGAAGCTTTTTATCCATTTGTGAATTTTTTAACATTTTTGAACACTGGTTTCTAAAATCTAACCCCTCAATTCATAAATGCTTTGTTAAGTTATAACAGGTTTACAAAACGTCATTTACATACAAAATTTGTTCAATAAACCTCCTATAATTTTATAAAGCGTTTATGAATTTAGGGATAATAATCTAAATTATAACTTTCAAGATAAATTGTTTTAACTACAAAAGCAAGTGCTATAGAAGTAATGCAATACTTCACCAAATCGTCTTAGAATTTAAATCCCTAAGTGAAGTGAGGTGTAGTGTTTTATGAAATGCAGCTATAAATTTTTTATGTTTTTAGAACGTATATTTTGAAAATCATAACTTCAAGTTCGGGTTGAGAGAAATTTTATTATTTCTAACCATTGTATTTCTTTTACAATTTCTTTCTGTTATAATAATAATTTTATAAAATGTTCATTCCTTCGCTACACTTTCAAATTTTAAAATAAATTGATATTTTCGTTTATTTGTGGAATTGACAATTTATTTTCCATTTTATTAATTTTATTTTACTTTGAATATTTTATAATTTTTGAATTAACCAGAATTAATTTTGAGTTTTTTTTTTTTGTTAAATTACTTGTTTTTTTCATTTATTCCAGTCTTTGTTAATAAAATAAATTAAAAAATAAAAAATATTGTTCATTTCTTTAATATTAATTATTCTGGCAAAGCTCTGCATTATTATTATTATTTTGTTTTTTTTTTTAATAATTTAGTCATAAAATATCGTTTAATGAACTTTCTTTATATTAAATAATTTTTGGCAATTTATTTTTTTTTTTATTTAAAGGTTTTTATGTTTGATGATTTCATTATGGTATTCATTGTTTATTTTTTTATTTTTAATGGTTCCCATTAAACAAGCATTAATTCGAAAAATTGTCTAGTATTTATATTTAATTAAATGAAAAATAAACAGATTTTAAAAATCGATATGTTGTTTTTTTATAATTAAATTTTTTACTAATGCTTTCGTTTTTGGGCGCTGGGGAAGAGGGGATCGATAGACAAAGCCATGATAATTTTGCATTCTTTTTTTTATTGTTTAAAAGGAAACAAAAAGTCAGCAAAATAATAAGTAACTGATTTGAAAATAAATAATTATATATATTTATAATAAGAATCATTTTAAATACTGGCCACTTTTTCTATTGGGATTTTTTGTAATAATTTCATATATTTACAATGAAACTTTTATGAATTTTTTTTATTGAATAAAACATTTCAAATGGCAGCTTTATGTTTTATATTTGTTATTTATAAAATGAAGTTTTGAAAATTGTTAAATATGAGTTTATTTACTCTAAAAGTATGTTTCAGTTTATGGGTTAAATGAAAAGCAGATGTATTTTTAGGCTTTTCAGATTCATATCTTTTGCATAAGTGAGAAAACATCGTTGATTTTGCGATATTAATGCTAATGACAGATCATTATACTTAACCCTCTAATGCCCAAGGCCACCAAAAACCGGCCTTCAGATCATAAATAGTTTTTGGTTAAATAACTATTTTTTCTTAAACCAATTATATTACGTCAGTAGAAAACATAATTAACTATTTTTTTGCCTTAACTTTTTTAGTACAATTCGTAATTTTGAAAAATTAAATTTTTAAAACAGAAAAAATATTAAAAAAATCGTCAAAAATACATTTGCAATCTGGCATACATTATCGATAAAAACAAAGCTAGTTTAGAGTCTCTACTTGTGAAATGAGTTACTACTTTTGCTTCAGGACTTACAAAATGCCGTCAGGATACGTCTTGCCAATATTTCTCCAACTCAAAAACCAGCTGACGAATTTAGCACAGATTAATTTAATCACAAAAGAAATTAAGAACAGATTATATACTCAGAATTAGTATTAACTAAAACTAATTGTGTAAAAATTTATTGATGTTTACTGCCAAATTCGCCAAATTTCGTAATTCTTAAAAAGCGAAAATCGCCATAACTTTTGAAAGAACAATACTAAAGCCTGGGTTTTTTGGATGACAGTTAAACATAGTTTAATGGGCTGTTTAGTTAATCTCAAAACAAAATTAAGCCAAGTTTACCTGAGCGTGATGTTTTTCAGTTCTAGTTTAAGAAATGTCAAATTACTTGATGTAGCCACATTGATTGTGTCAAAATAATTTATATCCAATTCTAATTGTCATAAAATAATGATAGCATTTAGTATTTTATCTATCAATACGTTGTAATGTGGCATCGCTTAAACAAATTTTTGTCCAACAGCTATTCTCTGTTGACAAATTTGAACTTTAGTTTAACTGGCCAATGCTGCTGGGTTAAGCCGCAATTAAAAGTAAATTAAACGACATCTGAAAAACAACATCTTAGGTTTAAACAATGTCTAACTAATGAACAAAGTTAAACCACATGAAAAAAACTCGGCATAAAGCCTTTAGTATATGCTATATCGCCTAAATAAAGCGATAAATTTTAATTTTTATAATTGTTCCATAGTAGTTTTTCAATGCGAAACATATAGTTTAAATTCGTTTTATCGCAATCAGGAAGACCATTAGAAGGTAAAAAAATACGTTAGTAAAAAATCTTGCAATTGGATTTCAAATCGATTTGATTGATTTTTAACAAACTTTTAGTTGAAACACTGATTTAAACAAAGATGTCAGTTGTCTTCATTTAACGCAATACCAAAAATCCGCAATGCTTTAATTGATTTTGAGTATTAATTTTCAAAATTATTTATAACAAATTTTTAAGAGCCGGTTTGTTAAATTTTACACATTTTATTGTTAAAATATGATATTTTCACGTTTCTACTATTACTCGGCACCTTATAGCAGGGCAAATTTTTAATAAAAAAATTCCATTTCATATAATAGCCCATATCTCGAAAACTAACGCGTACTGCTTCTGAGTATGCTGCCCCTATATGATATGGACCAGGACCAGTGGGGTGCCAAGATGATATAATTTAAACTAATTTTACTGCTCAGTATAATTACAAATAAAACTGTGTTTTTTTTTTATAATTTATCTAAATTTAGATTTATTAAATTTAATAAAAATTAGTTAAAATAACAAATTTAGTTTAGAGCCAAAAAACACACTAAAAAAATCGTTGCAACTAATAAATTTTTTCGCAAATACTTATAATGCGAAGACTACTAAAACTTTGCCCAGTCTTTAGTTTCTTCTACTTCATTTGTGAATAATGTTTGCAAAAAACTTTATAAGTTGAAATGCTCTTAATTACTTGGCAACGATTTTTTTGTGTGCAGGAACAAATTTTGCTAAATTAACAAATTTTTCTCTCCTACCATTTATGTGAAATAAACAAAGTATTGTTATTTAATCCCAAGTATGCTCTTTCGTCTTCAAGAATTTTTGTCTACAGGAAACAAGTGTCATAACCAGGGCAAGGACTTTCATACACTAAAAAATCGAAAATATGCGCTTAAAATATGCACTATAAAATGGAAAATATGCATTTAGAACGAAATATGCACTACAAACCAAAAAATATGCAATTAAAAATAAATGTTTTTTTTTTAAATTATATTTATTAAAAACTGACATAAACGTGAAAATTCAGGTATCGGTTAAGGACGGATTATGGGACCGTAAACGTAAATGTGATGTAACTGTACCGTGCCGTAGCTAAAAAGTACACTTATAGATTACCGTAAACGACATTACTATTTAGCATCTATTTCATGTGGTTTTATATTTTATTATAAATTTTTCCATTTATTTGTTAATTCTTATTCCTTATTTGTTGTTTGAATCAATTTTCTTTATTCATTTCATAGTTTTTCCGAAAATCATTCAGCTGTTTCGATGCCGGATAGAAAATTCTGATTTCAACAGAATGATCCGCCAAGTACGTTTACATTTACGTGTTAGTAACCATTCGTATACATTTCTTCTTGCCGTTTCGAAACAACTGATTCGTTACAGATACGTTTACGGTTGGGTAACTCAGCCTTTACAATAAGCTTCTTCGTTTACTTACTACAAGTTACTATATTTACTACAGCTGGAAAAATTCAATACAAAAAGTAAACAAAACTTTGCAATTGTAGTAAAAGTAGTAAGAAATTCGAGTAAACGAACACACTGAATATGTCTTCAAATACACATAGTTAAATATATTTTTGTGTGTGGCATTTTACCTGAAAAAAACTTTATCATAAAATAGAACTTAAATATGTGTACTATAAAATCGTACTCACTTTCGTAAAAAAGTGGCAGAAATTAATGCTCGGGACAAGTTTCCTTAAAATTATTTTTATAAAATTGTTCAACTTTCTGTTTCTGAGCAATAACACCCGAAAACGTTAATTTAAAATTACATCTATAAAAAATGTGTTAGTGGATGGCAACATATTGTATACTATATGTTTCTCTTTCTAGTGTAGTGTTCTTAAATCGAATTTCATATTTAAAAATATTAAAAAATATGCAATAATTTGCAAAATATGCAATAAAAATCATAAAATATGCAATAAAATATGCACTTAAAAGCAAAATATGCAAAAATATGCATTTATAAAAAAATATGCAAAAATATGCAACAACAAATCGATGCCATTTTTTTTTTGCAAATTCTTTGATTCGGAAAAGTATTTGGTCAAAATAATTTTTGGGCCACTGTCTACAAACATGCATTTGCATGAAAGTCCTGGTCATAACATAAAGCACCTCCCAAAGCTTAATAACAAAGCATGTAGATTTGTCAAAAACAAAAATCTTGTTTAGCACATTTTGTACAAAAGTTCCCTAAATCAGTAATTACAGCAAAACAAAAAGTATTTCAAATTTTTTTTTTATTATTGTTTTGTTCGTATTTCGGTAATACGGACGCATAAAAACAGCATTCATTTTGGCATAGGGGTAATATTTTTAAATGATTATCCAATTTTTTGCCCCAAATATGGAAACCAAGGTCTGTTTTGTTGAACTTTAGGCCAGAGATGCAAGCCGCCGGTTAGTACCCGAGTTGCCGCTGACACAGAGATTTTTTTCTCGTTAGCCGCAGCCGCCGAAGATTTGTTTTCATTATTTCTTTGTCTTAACGTGTATACGTGTATTAAGTTATTAAAATTGTTAATTTATTTTTTTTCCACCCTTTTACTATTTAAAAGACACGTCATGGATCCTGGCTGGCTTACTTTACCCAGGGTATAGCCGCATTGTAATGGCCCACAAGCCAATATACTTCGTAAATGCACACAGGTATAGTGGGGTGTAAGTTAGACAAAATTATTGAAAAATTTCAAATATTTTTAGTTTCATATACAATTGTTATACACAAGTATCCCATATCGTAAGTACGCATAATGTGAAGTACACGAAATCGATTACATTGTATGGCCTTATACGTTTTTCTAAAGGGTTATTACATTTTCTGACTTATAATCAAGGAAAAAATATAAAAAATGTCGCACGCGCCCTAACAAATTATCCAAATTTTTTGGTTTTATCACAATTAAAGAATTTTTAGTGCATTTGAATTATTTGATTTTACATATAGCATATTTTTTACAAAATCTTTATATCAATTCAAAAATTTAATTCTCAAAAAATCCACCTCCTTATTTTATATAAATGCAACGGTGAAATAAAGTGAACTTTCTATATAAAGATTTTGGTATTAAAACCTTTTAACCCATTTTTCGCCGCTACCAGTTCCCGTCTAAAGATTTTGATAAAAATTTATATCAAAACTATTCTGAGCCTAATTAAGAAAATTCTAAATTTTTAAGTTCCAATTTTTCGAAAAATTAGTGGATATTGTAGTCACCATTGGCGGAATATGCATACATGGCTGATATTTTTGAAGTGTAAATAAAAAGCGTTTTTATATTGAGTATATTGTAAAAGAAACAGGACCCATAATAATTGATACAAAAAAAAAATTTAATAAAAAAAAACGTTGCATTAGCAAGTTATGAATAGTAAAAGTGCTGGTGATTACAATCACCAGTTGGCGAAAAATGGGTTAAGAAATAAAGCTCTACGATAAATAATTGGAAATATACTAATGGGTGCTTAAAATTGATTTAATATATAAAAGTGGGGCCTGACAATGACTTTCATGCATTAAAAAAGAAAAAATGCTATCAAAGCTTATTCTCACTTTACAATTCACCTCAGTTTTTCAAACTCATTTTCTCGCCAGTAATACAATTATTTATATTTTTTATTTCCCGAACGTCTAAATAATAAAAACAGATACATCCCTTTCAGACCCATTTTTATTGATTTTATAACTAAACATCGCATCTCACAATCGTGTATGCTGGGTCTGAAAGGGATAGAAAAGCCAGAAACAAAATTGAGGAAAATTATTGCCACACGAAAAATAATGAGATTCGAAAATTGAGCTGAATTGTGACAGTCCGAATTCGAATAACTACCCGTGATTTATAAATCAGATGCACAGGAACAACACATATACAATGCCTTCACAATGGAGGTTAAGCGTGATGAGGCCCCAATACGCCAGAAAATGTTTGCAAATGGTTAGAGTCCACAGTCTAACGGCATGCTGAGACACGCTTCAGGGTATCGCAAAACAAAAACAATTAACCGTTATTCCATATTAAAAAATTAATACAGGTCACGAAATAACCTTCTTCTTCGGCGACTCACGGCGAACTGTGTTGCATATCTTATGGCATGACATTTTACTCACAGCTGCATGAAAATCGCTGCCCTTGTAATGCATACGTACTCTTGATAAAACCATGTTCTCAAACATACTTTTAGGATTTAGAAATAAATTTTTTTAAATTATATACTTAACATAGTAGTAAATTTTTTATTGAAACTTCAACTTTTGCTAATTTCATAATTTTATTCTTTAGAGATGTCTTTCATTCAAACTAAATTGTAACAATTCAATTTAATATTTCATACATAAAATAAGGCCCTGAAAATATATTTAATTTAATTAAATTTAATTAATAATACACTCTTTAGTTTGTGGTTTGTCTGTATGTGTTTTGTTGTTGTTGTTGTTCTCTTTTGTTTCATTTTTAACTTTTTTTCATGCAATCGCGTGGACGGTATTCAAAGCTTTTAGATAACGTTTCATGTTTTTTATTTTTAAATTTTGTTTTAATTTTCATTATTAATTTATTTTTAAATTATTTTTTACATGATTATCTATATAAATGGTTATTGTTTTGTTTATAATTATTTTGTTTTAAGTTTAGTTTACATATGTACACTTTCATCACATGTTGATCATAAAAAGCAAAATTAAATTTTCAAAATAAAAATTGTGTGTGTTTTTTTTTGTGGTTCAGTCATTTTATTTTTAGAATATTTGATTTTTTTTTAATATATTTTTTCATATTTTTTGTTTAGGACAATTATCAAAAAATTATGGTCCGAAAGAGAGAGATAGAGAGAGAGAGTATTGTATTTTTGTTATTTATTTGTAAGTTTTTTATATTTTTTATATTTGTTAGGTGAAATAAAAGGCAACTTAATAAAATTATTTTATAAAAAATTTAAAGTAATGGTAGACAAAAGTTGAAGTATTTTTTCGTTTATTTTTGAATTTCTGTTAAAGAACTTTTCCTTTTTTGTTTGTTGTTCTTCTAAATATTATTATAATAATTAATAAACTAAACAAAGCTTAACTGAAAGAGTTCTAAATAATTGTTTCGGAAAGTTATTTTGAAAATTTATTATCTAAAGTTTTGTTTTTGTTATAATTTGAATGGAAGATTTCATATTGAATTTATTTATTGCATTAAATTATTAATTTTTTCTAATATTTACAAAATTATCATTTATAATTGTTTCAATTATTTTGTTTTTATTTAAGTTAACGGCAGTTTTGTTTTATTTAATTAGCATTTTTATTTTATTAAAAAAAAAAAAAATTAATATATAACACTACTCAACTTTTAAAATAGTCACTTATAAATTATATAGGATGATGTACAGACAGACATAGCGATGGTCATATGTCGACAATGCTTCAATTACGTTTACACACCCTGAAAAAAATTGTCCCAACCGAATTTGGTTTTAACCATATTGTTCAGTTGGAACCAAACTCTACTTGCACATGCAAAAACAATATTTTGTGATTTTTCATATTATATACATACATACATATAATTTTATCCAAAATATGAGGGCGCCTTATTAGATCTAATATAATATGATTTGATCATTATTTGATACAATTAGATCTAATTTGATTGATAAAGATATAGTTTACTAGAATTTTATACGAATTTTGTCCCTGTTCAAATGTATCAACTTATTTCTAAGGTAATAGAATTATATCTAATTAGATGCAATCGTATATAAAAATATGCAATTACATGTGATATATGTAGTAGTATATAGATCGACATGTAATTAGATATTCTCATATGTTGGACTACAGGAAATGTAAGAAAGATATATTTATATATTTAAGATACAATGTTATATTATTTTGTCTGAAATTGTATAAAGTAATATAAAACCTTATCAAAACTTCTTTATCAACCAATCTTTTTTCTCTCAACTGTAAAACTACTAAGGCCGATTTTTTAGGATGTCAGTTAAGTTGGTTTAGTTAAACCGAAAACGAATTTTGTCAGCCACTTCTAAGTTTGCTAACATAAATTTGCCGGAACAACTTTTTCCTGTTTAAAATTTCAGTCTTTATGAAAATAAAACAAAATAAATCACATTTGAAAAGCAGTATTCCAGTTACAAACTGCGTTAAACTAAGTTTAAAGATAATCTACATCCTAAAAACTCGGCTTAAGAGTTTTCAATAAATAACCATCACATAATTAACTTGCGAAAAATTATATGTTTTTTGCATCTAACAATTGTTCCAGAGCGTCTTACAGATTTTAGTTTTATACGAAAGTAAAATTAAAAAAATGTCTAAAGTGCACGTATTTTCCATAAAAACGATCATAATATGATTCTAAATGACCACGACACATTACCTTAATATGATCACTGGGAATATATAATGATCATTACGAAACTACAGTGATCATTAGAAATATATTATGATCATTTCGGTTACATTGTGAAATTGTGTTTTTATTTATTCATAAGTGGTAACTAAAATTAATTTAAATGTTTAAATTAGTCATTGAATAAATTCATGCACTATTTTGAATAAAATTAAACGTGTATAGCTTTTTAGTTCAGTTTTAAGAGAATGGTGGGAAAATACTATAGGAATCCTAATATAATATGCAGGACTAAATATGATAATCATAAGGATCAATTTATGATAAACAAAGGTATGTCCTAATACGATAGTCGCAATCATAAACCCAAAAATATATGATGCTCTTAGAATATGGTCATATCAACCATATTTTTTCTTTGCGTGAATATTTTGGTAGTTAAAGTACTTAGGAATGAAATTCTTCTTTACCAAAGTTCTTCTTGGAACTTTCGCCGATTCGAAAGAGCAATGGACAATTTTAGTTCAGATATCGCAACTTTTTTAACGGATGGACAACTATTCACTGACCCGGTTGATAAGGCTAACTTGCTAGCTGAAATATTTGCAAGAAATTCATTCTTTCCGAAAAGCGAGTAACTACTGCCACACCTCGAAAGCATGCGTGGCTCCAGCAATTAATATAAGGGGAAAAATCATACGCCCCCTAATCCAAACAACAACAAAGACATTGCCTTGGCCATGGTGGCATGTATTTTCCACTTACATATATTAATTGTTGAAACCGCTCATGCTCGAAAGAGTATGCGCGGTTAAAAGGGTTCTTGTGAATTTTCATGTAAACAAGTCATCGGAATTAACCTCTTTAGCACTTCGTACCGTGCGGGGGTCTTCTCCACATGCTGGAAAGTTGCCAATGTTCATTTAATCCCTAATAGAGGTTTAGCTAATAACCCCGAAAACTACCGCGCAATCGCAATATCCTCAGCCCTCTCGACTGCGATGGAGAACATGGTTTAATTCACTTTTAAGCGATCGATAGTATGGCTTTAGCATAAGTCGTTCTATGTGAGAAGTGTTAGCGCTCCTTGCGGAGCGTGGGAGTTGATATATTCACCATTTTGGTTGGTTGCTCTAGATATTTTCAAGGCATTTGATTGGGTATGGAACGGCGCACTGGTAACAAAACTTATTGCTTTTGGTGTCGGTGACTTCTCTCAATTTATGTCTGGCTTTCTCATTATAGATGCGATATCATCCAACGAGTTTCAGTTAAATTCAGGGGTACTCCATGGTTCTGTTCCTTTGCTCTCTCTTTTTCTTATATTTACCTATGGTCTTTTTAACAAACTTTCAATCCTACACCAACGAAAAAAAATGTGTTGTCTCAATCGAATCAAAATCGTTCAGTAGCTGCAACCGAAAATTCGGTTGTTTCAATTCTACTTAGGTTGGCACAACCCTATTTCAGTTGGAACAACAGAAAAGGATTGTGATAACCGAATTATTGGTTGCAGCAATAAAAACGATTCGGCTGGGACAACAAAATTTTTTTGTAGGTCTTTCTACTCTTTCGCTGATGGCGGCAACATTTCTCATTAATTTTCGTTTGATGGTAGGCCAAGCCTTTTGGAGGTTGGAGGGTGAATGATACATCCAATCAGGACCTCTCGACAATCTCGAGTGGGGTCTTGCGAATATAGTCGATTTTAATGCACATAATAAGTACCTAATGTATGTTGACAACATAGGCCTGTATACGCTTGATGTTCTGGGAATGGGAATTCAAAGCGATGTCCGTTGGAATAAGCAATATATTTGTAGTGTCGAAAGAAACATTCAAGTGTCTTGTTTGCTTTAAACGGTGTAAGAAATATTTTCATGAAGGAATAAAACTTCCATATATGGACAGGAGCTTCAAAGCCTTTTTTGGAGCTCTTGGACAATGGAGGACGTCGGCGCTCATCAATGGTAGTAAGGAATTCAGCTCTATTAACTCATTGTGCATCAATGTTCTACCGATATTACTATGGAAGATGTTTTGCAGCACATTCCATTGTAGTCAACTGTCCCATGGATCACACAATACAATCCCCCTGATTATGAAAGGCGTAGGCGTAGACGTTTTTAGGCGTTTTTACAGTAAAGTCGTTATAACAAATATTTTTGCACTATTTAACAGTAAAGTAAGACTTATATTTTACTAAAATTGTATTAGATTCGCTAGGAAAATTTCACTCTTTGTTAATTTAGATTTTGAAAATTTTGATTTGTATGGAGGCGTTTTTACTAAATACGCCTTACAAAATCAGGGGGAATTACAGTAAAAGTTCGACTATCAGTTGTACAAGCCGCATTTGGAATAAAATCCCCGAAGAACTCTTCCCTGTCAGTTTGGACAAAGAGAAATTCAAAACCACCAACACACCATCGTACCTCTTTGCCATAACCTATTTTCCTAATTCAAAACATTAGAAAGCTGCCTCTTTTAAAAAGATCGGACAACTTTTGGACATATAAAATAGTAAGCGCACATTTTCGCCCATTTTTTTCAAAATTTATTTACCAGAATATATGTATATATATGATGCAAATTAAACTTGTTGTAGGGTCTCTAAGTAAACATTTTTTACTTGTTATTACGCAGAAAAAATAATTACTTCTTTCATTAGGTCACCAAGAAGTCCTGCTATACGATTTTTTTATTACAATATTCACAGCTATAATAAATTACAGTCGGAAATATCTATATTTAAATACAAGATACTCAATATTAACCATTTGCCTTTCTCCAAATTTTTGTTTAGGCTATAATAATAAATACATCAATTAACTTGTAAAACTTAAAAACAAATCAGATTCTTAAGTTTTTTGTTGGCAGTATTTTCATAAATATTAAACCATGAAAGAAATCATGTACATTTACTTCAAAAATATTGTATTTAAAGTTAAAGCTTTCTATTTCATTTGCTGAGTAGTGTAATAATAAATTAAATTCAAATTGATTTTAATGTATTTTGTTTTAGTTTGGTTATAATAAAATAATAATAAAATAATTTCCTACTTTAAGTTTTATTCTACAATTTTTTTATATTTTTTTTTGTTATAAACCAATTGTCTATATTTTGTTGTTGTTATTTTTATAATTTTAAGCTAATTTTGTCTTAGTTTTTAATTATTTTTATTGTTTCTTCTTTTTTTTTTAATTTTGCTTTTCTTAAAAAAATTGTTTTCTAATTAATAACTAAATTTATTTTATCTAGTTTTTTTTAAATTTGTTTCTTTTAATTTTTTTTTCTGACAATGATATTTGCTAAATGTTTTCAAATTTATTGAGTTCTAAAAATAATAATAAAAAATTATAAATATTTTCTGTTTTAATTCGATTTTCTAAAAAACGTATTTTAGTCATTTTTTCTAATATAAAAAATGAACTCTTAGACTGCTTTTGATGTCGTTTCTGGCATCCAGCGTAACATTTCACGACGCCAATTAATACTATGCTCCACGGTTTTTACTAAAAAAGAATTATTATTTGCAGAGAAAGATAATAGATAAATAAGAGTTTTTAATAAATATATAAATAAAAGTTGATAGTAGTGTTTACATTTTGGTTTTAATCGTAACTGAAAATGCGGTTAACCGTACTATTTAACCGTAACCGCATAAAAATCGTGCGCTTACGGTTAAATTATCATACATTTCAAGCCAGATTTTTTTAAATTGCATTTTAAAAATAAAAGCAATTTTTCTGTATAAATTTCAGACGTTATTTTCATTTTATAAAACTTGTCTAAAAATAATAAGGATTAAAAAGGTTCTTTTAAATTCTGTTTTTAATCTGGAACCGTATTATTATTTTTTTCAAGTGATGATCAAACCTTTTTTATAAATTGTCGTCCGGTATTTAAATAGTTTTGCAGTGATGCAAACTGATTTCACTATGGAGTACATTTGTAATGGCCCTATGCTCCAACTTGGAACGACGGGAATAAATATATATATAAACTGATTTCACAAATATAATTTAATTTTTAAAATTTATTTCTTTTGTAGAAAAAATATAAATTTTAGTCTTCTGTATTCTTCATTATTTATTTAATCTTCATTTAGAAAAGGGATCTGCTTGGCAAAAGTTTATACATACCCAGTAGCAAACGGTCAAACTAGTTCTAAAAAGTACTAGTTTTTTGACTAGTAATTACAGAACTAGTTCTCAAAATAATCATTTTGAACCAGTTGTATACTAGTTAATAGGATCTATGTATGTGGAGACTATTTAAAAAAATTAAAAAAAAATGCTCATATACGCTCAAACATGTTCATATATGGTTTATGTATGGACATACATGAACAAATAAGGATTTTTTATGAACATATATGGATTTTATATGAACATATATGGATTTTATATATTTTTTTTTTTTTTTTGTGATTCCATATATGGAGAAAGATTTCATATACAGACATATATGGAGGCATCTGTTATTTCATATATGGAAATGGCACTCATATATGGACAAATATGGAAGTATATGTTATTCAATTTATGTAAAATGAACATATTTGGAAGAATACATTTTTACACATGTGTAAGAGGAACTCATATTTGGATAAATATGGAATTATATTTGATGCCATGAATAAAAAAAGGAACATATGTAGCACCTAATTTGAATGTCATACATAAATTTATATCTACAGTACAACCTTATAATAAAGGACAGCAACGTTCGCATGTATTCGCATATATTTAATAAATGTATATGTTCATATATGTCCATACATGAACATATACTTAGGTGTTACCTCATTCATATATGGTTGAATCATAAATGTTCATATATGGATATTTTTCACCGGGTGAATTAAAATATGAGATGTGAAATTATTATTTTTTGCATTTTTATTTAATAACAAACTTAAGAGTTTGCAAACAAACATGTAAAATTTTTTATTGTTTGTTGAATTGAGGTGTACATCAATCGTTACACTACTGGTGCCAAAGAGTCACTCCAGAACTATTTTAGTAAATTTCTTATAAGTACCAGTATAGCCAGTATACGAGTTTTGAAATACTAGTTTTGGTTACTTGTTTTTAATAATACATTCTGAGTTTGCAAATAAACACTTAAATGTCTTATTGTCATTGGAAATCATAAACACAATATATTTTAAATTTCATTTGGTAAATGGATATAATTATCTCAGTAAGAGGAAACTATCGGTCTATGAAATGACCGATATTTATGAAATGTTTCATTAATTTTTAAAAATCTATTATTTTGTGCAAAAAAAATCTATTCTCTGATATGGAATGCATCCCAATGAGTTCTCTTCGATGTTAACGAAACTTGAGCATGTGATAGCCAAAAAGAAAATAGGAGACACCTATTTTTAGCGGCTCAATCTCACATTAAGGGGAGGGAAAATATAAGTGCATATTTCTTTTAAATTTTATTTTAACTAGCTCATTTTTTGGCATATGAAAAGTTTTTTGACTGAAAAATTATTGTGCCAAATTTATTTTAGTGGTCGCCTTTTTTAATTCTTCGTTATAGCTTCGGCATTTAAAGTCGGATTTTAAAGTGTGATATATCGACTTTTTTGCCTCGAGGAGACCAGTGTTTTGCTACAAAGGAAAAATCCAATGAAAAAAATTTAAAAAGGCGACCCCTACGTTCGGCAACCAATATATAAAAACATTTCTACTGCGTTTATCGAAAAATTTCACTAGCAAAAGTTTAATGATTTTTGAAACCTCCTTGCAAAAATACTTTTGTCCATGAAACACACTAACTAGTTGACATGTCGTTAAAATTTGGTTTCTTCTTATTTTTACTTCAAAATACATACAGTGGTGGCCACGAATTTAACACAATTCAAGTTTTTTTTAAATTTTATTGTTGTTGCCTTTATTTTTAAAGATTAAAATAACGGCTTAATTCGCCACGAAAGGCAAGGAGATGGTTCAGAAAATTGTACAGAAATTTAACATAATGTTTGTTTTCTCAAATTACATAGTAAAATTTAGGCAGTACTGATCGGTTCTGTACAAACTATATATTTTTGGAAATCCCATAAAATTTTCTTAAGTCCTGCATTATTTTTATCTACAAATAGTCACCAGACTTAAAATTGCACCACTTTAAACTTGTTCAAATTTTTCTTTGTTTTTAGCGATTTTTAATAAAGTTAACAGCACTGAAATTTTAAAGTGAATAGTTTTATGCTTTTCTTACCTCAATGTAACAAATGAGTCAAGATTTTTTTTACGTTATAGTAAAACGCATTTCATCTTAAAATTTCAGTGTTGTTAACTTTCTTTTAAAATCGCTAAAAACGAAGAAAAATTGGTCATGTTTAAAGTGGTGCAATTTTAAGTCTGGTCACTAATTGTAGATAAAAATAATGCAGGACTTAAGGAAATTTTATAGGATTTCCAAAAATATACAGTTTGTACAGAACCGATCAGTACTGTCTAAATTTGACTATGTAATTTGAGAAAACAAACATTACGTTAAAATTCTGTACAAATTGCTAATTTTTCGTTAAAAGCCACGCCCACTTAAAACAAGTGACAAAATGAGAAAACGAACATTACATTAAAATTCTGTACAATTTTTTGAACCACCTCCTTGCCTTTCGTGGCGAATTTAGTCATTATTTTAATCTTTAAAAATAAAGGCAACAACAATAAATTTAGAAAAAACTTGAATTGTGTTAAATTCGTGTCCACTTTCAGACTTGGTCCAAAAATTGTTCTTTGTTTTGACTATAAAACTAGCCGTTAGCACGTAGAGGCTTCGTTACTTGAGCGTAAACGTAACGTATCTCTGCGTAGCTGAATTAATGAGTTAAATAGGAACAAAAGATGTGTTGATTTTTTTTGTTTCATTCTTATGCATTGAAAATATAGAAAACGTAAATATACAAAAAAAATCTGTTGTGAATAGATTTTTGTTGTGTATTTACGTTTGCTATATATTTAGTGCATAAGAATGAAACAAAAAAACACATTTTCTTTTCGTATTTAACTCAATAATTCAGCTACGCAGAGATACGTTACGTTTACGCTTAATTCCATACCGACCCCTTAAAATTTCGGAAAAAATCAATTATCGACACAAAATATTTTAAGATTTTACATCGTAGCCTAACCCAATAATCATATTAGATTGGGAGAAGGGTTTATGCAAAATATAGAAAAAATATGCATTTTATACTATCACTTACCCAGTAGTCAGACATCGGTTTCAATACTGACCGCCATAGCGCTATTGTGCCTCTGGTTTAAATTACTAGATCCTCTTATACCGTTTTGTTGAGGTTGTAGTTGTTGCTGTTGTAATTGCAATTGAAGTTGTTGCTTTTCAAAAGACTGTTGTGTCCGTAGGAATGGAGCTAAATGACGTCCTGGATGATCAGTCAAACCCGGTGTGCCAATACCATCATCTAAATCCATAATATCCGATGACGATTCAGATAAAGATGATTTTCGATAATGTTGACCTGAATAATAAATAATTAAGAAACAAAAGAGAGAAAAAATCAAACATTAGTAACAACTCTGTTTCAAGACCGTTATTGGTTAAATATAATTGATATGCAATTGTTACCTAAAGCACCAGGCATATATGAACAACTTGTAACATGATTGAAATTTTGGCTTTGCATTTCCTCTTGATCCGTCTCGCGATGATAGAAATAATTGAAATTGCTCACAATAACGGGCACGGGTAGAGCGATTGTCAGCACACCAGCTATCACACATAGCGAACCAACGATTTTACCCCAAAAACCAACAGGTCTAGAGTAGTAGTAGTAGCGGAAGTAGTAGTGGGCAGAAGTAGTAGTGTAGTATATAAGGGAGTAGTAATTTACAAATGTTAAATGAGAAAATTTAAATAAATAAGTTGTTTGTTGTTTAATTTTTTTTTATTTTAATATAAAACATCATAAACCAAATTTAATTTAAATAAGTTTAGAGACAAAGTATAAATAACACCAATTTTATAGAGAAAGAAATTATGTTCTGAAACAAAATTAAATTGTTAATAAAAAGAACAAATGAAAGTGAAACGTTAAAAAACTAAAAAATTAAATCATTTAAATAAAAAAATAAGAGAAATACAAATGAGTGACATTATGTAGATTTTTTGATGAAAGAGCGACAAAGAGATTAAGAGTGTGTGTGTTTGTCTGAGAATGTATGATATAATATGACAAGAGCTTTTGAAGAGCGACAAAATTATATATTAATATTGAGAGAAAGAGAGTGATATTGTATGAATGATAAGTATGAAGAAACATTTAAAATGATATACAAGTTATTATCTACAGTCAAGTCAATTTGGTAAAAAAAATTTAGATTAATGTCTTTGTTTAGATGTCAAAGTCATGATCGATTTTGTTTTTATTTTGTATGTATTACCTATATAAATACACATATTTACCGGTATTTTTTGTTTTTATATAGTAAATACTATTTATATTTAATTACAGACATTACATTACATTTGAATAGTGTGTGTTTTAAAGCTTTTTGATTTTCTGAAATTAAAAAGCTTTACTTGTTTTTCTTTAATTAAAATAAATCGTGCTTTTCAACATTAAGCAAACAGCTTTCAAAAGCTCATGCATTCGCAATAAGTGTTTTGGGAGTAATGGGTAATTTTTTTTAAGGCAATTTCTTGGTAAGGAATAATGGGATAAAAGAGGCTGAGGTGTTTTGCAGTTATAATTTTTTTGTTGTTTCTTGTTTTCGTAGTATAAACATAGAAATTGAAATATTAAAACAGTGAATGTACAGATAGAGCTTTACAATAACTTTTGCTACAGAATAAAAAATTAAGTTTATTAGAAAATGTTATAGAAAAAAAATGTTTAACTTACCATCACTTCTTGGCTTTATATGCAAAGTTACAATACATATAGATGATATTTTTTATTTTTTTTTAACTACACTAAATTTTATTAAATACTACACACTATTACACATTTTATCACAAGCTTAGCACTTTTACACAACATTGTCTAACTAATCTAAGAACTAAAATCATTTATACTAACTAAAAGTAAATCTTCAGTTTGATCTACAAGTGTAGATTACTCCTCAAACAAAATTAACGAAAAAATCTAAGCAATTTTCTACGAATATATAAAAAATGTAGCAGACGCTGATAATTTATCTAAGAAAGGGGGTTTAAATTAATAAAAAAAAGTGATTAAGGAATTTGTCTATTCTTATAATTATTGTTATCGGATAATACGATATGATCGGTGTTCCCATAGCACTTAACCCTACCGAAGTAAAATAATAAAACAGGGCTATGAACTAAAAAGCTATAACAAGTTCGCAAAATCTCCATCAAATGGCGCGCAATCACTGTTTTGAATTTAACCTTTTCACTACCCTTGACACTACTGTGTACACATCTTAAAAAAAATATTAAAAATATGATATTGAAAAATGAGTTAATTATACCCTACACCACTATGTGGTCAGGGTATTATAAGTTTGTGCAGATGTTTGTAACACCAAAAAATATTGGTCCTAGACGCACCTTATAGTATACCGATCGGCTCAGAATTTTTTTTTATTTCGATTTAACGATGTCAGTCTGTCCGTCCGTCCGTCTGTCTGTCCGTCCGTCCGTCTGTCTGTCCATGCATTCTTGTGCGCACTCTACAGGTCGCAAATATTCAGATATTTTGATGAAACTTGGTACACCGACTTATGTCGGCCCAAGGACGACGCCTATTGATTTTGGGGAACATCGGTCCATGTTTAGACCTAGTGCCCATATAAGGGTCCTACTAAAATTATATGGTTTATACGCTGCAGGTCGCAAATATTAAGATATTTTGATGAAATTTGGTACACAGACCTAAGTTGGCCCAAGGACGAAGCCTATTGATTTTGGTGAACATCGGTCCATGTTTAGACCTAGTGCCCATATAAGGGTCCTACCAAAATTATATTGTTTATACGCTGCAGGTCGCAAATATTAAGATATTTTGATGAAATTTGGTACACCGACTTATGTCGGCCCATGGACGAAGCCTATTGATTTTGGTGAACATCGGTCCATGTTTAGACCTAGTGCCCATATAAGGGTCCTACTAAAATTATATGGTTTATACGCTGCGGGTCCCATATAAGGGTCCCCCCAAAATTGGCTTGGTTACAAACTGCAGATCGCAAATATTAAGATACTTTGATGAAATTTGGTTCGCTGACTCACATTATAGAAAATTTTGACACAAGTCCCATTTTAACCCATTCGAATTTCGGATCCAAACATTAGTTGGCTTTTAACCAGACTGGTGTAGGGTATTGTATAGTCGGCATGCCCGACTTTAACCTTTTTACTCGTTTTTTCGTGTAAATATTTTTTTTTCAGTCTTGATCATAACTAAAAATAAATTAACATATATGTATGCATAAACTATTAATCAGGACAAAATAGTCGCGATGTTTGTTAACGAAGTTGATTTGTTTTAATATTCCATAATCTCAGAGGTTTTAGTTTATATTCTGACCATTAAATGAAGCTATGTGCCAAACACGAAATTTGGCACATAGCTTAATTTAATGAAAAGGATTGAGAATGGTTGGGAAGTTTTCATTTGTCTTACAATCAATTGGAGCTGTCTACAAAAGGTAAGTGTTCTGGAGAGTGAAAAAACTGTTTAATTTGATTATACTAAAAATTGTACTTCTACAATCTGGCATGTGATGGAAAACGATCGATTTTAATTTCGATCGATTTGGTTAAAAATCAATAATATCAATAATACGAAATATTCAGAATTGAAATTTCAAAAACGATCGATTTGAAACCGTTCGATTTTCATCACCTGCCAGAATATTAATTAAAAACTGCTTCTTAATACTACATATATTTCTTTATAAATATTTTTTTAATATTCGCACTGTTATAGCAGATAGCACAACATTTTTATTTGAAGTTAATCAACAGATTAGATAGAAGCATTTAAATTACTCATAAAGATATTATAAATGAGACATTTATTACTGTGCTCCTTCCAGGAGTAAAAAGAACAAATATATATATATATTTATTACTGTAGGTAATTCCTGTTTCTTCCGCCCCGACAAAGCTTACGCATGAAACGTGCGACTTGACAAAAAAACGATGTGACCTGATAGAAAATGTAATTTTTCTCACATGACCGTTTCTATAACTTTTTTGTGAAAAATTTCTCTCATGTAGAGTTTTTTCCAGGGTTGGCAGGCAATACCGCTAAAATACCGTTATCGATTCAAAACCCTTTCAACTGACTACCGTTACCCCTAAAATACTGTTACCGAAATACCCGGAATACCGTTATCCTTAAAATACCGTTACCGAAATAACTGATATAGCGTTATCCTTAAAATACCGATACCGAAATAAATGAAATATCGATACCCTTAAAATACCGTTACCGATATAAATGAAATACCGTTACACCTAAAATACCGTTACCGTTATTTTTAATTTTCTGCTTTTGGTAATTGCACGTGGGTATTGAGTATTTTTCGTACTTTAAGTTGGTAAATTGGTTTTGTTTTAAATCTCGTTTTTTTCTCGTATAAAAAAATTCGGGATGCATCTAAATAACTGACTACCGTTATCCTTAAAATACCGTTACCAAAATAACTGAAATATCGCTAACTTTAAAATACCGTTACCGAAATAACTGAAATACCGTTATCCTTAAAATACCGTTAGCGAAATAACTAAAAACCCGTTATCCTTAAAATACCGATACCGAAATAAACGAAATAGCGTTACCCTTAAAATACCGTTACCGAAATAATCTAAAATAGCGTTACCATTACCGATAACCGCATCGTTTCGGTTACCATCCATGGTTTTTTCCCACCATTGTTGGAGAAATGTGAGAAAAAGTGTTTCTGTAAGCATAATATTTGAAAAGTTTCTCATTTCAAGTGTCAAAATTACTCACTATTTAAAAAGGTGCGGGAATTGTGTATTTTAGTAGAGTTTAATAAATATAAAAACCCAGTGTAGAAAATCATTACCAGATATGTTGTTATGTAACTACATACTTGGTAATGGTAACTAGTTACTTTTGTTATTACATTTCTTATTACCTTTATATGGCGATGTCGCGAAAAATAATGAGATGTCGTTACACACCAGCATACGAAAAATTAAAAAATATATCGTTACTTATGTGCTTACCAGTATTGACAAAAATAATGAGTCTAAAAATAGATTTTCAAAAAAATAAATTACATATATAAAAAAAAAAATATTTTTTGTTGTATTTTTTTTTTAAATAAAATTTTCTGGTGCGGGAATCGAACCTGGGTCTACAGATTGCCAGTCAACAGCTCTACCATCTGAGCTATATCGACATGTAATATTTAATAGATAAAAACATAATTGACCCGCTGCACACAAGTAAGCTTACTCTCCAACATACAAAAAATCAAAAAATATTTGGTTACATATATCCTTACCAGTGTTTAAAAAATATTGAGTCTAAAAATACACTCACAATATTTTATCCTTAAAAACAACCTAAAATACATATTAAATTAATTGAAAACACTATTAAAAAAAGGACTACTGATTTTTCATCATATTCAAACCATTTTGCTATTTATTTTCAAACATTGTTTAAACAATCCACAAAATAAATAAAAATAATTGAAAAGTCTATTAAAACAATCATCAATTTTTTAACTGACAAAACGTAAAAAAAAACGATTTTGTGGTTTGTTTTTTCATATTTGAAAGTTTTTTTTTTGTTTCGATTTTCAAAACACTACACCATACACAACAGACACGTTCATATTTTTATTGGCTATGTTTGTGTGTATGAGTAAAGAATTTCTTGTAATTTCAATTGAAATAATTTTGTATATAAACAAACTATTTTAACAAAAAAGAAAACCGAAAATATTTGAATTTTTTGTTTTAAAACAGCAAACAACGAAATTATTTAAATAATTTTTTCAAAAAATAAAAATCTAAAAATAGAATATTTGACTGAAAATAACAACTCCTACAGACGATACATATTTTTTCTGGTTTGTTTTTTATTGGTTGACAAAAAAAGTTAAACAATAAGTTTCAATGTATTTTAATGGATTCTTCAATTGAAAACAAACTTTACCTATTACTTTTTAAATAAACCTCAATCGGTTATGGAAAATATATTGTGAGTGTAGATTTCAAAAAATTTTCAAAAAAATCTAGAAAATTATTTTGTATTTGAAATAATGATAAAAGTAAGTCATTATCAGTAATTCATTATTATATGTTTTAAAATAATGCAGAAGGTAAGTGGGTGTCATTACTGGTAGTCCAAAAAATAATGATATTTTCATTACCGTTTCTACACTGGGAAATTTTGGAACAAATAAAATTTACTGAAATGGCAAAAACAAATATGACATTGACCCTTTGACTCTACAGAGTTTAAGTCTGAAGTAAATTTTTTTCGGTCACGCCTCCTCAACAGTGGGCGGGGCTTTGAAATTGGAAATGTTTTTTACAATTATGTTAAAAAATACTCATCGGACTTGGATAAAAGGTATATAATTGGAAAGCTTATATAACAACCAGGGATGGGAATGAGTAATTACTAATTTCGTTTAAAATTTTGAATTTTTTTTTACAAAAACACGAAACCAAATTTCGACCGATTACAAGGAACATTACAAGGATTAACACCCACCGATTATACCCTAAGTCTTGATCTTTCCAACGATGTATCATTTTTGTTAATGTTCTATTTTGAAAGTAAAAATGTGGACATTAGGGTTATGATTTTTTGGATTTTTTTGCAAATATCAAATTTTACATGCCCTAGCCAAAAAGGCCATAAACAAATATTAAGAAACCCAATCTTACTTTTTCACTGCTGTCAAAAAAGTTCCCGCACCAAAAGGGTTGAAATTTGGTCTATATGGTTTTAGTTCAATTAAAATATTTCTCCTAAGTTTTAAACAAATGAGACTCAAACGATGCTTATTAAAAGCTATTTACGTTAAAAATTGCGAAACCTTTTTGGAGGGACTTTTGGATACATTTTTTGTCGTTAACAATAATTTTTGTAATAATTCGTTATGTTAATTAAACAAAATCCCCGAGCAAAAATTATTTTTAGAAATTTCATTTGGTGCGGAAGGTTTTTTTGCCGAAATGACCCGCAAACACGATTTTTATTTTTAATTTAGTATTGCCCATCACGTGATGATAGGTAAAATTTTTGTTAAAAATGAGTCATAACCCTAGTGGACATGTAATAGCTTTATATACCTATATTTTTATTTTCAAGGTAGAAGATTAACAAATATGAAAAATTAAAATCTCTGTAATAGCAAAGAGTATACATAATAAAGAGATTGGGGAACTCTCTATCACTGAGAAAGCATTTGTTCTATTATGTGCCTTGGAACAGGAACATACTCAAACCAATATCACCCAGCAAACATGGCAACACGAAGAATATTCTCCGAACATATCGCCAGGAAGAAAACATTTATTGCCGGCAATATCAATTTCGTATTCCGGAAGTTTCCTCCGTCGGAAACAACTGTTACAATACTTCCAGGCAATATGAAAGCAATAACTATAAAAGGGATATCGCTAATAAGATAAAATGGATATCGCTAAATAAACTCCCAGTACAATAAAAAAACAATTTAATTTTTTCATTATTAAATTTAAGCCTGAAAAACAATATCTGCATACATAATCCATTGACCAACTTATAAAATATTTTGATTTCATCTTAGCCGATTTTTCCCGCGCAATTAATCTTAACTTTTCACGAGATTATTTCCTATATATCTTTTGATTGTTTTTGTACAAATTTAGTTTTAATTTTTTCTAAATTGATAAAAGATTTCAAAAAAATTTGCTTTATCTTCCAAATGATACAAAGATGATATTGCCATAAAAAGTCATAAAAAGTTATGATAAAAGATAAAATTTTTGAATTACCTTTTTCCAAATATCGTCGAATTATCTTCCAAGTGATAAAAGGAAGACAATTTCAAAGTAAATACTACTTGATTATTTTCATTCAAATGAAATATCTTCTTGGAAGGTATCTTTTAAATGTTTGCAGGGTCATTATGTGCGCTCTTTGTATGACTCAAAACATCGATTGTAACCAGGAATGGAAAATAATAATTTAGTTATAAAAATCAAGAATGGAACTATAGTATGGAATTATACTATTCCAACAGTATTATAGCCCTAGATTATGAATTTTAAACAACCATACGTAAAAAATTGCAAAATAATACCGGAATGCGAAAAAAGGCTTTGGGGTTCAAAAAATTAATTAAAAGATTTACATTCTGCAAACGATGCCAAAATTTTCTTCTTTTGCAGCTAACCACCAAACTTTGTTTTATGAAATGGGCATTATATTCCTTAGATTATAAATTTAAAAAACCGCACTTAAAAAATTGCAAAATAATAGAGGAACGCGAAAAAAGACTTTGTGGTAGAAAAAAATAATTAAAAAACTCAATCAGCGATCAACAGTCTGCAAATGAATACAATGACGCAAAAATTTTCCATTTTGCAAATATTTTTTTCGCGATTTATTTTGTTTTTTTTTTTTTTTGCAAACTAAGCACCAAACTTTTGTATATAAAATTGGTACTATAGAACCTAGTTTATAAATTTAAAAAAATCACACTTAAAAAATTGCAAAATAATCACGGAAAGCGAAAAAAGGATTTATGGTACAAAAAATTAATTAAAAAACTTAATCAGCGATTTACATTCTGCAAACAAATATATTGATGAAAAAATTTATCCTTTTTGCAAATTTTATTTTTCGCGATATTTTTTGCAACTAGCCACCAAACTTTGTTGTATGAAATGTGTATTATAGCCCCTAGATTATATATTAAAAAAAAACGCACGTAAAGAATTGCAAAATAATAGTGGAATTTGAAAAAAGACTATGGTACAAAAATTTAATCCCTAGGTTTTATATTTAAAAAACCGCACTTAAAAATTGCAAAATAACGGCGGAATTCGAAAAAGGCTTTATAGTACAGAAAATGAATTAAAAGAGGTAATCAGCGATCGACATTCTGCAAGCGAATATATTGTTGCAAAAATTTCGCTTTTTGCAAATGTTTTTTTTTCGCAATTTGTGCTAATATTTGCTAATATCTAAATATTTAATTTTTATGTTTTTTAACGAGCCAAAGAGATTTTTAAATATGTAAGAGCTATCGAACATTTTTTGGTATAAGAGCCCGATTAAGTGAGCCTTTTCCATTCCTGATTAACCAGTCGGAGTTCGTTCCTGTTCCAAGCCGCCTAATATTTTTTCAAATAAAAAATATTGAGAGAGTTGCAAGGCCATTGGTAATAGTACAGTATATTTTTAGTACAGTAAAATATTTTTTTTTTGTTCCTTTTAAGTCTAAATTTAAATACAAAAGTCTCTAAAAGTGCACATAATTTGTTAATGCAATATGACATATATACAAATTGTGGACCTTTTTCTTTCCAAATTGCCTCTGATATTTAAAATTGGACTTGGTCTTATATTTAAATTGAAAAAAACCTTAAAAAATTTAGACTATATTTAGAAAAGTTATTGAGATATTGATACAAACTTAAGTTTGAAAAATAGGGCACGGAATTGAGCTTAAACTGTGCAAAGCGTTTCCTTTCCGAAGCTATAGTTACTAAATTATAAATTTTTTATTGAAATAATCGGATGAAAAATTTTAAAAATTTAAATCGCGATTTGTGCAAAACCTAGAGCCAATTTGAACAAACTGGTTGCGCATTCGAAAACAGCACCTAGTTATCCTTAAACCACTGCAAAGTTGTGCAACTTATAGATATTGTCATATTTTGTAGAGCTGCGTTATTATTTGGCAGATGTGGAATATTCCAGTAATAACGTAATAGAAACGAAAAGAGTGTTGCCTCTTTTCGCATTGAAATATAGAAACACTTCCCTACGGGAAATTTTAACAAACTGTCACCGAACTGGCCCCTTTATATGAAATAGACTGGTCACTTTTGCATGGCGTTGTCATAGGAGGTGGAAATTGACCCCTTGTGACATGTCACAAGACAAATCCTAGGACAGGTCCCTGAAATTGAGAGTTCAGTAACCTGTCCTAGGATTTGTCTTGTGACATGTCACAAGGGGTCAATTTCCACCTCCTATGACAACGCCATGCAAAAGTGACCAGTCTTTCATATTAAGGGGCCAGTTCGGTGACAGTTTGTTAAAATTTCCCGTACGGTTCTTATTCCTAAACAGAGAAACAGTGATATTTTTTGTTTCATACAATACTTTTTGATGCGAAAATTTCCGGTAAAAAGTTACAGTAATTGCCTACAGATTCGAAATATATACATATACCAAAATACATATGAAGTCTAATAAAGCAAAAAACACGATTTTATCACAAATTATTTTTAATTAAATAGATATTCCAATCTAATTTTGCAAAAAAAAAAAACAAAGAACAGTTCTATTTTTATACCCTACACCACTATGTGGTCAGGGTATTATAAGTTTGTGCTGATGTTTGTAACACCAAAAAATATTGGTCGTAGACCCACCTTATAGTATACCGATCGGTTCAGAATTTTTTTTTATTTCGATTTAACGATGTCCGTCTGTCCGTCCGTCCGTCCGTCCGTCCGTCTGTCTGTCTGTCCATGCAATCTTGTACGCACTCTACAGGTCGCACCTATTAAGATATTTCGATGAAATTTGGTACATAGACCTATGTTGGCCCAAGGACGAACAAGTTTGATTTTTTTGAACATCGGTCCATGTTTAGACCTAGTGCCCATATAAGGGTCCTACCAAAATTATATTGTTTATACGCTGCAGGTCGTAAATATTAAGATATTTTGATGAAATTTGGTACACAGACCTCTTTTGGCCCAATAACGCAGCCTATTGATTTTGGTGAACATCGGTCCATGTTTAGACCTAGTGCCCATATAAGGGTCCTACCAAAATTATACTGTTTATACGCTGCAGGTCGTAAATATTAAGATATTTTGATGAAATTTGGTACACAGACCTATATTGGCCCAATAACGCAGCCTATTGATTTTGGTGAACATCGGTCCATGTTTAGACCTAGTGCCCATATAAGGGTCCTACCAAAATTATACTGTTTATACGCTGCAGGTCGTAAATATTAAGATATTTTGATAAAATTTGGTATACAGACCTACATTGACCCAGTAACGCAGCCTATTGATTTTGGTGAACATCGGTCCATGTTTAGACCTAGTGCCCATATAAGGGTCCTACTAAAATTATATGGTTTATACGCTGCAGGTCGCAAATATTAAGATATTTTGATAAAATTTGGTACACAGACCTACGTTGGCCCAAGGACAAAGCCTATTGATTTTGGTGAACATCGGTCCATGTTTAGACCTAGTGCCCATATAAGGGTCCTACCAAAATTATACTGTTTATACGCTGCAGGTCGTAAATATTAAGATATTTTAATGAAATTTGGTACACCGACTTATGGCAGCCGAAGGACGAAGCCTATTGATTTTGGTGAACATCGGTCTATGTTTAGACCTAGTGCCCATATAAGGGTCCCCCCAAAATTATATTGTTTATACGATGCACGTCGTAAATATTAAGATATTTTGACGAAATTTGGTACACAGACCTATTTTGGCCCACGGACGAAGCCTATTGATTTTGATGAACATCGGTCCATGTTTAGACCTAGTGCCCATATAAGGGTCCTACCAAAATTATACTGTTTATACGCTGCAGGTCGCAAATATTAAGATATTTTGATGAAATTTGGTACACAGACCTATATTGGCCCAATAACGAAGCCTATTGATTTTGGTGAACATCGGTCTATGTTTAGACCTAGTGCCCATATAAGGGTCCCCCCAAAATTATATTGTTTATACGATGCACGTCGTAAATATTAAGATATTTTGACGAAATTTGGTACACAGACCTATTTTGGCCCACGGACGAAGCCTATTGATTTTGATGAACATCGGTCCATGTTTAGACCTAGTGCCCATATAAGGGTCCTACCAAAATTATACTGTTTATACGCTGCAGGTCGCAAATATTAAGATATTTTGATGAAATTTGGTACACAGACCTATATTGGCCCAATAACGCAGCCTATTGATTTTGGTGACATTAGTTGGCTTTTACCCAGACTGGTGTAGGGTATTCTATAGTCGGCATGCCCGACTTTAACCTTTTTACTCGTTTTATTTTGAAATTAATACCATATCGGAATACAATGACAATAAATATTTTGTGCATCAAAAACTCATTTTCTAAAAGTTGTTACATATTCACAATTGAATGCAAGACAACGATATACATATTCGTATTCTATTTTAAGGCCCTTAACAGGAATATAAGGTCAAAACAGTAATACATTCCCACAAAAATGTCGGTGGTGAAAGGGTTAACGCGTTGCTCAATTACAGTGTTGCCATATTTGAAGACTTCCATATATTCAATCAAAGGAACACATTATTTAATAGAAATAAATTCCTGAGAGTTGTTTCTCTTTTAAAAAGAAAAAAAAAATACAGTAAATTAAAATTTATACTAAATTTTTGTATTTATTGAAAAATTTTGATTTAACTTATGTATTTTTACTGCAAAATAAATATACTTCATTGAAGAAATATCGCCAAAACTGATATGCAACTTTCCATTATAAATAGGCAAAAATCAGAACATTTTATATCGCGTATTCGAATTTGAAATTTTTTATTTATGTCTCAGCATTTTTCTCAAGACAAAAACATATCAGCACCATATGAATTTTCTTTATGTTGTCTTTTAACGAAAAGAAGACATTTTCGTTATAACAACCAAATTTGTTACTTTGTTGTTTGTACATTCATAGAAAAATCTTTACAAATTGCAGAAAAGCAACTCAAAATTAGTTAAAAATGTCCCTTTAGAAAAAAGCTTTTGATATCAGGAAAATTAGCATCAATTAAACTGTTAAATTTACAATTGTTGAGTTGTGTTTGAATTTAATTTTAGGTAATTGAAAATGACAATTTATTGTGCTGAAATAAGTAAAAACATATTTTCTGAATATTAGCAGACCAGTAACAGCAAAGTAAAACTATTATACATATATTGAAAATTTTAGTTTTGTTTAAGCAAATTTTAGTTAAATGCAAATAACAATATATGTTATGTGGTTTAAATCAACAGAAATATTAGCCAAATACACTCAAAATAGTTTGTAGTTTAAATTAACTGAATATGTAATTTAAAATAAATGAAAAATCATTTGAAAACCGGTCTACTGACTTTTCATTTAAATCAAAAGAACTTTTCATTTATTTTTAAATGTTAATAAATAAACTACAAAATCGTTAAAAAATAATGATTTTTCATTTATTTGGTTTTTTTAAATTTCAGAAAATGAACTACAAAATCCGTAAGAATAAATGATATTTAGTTTTTTTAACTGATCTAGAAATCGAAAAGGAATTCTTTTTTTAACAAAACATTTTAAATGAAATTATTAACTGTAACAGAAAGTCCGTATTTATATGTAATTTATTTTTTAAATAAATGACAAAAACAGTTAAAAAATAAATATCTTTGTATTTTAACTGTATAATCATTTAAAAATAAATGTACGGATGACTTAAACTACAGTCAGTTACTGTAATAATATTTTCAGTGTATTATTAGATTTAAAACAGTTAGTAAATTGTTGTTATTCGCATTCCAGAAAATACCAATCAAAATTTTGTAAATATATATGTGTGTAAAGCGCATTGTTCGGGGACATAGCTAAAAATGTGTCCAAACTATGCTGTATATTAGTCAAAAATGTCTTCTTACTATTCACGAATTACCGTAATTCGAAAGGCTGGTTCATCAAGCCTCCAATAACGAAAAATAATGAAAAAATAATAAATTAATAATATATGGGATAATTTACCTATTTATTACCCTCATGGAAATATATCTGTAAAAATAGCAGAAAAAGCAACTAAAAATTAGTTGAACATGATGCTGCAGAAAAAACTATTAAATTAGCAGTCTGAAAACTGTTAAATTTTAAGAATTTTAGTTATATTTAAGTTAACTTTTACTGAACTGAAAATGACAAATTGTACTGTAAAATCTGCAGAAAATTTTGGTAAATATTAGTAGTCTTGCAAAACCAAACTGTGATATTTCCAAAATTTTTGTTTTTGTTAAGCTAAATTTAGTTAAACGCAAATAGCAGTCTATCATGTTAAAAAAATTGTAAACTGCTATTTCTAAAAGTCTTAATTTTGATTTGTATTAAAAAAAATCGAAAAAAAACTTCGGATATTTAAAAGTTTTTCCTGATTTTTTAGGCTACTAATTATTTAGCAAAATTTTTTGCTAATGTTAGCAGGTTAATTTGTTTTTTTCTATTAGCAAAAATTTAACTCAAACATGACTAAAACTCTGCATGTTTAACAGATTTATTTTAGCTGTACCTATCTTACTAATATATAGCAAAAATAATCTGCTAATTTAGCAGTTTTTTCTGCAGCATCTTTTTTAACTATATTTGTTTTAAATAAATTTTTTGCAGACTTTTTTCTACTACTGTAGCCTAAGGTTTATTAATAAAATTCTACGAAATCTTAAAACGCATATTTCGGCTATAGCAAGTTTTCATTATAAACCTATATATTCTGTGAAAATAAGAACTTAAAATAAATTCAATTTTAAATAACTAAAATATTAGCTAAAAATTAGCCTATGATGCTAAAAATTTATGCAGATACTCTACGGATCCCAATATAGTATATTACCCGCAGAGAAAATATATAGTTCCACACGACTGGCAAAATGAAATTATCATAATATATTTCTTCTGATCATAAATATAATTCTTACTGATTTCATTATGCTTAGTGATGATTAGGGCAAGGAATTTCATGCAAATGCATGTTTTCTGTCGATAGTCCAAATCTAATATGGACTAAATATTTATCCGAATCATCAAATTTAGAACAAAATGGCATCGATTTTTAGTTGCATATTTTTGCATATTTGGTCATAAATGCATGTTTTTGCATATTTTGACTTTAAATGCATATTTGGTGCCTTTTTAATGCATATTTTGTGCTTTTTAATGCAATTTGTGGATATTTTTAATTTTTAGGAGCAATTTTTATTTTGTAAAAAAATATAAAAAATTAAAATTTTTATATTTTGATACAATCAAAATGAATATTCTTAAAAGAAGATTTTCCTTATTGACCTATGGAAAATCTTCGAGTTCTGTGTCTGTTTGCAAAATAACTAACTTAATTTTATTTTTAAGTTTTAAATTACATCATTTTTTCAAAAATAGTAGTTTTTAGTGCATATTTCTTATATTTTTAATGCATATTTTTCTTTTTTAGCCGCATATTTTAGGCGCATATTTTCCATTTTTAAGTGAATGAAATTCCTTGCCCTAGTGATGATGATTTTACCATCACTTCTGATCATAATACGATCAGTCATAACATGATACTGTTTAAATATTATAATAGGATTCTCTTTTCTCTGCGTGTAATTCCTTACATATACAAACTTCAGAAATTAGAGTGGAGAAATTCGCTGTTCCGAAATATTATTCAATATTATATGCAATTCTATACATTAATTAATTAAAACTCATTCGTTTTACTTTTGCCACGTAAGTATGTACTACACGAAATTGTTGTTCAGTTATTCAGATATTGATCACGGAACAGAAAAAAAAAATAGAAATGATTCATTTTAGAAAATCTTTATGTTATTCGAAATTCCAAATAGCGCCATTAGTTTTACATAATACTATTCAAATCTACTAAAATTTAATTAAATAAAGTCTATAAATACATTTTAAATCGAAAACAAAAATAATAAGAAACTAATAAAATATTGATAAAAAACAAAATACCAATAAAATATTTTAAAAAATTTTTGTAATATATTTTTTATTTTTTTTCGCAATCACTTAATTTTGCTGTTGTTTAGTTTATGTATTTCAATAAACAAAATTTTGTTATTATTTTTATATAATTTGTTACCACTTTTCAATTAATTAAATTTATTTTCTTTTGCACTTGAATAAATAATATTTATTTTACTGTTTTTAATACGCTGCGTTATTGAAATCAATATCCTGTTGGTTTTGTTTTTTTTGTTTATTTGAATTAATTCTTTTTTATTTTTTATTATTAATAATAATAACGATTATAAAACATTTTTACTTTTTGTTTTTAAATCTTAACAACAATTTTTATGTGTTTTATTTTTATTATTTTAATTTTCTTAAAGGGGAGACATAATTAATAATTATTTTTTCTTTACTTTAAATAATAATCAAGTGTTATTTAATTTAATAATGACAAAATTGCAAAATTGATTTTAACTCTTTTTTTTTAGGAGGGATGGGCATGGGATAATTTTGAAATATAGTTTTTAAAGAATTTCTGAAAAAGAATACATGTTTGTTTTTAAATTATTGATATTTTGTAATAGCAATTTATGTTGGATTGTATTTATTGTTTTGTTTTTTCAAATAATAAAAAAATATACCTTAATATCTTTGGCTAACTAATAATTCGAAATAATGTTTTTAAAAGAACATATTTTTGTTGTTTTCTTATTTTTATTAATAATATTTTTTAAATTTACTTTTACACTATTTTCCAGTCTTTTTATCTTTTTTTAAAGAATTTTTTAGGTTTGTTTTATTTTGTGTCAAAGTTAAAGCGAAGTTTTATTTATAAAAAATTGTATTAATTTTTTAGTATTTGGTAAAATATTATGGAAAACTTGAAACGATTGTTTTGAGTTAAATTTTTTTTATTGAATATCAAGCAAAAAGACTGTTCGTTTTTTGGATTTAATAATGTGATTTTTAAAAATTCAGAAAAATATAACATAACTTTAATTGCCCAAATATTCAAAATTTCTTTTACCAATTAAAGATACTTTCATAACAATTACCCGTTTTGCATTCTTAAAGTCATCATTTCTATATTATGGGGATTTTTTTATTTGGAGAAAATATTCAAATTTGTGCAACTGATTAGATTATTCGATTTAGCTTTAAAATTCTTTCTGTTAAATGGGCAATTTGTTAAATTATTATTCTCAACGATATGTTTGCTTCTTTTATTTTATTTTTATTATTTTTGTTTTAAGAATTGCTAATAATATTTGAGGACATTTTTGTTCAAGCAATAAAACATTTTCTTCTAATTTGTTTTTATTTCACTTTTATATTTACTAAAATAAAAAATATATATATATATATATATTCGTTTTATTTTTATTAAAAAGAAAATTTACTACATAAATAATGAAAATAAAAGACTATAGTTTATTAATGAAAAAAAAAAAAAATAAAAATTAAGTTACTTCTATATATACGATATATACATTTTTACATGAATTTAATAAATTTTCCTTACTTTTTCTATTTTATTATATACATTTTTTTAAAATAATAATGGCATATTTTTATTTAATTTATAATAAAAATAATTTTGAAAACTAAACTACATTTATTAAGTATTTAAGATAAGCGTTTCATTTGTATTATCTATATTCTAAAAATTAATAATTAATTTTTATGTAGTTTATTCGGCTTTTTCATTATTAATTTTCACAAATAAAATGTTTAGGCTCGAGGTTTAGGATGTTTTCATATAATTATTATTTATTATTCCTTCAGTATTTTGTTTTTCGTTGCAAGGCATCCCCAGGAATAGTAATACAATCTTTAACGGAAAACACAAATGCTTAAAGGCTTCATTAGTCTGGCAGTATCGTAAAGTATCGTGTCAGCTGTTTACTTTTAACTAGTGATAATATACACAACTACTTAGTTTGGAAGTAGATTTGACGTAAGAAAATCTATTGAAAATAGATTTCTACTTTACGATACCTCATTTCACCTTACTTCACTACAAAACTAATTTGGGATTAAAGCTACTATTTACTTTTGTGTGTTACGGGCGATGGTGGAGAACAACAGTAACTTTAAGCATTTGTGTTATGTGATAAATTTTAAGGTACTAGTCCTGAGGATGCCTTTCAATGAAAAGCGAAATATTGAATGAATAATAAATAAACAATCTAGAACTCGAGCCTAAATATTTTATTTTTGAAAATTAACAAATAAATAAAATTATTAAATAAAAAACATTAAACGAAATTAAAAACCATAAATTTAAAATAAAATTGACTGTTAAAAAAAACATGTAAAAATTTTAAAATATTATTGAATGATAAAGCAAACATTTTAGGCAATTTGAGAATGCTTACCCGTGTGTCATTGAGGTAAAACAGAAAAAGCCTTAAATATCCTGCAGTTATAAGAATATTGAAATTTATCTAAATACACTGAATTATAAATTGAGGGATTTGCAGATTGGTATTTTCAATTTTTAGAAGCTTAAAATCAACGTTTTATCCCTAAAATTATTTCTGTCCAAAATTTTGAAATATTTCATTGTAAATCATATTCGTATTTTCAATCCAATTATACAGTGTTCTGGAACATCGTTGTTAAAATATTTTAAAATTTAGATTGATAATTTTGATAAAAGAAATATTTTATATTAAAATTGTATTTTAAGGTGCCTATGCATAATAATTTGAACACCATATAACACGTTTACTAATTTAAAAAGTGATTATGCATATGAGCCTAAATGATTATTTTTATAATTAACAATAGCTTTAAGTGATTAATAACAAAACGCAATTTTAATGTTGGCGATTCGGTATATAATACTAAAAATAAGTGTGTTCAATAATGTGTTAACACATTTCTTAGATCTCAACGATCCCACGAGAATTTTTTGAAGAGAAATGTATTACATTCTCAGTAAAAGTTTTTGGCATCCACTAGTGGTGTAATTATACTTCAAATTTTGGCGCTTAAGCCTAAGATTTTTTCAAAATTACGTTTTCTAGCCTTTCACCCAATTCGATTTACAAAACTAGATCTCTCTACTTTAAAACATTTTTGGTAATTTTTATTTTTTAATTTATGCTGTTCTTATCTAACTGGGTTTTGGTAAAAAATCTGATAACTTCAGCAGTTTTTTTACAAAGTTATTTTTAACTTATTTTTAGTTTTTTCTGCTATTTTACAGGTTTATTTTTATGCATCAGTTGGTATCAAGTTGATGCAGTTATATCTAATGAAAAATCAGATAATTTTGTATTTGATCTGGTCATTTCTAATTAAATACAATTAGATCATATTTTATACACTTGTATCCACCATTTTTGGGACGCAAATATATATTTTTAGATAAATTCCGTTTTATTTGGGTTTGGTTAAAAATTTTGCTACTCTGACTTAAGAAAATTGTTGCTATTATTTATTTTTTTTATTGAGCCATCTAAAAGGGATCAAATCTGATAAAATCTATGCAAATTTGGCGTACTATATATAACATTATAAAATTTGATATGGCCTTATATCTTATTGATAAAATAAAATCTTTTAACTAAAACTAATCTAACGGGAGATTCTTTAAACAAAATTTTGTATGTATATTTGTTTTCGTTCCTTTGAAAACGGTTTAAATGACTATCAATTAGATAAAAAGATTACAAAATCTAGCATATCTTTATATGTGACCATATTTGGCACCAGATATGATCCTACATACATATATGACAAGATCTCCTAATGCTTGGCCATAAAATTCATCCAATTCCCCAGATCCCCTTAACTGAACTGATGTAATAATAGATTTGCTCAGCTCTGGCCAAAAGTGTGTCTTATTATATGTGATTAGATCTGGCACTATATATAATTAGATTCAATCATATCTGATCTTATCTAATTAGACCTAAAAAGATCTCATCAAATCTATACTATACAAACTATGGATGAAAAATTTAGTACTTTAGTACTTTTTCATTTGCAAAAGTACCGCAGTATCCCCGCGACCACTTTATTACTCTTTTAATGATAAAAAACAAATCTTAAATTTTAGAACATTTCTTTAATTTTTTCATAGGAAAAATTAAGAGTTTATTAATCAAAAGATCGTAAGAATATAATATTTCAAAGAGGAGCAAAACGTTGGTTCTCTTGAGAGAAAACCATTGATGTATTATACTTTACAATCCGACTGTAAATGCCAAAGATATAACGAAAAATGTAAAATGACGATCCCTACGTTCGGCAAAAAAAATTAATTTTTTTTTGCAACTGCCTTACAAAAGTACTTCATATTAGAGTAGAGTTTGCTGTTCGGTTTTAATCGAAACCGAAACCGCGGTTTTCCAAGCCTCAAAACCGAAACCGACAAAAATAAGTCGGTTTATAACAAATACTTTAAACAATTAAAATAATTAATTAAATTGCATATTATTGAATTTTAAATTTCGAAAAGGCCTCCTATTTTACAAAATTTTGTATTTAATTGTAATGAATATTTTCTGAATTAAAAATTGCTTTAAAGAATTTTTTGTTTTTGTTATTACGGATAACATAAACTGATGCTTATAATTTTAGAAAAAAATTGCACCAAAACGTCAAGTGGTTTAAGAGATATTGAGTTTCACATATTCAGTTACGATTTTCACCGCGTATTTTTCAAAAAGCCTTATTTCGTATTCCGCAAAATTTATAAAATTTTAACTTTATATTGTTTTAAACAAATTTAGTTGGCGAAAAAAGAAAAAAAATTATTTATAACGGATTTCCGCGTTTATTTCTTCTCCCGGAAAGGTTTCGAAATGGCGTTATTGCCTTTAAATATTCGAGTGAGAAATTCAATCGAATCTTAAAAGTTATCTTGGACGTATTAAACTATTTAATTTTTATGCATATTTAAATATAATATATTTAGTTAGAATACTATTATATTTAATTATTTTAAAACAAGTCTATTAATATCACAAGAAAACCGAAAAAAACCGAAACCGCGGTTTTTATAATTTTCAAAACCGAAACCGAGGTTTCCAAATTTTTCGGTTTTTAGCAAATTCTATATTAGAGGGTGTACGACGCTCTTTTTATGGTATGCTCTACTACACATGCATATGGTTCCTGCGGTTAAAATACCTTAAGAAAACGGAAAATCCCCATTTTTAACCTCTTTGTGACCGCTTAAAAATCCGAGGTAGCCCAAAAGCCGAGGCAGTTCATTCTTAATTTTTTTTCCAGATACCCCAATTTTAACAAAATCAGAGTATTTAGGATAGGGTACTCACCTCGTTGGTGGAACAAAAGTCCTTTTTTTAATCACTGGATTTAATTTTGGATTTATTTTATTTTGTTAAAAAATGCACATTTTGCTTTTTAATTTTCAAAATTTAATATTTTTATTCAAATCTAACACTTATTCGCTAATATACAATAATATAAAAGAAAAATATTAATTTTTGCGAAAATGCAATTTCTGGAATTAAATTAAGCTAAATACAAAACGGATTTATTTATTTTGTAAATCCATTTCGGATTTAGCTTTATTCAATTCCTGTGTTCACATTTTTATAAAATTTAATGGTTTTCTTTCACATTATATTATCGAATACGTATTGGATTATGATAAAAGTATTAAATTTTTAAAATTAAAAAACAGAATGTGGATTTTTTAACAAAATAAAATAAATTCAAAAATAAATCCAGCACTCAAAAAATTTTGACAGTTAGTTACTACATGACAGTTGTTTGTGTAGTAATCAGTAGTTGTTTTTTTTAACAGAAATTACAGTTGTTTTTCTATAGAAAAATGCAAAACAACCTTTATGACGGTTATTCAAGAAAACTACTAACGAAAAGTACTGTAATTTCGTAACATTTGTTTAAAGCAGTTATTTTTAATATCATCCTAAACAACTACCAAAACAGTAATTTTACAGTAAACAGTTATTTTTGGTAGTCATTTAATCATTTAGTTTATAAATGTTATTATTGATGTATTTCTGGTTTGCAAATAAGAATCAGAAACTTGTATTGTATCTTCAATGCATAAAGGCATAATAACTGGAGAACGGTTTGGAATTTTTACTTCGAATTTTATATAGGCTGAAGTAATAACACATATTTTATTAATCGAAAGAAAAAAAATATTTTTTTTATTAAAATATACTTTTATAAACAAAAAGAATTGACTGTAAAAACAGTAGTTTTTACCGATTTTGTCAGTTGTTTTGAAATCTTTTTAGTAAAAATTTATCAGTTATTTTTACGACATTGGTAGTTATTTTTAATGCATTTGTTAGTTATTTTTCAATAGTTAAAAATAACAAAAGTTTTAGTTATTTTAAAGGTAAATACCTTTGTCGCCTTCTTAACTGCATATACCTTTGTTTTAACTGTCATTTTCAGTAGATTCTACCGTCAAACTTTTGTGAGTAAGTGATTAAAAAAAAATCCTAAAGGTCCATCGTTTTGTAAAGTTTTGATAAAAGAAAATACAATTTGAATAAAAAATTTACAATTGGTGTATAGATTGAACTTGATATTTTTATTTCCTCATTTGAAAAAATTTTGCCAAAAGCCTGCGTGAAGCAAAGGCATTTATACTTCAAAAGGGTTATCCCCTTTTTTAATGAAATTCGGATATGTGATAGATGATAAAAAAAAGAGACACATATTTTATTTAAGCGGTTCAATTTCATGTTTAAGGGTTAAAAGTGGGATCGAAATTTATTTTATTAAAAAAAATAACAGTATTAAAGTACTCGAGAAAATAAAAATTTTTATCCGATATCAACTGTGTTCGCCCTTGCGGATAATATGTTACACCTTGTAATTTTTATGACGATGTATGATATATTTTTTGCTTATGGGAAGCACAGCTCAGTGCTACCGGACGCGCCACAGGTTGCGGATAGTGATTCAGCAGAAATGTGGCGTAGCTGCCAATGGCAGCCTTGGACATTCAGCCGTTACAAGGGGAGAGTCTGGGAGGGTCTGTCGAGCTCCCACTAAGTCCCGAGTTTGCCTGTGATCCTTGTAACGTCGTGGCGAGCAATTGGCGCTAACCAACAAAACCAATATCCCAACCGACCATGGGCGGTATAACCCCATTGGCGCTTGGATAGAATCCCTGCGCAAACACTGCAGGCCTGGAGGCAATGTTGGCAGCCCCAACACCAGGATCGGATGCTTTGGCCCAATCAGCCATTCATCTTAAACCATACCTGATTACTGAAACCGTATTTTTGCGGCCCTATGCTCCTTGCAGGAGTAAAATGAACAAATATATATATATCGACTGTGTTGTGGACCCAGGGTTGCCATTTAATTGAAATATTTAAAATATTTAAAATATTTGGAAATAGGTGCTATAGGAAAAGTTGTCATAAAGCTGAAGAATAAGGAATTTCGAATTCGGACGATTACATATTAAATACAATAAAAAAGAAACTTATAGTTACTTTAGCAGTGACATATTACTACTTATATTCCTCTTGTCTATCTTCTCTTTTTGCACGGAGAAAATACCATACTGCTAAGATAAACCGAAGTCTGTGGCTTTTTACTAAATACGAGTAGTTTACATATGAAATACTTTAAAAATATGGGATGGTGTAGTAATAAATTTCAACTTGAAATAAATTCTCCTTGCACAGAGTTTAAGTTTGAAATTTTTTATGAAATAATTCATAAATATAGTGAACAATTTTAAAATATTCATAAATATGATCAAATAAGTGCGGCTCTCTGTAATTATAATAAAACTTCTTGAGTCAGTGCTTTAAACAAAATTTTCAACAAAAATCACGATTATTAAAAAAATAAAATATTAATTTTATAAATAAAAAAATGAATTTTTTAATAAAAATAACAAAAATATAATTTAAATTTTATAAATTTTTTTATTTTCTTATAGTTTATTAACTAAAATATATTTCTAATTTACAATTTTATTTTATATATATTTACAAGAATTATTTTTTACATTTGATTTTGTCGTATTAAATACTCAAATACATTTTTTTTTTAAATTTAATTTAATAACATTATATTTAAACATATAATAACATTGGTTTTTTTTGAACACATTTATTCCAAACTCTCAAAAAACACATTCATATTTGTTTTTGGTTTCCATATTTTTTTAATTTTAAATATTCTAATTTAGAAATTCCTTAACAATTAATTAGTATTTAAGTAAAACCAAATTATCTAAAAGACATGTTTAATCCTGCTGATACATATATTTGAAAATCGGTTCCAGTAATTATAGTCGATATGGTAACGATTATATTGAGTTTATGCTGATTTTTATAACTACACACAAAATATTAGAAAAGAGTTTCAATTCCGAAATTGATAATATTTATTTTAATTGGTTTTGCACCTATCACGCAAATAATATTATCAGTTACTAAAAATTGTGTAAGATTAATTGAAACAATTCAAATATTTAATTGATTCAATTAAATATTTGTTTAAAAACAAATTATATTTAAAAAAAATCCTTAATTAGATTTTTTGTGTGTACCAGAAATACTAGATATAGTGCCACCTTTAGTACACCGATCGACACAATCTCTTTCTGAGTCGATGTAGTGATGTCCGTCAGTATATATGTCCATATAAACTTTGCAATGAAACTAAAGATCGCAAATGTGAAGATAATTCGAATAAATTTGGCACATGGGTTTATATTGGCCCAAGCACAAAGCCTGTTGGAATTACTGAAAATCGGTAAAATCGGCACCTTCCATAGACGAGTCGTATACGAATTAGATTAAGGTGTTATTTAAACCCAAAAATCTATAGCTATCTGGTTGTTAATCTAGTATTATATTATTATAATAACATTATACGTAGATGATTATCAATATTATAAATCTTGATGTTTTTTTACAAATATAAAATTTTACCTACATATCTTAGCCGTAAAGTCCATAAAATGTATTACGAAAAACGATATTACTTTTTTGCGGTTTTCTAAAAAGTTCCCGCATGAATCTTTCTGAAGTAAGAAATAATTTCCTTTAGTTCCATTTCAAAGTTACTAGGCTCAAACGATGCGTATTTATCTCTAAGGACACTTTCAGACACAAACTTTAAAATTTGATAGGTTTCAGATACTTTGCTAAAACATATATTCAGAATAGTCCGAATGACAAACACATTTATAGAAAATATTTCTGAAAATATGTTGTGTACTAATATTGGTCTAATCCTGCAACTTTAAAGATAAAAATGTGAAAAAATACACAGTATAGAATTTTTAGAAAATGCTGTTTATGTGGGAGATGTTTATTGCAAAATGATCAGAAAAATTGATTTTTATTTTAAAAAAAATTATTAACCTAAAATATCTAATTAAAGATTTGTTTACAATAAAATTTCTTTTTAAACAAATATTTAATTGGAACAGTTGAATAATTGCATTGTTTAATTGTTTCAATTAATCGTATACAATTTTTAGTAATATAAAAAAATATCGGTCCACTTTTAAACCTAGGCCCCATATAAGCTACCTTTCCCATATTTGCTTAAATGCACTTTTTCGATCAGGTGCCATGCAGAATCAAGACCGCTTTTCAGTATTATCCAAACTATGTTTGGTGTAGGGTATCATATAGCCGACATGCACGACTCTAATTTTTGTACTTGGATTTTTATTATCTTTTGACTATAATTGAAAAAAGTTTAAATGATATTCATTGAAAGGACAAATAACACTATGCAACAATATTTTAGGGGCGATGAATACTATACCAGATAAATATATTGGGCTAGTATAACAAAACCCCCAAAGGATTTGGCGCTGTGTAAATACGGTCAAGTTTTATAGCCGTCTAAAATTTAAAATTTTTTGGACAACACTATAAAATAAGACGCAGACAACAGTACAAAAGTTCTTATAAGCTTGATTCTGCTCTCGCATTTTCACAATAAAATTTTATGCATATTTTCTTGTGAAACATTTTAACCATATAACTGCCATTCTTTAGGTTCATTTAAGTAATTTTTTCAAGAAATATTATTCCAATCTTTATATAGTTTTTGCGTCTTATTTCATGCAGTGTTGGCTCAAAAAAAATTAAAACTTTAAATCTTAATCTGTCCTAGTTTGGATGAAAATAACTTATTACAGTAAAACTCGGTTAAGACGAACTCCGGGGAGCAAGAAAATTAGTTCATCTTAAGCAAAGTTCGTATTAAATAAGGTCAAGTTTGTCTAAAATACCTTTTTTATTCACAAAATAATTAAGATTTTTAATATAATTAAAAATTTGAATAAAAAATTGTATAATCCTTTCATTGCATTTGCTTTAATGAATCGTTTTTAAGGAAAATAGCTGTCTGAAAAGTTTGAAATTTGTCAAATTGAAAAATATTTATACACAATATTCCAAGTTTTCTAAAAGTTCGTATTAAACATGGAGATTAATATGAAATTTAGTGTGAGGGACTGCTACAAACAGTTCGGTTAAACCGAGGGTTCGTCTTAAGCGAGTTCGTATTAACAGATGTTTTCTATATGAAAAATGATTACAAAACATCGGGACTTTCAAATTGGTTCGTATTAACCGAGAATTCGTTTTAAGCGAATTTTACTGTATAAGAAATTTAGCCAAATTTCGAACAAACCTAACAAACGGTAAGTCAATTGTGGTTTCAACTTAAGGTGTTCCGCAACCAGTTCTTTGGACTTTTAAAGCAATTTAAAGCAAACATCTTAAATCAACGCCCCTATTCACAGAAAATGATGCCATGACTATTTTTTTATTATGGTTGCTGTAGAAAACAATAAAAATTAAATATTTTCAAAGATTTTGTCGGAACAACTGCAGAAAAAACAAATGAAATTAAAATTTCTGCAATTTATTTGTTACTTTGGAAACGTAATTACTATTTATTTTCATCGTAAATAAGTTTAAATAGAGTTATGACTAGGACAACCATAAAAAAGCTCTATAAACAGAGCTTTACTTTAAGCTCTTAGTAGTGAGTAAATAAATTTAAATATATTTTCAATATAAGCAGCAATAGAATTCAAATATAAACTAAAAATAGGTCCAACAATTATTGTATAAAACTCTTATATATTAAAACGAGTAAAAAGGTTAAAGTCGGGCATGCCGACTATAGAATACCCTACACCAGTCTGGGTAAAAGCCAACTAATGTCACCAAAATCAATAGGCTGCGTTATTGGGCCAATATAGGTCTGTGTACCAAATTTCATCAAAATATCTTAATATTTGCGACCTGCAGCGTATAAACAGTATAATTTTGGTAGGACCCTTATATGGGCACTAGGTCTAAACATGGACCGATGTTCATCAAAATCAATAGGCTTCGTCCGTGGGCCAAAATAGGTCTGTGTACCAAATTTCGTCAAAATATCTTAATATTTACGACGTGCATCGTATAAACAATATAATTTTGGGGGGACCCTTATATGGGCACTAGGTCTAAACATAGACCGATGTTCACCAAAATCAATAGGCTTCGTCCTTCGGCTGCCATAAGTCGGTGTACCAAATTTCATCAAAATATCTTAATATTTGCGACCTGCAGCGTATAAACAATATAATTTTGGTAGGACCCTTATATGGGCACTAGGTCTAAACATGGACCGATGTTCACCAAAATCAATAGGCTTTGTCCTTGGGCCAACGTAGGTCTGTGTACCAAATTTTATCAAAATATCTTAATATTTGCGACCTGCAGCGTATAAACCATATAATTTTAGTAGGACCCTTATATGGGTACTAGGTCTAAACATGGACCGATGTTCACCAAAATCAATAGGCTGCGTTACTGGGCCAATGTAGGTCTGTATACCAAATTTTATCAAAATATCTTAATATTTACGACCTGCAGCGTATAAACAGTATAATTTTGGTAGGACCCTTATATGGGCACTAGGTCTAAACATGGGCCGATGTTCACCAAAATCAATAGGCTGCGTTATTGGGCCAATATAGGTCTGTGTACCGAATTTCATCAAAATATCTTAATATTTACGACCTGCAGCGTATAAACAGTATAATTTTGGTAGGACCCTTATATGGGCACTAGGTCTAAACATGGACCGATGTTCACCAAAATCAATAGGCTGCGTTATTGGGCCAATATAGGTCTGTGTACCAAATTTCATCAAAATATCTTAATATTTACGACCTGCAGCGTATAAACAATATAATTTTGGTAGGACCCTTATATGGGCACTAGGTCTAAACATGGACCGATGTTCAAAAAAATCAAACTTGTTCGTCCTTGGGCCAACATAGGTCTATGTACCAAATTTCATCGAAATATCTTAATAGGTGCGACCTGTAGAGTGCGTACAAGATTGCATGGACAGACAGACAGACGGACGGACGGACGGACGGACAGACGGACATCGTTAAATCGAAATAAAAAAAAATTCTGAACCGATCGGTATACTATAAGGTGGGTCTACGACCAATATTTTTTGGTGTTACAAACATCAGCACAAACTTATAATACCCTGACCACATAGTGGTGTAGGGTATAAAAATTATATTAATTCTTAACAGTTCCATCTTCCCAAAAAAAAAAAAAAAAAAAAAAAAAAGAGCACTGGCTTCTTTTTGGTCGCCCTAGTTATGGTTATTTAAGAAATTTTCTATGAATAGGTATGTACGTTTTATTTTATTTAAATACATAAATTCGTATAAGGAATTTCCGTAATTTTGTTTGTCTATCATTATAATACTAAAATGTATTAATTAAAAATGTTTTATTTTTTAATTACTTTACACAAAATTTATTAACTAATAGTTAGGGTTTTAAGTATTTTAAATTAAATTTAAATAAAAATAATTCAAATTTAGTTAATGTTGTTTGGTGTTTTGTTTGTTCAATTACAATAATTTTTATACTTAAATTTAAATTAAATTTGATTTAATTTTAGAATTTTTTTAATTTTTATTTCTTAAATAAATTTTATTAATGAGGATTTATTTTTGTACAGTAAAAAAAAAACGCGCATGCCTTTCATGAGCCAAATCTAATATATAAAGATCTGTTCTATTAAGGTAAACTGTATGTAGAACTAATCAATAAAAGATAAGCAAATGAATAAGTAGATTTGAGTGTTAAATTTTAATAGATTTTTCCAAAAAAAAAATATAATATATATAGAAAAAATGCAAGATTCCCAGTGACTTTAAACTCATTACATAGAGAAAACATTATAACTAAATCCACAATTATATCATATTTGAATTAACGTCTTATTTTTTAAGCATATTTATAAATTAAGTATGAATATTATTACAGGTAAAATAAACTTTTTAGTAACTAATTTAATATGTGAAAATTTTAGGCAGAATTTTTGCATTTTAAAAAGAGGTAGAAAATATTTAAATATGAAAAAAAAACACAGTTTGATTTCGAAGGTGTTCCTATTTAACCTAAAGTTGTTTCTGCTTCATTTAAACTTTTTCTTTGTTTACTTGTAAGGATACTCTTTATTTTATTAAAAAGCAACATTAATAACATAGAGAAAAGTAAGAACTACATATGTAAAAATTATGTGACTTTCGTTATAAATTACAAACATTGGTATTGGCAAATATTTGAGAAATCTCTTAATTCCTAATTTACCTTGCTATTTGGAAAACAAACTAAGTCTTCGAGTCAAAATCTGTGAAAACTATTTATCATAGTTAAAACTGCAGCCATAAACGTTAATTTGTCTTTATATAAAAAAAAAAATATCAATAAAGTCTTTATGCTTATTATACAAAATAGCCTCAACCAATTTCCGACACGTCTTCGATCTGCTGCAAATTTTTTGAGCCAACCTTTGTTAATCTTATTAAGAAAACTTTATATCTTTTTTCCCCTCAAAACGTCCTCTTATGAAATTATTGGCAATCAAATATGAAACATATTCGATATCTTAAAGATTAAAAAATGTTTCTAAATTATAAAAGTTTTCAGAAACTATAGATATTGCCTGGAATTCGTGGACAATATAATAGTTCGTTTGTTGTAACTAACTACAGTTTCTTTTGGCCTCAATTACACTCCGGTAGTCCCAAATAAAAAATTCGCTTGGTGCAGCTATACAATTAGATGGCAAAAGCTCGGTTATCAGCACGAATCTATTTTATGGGTGTAGTTACAAATATTAATACAAACTTATTCTCACCCTTACATTTTTATTTGTAGTAAAAATGTAATAAAATTTAAGGGTCCATATATATAAAGAGAGGGTATTAATGCATCAGATTCGTGCTGATAACCCAATTTTCTGCCATTTTTTTTCTTTAGTGACTGTAGAATATTTGTTCAGACTACCGAAACTACGCTACTACAATACAGCTAAATTACTGTTGAGATGAAATAGCGCCACTTTTAAAAGTTACAGTATTGAACAATTCGTTCTGTTAGAATTAGCAAATAAATTGTTAAAATTCGTTAAATATAATTTTGGCAATAAACAGTGTTAACAACATCCTTAAAGAAATAAAAACTTTTAGTATTCTGTTAAATAAAGGTATGCACACCCAGTCAGAAATCGCCAGTGGTACAAAAAATCAAGCACTGGCATGCCACTGGGTAACCACGGTATTAAAAATAAATGGTTGGCAGAACACTCATTTGGGACGCTTTGCCAGCGCTTGCGAAAAGCGTTTTACCAGTATTTGTTTTACAAAAATTTCGGTGGTTTATAAAAAAAACCACTGGCAAAGAATTGGCTTATAGTGCTACCTAGCCAATGCTACCAGGCGTACAAAAATCAATTCACTGGAAAACCAATGATTTTATAAAAATGCTGACGCTTCGTTAAAAAATGTTTGTAGTCGGAAGATTCCGAATTCAAATCCGGTTGCAAGCAAAAAAATTTTTTTTGGATTTTTTTAAATTTAAAATTTTTTTGTTTTATAAAATCAATTTTTTTGTTTGTGGGAAAGCTCCTTCAAGGGCAACTTTTTTTTGCCCTCCCAACACTGGCATACTAGTTACAAAAAATTGTTTGCCAGTACTAGCATTTTGGCACAGCCAGTAGTTGTCCAGCTATTATCACTCATTTATGTGTTTAGCCATTAAATATTATATGTCTCGTTAGCTCAGTGGGTAGAGCAATCGTCTGCCAATCTGACGGCCTGGGTTCAAATCACGGCAGGACTAAAAAAATACATATGAACTTTTTTTAAATTTTATTTTGGAAAATATATTTCCAGACCACCTATTTATTGGTTTTGCCAGCGTTTTGCCAACGTTTAAAAATTTTGTTCCTCCAGTGCTTTTCCGGCGCTTTTTGAACAGCCGGTCCTTTTGTCTAATGATGTTATCATATTGGGAATGGGAAAGCACTTTTTGCCAGTACTTGTACCACCTGTTAAAGTGCTTTGCCACCGCTTTCCCGTTTGTATTTTTCTGACTGGGCATATATAAAAACTTTCAATATTCCAACAAAAAAAAAAAAAATAAAAAATTGTTACAGAGTTTTACAGACTTTTTACTGAATAAATATTTTGAGAGTGCCAAAAACTAGAAGTATTTTAAATTGTTTTACTACTCTTTGAGCCCAATTATAGCTTTTACTAATTTCTACTAAAAACTGCTGAGGAAAATAAAAAAAAATGTTGTTTCTAATTTAAAATTAGACACCTCTACAAATGAGAAAAAGTCGCTGCAGTTTGAAACTTGGGATAAATTTTTAAGAGATTTTGACATGCTTATTCCAAATTTTTTCCATTACCTCACAATTTTCATAAAAATCACGATCAACAGCGCAAAAAATCGAATTTTTGTAATTTTTTTTAAATATTACTCAAAGCCCACGCATGCAGCATAAGAATTCTTATTACAACGGCAGTAAAGCCCATATGACAATTGCTTTATTTATTTCTGATCAAATAACTATTTGAGAACAATGCAAATCTATATTCATAGGAAAATTACACAAGTGCAAGAAGTACAACCATACTAATATATTTAGGAAATTTATGACAAACTATCAAAAAAAATTTTTTTTTAAATGTTTAAATTTTCGTACTTTTTCTCTCTTTATAGCGTTTTTTCTGTGTTTATAACGGTTTTTTCTCCGTTCGAACAAAGTGGGCATCACTGTTTATTGGTTTGCTAATTGTATTTCTTAACCTCTCTAATATTTGTTGTTTCATTTCATCAATCCTATATCAATTCAATATAAAATTCATACGGTCTTAAGGCTGAACTTTGTTCTATAAATCGAGACAGTTTTAAAATGAAATGATGATATTATTATAAGGGTATTCAATCAAATAATCAAATAAAAGAGTTTTGGTCAAATAATTGTTCGAATTTTCTTAAAATATCAAATTGCGAATAACGAATAATTTAATACGAATAATTGTTTAATCGAAATTGATAAAATGTCATATTTTTCGTTTAAGTGTGAACAAAATACAGGGGCCAGATTCCAGCAGTCGTAAGCGTTCGAAATTGTTAAAAAATCACGTTTTTAAAGTGCAAATAAAAGAACACGAATAACTATTATTATAACTTTAACTTATATTTGTAATAAAGGATCTATATGCTTCACCTCTAACTAGGGTTGCCAGACAGGCTTGATTTGGCTTGATTGTCAAGCTTTTTCAATGCGTGTCAAGAATAAAGAAAAAATTTCATTTGTCAGGCTAAAACGGAATTTTAGAAATTTTCCCATCAAATTGATAAGAAAAATCATAAAAAATTAACCATTAGGAAAAAAAACTAATTGTTTTTAAATTTACCATGACTAATTTTTACGGATAAATGACTGTTTCCATAATAGTAAAGCATAAAAAGTCTTTCTTTGAATGAAAAGGAAACGTTTGAGTTAGATGCTAACCAATTTTAACAAAATGCTGTAAAATACTTAGAAAAAAGATATGATTTTTGAGAAACAAAAAATCTTTCATTACCAAATAAGTGGTTATATAACAGAAATTCATAGCTCAGCACAACTCATTATTTTTGTTTGTTTTTATTAGTCACGCATACCCGCCCGCTTACGAAAAAATGAGAAATAAGTAGTTATGAGATTTTGAATAATAAGTGGTTAAACACATGCTTACAAAAAGTTGAATTATAAGTGGTTATCCGATTGCTTACTTGATTCTTAAAAATAAGGAGTTAAGCAAATACTATTAGCTTAAGGAAATGGGTTGCTATCATAAATATAAAAAAACTCGTTGTTGTCAAGATATAATTAAGCAGAGCTGCCATTTATTTTAAAAATATCAAATTCAATTAATACTGATATGTTGTATGCAGATTACTGCTGCCTTCGGAAATTTTTTGAAGAATTGCCAAAAGACATATTCATTGACAACATATGAGCCCATTTATTTAAAAAATGTGGTACAAAGAATTTAGAAAATCTGTATAAATTAATATCATTTAAATTTTGAAGTCAATTTTGCAATTTTTTTTTTTGCTAATTTAACTGAATTTTAAATTGTCAAGAAAAAATTGCGGGGAAATTGAGCGAATTAAAAAATGTCTTTTACATATTTATCAATCTCCATATTTTTATACAATCTTAATGACATTTTCTGCAACCTATTTTTATAGATTTTAAACAAAATCTTCTATGTTAATACTTTTGTGACAATTTTTTTATTTTTTGTTTTCTTTATTTCTATTAAAGGTTTACTATGAAGATATTACTATGGAAATAAGCATAGTGTCTTCTAATAACATATTTCCTAGATTCCTAGAAAGGCATTGCATGATATCAAAAGCATATTTCATCATATATTTTCTGAATGTCGTAATTAGTTTTTTTCAGTGCACTTGAAAAAAATATCAAAACACCCGTTAAGCATGTGCACTCGTCGCTGTCTCATTGACGACTGAATTGAAGAGCATAATAATATATGTGAGGTAGTAAAATCACAATTGTGCTTTGAAATGCGCACCCCTGCTCTAAAGCTTTATATAGCTTTCTCAGGTAGGACTCTGCATTCATACCATCCTTTAGAAAAGGATATTATCGAAAGTCATAAGATTCGACTTAATAAAGGGCGAATAAGGAGACAAATAAATAAATTTTTTATCTTCATATTCATAAGTTTTTTTTAGAAAACTTACAGAGAAAATCGGCATTCTGACAACAGTGTTTATTGTTGTTTTATATTGTTCTACATTTTTTTTTAAACTATTGTATATTTCTAGAAATTGCAATAAAGTAAATTTCATAACTAACGTATTTAACAAATATTTCAGGAGCCATTTGTATAGAGTCTCGTTGCGCTAGTTCTGCAATTTTATTTTTATATTTCAGCAAAATATTCCATTACCAAATAAGTAATAGAAATTCACTGCTCCGCGCAAATTATTTGTTGGCGTCTAAGCTCATTATTTTTGTTTGGCGTGGTTGTATTTATAAGCATCCAGCAAAAAAAGTGGAAGTGATCTTAAGGAATCCAAAAATGTGATTTTGAATGAATCTTTATAAATCTTTCTAACTATAGATATTTCTATATAAATTTAACATTTATAACTATGGTGAAGCACTTAATTGAGACAAGTTCTCAGGTCCAAGTGATTTGCTTAAATTTTTTACGAATAAAAATAAATTCCTCTTCACCAATTAAAAAGAACATCAAAAGAATCATAAAATAAAACTTATACTAGGGATACCGATGAGGAAATCCCTAGATTTTGTTTTTTCCTATTCATAAATAATAGATTTAAATAGTTTAGAGATTAATTATATCTGAATAAAAACGTTAATAATTTAAAAACGTTTATTAAGCTTTGAAACTTTAAAAAATCGTAATTCAGATTTATTTAATATTTTAACGGACATGTTTTTATTTATTTTATTAATGATTTGCTCATAACTTCATGCCAAATATATTTGCCGAATATTACCCAGCATAATATTGGTAATGACACCTCATTACTATCGGCATTACTAAAAATGATTTATCATTAACTTTTGCATTATTTTATAATATAAAATAATGACTTCCTAATAACGGCATATTGTATTCAATGTTTCTAAATATAAAATAATGACTTACTCGTAATAGTTTAAATAAGTACTTTTTACGCAGTTAAATTTTACACATTTTTATTTATTATATGTAAATATGTTTTATTTTTAAATTTTTAAGACGAGTCCTAAAATTACAAACTGGAGAAAACTTAAATTTTTCTGAATGTATTTCCTGAAGCTAAAGTATTTGCTTAACTCCTTATTTTTAAGAATCAAGTAAGCAATCGGATAACCACTTATAATTCAACTTTTTGTAAGCATGTGTGTAACCACTTATTATTCAAAATCTCGTAACTACTTATTTCTCATTTCGTAAGCGAGTGGGTAAGCGTGACTACTTATAAAAACGACCACGCCAAACAAAAATAATGAGTTTAGACGCCAAAAAATAAGTTGTGCGGAGCTATGAATTCCTATTATATAACCACTTATTTGGTAATGAAAGATTTTGCTGGGTAAGTATACCAAAAACAGCAAATTTTTGTTATAGTATTTGAAATCAGCAGAGGTATGTGCTTAATATTACATATTAGTAGACTTAAAAATTCTAATATAATCACTAAATATTTCTGATGATTTCAGTAGAGTAGTTTGTATTTGCATTCAATTAATTTTAGATTAGTAGCTTTTTCTGCTTTTTTACATACTTATTTCTATGAGTGTATTTTCGTCTTAACCCAAATTCACAATGCTGTAGTACTCCACTCTGAGTGGAATTTGTGTCTTTGTTTTTGGCACTTACATATTTTTCGTATCATGCCATCTCTATTCTAGTAAACTCCACGCTGCAGCTTTGAACACTATGCAGCATTGTGAATCCGGCTTAATTTTTTTATTTTTTCATACTACAGGAAATAAATAAGTAGATTTATAATGAATTATTTTAATTTTTAGGATTAATTTAAGCTATATATTTTTAAAATTAAAAATACAAGGGAACAAGAAAATCTCGAAACCCCGGGATCCCGGGATTTCAGTTTTCATAATCCCGTTCGGCATCCCTAACTTCTACCCTATGACAAGCCTATGTAAAATTCATTGGTTCCCATAAAAATTTTCACAATATCGTAGTCCAAATCGCTGCTTCTTTTTCTCTTCTCTTGATGATTTTTTTTGCTGGGTAGTCACGCTTACCCGCTCGCTTACGAAAAAATGAAAAGTAAGTAGATATGAGATTTTTAATAATAAGTGATTACACACATGCTTACGAAAAGTTTAATTATAAGTGGTTATCCGATTGCTTACATTATTCTCAGAAATAACGACTAACACAAATGCTATACATTCAGAAAAATTAAAGTTTTTTCTAGTTAGTAATTTTAGGACTTGTCATAAAGATTTAAACACAAAACATATTTACATATAATGAATAAAAAATATATAAAATTAAACCGCGTAAAAAGAACTTATTTATACTATTACCAGTTGGTCATTATTTTATATTATAAAATAATGCAAAAAGTATTGATATATAATTATTGGCAATGCAGACAGTAATGAGGTGTCATTACCAATATTTTGCTGGGTTTTAAGAATGATGTGCATCTTTAATATTCAAATTTATTGATATTTATTTAGGCAAAAAAAAAACTAATTTTCGCAACTTCAACCACGAATTTCTTAAAATTGTGAGGTGATGGTAAAATTTTGAATTTTTAATCGGGGAATCGATGGCTATATAAATCATCCGTCAAAATTTAAGCCGCAGAATGCTTGTTGAAGTATTTTATTTGAGTATTTGTTTTTAAATTGTTACATGGATTTTATCTTTTAATTGTTACATCGATTTTCTTTTATTAAATCAAATTCAAAGTAATTGACTATGATATTTTTTAGTTGGAATACAGTTTTCTTTAGAACTAAATTATTGGAAGTCTTGCATTTTATTCTAAGCTGTTATTAAATTTTTAGCAAGGTTGGTTACCGTTATCGTTATAATACCGTTATCGCTAAAATACCGTTTCAAATTGAATACCGTTACCGTTATCGATACCTCTAAAATTTCTAAATACCGTTATCGTTACCGATACCGTTATTTTTATGGGTAGTTACCGGTATTTTACCGGTATTTATTATTTTATATAAAAATTACAATTTTTTTATTTTTTATTTTATAATCTTGAGTGTTTTTTTTTTACAAAAAATTTATAGATAATAATTTTACTTATTAAAACTACCAGTATTGAATTTATAGCTTAAAATCTGTATTTTCAGTACTTAAAATTAAAAATATGCCATGTTTTTACTTGTTTTTATATGTTTTTAACATAATTTTGAATACCGGTACGTACCGGTATTGCTGTTTCGATAACGGTATACCGTTATTGAAACAGTCTTAAATACCGTTACCTTTACCGATACCTAAACTAACGAAATCTGATACCGTTACCGTTACCCTTACCGTTATTCGTTTCGGTAACCAACCTTGATTTTTAGAAATAATATTATAACACCAAATAAAAATATTTCAAAATTTGTGTGCGTGGACGGTTTTCAAAGCTTGTTTTCATTATGCATATAATTTTACAAATTTTTCTTTTATTTTTTAGGTTTAAGCTTACTTCGTTTTCTTTATTTTTAATTATATACATTAAATTTTTTTGATATTTTAGTTGTAATTATGCAAATAAATTAATACTGCATATTTTATCAGTCAATAATCGTTAATTAAAACAAAAAGTAATTTTAAAAATAATAAGAACCTTTTAACACCCAAATCTTTATTATAAGTAGTGATTACAAAAATATGCGAAATTAATGGAATTTGTGATTTCATTTATTGAGTTTTGTTTATCTGGAAAAACATTATAATTGTTATTTTAGGAGTAGAGTTATGTTTTCAATTGCATTTATAGTGTTTAATTTATTTTACATTTTTGTTATTTATTTATTTTTGAATATTTGTACTTTATTTGATCGTTTTAATCGGGGGGTCATGTGTTAAGCATAAAATAGAGTGGGATTTAGTTTTATAAGTAGTTTATAGATTGATTTGCAATAGAGATTGGAGGGTTGATTTGCTAAAATAAAAATTACTCAATATAATTTTTGGATTTTATACTAATGATCATAGAATGAAGGCTTACAATTAATTTTTTTTTTTACAATTTGAGAGATAAGTATGATAAATAGAAATCTTTTGCATCCAAATTGCAAAATTCAATTGTTAATAAAGCAGGGTTAATTTATGATCATCAATATAAATATATACAAATTAAATTAGAGGTTTTATAAAACTTAACTCATTAAGGACACGTAATAGTTCCGCTGGACATTTTTCAACCAAAATGTGCATGTATATATGCCAATGCTTCACTAAGAAACGCTTGCAATTATTTTTGCCTTATAACGCCCTCTAGTGGGAATATTGGCAATCAAATTTAAAAATTTGTTAGTATATGAATCCTCCTAAACGGTTAAGAATATTCTAAAAATTACAGTTTTGTATATTTTTATGGAGAAATAATAAAGGATAAAAAAAGCAATAATAACAAAGGATAAACATAGCATTGTTACATGTCGTTGATGTTAGTCTAGTTGAGTTGTTAACATATTATTATATCTTTTACACTTAGCATAAGTAGACCATTATCAATTATAATTGATGGGTTAATAATTATTAACCCATCAAGGCAAACGACACTGACGGTGGCTTTGTAGCGAAAGCCGAAAATACGTATTCTGTCCTGCTGGCCTTATCGAATTCTTTAAAACTTTTTATTCTTTGTAATTTACTTGTAAAAATTGTATCATCATTCTTTAATTTGAAAAATAATTTAAACAGAAAGAGATATTATCTTAATTTTTGCATTAAAATATACAAAAATTGTTTTTTCGGACTTTCTATATTTTCATATATTTAGTTAGAATATTCTTGTACCTCAAGTCCAAATTTTAATATGACAATACATTTGTTTCGTAGGCATCACACTACTCTTCAGTTATCTGCAATAAGAAAATGATAATATATACCCGGTGAAAAATGTCCATATATGAACATTTATGGTTCAACCATATATGTATGGATCCGAAAAATGAGGTAACACCTAAGTATATGTTCATATATGGACATATATGAACATATACATTTATTAAATATATGCGAATACATGCGAACGTTGCTGTCCTTTATTATAAGGTTGTACGATAGATATAAATTTATGTATGACATTCAAATTAGGCGCTACATATGTTCCTTTTTTTATTCATGGCATTAAATATAATTCCATATTTATCCAAATATGAGTTCCTTTTATATACAGTGCTGGAAAATTTAATAGGAACGATTCAAGTTTTTTCTAATTTTTTTTTTGTTGCCTTTATTTTTAAAAATCAAAATAGTGGCTAAATTCGCTCCGGGAGGCAAATATGTGGTTTAGAATATTATGCAGAATTTTAACATAATGTCTGTATTTTTAGTTTGTCACTTGTTTTAAGTGGGCGTGGCTTTCAATGAAAAATTAGCGATATCGACCTGTTATCAAATTACAGAGTAAAATTTAACGAGTACTGATGGGATCTATACAAACTGTATATTTTTGGAAATTCTATAAAATTTCCTTAAGTCTTGCATTATTTTTATCCAGAAATGGTCGCCAGACTTAAAATGACAATGTGTTAAACATGAAAAAAAATTTCTTTGTTTTTAGCATTTTTAAAATAAAGTTAACAACACTGAAATTTTAAAGCGAATAGTTTTATGCTATACTTGCTACGATATAATAAAAAACTCAAGTTTTTTTCTATGTTAAGTATAAAGCATTTCCCATTAAAATTTCAGTGTGGTTAACTTTACTATAAAATCGCTAAAAACAAAGAAAATGTTTTATGTTTAAGGCAAGGTTGGTTACCGAAACGAATAACGGTAAGGGTAACGGTAACGGTATCAGATTTCGTTTGTTTTTTTAAGTACTGAAAATACAGATTTTAAGCTATAAATTCAATACTGGTAGTTTTAATAAGTAAAATTATTATCTATAAATTTTTTGTAAAAAAAACATTCAAGATTATAAAATAAAAAATAAAAAAATTGTAATTTTTATATAAAATAATAAATACCGGTAAAATACCGGTAACTACCCATAAAAATAACGGTATCGGTAACGATAACGGTATTTAGAAATTTTTTTAGAGGTATCGATAACGGTAACGGTATTCAATTTGAAACGGTATTTTAGCGATAACGGTATTATAACGATAACGGTAACCAACCTTGGTTTAAGGCACTGTCATTTCAAATCTATTTCTAGATAAAAAATAATGCAGAAGTTAAGGAAATTTTGTAGGATTTCCAAAAATATACAGTTTGTATAGATCCGATCAGTACTCGCTAAATTTTACTCTGTAATTTGATAACAGGTCGATATCGCTAATTTTTCATTGAAAGTCACACCCACTTAAAACAAGTGACAAAATAAAAAAAACAGACATTACGTTAAAATTCTGCACAATATTCTAAACCACATATTTGCCTCCCGGGGCGAATTTAGTCATTATTTTAATTTTAAAAAATAAAGCAACGAAAAAAAAATTAGAAAAAATTTGAATCGTGCCTATTAAATTTGCCACCACTGTATATGGAAAAATTTATTCTTCGAAATATGTTCATATACAAGTCCCTTTTGCATAAATTGAAAAACATATACTTTCATATTTGTCCATATATGAGTGCCATTTCCATATATGAAATAACAGATGCTTCCATATATGTCTGTATATGAAATTTTTTCCATATATGGAAGTATATGTGAAATCCATATATGTTCATAAAAAATCCATATTTGTTCATATGTGTCCATATATAAACCATATATGAACATGTTTGAGCGTATATGAACATTTTTCACCGGGTATGATCTAAAATCGAACGAAAAACATTAATTAGAGAAATCTTTATTTAAAAATAAAAGAAATTGTCATATATCAACTCTGACAATATAGTTTTTATAAGTGCAGTAGTATTTTAATAAAAACTAGCCATTATTTATGTTTTGGGTGAAAACGGAATAAATTTTAGCATACTTTCGATTTTGTACATTTAGAAAATTAATGTTCGAATCGATCAGATTTCCATAAATAATATGCAACTGATAAATTTTTAGCACAGTAATAAAATCTAGTTTTTTCTAACCAACATGTCAATTAAATATAAGAAAGTTTAGTCTTTTTTATATTTTTTAATAATTTTTGAAAAAAGTCCCCTAAGAAAAGGTCAAAAAAAAGATTTTATCTTTTTAAAATAAATATTTGGCAATCTTGATAAAGTTTTTCTAATATTTTCTTATTTACAAATGTTCTTGACTACAACTATTTTATGGTTTTTAAATTACAAAATTATATTTCTCCAGTAGGTTGGAAACGGAACAGTGTCTCCAAAATGAGAAACACATTTTGAATAAACATTTTGTAATACAAATTATTGTCTGTTTGTTTGCATGCTAGTTTTTGCTATTTTTACTAGTTTTTTCTCATAAATTAGTTTTTGGTAATTCTTCGGCACTTTTGAAGTTCATAATTTTAGAAATGTAAACAAATGTAAACAAATAGACTTATTATAAAATAGTTGCACACAGAAAAATAAACAGTTAACCGAATTACGAAGTTTATTTAGACGATTTCAACTGTTTGAAATCGCGGGAAACTATCAACTTTTCTTCTCGGTGTATGTGTTTTTATTTTATTTTTATTATTGTTGTTATTTAAAAATATTAAATGCATGATTGTTTGATTTGGTGTGTTGTTAATGGGTTATTATATTTTTATTTTATTAATTTTAACTTTACACATACATATGTACAGCAAGCACTTAACTAATTAGTTTGTAATGTGTTTTTGTTTATTATTTAAATGTTGAACTTTAATGTACCTAATATCTTTGGTTATTTTAATTTATTGACGGCAGCATTTTAATATTTTGTTTGTTTAAATTTTAATGGAATCATAATAGAAATTAAAAAATACAGTTAGAAGTCAATAAAATGTTCTGAAATTAATGTTTTATAAAATTCAGAAAGTGGAGCTAGTCGATTTGGCAACTGAAGCATTCATATAAAACTATGCTTTATTAAGAATTTTTTATATTTTTTGCATTTTTTTATTTGGCATTTTTATCTGAACCCCCAGGTTCGAATTCGATAAATTTATTTGGCATTACCTATAAACTTTATTTCTTAGTGCTGGCCACTTTGGTAACATATAAAATATGTTCGAAACAAAATAAAAAAGCAGCCAAATGTGCTAATATGTAAAAAAAAAAAATCCCGCTGATTTTGTAGTTATTGATCGACAATTTAAAAATAAATGTTTACTAGAAATATTGCTTCAAGGATTATCCAACGAAAAACTAATTGAAATAGGTTACAAAAATTTGTGCAGAAAACTGCAGAAATATATGCTAAATTTCAAACAATTTTTGCAAGAAAACGGGACCAAATATTGGCAGGCACAGTTTCACCATGGTTATTAGCATGCGAGTAGAGATAAAACCTTGCGGCTGCGTTTCTTTTTTTTTTATATGGATATTAACACTTTTCTATACCGATTAACATGTTATGAGCTTTCCATGTATCTACTTCATGTTCACTAGGGCTATAACTAAAATTTTCGAATAGTACCACGAGGTGGGTAATGTTGTATTATTTATATCAATTTAGTTAAATCAATTAGAAAAAAACCATTTTTGAATTTTTTCATCGAAATTAAGAAAAAACGAGTAAAAAGGTTAAAGTCGGGCATGCCGACTATACAATACCCTACACCAGTCTGGTGTATTGTTTGGATCCGAAATTCGAATGGGTTAAAATGGGGCTTGTGTCAAAATTTTCTATAATGTGAGTCAGCGCACCAAATTTCATTAAAATATCTTAATATTTGCGACCTGCAGTTTGTAACCAAGCCAATTTTGGGGGGACCCTTATATGGGCACTAGTTCTAAACATGGACCGATGTTCACCAAAATCAATAGGCTTCGTCCTTGGGCCAACATAGGTCTGTGTACCAAATTTCATCAAAATATCTTAATATTTGCGACCTGCAGCGTATAAAAAGTATAATTTTGGTAGGACCCTTATATGGTCACTAGGTCTAAACATGGACCGATGTTCACCAAAATCAAACTTGTTCGTCCTTGGGCCAACATAGGTCTGCGTACCAAATTTCATCAAAATATCTTAATATTTGCGACCTGTAGAGTGCGCACAAGATTGCATGGACAGACAGACAGACGGACGGACGGACGGACGGACAGACGGACATCGTTAAATCGAAATAAAAAAAAATTCTGAACCGATGGGTATACTATAAGGTGGGCCTACGACCAATATTTTTTTGTGTTACAAACATCAGCACAAACTTATAATACCCTGACCACATAGTGGTGTAGGGTATAATGACCACATAGTGGTGTAGGGTATAAAAACAATACATATCGCACTTGATCAACAAGAGGGTATTAACTCAAAATTTTAAAATTTTCAGTTGAGGTGAAAAACTGTTTGTGGTTACATTTCAAGAGAATTTAAAAATCCGAATACATCATAGTAAGCAAATTCCATTTGAAAACATATTTAGATTGCTTTTCTTTTAAATTTTTGCAATTATTGCAAAAAAATCAAATTTCTGAGTTTATACCATTTTTCTGAAACTTTTTTTTGATATAAAGGTAGCCACTACACTATCACGAAAATGGTCTCAAATGTGGTTTTCGAGATGAAAGAGTAATCGGAATACGTTGAACTTTTTACAGTAGATATATATTGATGTTGTTAGTTGATTTCTTGCAAAATGTGAAACTTAAAAAATTTTGAGTTAATACCCTCTTGTTGATCAAGTGCGATATATAAAACAAAATGAAAATATGATATTTTATATTAAAAATTAAAAAATACAAATTTAAAACTTCATCGCTGTTGGTAGGGAACTTTTTTTACCCCACCGAAAAAGTAAAAAGCTATTTATTTTCAGTTTTTTATGGCCCATTCGGCTATACTATGCCAATTTTCATATTTGCAAAAAATTAATGTTTTTTTGTTGGATTCGAGATCATACAAGTAAAATACAGATAAAAAAAAATTGAAAAAAAATTCGATGTTAAAAAGTTATAGCCCTAATATACACACATATATATAAAGAAAATGTGAATGTATGTATAAAGACAACCGTCATCTCAGGCGCAGTTATTTAATTTCCTTTTTTAACTGCAGTGGAATCCGCAGTCGCAAGATCGTTTCTCTACTCTGCGTTAGTTATTAAAAGTCCAACCAAAAAAAAAAGGAGCTCGAGCTATCTTTTTTTTAAGATAAAATACAAGTTATAAGGTAAAAAAATATAAAAATTTCAAGCTATCTTTTTTAGTATTTGTGCCTATTTTACACAATTTTGTAAATGTTGGATTATTTTTGCTATTTTCTTTGAAAGTTAAGCTTATTTTAGCGTTTTTCTTCGAAAATTGAGCATATTTTTGCTTTTTTCCCATAAAGCTATATTTTAAAAATTTTTTGAAGTATAGGTAAATTTTTTGAATTAAAATGTGATTTTTAATTTAAAAAAAATCACTTTTGTTAAAATAAGCATTTTGATTTTTCCAACCAAAATTGCAATAGTTAAAATAGGTAGTAGCCTGGTTTGAAGCCCGAAGTTCTAAGGAATGTAGCATTAAGTTAAATACAAAATTGATTTTTATAATGATTTTAATAAAGAAACCAATAAAGATTCAATCAATTTTGGGAGCTTATTTTTTAATTTTAACTCGAGCTTTTTTAAGAACTTTAAACCTTGTTTTTAAGAGCTTTTTTGGTTGGCCGAGTTATTGACGATAAGTCGTTTTCAGCGGTTTTTTTTTGGAATGTCACATAATGTTATTTATATGTTTTTTTATATCGGATATTTTAAACACTGTAGAGCAAAAAAAAAAAAAACAAAAATAGAACTTATTGCCGCCCTTTGTTACATTTCCAGAGAAGGCCGTCAAAAATCTGGAACTTTTGAAGAGTTATCCTATTTCAGTGCAGTTGTTTTTGTTGAATATATAACAAATTAAGATATCGATCGTTAAAATTGAGCAACAAAAAGAATATATGTATATAAAGGGTTTCACATAAACACCACCTGTTTTTGTTAAATTTCAGCACAAAACTTTAATGTTGTGACGAGTTTGACCGTTAAATTAAGCTTTAATCGGTTTTTGAATATAGTGCAGATAAAAAAAAAACAATTTTTGTAAAAAGAAATTTTTTTTTTTTAATTCTAAATTTTTTTTCAGTAATATTAATTAGAGCCCCAGTTACTCAACTTATCGAAAGAAAAATTGTAATCACGCAAAATTACTCATTCTCAATCAAATGAGGGAAGTTAGTTTTCTTTCACACTGAGACGTGATCACCCGTGATTCAGGTGAATCATGCAAGTGCCCAAAAACAAAATCTCTCACGTGCTGATCTCTAATGTCAGGTATTAAATTTAGCTTTTATAACTTTGTGCTTATATAAAACTCTCACATTTTTCAAATATGTTTTCAGATATTGGAGGAGAAAAATTGCTCTAGCTCCTAGGGGCCGGCGTTGGCGCACCCACAATCGGGAATAGCATAAAAGAAAAATGTTTATCGGCTCTTCTGTTTTAGAAATGGGAGTAATTTCTTTCGAAAAATAAAATAAATATATTAATTCATCAAGCCAAATCTAACAAACGATTGTCCCTTTTGCTCTTTGGGAACATTGCCTCTACCAACTGCTAAGTATATAAAATTCTTGACTAGAAAGCTGCGAAAAGGCTGTTAAAACGTCTATTTCACAACATTCGGAGTTTAAAAAAATTAAAAATTTATTACTTTCAATTGTTTGAATAATTTTTATTGTGCACTTATCTTTGATGCTCCGTTGTAAAATTATAAACCAATCGAATTTGATAAACTGACGCTTTTTTAAATCCAACATATTACTCAAAAGTATTCCGATCACAAAAAAAATTAATTGATGGCAGAAAATGTTACTAAGAAATATTGTTTTACCTTTTTAAGAAAATAAATAGAGAATCTCGTACTAAGGGTATTTTTCGATCCTGGACTACAACCACAAATTGTTAAAATAAACTAATAAATTATTTTTGGGAAACTGTCAAGACACAGTAGCTGTACTTAACTATATCCGTTAACTCATAAAAAAACTAAAAGTGCATAAAATTGTATTTCAGACGAAAACTATCATATTACTTTTCGTATGCACGTTAACTTTCAACATGGATAATTATCAACGTTGAAAACTCAACGTTTATACATTCTCATATGTAGCGTAACTTATTCGCGTTACTTCATAAAAACTTCTGTTGTCGTACGTTCGATTATAACGGAACAATTATAAACATAACCTGTTTAAAATTTGTATTTTTTCAATTGTTGTATTTTTTCAATTTAAATTTGAACAACAAATACAACACCCTTGTGAACAACCTAATTATGGTGCCAGTTCCTACGAAAAGTCTGTGACTCTTAGTTATGACTGTATTCCCCATGTATTTGTTGTTGCATAGTCGTAATAAATTATATTTATTCTAATTTTTGTTTGAAAACTTCAAAAAAATTAAGACCTGTAGTGCGATTCTCTAACTTTCTTAACGATTTTATCGATTTCGTTAACTAACGATAATTGTCGGTTGAGTTATTGAAAAAGTGATTTACTATATTTTAGTTAACGATATTTGCTGTGTTTGTGTGACTGCATATCAGTGTTATCTAGAACGATTATGACAGTTTTTTAACTTATTCCGGCTTTCTACTGTCAAAATTGTTCGAGATAGCATTGATAGGCGTGCCACACAAACACAGCTATTATTCGCTAGAAAAAGTTACCGACAAATTTCGGTAGAAATAAAAAATGCCAAACAAAAAGTATTTGTAATTAAAAAACAAAATGAAAAACAACATTTGTATGAATAATTTTTTTTTGAAAACCGACGAATTGGAATGTTTTTTCGTGGTTTTTTGCTTGCTATCGGGCTTAAAAAATATGGAATATCGTTCCATATAGTGTTTTTTTAAATCGCGAAAGCCTAAATGCGTTAAATTTAAAGTGTATTTTTTCACCCTATAGCAGTATTATAATATAATCCATAAGGTAAGTGTATGTAATAAAAGCGACTTAAAATTTAATTAATTGTCTTTAACCCTTTCACGACCGAACATAAACTGCTGGAAAATTTGTATTTTTGTTTTTCGGATTCCTGATAATCGACCCAATATTTCTAAACAAAAGTGCCGTCAAAAATATTTTTTTTTCAACTCCTTCATCGAAAAAATCCATGTGACATATATATCCCATTGGTCGTCAACGGTAAAAATTTGTGAACAACTAACTTACTCTGCTCGTAGCGAGTATATTGTATTTTGTTTAGTTTTTGCAGAAGTAGTTGCATTTCTGCTTTTGTTGTTGTTGTAAATTTTTACACAGAGTGTAGATTATTACTTTTTTTGTTTTTCTTATCATGCGAAGTAGTTTGCATATCGCGTTTTGTGCTTAAAGTCGAGTGTTCTACCGTTTTTTCAAAATAATTTTGATCATTTGGAAAAATCGATTAACAAGTGAATGAAGAAACCACGTTTAATAAAACTGCGTACTCAGTTTTTCATGATCACCTCAGTAGTCCTTATAAAAGGACTTTAAATTGTCAACGCATGGTTTTTGGCAAACCCTTTTTTAAGGATATTTTATACATTCCATGCTGCTGATATGGCATCAAATGAGAGGAGAATTTCTACATTTTAATAAAAGGTTTTCTTTTTTTTCTACTGAAAATTTTCCAAAAATATTTCTTTCGTAATTTTTTGTTAAAATTTACATTATCACTGAACTGGAGAGATTATCCTTTCTTATTTGATGCCCATTTTGGAGAGAAGTGAGAAAAAAATATATTGCCATTTTAGTATGCATTATTATTTCGAAGTCCTTTAAAAAGGACATCTGACGTAATGGGTATATGTATATATTGATTCCTTTCGTTCCTATAAGGAGCACAGGGCCTCGACGTGGTGGGTATGCAGTTCATGATGTCTACCTTCACATATATGTATTCTTCCATGGGTGGGAGCAAAATTTGAAAATGTTGCACGGTGTAATATATAACTGCAAGAATAAAAGAAGTCGATTTTATGCAGCGGATGAAGTTGTGGCATTGCTTAACGCATGTGAAAATGATGAAACCCACCAATTAATGTCACCAGTATACCCTATGCCTCTTGTATCAAATATTAGGGTTCCGCCACGATTTGAAGAAATTCGGATATCACAAACAATGTTCGGCAACCAAGCCGTCACGATCCATCATATGATCGAGCATATAAAATTCAATCCAACTTTGAACAATTACAATTCGTCATTTGGTTGAGCTATGAGTGAAACCCAACGAAAGTCAATCGATATATCTTCACCTAAATTGCAAAAGGGCGTAACAACACTCTTTTTGCATTAAATTAAAGGATATATTTAATCTCTTGACTATAGACTTTTTTCTGTATATAAGTTTAAATTTTTGTAGGGACATGTATTTAGTCTAGTGCATCATAATAAAAAACCCGATTTCGAATTTTTTTGTTGTCACGCCCTCCTGACCATTAGGCGACGATATGTATACTTTAAACAAATATCTTAGTCTTTTTACGTTTGGTCGAATGAATAGTTCATTTAATTTTATTAATTTTTTGTTTAATTTAATGAAAAAAAGAAAACTATAAAACTTCTTCTTTGTTTATCTTTGACGACCAATGGCCCTGTAAGCAAGAAAACAAAACTATTCCTAATGTTCTGGTATTTCTGAAAACAGGAGGCACAGGTCCATGCTATATCATGATTTTGGTCTTGCAAAACCAATAACATCTGAATAAATGACATCCAAAAAAGATGAACAAAAAAACTTATTTTTCAGATTTTGGGGTCAATTAAATAGGCGCTAAGAACACATGAGGCCAATTATTAGGTAAAATCTGAAAGCAAAAACTCTTCTCTATTAATGCAAGTCAGCTTAAAAAAAATCGGTTGGAATATGTGGAAAATATAACAAAAAATAAAAATGGGACATATATCAACCATTGGTCGTGAAAGGGTTAAAGGCATTACGCGCCCCACCGCGGTTCTTCTTTTTCTTTTGTACATAATTGTGAAACTGTTGGATCGTTAGTGAAACTAAGGCTATTCAAGTGAGTTGTAAGTGTTCGAGTTTGAAATAATCGCCGTTAATCAGTTACAAAGTCAGTGGCAAATTTACCGTGATTTCCCCTGCTTTTCTATTTTATATTTGTTCATTCAGCGACTAAATTGCATAAAGTTGAATGATACGAAACTTTCGCGGTTTGCATAAGTGAGATTTTTATGCGTTGAACCAAAAAGTTAAATAAGTTATTTTCAAATTGTAAAAGCACAACGAAATCGCGTTAATCGCAAAAATGTTTCATTAACTATGTAGCTGATTCATAGCTATTTTTTCAATCACGTATACGCACGATTTACTTGAATAACTTTAATTTCACTAAGAATCACACAGTTTATCAATTAAGAAAGTAAAAACTGCGGTAGAGCGCGCAAAGCATAACCTCTTAAAGAAATAAAATAAAAATGTTCATTCGCATTTATAACATACACCTAATTGAATTAATTCTAATACTTCTATAGTTTAAAAAATATACCTTAAATTTAACGCTTTTGGCGTTCCGCGATTCGAAAAAAAATATGTCATTCGGTTTGCTATATACATATTTATTTTCTGGTTATTTTGAAATAGGTTATTTTATATCCCACAAAAAATACACATGGTTTTAGCAGCACTGCAGAACTAGAAGATCATTTTTAGTGCTACTTGAATCCAGAGATTGTCCAAAATTATTACCATTACATTTTCATTACAATTTCTTTATGTGATGGTAATTATAGTAATGGTTTGATTTTAATTTACATTACTTTTTTGTAATATAATAAAAAAACAATTCATTAATTGTAATGAAATGAAAAAAAAAAAAATCATAACTTAACTAAAACCGAAATACGTTTTATTTTTCTATAGTCGCGCCTTTATTGGCAAAGTTATAAATTTTCATATAAAATATTGTGGTTGACTAGCGCTTATGGGGCATTTTATACTTTGAGCCCTCAAAATTTACGCTTATTAATTATTTGAGCTTTAAAGCACCGTAAGTTGTTTGAATTTCACGTGAAAAGTGTGTAGAATTTGTTTTCACGCAAATTTAATGTACAAAACTATTATTTTTCTGGTTTATATTGTGATTGTATCATTATTATAAAATTAAAAAATTGTTCATTTTTATAATTTAAATTGCAGTTTGAAGCCTTTAAACTTCGAGTGAAAATTTTCCACGTGAAAAACGACTTAAGCGACGAACCAGCATACCATGAATTCAAATTAAAACACACGAAAATAGAAAAATATTTACCTTTGTATAAAAGTAACGGTAATAAATATCCATGTCTAATTATGTAATAATTAAAATTAATTTCATTACAATTACTTGAATATAATGGAAATGAAAAATATTTCATTACAATTACGTATATGTAATGGAAATGAAAGTGCTTGTATATTTCGCTTACAAGCAGAGCCACAAAAATGTCTGTTGATATTAATTATCACTACAAATAAATTCAAAAGCAAGAAAAAAAAATTATGTAAATACCTAAAAAAGCGTGAAAAACAGTCATTCATAAATGTTAAAATTAATCCAATTGAATGAATTTGATGCAATTGAATTAATACGATATAATTGAATTAATTTTATTTGCACATGTAGGGTAAAAAATTATGTAATTCATTTTAAGCACTAAGCCGTTATAAATATTGTAAAATTTTATTTTTAAGAATATAGAATGGTATTCCATTTATATTCTATGAAAAGAGAATTACCTAAAATCCTAGTTTTCGCGATTTATAAAAATTTTAGTCAAAAAAACCAGTATTTATTTAATGGTATGTATCAAAGCACTGTTAATTCACTAATTCGCTGTTAAACGAGAGCCATTGAATTTAATGGAAACGCCAGTTCCTTATTCTTAATGTAAATTGTTAAGAAATTAGCAATAAAATATATTTCTTTAGCGCATTTTGAAATTATTTTACTCATATTTTACCTCATCTACAACTTTTTTTCTGTTGTTAACAATAATTGTCGGAAGTTAACGATATTATTTAACGACAAAATTCGGTAGAAAAAGTTACGGAATCAGTTTTAACGACAATTGTAGTTAATTATCGAATTTTGACAATCTAATTACCGATTTTTATCGTTAAAAAGTTAGAGAATCGCACTACTGGTATCGATACAATCATAACATTGACAAATAAAATTTGAATTTTTTGAATTTTATTGTTGTTTTGTATGAAAAGTTATGACTCTCAGTCTTAAAAATAGGCTTAAGACGGTCACAATGAGTCGCAAATAGGAATAGGCACCTATATTTATTTTTAAAAAATCGTTTAAACAAATTAAAGCATGAATGGACAATTATAACTACACTGAGGGAAAAAGCTTTCATTATGATGAAACTGTCTCTTTCATAAAATTGTTTGCCTTCATATCTATGTATGCAAAGTAGACGAAATATATCTCAAAATTAATGGAAACCTTCCTTTACACTTTTCATGAAAACATAAAACATATTATTGAGTGTATCAAACTTTTAATAAAAAAGATCATATTTTTATAAATTTCTGAAGAATTCCATTAATTTAATAAAAAGATTCAGTGGACGAATTTCAATGCAATTTTTTGGCTTTTATGCAAAAATTCATTAATATCATGAATATAACTCTAATAGAAAAGAAATTAAAATTAAAAGCTCCATTATGGTGATAAAACTTCTTTATTAATATTGAAGAAATTTCTTTAAAAATATGAAGAAACTTCTTCATACATTTTAATTGATATTTTTTAAAAAAAATCTTTGTCAAATGGTTTCATAAATATGAAGAAACACGACATCAATATTATTTTTTATTAAACAGCTTCATCGTATATGTATACGAAGTTCTACATTGGACGAAAAATCAACATTTCACAACACTTTTCGTAAGTATTGTGACGCTTTTTCTCTTTCTCTGATTGTAGGTACCCTACCCTCTTAATTTTAAGAACACACAGAAGTAGTCATCTGATGCAACATTATAAAATAAAAAGTTTTTTCAGTTTAGATTTTTCAATAAACTGTATTGAAAAATAATTTGGACTTGAAATTCTTTCAGAATTGTTATTTTATCTGGCAACACTGTTCATTTTAAATAACGGCTCAACGATTATTTTTTTTTTTCATAAATACAGAGAATTTTCTTGGAGGAGTTTTAATGAAAATTTTCGCTAAACTCATGAAATTTTCTTTACAAAGTGAATGAAAAATTTCTTAAATTTTATGAAAAAGCTTCATAGTTTTTATAAAACAATTTTTAATGAAACTGTTTCATTGGGTGTATGTAAGTTTCAGTTAATAATTTGAAAATTTTCATAAAAATTTATGAAAAACTGCATTATTTTAATGAATAGTTTCATTGGACGAATTCCAGTGAAACTTCATTGAGTTAATATAAAAATTCATTAATATCTTGCAGTTATCCATTCTCTTAGTGAATGATGGATTTGTTTTATCAATCCGCTCAATTTATGTTGAAAGTTTGTCCGTTCGAACCCAAACTTTGAGCTTTTGGAACTTTTTTTAATTTGAAATCCTTCAAGTGTGTTGATAATTCATTCAGTCATATTCACTATGTTATTCATATACAGATGAGATCGTTATTATTGTTTAACTAGAAGTATGAAACAAACCGTTTTTATGTATTTGAATTTGTACAGATTTTGGCCAATATGATCACTACTATGATTTTTTTTTAGCGTTCTATGTTTTTCTACTGCATTTTTAATTGTTAGACTTTTTTAAAGCGTTACATATTTTATTTGCTCAATATACCTATTTCATTGTTATCACTTAAGTTTTCATTTAATATTCTCTTCTTTTAATTTACATCAGTTTGGAATTTTCTTAGTGGTTTGATCATGAACGGCACGTTTTTTTTTTGTTTTATTTTTTAAAATTTTTACCTATTTCAGGTTTTTATGTGTTTTATTTGCTAAATTTTTTAATGATTTTTTCGATGTTTTTTATATTTTTTTTTATATTTTTTTTCTGTATTTTTTTTTTTTTTTTTATTAATTAAATTACTACTTAAAACTAAATTTTAAACAGCTTTGGTAGTAGTTTCTGGCATCCAACGTATTGCACAAGGCCAAAATATCGCACGTAACGTCTTTTTTACTATAGTTTAGAAATATTTTTTTGTTTTCGGTTTCAAATTGATTTTTGAATACAATTTGTATACAATTGTTGAAAATGCAAAAGAAAATAAAAGCTAAATTTTTATATAGCTACAATTTTAGATAAATGAATTTTGTTTTTTTTTTGTTTATTTAAATTAAAGAAAATATAATTATTTAAAATCTCTTATACTGTTTAAATTTTTTACTTTAAAATAACTGAAAAAACGTATAGATAGATGAAGAAAATATCGTAAGTCAAAAGATAGGGTAATCAAAAAATGTTACATGTATTTAGATATTTAACAATATCACTCATTTCTTTGGACTTTTCAAATTGGCGGCATGTCTTAAAATAATATTGCTAGGAGTTTGTACTATAAAATATTGCAAAATAAAACCAAAATTTGATATATCTTTTTATTTTAACTACTGCTACACGTCAAATGTATAAGAAACAGAATTATGATGGAGAAAATTTGCAATAGGTTTCCCATGAGTCAAAAACTAATTAAATTTATTTATTGTAGGCATGTGTTGAATAAAAGTAAAAATATGGTACACAATAAACAATCAAATGGAATGATATTGCTTAGGCAAAGCGTCCAAAATTATTTTCTTTTAGTGCTCACATTTTTAAATGGAATAAATTGGTCGATTTTTGGTATTTTATATGTTTTATTCATACTTGCCTAAATTTACTACACTAACACATCGGCTGAAAAGTCCGTAGGAAAACAAATAAAACAACAATTCTTTGGCAAAATTCGGCTTTATTCATCAGCTATCTATTTCTAGAGCGATACAATCACTCCAACGCCTTTCAAACATTTTGATACCTTTTTTATAGAATGATTTATCTTTGGCCTCAAAATAGGTCTCGGTTTCGGCAATCAGCTCTTCATTCGAACCAAATCTCTTTCCAGCGAGCATTTTTGCAAGTCTGAAAACAGGCAAAAATCGCTGGGAGCCAAATCTGGCCTAATACGTTGGGTGCGGAAGCAATTGAAAGTGTAATTTGTGCAATTTGGCCATGGCAGCCGACACGTTCCTCCGATATCTTTAAGGTATCAGCTATCTCCTGCAACTTCACTTTATGGTCTGCCAAAATGATTTTGTGAACTTTTTTTGATGTTTTCCGGTATTACCACCTCCTTTGGGCGACCAGAGCATTCGGCGTCATCGGTGTTTGTACGACCACGTTTAAAGTCAGGAAACCACTTTTCTACCATTTGTCTGTATGGAGCAGAGTCTGAATAACAGTTATCAAGCCAAGCTTTGGCTTGAACAGTGATTTTTCCATTAAAAAGCAATGATAAATCAACACACGAAATTGCTTTGAATCCACTGTTTTTAAAATAGCAAAAGTAGCGTCACTAAAACAGCCGCAACTTGTTCACTAATGAACGAATTGTCATTAAATTTTGACAGGTATTATCTGAAGGATTTTTCATACTACGTCATACTACGGAGTTTTCAGCCGATGTGTTAGTACTTTTGTTCGCATTTTTTATTTTGAACAGTGTTGGCAATTGATTCATAAAGTTACTTATAGTCTTGACTAGCCATGGATCTGTGCGAACATGAAACAAATCACACGTTAAACAACAACAAACTTTATTTGTTGTTATTGTTTTGCAACGAATTCATGTTCGCACATATCAATGGCTAGTCAGGACTATAAGTTAGAGATAGGTTAGGTTGAATGGGAGCCAGAACGGTGAGTTCACTCGGAGGCATTAAGGCTCATTGCGATTCCCTCAGTCCGAAAAATAAATCTGAATTTATCAAAATTTCGTTTTATAAATTTTGATAAAATTCCAACAAATAGCAGCCGTCCAAAAAAATTTTTGTTTTTTGTAAAGTCCATTTTCATACCAAGAAATCAAGATATATTTTAAGAAAATCGGGAATAAATTTCTAACACAGAAAATTGTGTTTAACAAAATGTGTGAATTATTTAACGAATCAATCTAAATCATTCTAATTTTATTCTCGTTGCCTTTATTTTTAAAGATCAAAATAGTGGTTAAATTCGCCACAAAAGGCAAAGAGATGGTTCAGAAAATTTTACAGAATTTTAAGGATACGTTTGTTTTTTCATTTTGTCACTTGTTTTAAGTGGGCGTGGCTTTTAACGAAAAATTACCGATATCGACCTTTTGTCAAATTACATAGTAAAATTTAGGCACGGTTCTGTACAAACTGCATATTTTTGAAAATTATATAAAATTTCCTTAAGTCTAAAATCTTGTTTTTGAATAGGACATTTTAAGGACACTGTGGTAGCCCGCTTCTTTTTCTTTTTGAAAATAAAGGTCCACAGGTTTGTTCTTTATGTATATTGTTATACTTGATATAGATATTCAAACGTTTCAGTTGCCTGTCAGAAAATTTTTCACTTTACATATCCTTGTTGACATTTACATATCCTTGATTAGATAACGTTAAATCTTTTCAAAGAAAATTATTAATCTGTTTGGGATTTCGACTCATGGAATACTGCAAAAATGTGATAACCCCATTACAAAACAACAGGCTATGAAAAAAGAAATACAACTATTTATTTAAGGGTGTATAAAATGCATTATATACATCTTTATTTCTCGACAGGATAAGAGATTGTGATAATTACAAAAAGAAGAATTGAAAACAATAAACAAATAACAAAGAAAATCAATGCAAGCCAACTTACCCAGTAGTCAAACGTCGGTTTCGATACTAACAGCCAAAGCATTATTATGTCTATGAGTTTGGATGTTACCGCTACTGGTAACACTAATGGCAGATTGTTTGTAACCATTTTGCAACTGGATTTGTTGCTGCTGTTGCAGTTGCTTGTCTGGCGGCGTTTGCTGCTGTTGTTGAGGCGGTGCTGGCAGGGATGTGGTAGCAGTAGTTGTTGCTGTTGGCGTTATATGAGAATGATGGATGGCTCCTAAAAATGGAACCATTGAACGACCAGGATGCGTATCAGTCATTCCTGGCGTTGATTCAACACCATCATCTAAATCCATCATATCCGACGAGGACTCAGATAACGATGATTTCTTTAAATGTTGACCTATATGTGTAAATCGTAAATTGTAACGTTGTTGATTGGATATTTAGAGTAGTGGTAGTAGTAGTAGTTGGTGATAATGATGATTTCATTTTTTGTGATATGGGAGTAAAAAAAGAAAAGGAGATCAATTGAGCAAAGTGAGTTTAGAAAAACAAAACAATATATAAAGCTTTTGATATATTTACTACCTATGTTAGACAGATAGAGAGAGATAGAGAGGGTCAGATAGATATAGAGAGAGTAAATGTGTGTTATAAAGGCTTTTTTTTTATTAACTACTTGTTTTAGGAGATATAATATTTTAAGCTTTCTGCAAAACTTTTTCATTAAATATTCAATAAAATGTGTTGCAAGTGGTTAATATGTGAATGTGTTTGTATGTAAAGAAAGCATGTTTTTGTTTTACTAAAGCATAGAAAGAGAGGGAGACAGTTACGGGTTATAATATTATGCTCACTTACCTAATGTACCAGGTAAATATGGACAACTAGTAACATGATTGAAGTTTTGGCTCTGCATCTCCTCTTGATCCGTTTCGCGGTGATAGAAATAATTGAAATTACTGACAATAACTGGTACCGGTAGAGCGATTGTCAAGACACCAGCAATGGCACACAGTGATCCCACAATTTTACCCCAAACTCCGACCGGCCTACACAGACAGCACAATTCACAATAATTCATACATTCGTATAACAATTTCAATTTGTGTTACGCGTTTTCAATTTCAATCACGTTTTGTTTTCAATTCAATCAATTGGGAAGTTAGATGTGAGGGTCAGTAATCAAATCAATTCAATTTCATTAACGGATTTTTGTTTTGGATTATTTTGATTGATTTTAATTGGTGAAGTTATTTGTATTTTGTTAATAATATTTTTTGGATTTTTTTATAGATTGTTTATATTTTTATTTTTGATATGGAGAGAGTACGTACGATGTATATAAACGAACGAACGATAAAAAATAAACAAATGAAAATACAAATATAATAAATTATGGAGTAAAATTTTGATCTTCTTTTTGTTTTTTGATTTCTATGTAATGTAAATTGTTATTATATAAAATAAAAAAATACATAAGACATATAAGAGAAAAATGTTATGTTAAAAATGTTCTACATATAAAAATAAAAAAAAAAATTATATATAAATAATAAAATATATAAAAATAGTATTGTTGGATATGTTAAATAAGTTATAACGTTAACAAAACAGAGTGAAAGAGACAGAGCGAGGGAGTGAGACTGTGAGGTGAAATTCTGTTAGGAAGGAGTGAGTGAGCTAAGAAAGAGTGAGAGCGAGAGATATATGTATGTGCATATGCTAATAGTATAATAACAAGAGATAAGTGTTTAGTAATTTATTAAAATGAACGAAATAAATGTAACGTAAAATATATTTTTAACAAGTCATTTAAAATTTAGCCAGTATCAGTTGCCTCAAATTATTTTTGAGTCATATTTTCGATTAAAAAAAATATTAATGAGAATGTAAATTTATTTTCCGCTATATGGAACAAAAAAAAAAATCAATTTTTTCTATGCTTCAAGGATTAAATAATGCGCCTTGGATTTACAACGGAAACACCTTTCTTAACAAAAATAATAACTATAGAAAAAATAAAAACAGTTTTGCAAAATTTACTTTGAAAAAATATTCGGAAATAATAAGGACCTGATTTCTGATTGCTTTAATTATCCAGGGAATGTCGGATAGACTATTTCGAACTCAATTTCAGTTTGATAAACATTGTCTAATACCACATTCCACCATGAGTCTTGAAACAGAGTTGCCTTTGACATTTCTATGTATTAGTGATATCATATACGTGGCATTCAGAAAATTGACGTTGATATTGTGGTAGCCATATTCTTAAATACCAGAAAATTAACTCTATTTTAAGACTAATTTACCAAGAGCAAGTAAAAATAATCATTTTATAAGCCAAATATTATAGATGCATTAGCCTCACTTCATTCCTTTTCAACAAGGAAGGAAGTCTTTGTGCCAAACAAAGAATAGTCGGTTCCAAAGTCTTGTGACCACAACACAGGCTGCCTCCTTGCAAGAGGTGAACTCAAGGCGGCCTCTTGAGATGCAGAATAATATCTGAAAAATGGGGTAACGTCAAAGTTGGGTAATTTGCTGGCGGTGGGCAGGCCCAAGGAGTTCGCTGTTCGATTTTGGACAACGGACAAATTTATGTAAAGCAGATATAAATTAAAGCAGTGAATACATTGTATCTAAATTGAGCTTTACTTGGGTATGTAAATTATGTGTGACTATAGGGGCAAATGTATGCTTAAAAGGTCATCGCTCTGATAACAGAGCCTTTAATTTCTTCGCTTTGGGTTCTTAGTTGGTGAAGGGACTTGAAGCTTTGGCCTTCTGAATTGTATCGAGAAGTTCTATCAACCCAACGATTGCTGCATCAAATTTACAAATTTTAGTGCTTCTAGCCAAATTGGGTGCTAATTATCCATTACCTATGAGATTGGAGGATATTAGGTTAATTTATATATTGGAGAAAACGCATCTTTTGGGTTCGTGGCCACCAGAGCATAGATTATAATACACATGTCAGATGGACTGAAAAAGCGAGGGATCAGTTTCAAGAAAGGGTATGTGAGCTTCACTAAATTAAAGCCCTCTTTGTGAAACAACGACCCAGAAGCAACTATCCTGGCACAGTGTTGGTTTTGATATAAAAATTTAACAATAAAGATTAATCAAAACTGGGTCGAGAACGAAAGCGACAATTGCTTTTTCAATCACTTTGTATGGAGGACATGTCTCCATGTCGTTCGGCAATTTGTCGTCGTAATAAAATAAATAAATACACATACAAAATATTTTACAAATTGTTGTCATATTTTGAATTGAATTAGGGTTACCTATCAGAAAAAAGTTGCAAAAAATCGTATTCTTTATCGAACTTCACCTTAAAAAAGTCAAATTAAATACGGTTAATTTAAAAACGACAAAAATTAATGGAAAACTGATTGAATTTGTGAAAAAATATTCTAATCGTCATAAAATGTCGACGGTCGATTACCGTTTAATTTAAATTAAAGTGATGATATTTGTTCTCGTTGGTCCTCAGTCGAAGCAGTTGTGAGCAATCTCATAGGGTGTTAGAATTAGGAAAATAGGTTGTGGGAGAGAAAAAAGAGTGAGTAATGTCTGTGAATATTCCAGTTAAAATATTTCGGCAGAACATTTCACATGGTAATATTGATAACACTCTGATGCACAACCCACAAGTCAATAGACTTGGATACTCTACTGTCATTAATGACTCCTCCGTCGTTCTCCTTTGTACACGGTGCAGAGGCTCTAAAATAGACTCTAAAGCTTCTGCCCACATATGGCATTTCTATCTGATTTTTAGCTGGATATAGGTGTAATCTCAAACAGTAATTAGGTGGGATGGGCTAAAATATTTATTACATCGTTTTCTAAAAGCAAGAAACTTGATTGCTTCACTTCAAAAACGTGATTATTCAAGCGGATATCACTCTTAATTTTTATCCCCAGTACATCAGCCCTATGAGTCAACGTTAGTGGAAAGCTCGAAATAAATCGACTAAACTCGGTTAAGTTGCTTGAGAAATTATCTATTACGAGGTCTAAGAATATTCTGCAATTTTCAGATTTCTGGTCTTTCGAGAGTAGTAACGCTAGGGACTAAATTTGTCTACACGGGATCTTAAGCTAAACTTTTTTGGCTAACAAAAAAACGTAAGAAAAACTTAAAAACCTATCATTGATCAAAACACACGTTTAGTTTAACAATCAAGAGTTACTCTAAAGTAACTCTATAATTGACATTTTAATCTACACTCACAACAACTTTACCGTAAAAGTTTAATAGTTATTTAAAAAGTAAAAGAGTACAGTTATTTCAATTGAATAAGTAGTTAAGTTGCAAAGAAAAACTCTTTTTAACTTTTTCTATCAGTTATTCAATAAACAAAATAGAGAAAATACATACACAGGAAAAAAATGGCCAACCGAATTGCTAAGCCTATTTTGGATGCTACAACCAACAAATTCGGTTGGTGAAACCGTATTGGAATGTGATTCCTAAATATTTTGGGTATTGCAACTAAAATTCAGTTGTATAAACCGAATTTTGTTGTGATAACCAATATTCAGTTGTACCAACCTATTTTAGTAGATATAACCGAATTTCAGTTGGAAAATGGCATATTTTTTTCTGTGTGCAGAATTTCGGTATAAGTTAATAAAAGTTAAGCAGATTTGAAGAGAAAAATATTATGAGTGTATTTATTTTTTTCTAGACAAGAATAATTAAAATTCTAAAATCTCACACTCTTCACCCAGAAAACAGATTCGTGCTTACAACCGAATTTATTGCCAATCGAATGTTTCGGTTTTGACAACACAATTTTTCAGTCGTGACAACCGAATTATTGTTGAGGGAATAGAAATTCTGTTGCCATTATCAAATGAACAGTGAATCTACTGATATTCAGTTGTCATAACTGAAAAATTCGGTTACCACAACCGAACCATTCGATTGTCAACAAATTCGGTTGTAAGGACGAATCTGTTTTCTCTGTGTTGTTATGCGTCATCTGTAGTATTTCTTACTTTTCTCACTAATTTTATCCTTTTCTCATTATTCATTTTACAAAAATCTGTTTATTTAAAATTTACCGCAGGAGTTATCTGGTTTATCGCCTGGGACGTATAAATGGAAACACAGGTAATAGGTTTGAAAGTGAACAAAATAATATGCATAAGTTACACTAGCTTACAAATACTTCTCACAAGTTCTTTGAATGAGGGTATATACGATAGTTAGACTTTTCACCAATCTCAGATTTGTGTCAAGTACATATTAACATTTTTAACTAAACTCGCGTACTCTTGCAAGATTTGCTATTATAAATTTTAACTTTTTGCTAGTTTTTAATGGAAACCAAGAAATTTAAACATTTAGGGCACTCACGATGGCGTTTTGCACTCAACACATAAATGCGCAAACTGTGCATATCATAACAACTCAAGGCTAAGAAAATGCAAATGGCAGTCTGAGCTTTTTTGCATCGTGTGCAAATAACGATCGCGAATACCGCCATTATATTACGAATTTATGAACCTAAATAATATGAACTTTTTTAATAATAAACAACAAGAGAAAAATGTGTGCAATAATGTTTATGAAAAATTGTTTGAAAACATAAGAGAGAGAGAGAGAGAAGGAGAGATGACGATAGAGATATGGTAACAGACGTTTCGACTGGTTGGTTGGTGGAAAAAGCATATGTATATGACACTTAAAATGTTAATGACAACCAATTATTATTACTTTTTTGTTTTTATTAAAATATAATTGAAAAACATGCAAAAATAAACGAAACCCAGGAAAGCACAATATTTGAAAGACAAAAGAGCCAATTAAAAAACAAATGAAAAATAAACAAATACAAAACATGCCACAAGCTAAAAAATATAAATAAATAAAAAATAAACCCCATTTCAAATACCCAAGCATTAAAAAAATATTATTAATAAAAAAAAAAAAAATAACGAAATAAAGAAATATCCTTTTTAAGTTTTTAAAAATAAAAACTAATTGTTTTTGTTTAAATAATAGTATTGTGTGCAGTATTTTAAAATAACTGTTTTAGAAAAGAAAACATTTTCAGTGCTTAAAAATAAAATATGATATTTACAATTTTTTTTTGCATTAACATACGAGTAACATATTTATTTTCGATATGTTGGGAAAAGCCATGATTGAATGATTATGAAAACAATACTCTCGAGTAGTCTGGTAATGAAGGCGTTTCAATGAAATGTAATGTCGCTTGAGAATTTATTATTTTTTTTTTTCTGAATATGAAATGATTTATATAACATTTTTTGAATTTCAAGTGCAAATCATATGAACAATGATGGTAAATTATATAAATGTTTTAGTTTTAGAACAATACAAAAACAAAAATTTAAACAAAACATTAAATGAATTTTTGTTTGTACAAAGAACGAAAGACAATTGCAAAAATGCTCAAAAATTAATGTACTTTTTGAAAATTTGAGCATTTTTTAGGCGAAATTAAAACGGAACAAAAAAATCACGAAAATAAAATCAACAAAAATTAGAACAAAACACAAAACAAAGAAAGAAAATTGAGAAATCTATAGTAAAAGTTTTTGCATACGTCATGTCACCATATCCAACGGTTGTCATGGTAACGACAGCCCACCAAAATGCATCGGGTATGGACTTGAAGAAGGAATTTTCGCTTCCAGCTTCCGCAAAATAAACCGCCGATGAGAAGAGTACAACGCCTAGAAAATTTCAAATTTTTGTTTATAGAACGATTGGTTTTGGTCTTTTTTGATGTTGTGTTTTATTATTATAATGAATTTGGATTTTTTTTGTTGGCCTGCTTTTTAATTAATTTGTTTAAATGATTTTGGATTTTGGGGATAAGGTTTTGGGTTATGATTCTATGGTTTTAGGATAGAGTAATTTTTGTTAGTGTCTTTTATTTTTTTGATTCAGTTGGAATGGATATTCAGCTTATTTAAGTGGTGGTTTTGTTTGGAAGTGTTTTGTTTTATTTGAGAAGTGTTGAAAAATCACCTAAAACTTTTTTAATTATTTAAAATGAAAAAAGAATTATAAAATGTTATTTTATAAAAAAAAATACTTGTTAAAAATGCATTAATGTTAAGTAAAATTTCCCAAGCAGAAATGTTTGTAATTCACTTTTATTATGTTATAAATATGAATACCTTCTTTTAAAGGCATCTTAAATCTATTTGTTAAAACTGTAGGCTGTGTTGTATGCAGAACAGTAGAATTCGGTTTTTGTCTCGGCTAAGTTATGTTTAGTTGACATATGTATGTAAAAAAACATGTCTACACAAGCCATAACATCGAATATACCCGAAATAATCAAATCAATTATGATGATTCAGTGATCATAAGTTGACACTACAATATGTCAAGACCCTTCTTCAGTTGACATTCTTATCTCAAGTTGTAATATCATCGTCAGTGATGAATTAACTATAGTTTTCTTATTCGTAATTTACATATGTTTTGTCTTGTGTTACATATTATGGCTGGCGCAGACTTGGGATAAGCTGTTTCCGAAATATGGTGATATTTTAACAGTATTTTTTGTATGAAATCAATTAAACTAAATATAAGAACAAAATAATAATAAAAAACAAAATAAAGAATGCATGCTTACCAATAAATAATAAAAAAAAAAAATGTTAAAAAATTAAGAATATTAAACACGGACAACATTGACGGTTAGTTTTTACAATATGTTTAAAATCCCAACACAAAAATAAACAAACTTAAGTAAAATTTGTATAAGAGGCCACTTTTACAAACAACACCACCGAAATTTAGACAACATTAAAATTAAATACAAAAATAAAAAAATAAAAATTATTTATAAAAATTATGAGTTAAGAAATACAGTAGTTTGGTAGATTGTTTTGAAGAAAAAAAAATTAAAGTATTTGGCTTGGTTTTTCTTCACATTTATTTTACACAAACATTCAAAATATGTTCAGAGCAGTTTTTACACCATTTTATAAAATTTTGTATTTATCAGGGTTAATAATTTGTTACAAAAAAAAAAAACAAAAATTAAAATAAAATTAGATATAGTTAAAAAAAGAAAAACAAAAATAGTTTAAAGTATTTGTGTATATATTTTTGTTTGATTTGCTTTTGTATTTTCTATACCTCATATCACCATATCCCACTGTGGTCATGGTAACCACTGCCCACCAAAATGCATCCGGTATTGATTTGAAGAAGGATACTTCGGCACCAGCCTCCGCGAAATATACCGCCGATGAGAATAGTACAACGCCTGTTTTTTGCATATTGTTTGTACATTTTTTTTTTTTTGGTGTAAGGCAGTTTTTTTTTTTTAAAGAAATTTTGAAAAATTAATAAAATTTTAAAAATTTAATCGAATTCATTATTATATTTTGTTTTTAAATAATAGGAATATAAGTTATGCATTCTGCTTGGGATATTTTTTTTAGTTTGTATATCAAATATATTCTGGAAATTTATTTAAAATCTATTTTAAAGCACAATAGAATAACGAATCTAATGGTTACCAAGTTAGTTTATTATTGTATGCAGTTGGCAACATTGAAATTAATAAACATATCTCATTTAAGGGCGGATTATGGGATCGTAAACGTAAATGTGATGTAACTTTAACGTGCCGTAGCTAAAAAGAACAGTTATAGAATACCGTAAACGATATTACTATTTAGCATCTATTTTTTATTTTATTCTAAATTTTTTCTTTTATTTGATAATTTTTATTTCTTATGTGGTGTTTGAATCTATTTTCTTTATTCATTTTATATTTTTTCCGACTAAAATCATTCAGCTGTTTTGATGACGGATAGAAAATTCTGATTTCAACAGAATAATCCGGCAAGTACCTTTACATTTATGCGTTAGTAACCATTGTATACACTTCTTCTTGTGGTTTCGAAACAGCTGATTTGTTACACTTACGTTTACGGTTGGGTAACTCACCCTATACAGTGTTTAACCAAACATATTATACTAATATACTCGTATTAGTATTTTTTCAAGATCCAATCTCATATCGCCGGTTTAAATAACAAATCAACAAGGAGAGGGAAGGGCGGCGACATGTTGTTTAAAATTTCTGCACCGTTTTTATAATCGTTTATGAAATAAGGTCCATTCAGATTTGAATGTAATTTGGATATTTTCTTCAGCGTTTGGGTCAAAATGACCCAATTTTGAAAAACAAAGTTAAAAAAATATCTTTAAAACTATTAGTGTAGAGCAGGTATCAGTATGGCAGTCACCGAATATAGTTTATTTATTTAATTTAATTTGATGAATACAGTACAACAAGAGCTAGTCTTATATTACAGTACTGGAAAGATTGTGTAATAATAGAAAATTTTTGTCAAAATTCTAATATTAAGTTTTTTTTTTCCAAAAAAAGGACGGTTCTTTCTCCAAGTTTCAATTTACATATATTTTTGTTTTGTAAATTTGACCACATAAATGGTATTTTAAAATTTGAATATATGAATTCAGTGATGTAATTTTTTTATATACATAAATAAGTGTCTCAAAAATGCTAAACTACTTTATAAGAAAATTTAGCAAATGGTTTCCGGATCCGGTAACAGGGGTCGAATTACGGCATTCGTGATCGAAATTTATCGTTCGAAATCAGTTTATTATTTCGGAAAGGTGTGAATCTGGATGAAATTTTTTGGGCCGGAGATATTGTAGATCGGCCTTAGATTGGATATATATATATATATATATATATTCCGTATTTACTCATTAAAAAAACAGTTTTCGACCAATTTCACTCGTTCGCGTATGCCGTAATTCGGCCCCAGGTTTGGAAAAAATCGTTTTCAATGGTAGAATTTTTTATACAAATGATTCAAAATTACAACACAACATTATGAGTTAATTCAGCATATAGTTTTCGGTTCCTGTCATTGGACAAAAGGTGGAAACTTTGTTTATCCAAGGGATTGGTGTTCATAAGAATTTATATAACATTTTGTATGAAAATTATATACAATCATATATTAAGTTACAATATACATTTATTTACCTACATGCAATTTTACACACATTGCGCTGTCACCTAGAAAAACTTAAGTTCCAAAAATGGATTTAATTACTCTTAGAGGAGCTGAGTTGATAAAAAAAAATTCCAACAGAAGTATGCGTGACCAGGCAATGTGTTTCCAGTGTGATCAAAAAGTTCAACAGTTACCCAATAATTGAAAGAAAGCCTTGAACGGATAAAAAAAGGATCCAGGGACGAAACCAAAAAGGTGTCGCGCAATATAATGACTTTTGGTTACACACCAGCATACGAAAAGTCAAAAAATATATTGTTATCTATGGGCTTACCAGCATTTACAAAAATAATGCTTCTAAAAATAGATTTTCAAAAAATAAGTTTTATAAAAGAATATTTCTTTTTATTGTAAAAATTTTTTTAAAGAAAATTTGCTCGTGCAGTCAATAGGTCTACCATCTAAGCTATCTCAATATATAGTATTTGACAGATAAAAACATAATTGAGCTGCTTCGCACAAATCAGCTTACTCGTTAATATAAAAAAAAATATGTGGTTACGTATATCCACTGGTAAGGATATGGATTTAGACTTAATAAATTTGAGTCTAAAAATAGATTTAAGTCTAAAAATAGATTTAAGTCTAAAAATAGATTTAAGTCTAAAAATAGATTTTAAAAAATTTACAAAAAAATTTAGAAGAATACTTTATGCTTGAAATAATGATAAAAAGTAAGTCGTTATTGGTAACCCATTATTTTTTATTTTGAAATAACGCAGAAAGTTAGTAGGTGTCATTACTGGAAGTGCAAAAAATAATGATATGATATGAGAACTAGATCCGAAATTTACCCAGCTAAATTTCGATATTTTATTTTATTCATTGAAAACTGTAAGATGTATTCAAATAAAGCAAAATAAAAAATTTATATTTTCTCCACTTTACAATGTTCCATTTTAATTCGTTTGGGTGGGACCTATTTATATGAAACAGCTATAGGGTGACTTATTAAATTTTTTTATACTAATATATGTAATTTTTGCTTTTAGCCATATATCCCAAAAAAGAAATTGAATTTATTGCTAAATTTATTTATTTGGTATACATCTCATTTTTATTGTTTGTATAAAGATCTGTAAATTATGTCTCTTACTGTTAGGTAAACATCTTAAGCTGGCTCCTTTTAAAATTACTCAAGAGCCGAAATATTTTGAGCAGCTGACTTGCGAGTTAGCTAATTTTAACAAAATCTTTTTTTTTTTATTGGAACCAGCTCATATTGTGAGTGGCTCATTTTAGAGCTATGAGCTTTTTGAACAATATGAGCTATGTTTAAAATTTTAATTTTCTATGTACATATGAAGGTTGATCTTTTGTTTTCTATTGTGCTTTAATCTATTATTTTTTTTAGAAAAATTAAAAAAAAACTATCTCTGGGTTTCATTCTGTTGGCTCTTGCGTTAACTATAAGTTAAACCAAAAATGTGTTGAGGTTTTGAAATTAATTTTATGACATTTTCTTTTATTTAATATTTTAGTTCAAGGTAACTCTCCAGTATGAAATCCAGGTTATATGTTACTACATTTAGAAAATATTAAACTTGTCGTAGAGATTTTTTTTAAATCTGTAAAAAGAACTTTGTTATTTTTTTATTGGTAAAACTAACTACTTATTTAAAATGAATTGTCTAAGGTGCAGTTAAAACCAATTATATTAACTGGACGGGATGTACACGATTTTTTTAGTAATTATTATTATTATTATTAAACTAAGTGCAAATTATTAGTAAAGGAAATTAAAAAAAAATACACAAAATAAATAAAGAAGAAAATAATAAAATTTCAATTTATACTGAACCTTGTTTATATTTTTTTACTAAAGATTTATAGGCTGAAATTTCAGAAATTCATTTGATAGTATGGAAACTATATATTCTTTAAAATATAAACCATTAATATAATGTAGATGTATAGAAATTACACCGTTCAACACAGAATAAATTTGTTATATATATATATATAAATAAACAACAGCTAAACTACACTACTAAATTACTAAATAGGTATTATAATAAAAGGAATTTTAACAAAAAAAAAAAAAAAACTAAAATAAAAACTGTTAGTTTTTTTTAATAAAACTGTTTTTTTTTTGCTAGATAGTTAGTAAAAGTTCAATTTGAAATAAACTTATTATTTCAGTATAGGTTAGTTATATATATTTGTTTTTGTTAAATACACTACGCTAAGCTCTAGTTTTAATTATTAACAATATCAATTAGATGTGCATTTGGTTAATTACAGACAAATTATTGTTAACTAATATTAAGAACCAAATAGAATCATTTACGCTAGTAATGATTTTTATTGTCTAATTGAAAAATTAAACCAAAAGCTATAAGCTTTGAACGAATAAATATTTTTAATAAAACTAACTAAAAAAATATTTCAACATAAAATTTACAAGTTACAACCAATTAATTATTAGTTTAATATTTTAATTACATTAAGAAAACTTTAACAAGTGTACAAAGCACGCAACATTTACAGATTAATATCGAACAATTTTAATTCAAAAATGCAAAAAAATATTTTCACTTAACATTTTTGGACATTTTTGATAAAACAGAATGATTATAATTTTAATTTGTATCAATGAAATTAAAATGTATTTTATTCATACAATTTAGTTAATTGAGTGGATGGTATTTTTCATTGGAATTTTTAAAATTAAAATTATAAACGACTGTTTATCCAATTATATAGATTTTTTTTTACTTTGTCAAAGTATATCTCGAGTAATAGACTAAAATTCGAGTAAATTTATATAGAATATTACTTTTTATATTCGGCTATTGATAACAAAGCTATTACACCAATTAACATTAAACTATTTCTTTTTGTTTTGCTCCTAAAATAGGGTGAATCGTACAGTGAGAGGAGTCTTGATTTATTTTCTGTGGATATTTCTTAATATTGATGAAAAACAGAATACTCGTATAAATGAAAATTGTTCAATATAAGTGAAATTACTAGTGATTTTTTTTAATTTATAGATTTAACCATGTGTTTCAGGGAATGCAATTTCTCTATGCAATAAAAAATGTCATAAGATTTACGAATTACATACAAGGCAACAATAAAATTATTTTCGTTGTTGTTGCTTTGTGTGTTATTTTCAAATTTCTTTGCACATTTTATTGCATTTGTAGACACCAGATTAAAATATTAACTTATTACTTCTTACCATTAAAGCTCAACAATTTTAGTAACCAGTTTAAATAAGATTACATCTGATCTGATCTCTTTATATCTAATTAGACGTTTTTGAATCATATATTATCAGATATGGTACGTGTGAAACAATTAACCGTCAGATCTGATCAGATTTATTACCAGATCTCTTCATATCCAAAATTATTTGGAACCATGGCTGATTTTTATGACCAGATATGAGCTGATCTGGTCAGATTGGGTACCAGATCTTATATTAAATCTTAGCCATTTACGCTGTTTCCAAAGTCACTAAAATCACAATATCATTTAAATAATTACTTTATAGTTCTGTAATTTCAGTTTAAATATTATATCTGATGCAATCAGATCTAATGAGATCCGACCAGATCTGATCTTTTTTAAACGGGAATGCTTCTTGCATTATCGGGGGTGTTCTGGAAAATTAATCCACATAAAATCGTTCGTTTTTATACAAAATCGCACGATTTTATGTGGATTCATTTTCCAGAGCATCCTCGTATATGTAAAAAGCTTTTTTTATTTTAATTTAAAACTTTCATTATTTTTAATGAAAACTTCCATTAACTGAATTTCAGCTACTTTCTCTTATTTCAGAAAAATCGTAGATATGTAGAACAATGATCGATGTATGATATTATATGGTCGATCATCACCGACTCTAAATAGGATATTATGAAATATATCTCAAGCGATAACACAACAAAATTGAGACATTTTTGATCAAATAATTCTAATAGTATTGTTTCATAAAAATCCAAGCAAATAATTCAAATTTTGATTTCAGCCTCTTCGAATCATAATTGTACAAAATATGGATCTAATTACATAAAATATTATGAAATCAGTTCTTATTTTATACAAAAATATTAACCATTTTTCGAATATAATCGGTTGAGATTTCTTTTAATCGGGTATATACAGTTTACACATTGTAATTCATCTGCATATGAATTTACTGAAAATTTAAATATGATGTCAGAAACCTTATAATGTGTACAATATTTACTGCTAATGAACCAAATCCATTAGATATGAACAAATCGCGAAAAATGCAATTCAAGAAAAGCATGTATGCATTTTTGTACCAATTTAATTAGTTTTGAAATAAAACAGCGGTATTTGTGAGTGCGCGAATTAAATTGAGTCAAATAAGATAAGTTATTGTTATATGTTATTTTTTTCGATAGATCTAAAGCAATTTTCAGTCTTAACTCTTGTTTAGTTTATATTTGTTATTATTTATGTATTCTTAGTTTGGAAATAAAACTCAGAAAACTCTATATAAAACCGTAATAACTGGAGAACCGTTTACAAATGTTACTCCAAATTTCAAGTATGTTGAAGTAATAATACATTTTTTACAATCGAAAAAGAAATATATTTTATTTTATTAAATTTGATTTAATTTTTTTTTGTAGATTTCACAGTTTGTTGATTTTTTTGTACACTTTTTTGCTAATTTCAGCAGATTACATTAAATTGAAGTTTACAACAATTTACTGAAATTTAGTAGCGTCACTAATTTCATTGTACTAAAATTATTGATATTTTGTAAATTTTTTAACTGATTTTACCATTTATTATATCAAATTTAAATTTAAAATTTTGTAAATGATTTTTAACAGAGTACGGAAATTCTTTTAAAAGCTCCCAGCAACATTTGGGACAGAATAAAGAGATATATGGACTACACTGAGAGAATTATCTGCATGATATTAAAGAATTTTTGCATAAAACCAATAGAGTTTCACTGGAACTCATCTCATTTCATTGAATTAATGGAATTTTTCATAAAATGTTGTGAAAAACTTACTTATATTTATTAACTAGAATTATAATATATATGAAGCTTTATCATAAAATATATTAATCTTTTTCATAAAATATATGAAGCTTTTTCATAAAATTTAAGAAATTTTTCACTACTTTTATTTATTTAAAAAATTATCAAACTGGTCCAAAAATGGATTCATATTTTTCTTCACTTCAATTGCATTTTTCGTCAATTATTCGAATCTACTGGATTTGGTTCTTGAATACACATAATGTACACATTATAGGATTTTTGACTCCATAGTTTAATTTCTAGTAATTTTAACGGCACACAAGTTATAAGGTTATAAATAAATATCGGCGCTGCGCCAGCTAGATACGCCATATGTTTTTGCAAAGTGTTAAAACACATTAATTTTGGCCTTTCGCGATGACGTTGGTTATACATAAATAGATGTCACTACATTGTTAAATGTGTCAAGACAACAGAGTAGCATTTTGGAAGATGACAAAACAAATTGTGGTAAATTTGTTTTTTTTTTTGTTGTTTTGATATTCTAAATATTGAATAACGCTCCTAGGCGGCAATAAGAAATTCTCATTGAGTTTGTAATTTAACGTAACAAATATTTATAGAGATTTTAAAATTATCGTCCCTGACGATTTCTTTAGCCAAGAATGAAATCTGTATAGGGATATGCTTTCAATACATTGTTTTTCACAATTTATTAAATAAGTTTTGGGATTTAATTCCTTTAATGAAAATAACACTGTGATAATTACTTGTTAAAAGGAGACAGCAACAGGATTAAGAGAAGAAACATTCTAATAGAAAAATAAATTGCTCATGGATTAGTTAATTCTGGCTCTTCTGCTTACAAACACTCTGTGTAGGATGTGATTGACAAAACTTCGAGTAGCCACACTAATCGCTGTGCTGATTTCGAGCCATAGACTGTGCAGAGGGTAGCCGGTTCGATTCCTGGTCATGTCATACACAAAGAGTTTTTCATATAGAGACAAATTAACAATTCAAATTACTTTGATCAATTGACACATAAACTAACAACTGACGAAGCCTTGGGTGAGACAAAACTGCGGCCGTCTATTGATTCCCTTGCGTCTGTTAAATTAAAAACGTTTTCTTCTTCTTCTTCTTCTTCTTCCTGTAAATTAACTTTAGAAAATTTTTGTATTATATTAAAATGTTTGTAAGAAAATGTTTTTTAAAATATATCGCAGAGATAAATAAAACTGTTTTTAGCACTTTCTTTAAATACATGTCAGGTTTCGCTGGAGCAGCACCGATATGCTGGTTCTCTATAGGTAATTTCTATATGCCTCTGCCAAATTTCATAATGGTACTCTTATGGGTTCCTATTGTATTCAAACAAATGCTGAAACAATTAACTTTTTTGTTAAAATTGACCTTATATAATACTTTGTTATAAAGAGTTTTCCAATAGGGATGAGTAGATGTTAAAATTTAATAACACAAGTTAGGTATGAGATATTAACGAATGTTTTGTTGTATTTGAAAGCGTAATAATGACATTATGTGTGAAATATGACATTGTTCAAATGACCGCAGCGGCTTTGCTGGGTGGCGCGCATTGGAGAGGTAACATTTTCGATGACTCTGGCGCATAGATTAGACTGAATATGAGCGCTCGCAAGATTATGTGGACTTTGAGGGTATCGGTCGTTTGCGGCTAATTGGTGAGTTAAGGAAACACCACGAGAAAGAGTCAAACGAGTTCAAATCACACGACCTCGGTGGACGACCTCAGTGCGAATGTCACGCTGGCGCAAAATCCACACCAAATACAAATACCAAAACAAACCAAAAATCCAAACAGCAAATGTTGAATAGTCGACTGGGAAGGATAACCACTAAAATCGCAATGCACGCATAGCTGCCACAAGAAAACGACTATTTTGAGACACAGTGATAACCAGAGAAGACAAAATTGCTGTTTTCGCTTTTCATGCTTTTTATTGCTTGTTTTAGTCATATTTGCTTCTTTTTGCTTTTTTGGGATATTCCGTTTTTTTAGCTTTAAAATAGCTTTTTCTTAAGATTTTGGAGCTTTTAATTGCTTTTTTTGAGACTTTTTGCACAAAAATACTTTTTTTGCTCACAAAAAAATATTTTTTCTCTGAAGTTTGAATTAAAAAATAAAAAACTGTTGTTTTTCCAAGTTTTTTTACTTTTGCTTTTTTACAATATTTTTTTCCTTTAAACACATCGGATTTTGCTTTTTTCTGTCTTCTCTGGTGATATCAGATTCATTAGTTGAACCGAATGGTTTGATTGGATAAACCGGCGAGATAAACTCGTTTAATATAACAAACTTTCGGCTTAAACAATGAATTTTAATTATTTAATAATTGCGACAACCAAATATTTTGATTGCTGCAACCAAACAATTCAGTTGGCAAGAAATTCTGGTCCCTCTGTGTAATAAGTTTTATCATTTTTAATTTAATTTTTTAATTTAATTTTTATTGGTTTCCAAAACAACAAGATTTACAATCTTATGATTATAGTAATGGATTTTTACAACGTTTAGTTAAAAAAATGTATGAAGGGATATGTTTAGATAAAAATATTTAATAACATAATAATAATAATAATAATAAAACAATAATACTAACATTAAAAACAATAATAATAAGAATAAAAACAAAATTTTCATTTGACCAAGCAAAAAATAAATAAATGACAACAAAATCAATATTTCAGACACCAGGGCAAATAAATGTATTAAACTATCATTTAACTATAAAATTCAAAAAGTTTTTTCTTAAAATGCAATGCGTTGCTTATAAACTGAATGGATGATGGTAATGAGTTCCAAAGACGTATTGAATTAACATAAAATTGCCACTTGGATACAGAATTTTGAAACAATATATGGTTAATGTCCTTGGTTCTTTGGGAGTTCAAAAATTGAAGTCTATCAAATAGATATGATGGCTCCTGGGTATATATAATTTTTTGTAACAAGATCAAAGTTCTTATATTCAAAAGATCATTAAAAGTAACTCCAAAAAGTTTTCTTGAGTAGGAAGAGATAGGGTCAAATTTTCTTAAGTTGAAAACATACCTAAGAATGGCATTGTAAGTAGATTTAAGTTTTCTACTACTTTTAGTATCACAACTTGCATACATTTCGCATCCGTATAGTAATGTTGGCATTATATAGGTTTTCGCAAGCAATATGCGAATGTTTAGTGGAGTTATATGCTGGGTGTGCCATAAAGTACGTAGCATTGAATAAACTTTTCCAGCGACAATATTTATGTGATCAGACCAAGTAAGTGTGTTGTTAAAAATTACACCAAGATTTTTGGCAGTGGAGACCATTTCAATTCTCTGACTGTTCAGGGTTAACATCGGTTCAAAAGACAATTTCAGAGTTTTCTTCTTAATCATTAAATATTTAGACTTAGATGGATTTAAACATAAACCATTTGCATTTGCCCATGCTTGAATGTGTTCCAAATCCATATTAAGTTTCGCAATACAATCGTTTATTCCACCTATGTTACTGTTTATATACAGTTGTACATCATCTGCATACATGTGGATATTACAATACGACAATTGTCGTGCAAGGTCATTCACATAGATTGTGAAGAGTAAAGGCCCAAGTATCGAACCTTGCGGTACGCCCCTTAAGACCGGTAACGCGCGTGATGTTTTATTGTCCGCGAAGACAGACTGGCGACGATCCGCCAAGTATGAAGATATCAAACGAACAGACGTGTAAGAGAAATTAAATATTGTACGCAACTTTAGGCAGAGAACGTTATGGTCCACCATGTCAAATGCTTTTGAGTAGTCTAGTAAGATTAGGAAACAAATTTCACCTCTATCAACACTTCTACGTATTTCCTCAGACACGTCTACGAGGGCTGTTATGCAGCTGTGTTTAGGCCGGAAACCTGATTGTCGACTTGTTAGTAAGCAATTATCATTAATATATTTAGTCATTTGTTGATGTAGTAGCCGCTCAAAAACTTTAGATAAATATGGTAATATGGCAATTGGACGATAATCTTTGTTTGATTTTGGAGTCGGTATGATTTTAGCATATTTCCAATTTTGAGGATAAATACTCTTTGTAATAATGTTATTAAATATATATGTTATAAAGGGAAGCATGTGTGGTAAAATAGTTTTCAAGAACTTCGGGTGAATTTCATCAAAACCAGTAGCATTTGACTTTATAGATTGACAACTTGAAAGAACATCAATTTGATTTATGCAATCAAAAGCGAATAAACCGTTCTGATGTTCCGTGTTTTGATCATAAAAATTCGAGTTTGGAAGTACATTAGGTAGATTTGTAAAAGATTCATTAATTTTATCTACATCTATTCCATTTTCCACTACAGAGGAAAATTTACCAACGCCGATTTCCCTTATAATCTTCCATGTTTTCTTCGTTCCAACAGCTGATGAGAAACGACCCGAATAGTAATCAGATTTCGCTGATTTGATCATTCTATTCACTTCTTTGCGAGCATCACGGTAGATCTCATTTAAATCTGGAATTTTAAAGAGTTTCCAACGTTTATAAGCAAAATCTCTTCGATTGATAGCAAATTTTATGTCAGAATTGAACCATGGCTTCTTTTTAGAAGTTTGCCTGAGAGTTTTGAGTGGCACTGTTTTCTTAAAAACGCATGTGAGATTTTTTTCCAAAAAATTCAGCTGATCATCAACCGAAGGCATATAATAAATGGAATCCCAATTTATCAGGGAAAGCTCAGAGGACAAAATATTATATTTTATATTTTCGAAATCATAATAAGTGACAACATTTGAAACATTCTCTAACAGGAAATCATAAGCTACAAATAATAAATCATGCTTTGAAAAACATGGCGCCGATAGTTGGTCATATAGTAAGACTTTTTGTTTGTTACCAACAAAAAATATATCTAACAAGGTATTTGTTGTAGTAGTAAAATGCGTTGGGGTAGTAGAATTTGTCGGTTCCAAACCAAAAGACTTCATATCATTGACTAGGTGATTTTCCACGAGAATATTAGAATTGAAATCTCCACATATTATGATATCATCATATTTAACAGTGAGAGTTTCCACTATTTTCATAAAATCTTCTGTTTTAACTCACGTGTATAACTATAACTTGCCACGATGATTTTGCCTTTATTGTCTGAAAAATAAATAACAGGAAAATTAACAAAAGATAAATAGAACAACATAACCGCCATGAACTTTCAAAATCTATCCATCCTTGTTGAAAAAATCCTTAACATTAGGCCACCTTAGATTAAATTTTAAAAGTTTTTATTGATATGTAGGAACCCATAAGATTACATTAGAGAAGTTCAGCGATATATGAAGAATTTTCAAAACTAATTTTAAGAGTTCCGATTGGGCTAATTTGTTCATTTGGAACACATCGGCTGAAAAGTCCGTAGGATGACACATGCGGCGCCACTAATGAAAAATCCATATGATTTTTTGAAACTACCAACCTTCAGATGATATCTTTCAGAATTTAATGACAATTCGTTCATTGGTGAACAAGTGACGCTGTTTCAGTGACGCTACTTTTGCGATTTTGAAAACAATGGATTCAAAGCAATTTCGACTGAAAAGTACGTAGGATAACCAATAAAACAACAATTTTTTTTTGTGGCAAAATTCGACTATATTCATCATCATAGTACCCTTCAAGAGCGATACAGTAACTCCAACGCCTTTCTAACATTTCGGTACTTTTTTTTAGAACGTCTTTGGCCTCAAAATGTTTTTTTGGTGAACTGTGAGCAAACGCTGATAAAAGTAGCGTCACTAAAACAGCTGTAACTTATCCACTAATGAACGACTTGTCATTAAATTCTGACAGGTATCATCTGAAGGTTGGCAGTTCCAAAAAAATCATATGAATTTTTCATTAGTAATGCCACCTATGTGTCATCCTACGATGTGTTATATAATAATAACTGGTATGGGATTTGGTGGCGATTGGATAAAGAAAAGTCGCGCCGGAAATCGATGTGATATGAAAAAAGAATTATAAATAAGGTGAAAAACTACTTTTTTAAGTTTTTTAAACAAATTTGTAATGCGTATATTTTTCTACACCAAGTGAGCACAGAAATGTAATCTGTATTAAATTATCTTTATGAAAAGATATACCAACTACAAATCGGTGCAATTTTTTGTCCCCCGAGGATAACCCTGGTATGGCCAAAAATGGGAAATCTTATTTAAAGCATTTTCAAAAAAGTTTATTATAGGAAATCAAAATGGTAAATATTACATATGTCCCCCTTTTCATTTTGTGATGGTAGGTAGCTATTTAGTTTAAGCGAATTTGGCGAAAAATGCAATTTTTTGCCAAAATTTGGCTGTTAGGATAAAATTTGATTACTGCTACTGAGATTCAATAAAGTATTCCGAAAATCTTATTAAAATCGGCTAACATCCCTCGTTTCCCGACGTCAAAAGTAAAATTTTTGGATATTTTGTGTATCGAAATATTTTGTTAGTTTTTGACGGATTTTGATGAAACTGGACCTGATTAGTTTCACACCTTTAAAGAAACAGAATCGAAAGTAACCCTTACGTGCCCTTGGGGTCAAAATGGCCCAAATTCTTTAAAACGCTAAAATACATTGTTAGATGAAAATATTCTGTACCCTAGTAAAAATGATTTTTATATAATCAGATACGATTTTTATATAATCATTTATGATTTTATACAATTATAACTTGTCGAGTATTGTGAAATATATATTTTTATATGATTATATCAAAAGATATTTAATTATATAAAATTGTATTAACCAGATCCACCATTTTCCGGATCAAATCATGTATGGGTTAATATAATTATATAAAAAATATATTATTTGATCCGAAAAATGGTGGATCTGGTTAATATAATTTTATATAATTAAATATCTTTTTATATAATTATATAAAAATATATGTTTCACGATACTCGACAAGTTATAATTTCATAAAATCATAAATGATTGTATAAAAATCATATATGAATATATAAAAATCATTTTTACTATGGTAATCACCAGGGCAGAGACTTTCATGCAAATGCATGTTTGTAGTCGTTAATTAAAATTTGATTTTGACCAAATACTTCTGCGAAGCAAAGAATTTGCAACAAAATGTCATTGATTTGTTGATGCATATTTTGTTATAAATGCATATTTTTCCATATTTTGCTTTTAAGTGCATATTTTTTGCATAATTTTATGATTTTTATTGCATATTTTTCATTAAATTCCATATTTTTGCATATTTTTTTTAGAAACTAGAAATAAAATTTAATGAAAAATAAAGAAAAAGAAGAATTTGCAAACCTAAACGCTGTACTTAACTATAAGGAAAACATCAAGTTGTCATCTACTTTAGACATTTATATTGGATTTAATTTTTAACCAAACGCTCTCGAGTAATAAAAAAAAAATAGATAAATTTTAAGTTAATTTTTTGGTTTTAAGCATTTATTTTTTGATCTTTAGTGCATATGTACTGGTTTTCAGTGCACATTTCCATTTAAGTGCATATTTTGAATTTTTTACTGCATATTTTAAGCGCATATTTTAAGTGTATGAAAGTCGCTGCCCTGGTAATCACTGTGCGTAAAAAAAATAATTAACATTTTTTTAAAAAACTTAACAAAGTAGTTTTTTACTAATGAAATCTTCAATCGATTTTCGTCGCGACTTTTATTTAATCACCACCAAATTTGATAACAGTAGTTGTTATATGGAAAAGAAAAAATTTAGTCCTATCGTAACTGTTAAAATTCCTTATTAAAAAAAATTAATGAGGTACAACATACGATCATATCTATTTTTGATGCAACCCAAAATAAAATTTTATCCGAAAAATGGTGGATGGTATTGAATTAATTTAGATCCACCTCGGATCTAATATGATGAAATACGATCCGAAAAATGGGTTTATCTAATCATATAAAATTGGATGTGACATAATGATAATCAAAAAATAATTTCAATAGAATGAACCATTTATTGCAATCTGAGTAATCTCTGAATGAATAATTTTTGTCTAACGGTATCAAATAAAATGTAACTTTTTGTATTAAATCTAATTTTATATAATTAGATAAACCAATTTTTTCGGATCGTAATTGATCATATTAGATCCAAGGAGGATCTAAATTACTACAGAACGATCCACCATTTTGCGGATCAAATTGTATTTTAGTCTATATTAAAAACAGATATGTTTGTATTTTATAACATCTAACTTTTTTTACTCGGGTTCACTTTAAAATTTTTTTTTGGACACTAGAGAAAAGTTTGTTGTCTCAAGCGAATTTGATTGCAAACTAGAATTCGGTTAGTACAATCCTGATTAGGTTGTCAGAGCCCTTTTTCGATTGCAGCAACCGATCGATTCGATTAAAACTGAATTCGGTTGGGACAAAAACATTGTTTTTTCTAGGTGTTCATATTCAGATTCAGTGATAACATAAAGAATAACTTAAAAACTAATATGTATTTTTTTAATTTATTTTTAAAGTAACATTTTTTAAATTCCAAAAAAATCTTAAGACCTTTGAGATTCGTTAGTTTGTTATATTACACCGTCCGACACATGTTTGCATCTATGATCAAATTTATGATTATGGGTGCATGCATGTCCTCATTTTAGGATAATTTATTTTTATACAGCGTTAATGTGCAATTAGAGTATCAAAAATTATGGTAATAAAGACCGTATGATGCTTGCTTAATTTAGTAAAGACTTTGTATTAAGGAAAAATTTATGGGAAAATAATGTGTAAGATGAGTTCTGCTATATAGAATAAATCAATATCTGTCAAATGAATATCGGTAATGCAGTGCTGCCATCTGATTTACATTGCTATCAATATCAATCCAATACAAAATTCAGCTAGTGTCATACGGGCTTAAAGAAATTGAAAACTGGAAGACCGAATATATTGGCTTTTCTCATGGGTACAACAAAATATTTAATTTTGTCGGACGGTGTTATGGGTGGAGTGCGTATTTAGTCCCTATAAAATGATATACATATAACAAAGGAAAATATTATAAAAGTTGGTGCGAATTGAATGATTTGGGAAATGCTGCGGCTTACAGTGTGTCCAAAATCACTTCTTTTAAGCACATAATATTTTAGGCAACAATTGTTAACCGATTTTTAAACTTATTTTTTTTTGTGTCTGAATTTACAAAGTTCCGCACAAATCTCTCACGGCCGATTTTTAAATTTCAATTTTAAATAATTCTATTTATTTTGTGAATGTCGAAAAAAAAAATTATTTTTAAATTTTTTCTCAGATAGAATTAGGGGTATTTAAATTATATGTACCTTTAATTAAAGGTATTTTAATCCTCTATCGGTACCCCGACAAGTAAGGTGTAAAGTAAGCAGTGCAACCCTATGGCGATACATTACGTTGCCCATTATTTGGTAATGTGTGGTTTTACTGGGATAATCGTGCTATTCTCAAATGTTGTATTTTTTTAAATTTAGATTTTAAAAACTCTGTTGTTTGCTAGAACCATACAACGATATAACAAATAATAATCGTATCACAAATTTTTCGAATTACCCTAAAGGCTTAAAACTAACCCATAAGTAAAGGGTTATCCAATAACTGTGAATGAACTTAAAAGTGGAATAAAAAGCTCACACCTTAAGAAATTGGTTAAATTCTTTTTGTATTCCTAAGGCAAGTTTCTAGCATTGACTATTTATTAAATTTTCATAAAAATATTATGGCACGGCTAGGTCTGATATTTTCTATCATTTGCTACTCGTAATTTAAATGTCGGTTAACTGCACATAATTTCCTTTAATTTATAGCCAATATTCCAACCTATAATTTAAGGTAAAGGATTTCACAACAGTGACGGGTAGTTCTTTAAATTTTATAAAGCAAGTTGTGTGTGTAAGATATTTTGTTTTATTATCAATGAATTTTTGTGTGGATTATGATCTCATTCAAATGGCTACCGCTACTTCGCTGGTCGCACATGTCGCTTGTGGCTTATTGGCATAGACTTGCGATATAAAGAAACCCCACAAAAAACAGTCTAACGGGTTCAAATCACACCATCTCGGCTGTTAAGTAGTTAACGTCGCCTATGTGTGAGATAACCAGGCCCTCAAATCGCCGTGCAGAATGTTCATTGTGGCATCAGCTGTAGTGTCACATGTCGCTCACTCGATATTATTAAATTTTTGCCAAAATAGATTAGTTATCATCGATCGAAAAATTCTCCGAAGGCATTTGACTTTATAATGACAATGCAAATTTGAACAAAGTCATCAACTTTTAAGCGACTCAATATACAACACATATATATAAAGTGTATTGAAAAAAGTAACTTTTATCGTAAATGCCAGAAAATTTCAAATAAACCACGACTATCTTTAAAAGTCTGATTTATGTTCCACTTCGAAGTTCTATCACAGTTATTGGATGGCCCTTTAGTGTAGAGATACAACCTTGCGGCTTCAGCTGCATTTCTTTTCTTTTTTAAATGGAGATTTGACATTTAAAAAACGCACTTAGGATTCGCCCTAAATTAAAACTAAGATATTAATCACAATTGGGTCGACAAAGACAACGAGAATTACTTTTGCATATATTTTGTATGAGAAGCTAAATGTCGCTATGTCGTCCGGCAATTTGTCGTCGTAATAGAATATATTCTATTTTTATGACGACACACTAACACACACTCAAAACATTTGTCAAATTGTTGCCATATTTTTAGCTAATTAAGGATTGACATTAGAACAGAGTTGGACAAATTCGAATTAGAGCTGCAAAAATTCGTACTTTCTTTACAAAAAATTTATTTTTTGGACAGAAGAAATATAATTGAAAATAAAAATACATAATTTAGCACAAAAAATCAAAATTAAATACAATAAAATATAAAACAAAAAGAATTAATGCAAAACTAATTGAATTGATTAAGAATTGTGGCAAAACAAATGCAACCATATTCTTGTTTTCTAAACGTCAAAAAATGTCTACGGTCGATTGTCGCTGAATTTAAATTAATCACAACGACTTTTGGTGTCGTCGGTCGACAATCGACCCACCCGTGTAAAAAAGTTTAGATCTGACCAGATCTTTTTGGTTCTCAATAGATATGATTGAATCTAATGAGATCCTGTACCAGATCACATCAAATATGATCAGATATGGCATATGTGATAATATCTTATGGCAAGATCTGATCAGATCTAGTGCCAAATTTGTTCAAATCTAATGTGATCTGGACAAATTCGCCAGATCTGAACAGATCTAATTAGATCTCAAATTTGTCCCCAATTTTGAGATCTAATTAGATCTGGTGGGATCTACGAAGATCTGGCCAGATGTGCCTAGATCTGATCATATCTAATTAGATCTCAAATTTGTCCCCAATTTTGAGATCTAATTAGATCTGGTAAGATGTGCTGAGATCTGACCAGATCTGATCATTTTTACACGGGCAGTTGTGATTAATCTTTCTCTTAATTTAATTTCTCTGCGTTTTCTCTAAAACTCGCATATTTTCATTCCCACACTCTCTTAAATGTTGCCGTATTTTCAAAAAAATATTTCCATTATTTGGTGATATTCAGAGATGGAAAAGTCAATACCTTTGAACTTTTCTTTTGAAAACTACTTGTTTTTGCATGTTTATTATTAGTTTTGGATTCATTAAGCCTATAATTTTAATTTAATGATTTTACCGAAGTTAACCCTTAAATGCATGATCTCTTCAATTTTAACCATTTTTTATATATGATTTCTAAAGGCGTGTGCATTTCAAGAAAAATACCAAAAAATTTTTTTTATAATTATATTAATATAAATATTGGTATGTTGCCAAATGGCTACAGCATGCATTTAAGGGTTAAAATTAAAATTCAAATTTTATATACGAAAACAAAACCACATTTACCATCCCTCTTTCTGTAATAAGCGACGTGTTTTCCACACATACACTACATGTACACACATTCTTGTTACAGACGATGCCACACAACAACAAAATCGCAAACGAAACATAATTTCTGTTTTTTTTTTGTCGAGCTGATCACATCAAGTATGCTCGGAAGAAAATCAAATGAATTAATTTGTTAATTGTTAGTTTTTCATATGCTGCTGTTTTTTTAGTTTTATTTTTTTAGCTATCACATTTTATGTCCCATAATTCTCGCAAATATATTCATTTATAAAATTAATCCAGTTTTCATTATTTATAATGAAGCATGACTGCTCTTAATGAACTAACACAGCAAAAACAGTAACATCGACACACACGATGAAAAATTGAGTTTGGAAACACAAAATATCAAAAAATGTTGACAACACGATTGTCAACACGATACATTGACATTGACATTCGTGTGTAGGCAGCTTAAAGCAAATGTGAATGTCGTATAAAAACACCGCTACCGCAGCCGCAGTAATTTAACCCATATTCTCCTGAATTAAGAAATAATTGTGTCTTAGTTATTTCCTGTCCTTCATATGACGACGCTAGGAGAATATGTGTACAATTGTTACAAAAATAAATCCAAAAAATTTTTAAGAATAACAGGAATATTTATTTAAAGCTACATTTTTCCATTAAAGGTATGGAAAATTAGCATATTTTCCGAAATAAATTTAAATATACTTCAATTTCTTAAATAATTTAACATTATTTCATTGAATAGTGAGAGAAAATAAAAATTATAACTCTCGTAAGTGGCATATATAAAAAGAAGATCCAGCATAGCATTTGGAACACTCTGCCCGACCTATCGATTTGATCGAGGCCTCGACATTGTCTTTGCTTATATTTGTGGCTTCTTTTTAGGAAGTGTTCTATTCGACCATAACCTAAGGTATCTACTACGGGAAGTTTAAGGCTATTTTCCTGTCCATCTTGCTAGTTTCCTTACTGAGGTAAGGTACGAAGCTCCAAACCTTGTCAAAGAAAGGCCAAAGTGGCTGGCTATATTAAAAAAAAAATAAATAAAAATTTTGTACATTTTGTACACATATTCTCCTAGCGTCGTCTTATGACGACACCCAAATTCTTTAAATTATATAATTTTTCCAAATTGCGGTTAGGACATTGTAGTTTTACCAATATGGAGCAAACTTAGTTGGCTTTTAGAAAAACCAAACAAGAAAAATATATTAATGTTATAAATTTAAATTTCTTTATTGAGAGAAATCATAATTTTTGCAGTTTTGGAATTTTTGTGATTTTCGGTCATTCACTGTTCCAGAAACAATAACCAAAGTGGATAAAATAAACACAGAATGAATATTTGAAATTTTTTGTTTTCAAAACTCTTAACAGAAGTCCTTCCATGTGTAAACTAACGGTATTATGCACATTTAAAAATGAGGCCTTTTCATGTCGTCATATGACGAGGCTAGGATAATATGGGTTAATTTGCTTTTTTTCTCATAGCAGCGGAATCCACAAGGTTGTATCTCTTCTCTTACACATACATAGTTTCTTAAAAATGTATGCATTCACTTGTTTGTTTGCTTCTTTAAAAAATCTTAGTGTGAATTCTAAGCTTAACCCTTTAATGCGCAACAGCGCCAATTTGGATAAAAAACATATATTTATGGTGTAAAATGAAGCATAAATAAAAACTGCATATGTACTAGATTTTTTGAAAAAAATGTTATGGCCTAGCATCAGCGAAAAAAAAGGGCCAACATTTCGGATTACCAAATAAACAAAAATTTTGTTAACACAAAAAAAAAAAATACATTTAACTTCAATTTAAGAAGAAATTCGACAGATTTTTTAAATAAATATTTTGTAATAAATGGTTTGTTATTGCTAAATGCGTTTGTGTGTTTTTCTTTAGATTTTCACTGAAAATAAATCCGTGGAATTTTTTTCCATTGTTGATTCATATGTGCATCAATGCGAAACTGAAGGGTTAAGAACCCGAAAACTATGATCTTAACCTGTGACTGATTAGCAATTATATATTATTGCGTTTTACCTTGGAAGAAAAGTTTGGAAGAAAAGCACCTGTTGCTTTTGGGACAAACTCAAACTAAAATCACCGATGATAGAATTTAAAGTAGAACAGGTTGCATGTAACTAAAAGTTGTTCTATAACCGGTTCTTTGCATCCGACAATTTCGCTGGGGTCGCTGAAACATATTTTATTGAAAAAATGATGTTATAAAACGTAAATTTTTTTCTTTTGTTTTTCTTTTGTGCTTTGTTTCCACAAAACTGGAATATATAATTGCATATTTGAGTATAGTTTTCAATTCGAAGTAGAATTATTTTAATTTAAAAAAAAATATATACTACTATAAAAATTATTTAAACATTTTGATTTAGACAAAATCTTTTTACCTCTAACAATACGCATACCTACAAAACTTGGTGAATAATTTTTTTAAGGCATATTTTTCTTTTTAGCTGCATTGTGTAGGCGAATATTTTTATAAGTCCATTCAATTCTTTGCCCTTTGTAAATTTGAAAATGCTGCCTTTTTTAAAGAATAAAATTGTAAAAATTTTAAAATTTGTGATTAAAAAAAAACTGAAATATAATTCCTAATTAAATAAAATTAATAGAAAATTATAGTTTAAAAATTAGTAAAAAGAATACTAAATTACCCAGTGTAGAAAATCATTATCAGATATGTGGATATGTAACTATATACCTGGTAATGGTAACCAGTTACTTTTCTTATTACATTTTTTATTACCTCTGTATGGCGATGTCGAGAAAAATAATGAGTTATTCCTATGTCATTATCTGTATGCTTACCAGTACTGACAAAAATAATGAGTCTAAAAATAGATTTTCAAAAAAATAAGATTTATAAAAAATAATATTTTTTTATTGTAAAATTTTTCAGCTTACTCGCCAACATAGAAAAAACAAAAACTATGTGGTTACATATATTCTTACCAGTGTTGAAAAAATATTGAGTCTAAAAATAGATTTAAAAAAATTTACAAAATAATCTATAAAAATACTTTTTATGTGAAATAATGATAAAAATAAGTCATTATCAGTAACTCATTATTGTATGTTTTAAAATAATCCAGAAAGTAAGTCGGTGTCATTACTGGTAGTCCAAAAACTAATAATGTGTCATTACCATTTCTACACTGGGTATTTAAAGTGTAAGCTTTCCGAGACACAAACAGTGGGGAGCAGAGGTGAATACATGTTTGTATTTCTTACATTTGTAAGTGGATAAAAATAGTAATAAGGAAGCGATTTCAAAAAAGAATTGTTATTTTATTTCTCATTTAATTCTTAACAAAACTGCATTCAAAAGAAAATGAAAAGCAACAAAGTCCGAGAAAAAACAAAATAAGTCTTAAATAACCCAGCAAAAAATAACCTCGATTTGGTAAGCAGTCACTACATTTGTATGCTTCCAAAATAGCGCTTAAACTTCATGCGTTCCAGAAATAAATTAAAGAAGGCAGAAAAGTACATTAATTAACTTATGTATATGGTAAACTAATATTCATAACATTAAAAAAAAAATAATTTATTTAAAAATAAATGAGTTATTTTTGTGCACTTAAAAGGTGCTTTAATATGTGCTTTTTAAGGGATTTTATATTAACGAAAAAGAATGCTATCTTTTTGAGCTCAAAATAAGCTCTTTCAGAATGTGTATATTACTGGAGTTAGCGCGTTACTGACGCAAGTATTTTACTGCATCTTTGGATTAAATTTTATTAAATACACATTATTGTAGTGCATCTCGAACCTAAAGAAAATGCGCATTTCATTGCTTATGAAGGCCTGATTTTATTGCTTCTTAAGTGCCATGGAAGAAGCGCATTTCACCTGCTGAAAAGAGACATACCAAGTGGGCCATCGCGAACGAAAATCATGTCTTCTAGAATTAGTTTAGGAACCGAACGGTAATTAAATAATGCCTTCAAAAACTGCTTCTAGGTATGCAGTATTTTCTGCTAGGAACTCTCATGCACTCAATTTTGCACGTGTTCTTAAGTAAATATTAGAAAAAATAAAAACTTACAGTTATTTTGGAATTTATTTATGGTTATATATGCTATGGTCAAAAATCGAGTTTGATCAATTTCGTAAGTTAAGTAAGTAGAATTCCCAACTGTGCGCAATATATTCTTTCTCATGATTTTATATAATTAGGAAACTGCTATTGTATAAATGAAATTCACCAAACAAGGTGAATGGTTTGGTGAATTTCATTTATGCAATAGCAGTTTCCTAATTATATAAAATCATGAGAAAGAATATATTGCGCACAGTTGGGAATTCTATTATAAACATGTCAAAGAATGGCTCCTCTTCTCGAGTAATAGCTAAACAACATAACAAGGCAAGCATTTTTAACGGATAGGGACGCACGACTTATGATACGAAAGATGAAAGCATACAAGTTTTTAACGCCAAAAACCGCTTCCCTAGCAATAACCAAAAATGCTAGCCGATGAACAGCAAGAAGAGCGCTCCATAACATTGGCTACATCTCAGCTGTAAATAAACCCAACCTGCATTGTCGAATAAGAATGTTGCGGCACTGTTAAAATTGGCTAACGAACATGAACATTGGACTGCTGACGACTAGAAACGTGTAATCCGGTCAGATGAATGCAAACCGATTTTTGTCAAACAGACAGTTAAACATGTTGATGGCAATATCATGGTATGGGGTTGCTGTCTTTATGGCATTTGTGCCACTGCAAAAAAAATCATGGCATCATGAGAAAAGAAGACTATTTGAAAATTTTACAGACCCATCTTCCCGATTTTCCGAAGTTGAACTTCAACAGGATGGCGACCCAAAACACAGCTTCAAAATCGTTCTAGAATTGTCGGCTGGGCACAATTTTCAATTCTTGAAATGGTCCCCGCAAAGTCCCGACTTAAATCCGATTGAGAATTTGTGGTCATTTGTGAAAAGACAGTTGGGACAATATCAAATAGCCCCATCGAGTTTAAATGAGCTTTGACAACCTGTGCAGCTGGAGTGGCAAAGTATTCCAGATAAAATTATTAAAAAGTTGGTGGAAAGCAATCCAAAACGCACAAAAAGTGCTTTAAAAAACAAAGGGCTATGGACTCAGTATGTATATATTAAAAACATAATCCATTATAATTGTTGTCTTAAAGTGCACAATTGAGTACATCAGAATTATTTTAGTTTATGTTGTCTTCCCTCTGAATCTGTTTATTTTGTTTTGAATACAGTTTAGTTAAGAATTAAAAAATAAATAAAATGAAAAAAAAAACATATTTAAATTGCATTATTACTAGTCTTTTTATCCTTTTAGAAGTTCAAGAAATACGAACATGTACTCACCTCTACTCCCCACTGTATATATTTTGCGTTTTGCTCGCTATATTTTTTTTTATTCGCTATAATTTCAATTATTCGGTGATCCAAAATATTAGCCACTTTTCGTATTTCGCTAATAAAATGCTTAAGGATGAAAATTTCGAAAAGCGTCGAAAGTTGTGTTGATTTATTTTTTATTTTCCATCACAATTTACAAATAATATAATTCTGATCTTAAGTTTCATGTAGTAAAGGGTTAAAAGATGAACAGACTGACGATATCTGTTAATGAGTTGAACAGTTAATGTGGAATTCCGCTTATAGACATCATGTTCATATGAATTTTTTTTAAATTCCTCTTAGAAACTAGATCATCCGTAGAATACCCAGTTACGCGTTTACGTCACCTTGACAGCAATAAATCAGTGTTGGGTTTTACTAGAATTTCGATAAATCTGTTGTCGATACAGTTTTAAATCGATATAAAAACTAAATATTATTCCAGTTTCTTACGGATAAAATTTTTAGTATTTGATCACAGTAAAAGCAAATGTTTGGAATGGATTATTTATCACCTTTTTAGCAAATAAAAATATCTTGAATTAAAATTTTTACTTTTATGTACTAACAGACTTACATTTTTACAATTAAAATAAAATAATACAAATTTATTTATTAAAAAATTAAAGATATATTTCTATAATTATTTTATTTACCCGTCTCGTTTCAAATCATTTCAAATTTGTATGAAAAAATTTAAATTTGATATTTTAAATGAAAAGTGAAATGTGAAATGAAAAACGCTGTCGAAATTCTTTAAAAAAAATCCAACTTTAAGAGAAACCATGTCAACTCAACACAATAGGGTGTCATTTTTGGATTTACCATTTCAGAGTTGAATAAAATTCACTATCGTACATTACAAAAGCTTAATTAGGCCCTACTTTGCGAAATATGACTCCAAGAAAATCCAAAAACCTAAAAGTATAGTCGGGAAGTATTCCGTACCTCAGTACTACACTTATAACACTGCATGACAAAATCTTGACTTTTAAAAATTAATAGAGCTCTGACCATCAATTCTATATATTTCGAACATGCTGATTCCCAGCAAAACTTTGGTAATGGGTGCGACAAACTCATGCATTACCTTGTAATGTGTACTCCTTACAAGTATAATTATTGTTCAACATAAAGTAATTGGTTACCGATAACTGGATACATAATGCATTACTTTGTAAAGAATACTCCTTACCTTCATCATTATTTTGAATCATAAAGTAATTAGTTACCGAAAATTTATTACATAATGCATTATTTTGTAATGTATAATCCTTATCTTGAGCAGTATTTAGAAACACAGAGTAATGAGTTACCTATAGTTGATTACATAATGCATTATAAATAAATATAAAGTAATTACTATTACAAAATACATTGTTTTAATATAAAAATTATTTACTTAGATAATTTTTTATTTAAATTGTGTAATTATAGGGTAACTAATTACTATTTCAGTCCTTATAATTATGTGCGTAACCAATTATTCTCAGGCTCTTCGTAATCATATGGGTAACCAATTACTTTTTTAATATCTATCTGCAACTAGGTAACCCATTACTCTTAATTTTTTTGTAGCTATACTGGTAACAATGACACATTACTTTGAGGCTCATCGCCTGTAAAATTCATCAGTGAAGTAAGGTGTAAAGTAACCAGTCCAACTCAATGGCGATACATTACTATACCCATTATTTGGTAATGTGTGGTTTTGCTGGGTTACTTTATTTTTCGATCAATGGTACGAATTTTTGCTAAATGTCTTTAAAGTTTGGCGGTTGTCCATTAAGTTTTTTATATAAAAAAATTTTCAAATTCAATTAATATAAATTTTTTTGTGTTAAAATGTAAGCACAGGACCTGTCACCATATTTACGATATAAATGCGATGTGCTAGTCTTAATATTTAAACCAATACTTAGCATTTTATATAGGTTTTTATGGTTTTTTGCTATTTCAGTACAAGTACAGTACCTAAGGAAGCAATTAAAAGGAAAATATTTCAATAAAAAAATGTTTTCATCTATAGCGGCCTATACGTTACTTTTCAAAAATTTTATATGGCAGCATAGCTTTCCAAGATGTCCCCAAAGTCAAACTTTTAGTATAATATGGGGTCACCTCTGAAAACTGTTCTTGCAAAATTTCAAGCGAAACAGTTTCCATTTGCAAAAGTTATCGCAATAAATACATTTTTTACTAAGGTTAGTATCGTACTAAAGACACTTTAATATCTTAAAACGTCTTCTTTGTTTCAGTGTTTGACTAATTCAACCATAGACAATTGAGCAGCGCGTTAAGATTGTTGAAGCGCGTTAAGATTGTCAAATCAAAATGCACTGCGTACACTTCGTGATTTTTTTGTTCAGCATAATCGATCAAATGTGTCCACAATCGGGAGAATTGTGCGAAAATTTCAGCAAACAGGGTCTGTAGGAAATGTGAAAACACCTGTGCATGCTCGCCCAGTTCGTTCTGCGGAAAACATTGCTGTTGTTCGCGATAGTGTGGCAGAAGAGCCGTCAACCTCGACGCGTCGTTGGTGTTCGCTATCGCGAGAAGATAACGGACTTTTTGTGGCTAGAAATTGAGGATATGGGCCTGGACGATATGTGCTTCCAACAGGATGGTGCCACTTGCCACACAGCCAACGAAACAATGGCTCTTTTACGCGAGAAATTCAATGGTCGTATTATCTCACGTCGTGGCGATGTTAATTGGCCGCCACGATCATGTGATTTGACACCGTTGGACTTCTTTCTTTGGGCATATTTAAAAGAAAAAGTCCACGTCAATAAGCCAAGAACAATTCAAGAGCTAAAGGATGAGATAATTCGGAACATTAATGACATTGAAGCTCAATTATGTCTCAGATTTATTGAAAATATGGACCAGCGGATAGAGGTATGCCACCGAAGCCGTAGTGAGCATTTGGCCGATATTTTGTTTCATACATAATTGGTTGCCTTTGAATCTGTTCTAGAACAGGTATTTTAACCACCGGTTCCGTGGAACAGGTTCTAGAACTCATTCCTAGAAGTCAAAATGCAAGGCTTGACTGTCGCAGAACTGGTTCTATAACTGGTTATAGAACCGGTTCCAAAGCACCCTGTTCTAATTTGGCGAATAGAACCTGTTGCTTTTGGGACAAACTCAAACAAAAATTACCGATGATAGAACATAACATAGAACAGGTTGCATGCAAGTTACAGTTGTTCTTCAACCGGTTCTTTGCATCCGACAATGCAGCTATGGACATATAATTGGCACAAATTTAAATTGCGCATAAATTTAAGTATTTTCCAACTAAATATATTTTAAAATGCAAGTTTTGTCTCTTCTGATTATTGTTGAAAAAAATGTTTGTCTTAATAGTGCTCAAATGTTACGTTATGTTTTGCTTATTATTTACCGTTATCATTTTTGCGTTAACAATGCTGATTTAAAGTGGACATATAAATGGCACAATTTACTTAAAATAGGCAGTAGTCGTGTAGATTTAGTTCAAAGCAATAAATATTTTTCGTAGTTCAAAAATAAATATAAAAAGTTAAAAATTTTCTAAAATGGGATCAGGAAAACATACCGCAGGTGAGGAAAGTCGGATCATATGGAAAATGTATGAAGATGGAAAAAAAGTATCGGAAATTGCTGAGATAATGCAAATTTCTCGCAAAAAAGTCTACAATGCAATTAATTCTTGTGTTGAGGATCCCGATATATTGACTAAGGGTAAAATTCGGAAGCCAAGGCCACGAAAAACAGATGAGCGTACGGATGCAGCTATAGTACGAATGGTGAAAATTGATCCATTCAAGTCATCAAGGCAGATAGCATCGGATATTAATGAAAATTTTAACATGGAAATATCAAGCAGACTTGTCAGAAGAAGACTAAACGAGGCAAATTTGTTTGGGCGCATTTCCAGAAAATAGCCCCTACTCTCAAAAAAAAATATTTCAAAACGACTAACCTTCGCCAGAACCCATAAGGAAAATCCCATTAGTTTTCGGAAAAACGTGTTATGGAGTGACGAAACAAAAATTAACAGGATAGGACCAGGTGGCAGAATCTTTGTTCGTCGTCCTGAAGGCCAAGAGTTTAATCCTCGGTTCACTTAGAAGACGGTAAAACATGGAGGTGGCAGTATTATGGTTTGGGGTGCATTTTCTTGGCTGGTGTAGGTCCGCCATTCCGGTATTTAGATATTTTAGAAAACCATATGGAGCCATATGCCTTCAACTCCATGCCAATAAAATGGAAATTCATGCAAGATAATGACCACAAATACTCCTCCAAACTAGTAAAAAAAATGGTTTTGTGCGGAGAAGATTGATGTTTTGGATTGACCAGCCCAGAGCCCTGACTTAAATCCAATAGAGAACCTGTGGAATGAAGTCAAGGTTGAAATCTCCAAGAAAAATTACAAAAATATGGACGAACTGTGGTCGGCCGCACAGGAAGCTTGGTACGCCATCCCCAAAACAAAATGTCAAAAACTAGTGGAAAGTATGGGTCGCAGGTGCGCAGCTGTCATCAGAAACAAAGGCCACAGCACTAAATATTAACGGTAAAATATTTGTACATACCAAAAAATTTAACTTTCTTTTTTCATAATGATAAATTTTTATTTACATTAATGAATTTCAATTAAAGTTTATAGCAATATTAAATGTGAATAATAAACATTTGGAAAAACAAAAACTTGTTGGTTGTTAATAGTATTTGCAATATAGTAGCATAAGAAAGAATTCATGGTAAAATGTGCCATTTATATGTCCATAGCTGTATCACGTATAACGTTTTTACAATTTTCATGACGTTATATTTCGGTCTATACTTCAAAATACATGTATGCTTTATTTCGCTCTTGTACGATAATTATAATGAATTTCATTCAAAACGGCGATAGCAAATTAGAGTTGTGTGTTCAGCGAGGTGGCTTCACCCCTTTCTTTAATAAAATATTAAAATTATATAAGAAAATAAAAATATCTGAGATAATAAAAATTAAAAAAAATCATTTAATATGGTAATATTATAAAAATGAACACTACAAATAAAAAAGACAACGCCTATAACTAAATTGTTGGTTCCCCTAATTTTTATTTTATAATAAATATTATATAAAACAAAAACGAACAAACTTAAAAAGAATCTACCAAAATAAAAAATTTTAATAAGGCTGCGTTTTTCATAAGTACTACAGTTAACTCCACTTTGAACTCCAGAAAAATATTTTAAATACAAGGTAGAGTTTTTCTTTTAATTCTTTCTCGATATTTTAATATTTACAGTAAGTTGCTTTCAACTTTTTTTAATATTTAGGAATTTGTGTTTAGTTTTGTTTAGCAATATTTTCGGAACGGTTCTTGCTGATTTTTTAACTCTAAAACTATAATAAAATTGCTCTATTTGCACGAAACACCACAAAACCGGTTTCTGTATTTCAAAGAGAACTGTGACTTTTACATGCCACTGTCATAGAATAGTTTGCCAGCCTATTTACTTTTGCTCGCCATGTTCCAAAAGTAATGGGTTATTATTATTTTGTGTTTATTTGTAAGTAATGACCAACCATTACTTTGTGTTTTTTGTAGGTGAGAAGATAATGACTACCCATTACTTTTGGGACAGGACGAACAAAAGTAATTAAGCGAGTAAATAAGTAAGTAGGCAGTTGAAACCCTGTTTTTGATGGGTAATCAGAGGCAGGCAACTGAACTCATCTAAAAACACAGTTCTGTGAAATATTCAAGAATATAACTCAGATTAGATCATCTGTGACATATTAAAATTAGTACAAGAGCTATATTTGTTGTAGAGTAAAGAAATCTATTCATATTAGACCCGATAACACAATGTTCCGGTAAAAATTAACCAACAGTTAAATTATGTGGTAAACAACAACAAATGCGAAGTTTAAAGTCTCAGTTAGTAGCTAACCGAACATTGTGATAATGGGGCTTAGTAGTAATATATTCGACTATGTTGAAAATTAAAAATAAGAATTAAAATAAAAAATATTTAAAAGAGTGTAGCCTAAAATACTATAAATTAGAGTTCTAAAAATTACTGTAAACGCAGCGTTAAACAAAATAAAAATTTCAACCTAAATACTTTAATTGTGTAATTTTTTTTACCATTTCTAAAACTATAATAAGGGAACTCTGTTTTTTTTTCTAAATTTAATTATTATTATACGATTAGCGAAAATAAACCGTTTTTAATATGCAAACTAAAAATAAAATATTGTTGTACATCTTGTAGTTTTTTTTTTAATATTCAGCAAAATCAGGAACTTATCAGTAAGATTTGCGTTAACAGTATGAGCAAAAGGGCGTTACTACATTTACTTTTTAATTATACTAAAGCAAAAAGCGGTTTAAAATTAAATATATATGTATATTGTTTTTTGATAATAAATTTTCAAAAATTAATCTTAAAAAAAAATTCAATTGTAGGGTTGAAGGTTAAAGGTTGAAGGGTTGGTGTATAGGCCCTTATTTGCATTAGGCCGGAAATAAATATATACATATTTAATTTTAACAATAGCGGTATTTAGGATCTTCTTGATAAATAAGCATAAAAGCACTGAATAGCATTTTTTTGATAAGCCTAAAATTTGATAGGCCTTATCAAATTTTCCCTTTATATTTTGTTTTTCAAATTTAGCCGGTGTTTTCTACTTGAATTAAATGAACATTAATCATAATAATTAATTAGTTTTTCTATAAGAGAAACTAAAACTAAATTTAAATAGTTAATGTCAATTGAAAATTGTAATGAATGTATTATTAAATTTTGGGAGTCTTGCATAAATGTCTCTTAACATTTTCATTTTATAGTTAAAAAAAAATGTATATCCCTGAATTAAGAAAAAACGATATTAACTGAAATATGAGGCCTAAATAGAAATATAAATTATAAATACCACTAGAGTTTTTTTGCTTATCTTGCATAAAAAAAAAAACTTCAAATGTAATTACGTCCTTTTGCATTTAACAAAACGTAATACTGTTTTAGAGAGTTATTGCTCTTGGAATTATTTTTCATATGTATTTCTTATAAAATGTAAGTTCGCATTGTATTTTTTGTATTGTTTTTTTATTTTTTTATTTTTTTAATGGCAACCTTTAAAAGAGAAATATACCACTTGGTGGTAGAGAGTATTATAGATTAGTGATAATGTTTTGTAACAATAAGAAGAACTAAAATTTGGTCGACATATGGGTTAACTGAAACCAATAGAGAATTGGTGTCTTGTTAATTTCATATAGAGATGTAAGTTAATAGTAGACAACAAACAAGTAAATATTTTACTGAAAATTGGTTTGTGCATGTTACAGTCTACATATAAAATACCTATCCGAAATGCACTTCAAATAAGGGATTTATAGAAACAACAAAATTGAAGATATATTATATCGTGCTAGAATTTTTAAATTTTGCTCTCACTCATGGAAAAATCAATATATGTTTTAGTTCATCACATCAGATGTCGTTTCTGAACGACTTCAAAATATCAAAGTATATAGCATACTTAGCATACAAAAAATATTTTATTACCTTTATCATAATAAGAGCGGAAAAACTCCGCAGTTCAATAATGACGAAGGAAAACAAAAGAGGAAGAAAGAAAACATTTCTCTTAAATTTTCAATAGCCTTGAAATAGTACAGTTTTTTTATATATCCAAATTCATTAACTATTATGATATAATTTTGTATTTGATGGGTGCATCAAATAATGTGTAAAATTACTTTAAAAAAACGTGTGTAAAAGTCCGAGAACGAAGTTTCACTAACTATGGTCTCTTCCTTCATATAGATATGGATTTTTCCATGGTTGAGAAAGATCGTTACACGGTGTTACTTAACGTGTGAGTATTTGCTGTATTCGTTAATTGATTTCCAGTAAATAGACCAATAACAGATATGTATATGACTAGGGGGTAATTCATACAAGAATATTTCATAATCCTAATTTCCCTAAATTTTGAATCGGAATCAATTTTAACCAATTATCACTCATTACTCTTGTTTGCCTTTCTTTGATAATTTTGCCTATATTATAAAAACTTTCTGCATAAAAAATAGGCATATTTGAGACGTAATAATCTGCTAAAACACATATTTTAATGAAAATATATATTAAAAAGGTGACTTTGTTGATTGTTTTTCTCAGATTTCGATAAAATGTGAATATACGAACGAGGGAAGAAAAGTAATAAACTTTATAAATTGATATTAAACGTATTAAATGTGTTTCGAAATTGTTTACAACTTTTTGTTTTAGAAATTTTTAATATTTTTACTGTCAGATTTTCGTCATTTGTTATCCAATTTTTTATAGCTTTTTTGGACAAATTTTGAAAAAAAAACTAAAAAAAAAGTAATTTTCGATATATCCAAATTTCATCGAAATCGTAATGAACGACCAAGAAAATTTTCATTGTACGTAAGGCAGCGTTTACATCTACATCGAAATAGCGAGATTTCGAATATTCATCATTCCGAAAATGTGATGAAGAAAAGCATAAATAGGTTAATTTTTAATAGAATATATTTAATAAAACTATGAAGTAGTTTTATAGAACTAAGGTCGTGGAAATATTTCTTAAATAAAAAATTTTATGCGCCAGTTTTATAGACAGTACGAAGAACGAGTTTTGTTTGAAATATTTCTTAAGTTAGAAATTTAGTTTAAAAACTTTTGACTAAAGTAAAATTTTAATAAAAACTCGTTCATTGTTCTGACTATAAAACTGGGCTTGTATTTTTTTAACTTAAGAAATAATTAAAGCCCAAATTAGTCTGGAAGTAAAGTGCGGCGAAATGAGGTATCGCGAAGTAGAAATCTATTTTTAATAGATTTTTTTTACCTCAAATCTACTTCCAAACTAAGTAGTTGTGTACACTGTCATTAATTATAAGTAAACAGCTGACACGATAATTTACGATACTAATAGACTAATGGAGCTTTAAGACAAAAATCGGTCTTACTTCTAGTTATAAAAATGACAATGTTTATTTTACTCAAAATTGAGTATCTATAAGCGTTTCTTCATTGTTTTTCACAGTGGTGGATATCAAAATCTCAATATTTTGATTCAGATGTAAACACGACCTAAAATTAAAACATTTAATCTAGCCATTAAGAAGATAAGTTGGCAACACTGCATAAAGAACGTTCATTCTGCAGCATTGCCAACGTCAAAGACACTAATTCAAGAAACTACTTAAATAAACTACTTTTTATATAGCACAAACTACTTTAATTCTAGCTTATGAAAAACTAAAATGCTTAATGACAGGTTCTTGAACCTGCAAAAAAAGTAACTCTTTGCACCTGTAGTCTTACATAAACCCACCGATTCACAAAGATGGCACAAAGTAGAATTTGCCTCATGAACATGAATTATTTTTATGTACAATAACAAAATACATGTTCGTGCCATCTTTGTGAACTAGAAGGTAAACGCCGTTCAGACAGTATAATTTACCAGAGCTTTGTCTTTGACAAAACAACAAAAAACAATTTACACCCAAAAAAACATAAAATGCACTTGGTAGGATTTGTACCACTCTTGTATGTAGAGTCCTATGGGCATATTAATAAATATTTCTGAAATTAAATGCTGCTCATAAAATAAAATTGGTTTAGATTTTAACAACTTATCATTTAAGAGAGATTCCTGTCCGACTGAATACAATCATGGGCCTTTATACAGTAAAACATTGGGATTAATCGTTTGCCTTTTAAATCGAAAATTAAAACAAGAAAAATATTCCAAACTAAACTCTTCGATTTGTATGAAAATTGGTTATGTGATAGAGAAAATATAACTTAGAACAACCTACATTATGGAAACATTTAAAAATTATTCCCAACATTGAAGATTGTCTTATAATCTGCTACATTCTTAACTTTATATTGAATGGTTAATAGAGTGGGCCGATTTGTATGGTCAAATTTTTTTTTGATATTGTGCCATCGATTTTTCGATAGCTTGTGGCATGAGGAAAAAAAAGTTCCACTACGACATATCAAAAAAATCATTTTCGAGGCGCCCAAATTTCAATTTTTTGCAATTGTCTAATAAATGCTAGATACGCGCCATCTTGCGGTGGCTTATTGAAACGACTAATGAAGTTGCAAAGAATATAACAATACATCCTTTCCAGAAAGGTATTACTTGTGAAAATCGGATAAAAAATATGGAATCTAGAGGTAGAATTACATATATAAGTAAAATTATTTTCTGCCTGATGATGAAATGATGAAATATGATGTTGATGAAAACAAGCAGAAAATAATTTTACTTATATACTTTTACCTCTAGTTGCCACAGTTTTTATCCGATTTTCATAAGTAATACCTTTCTGGAAAGGTTGTAATGTTATATTGTTTTCAACTTAATTAGTTGTTTCAAAAAGCCACCGCAAGATGGCGCTAATCTAGCATTTATTAGAAAATTGCAAAAAATTAAAATTTGGGCGCCTCGAAAATGATTTTTTGATATGTCGTAGTGGAAATTTTTTTTCTCATGCCAAAAGCTATCGAAAAATCGATGGCACAATATCGTATGCTAAATTGACCCACCGTAAGTAATGGTTAATCTTGAAAATTTTACAAGATTATTACCATAATCACACACAATCCTGTTTAAACAATGGCTCATATGAATAAAAAATAGATATTATTATTAGGAGGAAATACAGGGTTTTTTAAGCAATTTCTTCACAAATCTAGTCTACTTGGGAGTAGACTAGAAATTTAATATTTTAATTTTCGTTTATATTTCATGCTATTCTACCAGCCAATTTGTAAATTTGGAGTTAAAAGCCATTCCTTAGCCCAAAGTAATTACTTCGAAGTAATTGCTAAGTTTTATTCATATGACCCAATGTAATATCCAAATAGACTTTTTATTTCTACAACATATCCAAGTTTCACCGAATTCGGAGTTCTTAGCTTGGCTACAATCCTTCTAAGTTAAATCGTGGAAAATCGAAATTTCGAATTATTTATAAATCATGTCACAGTAATAATCTATGACAAGTTTTTGGATCTCCTTATAGTAGGAAGTCTCACTTTAGGAATAACTAACTGTATATCGTTTTGATTTTGTACATAATAAATCTTTCTGACTATATACTCTGATTCCATAAAGAAAAATTAATGAGTCTCAATGAGAAAATAGGAGTAGTATATGTTTTTTAAATTGCTGTTAAACTATAAATTTTGTCATTTAGTAGTGTTGATATTTATTATAAGATAAATTTATTTTGAATATTATAAAGTTAGCAGTCAACAAAGTGTTTTGAAATTAAAATTTTTTAAAATTCAGAAAGTGGAGTTAATCGATTTGGCAAGTGAAACATGGTCAATATCTGGCTATAATTCTTACAGTAGGTACACAAAAAATTAGAAAGTACTAATCTAGGATTAATCATAGATATTTTTTTTATCTCGTAATTAATTGAAAATCTACCTGGTTAATATCTGGGCTTAATTGTGGCAGTAAGTATAGACAAATTTAAGCCAACCTAACTTTTTAACAAAACATTTTTTAGTCTTACTAAGTTTTAAATAAAAAAATTGTTAGTAGGGGGCTACACCTATGTAAATAGCTGAATAAAAGACTTATTTTTGACAGTTCAGTAGTAGTTATTTTTAACCGTTATTACAGTTGTTTTTCTATGCACATATAGTTGTTTGATGTAGTTATTTTTGATAGTAGTTTTGTAGTAAACAGTAAATTTTTGTAAGTTATTTAAAAAAATAAAAACTTAAACAAGTTCTTTAAAATTAACGTCCCAGTGTAGAAAATCATTACTAGATATGTGGTTATGTAACTACATACTTGGTAATGGTAACTAGTTACTTTTGTTATTACATTTCTTATTACCTTTATATGGCGATGTCGCGAAAAATAATGAGTTATGGTTACACACCAGCATACGAAAAATCAAAAAATATATCGTTACCTATGTGCTTACCAGTACTGACAAAAATAATGAGTCTAAAAATTGACTTTCAAAAAAATAAATTATATATAAAAAAATATTTTTTATTTTATTTTTAAATAAAATTTGCTGGTGCGGGAATCGAACCTGGGTCTACAGACTGGCAATAGCTCTACCATCTGAGCTATATCGACATGTAATATTTAATAGATAAAAACATAATTGACCTGCTGCACACAAGTAAGCTTACTCGCCAACATACAAAAAATCAAAAAATATGTGGTTACCAGTGTTTAAAAAATATTGAGTCTAAAAATATATTTCAAAAAATTTTCAAAAAAATATAGAAAATTATTTTCTATTTCAAATAATGATAAAAATAAGTCATTATCAGTAACTCATTATTATATGTTTTAAAATAATGCAGAAGGTAAGTGGGTGTCATTACTGGTAGTCCAAAAAATAATGATATGTCATTACCGTTTCTACACTGGGGTATAGTTTGTGTTTTTTGTTAAGCTAGTTTGTTTACATGCTAGGTTTTACTATTTTTACTAGTTTTGATTGTCTTAAATTCGTTTTTTACGTGAAATTTGCTAACTTTTTAATTCAGTAGTTTCCATTTATTACATTTAGTACGATTTTCTTTTATTTCGCTTGAAAAGAAAATCAGTTTTGGTAACTCTTCCGAACTTTCTGAGTTTACTATTTTTTACTATGTAAACAAACAGACCTATTATATATAAGAACATTTTATTCTACCTTCAATGTACAATATAAAAATCTGAAAACTCTAGTACCGTTTGGAGTTTTGGCTTAGGATAAAGTAATTATAGGTCCATTTTTTTAGTCGAAAGAAACAAACTGTTTTTATATTTTTTGTTAAAGTACATATTTTTTTTTTATAATGAGTGCGTTTACCAGATGCTCAACTGTTGCTTATCCGCTACTCAACAATTTGGTGAACGATTTGATAGCTACCGCTAAGTAAACATGTTGTGGTAGCGCTACCTTGTTTTGGTAGCGTAAAAATTTTACGCTACTTGTGAGCAGTTAATGATACATCAGCTGTCGTTAATTTTTTTGTATATTTTTTTTAAAGAATAATAAACATATACAAATATAATTGTAAAGGAAAAAAAAATTTGAAAAAAAATCAATAAAACATCTACAAATATTTGTATTTTCAAACAAAAACAAAAGTAGCATCGTTCACCAGATTAAGGTTATCATAAAGCGCTACATATCAATTGTAGTGGTAGCGGGTTTCTCTGGTAAACGTGCCCAATGCCAAATAAAATTGACTGTAAAAAAGTAAGTAGTCTGAAATAATTTTCGACGTGGTTTTGAAATATTTGTAATAAACGTTTATTCCTTATAATATGAACGGCTCTAGTTAGTTGCTTTTTATAGTTGAAAATAAAAATTTTTTTACTGTCAATGTCCGTAAATTCTACCGATAACAAGATAAAAATTTATTCGCATTTTGCATTTAGATATTAGTGGGATATATAGCGATTTTTTGCAAGTCAGTCTTAACGGTTTGTTAGTGTTTTTATACATTTATTTCTTCATTAGTATTGCTGTTTTATAATTTGAAAAATTCGATAAACTTAGCTATTTACCTCAAATTTAGAGAGTTTGTAAAATTTACTGATCTTTTGATATTTATTATTATTACATATTTTTGATCTTTTTTTTTTTGAATTAAGCTATTTTAGAGCGATTTTTAGTCCATATATTTTGGAAAAAAGTTGGCAGTAGTGTTGCACATATAAACAAAGTATAATGGCGGATCTGGAGCAGATTTAAGGTGTCAATAAGTTTAGTCAAGTGGTCCGCGGCACCCAGCATAAACCCTTAGTTTTGCATTACGTCATCTAAGGTTGGTCCCTAATTTCCGAAGTACGTGGTATTTCTGAAAACATTTATTTCTTTAGCTTTCGACAAAATGTCGGAAACCTAAAGGAAAAAGTGTGATTTTTGTTAGGCAAAAAATCGAAAACATCCCACAATCAAGATAAATTTTATTGAAACTACCCAGTCAGAAAAATACAAACGGGAAAGCGGTGGCAAAGCACTTTAACAGGTGGTACAAGTACCGGCTGTTCAAAAAGCGCCGGAAAAGCACTGGAGGAACAAAATTTTTAAACGTTGGTAAAACGCTGGCAAAACCAATAGGTGGTCTGGAAATATATTTTCCAAAATAAAATTTAAAAAAAGTTCATATGTATTTTTTTTGGTCCTGCCGTGATTTGAACCCAGGCCGTCAGATTGACAGACGATTGCTCTACCCACTGAGCTAACGAGACATATAATATTTGATGGCTAAGCACATAAATGAGTGATAATAGCTGGACAACTACTGGCTGTGCCAAAATGTTAGTACTGACAAATAATTTTTTGTAACTGTATGCCAGTGTTGCGAGGGCAAAAAAAAAGTTGGTCTTGAAGGAGCTTTCCCACAAACAAAAAAATTGATTTTATAAAACAAAAAAAATTTTAAATTAAAAAAAATCCAAATATTTTTTTGCTTGCAACCGGATTTGAACTCGGAACCTTCCGACTACAAACATTTTTTAACGAAGCGTCAGCATTTTTATAAAATCATTGGTTTTCCAGTGAATTGATTTTTGTACGCCTGGTAGCACTGGATAACCACTGGTTGCAAACCTTGGCATATCACTCTAAGCCAATTATTTGCCATTGTTTTTTTTTATAAACCACCGAAATTTTTGTAAAACAAATACTGGTTAAACGCTTTTCGCAAACGCTGGCAAAGCGTCCCAAATGAGTGTTCTCCCAGTCATTTATTTTTAATACCGTGGTTACCCAGTGGTATGCCAGTGCTTGATTTTTTGTACCACTGGCGATTTCTGACTGGGTAACAATGTTGTTTTTTGTTTAAAACAAGTAGAACTATTAAGATATTAACACAAGTATGGACATTGAGCAGAAGTTATTGGCAGGTTTACTAATTTTTAACACAAAATGTTGCTAATATCGAAAAATTACATTTTAATCCAAAAATTGGAAATATTGAGTGTACTAACTTTAATACAACATTTTTAAATATCAAGAATATTTATTAAAAATTTATTGAGTTAAACTGTGTGCCGATTTTAGAAATGCTAGTTTGAATAAAAAAGTGCTGTAGGTCCGCCATTTTTAAAATTTTTGTTACCGTAATTCAATAAGTAAAAAAAAACTAACATCAAAACTATAGTTTCTTATGCAGTTTTTTACATAGGTGTTAGCCCTTAATCGCTAATTTTTCTATAGTCAAAGACTGGTAGTAATCATTAATCCTTTTTAATTCAATATCTGTACTACTGACATCGATTCGATTATCTTCCATAGATAATCAAAGTTAAGTTTATATTTACCGTATATTTAAAAAAATTTCTGTATTTTAGAGAAACAATTAAAACAATAACAAACTGCTTATCGTTTATATTTGAAATCGAAATTGTAGAAATTTTGTTGTATTCAGCCTGCATATAAAAGTTGTTAAAAACTTTTTGTTTTTATTTAAACATTAAGCATAGAGCACACTCAGCTTCAAGCGGTCAAAATAATCAAAAAGACGATAAACATGAACTTTGTTACTCGATTCATATTTATGTTATTTTCAAACCAGAAAAAATCAAAACCCCAATCCTTGATCCTTTTCGCGAGTTGTCAAAATTTTAAAATCTAATCTCTGTCTCTATATTTGTTCATAGGCGATAAACTCAAGAACTACTCCACCGATTTATAGTAATCAAAAACCAATAATTTCTCACTATTTTTAATTTGTATTTTTTGAAAATTTTTCACAACCAAATCGTTTGAGATAGCTGAAAAATTGTTTTGCGTATTTTTTCTTACGATACTGGTAGTATTCGGGAATTTTTAGGAATATTTACCTTTAAGTACGAAGATTCTATTTGATTTTCTAAATCAAATTTCTTTCAAACATTTCCTAGTTTGTCATTTCAAGTATATTACTATGAATCAAACTCGTAAAAATCGAACCTTGTTTATAAGACTCATGAGCCTGGAAAAAAAATTTCGACATCATACTCATTTTCAAACAAAATTAAATAACTGAAAATGATATGGAAATTAAAATAATTGGAAATCAAACAAAATTTTAACAGAAATTTTACTGCCAATAATTTTTTCTGTGTATTTCGTTACGGTACTTTAATGTTATCGGTATTTTAAGTTATTTAGTTTAGTTATTTTAGGATTACCGGTATTCAAAGTTATTTCGTTTGGTTATTTTATTTCGTTAGTGGTATATTAAGGTTAACGACAGTTCTTTTATTGAAATTTTTGACTACCCTATTTCGTTAGGGTATTTAAATAAATATTTAAATACCATTAACCCTATGGTATTTAAATAATTTCGTTAGCTTATTTTAAGTTTAACGGTATTTTAAGTCATTTCGTTACTCGTATTTTAAAGTTAACGGTGGTCATTTGAAAGGGTTTTAAATCGTTATTGGTATTTTAGCGTTGGTGTTTGTCAACCATGATATATATAAAAGTATGTATGTATATATAACATTACCAACAACTATGTATACGTTTGGGATTATCCCTTTTCTCTGAGTGTAGAGATAGAGATGAGATTTAAAGTATTAAAATATTGATAGCTCGCAAAAATGATCAGCTAGGATTTTGATTACTTTTAGATTTTTAACAGCGAAATGTATCCAAATTAGTGCTATTAAATTCGGTTACTTTTCAATACTTGATACTACTCGATATTTTTGATTTGGATACTCGATACTACTCGATATTTTTAATGGTTTTTAATTTTTAAATTTTTTAAAATTTTTAAGTAAAATTCTTCGAAAATGTTTGCATTAGTTAAACATTTAAATTTATAAACATATTTTTAATTTTTTTCACCAACTATTTATTGCGATTTTCATAGGTTTTTAACACATACTTTTAAATAATAGTTGTAGTTTTCTGATAAATATTTTAGCTGAGTCACATTTTTGTGGTAAATATTTTAGCGGAGTCACATTTTTATATATTTTGGCTGTCCAAAATGCAACTCTGAAAATATCGAGTAGTAGTTTTGAGTATCGAGTACCCAAAAAAAAGACAAACTACTCGATACCCACTACTAATATTTTTACCACCACTAATCCAAATCGAGAATTGTTCGTTTTGGCCATCATTTTCATTATAATTTATGACCGCTTGAAGTTCAGCGTGTGAGTTAAACAATTATTATAAGAATTATCTCCCACAAAAATCTAAGACAGAGACTTTCACTGTGCACCTACGACCTATCTCCCTAAAACTATTACAGGATATAACAAAAATACCTACAGTATAAGTTAATACATATACCCTATACTCTAATAAAACAAAAAAAAAAAAAAGGAAAACAGAAAATATTTTAGTAAATACTTAAATAATTTGTTTTTTATTATTAATTATTACGAAAAATATTATTTTTTTTATTTCACAGCGAAACTATTTTTTTTAACAGATTTATGTAAATTCAAGGTACAGTACAAATAATACTTTTTAGCATATAGTTATTTTTTTTTTCGTTAAATTAAATCAAAAAAGCAAATTAATATTTAATAAATTATTTCTTTTGTTTTAAAACGGTTTATATAAACATAATTACGAAAAGCTAAGGAAGGGAGGATTTAAAAAAAACAAAAAAAAAAGTTTATAAAAATATTTAAGAAATTTTAAAAATAAATCAAGTGCATTTCATTTGTTAACGTTGTTCTTCGTTAAAAATAGAAGCCCTAAATTTAACATAACTAAATTTAATTAAGCTTTAAACCTTCTTATCAACAACGAAAGGAAAAAAATGTAGTAAAGCTTACAACCTTCTTATTAACAAAACCAAAAACTGAGAAGGTGTTTAGTAAAAGCAACAACCTTTAACATTTCTGATAAAAAAAAAATATATTCATCTAAGGTTGTTAGGAGTTTTTTGTTAAGTGTAATATAGTGTAAGTATTTTTTTAGTTTTCTTTAAGAGAGAGGGGAAAAGCAGAATGATAGAGTATTTCTTTTGTGTGGTTTTTTTTGTTGCCTTGTTTTGTAGTAATATTTTTTTTTGTTTTTTTTTATACGAAACTTACCTATAAATAAGAAAAATATAAGTAAACCTAATTCCCGCATAGAGGCTTTCAGAGTTCGTCCTAAAATTTGTAAACCCTTCGAATGCCTAGATAATTTAAATATTCGAAATACTCGAACTAATCGTATCACTCGTAATATTGCCAAGGACATAGCCTGATTCGATGACTTGTCCTAGAAATTACAATTTAATAACGTATTTTACAACAATTATATATATGTTTATATGTAATAATACTAAATAAAAATTAAAACAAACAAATAATAAATATTAAAAACAATATATTAAACGAGCATTTCAAAGGAAAATAAAATGAATATTAAGGAATATTTTTTTAGATAGCTGTTAAAAATTATTAACATTATTCTTATTTTTTTTTTTTTGACAGCGTTTGATTTTCTTTTACACACAAATAGCATTATTGTTTTTCTTTGGCATACAAATACACGCACACTCACATCAGCCGTACGCACGCGCACAGGCACACACACACAAGCGAACGAATTAACATACCTGTGGACTAACTGGCGCTTTTGGAAGATTTAATGTATCCTCCTCTTCGGCTACTACAGTACCCAATGTTATGAAATACGGAATGATGGCGATAATGTCAATAACATTCATGACATCCCTGCAGAAATTCAATTTGTTCGGACATGCGAGGAATCTAATTTTGATTGAATTAATAAAAATTTAAACATTTAAGAAAATGGAAAAACGAATCGATTAGTTTTGTTGCAGTGACAGAAAAGTATCCCTTTTCCTGAGTTTGTATTCCACATTGTTTAACTGACTTACCTAACAGTGAGTTCAAATGTAAACCAAATAATACATAACGTTTCTATAAGGAAGAAAGGATCTGTGATGTCAGGCACCTCATCCTCCTCGATTTTTGTGCCATTTGTAGTTGTGTTGAACACCTAAAAAATATAAATTTAAGTTAGAAAGAAATGTAAATTTGAAGACTATACTTTTGTTAAGAAAGAGTAGTTTCTTAAAAACTTATGATTAGATGAAAATGAAGAATCAAGTTCTAGCTTATACATATTTATGAATGAATCTTTAAGTTTGATATTTCAATTGAATCAAAGAAAAATATAAAAACCCTTAACAAAATTACAACCACAATTGAATCGACAACGAAAAATACTTTTCCACAAAATTTTGTAATGAGAATCAAAATATTGACAGGACATGTCTAGCGATTTGTCTCATAACGGAATAAAAAATAAGGGGAATTAAATGCACTGAGATTAAAATGAAGCAAAAATGAATAAACAACTAAATGAATAAGTAAGAAAATATGAAAAATTTTATATAACGACAAAACTGTCGACGGTCGATTGCCGCTGAATTTTAACTAGTCGCTGTATCAGTGAAACAAAATACAGTGGAGTTCGGTTATAACGAATTCGACGTTATTGGACAATTTGGTTTGTTATATGCGAAGTTCGTTATAAGCTTGTGTAAAAAGGTTCACATGTGACCAGATCTCACTAGGTCTGATTAGATCGCACAACTGGGGACAAATTTAATATCAAATTATCGTAAATCTGAACAAATCTAGGCGGACTTGGAGTACCATATGGATTTGGACTTAGAATATTGTTAAAACCCAAAATTTAAACTAAAATTGAAAAAATTATGATTATAAAATGTAATAACATATCAAAATATTTAAAAATCTCAAATGACTACGATCTGACACCAAGTCTAACAAAAACGTTTTCAAATTTAGCAACCTCTTCGGATGAGAACATAATAAAAAAAACCATCCTCTCCCGAGTTGTTGATCAGTTTTTGTGTAATTGTATCAGCTGAGATCTTAACTGATTAAATTATATATTAATCAGACGAAATTTTATCCGAAATCTGACCTTCTACAATTTTATCGGTTCGTATCTAATGATATCTGTTAAGATCATAATTGGTACAATTTTATATAAATAAAATATAATTTTATCCCACATTTATCCTATACAATTGGACACGTGTTTTAAACTGCTATAATTGTATTAGGTCAAAATCAGTCGAATATAACTGTAAAAGTTTGTATAGAGTTCTATATATTTGGATATAAATTGATACAATTAGATATAAACCGATAAAATTGCATCAGGTCAAAAATCGGATACAAATTCATCTGATTAATATATAATTTAATCAGTTAAGCTCTAAACTCACACAATGAGATAAAAACTGATAAACAAAATTGCATCGGGCCATTTTTCAGATGAAATGGTATATGATAGAGATGAGCGATCCGGTGATTTTTGAATAACTCTGCTACCAGTGATCGTGATTTTCAAATCACCGTTCTTTTAAACAGTGACCGTGATCACGGGTTTGTAAAAGAGATGGGCGATCTGTCGCTTTTTCAGTAACATTGTTCTCAGTGAATGTGATTTGCAAATCGATGTTCTTTTAAACTGTGATCGTGATCACGGTTTTTCTATGGAAAAGACTACAATAAAATAAAATAAACCACATTTTAAAAGCGGGCAGTGTACCATTTATATGAAAGTGCGACTGTCCTCTTCGGTCCCATTTAAGGCGTTTTTATATCATCGCTCGAAAGAGGTTAAAATATTGTAGACACACTTTTTTCTTCCTTTGGGTAGGACGTATATCCAACACATTCTCAAGAGATACGTGACAGCGAATGTGAAACAATAAGAAATATATGTAATCTATGATCTAAACTTAAGATTTAAGAATGAAAAAATTTATTTAAATTGTGAAACTAAAATATTCAGAAATATGGGTTCGGAAAGACTTTTCATTTTGTTTTCCGAAATTTTGAAATTTTTCATTTGATTATGGAAAAAATAGAAACAAAATAGGGCTCAAACGATTCGTATGTAGTGCTAAGAATATTATGGTGCAAACCACCACAGCATCGTTTAGTTTGATTCGTGACTCGTAACTCAGGCGTTTAATGTACCAAATATCCGTGAACTAGTGTATGCTTGAATCTAGATTATGTAAGCACCAACTCGTACTAGCAGCTACCACAGATGCGTTAAGGCAAGAAGTATATATAACTAGGAGATGCAATCGCTATTGGATCGCATATCCGACCGGACATCGGACAGAATATTATGGCGTTATCAAAAATGTCAGAAAACATTATGGCGTTATCTGACAGGGTCATAATGTTCCGTCCGATGTGCGATCCGATAGCGTTTGTATCTCCTAGTATTATATGCTCCTTTGTTAAGGGCACAAAATATATGTAGCTTCACATCAAGTCTAATCGGGTTTTTTGAAATAATTGCCCATTTGCTTTACTTTGCATACATATTAAAAGTGGAATATTCATACGTTGCAAATCAAATACATATGTATGTATATTAGAGGGGGCCGAAACTTAAAAAAATATCGCATTTTAAAATCTTGCATTTTAGAAATGTTGTACTTGTATATACACTCTAGAAACTTCTGCAGTCGAGATTTGTTAGCTGTATTTCAGTTTTGTTGTTTCTAGTGAAAACACATTTCTTTGTAAAAGAAATATTAATTTTAAATACATTTGTTATTCATTAATAAAATAAAACTAAAAAAATATTTGCCAACATTTATTTTATGCAGGCATGTGGTTCCTATAAAAAAAATTAACAAAATAAATTTAAGTAATTTTTATTAGTTGTTTTGACTAATGTGTGGTCTTTTTTACTAACATTCAAAAACGAATGAAAATGTAATTTGATTTTAATGAAATGTCAGTGGTCCTTTAAGTAAAATATCATTTGTTTTTACATGATATTCAAAGAGTAGATAAGGACAATTGTTAAGAATAAAGTAGCTTTAAATAAAATGTTTACAGGCCGGCTTTAAATTGACTTTCAATTCTGTTCAATGTGCATGTTCGTTAGGTTTAATGGAAAGTATATAGATACTGTACAAACTTCAAAAAGTAAATAATATTGTAATCAAAAAATCATCTAATATCGATCTGTTTGTTAAATCGGGACTCAATTTAGGGATTTGTTCCGATTTCAAACATATTATAGCAGATATAGGCCCTTAATTTTAGCTATCGAAAAAGAAAGTAGAAGAATGTAAAACAAACAATTTAAATCACATTTCAAGCGATTTTTTAAAATTTTTATATTTGTTTTTGGCGGATCACAATCTATTTGGAAAAATATACCCGAAATACAAAATTCTGACCTCGTTGCGGATGAATTAAACTTTAGCTGACTAAGCTATGGTTGACAACCGAAACAGTAAGGTTATCGGTAAAGCTATTTTAGATTATTTTGGTTAAAGGTATTTTAAGGGTCAACGTTACTTTAGATTATTTCGATAAGGGTGTTTTACGGACATTTTGTCTACAACCCTGGATTTACCAAATTTAATTTTTTATAATCTGTTTTGTCAATAAGTAGTTATTGACCCGTCCTTTACGATTGTAGAATTCGACTTTTTTTAAGTTTCGGCCCACTCTAAGAACATATGTAAATACTAATTGGGTGAAAATGAAAATATGTGATACAATTTAGTAACTAGTGTTATTAAATATAAAATAAAAACTGGAATCGATTTTAAAATATATTTAAAATTGCAACATCCGAAGTAGAATTATTCGATTAATCAAACTAAGAAAATGTTTTTAAAAATCACGATTTTGGAATAACAAGTACCACACTTCTACAAAATTAAAAGTATCACTGAGGCTTGAACCTTGATTTAAATATTTCATAGATTTTTGGTGGTTGATTCTATATCTGTTTTCCCATAACCCCACACTTTTGAGCAAATCGCAATTAAAACACGAAAAATTGTTTTTTTTTTGCCATTTCTTGCAATAATTTTTTAACTTATTAATGAAAAAAAAAAAAAAAATCGAAAAACTACCGCTGGTTTGCCTGTAAAATTTCAGATTAAAGTGTGATCACATTTTTTATTTTCACCCTGATAATAATAAAAAATATATTGTAATAAGATAAAATTTTGTTAAAATTATAAAAAATGATTACCAGGTCTTGAACAGCTCTTGCACTCTTTTTGATTTCCAAATTATATTAACATAAAATAAAAATAATATTAACTGAATAAGAATTATTAAAAAACAAAAAAATTAAATTTATCAATTAATTTAGCAAATAATTTTTGCTAAAACACCAGTTATAATTTAAAAAAGCAAAATTTTTTTTAAAAGCTGTTCAAAATTTGGGTCCATTTACTTTATTTTCACTTATGTGTAAGTATAATTCAATATATGATTTTGAAAATAATGAAATTGTCTTGAAGAATTTATAATGAAAACTGATATTATACATTGAGCATTAACTCCATATTCATAATGAAAAGTTGGTAGTAGCTCCTTATGCATCGCAAAGAACGAGTTCTTAACTAGAATGTATTTTAGGTCTAGCAGCTTGTTAGAATATAGTTTTTTCGTAATGATTTCTTAGCAAACCGATTAAGAGCAACCCTGTATTTGAAAATTAAAGGCGTTTTATTATTGTGAATGGAGATTAGCAAGGAAGGAATTTAGCAAAAATACTAGAGTGAGTTTAGCTATGCTAAATTTTCATTATGGATTTCGGTGAGAGAGTTTAATTTTTGTAAGGCCCAGCACAGTTTAAACTGGAATTATTTAGCAACAACAATAACATTTAATCAATGTTGTTTTTCGAGGTTAATGATAACACTGTGCAACACTATTTTCGGGCGTGGATAATTCCTATATCAGATGAATGTACCTACTTGGTTAGTAAAGCACACAACCAAAATTGACTTAAAAAACAGTATGAATGTGCATCTATGTCAGATTCTAAAACCTGCAATGAAAGTTCAAAAGAAATATTTCTAAGCAATAAGCAATCGAACCCTGTATCTGTCATTTTCATAGATCACTTAAGTCTTTTTTCAAGAAATTTCAAAACATTCTCCTCAAACGGCAGTTTAAAGGATTAAAATGTTCTCAACTAGGTGAAAAATTTATTCGGTAGAAGTAAAATTCTGAAAAGGCTGAATTGTAGTTTGTTAATTGTAGTCCTGTAAAAAAAATGCAAATTTACTAGGGGGAAGAAATGTTGGTTTAATGACTAAAGAAATATCCAAAATTATCCATAAAAGTGAAAGATTAAGAGCTAAAATATCAGAGAAAAACTTTTATTAAATTTTACTTTTTGTATTTAAACAATAATTATATTTTAGAATTCATCCGGTAGTGTTGAAAAACTGAATTGCAATTTATTACCTCTAGTCTTGTAGAGGTACTGCTGACATTTTTTGTTTTAAAGCTTTAAGTAATAACACTATGCGACAAAATCGGGATGGGATGAAACCAACGGGAAATGTTATATCGCTCAAAAACAAGTTATACGTGTCCCTGCGTTTCGCTGGGTCAAGTTTAGGAATCAAGATATATCTTTTTTTTGACATAACTCGAGAACCATTAGTCCGATTTTGCTCAAACAATTTTAAAAAAATTAAAAATTACAATTCCTTTAATCTGTTCATATAACGTTTTTCTATATACTCAACAGTTTTGCCGGTAAAAATAAATGTTTGTTACCGCTACCATAAAAATCAATAACCTTTTGTTTATTACTTTTTTTTAATATTTTAGGCAAAAAATATTTTTTTCTTCATACATTTATTTTTACCGGCAAAACTGTTGAGTATATAGAAAAACGTTATATGAACAGATTAAAGGAATTGTAATTTTTAATTTTTTTAAAATTGTTTGAGCAAAACCGGACTAGTGGTTCTCGAGTTATGTCAAGGTCAAATCGATATATCTCGATTCCTAGGCGTGACCCAGCGAAACGCCGGGACACGTATAACTTCTTTCTTACCGATATAACATTCCCCGGTAGTTTGAACGCTTCCCGATCACTGACCCCTACCATTTGTCTCACAGTGTAATTTACGGAAAATTTTTCGTTGACTGTTTAAGCTACATTCACAGTGATGGAGTACTCCACTCTACAGAGTGGATTTTGTTCCTTTCTTTTTCGCACTTAGGTACATATTTTTTTTGTATCATGCCATCTCTATTTTAGTACACTCCACTCTTCAGAGTGGTGTACCCCATCACTGTGAATGTAGCTTTAAACCCTTTATATCCCACTATTATTTTTATAAATAATATTTTGGGCGATCTGTATACTAACCTTACACATTTGTTCTGTGTAAGAATCATCCACGCAGTAATTTTAAGAATTACTGGCCAGATTATTCTCAAAGCAGAGTACTAAAGAAAAGCAGAACACTTCACGTACGGTGCCTCCAAAGAAACCGTACGCTATCTTTCATTTCTATATGCCAAAATCAACGCTACAATAATGTAGTGTGCTTACTTTAAACACATATAGACTACCTACCTCGAACCGGTTGTGACTACCAACTAGCAACCAGAATACACTACGTTAAGTGCATGTTAAAAAAATCGACGAAATGGAAAAAGCGTAAATATAGAAAAGAATCGGCTAAATTGAACAATTTCGTCACGATTAAAAAAATGGCTAAAATTTTAAAATAACCGACAAAATTTAAAAAATCGTCAAAATTAAAAAAAAAATCCAATATTACAGAAAATGCCAAAATTGGAAAAACATTTCAAATTGATGAAAATTGGCAAAAGTAAGAAAAACCTGAATTGAAAAGAAATTGATAAAGTTTTGTAAAATCGCCGAATTAAAAAGAAACCCAAAAATCGTTAAAATTGAAAAAAATCGTGAAAATTTAAAAAAATCGTAAAAATTTAAAAAAAGTTTTTCCAAAATAAGAAAAAAATAAAATACGTAAAAATTTTGGAATCTTAAAAATAAAAAAAAAAACGCCAAATATAAGTCCTTGAACGTAGCAACCATACGGCAATCTGATAAAAAAGAGAAACGGAGGAGATTGGAAGTTAAACAAGCTTCCGACTACAAACAATAACACAAAGCTGAACGGGAAAGAAAACTACGAATTAGTTACACTACATTCAAGGCCTTGCTTAGGTAAGATCGTTAAGCGGCTGTACCTTGGTAATGTAGGAATCAACGCATTTATTCGAAGCCTATGAAAAAATCATCATATAGAAACAATAAGACAATTATAAAATACAAATAATTAATACAATTTAACGGATAATACTGGTGTAACCTATCTATAGAAAAAGGTAGAAACTAGTCCAGTTTGATTTAAAAATTATAGTGTTTAAAATTTTTTGATAAAACGTTTATTTTTGTTTTTAAAATCACACTTACTAAATTAAGTACTTTTCTTTCTTTCTTTTCTCAAGTCCATTCATTTTGCCATATACCGAAGCAAAATATAGACCGGTAAGTTGAAAACACATTTTCTCTAGCAGTTTTAGTTTTCGAGATACGGACGATGAAAATTTCATTTAAACGAATTATTTCTTCAGAAATGGCTCAAAATGCGTTCACTGACAATCTGACAATAACATAAATGTATAAACAATTACTATAATTTAATGTAAAATCACAGATGAAGCCTGTCCATAAAGAAAAGGCATGAACTAGTTCTAGTCTGATTGGAAAATTAATGTGTTTATAGTTTTTAGAGTAAAAGGTTTATTCTTGTACTTAACCTCAAATCCACTAAAACCGTTTTCGGTTTTCATTTATCTAAATTAATTTACGAGATACGACCGATATTAGAAAAAGCCGCTTTCTCTCTCCAATGCTTAGTTTCCGATAAAAACGAGATTTAAAAATCGAGCCATGCATGTTGAAATTAGATTTCGATACCGGGGTATTGGGGGTGGATTTTGAACTTTTAACCTCAGCTTTTTACTTTGGATATTATCTGGTTTCGATAATTTTTAAATTTTTTGTCGGATTTCTTAATTTTGGCGTTTTTTATTTTAGGTGATTTTTTAAATTTAAGCAATTTTTTTATTTTTGGTGATTTTTTAATTCTGGAAAATTTTGTTTAATTTTTGATGATTTTTTTTTAATTTTAGTCACTGTTTTGTGTTTTTATTACTTTTAAAACAGACATAACCACAGTAAACTTTTGCAGTCAAGATTTGTTAGTTGTATTTCAGTTTTGTAATCTCAAGCGCGAAAACGTCGATTTGTGGAAGATATGTACATTTTAACTACATATATTTGTGTGTTATTAAAAAATTAAAACTACATAAATTTACAGAAACATTAATTCTTTTTTATTATAAAAAAATTAACAAAATATCTCCCACTCATTTTCGTTAATTATTTTGACTATCTTGTGGTTTGTTTTTTACATTATTTAGTGTATACTAAACGTAGTGTATTCTGGTTGCGTATGTGTTCAAAATGCAATACATTAAAATCATCTCACAATCGTAGTGTGCTGTAGCTGGGTTGTGTAAAAATACACAAACGCTAAGCAGAGAGATAACGTATGTGTTTTTTTTAAGGAATGTGTTTGTGTACTGACAATGTGCGCTATAAAACACTAAGGAATGGGTTTTCCCACTCTAAATCAAAGATTAATGGTAAAAAATTTTAAGATTCTGAACACAAATGCGTAAAAATTATTTTATAACAAATATTAAATCATGTAATACTTTTATGTATATGTATACATTTTTATATTAAATAATATCGAGCCCAATAGATAACAATCTATTACAACTGGAGTTAACAAAAATTATTTTTTTAAAATTAAGTACCCCCGAAAATAGGTATAAGTATAAAGTACTCCGGACTTAAGTACTAAATACGTTAACAACTTGAATGTTAGTCATTGTTGCTGCAAATTCCCTGTTTTCAAGGATACTAATTCAAATGCCATCATGTGAGAGAGTATATGACATAAACTAATATATTAATATAAATATATATAAAGAAAAAAAAAAAAACTCACAAAGAGAGATTCAACTTGCACTTACCTTATAATGCTTAAATTCGGGTAATGTTTCTAGACAAAATATAACAATTGATAGCAATATAACAAATACACTAATTATGGCTACAACTCTGGCGGCTTGTGAACTTTCTGGATACTCAAAAAGTAACCAGACTTTTCTTTGATTTTCATTATCCGGCAATGGTCTCTCTTCTTCCTTAATAAAGCCTTCATCCTCTCTAAAGAATTTCAAGAACGAGATTGAAAGAAAACAATAAAAATTAAATTTATTGATCATTGGGCATTAAAATTGAGAAGAACAAAAAGGAAATAAAATTCAACAAAATAATTTGAACATTTTCAACAATATTACGTGTGATGGAACACAAAAAAATTGCAACTCTGTTTTGTGATTTTCATTGTAAGTGTTGTTGTTGTGGTTGTTGTTTTCCTAGTGGTTAGATATATTTTGTTTTTGGTTTGTTCAATGAGAACTTCCGGTCATGTTTGTTGGTAGAGCAATTGCAATTGCAATTGCAAAACAAAAAAATATCATTTCTAGTATATTTTTAAGTAGATGTTTTGTGTGATAGTAGTTGTTATTGTTTATATTGATGTTGTTGTTTAAGTTGTTGCAGTGGTGTTAACAAAAATAACCACTTCTTCTAAAAGCCCATGCGTTGTTTTAGCTTTTTGTACAATTCGGCAGTTGCGCACACATATATAGCTCTACTGTTACGAACACACCTATACACTAGCAATGTGTATGTGTGGCTGTTTTTAAGTGTATGTGTGTGTTTTTTTAAGTTTTATGGTTAAATTTTTGTTTTTGTTTTGCTGGTTTGTTTTAACTTGAAACCACGGGGCCGGCCACTTTAGCCCCTCTTTTTCGTATCAACAAAATTTTAAGCTGGTGGTCAAGTGAATTAATGCCTAAATCTATTTTGTTTGTGGTGCGTTATGGGCCATATTCAAAATATTAAACCAATTGGAATAAATTTTGAATTCTTGTGTAATTTGTTTTTGTATTCTTTTGTATTCACATAACGAATAATAACTTACAACAATTGCAAAAACTACAAAATAATAATAACGATAATATTTAGCGAAAATAAACGATAAATATATATAAAAATATTGCAAAATCTAACAGAAAAAAAAACACAGAGCATCAATGAATGAATTCACTTAAATGTTAATTTATATATTTTAATGTTATTTTGTATAATTTAATGAATTCGACTTAAAAATTATAACTAAATGGGAACTGATTCAACTAATTCTAGACATACACTTTACGAAATATACTGAGGGCCAATAACAGAGTCAGTGCTTGTTAGGATTTTTGACTTAAATATTTTTTAGTAAGAAATTTTCTAACAAAATTTCGTACTTAACTAAAATTTTTGTCAAAATATCCAACAAGTGCTGACTACAATAGTGGCCCTTAATAAATAGTATTTTGTTATTACAGTTTTCATAAAAACCATAAAAATCCTCTTAGAATTTTATTAGATAGAAATCTCATACAGTTTAGGCTAAATTTGTCATCTCTAATACTGTTTTTTCTTATTGTAAACGTACTATCTCTAGTTGTCAAGTATTTGTTTTTAATAAATCTGTTGTATTTCAAACAATAATTTTTTCTCCAAATACCAAAAGGAGAATTTAGTTAACGGAAATGTTAAAAACTGTTTCTAATTAAAGAAATTATGTATGATAGCAACTGTCAAAGGTCTGGAGATTACATTTCGTAGATTTATATGGAGCTGTATTTGTTCTCGCTTGTAAATGTTCGCAGCAAAAAAAGTGAAAGTGATTCTTAAAGAATTAATTTTTCATTGATTCTAAAGTATCATTAAGTTCAGATTTTCCGCTTCTAAAGCAGTTCTTTTCCACAACTTCAAAAAATGTGATTTTAAATAAAATTAAGCCTTTTTCAAATCTAAGTCCGGTAACTTATCTCAAAGACAACCAGATTTAAATGTTAACTACAGATATTTCCACATAAATTTGATATTTATAACTATGGTTACGCACTTAACTTTGGTTATTTTGAAACAATTTATCAGATCCAAGTGATTTGCTTAAAATTTTTACGAATAAAAATTAATTCTTTTTCACTTATTAAAAAGAACATCAAAAGATCTTAACTTCCAGTAACTACTGTAAAAGTAATGAATAAGGATCATAAAGGAAAAGTTCCACCCTATGACAAGCCTATGCATCCAAATTTTCACAATATCTAAATCCAAATCATTGCTTCTTTTTCTCTTCTTTTGACGATTTTTTTTCCTGGGTGCCTTTATAAAGCTTCATTAATTTTTTAAAAAAAATTATTAATATAAATAAAGAATTCTTTCAGTGTAATTTAGCAAACATAATTTTAAATATTTCAAAATTGTAGGTTTATGTGGAATGAACTTAATTTTTTGTTGTTGAAAATGTTGGTTTTTTGAGTTTCTCTTATTAAGAGAAAAAATTAATGTTTTGGATCTGACAACATATCTTTAATATATGAAGCATTATTTGAATATTTCGCTAAAATAAGGTTATATAACTACCCAGCAAAACCTTTCATTAACATGTAATGAGTTTTAGGTATTGAAATCTTAAATGTTCACTAGTTACCTTTTAATTACTAAACTACTTATTTTAACATGGTGATGTCATTGGAGGAAAGTCATTACACTGATGTTACCTGTAAGTAGTTTATCAACTGTTCTATAAATAGATGTTGAATATAAATTTAAAAACGTATAAAAATTTAAAAACCAATAGGAGCTGACACGAATTGATCAGCGTACCCCACGATTGGCAGACAAACACTCTAACCATTAGACTACGACATCACTATGATTTTTAATGCTTTAAGTGTGTACACATTTATTGTGGCAGCTATTATGCATGTCTATTTTTCACAAAACTTGTTGTTATTAAATACTGCTTAATGAACATCAACGTTTCTATAAATAGATGTTTAATATAAAATACAAAAAAAAAAAAAAAAACAATGGAAGCTAACACGAGTTGATCAGCGATCATCATGTCTGTCAGGCAAAAACGCTAAACACTAGGCTACGCCATAGTTATGGTTTGTAATGATTTAGAACATATATTATTCGTATCAGCTATTGTGAAATAGTAATGTGTGGGGTATAATTATCGGTAACTCATTACATTCAGTTTAAAAGTAATTCGAAGGGTAATGAGATATGATATCTAAGTAACGCATGTAGTAATGACCAGTCATTACCAAGTTTTTGCTGGGTAATGCGAAAAAACGGGATTTTAGTGCAAAATTTGTTGGGTAAAATCCGGATTGAATAAATTTTAATTTTTAGTAAAAATATGTTGAACAAAGATTTTAAGACAATCTGAAACTGATAAATTATAAACAATTTGCGTTAGTAAATCTGAAATTAAAATAACAATATTTATTAATGTACCGAAAAAAGTTCAGATTACGGATTCTTTTTTATTTATTGGAAAACATTTCATATAGAATAATCCTCAAACTTCAATTTTTAAACATTTGGGCTGAAGAAATATCACATCTAATTAAAAAGGGCTTTCAAAAAAATTTAATACATACAGAAATTCTAAACCAAGCCAAACTTTTAATTGAAAAATATATTTAATTCATTTAAAACAATTCAGAAATTTTAAAATTTAGACAAGAAAAATCATTTCACTTATAATTGCTTATGAAAAATGTATCAAAATTCTCTAAAATATTTGGTATTTTGATTGGCGCTGTGGTGGCGCGTTGGACTGTTACATGTGAGGTTGCGGTTTCGAGCCCCAACCAAGGCAACACCAATTTATGAAAAATAATAATATGTAATCGTTTTTTCTATCCCTGATACTTATCGCAGCGTCCTCCTTCGGTGTTCCCATAGCACTTAACCCCACCGAACTAAAATAATATAACAGGGCTATAAACTAAAAAGCTTCAACCAAGTTCGCCAACTCACCATCAGATGGCGTGCAACAACTGTTCTAAAAAATTCAACATCTCGCGCAATTACAGTGTTGCCATATTTGAAGCCTTCATCTTTCACCACCTTTCACTTCTTCTCTACGTTAATTAATAGGAAGAATTTCCTGAGTGTTGCTTCTCTTTAAAAAAAAAAAAAAAATATTTGGTATTTTGGTTGAAAAAGCTGGAAAATCCAGCCAAAAGCGGGATGGTTTGTCAGGTTATATAGATATAGAAAAAATAATATGCATGTTGGCTCTACAGATAAATTAACAAAATTTAATAAAATGTTTTTCTATTTTTGTTGTCTCAGAACCAACTTATTTATTCTACCAATATTTTTGTTAAATTTAACAAATACAAATTTAAGATCAAAATAAATCAAACTACAGTTTTATTAGCACTTTTACAAATGTATTAATTTTTTTTTTAGAAAATTAAGATTTAAGGGTCTCCGAACTCTCCCGGAGCTGGTCCATAATTAATTAGAGCATCTAATTATACTTCGTAGAGCAAACGTTTTGTCCGTTTTGCTCAATCTCGCTTAGTTTTCGAGATATGAAAATGCAATTCTTTGGATTAGAGATAACTAGGGCAAGGAATTCCATGCAAATGCATGTTTTTTTTGATATTCCAAAATTAATATGGACTAAATATCCGACTCAACAAATTTAGAATAAAATGGCATCGATTTGTAGATGCATATTTTAACAAAAATGCATGTTTTTGCATATTTTGGCTTAAATGCATATTTGGTGCCTTTTTAATGTATATTTGTGCATATTTTTTATTTTTAGTTTTCATTTAATTTGCAAAAAAATATATTGATTCAATCAGAATATTTTTTTTGTTTTTGTAAGCGCTATGGAAAAGCTGCGAGCTCTGTGTATATTTGCAAAATAACTAACATACATTTTTATGTTTTAAAGTGCGTTAATTTTGCAAAAATATTAGTTTTTAGTGCATAATTTTTATGTTTTTAATGCATATTCGTCTTTTTTAGCCGCATTTTTTAGGCGCATATTTTCGATTTTTAAGTGCATGGCCTAGAGATAACCTTTTCACGAGGGTGTTATTTAATTAGTGGTAGTCTATATATGTGCCATTCTAAAAAATCGGGAAGCTAAGAAATAGCACGATCTTTAAAGCTTCGGTTATATGTACCGGGCAATAATAGAAACATGACACACATATTATATTTTAATAACAAATTGTTTAAATCAGTGTTTCAATTAAAATTAGTCAAAACGATTTAAAAACTGTTTGAAAAATTTTTTTTTGGTGACCCTATTTCAAAACTTTACAGGAGACGAGAAAATTGTAATAAATATACATTATTGATATTTTAGTCTAAATTTTTATAATAAAATCTAATTAGTTTCTGCAAGTGTTTGGTAAAATATTTTCATTAGATGACCTTCTAAGCTGCATGTCATGCGCTGATGGCAGATTTGACGATTTTTAATACTAAATGTAAAAAAATTTACAATTTTGCTTATTTGTACTTATTTACTAATTTAAATCATTACAAAAAACAGAGTAAAAATAAAAAAAAAATTTTTTTTTTGGTGTTGTATAAGAAAATGTTTTGTGAATGTTTTGCAAAACATTCATACTGCACCTCGTTTCTGTATTTCTCGCATCGAAAAAGTTTGCGGAAAAAACATGTGAAATGCAACCCTGCTCTGCTTTATATAGGGTGAGTCGCAGACAATAAAATATATATGAAACCAAATCCGCTAGTAATACGTTGCATAGTAAGTTATTTCTTATTAAATTAGGTGTTTTACAAAACAACATGTGTCAACAGTTCTTAAAGTTACATTATCTGAACGAATTACAACAAAAACTGCAGTCCATTTTATCACGTCTTTAATCAGCCTGTATAATGCAGGGTGACCATGCATTTCTCGATGCGAAAACTTCTCGCATTAGATACAGAAACGGGGTACTGGCCTCTAATAAATACACTTCTCGAAAAGTTTACTAAACAGGTACCAGTTAGAACCGAAAAATAATATTTTAAAATTCTGATTAAGTTGACATCACTTTTTTGTTTAATTTATTTTCTATTTTAGTTGTACACCAATCTGAGCAAATTAATGAGAAAATCCCTAAATGGTGCAATTGTCCCAGATTTCTTTAATTTGTTGGATACACAATTATGTATTCTGCAAATTCTTGGGTGGAAGACCCTTCAAAAGGTTCTTACATAAATGCAAACTCATTATGACAAACTGACAAAAAAATATAAACAATAATACAATTTAATGGAAAATCACTGATGAAGCCTGTCCATAAAAAAAGCAGAAACTAGATCTAGTCTGATTTGCAAATTAATAATGTGTTTATAACTCTTGAAAAACTGCTTATTCTTCTTCTTAACCTCAAACCTAAATTATTTAACGGATTGTTGAATTTTTCATTATTAAATCCAATTATGCATACCGTTTTTGCTTAATAAGCTTAAAAAGGTTTAATTATTGTAATTGTTTCAAAACTTTATAGCAGGGACCGTAACGGTTATAACTGTTTGCTCAAAAAATAAAAGTAAAAAAATAACTTTTATTTTTGCTCAAAAAATAAAAGTAAAAAATTTAAAAACCACAGCATTTTTTGGACGACTAGTCCACATGGATCATTATGATGTACTTGAATCAGTTCTCTAATACTTGGTTCTATATGCTTTTTTGTTTTAAAATTAAAAAATAACTGTTATTTTTAGTCCCTGCTTTATAGAATAACTTTTAATTTACTCGTATGTGAAATTCGTTAAAACAATTGATATTCTTCTTTAAAAAAAAAACAGGACGTTACATTCCTCATATTTGTTGAATGTTGAGTCTTGATATGCTAATGGACCAAAAAATAAAAATAGGGGTCGATTTATTTTGGCTCCTCTATCACATATCCAAATTTCATACAAATCGAAGTGAATGACACTAATTTTCATATACAAAAAAACTAAATAAATCAACCATGAGTTTTAAAATTTTTGTAATATTTGATGACTCAGGAAAAAAAAAGTTCACTGTGAGATATTAAGGCCCTGTTTTTAGGATGGGGATTATCTTTAAACTTAGACTACCGGAGTTTGTAACTAGAATACTGCTTTTAAAATGTGGTTTATTTTATCTTTAAAATAATATATTAAAATATTTTTTTTTTTTTTTTTAATTTATTTTTATTAATTTTTTATATTAATTTTTTTATTTTTATTTTGCTTGACCTATTTGAGATCTTATTTCTGATTATATTCTAATAATTGTCACCTACATATTAAACTTTATCAATAATTAACATTGTAAAAATCCTTTACTATAATTATAAGATTTAATATCTTGTTGTATTGGAAACAAATAAATAAATACAAATACAAATACTACCGGAGTTTGTAACTAGAATACTGCTTTTAAAATGTGGTTTATTTTAATTTATTTCAATAAAGAAACAAATAATAAATGAGAAAAAAATTTTCTGGCAAATTTTTGTTAATAAACCAGCCATTGGCCTAAAAATTTCATTTTCGGTTTAACTAAACAAAGTTTAACTGACATCAGAAAAACTCGGCCTAAAAACATTAATTTTGTTGCTCTTGTTTTACAAGCCACTGCCTTGATTAATATTCACAGAATTTCGGTGCGAATATCAAACGAATCAACGCCCCTTACAAACCAACACTGTACACTAATGAGTAAATGATTTCACATACACTATATATGATAAGAAGGGATGTTAAAACCTTCTTATGAATTTATTCAACAGAATCTATGATTTTCAATCCGATTTTTTAATAGGAGTAATAAAAACTGTCCTCTTCTAAAACAATAATATTAAACAGAGTCACGCCAGTCGTTTAATACAAAAAATTTATTAACTTTAATTTAAAACAAACAATTTTATAGAGCAAAATTAAAAATTCATTCGCTTAAAAAAAAAGAAACAATAAAATATTATTTTTTAAATTTCTTCTACAAAATAAAGAGTGAACTCATTGAAAGTTCTGGCAAAAAAGCAAACAAACTAATAAAAAATATTACATGTAACTCAAAATTAAGCATCTGTTTAAGCAAAATTTACTTTGCAATTGGTGTTTGTTTTATTTAATAAATATATCATTTATTAGGATCATAAAAAACCAATTGTTTCGTAAAATTTTGTAATTAAATTTTGAAAAATTTTGTTTTACGTCTATATTAAGTAATTCAACTGAACTGAACAATTAACAGTAGAGTAGCTTAAAGCTTACCTGAATTTATTAATTGCTTGATCACCTAATTCATAAAATTTTATTTCTTCACTAAATACGTCTAAAGGGACATTGACCGGTCTCCGTAGTCGGCCACCTAAAATAATTTTATTTTTTTCCCAAAGGGGTGGAAGAGAAATGAATGAAACAAAAATAATTTAAACAAAAAAAAAAAAAAAAAAAATAAAAAAAAATAATGAATAAAATTAAGAGAAAAAACAAGGAAATAATAAATTAGGAATAAATAATATTACAAAAATTTAATATTATACAAAAGGAAAAGAGAAAATTATTAAGGATTAGTTTGAATTTTTGTTTTTAATATTAATTTAAAGATATGTAAAATTCTTACGAATACGAGTCTATATTTCACCATTTTTCCAACTTACCACTTTGATAATAGTATAAAATAGCATCGAAACTCGGTCGACTACGGTCAAAAAAATATTCATTTCTCAGCGGGTCAAAGTACCGTAATCTCCGAGCAGGATCACCAAGTAACGTGTCTGGAAACTGATTTAGCGTTCTTAATTGTGTTTCAAACCTTAACCCGCTTACCTAAAAAAAGCACAACATAAATAAAATGTTAATATATTAAATAAATCTTAGCATTTTCAGACAGAAGATGAAAAAAGTCCAGTATAGCTAGAAAACAAATTTGTTGCAATAACAGAATTTGGCAACCAACTGAATCGTTCCGTTGTTGCAGGCGAAAATTCAATTCGGTTGTTACATCCCCAATTCGGTTAGAGCAACACACTTTGTTTTAATTTTCCCCCAAAACTGAAATGGTAACCAAATTTGATCCCACTGATTGCAAAACTAGGTTTAAAGAATGTTTTTCATTTCACGTAAATTCATATTCATACACACAGGAAAAAAAAACCGAAAAATTTGATTACCACAACCGAACCGTTCGATTGGCTACAAACTCTGTTGTCCGCACGAATCTGTTTTCTCTTTGTACCTACCTAGGTTCGATTACTGAATTTTTAGTTAATATTTAACAACAGTTAAATTTTAATTTTTCATGAAAAACCACAACAAATTTATCAGTTAAAGTCGCCAAAATGAGCACAGAGAAAACAGATTCATTGTGACAACAGAATTCCTTGCTAACTGATTCATTTAGTTGCAGAAACCGAATTATTTGGTTGTCGCAATTAAATGAATTCCTGGCACAATTCAAATGTATTGTTTTAACTAAAATTTGGTGGTATTAACTGAATTTCTGTTGCAACCAAACCATTCGGTTGGCAAAAAATTCTGTTGTCACAACGAATCTGGGGGGTTATTATGTAGTTTGATTCGAAACGAAAATGCTTTCGAACAGAATTTTCGCATTGAAAATCAAGTAACAAAACCCAGTTTTTAATAGGAGAAAACATTGAAAAAGTGTATGCTGGACAATCTCATACACGTTTTCAATATTTTACCCCATTAAAAACTGTTTTTTGGTACTTTATTTTCAATGTTAAAATTCTGTTCCAAAGCATTTCCGTTTCGAATCAAATTACATAATAACCCCTCTGTTTTCTCTGTGAGGGATAATGTGCCAAATTTATGGATATTATGTTACTGTTACAAAAAATATAATACTTGGCTAAAAATTGTCAGTCATAACATATTTGTTCCTTTTACTCCAGAAAGCTTTTTTTTTTTTACGGTTTCGGTAATCATGTTTGGTTTAAGATGAATGGCTGATTGGGCCAAAGCATCCGATCCTGGTGTTGGGGCTGCCAACATTGCCTCCAGGCCTACAGTGGTTGCGCAGGGATTTAATCCAAGCGCCAATAGGGTTATACCGCCCATGGTCGGTTGGGATATTGGTTTTTTGGTTGGCGCCAATTGCTCGCCACGACGTTACAAGGATCATAGGCAAACTCGGGACTTAGTGGGAGCTCGAAAGACCCTCCGAGACTCTCCCCTTGTAACCGCTGACTGTCCGCGGCTGCCATTGGCTGCTACTCCACATTTCTGCGGAATCACTATCCGCAACCTGTGACGCGTCCGGTAGCACTCAGCTGTGCTTCCCATAAGCAAATAATATATCATACATCGTCATAAAAATGACAAGGTGTGATATACCATTCGCAAGGGCGGAGTCAGTCATAATGTTTTGCATCAATTTTGTTGTCAGCTTCAAGTTTGTCAACTTTGTATAAAAATAAAACTCCCAACCACTAATTTCCTGTATCCTGTGCTTTCGTACATTAAAGCAAAGTTTTATTTTACTGCTAATAGGACAATGATCTTTGTGTTAATGGTACATTAAATTTAATGAATATTTACAAATCAACATACAAATCTATATTTTTTAAATTCCATTTATTAAAAATGTTATTGAATAGGAAAATCTTCATCAGTTACTACCTATGCAACTGATTCTATGGAAAAAATCATCAACACTAAAAATTTCTACGCCTCGTCCGAATTAAAATTTAACTGAAAGGTGCGATCATCATAAATGTTTTTCGTGATTATGTATTTGAGATGATGCCAAGCAGTGGCGGCTCCAGGATTTACTCAAGTTGGAGGCTAAACATTTTTTGTATATTTTACGACAATCCTATCTATAGACGTTTTATGAACTAGAAGGGGAAGTGTTAATACATGTTTAGCACAGGACTTCCAAGTTGCTTCAAAAAGTACCAAAAAATTGGTTCGGCAAAAATTCTAATGAAATCATCACAAAATTTTAACGTTCTGTTTTGTTAAAAGCTTCCAGAAATTTTATAATATTTCCATAAGAAACACAATGGAGATTGTGATATTAAAATAATGCATTAAAGTGTTTGTGAATCTTTTAAGGAGGGTATGGACTATAGAAGAACAATTTTTTCGATTTTTTTTAATATTTTATTTGGATAGAGCATACTCCTCTATATGCTTTGAAAATTTCAGTAAAAAATTCCGGGAAATAAAATATCCACATGGTTTTTGTAAAATATGTTTTAGTCTCAAGTAATATTCTCAGCGTTAAATTTGTGTATAATATTTTTTGCAATTTTATTTAGTTTTTTTTTTATTTTGATTTTATTTAATTATTTTTTTATTATTTATTTTTATTTAATTATTTTGTTTACTAAATATATCACATAACAAAAAGATACATACTACATCCAAAGATGGAAGGACTGCACGCAGTCTTTAAAGAAAAGCCCTCTCCACGTAGTGGTGTAGGGTAAAAAACCTCTAGTCCTTTTCGTGGCCCTTTTTTAGAATTTTTAAGTTTGTGGCAACTTTGTTAAAAAATTTTTTTTTAATAAAAATCGGACCACGATAGGGACTAGAGAATTTATCTGGATTTAAGAAATACTTTACATTTTTATTTTCCGATAATTAATGAAGGCTGCACAGTGGCAGCCGATTTAGCCTTTTTTTTTATAAAAAAGCCAATAATGAAGTGGCAACCCTGTAAATTTTGGTTGGCAGAATTTAAAGCTAATAATTTTTAAAAATACTCCAAAAATATATATTTTAAATAGAAAATCAAAATTATTATTTGCATTTTTGACAACCATTCAAATATGCCCTTTAAAATGCTGCTGTTATAGTATTTACCCCCTTTAAAAGAAAAATTTTCGAGTGTCAGTTTCATATTTGTAAACCAAGAAAATTTCTTATTTAATATTATAACCGCATTTTTTAATCACTCGGATTTAATAAATCCAAAAAGTAGTTCTCAAAGTGTTTAACAGAATTTTTCTATCCGAAACTTGTTTTACCCTAATTTTTATGTTTAATAATAAATACACTGATACAGGGTTTTATTGAAGCTTTAAATTCTTTATTATACCCTACACCACTATGTGGTCAGGGTATTATAAGTTTGTGCTGATGTTTGTAACACCAAAAAATATTGGTCCTAGACCCACCTTATAGTATACCGATCGGCTCAGAATTTTTTTTTATTTCGATTTAACGATGTCCGTCTGTCCGTCCGTCCGTCTGTCCGTCTGTCCGTCCGTCCGTCTGTCTGTCTGTCCATGCATCCTTGTGCGCACTCTACAGGTCGCAAATATTAAGATATTTTGATGAAACTTGGTAAACCGACTTATGTCGGCCCAAGGACGACGCCTATTGATTTTGGTAAACATCGGTCCATGTTTAGACCTAGTGCCCATATAAGGGTCCTACTAAAATTATATGGTTTATACGCTGCAGGTCGCAAATATTAAGATATTTTGATGAAATTTGGTACACCGACCTATGTTGGCCCAAGGACGAAGCCTATTGATTTTGGTGAACATCGGTCCATGTTTAGACCTAGTGCCCATATAAGGGTCCTACCAAAATTATATTGTTTATACGCTGCAGGTCGCAAATATTAAGATATTTTGATGAAATTTGGTACACCGACTTATGTCGGCCCAAGGACGAAGCTTATTGATTTTGGTGAACATCGGTCCATGTTTAGACCTAGTGCCCATACAAGGGTCCCCCCCAAAATTGGCTTGGTTACAAACTGGAGGTCGCAAATATTAAGATATTTTGATGAAATTTGGTATACCGACCTATATCAGCCCAAGGACGAAGCCTATTGATTTTGGTTATCACCGGTCCATGTTTTGACCTAGTGCCCATATAAGGGTCCCCCCAAAATTGGCTTGGTTACAAACTGCAGGTCGCAAATATTAAGATATTTTAATGAAATTTGGTTCGCTGACTCACATTATAGAAAATTTTGACACAAGTCCCATTTTAACCCATTCGAATTTCGGATCCAAACATTAGTTGGCTTTTAACCAGACTGGTGTAGGGTATTGTATAGTCGGCATGCCCGACTTTAACCTTTTTACTCGTTATATTATATTTTATATAAAATGGCAAGAAACAGTCTGTATTTTAAGTTTCATCATTTTAATTTACATTTCTACACAATTAAAATATTCCACTACGTGTAGTTATCATTTGTAATATAGATAATTTTTTTTTTAATTGAATAAATCACAGAAGTAGTTGGATATTTATTACTTTGGTATTCAACAAAATTCTTAATAGGAGGAATTTAAGAAATATATTTTTGTGTATTTATTCAAAAAAGAATTAGATGTCTACTTTAAGATGACAATAAAATTTATATAGAATACTTACATTTATAACAACTCTTTCACAAAAATCATGATCATGAGGAATGGGTTCAAAGTGTTGTGGCCCGCCACCATAGCCATGACCAGCCCCCCCTTCTTCGTCTTGACTGCTCAATTTGGGTAAAGACCTGTGGAAGAAATATAAAAAATAAAATATTTAGATAATGTTTAACTCATGAAAACACTTAAGGGAAAAAGAAAAAAAAATCAAATAATATGTTATTGCATGTTGCCAAAAAAACTGAAACTTTTTATGTGTGATTTTTTATTGTATTATATAGTTTTTTGGCTCAGCTACAATTTGTTTGAGTTCACACTATTATTTAAATCAATTTACTATAATAAATGTTTTCATTACAATATCAAATAGCTAAAAAAAAAAGGATTTCATTTACATGTGTTATTGCATGTGGTAAGTGATTATTTTAAAACCATAAATAAATTAGTTAATTTTTGCAAATACGGTAGAACCTCGTTTTTTTTTGTTCATAACATAGAATATTAAAGCTCTCATCATTCAACAGCTTTCAAAACTCATGTTGCAATATATCTTTTAAAATAAAATTCGGTGTTGCTAAATTCAAATTTGGAAAGAAAGAAATTTCCCATGAACGATTTTTAAGAAATCGCTGTTAGTCGATAACCCACTTTTTAAAACTTCCTGCATAGTTTTTTAGATATGGATTTAAAAATCGTACAGATTGTATGCAAGGTTTCAGTGGGTGGGTGTGCAAGGATATTTAACTGTTTACGCAGGAACACTCAACAAATTTGACACTTACTACATGACAGTTGTTTGTGTGGTAATCAGTAGCTGTTGTTTTTGACTGTAATTACAGTTGTTTTTCTCTGGAAAAATACAAAACAACTGTTATGACAGTTATTTAAGAAAACCACTAAAGGATAGTGATGTAATTTCTTAATAGCTGCCTACAGCAGTCATTTCTAATTTAAAATAACCAATTACCAAGAAAGTATTCTTGCAGTAAACTACTATTTATGTTAGTTATTTAAAAACAAAAATTTCGTTGATTTTTTTTAATACTTTTTTAGTTTATATGTTATTATTGATAAATTCTTAGTTTGCAAATAAAAATCAGAAAATTATGTGCAATGCATAAATAGGTAATAATAACTGGAGGGCGTTTTGGAATCTTTACTTCAAAATTCAATTCGATGAAGTACACATTTTTTTAAAATCGAAGAAAAAAATTGTTTTGTCTTTTTTATTAAAATCTACTTTTAGATTATGAAGAAAACAACCGTAAAAAACAGTAGTTTTTACCTATTTTGTCACTTGTTGTAAAAATTTCTGAGTTAATTTTACGACATTTTTATAGTTAATTGTAATGCATTTGTTAGTTATTTTTCTACAGCTATAAATGGGAGCTTTTTTTATTGAACTCCCATTTCTTGTACGTTACGGACTAAACCTTCACAAACTACCCTATCACTAATTAAGGAAACAATTTTTTACGAGTGGGGAAATTGGAAATTTCAAATAGGTATTTCTGTAGTAAATTATATCATAAACAAAGCAATACACATTTAGATTTCAGATATCCAGCCAAAGAGTTTTTGGAAGGTTGTTTAGAGGGACAATTCTTTTTAACCCCAATTTTTATGACGTTCCTGGTGAAAATTCTGAAAATTCCTTATTAAGCAATTAACGCATACTTCAGAGAACTGAAATTTTAAATTTCAGGTTTCTAATCAAAGCTGTTTGGATACGCCGTTAAGGGAACAATTTTTCAGCACAAACTATGCGTGTGTGTTAAATGTGTATATGTTGTTGTTTTATATTTTCATTTTATTTTGTTGGATGTAGATAAAATAGTCATGCATTTCAAAATATTCTGTCTTTTCTTTTTTTATGTCATGAAAAAATTAAGTAATAGAAATACAACAACATATAGAAACTTGACGCACAAGCATAATTTTCTACTCAAAATTTGTTAAATTTACAACGGTCAACGTATCTTTCGTATAACACGAGAGTGCTAAATTCATTCATGGAAAAGTAAATTTTTGAATAATAAATAAAAACTATGCTTGTGCATCAATTTTCTATATGTTGTTGTTGGAATTGTAATATTTTATTTTTGCATTTTCTTTTACTGAATGCGTATAAAATACTCATGCTTTTTGAAGTACTCCTTATTTTTTTTTTTTTTTGCTGGCAAGTTAAATTATTTTGGTAATATCATAACATTTTCTACAGTTAACATAATATTATCAGAATTATTGATGACTTTAATATCAACTATGAAGATTTCATTTTCAATAATTCTTTCCTTTGAGACAAAAAAATATTACAAATATGCCCTCATAAAATTCAAGGCTTATTTGATATGAAGCAATTATGATATGGCCTTGCATACAAGAAACAAACTCACACAACAGTATTAAAAGTATGACGGTATAAACAATATAAATATGTATGCATATTAAATAAATAATAAAACTTTTTTATATTAAAATTTTGTGAAGTGTATTACGAGAAAAAAAAGTCAAGAATTTCAATAAACTAAATCACATTGAAAATTTGATTGTATGAACAATGTATAAAACAAAAAAAGAAGAAATGCTTCATAACTACAATGCATACTTTAAGAAGAATTCATTATAGTAGCAAGAAAATAAAAAAAAAAAAAAATTATTGACAAATCAAAAAGAGAAAAAGTAGATATAAAAATAAAATATTCACCCAATAAAAATTTATTGTGACGTCAGTCTAGCTCAACTATATATATGTAAAATAGATACAACATCATCAACATCATTGACAACATTGGTAAAAAGTCTATGTGTTGTATATAAAGCTAACATCATCATTATTTCCAGGATGTTATATATATACGTATTAGGCTGGGTCGATTTGTGGGGAGGCAAAAAAATCGCCCATGGCTCAGGGAAAATCGTATTCTAGGGATCAAAATAAGAAACTTTGCCGAAGGAACCATACCTCTAAAACGAATTCTACTACCCCTAACTGTTGACTTTTGTCCCGTAGGGTCAAGTTTTGAAAAATCCCACTTTGACCCATTTAGAGTGCCCCAATCGAGTCCAAATGTATGACCGACCCCCACTAACTTTGGAGGGCCGATCCACCCATGCCAGTGGTACACCCCCTGGAACTCCCCTGGGGGGTTCCCCATACAAACATTTTAAAAAATCACCATTTTTGGCACTTTATTTTATTATTTTTTATTTATTTTATTTATTTTTATTATTTTATTTATTTTTTCTCCTTAGAAATTTATTTAGTCAGAACATATGTAAATGAAAAAATTAATTTAACTTAGTAATAGAAAAGAAAAAATGCCCAGACTTGAAAGCAAAAAAGACTTCAAACAGTAATTTTTTTATTTTCTTTTCTATTACTAAGTTAAATTAATTTTTTCATTTACATATGTTCTGACTAAATAAATTTCTAAAGAGAAAAAATAAATAAAATAATAAAAATAAATAAAATAAATAAAAAATAATAAAATAAAGTGCCAAAAATGGTGATTTTTTAAAATGTTTGTATGGGGAACCCCCCAGGGGAGTTCCAGGGGGTGTGCCACTGGCATGGGTGGATCGGCCCTCCAAAGTTAGTGGGGGTCGGTCATACATTTGGACTCGATTGGGGCACTCTAAATGGGTCAAAGTGGGATTTTTCAAAACTTGACCCTACGGGACAAAAGTCAACAGTTGGGGGTAGTAGAATTCGGTTTAGAGGTATGGTTTCTTCGGCAAAGTTTCTTATTTTGATCCCTAGAATACGATTTTCACTGAGCCATGGGCGACTATTAAATCGACCCGCCCTAATACGTATATATAGAGTAAGTTATGTATGTATTATATACTCGTATATACTGGCAGAGAATCATTATATTGATTAATGAAAAGTTCATTGCTTTCTCTTAACTGAAACTGGTATAGACAAATGCATTTATAAGTAATGCCATATAACAACAATAGCAACCTGTATGTACATCTTTTTAGCATTAATTTTTTACCGCTATGTACTCGATAACCTTCTAATTAGTGGAGATAATATGCACGTTGTTGTGTCGTACATATACGAATACAAATCCAAATATCCGATATATTTAACAGACCTTTAATTCCATAATTCCTTAATTAAAATTTTAAATCTGATTTTATTGTCAATCAATGAAATTGAATTAATTCAATTTAGACAAATAAAAAAAATTACTCAATTGAATATGAATTGAATTAAATCGTATCTCATGGTAGTCAATACCAAGCCATTGATTTAAAGTTTTTATGCATTATTCACGGATTCATAAATAGAATACATTTTTATGTGAATCGATTCAAAAAAGAATTACATTTTCCAAATTTGAAAAATTTTTAGAGATTAAAAATTATTTAAGCATTACTTGCGATTGAAAAATCCTCTTAAGACCATTTAATAAAATGTTTAAAAAAGTTTACTAAGTCCCGATTACTCATGGTCCAGTTACCTACTAACTGGGATACATTTGTTGTTGTTTTCTATACAAAATTTGAACATAACTCACGGCTAAATTTTAACAGAATATTCAGTAATCGGGCCATTAGTGGTCGAAATAATATGCTACAGTTCAATGAAAACTTATCTATTCATAATACTTAACACTGGTTAAAAAAAATTTATATTTTCTTTCAATCTCCCAGTTAAATGTCGACCATATATAAGAGTGCCCTAATAAAAAAAAAAAAACGATGGGTATTAATGAGGTCCACATGGGACAAATAATTGAACAACTTTTGGAGGTGATCTTTAGTTACCCACGAGCGTCTAAAGTTAGTCATGTTGATGTATATTGAAATTTTTACATGAAATTGTTATCAAACTTTAAGCTGTGACGAGGCCGTTGCATAAAAAATGATTTTGTTTAATTTTGGACCACTAATGCTTTTTTATAATAAAGTTCCCTCGTTTTAAAATTTTAATGATAAATGTGGATTAGAATATTCCATAAAGCATACAAAATTAATCAGCGGACAATGTTGCTATAAAGTTAAGACTAGGTATTTTAAAAACGCAAGGTTGAGTAAAGTTGCTCCATAAAAAATTTTTAAATGGGTTTTTTTTATAAAAAGCTCATCGTTACGCAACTATTTGTTACCAATTTTGCAATCTCTAATCGCAGGTAGGGAACTTAATAGCAATTCTTTTGCTTATTTTATTTCAATAAATTCACAAGAAAGGCATTTGTTTGGACACTAGACCGTGCCTCAAAAAAAAAAAAAAAAAAGTTCGCCGTACACCGTACACCGTCCTAAATTATTTTTGCAAGGAGGTATCAAAAATTTTTTTTATTATTTCCCGAAAGTAGGCGTCGCCATTTTACATTTTTCGTTATATCTTTGGTATTTACAGTCGGATCTTAAAGTATGATACATCGATGTTTTTCTCTCGAGGGGACCAATGTTTTCCTCTAAGGACCATTGTCCTCAAGTATCCCGTTCAGTATTTATCCACCAGATCTCAGTTGCTACCCCCTAATGTACACCCTAATGTGAAAAAATTAAAGCTCGCAAAAAACATTAAACTTTTGCTAAGGAAGTTTTTCGCCATACCTTGGTTGCAATACCTTCAGTATGCAACTCGAAGGTATATTAAACACACTACAATACTGAAAGCATCAAAAGAAAATTGGATTGTTATGTTTTATTTATTTAGTTTTTATTTATTTAAGTTTATAAGTTTAAAAATGGTGATTTAAATTAGATCTAGGTGACAGAAGCTATTTTTTTTGTTGAAGCATACACGATTTATATTTTTCTTTAATTTATGAGGTCTTTTATAAGCAGTGTTGCCAAAACTTAATTAGGAAAAAATGCTAGATTTTTTGCATAAAAATGCTAAAAAATGCTAAAAACTAAAAAAATATGCTAGAAAAAATATGCTAAAAAAATTTTATGAAAAAATGTTTCAATTTGTTTAAAAAAAAAACTATTTTAGTGACTTTTTACAATTATACTGAAAATTAGTCGTCTCTAATTATGAATTAAGTTCATTTTATTAACTAAAATTATATAAAAGATAAATTAAAAACAGCTCAAAAGTTAATTCTTGTAAAAAAAGTTCAAAAATCCTTTAAAATAAATTTATTATTATTTGATTTTTCAACTGTGTCACTGAAAATATGTTATCTCAAAAAGTTAAAGACGGATAAACAAAAGTACCCCAAAATGTTTTATTTCTAAAATAGGTGGTAATTCTGCCTTAATTTATCTACTCCAAATTAATTTTATTGTTTTTAATGCACGCTGTGTTTACCGTTTTCAAATTTCTGCATCTTTGGGCTTCCCTGCTTGAAAATCTTTAAAAAAAAAAATAATTTTCGCGATCAGAGTTAATACTTTTTGTGGTGTTGGTTTACGTTGTAAGATTTTTGGTATGATTAAATGAAAAAGTGTACAGGTGTTACAGTAAAAAAAATCAAAATTCATTGAAATTCTTAGAAGATAGGAAAACGCTATTTATCACAATCGCTATCTGCATTACCCTCTCTGACCCAAACCTAAAAAAAAATCATTAAAAATTGCAAAGATTAAAAACGAAACTTTAAATTTAAAACTTTAATATTAAAGTACCATAAAGCAATATTTTTTATACTTTTGGGATCATTTTTGAATTTCATTCAATCCAACTCTGTTAAATACAATTTTTCGCTATTTTTTTCCCCAGAAACAAAATCCATAAAAAAAAAATTCGGGAAAAAAATTTACAGCTTACCTTAATGTTGTACATATTTAATCAAATTTGATAAATTTATAAATAAAAATGATCCCAGAAGTATAAAAATAAAATTTTTTTTGGTACCCGTCAAAATTTTTAATTGCGAATATCGCGAATACGGGCGCTAACTTTGAAAAACTGCTATCACCATTGAATTCAGCGTACTCGAATTAGCTTTAGCAGTAGGGTTCCCAGCTTGTTAAAATTTGCGACTACACAGTGTAATTAATGTGTAGGGTAGAGGGGGGATCCTACGCCAGTGGGGCACATACACTAATCCCATTTTTCTCCGATGTTAAGGGAGATAAAAAATTGGAAAAAATATATTTTGTGCATTTTTCAATTACCTTTCCTTGACATCCCCTTTGACGAATTTATATCACATGTGGTCGCTGACAGACGTGTTTTTGTGTTTTTTGGGGTGCCAAAAAAATAATTGAAAGCAACTACATTTTGCAATAACTTCCTCAAATTGTGTGATACAAAAATAATTTATCATTATGTTAGACCTATGATCCTAAGCTTTCAGAAAATAATAATTTGATTTTAATAAATGCTTGAAAAGTGTGAAAAAATATTAATTTTATATTAGTGCCTGTCTCTGGGGCACAATCACCAGATGTCCCCTGGAGCTACGAAGAGTTGGTGCATCTCTGCCTAAAATGCTCTATAAGACTTTTTTATATGTTTAAAATATGTTTAATAGTAAATTAGTAGAATCGTGTTCATTCTTAAATTTATATTAATTATTCAGTTTTTTGTAATTTTGAAGAATCATTATATTATAATTTTAAATTATTTTTTTTAATGTAGTGGAGAGTTATTGATTAAAAAGAATCATATATCTTAAAGAACTTATTCTAAATTATTTATTTCAGTCATTAAAACATTGACTTTGCCGTATTAACAATATTTTTTTGTTGAAATTGTACCTAGCTCTTTTGGCGAATATCCCCCAGCTTTGGGGCAGTTACGCCGATTTGGGTTACTTTGAAAATCATTAAAAAATAATAGAAAATATGCAAATAATTAGAATAAAAATCATAGAAATTAAAGCCAAGATATGTAGATATTCAATTTACAAGTAACTTTTGAAAAATAATTAGGGGTTAAGAAATGACAGTGCTTTGAAAAAAAAGTGGCGAAGGATCCCCCCTCTACCCTACGTATAAAAATAGTTCCCAGTACCCTGCAAACATTTGGAAGATATCTTCCAAGAAGATAATAAAGCGATATCTTCTATTTTTCATTTGAATGACAATAATCAAGTAGTATTTTGAAATAGTCTTCCTTTTATCATTTGGAAGATATTTGGAAAAACCAAATCAAAAATTGTGTTTTTTGTCATAATTTTTTTATTATAATATTGCGGCAATATCACCTTTTTATCATCTGGAAGATAAACACAATTCGTTTAAAGTTTTTGAAAATGTTGTAAAAAATAATAAAAAATTTGTACAAAACACAATTATAAGAAATATGGGAAACAATCTTCCGCAATAAGAATGTGATTATTGCCGCAATAAAGTTTTTCTTCCAGGCAATACGATTGCGAAACATTTTCGTATTGTAATGTTTGCAGGGTACTTACTCTTAAAGCAAAAAAAATATTTCTTTTTCATATTACATTTAAACTTAAATTCTAAAATAAGAGATAATTATTCAAAAACGAGGTTTAGAATAAAGATTATTCATGAGGGTTAGAATAAACTGTGATTTTGAAACTGATAATAGTGATTTTTTAATGCTTATATATCAATAAAAATAATAAAATTTGGTGTTAGTTTAACTATATAATGTAGAGAATATAATAAATAACACAAAGAAAACGTAAAATTTAATTAAAATAGTTTAAAAAAATAAAAATAATTAATTAAAAGCACCACTTTTAACATGTTATTACAAAACTATAATAATCCCAGTTCAGTTGTGAAACGAGAACCGTGGAAAAAGGTTGATTTAATACTGTTTGTTGCGTTTTTCTACCGGAAGCAATATCAATAATATTTTTATAGCAAAAATTCAAATTAATGTAGAATATTCTAAAAAAAACAGAAAATAAAATTTTAAAAAATGCTAAAAATATGCTAAAATTTGTTGGAAAAATGCTAAAAAAAATGCCATATGCTAAATACATTTTTTTCATGCTAAATGAATTTAAAAAATGCTAAATCTAGCATTAAATATGCTAAATTGGCAACACTGTTTATAAGTCTAAATTATCGGCTGTTTTATAGTTATGTTACGCAGTGTAGTTTCAGATTATCACATTTTTCAACAAATTAAGTTCTGCCTTAAAGAAAAATCGCAATAGAGATACGATATTTATGAAAGTTAAAAAATATTTATTAATTTTATTATTTATAGAATATTAAAGAATAACAGTTTTATAAATGTTATAAAAATGTTTTTGTTAACGTACTTAATAATTCATACTTGTATGTGGGTCATTCCATCTCAAATCGACCAATGGTTGGAATCGATTCCTTTGGATTTGGATGAATTTTGGTCAGAACTTTTCTTTCTTCATATAACGAAGTTTTGCCAAAGGAAAAAAATTACAAATTTTTTTTTCCAAAGTTATTAAATATTCAAAATTTCAAAAAATGTCATAATTTTTATAATTTCTTGCTTTGTTACGAGTCTTTAATACGCCTAAATATCCTCTTTAAAACGAGCTAAGAACCATTTTTGTAGCTATTATAATTTTCGAGATTTTCAAAAAATAACTTGAACAAATTTTAAATATTGCATAACTTTGTAAAAAAATGTTTGCTTTGGCAAAACTTCGTTATATGATGAAAGAAAAGTTCTGACCAAAATTCTTCCAAACGAAAGGAGTCGATTCCAACCACTGGTCGATTTGAGATGGAATGACCCATGTATATACCGCTTTCCTGGATGCTACGCATATGTAAATAGAATACGAATACGAATACTTCCGTTCCTTGTGTCTGTACTTAAAAAAACGCCAGCACGCTGTCTGTTTGTTTAACATCCATCCATACATGCATCTATTAGTATGTACGTATGTATGTATGTATTATGTACACCATTTGCATTGGATTTGGGTCAAAATATTTTCACTCACATCAGAAATAATCACCATCATCATCATCATCCTCACCGTACTCATTTTAAGTTATCATTCTCTTTTTATTCTCTTATTTGTCATTTTGTTTCATGTTGTGACGTCACTAACAGCTATGCCGCATATGAAATGCAGGTAGTATATGTATATTAAAATGCATAATACACACACACGCACTGACATACTTATATGTATTTACATAAATACAAAATTATATTATTTTCAAATCGTATTTAGTTGGTGACCCATATACTTTTCCATACATATTTAGAACTTATTGTTTTAAATAAATACATTTATGGGATTAATAAGGATTTTAAAATTTCTTTACCTCTTTTGCCTAAAACGGTGTTATTGGCTAAATAGCAAACCACTTATAACTTAAGTAAAAATAAATAAAAAACAAATATATCTGCCGTACAATATTTTTAAATTTGCCAAGAAAAACAGCTACATCTGGTGCATGTGGCAACCTCCACATCAGAGAAACATAAACTGATGACAGTTTAAGGTCTTGCCCAACATTTACAATAAAAATTTCTAAAAATTATCAGCCAATGGTTACAATACTGCCTTCCGAATAAAGCATTTTACACAATTTTTTTTTTTTTGGGATTTTAGGAAAAAATATACGAAATTCCTGCTTACTTAATTTCTTAGGCTCGATTTATTAGGAGAGCTCCAGAGAATGAGAAATTTTAAAAATTATTTGTCAGCAATATATATGAATTGTCCTATCTGAGACTGAATATTTTGATCTTAAATAGTACCTACTATGATTTGTTCCACCGGATCTACAATATATAATTTTATTTCTTAATAAGATATTGCTCATACCAAAAATACGTGACCGGGCCCCACTATTGTTTTCCTAATTATAAAGTTCACTACACTTATGGCATCGTTAATTGCAAATCACTTTTCGGAATACGATCTGGTACACGGGCATACTGTGGTGTAGTATTTCATTAATTAATCGACTTTTAATTCTAATCGGTTAATTACTCAAATAATTATTCGGATTTTTTTCTTAACCGGCTAAATAAAATTTTAAGATTGATCAATTAATCGAACAAAAGTTAATATAAAATAATAAACATTTTTTTCATAATTTCAATAAAACCCAATTTACACTACAACCAGAACCACACAGTAGACTCCTTTTTGCATTTTATAAAGTTAGGCATGGATTAGTCAGAGGTAAATGATTTGATTTTTGGCTCTTTTCTGTACATTCACTTCGAAATCAATTTTCCCTCTAGGTTCTTCCCCCTTTATTTGATTTTAGCAAAATTACACAGGGAATATATTTAAAAAACTTATCTGCTTAATAAAGAATAATATTTTTAAATAATGCTCTATCATTATTTTGCCCTAATAAGCAATAAATAAACAAATTACTTAAATTGGTAATTTGTTCAACAACCACAAACATAAGTACCCAGTCAGAAATCGCCAGTGGTACAAAAAATGAAGCACTGGCAAACCACTGGGTAACCACGGTTTTAAAAATAAATAACTGGCAGAACACTCATTTGGGACGCTTTGCCAGCGTTTGCTAAAAGTGTTTTACCAGTATTTTTTTTTACAAAAATTTTGGTGGTTTATAAAAAAAACCACTGGCAAAGAATTGGCTTAGAGTGATATACCAAGGTTTGCAACTAGTGGTTATCCAGTGCTACCTAGCCAATGCTACCAGACGTACAAAAATCAATTCACTGGAAAACCAATGATTTTATAAAAATGCTGACGCTTCGTTAAAAAATGTTTGTAGTCTGAAGGTTCCGAGTTCAAATCCGGTTGCAAGCAAACATTTTTTTTGGATTTTTTTTAATTTAAAATTTTTTTTGTTTTATAAAATCAATTTTTTTGTTTGTGGGAAAGCTCCTTCAAGACCACCTTTTTTTGCCCTCCCAACACTGGCATACTAGTTACTAAAAATTGTTTGCCAGTACTGGCATTTTGGCACAGCCTGTAGTTGTCCAGCTATTATCACTCATTTATGTGTTTAGCCATTAAATATTATATGTCTCGTTAGCTCACTGGGTAGAGCAATCGTCTGCAAATCTGACGGCATGGTTTCAAATCACGGCAGGACCAAAAAAAATACATATGAACTTTTTTTAATTTTATTTTGGAAAATATATTTCCAGACCACCTATTTATTGGTTTTGCCAGCGTTTTGCCAACGTTTAAAAATTTTGTTCCTCCAGTTCTTTTCCAGCGCTTTTTGAACAGCCGGTCCTTTTGTCTAATGATGTTATCATTTTGGGAATGGGAAAGCACTTTTTGCCAGTACTTGTACCACCTGTTAAAGTGCTTTGCCACCGCTTTCCCGTTTGTATTTTTCTGACTGGGTAGTGGTTTAAGTAGTCTACAGACCACAAACATGTTCATTTTTATACCCTACACCAAACTATGGAACAAGTTTTTAATTTAGTCTATGCTGCTGTTTGTAAATATCAAAAATATTGGGCGTAGAGCCATAATATATCAACCAATGCGGTATCACTTTCTGAGTTAATTAGGTAATGTCTGTCCGTCCTTTATTCCTTCAAATCAAGATTCAGGTCATAAATATAAAGATAATTGACGAAATTTTCTACATAATTAACCTAATGAAAATGCTTAAGATTGGTCCATATTTTGACCTAGTCGTCATAGAAAAGTTGCCCCTCATAGCTTAAACCCAGCAAAAGCTCATTGTCAAGTAAGTTGTTATATAATAAAGGTAGAATTTTTTATTACTTATAATTGGGCTTCAGTACTAATTAGTTTTGTTAGACAAAGTCGTTTTTATACGCAGTCTAGCTTATGCGCTATTACTTATTTAATTACAAAAATAGTGTAATATTGGTAACTAGTTATTTTTTAACTACTAATAAGTGTTACTCATACACTTATTAGTATTCGTATTTAACAACTTGTAACCATGCTAACGAATAACTACTTATTTTGGTAACGACTTAATTTTTATATTTTCATAATGAAGCGGGCAAGCACGTGCAAATATTTTGTGCGTTTTTTCATGCAGCGAATATTTTACTTACCCGAGTAAAAAAGTTTATATATAAAGATATATTTTGTAATACAAAAATATGCATTAACATATAGTAATATAAAATGGCTTCGCATCCATATGTATTCATATATTATATCTTTCAAATATTTCCCAAAATTTTTTTATATATAACCATATGAAATCATATACCAAAAAATGTGTTAATGTTAATGATACACATAACTATATAGAATGACATATGCTTTATCCCATAAATTGAGGTTTAATATAATTGTATATTAACCAATACATAATCACATATAAATCCAAATCGAAGAAATTTTCCATGTTATTTTAGATATAATTTAATATAAACATTTGTAAAAAAAATTTCTTATCTGTTTTAGATATAAGTTTATAAAATAAATTATCAAAAATATTTTCTAAGTCATTTTAGGTAAAACTTTATATAGTCCAGACTCCAAAACAGTTTCTAAATCATTTTATATATAAGTTTACATTAATCTTAATTAGAAATATTTTCTGAGTAAACTTTTGATAAAATTTTATATTATTTAAAATTAGAAAAATTTCAAAGTTCAAAAGCAAAAATATTTTTTATGTCAGTTCTACAATTGAAACATATTTTAGAACTGAAAATATTTTGGGTATAAATTATCCAATTGTATTAAATAGTATATAACTATATTAGATTAGATGTAATACGATTTAATTAGATGTTCCCAATTTTGGGATGCAATTGCATCAGAGTATATCCAATTCTATAATATAAGATTGAATTCTATCTAATATAATACAATCTGATATAATTTTATAGACCTATACACTTATATGATTATTTTATATTCTTATATATAAGATATATAATATTTTTTACTCGGGTATATCTACTTTTGGTTACATCTAATTATATATTTTACTATATTTATTGCACCGTACGTAAATTCATTTCCCTGACATATGACCCAAATCCTACTATGATTTACGGAATTATATAGTCGGCATGTTCGACTTAATTTTTTTTTTTAACTTATTGTTAGTTGTTTTTGTACTATTTTTATACCCTACACCACTATGTGGTCAGGGTATTATAAGTTTGTGCTGATGTTTGTAACACCAAAAAATATTGGTCGTAGACCCACCTTATAGTATACCGATCGGTTGAGAATTTTTTTTTATTTCGATTTAACGATGTCCGTCTGTCCGTCCGTCCGTCCATCTGTCTGTCCATGCAATCTTGTGCGCACTCTACAGGTCGCAAAATTTGGTACGCAGACATATTTTGGCCCAAGGACGAAGCTTATTTATTTTGGTGAACATCGGTCCATGTTTAGACCTAGTGCCCATATAAGGGTCCCCCCAAAATTGGCTTGTTTACAAACTGCAGATCGCAAATATTAAGATATTTTAATGAAATTTGGTGCGCTGACTCACATTATAGAAAATTTTGACACGAGCCCCATTTTAACCCATTCGAATTTCGGATCCAAACAATACACCAGACTGGTGTAGGGTATTGTATAGTCGGCATGCCCGACTTTAACCTTTTTACTCGTTTTAATATATAACTAAATAAACAAGCAGTGAAACAGCATTCAATATGTAGACCGATAGATTTGTATCCTCGTTGCATACGAACACGCGCAAAAAACCAAAAGTAAATGCACATTTTTATTCACACAACAATATATTTAAGACATACAAGCATCTACGTTATGGTAAAAATTGATATTTTATTTGTGTGATTCCGAAATATACGTAGGAAAACTGATTTACAAGTGCTTCACATTTTGTTTGATTTTTATTTATAACAATACAGTTACGAACAAAAAACTACGGTCACTTGCAGGTAGCAAAAGTTTACAAAATCATAAAAATCTGGGGATAAAATTAGGAATAATATTTTTAGTTTATAGTACAACTTATTATTTTATGAAACAATTTAAACTTTATTGTTGTAATTTAGAAAAAAACAACAATAAAAAATAAAATTATATCTTATTTTTGAAGGACAAAACAAAAAAATAGGGTCAGTATGCAAATCGTACTATATATTTAATAATCTTTGCATTTTTTGTTGAATATATCGCAATAATCGTTGTCAGGGCAGCGACTTTTATACCAATGCATGATTGCACTCAGTAGCTCAGAAACTATTTAGCCAAACATTTTCAAAATTAATGAATTTGCAACAAAATGGTATTTATTGCAACTTTTTCACAGTTTTTATTTAATTTTTCACATTTTTTTTAAAAAACTAAGGGTAAAATTTAATTTTAAAAAAATAAAACTATTTTGGAATAAGAAAAAGTAAAATGAAATTTGAAATGAATTTTGAACTTCCCTACTATAGGAGCATATAGAAATAAATATGTTTCGTGTGTATGTAATAAAGAGGTCCCGGAAGTTCATGTAAATAAATGATTTTTCTTCGATTTGTTAATGCATATTTTTGCATATTTTACTGTAAATGCATATTTTTACATATATTGCTATATATGTATGCATAGCGCATGGTACGGAGACATTTTTTCGATCAAGTGTTTAGTATGGAGACATTTGGTTAGTTTGGAGACTGTCCTCAAACTCTTCCTAGGTCCTGCACATAGTATCAAGACATTTCTGACTCATATACAGCATAGTTTGGGCACATTTTTGGCCATGTCTCCGAACTACGCGCACCACATACATATATATTTTGCTAAAAATGCATATTTTAAGAATACTTTTTTATATTTTATTAAAAACTGTATTTTTACAAATTTTATTTATAAATTTTATAAATAGTTTTTTTTAATTGTTTTTTGAATTTTTAATGAATATTGTTCTATTTTTATGTACATATTTTATGTGCATAAAACACGATAATAAATACGTGAACTTCCGAGCCCTAGTAATAATAATCCATCATCTATGCATACTACTTGCATAGTACACGTAGATAAATTGTGAACAAAATACTGTACATAACTCAGGGTTAAAAGAGATGTATGCCAAGGTTTTTAGCATCATGAAAAATCATTAAATAATTTATAGGTTTTGCTCATAAATAACACTAGTACATAGTACGTACATAGTTTCGTAAATAGTTTATAATTTATGTTAATTCTCTAAGGGTACATTCTCTTTGGTCAATTGATGACCATTGTGTTTATCAAAAAATTTCAGTTCAAAAAATTATAGTACATACTTATATGCAAGTAAAAAAGTACACTATTTACGTACATGTACTTATGTACATATAATATCTGTACGAAAAATCCGAATAGTATTTATAAATATATATTTACATATCGTCGACCTGCTTGCAAAATGTCACATGTGTTTTTTAATAGATTTTCAGGAAAGCCAACAAACTGTTACAAAATCTGGTTTTAAGATATATTATTGGCATCATATGCCTTAATGATGATTTTACAAAATGAGGCATATGATGCCAATAAAATATCTTAAAAGTAGATTTTGTAACAGTTTTTTTGCTCTTCTGAAAATCTACTAAAAACACATGTGACATTTTGCAGGCCGGTCGACGATATGTAGTATGAATAGCATTATTTCTAACTTGCCCTGTTATAAATTAATGTAAAATGAAATTTACAAAACCCTTAAAAATTATTTTGTAAATTATAATAACCAGGCCAACAAAAAAAAGAAAAGTGTTATAACCCTTTGACAACCATACATTTTCTGCCGAAGCAATTTTGAAAATTTTGCGATTTTCATAATCTCTGATCTAATAATAGTTATGCCAAGAAAAATTGGCTCCGTAAAACCCCTCCTTACCCCTCATTTCGCTTGCCAAAAATATTTGGCATTTGACGACCCTGCCGTTCCGGACGAACCGATTTTTATTATTTTTGTGCTCTAGAACTAAATTATGGATATGTTACAAAAAATTTACCTCATAGAATCCTTGCTTACCCTTCATTTCGCTTGTCAAAGTTTGTGCTTTTTACCCCTTAAATGAAGAATTCTAAATAACCAATTTCGAGGGCTCGCAAGGGGAAAGCGGGACTAGCTAGGGATTTGCTGCCTACTACATTTTTGTTCCCCCATTTCTCTTTTACTAATCACTTTTGGAAATATTTACTCTATCTTTTGTCTGGGCAATTATAAATGCGAAAAACCCTTGGGCAAGCATACTTTCCTATGGTCGTCAAAAGGTTAAGCCTTTTTAGGCACTCCAAAAAACAGTTAAATACGGGGTTAACTTAAAAATAAACCCTGAAATTTCAATAAATCTTCATTATTTTCTTCGACCATTGATCTTATAAAAATTATAAAATTCTGTATTTAACTTGACGCTACATTCCCTACAACTTCCAGAGTCAAACAAGGTTGTGACATATTTGTACTTTAGCAGTTCAGGATGGAAAAATCAAAAGAATCTTAAACAACTCAGCTAAAAATCGACATATATGGCTCCATACAGGTTTAATGTATGTTCGTGCATGCTCATAAACATGCACTCATGTTCATAACGTCACGTTTTTTTACATAACGTAGGGGTCGGCTTTTCAAATTTTTCGCTGTATTTTTGGCATTTACAGTCGGATCTTAAGTATGATACATCGATGTTTTTGTCTCGAGGTATCCCGCTCTAGTATTTACCCACCAGATCTTAGTTCCTACCACCCTAATGTACTACCATAATGTCAGAAAATTAAAGCTGGCAAAAAATCATTAAACTTTAGCTTCGAATGTTTTTCGCTAATTCCAACAGAATATTTTTTTGTTGCCGAACGTAGGGGTCGGCATTTTTAATTTTTTTATTGGATTTTTCCTTTATAGCAAAACATTGCTCTCCTCGAGGAGAGCACACACACACACTTTAAAATCCGACCCCTACGTTAGTCAAAATTTTTTTTTTTTTTGAAATTGCCTTGCAAAAATACTTTATATTCGAAGGTGTACTGCGAACTTTTTTTTTTTGCGTATAAGGTGGTAGGTCTAATGTCCATACATGTGCATTTTTTAAATTAAAATATTTTAAAAATCAAATTTTAATTAAAAAAATTTAGATCGACTCAAAATAAGTTTTAAATTTACTGCTTTTATGAGAATAAAGCAACAATAAGCTTAATTTTTAAAGAAAATAGCAAATTTAGAAAAAATCTCAAACAAATATAGCTTAAAATTTGTATAATTTAAGAGCAGAACTTTTATTCAACCTAAATTTTTCAATCTTTTGAAATAAAAAATAAGGTCCGGCTTGTTTTTTGTTTGGCTTAATGCTAACCCTTAAATTTTACAATAAGTAGATATAAATTTTACTTAATTAAATGTTAAAAAGACAAATTTTAAAATTGATTTACGTCTTTAGAACAGAAATACTTTTCTGTCCATTTAATTCGACAACGAACTTTGAAGTCTCAGCTTTTCTTCAATAATAATCCATTGTTGTTTTAACGCAACAGAAAAAAAATCGTTAAATTTTTCGTACGAAAGGATTATTTTCGCAAAAATGTTTCTTAATGTTTGATGAAAAACTTTAATAAAATAATTAATATTTTTTGAGGAAAAAAAATTTTTTTTATATGAAATAAGACTAAAGAAACAATATAAATGTTATTCTGAACTTAAAGGGAAGGGAAGGGAAGGGAGAGTCTGTTTCTCGGTGCCTGCAGTTCTCCATGAAATTTGGATATGTGATTCGGTTTTAAACCTGATTGATATTTGGGGTGAAAAAATGTGTTACAAAGTTGTTCGAAACTTTTTTGATTGACAACTTTTTAATATTTTGAGTACACCATTTAATAGATCTTTAAAATATCTTCCACTTGAAACACAATTTGTATACATTTCCTTAGTACAATCAAGAAAAAAGTCCAAATCTAAAATATTTTTAGGTGTACAATACGAATATGAAATTCAAATTAAAATCGTAGTCGTGGATTTCGGGAAATTTGAAAGTACCTACCTACAAAAAATGTTTAATTTTGATCAAGAAATGTTCTTATATCGTATATACCAAAATTGTTTAAACTAGTTTTGTTTGAGAAATGTGAAAGATTTTAAAAATTTTTTCTTAATTGTTGCGAGAAATTTACATAATTGCAATTAAATTAAGGGATTAATATCTAATTGTTTATGAAATGGAAAGTGCATATAATGAACTTAAGTGAATTAAGCTGTATACTATGAACATTAGCCCGTACCACCTTACAGGCAATAAAAAAAAGTGAGCGGTACACCTTCGAATATAAAGTAATTTTGCAAGTCAATTGCGAAAAAAAAATTTCCGAACGTGGGGGTACCCTTTTTTAATTTTTCGTTATAGTTTCGGGATTTACAGTCGGATTTTAAAGTGTGATGTATAGATTTTTTGACTCGAGGAGACCAGTGTTTTATTATAAAGGATAAAAAAATTTTTTTAAAAAGGCGACCCCTACGTTCAGCAACGCAAAAAAAAAATAAAAAATTTCTGCTTTGAATTATTGAAAAACTTCCTTAACAAAAGTTTAATGATTTTTGCGAGCTTTAATTTTCTGACATTAGGGAAGTACATTAGGGTGGTAGGAACTGAGATCTGTTGGGTAAATACTAGAGCGGGAGCGGGTCTACAGAAAAACACCGATGTATCATACTTTAAGATCCGATAGTAAATGCCAAAGATTCGACAAAAAAAAATATATTTTTTTGAAACCTTGCAAAAATAATTTAGATTTGACGGTATACGGCGAACTTTTTTTTTTGTGATACGGTACATTAAATCGATCATGGCCAAATTTTTGAAATGTTATTGTTCCGAGTAACGCCACAAAGAATAGTCCTTGGTATTTGTTCTATGTTATTTTGACATGCTTTGGCTATGAAAAAGTTTTATGGGAGACTGTATATATAAAATTGAAAAAAAAAATACATTACTGAAGTTAGTCTGGCACATATTATCTTGAAATGCTACTGTTTATCTCTCTAATGCTTGGTTTTAAATGCGACCATAACATTAACCCATAGTTAAATTTACACCACTTTCAAACTCTCAACACAAAGTAGCAAATATGGATGAGTGTATGTATGCGTGTGTTGTTTTTTTTGTTTGTTTTTCGTTCTTGTTACAATGTTTTTTGCAATACATTGAATGTCGTTTGTGACGTCATTTAGAGTTAATAATTCGTTAAGCCCAAATTACTTGAACGTAAATGTAATGTGACGAATCAGCTGATTCAACCTGCTTAATGAGAAACACATAGAGCTGATTACTAGACGTAAACGAGTCGTAACGTGCCGGACGAAAACAGAATTTTTTCTCCGTTTTTACGTGAGAGTGCAAAACTGCTGTTTCTAGTTGCATATCAGTGATCGGATTTGTGGCACAATTGTACCATGTTTGGCAGAATCAAAGTTTGATTGGTACACTGGAACATTTCGGTTATTTCCAAAAATTATAGAAATCCAGTTTATTTAAAAAAGAAATTAATTGGCAAAAACAATAAATTTTTTTTTAATTTTCATACAAAAACTTGTGTTTAAAACAAACCCATAAAATATTAGTGGGATTCATCTAACTGCATTTATGGCCTCGTAAACCGCGTATTTTTGTAATCGCGTATATTTGGAACTTTGGCTGTTTATTTAAATGAACGCACCTTTTAAAACTACTCACATTTGAATTTTGCATTTAGCCACTTTATTGATCTTTTAATAAATTAAATACATGAATTTTTAAAATTTGTATCATTTAAAAACAAATAAAACAGAAACAACAAACAAAACAATACAAAATAATTTTATTTTTGACAATATTCAAATGTGTGTATAAATACGAAAAAGTTTACGCAAAAAACGCAAGCGTATATTTACGAGGGCTCGTAAACTAGTTTTGACATTAATCGAGTAAACTTACAACATATACACAGTATACGAAGCGTAAATACTTTAAATGAATACCTTTATTATATTTGAAAAGTAAACAAATTAAGAAAATAAAAATCGATTGAATTCACAAATAAATTAAATTTGGCATAAACTAATTTAATCATTGAATGAATCAAATGACTACAAATTATTTTCGATTTGAAATGAAATTGAATCCGATTTTCAGGGATAAAATATAATCATCCACAATGAATTTTTATGAAAGTGCTTGCTTGTTATTTTATAAAAAAATTTAAGTTTTGGTACTATATATACTGAAAATCAAATTTATTATTCCTTAATAGCACGTTACATATTTTGAGCAACTTAGCAAAAATAAAATACCACGTTACTACTCGCTCTCGTTACATTTACGTTCTAGTAACGATACCTTATATCACCATCAGTTAGGTAGGTAATCATAATGGCTGGGGGTAGACATTTATAACTGCAGATCAATTTTTTTTAATGAGGGAATTTAACGGCTTTGCTGAATAAAATTTAGTTACCAAACAATTTTTTAACTGCTGTTCAACGATCTCGATTAAATTTGCGAAAGAAAGAAAGAGGAAAATCCAAATTTAATTCCTAATAACTCTAGCATTTGACAACCTAACGAGTCATGGGTTTCTATATGTAGAGAAGTATATCGAAAAATTATGATTTCCTAAATCATTCCACTTCACTGCACTCCCCTTTTCATGAATTTATCAGTGGTGTCACAAACTTTAACTTCAAACGAAAGCTAAAACGAACAAACGCGTTGTTCATCGAAATGAAAAGATTGTAACTAAAGATAATTAAGAACTACGGATTTCTATTGTATTTTGTAAAAGTTTGTAACGAGATTACTTTATTTTGTAAAGCTAATCGCTTTTTCAATTACAGATTTGTAGGAAACTGAAGTCTTTGGCAAGTTTTGTGAGAATTTTTAAATATATTTTTTTGTTTATGATTTTTTTATTTAACAATAATTTCTTACGGTGGGTCTCATACTGTATGTTTAACTTTAACTTAACTATAAACAAAAGAAAATGTCAAAAAATGTACACAAAACAACAACAAATTTTTGGATTAACTACTAACTAAAGTTTAAACCTGCAGTATGAGACCCACCGTTAGAAATTATTTTGATTTTTGCATTAAAAGAAACAAAAATTGTTTTTTCCGGATTTTCTATATTTTCATATATTTCGTTAGTATATTGTTCTACCTCAAGTCCAAATTGTAATATGATATTGTCGTATTAGATTTTATTTGTTGTTTCAAAAAGATTGATCATTTTCATGTTAGACAATACAATTATTTGGTGGGCATCACCCCAACTCTTCAGTTGTCCGCAATAAGAAAATGATCGCTGGAACATACAAACTGAGACATAAGCTACAAAAATTCAAAGGGACTAGTATTTCGCAATCTTGTATATGAACTGTCTGATTTGATAAAACCAGCCATAAATCAACACTTCTGGAAAGCAACATTTATATAAAAGTACAATTTGGGTACTATTTATAAGTACGTTTGTGTGTTCGTTGTCAATAACATTTGTAAAAACAACGAGATTTATCCCAAATAAAACAAATAGTTTGCACGAGACTTAGCCGTGGTTAGAGGGTAAAAATGTTCCCCAAAAATTTTGTCATGAAATCTTACTATAAGTCTGTGAAGACATCAAAGTTAAAACTTTAATTTCAATGCCAGAAATAAGTCAAAACTTAAAATGTGTTTAAGGGTTAATCTCCTACTTATTCAGAATTGGCGCTCAAATGTCCAAGAAACCTAGACTAGGGAAACCATGTGAGTCTTCAATTTTAGGTGTAAGATGTGTTCAGCGAACTTATGTAAAACACTGTGAGGAACATTTTAATACTGTAACTCTTCAACTTACGGCGCTTTTTTATCCCTTTTTAAAAGGGCCCAAAAAATTAAATGCTCCACAAAAATGTCTTACATAAGTTAAATCGCTGAACACATCCTATACCTAAAATGGAATAATCAAATGGCTTCCCATGCCGATTCAGAATAAACATTTGAAAAAGGGGGAAAACTTTAACTTTAGAAATCTGTAGAAAAATGTCTGATAATTTAAAGACTAGTCGAGTATCTTAGCATTATATCTAAAATAAAAATATATCTAATTAAAATTCTATTATAAACTAAACGCTTACTACAATTTATGCTTATTTGGGGCCAGTTCTACAGTTAGGACTAAGATAAATTATATCTTAAACATTTCTTGAATAAGAAATGTTGTTTGAAAATTTCTTACTTAAGAAATATTTAAGAAAAAAATCGATATAAGACTACATAACTAGCCCTTAATATTTCCAATGAATTAGTATTTTGTTTCAGTAATCTTAAAATTTGTTTTATGTTTAATCCAACAGAACTAAATAATTAACTCATGTGTATGAAATGATTGTTTATTATTTAATTTTCAAAATATATTACTGACTTAATTTTAAATAAGTTGTTGTCTTCTTTAAATTTAAACTATTAGTATTATTTTGTTATTATTAGTTTTTGCTGACGTTAAATGTTTACAGTAGAGATATAGAGATATATAAACTAAAAACTAAAAACACTCATTACATGTGAGAATATTAATTTTGTATGTAGTATAAATTATAATGATTTTTGTTGTTGCAAAAAAAAAAAAAATATTCTCAAGTAATTTTTCGTCTTGTATGAATGAACATATGGTTGGTGAAAACATTTGTACGCTACAACAGTGACTGCATGCTTGAGTATAAATGAGAATGTGGTATAATTCCAAAGAAACTATAAATAAGCTTAAGAATATAAAAATAACAAAATTATAAAAATAAAATGTGTATTTCTACTTAAGAATTTTTTTAATTGCTCACATTTATTTAAAAAGTATGAAAAGTCTTAAATGCAAAAAGAAAACATGTATATTTAAGAATTGAAAATCGATTTAGTAAGATATTATTATGTTTAATTGCAACATCAATCAATGTCACTAAAAAGAATATGGACAAACAATCAAAATATTTCCACTTATTTGTTTCCGTTCTAAAATTACTTAAAAACAATTCCAAATAGTGTCTATATGGAGTGTTGTATAAAATTCAATTAAGTCATTGCTAAAGAATGACATAGAAATTTAAAAATATATTATAAAATTATTTGTTTATGAGTTTTTTTGAGTTATTCACTTAATAAATCAAATATTATTACCAAGGCGTATGAGTGATATAAAATACTTGAAATAAATTAACATCACTTATACGTCACGTCAGTCAAGTATAGAATGCAGACCTTCGCAATAATGAATACTTTTGAAATTGCATTACAGTATTGCTGTTTGTGTCGTATTTATAAGCCATGAACTAAAAACTGATATCGAAACATAAACAAAATTTACATTATAGTAAACAACATGCAAACATGTTATACCAAGAAGTTGTTATTTTAATTCAGATAAAATTAAATTACCGACTCTTTATGTTTGTCCATATTCTGGTTTTGTGATTTTCTTTTTGCGTTTTTCAATGTAAACCGTAAAAACATATTTACCAGTAACAAATTCTACATTTATATATAAATCAAATAGATATTGTCAAGAAATTTTGAAGTAAAAGCTTTTAAGCGATTTTTCAATATTTTACTACATGTCACTTTCTATTATGTTATAAGCGAACTAATATTATCTTCTATATGCTGATATATTTTTTAACTTGCCATTTTTATATAAAGTTTATAATTATTTTAATATTAAAATAAAGAACTAACTAATTTCAGTCCTGCATGCATGTATGGGAACATATATCAAATATTTGTTTCACAACATTGCACTATTGAATGACCTTGGAAATTGAAAAAAAAAAACTGGTTAATCGTTGAATGAAAAACGCAAATGTATAAGTTGCAAAAACTAAAAAGAGAATTATGCAAACACACGTTATAGAGAATTATGCAAACACACAATAATATATATTATATTATAGAACCAGTAAAAAATGTTCTCAAAGTTTTAATAAACATTTGGTGTAACTCAAACTTGTAACAAGCCGACATTCAGACATGATATAGAAAAAATTATTTAACTACAATCAAAAACAAAAGTAAGTAAAGTCAGCAAAAAGCTAGCAGAAAAATTGCTAATATCAGCAAAATGATTTTGCTGAAAATCTGCTACATATTTAAATCGTGACATGATTTAATTAAGGGGGGGACATGACATTGGCCGTTTTTTGAAATCGACTTTTTTTATAATTTTGTATTTTAGTAAATATTCTTAAAATTCTAAGAAAAAAAATTTCATGTAAAAATTTCTACGGGTTAGTGAGAGCGCATTTTTAATTTTACGTACGGCGTTTATCTCGAAACCATGTTTTTCGTACTGGCTGCGGTACTAGTGGGTACATTTTTTGACGAAATTGTATTTTTTTAAACTTGATTCGCTATCGTTTGACAGGAGCTTTTTTTTAAATTTTTTTTCGATTTTTTATGAAGTTTTAAGACAATATTTTTTTCGAAGAAACACATTTTCGAATTTGGAACATCACCAAAAATTGAAAAAAAAATTTAAAAAAAAGCTCATGTCGTAGGATAACCAATTTTGTTAAGATTTAAAAAAGTCATTTTTTTCCAGATCGGACAATTTTTGCGACTCCCAGCGCTGCAACCACGAGGCCCCGTTTTTTCTTTGCCACCAGTTTGGAGCTCTATAAAACCATGTTGGAGTGAACAATATATTTTTTTGAATTTTTTTTCTTGTAATTTGTTCAATTCTCTACAATAATAAAAAAAAATGTTGGAAAAATGTTTGTTTTTGACTGAGTTATGAATTTAAAAAAAAGGTCTGTTTTCTCTGCCGCGAATGTCATGTCCCTCCTTAAAAATCTAAAAACATATAAAAATAATTGTAAATAAATTATCAGCAAAAAAGCAGTAACAGAATACTATTGAAACATAAGTTCAGAATTAGTTTAGTGCTCTAGAAAATATTACTGAAACTTTTGATGAAAACACAATTTAAGTAAAAAATTGCTAAGAACTAGAACTTTTGTTATATAAGACGATTTGCAAATTTTTCTACCAACTTATTTTTTGAGTGTACCTATTAAATAAATGACTTGTAAACCCTTAGTGGAAGAAAATATTGTGCAAATAATTACTAACCTAAACAAAAAATCAGTATTCTCAACAAGATATTTTTTTCTTATTTTTCTACTAAGTTTTTATAGTTTTAGTGCTTGAGCATAAAATGTAAAACAGTGGCTCTCAACGTAGAGCGCTCGACCCAAAGGAGGATAGTTTCAATATTTTATAAGCAAATTCTTGAAATGATTGTTACGAATTTTCAGTATTTTATTTTTTTTTTTGTTTTTTACTGACTTACGAATGTAGTTAAAATTTAAATTTCTTCTACAAATGAATGTTATTTTCATTTAAAATAAAAAAACTGAAATACTACTTGAATAACAAATAAATTCTGACTGCAGAAGTTTCCTGAGTGATGCACTGTGCAAATATAAAGAGAAAGCAAAAAAACTGCTCAACAATAATTTCACTATTCACCGCTCTAAATGCCATAACAGAAATCGTAAAATAGTAGCAACGGAAAAGAGTCATACTAATGGATCCAATTAAGCCTGATATGTCAATTTTCATAAAAAAGTTATCAAAAAGGATGTTATTTCCTATCCTTACCTTAAATTATGACCATCGATATATTGTTTATGATTTTATGATGTACTTACATATTTGTATGGGAATTTCTGAAACCTTAAATTGGGGCATGGCACTAAAAAGTTTGGCAACCACTGTTGTAAATGTATAAACTGATAATAATCTAAAACACCAAAAATAATGTGCTTATATACATTATTGTAAAAAATAAATAGTTATTACAAATAATATCATTGTATTAGTATAAAACTGCATACAAAAACCAATACTATACGTTGTTTTCCAGCACACAATGTTTTGTACTCTCTAACACATACACATACAAAACATATTACAAAAGACAGGAAGGAAGGTTTTTACACTTCATGTTCCCGGCAATTATAATAATAAAAAAAAAAATGAAATTTGTTGAAAATCATATACATATGGTGGTATGCTATGATATGCTGCCTACACAAGAGGAACATTCGTTACGGAACATGTGATTCATCTTTTTTTAACATTTTTTAATACAGACGATGCGACATACAAAGAAAACCCCAAACAAAACATCAGTTCTGTTTGTTTGTCGAACTGATCACATCAAATATGCGCGGAAGAAAATCAAAGTAATTAATTTGTTAACTTTTCATATGCTGCTGTTTTTTTAGTTTTATTTATGTATATATTTCTAAAATTATATATTCATTTATAAAATTAATCCAGTTTTCATTATTTATAATTGTCGTCATTTTTATTTTCTTTAAATGCGTAATTTCAAAAGGATCCTCACAGCATGACTGCTGTCAATGAATTAAAAAAGCAAAAACAGTAACATCGACACAAACGATGGAAGATTTTTGGAAAGAAGTTTGGAAACACAAAATATCAAAACATTTTGATAACACGAATTTCAACATGATACATTGACATACACGAAGGAACATTCGTCAAAAAATTGACATTTTCTGGCGAATTTTCCTTCGTGTGTAGGCAGCTTTATATGATAATTAGGGCAAGGAATTTCATGCAAATGCATGTTTTTTCTCGATAGTCCAAAACTAATATGGACTAAATATTTATCCGATTCATCAAATTTAGAACAAAATGGCATCGATTTGTAGTTGCATATTTTGTCATAAATGCACATTTTTGCATATTTTGACTTTAAATGCATATTTACTGCCTTTTTAATGCATATTTGTGCATTTTTTTCATTTTTAGGAGCATTTTTTTTTTGTAAAAAAAATATAAAAAATTGATACGTTTTCATGTTTTGATTCAATCAAAATAAACATTCTTAAAACCTTATTGACCTATGGGAAATCTTCGAGTTCTGTTTTTGTTTGCAAAATAACTAACTTGAATACATTTTTAAGTTTTAGAGTGCATTATTTTTGCAAAAATAATAGTTTTTAGTGCATATTTCTTATATTTTTAATGCATATTTTTCTTTTTTAACCACATATTTTAGGCGCATATTTTCCATTTTTAAGTGCATGAAATTCCTTGCCCTAATGATAATATTACGACTATGAGATCTAAGAAGTGACTCATTTCAAATTCGTTTTTGTTTTTTTTTTGTTTTAATTAATTTTAACCAAGCTAAGTGAAATATTAAATTGTAACTCAAATTTATAGTCAAAACTAAGATCGAATTTTGACTTAATATTTCTTTAATAATTTTAAACTAAAGATTTCCATAACATATTTAAATTTAATGATAAATTAGAGTAGATACGTCAGAATTTTGCCAACAAAAAGGGATACTCTCAGCAATATTGCTAGGAAGCACAATTCTGTACGAACTTTTGAAATCCTAACAGCAATTTGAGTTTCGAAAAGGACGAAAACTTTTTAAAAATAAATCTTGTTGATGCAATGACTTTGAAGTCTACATATAAAACAGGTTTTAATAAAAGATTGTTGATAGTGTACATGACGTCAAAAGAAGCGAGCAGGTGGTCCCGTAGGAGTAAAACGCTTTGAAGCTAATTTACCCAGACGTGAACATAGCTCTTCATACCGAATTTAATAAGTTAAGGAAGAACAAAAGAATCCGAAGATAGTTTTTTAAAATTAAAAATAGCGGATCTAAAAAAGCTATATCGCTTACATGCAAGCGGCTCTTGTAATGATGCCTGCCATCAAATGTCACTTTTCGTTTTAATCTTGATTTTGTAATATAAAAATAACAGAAAATTTGGTAAAAAAAGAATGCGAAGGATATTATTATATTATTTGTAGATAAAAATTAATTTTTGATCAAATTTTGCGTTTTTTTGAAGAAAATCTACGATGTTTTGTAGCCGTGAAATGGTCAATGTTTTCCACAACTGCAATTTTTTAAGTGCGGTTTTTTTAAATTTATAATCTAGGGACTATAACACCTATTTCATAGAACTAGTTGGCTACCCAGTGTAGAAAATCATTACCAGATATGTGGTTATGTAACTACATACTTGGTAATGGTAACTAGTTACTTTTGTTATTACATTTCTTATTACCTTTATATGGCGATGTCGCGAAAAATAATGAGTTATGGTTACACACCAGCATACGAAAAATCAAAATATATATCGTTACCTATGTGCTTACCAGTACTGACAAAAATAATGAGTCTAAAAATAGATTTTCAAAAAAATAAATTATATAAAAAAAAAATATTTTTTATTGTATTTTTTTTTTTTAATAAAATTTGCTGGTACGGGAATCGAACCTGGGTCTACAGATTGCCAGTCAATAGCTCTACCATCTGAGCTATATCGACATGTAATATTTAATAGATAAAAACATAATTGACCTGCTGCACACAAGTAAGCTTACTCGCCAACATACGAAAAATCAAAAAATATGTGGTTACATATATCCTTACCAGTGTTTAAAAAATATTGAGTCTAAAAATAGATTTCAAAAATTAAAAAAAAAAATCTAGAAAATTATTTTCTATTTGAAATAATGATAAAAGTAAGTCATTATCAGTAACTCATTATTATATGTTTTGAAATAATGAAGAAGGTAAGTGGGTGTCATTACTGGTAGTCCAAAAAATAATGACATGTCATTACCGTTTCTACACTGGGTAGTTGAAAAAAAAAATCGCGAAAAAATGTCGCGTAAAAAAATTCGCAAAAAGGAAAATTCTTACATCAGTATATTTGTTTGCAGAATGAAAATCGCTGATTAAGTTTTTGTACCATAAATCTTTTTTTCGCGTTCCGCCATTATTTTGCAATTTTTTAAATGTGGTTTTTGTAAAATTAGAATCTGGTTACTATAATACCCATAACTCGTACCAAAGACTGGTGGATAGTGTGAAAAAAAAGTTTGCGAAAATAATTTTGCAAAAAGTGAAATTCTTGCATCAATATATTCCTTTGCACAATGTAAATCGCTGATTAAGCATTTTAATTAATTTTTTATACCACAAAACCCTTTTCGCATTCCGCATTTGCAAGCTCAGAAATGATTTGAAATCTATAAAATGACGTTTACAAATGCCAATTCTTTCTTATAATTGAGGCACTAGTAATCGTAATGAATTTACTATACAATTGGCATTAGTAATGAAATCGATGTATTTGAAAGCATTAGCATTAGTCCAAGTAATAATAATGCCAACAATTTCATTAGCATTAGTTTCAATTTAATGGTAATGAAATTACCAATTAATTTGTCCAAATAATTAATTAGTCTCATGTATGTACCATATATTAATAATAATTTAAGGGAAATCGGAAAATATTGGAAATTAGACCATATCGACAGAGTTTTTAATGGGTTATTTGGAGAAAATTTTAATTCCAAAAATAGACAAACGTTTTTTAATTTTCTTTATTTATAAAAAAACTTAAATGCTTTTCTAACGATTCACAAAATTTCATTGTGTTACTTCGCTTAGTTTTGGAGAAAATATTGATATTTTTTAATCCAAAGCTGCTTGGGGAAATAAAAAACAATCTGGGTTAAAACAACTGCTTAAAAAGTTAGAAAAATCGCGTTTTTTCGTTATGCATCATATAGACAGTTGCAATTAATATTGCTAATTAATACGCATTTTATCAATTTTAATTTACTAAGGTTGAGGTTAAGAAGAAGAATAAATAGTTTTGTTTAATAAAAAGATTGAAAATTACGTATTATAGAAAGTGCCACGAAGCTGTCCTTTTAGATTTTATACCAATTTTTCCTTAATTGTAGTCTTAGGTAACTACAGAAATTCCTGACAAGAGTAATTTAAAGGCGTACTCAAAAACCAGCGTATTACCGCGGTTCGCGTCCGTCGTGTTTCCCTTGATTGAGTTACCATTGTCTCAAATGGTAAATTCCATTGAAATTGCCCGTTAATATATAATATATTAAAAAAACGAGTAAAAAGGTTAAAGTCGGGCATGCCGACTCTACAATACCCTACACCAGTCTGGTGTATTGTTTGGATCCGAAATTCGAATGGGTTAAAATGGGGCTTATGTCAAAATTTTCTATAATGTGAGTCAGCGCACCAAATTTCATTAAAATATCTTAATATTTGCGACCTGCAGTTTGTAACCAAGCCAATTTTGGGGGGACCCTTATATGGGCACTAGTTCTAAACATGGACCGATGTTCACCAAAATCAATAGGCTTCGTCCTTGGGCCAACATAGGTCTATGTACCAAATTTCATCAAAATATCATAATATTTGCGACCTGCAGCGTATAAACAGTATAATTTTGGTAGGACCCTTATATGGGCACTAGGTCTAAACATAGACCGATGTTCACCAAAATCAATAGGCTGCGTTATTGGGCCAATATAGGTCTGTGTATCAAATTTCATCAAAATATCTTAATATTTGCGACCTGCAGCGTATAAACATTATAATTTTGGTAGGACCCTTATATGGGCACTAGGTCTAAACATGGACCGATGTTCACCAAAATCAATAGGCTGCGTTATTGGCCCAATGTAGGTCTGTGTACCAAATTTCATCAAAATATCTTAATATTTACGACCTGCAGCATATAAACAGTATAATTTTGGTAGGACCCTTATATGGGCACTAGGTCTAAACATGGACCGATGTTCACCAAAATCAATAGGCTGCGTTATTGGGCCAATATAGGTCTGTGTACCAAATTTCGTCAAAATATCTTAATATTTACGACCTGCAGCGTATGAACAGTATAATTTTGGTAGGACCCTTATATGGGCACTAGATGTTCAAAAAAATCAAACTTGTTCATCCTTGGGCCAACATAGGTCTGCGTACCAAATTTCATCAAAATATCTTAATAGTTGCGACCTGTAGAGTGCGCACAAGATTGCATGGACAGACAGACAGACGGACGGACGGACAGACGGACGGACAGACGGACATCGTTAAATCGAAATAAAAAAAAATTCTGAACCGATCGGTATACTATAAGGTGGGTCTACGACCAATATTTTTTGGTGTTACAAACATCAGCACAAACTTATAATACCCTGACCACATAGTGGTGTAGGGTATAATGAGCGCTAAATAATAGGTCAATATTTCACCCACTTTTTGAAAAAACTTAAAAAGTTTAAATTTTTATTCGTTTAATAGTTGAAAAGTATAAGTTAGACATTGATACTATATACTTTTTGTTTTAGCTAAGTAGTTGGTATAGAAAGCTTCATATTCTGTTTACCGATGAAATTTTTTTTAGATTTTTGATATTTTTCTTTGTTGAAGGCCGGTATGGGGTTGCACAAACTGATTTTATCCACAAAATGAGGATAACATCTTTGAGTTTTTTCTCTGGTACTTATTTTCCCAATACCGGATAAATTATCTCTAACAGAAGTTTTTGCTAATAAGTAATTTTTATCGCGTTTAATTTTTTTTTTACTAGACTGGCACTCTTGAAAGTGATTTATTCGATAAGAACAACAACAAGTGTAATGTTTCTAAAGTTAATTTTTTTGCAAAATCTATCTGTAAGACCCTGTATCGACCCTTAAAAAAATCTAGAAGAAAAAATATCGAAAATCTTTTGGGTCATATTAATTCATATCCCAGGCGGTGAAACTCCCTAATATACATACACAAAAAACTCTTTCCAATATGATAGTAAGAACTGTATGTCTAAATGCATTTGCCTGTGTGTATGTATATAAATACAGAGAAAATTTGGCTGGAGGAGTTTTAATGAAAATGTTCAGTAATCTAATGGAATTTTCTACACAAAGTAAATAAAGTTATCATATAGAGACAATCTGACAATAAAATATAAACATTAATACAATTTAATGGAAAATCACTAATGAAGTCTGTCCATAAAAAAAAGGCAGACACTAGATCTAGTCTGATTTGCAAATTAATAATGTGTCTATAACTTTGAAAAAAATGTTTATTCTTCTTCTTAACCTCAAACCTACTTAATTGAAATTATTTTTTATTTAATGAAAAAGCTTCATACATATATCTAGTTTTAATGAATTTGTTTTTATTGAGTGTATGCAACTTTTAATAAACAAAATGAATTTTTGACAATATTTTATTAAAAATTCCATTAATTCAAGGAAAAGGGTGTTTCAATGAAACTTCATTGGCTTTGTGCGAAAATACATTAATATCATGCAATATAATTCTCTCAGTGTAGTTGTTGCAATTATTGTCGTAATAGTTAAACATACAAAGTAACATACAATAGTTTATTCAACAATATAATTGCTCATGAAAGCAAGTAAAATGTCTTTTTGTATTTCTGTGTTTTTTATTGCTGGTGTCGAAATGCATTTAGAACTAAAAATTTATGCAAATACTCTTTGTTCAATAATTTCTGTAATTTTTTATGAAAACATAATTTGGTTTATCAATATTTTTAATCAATTAAATAAGAGAGTTTGACGACCTAGGAAAACGTTTCGCTATCGTTTGCCAACTACACCAATTCTGCATGGAACAAGTTCAGGGACTGGTTCCACTTTGGAGCTCTGGAAGCGGTTGCTTCTTGGAACAATATCAAACAAAAATCATAGTTTTTAGAATTGGCAGTACAAGGGAATAGAACATTAGAATGTAACATTTTTCTCGGAAATTAAGTTTTGCCTGTTTTTAAATTTATGTAAATATTTGTTGAAAAATATTTATAACATTTGAAAAAAAAACATTTTTAAACTCTTCATTGCGGAAACCAAAAAGTTTTAAATCGCAAATTTCACAAAATTAAAAACAGTTTTACATCATTGTACAAAATTGTTATTTCACATAATTTATTTCTATTTTGATATTAAGTTAAGATGCTTAAGTTTTGATATGTATTCTTATAATTCTGGAATTTTTTTGAACAGAATGTATGGTTTGTTCTTAAACCAAAAGGTAAATGCATTTGGCGTATGCTCGATATTTACAATGTGTTTTTAAATACTTCTACGCACTAGTGTTCTTATCTTGGGCACTCAGTTGAAGAGAGTGTTTTGCTAAAAGAATAAGAGAATTGAAAAAAAAAATGTTTGTTTCAGTCATAAATGTTTTCACTTAAAGTCTAATTCGAACATAACAAAACTTGAAAGAAGGTAGTACATATTGATGGTATTATGTATGATGTCAGCTTTAAAGTATTTTCAATACTTGAAGAGAAAATCAAAGAATACAGGAAAAAATTAAAGTCGGTATTTGAAAAGTTCGCGAATGCGGGCGACGGTCAATTTATATTTCCTGGTTTCCATTAGTCCTGATTGAACAGCATACCAACTTTTTTGCGCCTGCTTAAAAATAATCCCAATTTAAACCAAATTCCAGAATATTTTATGCTGTAAATTATCCAGTTTTCTAGAACCGGGTCCTATTGAGTTCAAATTTGGCAGCATGATTAAATTTATGTAAGTATGATTGAATATTTATTGAACGATAAAAAGCAAAACTTTTTATATTTATGCAAACAACTAACAAATCTTGACTGCAGAACTCCCACGACAAGAAAAGTATCTCATGTGATAGTCTAAGATTTTTATGAAATAAGGAGATCTGATAAAGAACAACCCCAATCGTCACTTTGATTCAGACTGTACACCAAAATATTTTCCTTACCAAAATTTACTTTTACAATTATAAAAATGACTACGTGACTTTAAGCCGTGAATAGTTATCCCTTTTATTTGTTATTCAAATATAAAGAAGGAGAAACTAAAAAATATACAAAAAATTATACATAAATATATAAAAATGCAGAAAATTAACACATCAATATATGAATATTTGTATTTCAATAAGGAGAAAAAGCAAAAGATAAATGTAGAGATCTAAACTCAATTGTTATTGACATTAGCGGCGACATATATGGTTGCCCAGTTATTCCAAAAAGGTACCAGAAAAGGGCTTCGGTAAAAATGTCCCTCAAACTTAGTATGGATTAATATAAATGATTTTGGCAGTCGGACTACAAAATATGTCCATGTAAAGTACCCTCAAAAAAATTTATCATGACAACATTTTCACAAAATCAAAAAAGTAGCAAAAAACGAGTAAAAAGGTTAAAGTCGGGCATGCCGACTATACAATACCCTACACCAGTCTGGTGTATTGTTTGGATCCGAAATTCGAATGGGTTAAAATGGGGCTTATGTCAAAATTTTCTATAATGTGAGTCAGCGCACCAAATTTCATTTAAATATCTTAATATTTGCGACCTGCAGTTTGTAACCAAGCCAATTTTGGGGGACCCTTATATGGGCACTAGTTCTAAACATGGACCGATGTTCACAAAAATCAATAGGCTTAGTTATTGGGCCAACATAGGTCTATGTACCAAATTTCATCAAAATATCTTAATATTTGCGACCTGCAGCGTATAAACAATATAATTTTGGTAGGACCCTTATATGGGCACTAGGTCTAAACATGGACCGATGTTCACCAAAATCAAACTTGTTCGTCCTTGGGCCAACATAGGTCCGCGTACCAAATTTCATCAAAATATCTTAATAGTTGCGACCTGTAGAGTGCGCACAAGATTGCATGGACAGACAGACAGACGGACGGACGGACGGACAGACAGACGGACATCGTTAAATCGAAATAAAAAAAAATTCTGAACCGATCGGTATACTATAAGGTGTTACAAACATCAGCACAAACTTATAATACCCTGACCACATAGTGGTGTAGGGTATAAAAGGTACTGGTGATAGTCTCTTAAAAATCCGAAAAAAATGCGAAAATATAACATTATTATATAGTTCCCTAAAGCGGCGAATACATTAAGGAACATGGAGTAGGGAACAAAAAATATCAAAAAATTTTGTAAACACGAATTGCACGAATGTCAACACGAACATTAACATACAAATCAACATTCGTAAAAAAATTACAATTTTTTCACGAATGTTCCTTAGTGTATTCCCCGCTTAAAAAAAAAAAACAACTAAATTAGAAACTGAATGGGAAGTACTGTTTGACCCCACTTTTAATCCCCGAAATGGCCGATAAACCCAACTTAGAATTTTTTTCTCTACAACATATCCGAATTTATTCAATATCACAGATTTTAATATGAGTGTAAGAAACCCTCTGTTTCACTTAAATAGAAAAAAATCCAATAAAAGTCAATTTCTTGAAATGAGCATGTCACTTAATAAAGAAATCATTTCAAATTTCCTTCTTATACATTAGCCAACTAAATAATATAATCATATGTGCGGATGTATGTTTAATATCTGAAAGAAAAAATCATTGTTAAGCATCCACAACTATCACTTTCTGTACATCGACATCAGCATCCTCATCACCATCATCATTGCAATCTTCATCAACAACATTCATTCATTCAGTACATCTATTGTTGCTCATACATATTAATGGATGGATGTGTGTAAGTGATGTTGCTAATTTATATGCATAAAAATAGAAATGAAAAATAGCAAAAAAAAAAAAAATAGAACCTTGCACAATAAAAAGTCAACAAGAACAACAACATAAATATGTATGTATATAAAGAAAAGATAGCAACAAAAAAAAAAACAATACATATAAAAGAGAATAAAAAAAAAACGAAACCCTTGATAACAATAATGACAAAAACAACAACAACGGCAACAACAAACGATATGATGACAATGATTATGCTGACGATGTCAATGTATGATGACAAAAGTCAAGTGAATGAATACAACAAAACACAAGATACAAACAAAAGCTTTTTTGTATGTTTGTTTGTTTTTGTTGTTGCTGCTGTTGTTCATATAAACATTGTTTGATTGTGTGTATGAAGAACAATAATTTTTGAGACATTATTGTTAACACATACATATTTGGTAGTAGCATTCATACAGTGATACAGTGGCAACAACATAGAAAATAAATTGTAAAAATGTAAGATTTTTTATTTAAAATGTTTTTTGTACGCTTCGCAATTTACTTTCTAGACTAAAGATATCTTAGGATTTCCTCTGGCAAAAACTTCTGAAAATGTAGTTTTTTTTTTATTAAAAAAGGATTTTACAAGCGTTGTTGACACAATTTAAAGCTTTTATATTTAATTTGAGTTCTTTGTGCTTACAAATATTATGATTGTCAGTATTTAATGGTTTGCCGATAAAAGAAAAGTAACTGATTTTGTAGTTAAAGGATATCCTTTAAATAAACTAGTTTAAAAAATACGCCCTTAAAATTGTCCCCACTGTTTGTAATGTTTTTATATGTTTGCACTTGTAAAGTGTGCTGCAATTGCCACTTGCAGTTGATGAAAATATTGTTATTGTCGGGGATGTTGTAAAAAAATGACAAGTAATTGACTGATGTTCTCGTTTATCTTGTTAGTTTATCTTTTTTGGTTACAAACTCATGTAAATATCTTTTTGATGGCTTTTTTTTTTTTTGATAATTATTATGTTTGCTTTGACTTTGAATAATTTAGTCAAAGTTCAATGTAACGAACATTTTACGTAAACAAATATTAGTGCCAAGTAGGTGAATGGGGCGAGGCGGCGGATCTGAAATCGTTTAAAGTATAAATCCAAGTGCATTCGAAATATGAACCACTTATTTTAAAAGTTTAGAGTTCACTGGTCTTTAAAATGAGATATAAAATTATGGGTGCCAATGATAAACAAATTATATACTATGTATTTGTAATCACATATAGTTAAATTTTTCATAATTTTTAATAAACCTTGCGTAAATACTAGTTTTTGAAAATGGTGGACTTATACCACTTTCAAAATAATAATTTTTAGCAGTTTGCTGTCTTATGCATTAAACACATAGACGACTGCAGCTACACGACTACAAATGCTGCTGGCTGCAATTGTAGTCGTGTAGTCAGCTACTTATTTTTTTTTTTTTTGAAAACGACAGCAACATAGTAAACAGATGATCTAAAAAAGTTGACGTTTTGATAAATATTAATCTTTTTTGGTTTGTGCATCTAAAATAATGGCTGAGGAATATTTTGTTAATTTTGTAGGATCCATTTTTTTTACAAAACATCACAACAAAATTATTTCCAAATATAAATTAATGAAAACCTTCAAACAATTGTAAAATATAAACAGCTGATTCTTCAGTGTTCCCATAACGGTGATTTTATAGTCAGAACTAGCGATTTTATTTCACCTCTAGCGAGAAAAATTGTCCTGTTTTACATATTTTGTTATATTGTCAACACTATTTTTGTTTTGTAGCCAACAAAAATAGAAATTATCCTAAGTTGACTACAGCGGCAAAAGCAGTCGTGTAGTCGTGTAGCTCCAGTCGTCTATGTGTTTAATGCATTACTGAAATAAGAAAAGCATTAAGTTCGGTTTTGCCGATTTTTTATACCCTTCACAGTGTTTTTGTTACAAATAATATGAAATAAAATTTAACTGAGAAAAGATTGTAGAGGTAAAAAAACAACAATTTTGAGGCGAACAAAACAACTTGAGTGGTGAAATATAATTTTTTAAAGATAAAAAATTTATTGTATTGCAAGAAAAGGTTCGGAGGTAAAAAGGTGAATATAAATTATTATTCACCTCCAGGCGTCTGGCGTCAAAATAAAACAAAATATTTTTCTCATAAGACATTTATATAAAATTGTACTAAATTCACCAACCGTTAAATCGATTTTGTTTATTTTCAATAACAATCTACTCGGGAAAATGTCCATTAATCTAGACAAAAATTAACATCCCTCTGGAGTATTCGCGCGGAAAGCAGAAAGAAAGACCAACGATCGGACTACAGGCAGAAAAATGTAAAAAGTTGAGCCAATCACCGCATAGAATTACAGATGAGTTAAAGACAATTCCAGGAAAGTAAACAACTTTTTTTTTTGCCACGCTCCCGTATATGGCTCTTTAGGTCTTTTGTTTAATGCGTCGTTATTTGAAGTCCGATCGTAACATTTCGCACATCGTTGTTCATAGTTTGAAAACAGCTACTTTTCTTTTTTGATCAATTTTGACTAAGACGTCAAACTGGTGAACTAGATTTTTATTTCGGAGCTTAGAATGAACAAAATAGAAATGTAGCTGCTTTTTAACTATAAACAACGATATACAATTGGACTTCCAATAGCGACGGAGTAAGAAGAACACCACCACCGGCTGGTTTTGAATTTTTTCGACCCCACCCTAGCGCACATATTCAAGGAGTATCTAAATTAAGTAGATGCAATAATCCGCGGACACGACATCGAACAAAACATCTTTGCGTCTGCATCCAAAATGAAAAATTGGCAAAGACGAACTTGACCGTCATTTTAGTGAAAATAATTTAACATGGAAATAACAATTTAAATTCATCTAGTAATTATAAGAAAAATAGTATAAAAATACTGAAAAAAAAACAATAAATAAATAAAATAAAAATCAATAAATTAATTTAAAAAGCGTTACTTTTTATTAAAAGACAATTTATTTTGATTTTTTTTTAATTTATTTTAAGTATTTAGTATTTATTTTAAGTATTTCTTTTTATTCATTTCATATTTTTAAAATTTTTTTTAAATTTATGATCGCGACGAGGTGCGTTAAAATTTCCAATTCCGTGTCTAATGTCCGATGTTTGTCAGACGAATTTTGTGACTCTTGATGTTAAAGTCTTCTTGACATAAGGAGTGAGATCATAAAAATGTTAACACACATTTTTGCTTATAACTTTGGTTTAAAGCTTCTCATATTTTTCTTTTTCGGCAATTTACATTTTAAAAATATGTCAGTTAATAAATTAATTTACATCATGAGTTTTAATTTGCAATTTTTTACACAATGGACGATGAAAGAAAAGTGCGTTCAAAAATAATTAAATATTTTTAACAAAACCAAACATGGACATACAAAAAAATTGTCAAAGAGACTAAAAGACGCCGCCAAACATTTTCAAAAGTGGTAAAAATGTATCTGGAACACCTAACAATTGAAAGGAAGCCGGGAACAGGTTATCATAACATTGGTAAGGCATATAAAGTTAAAAGCATCCTTTAGAGAGCTCCTAACGCATCTGGCAGAAAAACAGCTCGGTTAGCCCAATGCTCAGACTTTTTTGTACGTAAAGTGAAATGTAAGGCAGGACTAAAGGCTTCATTAGTCTAATCGTAAAGTAAAAAAACGTATCTGTAATCAATTCAATGTGTTAAAATAATATAGAAATATATTTTTATCTTTTTTCTATGCATTGAAACTGTTGTCAAGTAAAATCGTAAAAAAGTTCTGTTGAAAATAGGAATTTTATATTTTATTACTTGACATTTAATTCTATGCACAAGAAAAGGATAAAAAATACAATATTTTTATTTTTTATACTCTTTTTATTCATTATGAGAATGATACGTTACTTTTTTTACGATACTTCCAAACAAAGTTCAAAAAGTTCCCGATAGAAACGCTTTTAAAAATTTGGTGGCCAAAACCAGAGCTCGAAAATTGAAATCAAATTTTATACAAAAATACAACTGTTGTGTAATGGACGACGAAAATTATGTCCTGGCGGATTTTTCGCAGTTCCCTGGTCAATAATTTTATGTTTCCGATGTTCGATGAAATGTTGCGGAAAAATTTAGGTCGAAAAAGCATACGAAATTCCCTAAAAAATACCTAGTATGGCAAGCCATATGTAGCTGCGGCCAAAGAAGCCAGTCATTTGTGACATCTGCCTCTAAAACAGCGAAATTTATATCAAGGAGTGTTGGCAGAAGAGACTTCTTCCATTTTTGAGTCAGCACAATGTATCCACTTACTTTTGGCCTAATTTAGCATCTTGTCACTACAGCAAGAAAGCGCTGGAGTGGTATAATGATAATAATGTGGTTTTTGTACCAAGAGTGGCCAATCCACCAAACTGCCCGGAGCTCAGGCCAGTGGAGAGATATTGGGCTCTCGTTAAAAGAGAATTAAAGGGCATAAAAAAGGTCTCCCAGGACATGCGAGATTTCAAACGTAGATAGTCCACCTGCTCTAAAAAGGTGACAGAAACTACGATAAAAGCCTTAATGGTAGGGTTTCCGGAAAAAGTGGATTACTTTGTTCGTAGTTAGAATTCCATGCGATTTTTTTTGTTTGATTTTGTATTAAATTTCATTTAATAAAAATTTGGTTTGAAGTCTTAAAATTCAGTGGTTTGTTTTTTATTTAACTTTATGTGTGTTAACATTTTTATGATCTCACTCCTTAGTTTTATAAGTTTCCTATGACCAAATAAATAAAAAAAACAAAACACATAAAAACGGTCTCCCTGAAAAAAATTCCTAGATATGTGCCTGGTGAAAATAATAAACCTTTTTGTATAATTTTATTCATCTACCCACCAATATTTGTGCTAAATGCAATATTCAATTGGATTGATGATCATAATGATGATGAAGATTATTTTGTTGCAAAAGGTTATTGTCATCATCAGCAGATTTTATTTTTACTTTTTGCTCATGTATTTTTTTATTGTCTTTTTTTTCTATACAAATTTTATTTATATTTTATGTGTTTCATTTTTGTTTGTAGTACAAATGTGTGCTATTTTTGTTTTTTATGTGTGTTGCGTTTGACGTCATAGCTTGTAATCAGTGATGCCAACTTGGCACTTGTGGTAGTATTTATAGTGCTTCTCGTTTGAACCAAAAACTCCAAAGTTTAGTTAATCAGTTCTGATTATAACACTGGCCCTATGTTGGAGCATGCGTAATCCTTTGCTAGCGATTTTGTTGCATTTTAACAATTTTTGTTAATCACATATTTAGGTTTTATTTAAGCATAAAATTCAACCATAAAACTATTTTAAAGTCGACTGGAGTACACAAATCAATTTTTATAAGATTTCGAAATCTTTATACGTTACTTGAAACTTTATGAGTCAGATTACATTTTAATTTATCAAACAAATATCAGTTACATTGCTTCATTTATCAGAATTTTTAAGGAATTTTTTCTTAGATTTCCTTCTTAAAATTGTGTGGTATTTTTATGCCAAATTACGCTTTTTAAAGCTTTCACATATTTTGTTCCATTTTTAGATCTCAAAAATTTTGCATCATTGCTTCTAATATGTAGTTTATAGAAATAGAAAATTAAATACAACAAAGTTATATATTTTTTTTACATTGTATGTTGTACAATATTGTGTGTAACAGTAAATGGTTTTTATGTGTTTATGGTATTTAGAGAATGAGAGAAAGTACATGTTTTTGAGTGAGTCTCTATTTAAGGTTTTAGATTTCATTGTCATTATTAGCATCGTTATTATTTATTTTTATTTAATTATATTCAGGGTTACTGGTGCGAATAAGTAATATTTATTTCATATAATAGAGAAAGTTAAATGATATGATTGACTGAACTCTAATGTATACACCCAGCATTTATTTCTATAAGCTAACAGTGATATGTAAAAAAAATGTGTCCACTATACATATTATCTGGCCTATATCGTAGATATCCCCCGGTTACTTAACGAAATCGCTAACATTTGAATATGTGATACTAAAGTGAAAATAGTATGTTCCGTATTTACAAAGTCACCCTTGTTTTTTTTCCATTCGTAAAGTAGCGAACACAAAAAGTTTTTGTTGCTGAGCGTTGTTAAATACTTAAGATATGTTGTTGTCTAGTCCCGTGTAAAAAAGTTTAGATCTGATCAGATCTTTTTGGATCTAAATAGATGTGATTGAATCTAATTAGATCCTGTACCAGATCTCATCAAATATGATCAGATATGGAATATGTGATAATACCTTATGGCAAGATCTGATCAGATCTAGCGCCAAATCTGTTCAAATCTAAAGTGATCTGGACAATTGCGCCAGATATGCCTAGATCTGATCAGATCTAATTAGATATGGTAAGATCTACTGAGATCTGGCCAGATCTGATCTTTTTTACACGGGGTGTTCCATAATTATAAAATTGTTAAAATTAGCATGGTAATGAAAAACTTTTCAGTAACAATATGTCCTCGAAAAAAGTCGAAAAGATTTATTTTTTTAAGGTATGTATGTCCAAACTATATATTTTTGTTTTTTTAATTTTATGAAGAATAATTTTTTTTATGAAGAATAATACTTCAGAAAACACAAACACTTAATTTTGGGACGCACAAACTGAAATAAGAGAAATTTTTTTTCAAAAATCTGACTAAATCGGATTATTTACGGGATATTGACGTTTTTTTTTTGGTAAAATATGGCTCAACTATCTAGAAAATTTGACGACTGCTCTTCAAATTGAAATAAAAATAACATTTTAAATGTACTGAAAACAAAAAAGCTGTCCAGTTGTAGTTCATACGATCAATAAAAAAATTCAAGTTTTAATATAACATTTCTGACCTTAAATCTAAAGTGTTTCATTTCACTTTTTTTGTATATAAATATTCTTATAGAAATAAACCTATAAAAATAGACGAAAAGCTCTGCTGAAATTAGTAGCTTACTTTTGCTAATCCAACAGCAAAAAGTAAAATTTTCAAATATACACAATATAAGTTATTTTTGAGTTAAATTTTAGTCAATAGAAAATAACAACTTAACCTGGTTAAACAAGCAAAAAATTTTGCTAAATAAATAGTAGACTAAAAAATCGCTAAAAAATTTAAAATTTTCAAAGATTTTTCTCTCGAGTTTTTTTTTTTAATGAAAACAAATAAAAATCTAGTTTTCTGAAATCAACTGCTATTTGCATTCAACTAAACCCAGTGTAGAAAATCATTACCAGATATGTGGTTATGTAACTACATACTTGGTAATGGTAACTAGTTACTTTTGTTATTACATTTCTTATTACCTTTATATGGCGATGTCGCGAAAAATAATGAGTTGTCGTTACACACCAGCAGATGAAAAACCAAAAAATATATCGTTACCTATGTGCTTACCAGTACTGACAAAAATAATGAGTCTAAAAATAGATTTTCAAAAAAATAAATTATATAAAAAAAAAAAATTGATATTGTATTTGTTTTTTAAATAAAATTTGCTGGTGCGGGAATCGAACCTGGGTCTACAGATTGCCAGTCAACAGCTCTACCATCTGAGCTATATCGACATGTAATATTTAATAGATAAAAACATAATTGACCTGCTACACACAAGTAAGCTTACTCGCCAACATACAAAAAATCAAAAAATATGTGGTTACATATATCCTTACCAGTGTTTAAAAAATATTGAGTCTAAAAATAGATTTCAAAAAATTTTCAAAAAAAATCTAAAAAATTATTTTCTATTTGAAATAATGATAAAAATAAGTCATTATCAGTAACTCATTATTATATGTTTTAAAATAATGCAGAAGGTAAGTGGGTGTCATTACTGGTACTCCAAAAAATAATGATATGTCATTACCGTTTCTACACTGGGAATTTAACTTAAAAATAACAAAAATTTTGTAGAAATAGCAATTTGTTTTTGCCAGTTTTAGTCTACTAATATTTAGCAAAATTTTCTGCTGATTTTGCAGTCCAATTTGTCATTTTTAATTAACTTAAAGTTAACTTAAGTATAACTAAAATTCTGTAAATTTAATAGTTTTATTTTTTCTGTTCTCATTTTACCAGTGCCTAGCAAACAAATTTGCTAATTTCAGCAGCGAGGTAATTTTTAACTAATTTTTAGTAGCTTTTCTGCTATTTTTACAGGTTCTACGAGTGTATTTATATGCAGAAAAAAAGTGAAATGAAAAACATTAAACTGTGTTGTATGTGAGAAGAAATTGTGAAAAGTATTTAAAAAATAAAATACATACATTTAATTTCATTGATGTCACTGAGGGCAAATAACTAAAAAGCTTACGAATACATTAACAATGTATGATTGTCAAAAACTCTTATTTAGCACACACACACACATATACATATGTACAAAAATATAAAGCATTTGTACATAAAAACTTGTATAGTTTATGCATACAAGAACAAATATAAAATAACAAGAGTGTCAAGTTTTTTAGCACATACACAATAGAGAAAATAAAAAGGAAAAAGAGGAAGGACTACATCCTTTTTGTTGTTATTGTTATTATTCATCTATTTATAGAAAAAAGAATATACAATATTTGAAATGCTTAACATTTTATTTGATTTAATCTTAAAATTAAATGAAAATATCACGCATACAAGTACAAAACTTCGAACACACAAATTCATGTTTAGACATGCTGAATTATAGTGCGTTTCATAAAAAGGTATTTGTCACTAAATACAAATAGCAAAATTTAAAAATTAGTTTTTTGATTAGTTAAAGGCCGTTATTTTGGCACAATTTCTAAAAATAACATGAATATTTGATTCATATTAAATGTTGCCACCACTTTTACAATTTCGTTGTATAAAAGGTCAATAACATAGGGAATATATTTATATTTAAATACTTGTGCCTAATTTATTTATTATTGTAAAAAGACAACATTTATTAAGCAAAATTTAATTTTTTATTGTAAACCTATCTTACTATACACTCGAGGAAAATGCTTCATCATATTTATGAAACACTTAAGTTAGAGGAAAATCCATAAAAAACTGTCATATTTAAGAAGTTTGCATAAATATGCTGAAACTTTTCTTAAATTTTTATTGTATGAAACATGTTTTATAACTTCTTCACCATTTCATACTAATATACCATCAATATTTATTTTTTGGAAAATGGCCAATAACTGGAAAACTGAGAAAGATAAAATAAAACGGACAATAATTTTAGTCTATTGGAGTACTAACACACTTCGATAATAAAACTGGGCAAAGTCTGACTGAAACTCAAAAAACCGATCGTCTCAACAATATTTTTATGAAACAGTATTATAAAATTTTATGCTACGTTACATTGGATTAATGTTAAGAATTAAAAAATGAAAAAATGCGGCCAATGAAAAGAATGAATTCATTTTTCCTAACACCTTTTTATATATCGAAATAGTATAAATTTTATAAATAACGTTAAAATTTAGAAAATGTTTTTTTGTTCCAAATATCAACATTATCGGGCGCATACTTAGTTATTAAATGATTTTTGAAAATACTAGTATTAATAGTAAAACGATTTTAGTTTTTTTCTTAAAAACTACAGAAACTAAATCAACTTCAATGCTTAGAATTTTGGCATGTCAAAAAATCCCAGTATAGAAACGGTAATGATATATCATTACTTTTTGGACTACCCACATATAAAACATATAATAATGAGTTACTGATAATGACTTCTTTTTGACATTATTTTAAATAGAAAGTAATTTTATAGATTTCTTTTGAAAATTTTTTGAAATCTATTTTTAGATTCAATATTTTTTTAACACTGGTAAGTATATATGTAACCACATATTTTTATTTTACAACAAACAGAGAAAAAACTTATGGAAACAACTTTCCTAGAACCAATGGTTGACAATTAATGCATTTTAAAGTGCTATCAAGCACACTCATAGCTTACCCGCCAACATACAAAAAATATGTGGTTGCATATATTATTACCAGTGTTGAAAAAATGTTGAGTCTAAAAATAGATTTCAAAAAAATTTACAAAAAAATCTAGAACATTATTCTTTTAAAATAATGATAAAAATAAGTCATTATTGCTAATACATTATTATTTATTTTGAAATAATAAAAAAGTGAGTATTTTTTAGTAACCCATTATTATATCTTTTAAAATAATACAGGAACTAAGTCGGTGTCATTACTGGTAGTCCAAAAAATAATGATATGTAATTACCGTTTCTACACTGGGTATATTCTAAATTTTTATTAAATCGTACTTTCGCATAATAAGTAGTTATATTATGCCATACCAATAACTTATTATTTTTACTCTTATTAATAAGTTATAAAATACAATATCGGTAATATATTATTTTAAAGGCTCCAAATAAGTAGTGATATATCTCCATATCGGTAACTCATTATTTCATACCTCCCACATAAGTATTGATGTATCACAATATTAGTAACGTATTTTTAGTTTTCTAAGTAAAACCAATGGCCAAAAGATTTATTTCCCTGTCCAGCGGAGTATCAAGGCGACTATTGTCACTTGAGTGGGGTAACCTTAGGACCCTGACGGTATACTTAACTGCTTCACAAACAGGGCCGGTCAGACACTGATGTTTGCAGGTTTTGTGAGCTGGAAAATTAGACATCGGGGCATGTTCTCTGCGAATGTCCGAGACTGTGCGACAGGAGACTCAGATTTCTGGGTGACCGCTTTGTGTCATCTTCGGACGTTTGGAGAAATTCTCCTAACAGGAATATTGGCTTTATTGGTAGCCTAAACCTCTAGGGAACTCTAGGCAGCACAAAAGATCTATATTGGTCGCGGTGCGTAGTGCCTTCGTATCTAATCTAATCTAAAAAACCAAGGGTAAAGGGGTACCCATTGCCAGGTAATGCGTGAAAAAGATCAAACCTATTGCCAAGGTTTTGCTGGGTAGTTGATGCCTTCAACAAATTATTTTTCACTTATACAACAAGTCTTGGAATTTAAGAACATTTAATTCCTTAAGTGCAATTGCTGCTTTACTTTTTACGGTAAAGTTATTGTGAGTGTATGTAAGCAGGTTTGTAAGGGATTATTCGAGATTTTTGCCCTTACAAACCTCCTTCAATAGAAATTATTATCAGAAACTAATTTTAAAAACATTATATTTGCGTAGTCTTGGCTATTTTTGACGAAAGACCCAAACTTTGAATAAAAAAATTTGAACAAAAGATCTCAACCAGTTTAAAAAAAGAAGAATAAGATAAGTCTCTAGGGATCCACAACTTTTGCCAACAGAAACATATAGATCCGAAAAAAAGCGCGAAAACGATTAAAACAATTTCTGTTGGCCCGCCTAATTGTTCTGTTACCAAAACCGAAAAACTCTTCCTTCTGTTTCAATGCATATATTGTACTTTTTTGTGGAATGCACTGTAGTACTGACATGAGTAACCATATGAGCAAAAAACCTTTAACAAATAAATATATTTACGCATTTTTTACAAAAAAACACATAAATGTCAATATTTAGTTTTTTCCATTCTTTTATTTTATAAAAAAAAATAGACAAATGTCACTGAAATGGTATTTTATACATTTCATAAATCACAAATAAAAAAATTGTAGTAGTAAATAGAAAATATGAATTATTTGTAATACAAGAAATCACAGCTGTAATAAAAAACTGCGTAAATAGTACAAAAACTCATTCGGAGGTGTTCTGGAAAACCAATCCACATAAAATCGCTAATTTTCATCTAAAATTATGTGTTGTTGTTAAGACTCTCAAGGTTTTATGTGGACTTGATTTCCAGAATACTTCCGATTATTGATTTTTTATTGACTATGATGCTTTTCATAAAAATAAATCAGAATCAATCGAAAAATCGGTATTAAATTTGTTGTTAGTTAAGTGGTTTTCGATTTTAAGTAACTAAATGCTTTTTTGTTTTTTTTCGCAATTAATTTAGATTTTTGATTTCAAATTTACAAATAGAGTGAGACAAAAATTAAATTTAGATATTTACCTATCACGGAGAAGAGGGGGCGATTCATGTGAGAGATTTTCACCGCTTAATGGTTGTTCTTGTCGTGGCCGTAAGACCGGTGTTAGGCCCCATCTTTCGATGAAATCTATACGTGAAATGGTTGATGGTGAACAAGTAGAAGGTAATTGCAGCTTCGCCAATTTTTTAGTTTTTCTCTTTAAGTCAAAATAATTAAAAACAAAATCAAATAAATTTATATTTGAATTTTGCTTTTGCCGGATAGAAATCAACAATGCTCGATTAATTTTTTAGCGTCACAACTTTTAAAAGAATATTTAGATTTATTTGAATATTGTAGTGGTCTGCTCTCGATCAAAATTTCCATTTAAGCTGATTTATTTTAATTAATATTTATTGATAATAAATTTGTTAGTAAGTAGTAAAATTATAGAATTTGATTTGTTTAACTTTTTAATTTTGAAGATTAAGGTACACAAGATATACTTAAGTGTTTGTAAATTATAGGAAAATTTAATATATTTTATTTGTTAAATTTAAATTTTGTTTATTTTGGTTTTAGTAAAAGGGGGAGGGGGCTTGATATTATCTTAAATGCATATTTAATATGTTTTGTTTATAAGGATTTGTTTTAATTTTTAATAAAATATTATTAAACACTTGTTTGTTGTATTTGCTGTTGCTGCTGTTTAGCTTTATTCATATTTATTAATTTATTTAATTAAACACAAAAAACATTAATTTATCATCATTTGGCAGTTTTGTTTTATATTTTTTAGTAATCATTATAATTTTAAGTAATGAAGTTTTTTTTTTTTTGTTATTATTATTATTTGATATTTTGTAAGTTTTAGTAAATTATGTAAATATTTTGATATGGTAACACTATGTTGAGTAAAATTTTAATTTATCTGTATTAATTTTTTTTTTTTTTTTAATTTAAAAAAGTCCAATAAAAAGTAAAATCTATTTTATAAGCCTTTTATAAATCTAAAAAGTGATTATGCATACGACCTCAAATAATTTCTCTCTCTGTATATTTAAAAAATGCTGTTGTATAAATGCAAGATTGTAAAAGATTTTATTTATTAAAATTAAAGTTTTACTCAAACATATGAAATGAACAATAATAAGTCCAGTTTTATAGTCAGAACTAAGAGCGATTTTTTTACTAAAACTTTACTTAAGTTAGAAATTTTTTGCAGTTTCCCAAGTTAAGAAATATGTAATACAAAAATCGTTCATGGTTCTAACCATAAAACTGGTCCTAAAATATTACGATTTAGAACTTAGTACACTGAATCCAAGTTAATTTTTGTCATTGTAATTGATCAATATTCAATATTTTAAAACTGGTGTTTTCCTCCACAAAAAATTACTGTTAATTTCATATTAATTTTGTGCTTAATTTTGAACAATTTTCTTGAGGTAAAGTAATGCGTTTAACTTATTTCGTAATTTCTCATCAATATATAAATCAAAATTAAATACATAGAAATTCACTGTTAACTGAAAGAATTTAGTAATTATCTATTTTGGATACAGGTTATCGAAATTTTCTACTTTTTATCTTTTTAAAAATTTGCCCAGCGGCAACGACATCTCCGATCAACACTTGATGTCCAACAATTGAATGTGAATAAAGTGCATCATAATGTAATAACAACTGGTGAAAAAGGCGATAACAATAGGATTAAAAAGAGGAAATATTTGGAAGAGGAAATAAAGTAAAACCTTTACTTTAAGAGTTATGAGCAAATAAACTTTGAAGTAATTTTAGTCCATTTTTAGGGCTAAAAGCCGCGGGTGACTGGCCTGTTTTAATTCGAGAGGATCAATTTTCGCGGGCATATTATTTTTTACATCCAATCTACCAGAAAGTGCGTGGGGAGGTTAGAAAATATCACTTTTGCACATATGGGTTCTCTATTGGGCGCCTTCAGATTGGCACGAAATTAACTCTTAAACATATTTTAAGTTCTGACTTATTTCTGGCATTGAAGCTCAATTTTAAACTTTGATGTCTTCAGAGACTTATAGTAGAATTTTATGACAAATATTTTTGCGGAACATTTTAACCCTCTAACTCTTCAACTTACGGGTCGTTTGTACATACATATATGCGATAAAAACATCAATTAGAACACAAGTGAAAAAATTAAACTCGGGCAACTCAACTATATAAAACTCTATACGGCAGTATGATATGGGTCGTATTTCGAGAAGCGGATCAAATTCCAGGAAAGGAAATTTCAATTAACAGAAATGTAATGGAATATGTACGAGTAATGGGTGTAGAAAAGTGGATATAGTCCAAGTACTTTTAATAGAAACAAAGATAACCCGGGTAAAAATCTTAATATGGTGTCATATATATTTATATCTTCTTTGATAAGTCCCCATATACAACGACATACAACTTGATCCGAAAAATGGGTCATCTACTTGTGTCTAATTATATCATTTAGATATAATTTTATACAGTTTGATCCGAGATTTGTCCATATCCAGGACATCAAATTACATCTAATTCCATATAAAAATATCTGATTTTATATAACATTGTCTAATAGTAAGAATACTTTTTATGCATACCGGCTATTAAATTGATATTGAAATTTCTATAGCTTGAACAATTTTAAAGGCCCACATTTTATAACATAAAATAAAAATTTTAATGCTTTTGTCTTCTAAATCGTAGGCTACATTCCAACCTAATTCTTAAACACGTATTTTAGCTCTTTATTCTATTACAAAAGTTGTAGCTAAAACACGTATTTTAGCTCTTTATTCTATTACAAAAGTTGTAGTAGAATAAAGAACTAAAATACTTGTTTTAGCTAAACAAGTGTTTAAGAATTAGGTGTGAATGCGGCCTTACGCATCATTTTTTAATATAATTTTATATGCAAAAAAATCAAGTGAAATTATTTGGTTGTGGAGAAATTAACTCTTAATTTTTATTAATTTGTATGAGATCATATAGAAAGATATATAAAATTACAAGAATATATTTTTAGTATGACGATACATACAGTGTTATACAACTTAGTATCGAACCATATATAATCATATCGGTTACTACATATATTTTGATTAGTTTTATATGGCTTATGTAGTTATATATGGAGTCAGATTTGGGGATATGTAATAACATCAATTACCGTACAAAAAATTCATTGAAAAAATAATATCAGATGTAGTTGTATATAATGATATGTGTCTTAATGTGACTCCATTTACCGTCAGACATAACCCAATCACATTATATATATAACAATATATAAGTATTTTTACTCGGGAAGCTCAAAAAACTTGTTTGGCAAACAAGTTTTTTCCGTTCCCGACATCTTCGATACTGGAAAGAATAGGGGTTCCAGTTCTTCTGTTAGATCTGATATTTTAGTTTCGGAATTAGTATGTTGTATAAATTTGGGCTCAATATATGCAGATTTTAATTTTTTGGGCCTTTATTGTCAAACTTTTAGCTTTTTAGTTGCACCAGCCTCCAAAAATATAATTTTTCCACTAGGTCTTCAGTTCTAACTTCCGAATTGATAAGATTTATTTAACACTTTTACAGCTACGAATAAAAAAAACGGGATTTTTAAGATATCAAATTGTATAGGTCCCATTTTAAGAAATCGTTTTAATTCGGTTATACCATTTCAGATCAATACATTAAATCTCAGGAAGGACATTAGCATGGCAACTGTACGGCAGAGTGGTGTAGGGTGTAAAAACTATTAACACAGTATTGAAAAAAAATTCATTTTGAAAAGTGAAAGTAAAATTTTAACGGATACGTTATGCAAAAAAAACTTAATTTCCGCCTCTAAAAGCCTAATAAGCGTATACATTTTCTCATATAAAATATATAGTATGTGAAAATTTTGTAGAAATTTTCGTAGAAATAATCTCACATTGAAGGAAATTATAGTGCCATAGGAGATGAAGAAAAAATTAATTTTATAGTCAACAATAAATTACGATTACACACAAAATGCCTTGGATTAAATACAGTTAGAATGAAAATATACCAAAGAAGTTCATAAATTTTTATTAAAATTAGAAAAAAAAACTTAAAAGAAAACATAAATTTTTGTCGATACACAGCAACCGAACGAAAAAAAGTGAAATGAAAATAAAATTACGAAAACCAAAAAAAAAAGACAAACCAAAGTCAGTAGTAGAAAGAAAATTGAAAATGAAACGAAATATAAAACTAAAACAATAACAAAAACACATACAAAAGAAAATAAACAGCACAATAATTTGTTGAGAGTAAAGTGAATTTATATGTTTGTGTTTCGTTTAGGTTTTTTTTATAGCCAATGTTTTATTGGTCTTTTTTAGAGTTCACACCATATTTCTTCATTTATGCTTTAGTATTGTCAACCTTGAACAATTTTTCTTACTGTTCTTGTTTGTGTTTGTTAGCTTTTTTTTGTTTCCCATAAACACACAGGCACACACACATGAACACATTGAAAACAATAAAATTCTTCTTACACACATGTTTGCTTTTGTTTAAGCATCGGAGTTAACAGAGTTTAATTTTACCAGTTATACTATGTCTGCATTTCTGTGTGTATGTGTGTTTTCTTCTTCTGTGTATAGGCGTGTAACTAACTGTCTGTTAAAAGCAAAATAATAAAAAAAAATCTAATTTATTCTGTAAACTAAAATTTCAACTTCGTGTAAATAAAACGTGTATAAATAAAAAATAAAGAAATGAAAAAAAAAACTTATTCGCACATACACTCAAGCGCACATTAAATAAGAAATACAGCAACAACTATAAATAACAATTTCTCTATAAGCATCAGTTGTTTTTATTGCTTTTAATTTGCAGTTCTGTGGAAATAACTTTTATAAATTTATTTTGTATTATTTTTTTCTTTAAGTAAACACAAAAACACTTTAAATTACACTAGTTTACATAAAAACAAATAATTCATTTAATATTTAAACCATTTTTCATCGGCTTGCGATTGCAAAATAATCCCCTCTCAAAAGTTCACTAGGTTAAATTTTAGCTAAAACTGCAAACAATTAGTTAAAAGGAACCTTGCAGGAAAAACTTGATGAAAGTAGCAGCATATTATTGCTAAAGATTAGTAAAATAGGATCAGCAAAAATAAAACTATTAAATATACAAAATTTTAATTATGTTTGAGTTAAATTTTAGTTAATATAAAATGACAACTTAAGTTGCTGAAATCACAAAAAAAATTTTGCTGTAAAGACTAAAAAATCACTAAAAATGAAAATTTTTCAAAGTTTTCTCTCTCGATTTTTTTTACTACGAATAAAAATCTAACCTTCTGAAATCAGCAGTTTACTATTATTTAGCGAATATTTCTGTTGATTTATAAAATAATTCATGATTAGTGGGGCATTTTAGCTATCTTCGTTAAACACAATACTAAAAATTCTCAGTACTTTAACTAATTTTGAGCTTTCATTTTTAAAATTATTTCTAACTAATTTTTAAGAACACATTTGTTAAATGTTACACAGTTTAGTGTAAAATGTTTTCATATATCTATTACCCGGTAGAGGGTCCCACATGTGTGCCGAAAGTTTGAAAGATCGCTTTATTTATTTGCCTCCCTATTTTCTAAAACAAACCATATATCGAAAACTAAGCGAGATAGAGAAAAATGGACGAAAATTTGTAAAGTTAAATTTACAGGAAGTAGAAGAAGAAAAGGCTGTTATTGAAATATTAAACAGATACAAGGGAATTACCAGACTGCTGCAGTTTCGTCTCACCTAAAGACTCGTCAGTGGTTAGTTTTGTGTACACACAGGAAAAAAAATTGCCAACTGCATTGCTAAGCCTATTTTGGTTGCTACAACCAATAAATTCGGTTGGTGAAACCATATTGGAATGTGATTCCTAAATATATTGGGTATTACAACTAAAATTCAGTTGTATAAACCGAATTTTGTGATAACCAATATTCAGTTGCACCAACCTATTTTAGTAGGTGTAACCGAATTTCAGTTGGAAAATGGCATATTTTTTCTCTGTGTGTATGCCATAACCGAGAATCGAACTGGCTACCCTCTACATAGGCTATGACTCGTAGTATCAATTCAAATTCCGCTATCCGACATTTTGAATTCAAAAATTTATAATTTCAGATGCGTTATCAGCAACCTTAAACCGTCTTATTGAATTTTTAAGGTTTTGTTTCAGATTCGAAATTAGCTTCCCTAATGGAAATTTTAAGTAAAAAAAAAAAAAAAAAAAAAAAAAAAAAAAAAAAATTTTTATGGGAAATTTTTAATCGAAATAATGGATCAGCCATTGTGAATTTAAAATTGTCAATATCAGATTCGTAATAAGTAGTTCCTAAACTAACATACATACTTGGCTACTTTAAGACCAAACGCTAACAATGCGTGGCCGCCATCTTGGATCCGCTATTTTGAATTTTTGATATCAGTATAGTTATCAGCAACTTCCAGACCCCCACGCGATACCTATTAATATTTATCTTTATTCGAAAGGTCGAAAAAACAATTTTTATTTTTTGAATAAAAATTAAAAACCAACATTTTATTCGAAATCACTAGAATGCTAAAATCGTAGTTTTTAAAATTGTTAGCTGGTGCAAAAACTTGAAACCAGATTTGGGACCAGCTAACAGGTCCAGGCCTAAGTAATGAATGCCTCTTGAGGTGTGTTACTCATAGAATTTAATATGCAAAATTATATCTGTGGCCTTTCACAGAAGCACTTATTTCACGAACACTTTCGGTTTAATACTTAGTTTTTTGCATGACACAAATCGCTTAAGTAAAGAAATGAACAAATTTTGAAATAACTTAATGTGAGGGGGCTTTATCATTGCTCTTACAATTACCACATAACTTAGTAAGAAACGTCATATTCAAACAACTAGTTGCAGTATAAGCCATGCGCTGGTTCAGCAATTAATATAAGGGGAAATATCATACGCCACCGTAGACAAAAAGAAACAACAGAAACATTGACTTGGGCACGGTGGCGTATGAATTTTCCTTTTATATTAATTGCTGAAGCCGCGCATGGCATTAGCACATCTTCTCAATTATGTTCTATAACCGGTTTCGTTAAAACCGGTTCTAAAACCAATTATAGGACAGCGAAACCTTACATTTTTAATCCCAGTATGCTTTAGAATCTTTTCTACGCAACCTTTGGTAAAATAAACTGTTCCAGAATAGATTAAAAGGTAACTGGTTCTAAACAATTTTGCTGTATAGGTGTGGAAAAGTGGCGATAAGACAAATATGCTTATTCAAAAGTTGTGTTTACTACAAGAGTCTCTTAAAATTTTCTTAAGTGAACTTAAGAGCTTTTGTCAAAGGCCTGCAGACATTATGATTGAATTTTCGTCAATGTAATGTGGACCAAACTTAGTAAATGAAGTTGTAAAAGTAAGAGATATTTAATTTTTATGAGACAAACAAAAAAAAAACGACTACATCTGGCAACTATTTATTGTTCATTCACGAAGTAAAAACTGATTAAGTTAGAACACATTTCATTTAAAAATATTGGGTGTATAACTTAAAAATGCGGGATTCACAACAGATGGCGTATCTTTTAAACATGGTTTGTGTCTCTAATAACTAATATGGCATTTTGGAGGGTAAACATCTGTCATTTATTCTCACTAAGTCATTGAACGAAATAGTGTAAACAGCAAAGTTTTTTTTTGCTTTGAAAATGTCGAAATTTGTGCCAACAAAGTATCAGTTGCGGGAAGTTTTGCTTTACTTCTGCAATTTGAAAAAAAGGGCAGCTGAAGGACATCGCTTATCCTGAATACATTCCATCGATTTCAACGTGCCAGAGATGGTTTGAGGTCATCCAAAAAAGTTCGAACTTGATGAATTGGAGGCATTACTCTATGAAGATTCTTGTCAGTCTCAAGAAGAGCTTGCAAAATTATTGGAAGTTACTCAAGCAGCAATTTTGGAAAGTAAGGAAATTGGGTACCATACGAGTTGAAGACGAGAAACGTTAAAAGACAATTCTGCATGTCCGAAATGCTGCTAGAATGCCATAAAAAGAATTCATTTTTGCATCAAATTATTACTGGCGGTGAAAAATGGATCAATATCAAGCGCAAGAAATCATATTTGAAGCTCGGCCAAGCAGCCAAATCAACGCCAAAGGCGACTATCCATAGCCCCAAGGTAAAGCTCTGTATTTGGTGGGACCAGAAGGGTGCCATCTATTATGAGCTGCTGAAATCAGACAAGACTATCACAGGGAACCTTTACCGAACACAGTTGATTCATGTGAAGTGAGCATTGGCCAAAAACGCCAGGAATATGCGACCAGACATGAAGCTTTAATATTCCATCATAACAACGGTCGGCCACATGTTGCAAGAACTAAAAACTATTTAGAAAATAGTGGTTGGGAAGTTTTGCCTCACCCCCGTCGATGAAGAGCGCTCTGACTGGAATACGCTTCACTTCAGAACACAAATGAGCAATTCTTTTGGCGAGGAATCCATATGTTGCCAGAAAGATGTGAAAAGTTCATCGCTGAAGATGGCCAATACTTTGTGAATAAATTTATATTGTACCAATGTTTTACAATAAATGCTCAAAATCCCACATTTTTAAGTTATACATCCAATAATTAGCACTTACAACAATTTAGGTCAGAATCCTTCGAATATGCAAATTGTTTATTATGTGCAAATATAATCAGACTCGCATGAACCCCTTTCACATTACGTTAGTTAATTCGGATCATTATAAGATGTAAACCAGGGTAAAAGAAAAATCGATCTTACTAACATCCCATATAAATTTGCCAGGCATGCTACAAATTGACTATAAAAAGTTAATCGCATAGATTTCATATATTTGATGTAAACTAGTGTTATTAAAGAAAATCTATGGAAATATCTCGTATAAATTTTATTAAATAAGAATCAATAAAATGCTTCATAGTTCATAAAATATTATAGCAAAACCTTTTTAAATAATTAAATTTATTAATTTTAAACAGAGGATAATTGTATTCAACCTCATCTACTATTATGGTTTACAAATTGGTAATAACTTTTTGAAGTTACAAGAAAAGGTGTCTTAATTTTATTAAAATTTAATGCACTAACAAAATTTTTATTAAAAGATTTCTTTGAATATTTTTAATTTTATTGTAAACGAATAAATAGAGAAGGAAGGAGAATTTCACCTACAAAATGTATACACATAAATTAAGTGTACATACGAGATGGAGAATGAACAAATTTTCCTAAACTAATAAATAGACAGTGTACTTTGCAACAGCATTTAATATATATTTAGAGAAAAATTTGTAGTTTTATTATTAAAATATAAAATTTTTTTAAAACAAAATTCACAAAAACATAAAAACAAATGATAAATTTCCAAAGACAATTTCACCAGTTAAGCAGGGTTAAAGTGGAGGTAACATTATGACTTATAGATCACATTCAATATATATGTATACATATATATAATTTTTATTTTAATTTTATACACTTTATAGAATTAGATAATATGTTATTTTTGTTTTTAAGTTTTATTTGAATTTTTTTGTTTTCAATTTGATGATTATTTTTGATTATTTTCACTTTATCCTTTTTGAATAATTTAATAAACAATTTTAATGGGTTTTTTATTTATTTTTTTTTTGGTAACTAGAATTATTTTGAACACAATATAAAAATATTGTGTAGTGTGTAGAAAATAACATTATGTATAAGTATAAGTGAGCGTATAATATGGCCAACGGAAAAAGAAGAAGAAAATCAACCATATTAAACAGTAGAAACTAGAAAATGTATAAATATTTGGCGGCTGCAAAGTTTACAATATTTGTCCTTTTCTAACTGCAGAACTTGATTTAAATTTATGTGTAAAATAGCCAACTTTATACCAACGGATAAAGTTAATAAAGGAAATGCTTAAAAAGGATAAACTTCCCTATAGAGAGTCTTAATTTCAACAATATAAACATTAACAGCTGCGCGTTCAAGTATTGGTGAGTTTCAAAAATACCAAGTGAGTAAGGCCATGTACGAGTATAGAAGAGAAGAAACAAAAAACAACAACAGATGTTAAAAAATGAGAATGGAATAAATGGGAAAATAAAATACTGTTAAAGTGACAGCTCAATGTATAAAAAGTTAACATACAAGTATAAAATGTTTGTATATGGTCGAGAAAATTAAATACATAGAAGGTACAAAAAGGAAAGACAACAAAATAACTAACCACAACAACACACAGTTACCAACTGTTTCCAACATTTTCATGAATTTCTGTATTTGTTTTAACTTTTCTCGTTTTTTTTTTAGATTTATTTAAAATTGTTCCTATGCCTTTTTAAGGGCCGGGTTTGATAAAAGTAAGAAGAATCAGTTTTGCCACTTTTATTTTCTTCTTTTTTTATTTTTTGTTTTATTATTTCTCTACTAATGTACATATGCATATTTTTGTTGTTAGTGGTTTTTGGTTTGTTATAATAATTGTGTGAAAGTGTATTATAGTTTTCGAGTGTATGAGTGTGTAGTTCCGTTTGTTATCCTTAAAATATCCTGTAATTTTACATATTAATTCTAATGCTGTATATGTATATATTTTGTTGCAAGGTTTATTGTATGTTTTTCAACGCATGTATATATGTTTTTTATATATATATTTGTTGCTAGTCATTTTCTGATTTTTTAATACTATGAAGGAAATTTATTTAATTTAGATTTGGTTTTGTAATATTCCAGCGTTGAATTTCTAAAGGGGTATGTATCATTATTTTTCAACTACCAGTAATGATACCAACTTACTTTCTGCATTACTTTGCTCCATACCATAACGAGTTACTAATAACTAGTTACCTTGTTCGTTATTTAAAAAAAAAAAAAATAATAAATAATAATGCTTTCTCTTCTCACTATTTCAAGTACACACAGAAAAATTAAGTGCCAACCGAATTGAAAAGTGTATTTTGGTTCCTACAACCAATAAATTCAGTTAGCACAACCATATTCGAAGGTGATTATTAAACATTTTAAGTGTTATTTAGTTGTTCCAACAAAATTCAGTCAAAGTAAAAGAATTTCAGTTGGAAATTGACAAAATATTTCCCTGTGTGTAATATTAATTTTTTGGTCTACCCATACTAATTCCAGAAAAATCTTAGAAATAACTGGTCATTACCACATGCATTACTTAGATCTGATATCTTGTTATCTTTTGAATTATTTCCAAGCTGAAAATAATGAGCATATTATTTACCAAATTTATAGTTATTACCCACAGCCTAAGTCCGCCAATGTAGATATATGATGATCTACATTGGCGGACTTAGGCTTAGACTTAGACTGATTTTTGCCCACCCCAGAATTTTAAAAAAATCTACCTACAATTCATTTATCTATAATTTTGATGGCAAAAAGTATCACAATATTACTTTTTTTATATCAATTAATCCTGTGTTTTTGGTTTGGGAAAATCTCTACTAGATTCCTAGGCAGCTAAGTTGTTGCAATCTAAGGGTCAGTTCTATAGTCAGAACTAAGATCGATTTTTGTTTTAAATATTTCTTAAATAAGAAAGTTGTTTGAAAAATTCTTACCTAAGAAATATTTAAGAAACAAATCGATCTTAGTTCTGATTATAAAATTGACCATAAGAGTTTTTCTTTAAGAAAAATTATTAGAATCGCAAAGTTGTTCAATAATAGAAATATAACGCATAATCTTTTTGGTAAGTTAAATATCTTTCATAGTTTTCTAAATGAATAATTAGTTAATATCTAACTAGGAAGTTTCTTAAAACTAAACATTACTATGTTATTTTAATGAAATTTCAATATTTTGGAGAAAAAAAAAATTGTAAGATGAACATCTCACTGTTTTTGACCACCTCGGTAATTTAAGTGATGAAAATATGGGGTTAGAAAGGATTCGTCCGAAGTAGACGAATTATAATATTCATAATAATCTGAAAATATAGCTTGGAACACATTCATTGTACGAGGTTTTCTTCAGAAAAATAGATGCACTTTTGGGCAAATAAACGGCAGAAAATTAAGGGTCGCTTGCCCACCCCAGAAAAATGGTCTAGGTACGCCAATGTATATGTAAGTACTATATACGCAGCAAAATAAACTGGAACTATAAACTATACAAACTACTGCTTTCACTGCTTCTTTAGTGTATTTTTAGTGCTTTTTATTTGTATTCCACTAAATTTAGCTTTAAAATATGCAAAAATTTTGTACATATAACAGTCTCTTTGTGACATTTTTAGTCTAGTAGTCATTAGCAAAATTTTCTGTAGATTTTACAGTACAATTTTGTTGACTTAAATATAATTAAAATTCTGTAAATTAAACATTATTTTCGCTGTTCTTATTTTACTAGTATTTAACAAAAAAAAATCTTCTGATTTAACAGTTTTTTCTGCAGCAGCATTTTTAACTAATTTTTAGTTACTTTTTCTGCTATTTTTACAGATTTATTTCTATGAGTGTACTACTTACTCGCTTAATTATTTGGTATTGTCTGTTTTTACTGGGAGCTGTAATAGTCAATATAGGTACACATGCTTTAAGGCATTAACAATCATAACATTTTTTAAACACTTATGAGCCACTTATGAGTCATTTATAATTGAGTTTTGAGTCTTTTATGAGTATTGGACAAATTTTCGAAAATTTTTAAATAAGCTCATAAATAGGAGTCACTTATCAGAGCACTTAAAAATTATCATATTTTTGAACCTTTTGTGAGCCACAATTTCTGAGCGCTCAGTAATGTGTTGGGTGGAAAAGTTTGGATTTTTTTGTTATTTTTTTTTTTTTTTTTTGAAAACCTATTTTGAGACTTTTGATGTGTGCATTTTTATTTATCACATATAACATGTTGAGGTAACTTAGATGGCATAGCTGTGGACTGACAATCTGAAGTCCCAGGTTCAAGTCCCGGTATGTAGACATTTTATTGAACTTTTTTTTTTTTATAAAATTTTGCTTTTGTTTGAAAATATATATTAAGACCAGGGACGTAACAATTATAACTTCCTTACAAAAAAAATGTATACATTTTGATTACTAAAAAGAAAAAATTTATTCTTGTTCGAGGCCAATTTTTTTTGCTTATTTTGAAGTAACATAATAAGTACTTTTTTCAAAAACTCTACCATTTTTCTCCATCCTAACGAATACTTCACAGCTTTGAAAATATTCTATACCGTCAGGAATGAAAAGAAGATTTCATTCTTGGCTAAGGAAATCGTAAGGGGACGACGTTTTAGAATTTATAGAAATATTTATTAGGTTAAATCACAAACTCAATGAGAATTTCTTGTTGTCGTATAGGACCGTCATTTAACATATAAGATATCAAAGAAAAAAACAAAAACAACAAAAAATTTTACCACAATTTGCTTTGTCATCTTCCAAAATACTAGTCTGTTGTTTTGACAGATCTAGCAATGTAGTGACATCTATTTATGTATAACCAATAAATGAAAACTTATTATATTATTTCATAAAAAGGAAAAAATGTTTCATTGTAGAATTAAAGGCCGACAAAACTATTTCTATTTCCAAATTTAGAAATAAAAATTGGACAAGCGTATGTGATTCTGATTACTTTTTGTTTTAACATTTTTAAATTTTAAAGGTCCTGTGTGATTTTTATTTTGAAAACCAATAATTTTGAACCTGAGGTAGAACCATATTCTAACACAATATATCAATTAAAAACATTTCAAAATACGATTTTAATTTTTTGAAAAATAATACCTGTTATTATACATACCCCTCATTCATCTTAATACGCAAGATATGGTGCAAAATATAATTTAAATAACATACATTTATTTTTTTTAATTTTATTTCATCGGGATATACATTAATTGCATCAAAGGAATTAAATATGCTAAAAATCCCAAACGTATTTAACAAATTGTGAAAAATAATCCACATTTAAATTTAAATCTAACGGTTCGTTGTCGTTCATAAATCTGTGATATCATACACAGAGTTGAATAGAACCAGCTGCGATACTTTAAGAATTAAGGTTCAAAGCAATTACTGGTTTTGCAAAGGATAAAAGGATAGCACTGTTAGGTTTCGTTGATATTAGTCTAGTTGAGCTGTTAATATATTAGGGGTTTTTATATAAACTTGTAAATTCCTTGCAAGCCTTGTTTAAATGCAAACCATCCCAGGAAAATTTTTTGCAATCGGTATCCAACCACACTAATTCTGTAATTGGTTCCAATGCAACCGATTCCATGGAATTGCTTTCGGAACCAGTTCCGCGGTTCCCATATGGAAGGTAGGAATGACATAGAATGAATTCTAGAACTAGTTCCAGAACTGATTCTAGGGCAACCGGTTCCACTTTGGAGCTATAGAAGTGGTTGTTTTTAGGACAATTTCAAACAAAAATAATTGGTGTTACAATTGACAGTAGAAGAGGTTGTAAGGGAAAAGTAGTTATTCTACAACCGATTCTGGGGAACAGAAAATTTTCCTCGGAAGTTTTTTATGTATGGAGTCTGACACTACACAGTTTACAGTAGAATACGAGTTTATATGAAAACCCCTATTATATTTGTTTTCAGCTTTAGTATAAGTAGACGATTATCAATGATTAACCCATCGGGACAAACGACACTGATGATGGCTTTGTAGCGAAAGCCGAAAATACGTATTCTGTACTGCTGGCATTATCGAATTCTCTCAAAATTTTTATTCCTTGTAATTTACTTGTAAAAATTGTATCATCTTTCTTTAATTAGAAAAATAATTTAAACAGAAAAAGATATTAATATATATGATCTAAAATCAAACGAAGAACATTCATTTTGAAAAAAAATAAATGTTGTGACTTAAAAAAAAATTATAATAATTGCTAATTTTATTGCGCTCATTTTCATTACCGTCGCATATAAAAGTAATAAGAAAAGTAACTAGTAAGTAGAAAAGTAAATAGTTACCATTACCAGGTAATGTGTTATAAAATCCAGTGCTTACTAATGTTTTTATACACTGGACTACATATCTTAGATTTTATAAATTATAATAATTTTAAATGGCATTCTCAACCTAAATCTTAAATACGTGTTAAGCCAAAAGGAATGTAAAAGACTAAAGAACTTTTGTAATAGAATAAAGAGCGAAAATACATGTTTTAGTTAAACACGTGTTTTACAACTAGGTGTGAATCAGAGAACTGCAACTGCTGATTGCAAAACCATCATACATAATCAACACCCGAATAAATATTCGTTTTTGTTCAAGCGCCGAAAATACTCAAATACATATATTCGTTGCTGATTTTAAATCAATCAAAGTATTGATTTATTCACTTATCATCTTCACACCATTCATTTCATTCATATTCGTTCGGATCAACGGTGATTATTTGGATGTAGAATAAAATTAGATAAAATAAAAATGAACGCGTATAAGTTTATTCATGATTGCAACCAAATGAAAGAAAACGAATTTCAAAACAATAAAGAGGGGGTTTACAATATCAGCAACGACTATTTTTGTAGAAACACATTTAATAAATGGTGCAAGTGTACATTCCCATTATAAAACAATAAGATTTTATTTTTTTATAAAACAACAAATTCTTTGATTTATTCATGTGAGTTCAAATGTTCGATCAGTGTGGTTTTATTCAACAGTGTGATTTTGTTCAACTGTGTGATTTTATACAACAGTGTAATTTTATTCAACAGTATGATTTTATTCAACAGTGAGTTTTTTTGTGCGATTAAATGTGAATAAAACATGTTCGACAGACGACTCAAACTGATCCTAACTATTCGTTCAGCTGCATGATAGTGATTTTATTCAAAATTGAGTGTTGATGATTGATTAAATGTGAATAAGAATTTTAGTGTATGATTAAATCAAGAAAAAATTTGATTTTGCAGTTCCCTGGTGTGAATGCAGCCCTAGACATTGTGCTATAAAATAAAGTTATTTAAATTTAACAAGTGACTTTAAGAAAGAATTTTTCAATAAAACTTTTAAATAAGCAAAACTTTTGACCACATGTTTCAAAAATATCATTGAAACATTCTTTTAAGTTCGTCGATGAATATTAATTAACTCATGGTAATTTAATTAAAAGTTTTTCTTCCTATTGCTACTGTTTAAAGGGTAGCGCAATAAAATACAATTAAACCAAGGCCAAGTTTTACACCACAAGCGTGATTCCAAATTGCCAATAAATTTTCATATTTGTCTGCCGGACTGCCAAACTGACAAATGGTAATATTTCTATGAAAAATTCATTTAACAGTTTGCTGTGTATGCTTGTGGAATATAACAGCAAAAAAGGTTAAATTAATGCAATGCAATGTTTGATATAAAACCAAAGAACACATGGTCAATGAAATGTTTTTGGAATTCAAAAAATCTAAACTTCAGTATCACTTAGAAATGAAAACTAAATATTGAGTAGCCGTGGCATAATAATTATCTTGAATATTGCAAAGAGACACCAAAATACACATTGATATGCAAATAATATACACAAATTGTGCTTAACTAGTTTAAGGCAATAAGTTTAATAAAAGGAATCAAATTAGTTATGAAATGTTTATATAACAAAACTGCTTTAGCATTGTGATCAGAGCATCAATTTTTAATGTCCCACTTAAATGGTGTTTGTTTATTTTCAGTGTACAACGACAGTACCAGATAATGGGTTATATAAGTACCATTACAAATTTTTGGGAAATTGTTAATCATAAATCAAAAAATGTAATCAATATGCCAGGTAAACAAAACTTTTTAGCTGGGTTTTTGTGTTCATACATAATACAAACTGAAAAAAATTTATTAAAAGCTTTGAAACTTAAGCTGGACATTAGGGTTATGACTAATTTTTAACAATAATTGTACCTATCAGCACGTGATAGGCAATACTAACCTAATAATAAAAATCGTGTTTGCGGGTAAACGACAAAAAATGTATCCAAAAGTCCCTCCAAAAAGGTTTCGTCATTTTTACCGTAAATAGCTTTCAATACGCATCGTTTGAGTTTCATTTGCTTAAAACTTCGGAGAAATATTTTAATTAAACTAAAACAATATAGACCAAATTTCAACCCTTTTAGTGCGGGAACTTTTTTGACAGTAGCGAAAAAGTAAGATTGCGTTTCTTAATATTTTTTATGGCATTTTTGGCTATGGCATGTAAAATTTGATATTTGTAAAAAAATCAAAAAGTCATAACTCTACTGGACATACACTTGCAATATTATTATAAAAATTCTCGTTTTAGTTCTTTATTCTATTACTGTTTGTGGTAGCAGATTGAAGACCAAAATGGAAAAACTGAGCAATAATATTGCTAATGTATCGATAGCTTTAGACTGCAAAAAAATTGTTAATCGATATTCCCAAATATTTGGATTTATCGAATGTTCACACAGAAAAAGATATTGCCAATAAAATTTCAATTAAAACTTTGTACGATTTCAATTAAAAGTCTAATCATATCAATTAATAGTTTGTAGTTTACGATAAGCCTTATTGGCACCATACCAAAAAAATAAAAAATTGCTTAATATGTTTTGCGTAAAATCCTATTATTTCTTACTATTCATATTTGAATTCTTGTTGCAGACATAAATATTGCAAAGGTGTGTCTCAAATTACTAAAAACCTAAGAAAATTAATAAATATTTATTAGTAATATTTTTAATATTACCCATTTTAATAAAAGCGTCATAAATAATTTTGTAAGTCAGAGTGCCACACTCATTGTCTGTATTCACGATTTTGGCGATTTATTTATTTTTAACAAAATTTTGTTAATTTAGCCCCGGTTTATAAATCATTACACTAAAGCAAAACAATGAAATTTTGTTTTTATGGCATCATTTTCTCAAAAGGAATTGTAAATTACTATCGTTTAGGGAATCTTAAGTTAGTAGAAGCTTGTTTGTCATAACAATAAAAAATATAAAAGTTACAGATTTTTTTGGTTTTCCTACAAGAGAAATATATTTAAGCGAAGGGTTTCTATTAGTGTCAAATCGATTAATAGGCTTCAGAATGGACTTCAGAAAAAATAGGCAATCGGCCAATAATAATTTTTACCGAAAACAGTATAAATGAGTCCGAACAACAACAATTTACACACTGCTTTGTTTTCTCGGTAAAGTACACCAATACACCCAGAAAACAGACTCGGTGCTGACAACCCCATTTGTTGCCAATCGAATGGTTCAGTTGCATCAAATGAATTTTTCGGTTGCGGCTACCGAATTATTCTTGATGCAACTGAAATTCCGTTGCCACAGTCAAATTAGTCCTGTCTCAATTTGTTTTCTGTTGCCACAACTGAAAAATTCGGCTACCATAATCGAGCCATGCGATTGGCTACAAATGCGGTTATCAGAACTGAATCTGTTTTCTGGGTGTAGAAATAAATCTGTAAAAGTAACAGAAAAAGCAACTAAAATTTAGTTAAAAATGACGTTGCAGAAAAAACTGCTGAAACTGGCAGATTTTTTTTGAAAAATACTAATAAAATAAAAACAGCAAAAATAAAACTGTTAAATTTACAGAATTTTAGTTATTTTAAGTTAGCTTTTAGTTAATTGAAAATGACAAATTGTACTGTAAAATTTGCAGAAAATTTAGCTAAATATTAGTAGACTAAAAATATCAAAAACAAACTGTTACAATATATTTATCTATAAAATTTTTGTTATTTTTGAGCTAAATTTAGTTAAAAGCTAACAGCAGTCTGTCCTGCTAAAATTAGCAGAAATATTTGCTAAAAAGTTGTAAACTGCTATTTTCAAAAGGCTCGAATTTTATTTGCATTCTTCGCAAACTCATTTCGAAAACTTAAAATTTTTGTGTGATTTTACTGCTAATTATTGGCAAAATTTTTTGCTAATTTTAGCAGGTAAAGTGCTATTTTCTATTAACAAAAATTTAACTCAAATATAACTAAAATTCTGTATATTTAACAGTTTTATATTTGCTGTTTCTATATTGCTAATATATAGCAAAAATTATCTGCTTATTTTAGTAGTTTTTTCTGCAACATCATTTTGAACAAATTTTTTAGTAGTTTTAACAAATTTTTTTTAACAGACTTTTTTGTATTAATGTATTGTTTAAAATATGTCTGTTCCCGCGCTTTACCAAGGTAATGCAGAATCGTTCCATACTTGGAATTGTGTAGAAATTGTTGTTTGGGGTGTTCTAGGTTACCGCGGTAAAGTACGAAAACGTAATTTTCTATTATTTAGTTATTTTTGTTAATGAATTCTGTTTCTTTTTTTCTTTAAACTAAAATAATCGACTTCGACATCGGCTTAGGCCGATTATTGTAAATTTAGCTGTTGTTTGGCACTATGTTTTTACGATTCTATTTTAGCTACAATTTTAATAAAAATTTAAAACCGTTTTAAAAAAATGTAATCTATTTGAGCCTGAGATTTAATTCATTTGATTAAAATTTTAATTGATTTTTTTCTCAGAGTTTTAATCAAAATTTCAATTAATTTTTGGCTAGAACTTCAATTAAAGTTTTAATTGATATAATTAAAAATTGAATTAAAAATATTGATGTTTTTGATTAAATTTTAAGTTGATATGATTAAAAGTTTAATTGAAAGAACTTCAATTAAATTTTTCAAAAAAATTTAATTAATTAATTGGTCCGACTTCAATTAAATTCTTAATTGCTTTTACAAATATTTTAATTGAAATTCGTTTTTGTTTTTTCTGTGTACAAATTACAAACGATTTATCCCTAATTCTGAATTTGGGTCTTCTGAAAGCAGCACTGTATGTTTTTATATTTTATTTGTAATCGCGAATAACTTTAAATATTCAGTTACATATTTACAATGCTTTGTATGCTTGTAGAATGTACATATGTGTATGTGAGTATTGTACATATAACCAAAAATATTTCGAGAGTAAATTAACTGCTAAAATCATTTATACAAATCATAAACTAATGTAACTTCAACAGCAAATACCGACCGAATCTTCATAGTGATGTGGCATGTGGTTTTAAACTATTTTATTTGCAGCATGTTTGGGATGAGTGGTTAGTTAACACTAGATTTACGGTGTTCGAAAGTTTTCGACTACTGAAGTCCAAGATTAAAAAAAAATAGTGTTAAAATTTTTTTCATTTCTGGTTAGTTCTAAAACGTTTGTGAAAATATATAGATAAACTTATATTTCTGCCAGCCCTTGTATGTCAGAAATCCCTATGTGGTATACCTAGATTTGCGAAACCGCTCAACCGTTTTTAAAATAAAAATTTTTAAAACAAATTAATAGGAATTGCCTAAATTCGTATTTAAATATCAATTTCATTAATAAAATTTAGTAGTAATGTTAACAAAAATCTATTTTGCCGCCCCTCGAATTTTTTCTATTTTCTTATGTTGTTATTTCATTATGCGAAAGCCTCATTTGGCACATAGGTTCCTTTAAGGAGAAAATAGACGTATCTTACGGAGAGGGCTGTGAAAAGGAAAAATATCCCCTGTAACGTTCTTGCCAAACTCTTTGGCTAGAAATCTGAAATATGTAAAATAGTCTTGCTGCAGTAATGGCTTACTAAGTAATGAATTACTTTTTGGAAGTGCTATTGGAAGCGCAATAAATACTTAATAGAAAAGGTGGGCATTTTTTTTATACTCGTACTTATACTTTTAAAGATATTGTGGGGATTTCAGGGTTAAAAAATAAATAATTTAAATGTAAAAAAAATAATATATAATCCTTTTTAGCAAAGTGATATTGATTTAACATAAAATGAATTAAATAATATCTTTTTAAAATTAATGCAAAATTACTGATTGAGTATATCTAGATATGTGTAGATTGCCGTAAATCTAGTGTTAAATAGCAAACAAATATATACCCAAACATTTACAAAATTTTTATACCAAAATATAATGGTTACAAATATATGAATGTAGTTTTTTTTTATGGTAATATTTAACAAAAATAACAGATGGTGTTACTACACAGAAATTATAAAAACAAACTAAAACCACAAAATAACCTAAATTTTATAGATATAAAGTTGCAGTTTTACAAAACTAAATAGCGTAACAAACAAAGCTATATTTAAGGAATATCCCAAACTTTAATGGGCAAATGTTTTCTACTGTTTCTATTAGCATTAGATTCCGGAAAGAGTCTTGATACTTTTTAAATGATTTTTATTTGAAAATAATTTTTTTTTTTTTTTAAAATATTTAAATAACAACATTTGAAATATGCCATCATCATAACTACACGACCTTAAACGTTAAACATTTATAGTCGAATACATAAAATTTCTAAAAATTTTAATTAAACCTTTTTAAGGTAATTTGGCAAAAATAGTATGCACAACAAGGAAAGAGTTGACAATCTGCTAAAGTAGCGTAAAGCTTAAAATAAGTATTTCATACACTCACAATATATTGTACACCAGCGATTGAAGTTTATTTAAAAAGTAATACATAAAGTTTGATTTACAACTGAAGACCCAATTAAAATATATAGAAATATATTTTTAAACTTTTGGTAATAGTCACTCAAAAGCAAGCTATAAAAAATGTTGGTATTTAGTAATAGCCAAATGCATAAAGTTTCGAAACAGTTTAATTAGACGTTTTTCAGCTAATAACCAAGATATGTATAAAAATTGCTTTGTTGTTATTGATATAATCTTGAAAACAACATTACTCATCTACGCTCAAAATATTAAATCTGTTGGCTGAATAGAAAAATTTGTTACTTTAAAAAAACTTATTCCTGTTTATTGGCTTAAAATAATATTTGTTGATTTTAAAACATTCTGTGTAAATTTAGTGCTCATTTTTAGTGTACTATTAATAATAATTTAACCTTTAAATGTATGATCTCTTCGATTTGAACCATTTATGTATGATTTCTAAAGACGTGTACATTTCAAGAAAAATAGCAAAAACATTTTTTTTAAAGTTGATTTTTATTGGAAAATATGGTTTTTTGCCAAATAGCTAAATTGTGATTAAAAAACAAAAAAAATCTATAAATTATGAATTATACATTTATTGTGGCCAAAATGAATTTTATTGGGAGAATACCATTTTAAATATTAAAACAAACATTTTTGAATATTACACTTTTTGTAAAAAAAGACGTGTGTTTTAGATTTTTCACAAATATACGAAGCAAAACCAAGATTTTTCCTATAAATGTTTAAAAAATCTGAGCTAAACTATAAGAGCACTTTGTACAGAAGGGGCCCTAATGCCAAAAAATGCAGTTTTGTGAATCAAGTGGGAGTTTTGATTAAAAAACCGGTATGTTGCCAAATGGCTACACCATGCATTTAAGGGTTAATGGAATTTGAAGTATGCTAAAAATTTTACTATTTTAATAAAGTTTTTTAAGGCAATTAAATTTTTTTTTTAATTCAGAACTAGTTTTAAATTTTTGGCGTAATATATAACGCAGTTTATCCAAAAATTGGCAACATTTTTTTATATATAAAAAAGATGTCTCTCTATCGGCTCAGAACGTTTCAGCGTGTTATTTGGCTTTTTTATAGAGAAAATACTGGTTGAATATCGATGAATATCGAAAACAATTTAAACTTTTCTTCTATAATCCCTTAGAACCACATTCCGTATGATCAACATCGTATTTATGATATTTATCATACGCACTGTGGTCCCAACTGAGATGGGTATTCTACAAAATGATATAAATTCGCTGAATTTTGAATATTAAGATTTTTTTTAACTTCTTAACATTTTTTTTTTTGGTTTTTATTAAGTTTTGACTAACTGATACCAAATATGTTTTACATCATCTCACAATTTTGAAAAATCGTGATTAAAAATATAATTTTTGGCCAGATTTTGATGCGCGTATCACTAAAAAAAAACCCTATAATATATATGTATATATATTAGGGCGGGTCGATTTAATAATCGCCCATGGCTCAGTGAAAATCGTATTCTAGGGATCAAAATAAGAAACTTTGCCGAAGGAACCATACCTCTAAAACGAATTCTACTACCCCCAACTGTTGACTTTTGTCCCGTAGGGTCAAGTTTTGAAAAATCCCACTTTGACCCATTTAGAGTGCCCCAATCGAGTCCAAATGTATGACCGACCCCCACTAACTTTGGAGGGCCGATCCACCCATGCCAGTGGCACACCCCCTGGAACTCCCCTGGGGGGTTCCCCATACAAACATTTTAAAAAATCACCATTTTTGGCACTTTATTTTATTATTTTTTATTTATTTTATTTATTTTTATTATTTTATTTATTTTTTCTCTTTAGAAATTTATTTAGTCAGAACATATGTAAATGAAAAAATTAATTTAACTTAGTAATAGAAAAGAAAATTAAAAAAATTACTGTTTGAAGTCTTTTTTGCTTTCAAGTCTGGGCATTTTTTCTTTTCTATTACTAAGTTAAATTAATTTTTTCATTTACATATGTTCTGACTAAATAAATTTCTAAGGAGAAAAAATAAATAAAATAATAAAAATAAATAAAATAAATAAAAAATAATAAAATAAAGTGCCAAAAATGGTGATTTTTTAAAATGTTTGTATGGGGAACCCCCCAGGGGAGTTCCAGGGGGTGTACCACTGGCATGGGTGGATCGGCCCTCCAAAGTTAGTGGGGGTCGGTCATACATTTGGACTCGATTGGGGCACTCTAAATGGGTCAAAGTGGGATTTTTCAAAACTTGACCCTACGGGACAAAAGTCAACAGTTAGGGGTAGTAGAATTTGTTTTAGAGGTATGGTTCCTTCGGCAAAGTTTCTTATTTTGATCCCTAGAATACGATTTTCCCTGAGCCATGGGCGATTTTTTTGCCTCCCCACAAATCGACCCAGCCTAATATATATATATATTTTTTTAGCATCGTCAAGCTTAGTTTAAAAGCATGTGTCTAAAAATACCCTTAAAAATCAAAACGCCCGGTCTGGCTTTAATTACATTAATGTGTCGGGTAATGTTAAACATTGGTGTTAAGTTTGATTAAATAAGAAAAATATGTATATTGCGGACTTCAAGAAGTCTTATAAGTGAACTTTTTTAAACCGCGAAAAAGTAACGCCATGTTTTTCAATAGCTTTTTATGGACTTTACCAAAAGGTATTTGCAAAAAAACTAACTAAAAGATAATTCATGCACCCAGAAAACAAATTCGTTGTCCTAACCGAATTTGTTGCCAATCGAATTTATGCGGTTACATGTACTATCACATAATTCTATTGTACTTTCTTTTCTTACTACCGAATTTTATTTAAAGCTACTTATATTTAGCGTTAGTGTTCCTTGTTATAACAGAAAATATTAGTTGAAGCAACCGAAAATCAAAAAGAAATATCGGTTGTATGAATTGAAATAAAATATACAACCTCATATTAGTTATTACAACCTTTTTAATATACATTCAGTATTAATAACAACATATTTAATAAAAAATTTCAATATTTTTCCAACTATTTATCTTTTTATTAATTTCAAAAGCGATAAAATTTTCTTAAGAAAATACATTGCAGAAAAGGGAAAATTATTTAAGCTTCATTTTTTTTTAAATTTCCTCTTTAAATATAAATACATAAAAACAAAAATATTAAAAAAAAATATTATGTAATCAATTTCGCTGTGAACGGCGAAACAGCCTGCAGTTTTAAAACAAAAACACATTATTTTGTCTATATTTTAAAAAATCCAGACCATGTGTTGATTTGGCCGCGAAATGGAATTGCATAGTTTATACATATGTATGTATATTTTTTGGCTTATTTTTTTATTTCATGATTAAAACAATTACACTTCCAATATCACTCTAGATTTTTCGGGTTTTTACCAAAAATTCACCAAAGGCTATTGCAAAAATATTTTGAACGATGTAATAACGATGTTTTTCTCTTCAAGCACTAGACTGAATATCAGCTTTTAAAATTCCTTTCAGTCGCCGAAATCTTTTATCTGCGTTTTTGCAATAGTAGATCAATTTTTTTGGAATTTATTATGAAAATTTTTATTTATATATTTTATTTATTTGAAATTTTGTTTGTCATGCAGTAAAACTATTTGAGAACTTTTTGAAATAACAGTATATATTCGATTTTCATTACTTCCTTTCGGTAATAAATACCAAAACCGGTTAAAATAAGGAATTTTGTCACTTTAACCGAAAAATAATTTGAAATACAAATTTTTTGTATCTTAACAATTGAAAATTCGTTGTCTTAACTGAACACTAAAGTTTGGTTTGAAATATTTTGTTATCACCAAATTATTTGTGATTATTACCAACATTTGGGATTTAATCATATTATGGTGTACTAAAATTAGTTGTAAACATTGAATCAGTCTATTAGTTTGTTTATAGGCTCAGATGGGCAAAAGCTACTAATGTTGCTGTTGGAGGCACTTTTATTTAACTACTATGACGGTAACATAGTAACTGATATAGAAAATCTATAACAATTTCAATTAATTGAATATTTCAATTAAAATTCTTATAATCGTATTGATTTGTTTTAGTGATAACCAATCTCCCAACAATCTTTTTTCTGTGTGTGTATTTTTAAAATCTTGTAGATTTAACAGAATTTTTATTTCTATTTTTATCTTACTATTATTTAACAAACAGATTCTGCTGAAATTAGCAGTTTTTCTGCAATCCCCGTTTCAAATAATTGTAGTAGCTTTTTCTGCTCTTTCTATAGGTTTATTTCTATGAGTGTAGCTAAAACGAAAACATTTTAAAAATAACAAGTGTAATGGACACCTGATCAGAGTGAGCAAAATGATTAAAATCATTTTGGAAAATGTTATGAAATTGTTGTAAACTACTGTAATTAAAATAATTGTGGTGTATTGAAGTGAATTTATAATTAATCCTTTAATGATATAAAATCGTCTAGCGTTTTAACACCAAAACGTTGTTTTTTCTAGTTAAAACTTAAGCGGATTATTAAAAAGGAAATTAATACAAAAAAGGATGCAAGAAAATTTGTTTGTAATTATACTATTTGATAAAAATAACCAGAAGATGTTATACAAAGATAAACACATGTGGAAATGAGAAAAGGAAGATGGAACAACAGAAAAGAAAGCAAAAGAAATTAAAGAAGGGAAGATTCAAGGTAAATTTCTTATAATGAACAGCAAAATGAAATCCAAGAAAGATATTTACACATGCATACAAACAAATGAAATATGTATGTATTGCTATCTCTGAGTAAGTGTTTTGTGTGTTTGTATTAGTTTACAAAGAAAGTGTATTAAATACAAATGTTGCTCTTGTTTTATATTTAAACATATAAATCTTATTTAAAAGTATGTACGAAGATACACGTGTAACACTTTTTCGTTTTCTATTCCACCTTTTTCTGCTTCTTCTTCTTCTTCTTCTTCTTCTTTTTTGTTTTTTTGGCCACCACCAATACATACAAACTGTCTGATTGTATTTGTATAATTCTAATTGTAAGTCAGCCAGTTATACATAAAAACACTACTACGATGAAGACGACGATGGTGTGCATATGTATGAGTTTGTATACACACTGAAATAAAAATTTGTCTCTAAATAGTCGGATTCAGTCATGTGTGTGTGAATAGATGTGACATCTTACAAGAGAAAAGAAAAAAAAAATATAACAGCACCATCCTTATTACACACAACTACACATGTGTGTATAAGGGCATAATTGAAAATGAGTTGAGCTTGTTTGTTTAAGAAAACTAAAAAGGTTTAACTTTTTATCATATTCTTTGTCGTTTTTTTTTTGGTATTTCTTGTCGTTTTTTTTCATCTCGTTTTAGTTTGTAACTTCAAGTACATGGTATACTGTGTGTTGAGATGCTCCGGTGACGTTTTGGCAATTTTTAATGCTTAACTATGTAGAATGGAATTTTGTAATTTCAAAAGTGTTTTTCTTTCCTCTACTTTCAATGTTTCAGAGCATTTTTTTTTCTATTTCGTTTTTCAGCTATTTGGCATTATTAAGAAAAAATAAAATAGAAAAAGGGCTTAAAAATGTGAATTTATAAGTTGACAGTTGATATAAATAAATACGCAACGTTTTACTTAAATGCCCATATGTCCATATACAAACACACACACACACACTCATTAATTGTATGTATATAAGTCAGTTGTTGTGTTTGTTGCATAAAACACCGATGGAATACAAAACTTTTTTTCAACACATCGTTTATGTGTGAGTGAATTATACTTTTATTTGTGTGTTCTCGTATATGTATATGAGTATTTAAAAGAGGTCATATTTAAATTGGCTGTACTAAACATTTATTTTTTTTTTAATTTTTTGTTTAACTTTTGTTTTTACCATTTGTACCGTCACAAGTACTGTTTTAAAACTTTAATGAAATGCCCTTTGGTGTTATAAATTATTTTAATAGCAGATAAAAAAAATCTCGCCTGAATGGTTTAAGCGTTCTTTTTTAATAATCACGTGAATAGTAGAAATATTTTAATTGTGATTTGTTAATTTATTTTGAAGCCTAAATTTATTTTTGTTTAAATAAATCAATAAGTTTAATATGAAAATCAAAAAACTAAGATAACGTTGGATAACACAGCGTAACAAATTCGACCAAAAGCAATTAAAAGACGGCTTTTAGAAATTATTGTATATGAACCAGTTATATTGAAAGTGGAATGAATCCATCTTCAAAGAAGTTAGTGATGATGAGTTACGATGGTATGCATTGGTTTCTATTCACTGGCACAAAGTTGACAAATCCACAAATAATGGAATTCTTGTAGGGAATTCTTGTTTTGTATAAAAATTAAGTTTTCCGGTAAAAATATTGTCCAGATTTTATCAACTTTGATCTCCTGATTCCAGTAGGTAGGTATTAAAGTCTTAGAAACGATATGAATTGCTACAAAGTGTAATTTTTCTCACAGGAGAATTTGTAGAGGATTTGTTTGTCAAAATGACTTACTATTTACAACGGTGCGAGAATTTTGTATTTTAGTAGAGTTTATTTTGGTGACAGAAAACCTCCAACTTTTTAAATATAAAGAGTCTAAAATGTATTTATTGAAAAAACTTTGTGTTTTTAAGTAAAATATGCAATTATTCTATACATAATAAGAATGAAAAGAACTAATATTGTTTATATAGTTCGTATCGTTCAATTGAGTGAATCGTTCAATTGAACTAGTGCATTCATGAACCCAACATTTTTGTATTTGAATATAATTTCGGCATTAATTTAGCAATTATCAATTTATTAAATTATCGGTTATAAATTTATAAATTTTTTTTAATTAAATTGCACTTTATTATTAAAAAATATTTATATTTTAGTTGTTAGCTGATTTTTCACGGTTTTATGTTTTATTATGTTTTTAATTTTTGTTTGTTATTATTATTGACAAATGTCGTGGAAAATTCCAGTAAACATGCAAAAGAAATTTAAACCGTGTTGCCTCTTTTCGCATTTAAATACAAAAAAACTGTTTATTTACAATTCGAGAAACATTCCCAATAAACACTAAAAAATTAAAAATTCAAGTGCTGTAAAAAATGCTTGAATTCAGCTTTATTTTATGTGTTTTTTTCCAGTGAAAATCCAGTTCATACAAATTGAAATAATTTGTTTTTCTATTCTTGTCAATATTGAAAAAATAAACAAATTAAAAATAATTTTTTTATAAGGAGATTTAAAAGGAATCTGAATTTCTTCCTTGGATTCTAATAAATATGTAAGTAATTGACATTTCTTTGAGCCTAAACTTTATTATAATGTTATTCTTTTCTCCTTAGCCAAGAAAAGCACTACAACATTTGACGCTGTCTGAAAAAGGAATGAGAAACTCCAAAAAATTGGTTTCCCTCGACTCAAGATATTGGATATTAAAAGAAAAATATAAACGTTAATGTATGTATGACAAAATAATTTTATAACTGCAAATAAATTGCACCAAATATTACAATTTCGTGTTTTATTTGGCTTCATTTGAGCTTGAATATAGGGCTTGAATTCAATGGTTTTTAATGTGTTGTTTGAACTTGAATTAGACAGTAATTCAAGGCTTGAATTCAAGCATATTTACACTGTTATGTTCGACTGGAATTCCAGTGTCCCTTTTGCTGGAGTATGCTATTGAATTACAGTGTAAATCAAGTATAAATCAAGGCTTGAAATTGGAAAAAGTGACTGGAATAACGCTTGGTTTCAACTTTAATTCCAGCAAAATTGTTTATTGGGTTATCATTTAGGTCTGAAAAGAAGAAAATCGGTAACAATTACAACGAAGTAACAAATTTAATGTGTTTATAACTTTTGAAGAAAATGTTTAATCTTCTTCTTAACCTCAAACCTACTAAATTAACATGTCATTTATTTTTTTTTTTTTGTTTCACAATTTTCTGTGCGAAACTTCTTGCAAAAAGTATAAGGAATTGCCTCTGCTCGAATTTTTTGAGTATTTCAAACACGTCCGATTTCAGCACCCTGCACTACTCTGTGGAATAGGGTATGTTAAGTTTTTGCTGATGTTATAGTTTACAGATCGACTCACAATCATTTTCCGTCTTCCCGTCCATCAGTCCGTTTGTCCATTTATAATGAACAACTATTAAAAGAAAACTAGAGATCGCAATTATGAAGAATATTTAATGAAATTTTCTACATAAGCTTTTATTTTTCCAGGGACGAACATATTAAAAGCGTTTAAAATCGGTCCATGTCTCGACCCAATAACCATGGAAAGTTTCCATCTCAGCTTAAATGTATGGAGTTTAAGTGATAAGTATTATAATTAGTATAATTATTATATTTACTAGGGTATTCAATAAATTGATTTTTATTTTAATCGCTTAACCGTACAAATAGTTTTTCAGGTTTTTTCTTAACCGATTAATTGAATCAAATTTAAAAGTTCGTCGAACAAAATTTAATGTAAAATAATATAGAAATTAGGTTGTATTTTTAATCATTTTATTTAAAAAAGGAACAAAAAATATAAAAGTGAAGCCTGGATTAGCCATACGTAAATGTAGCTGTCTTTAACACATTCAGTGAGATAAATGAGAATAGAACAGGTCGTATTTTAATTTTTGTCTCTTTTGTATGCATCGAACATATAAAAAAAGTCACACGTAGAGAAAAATTCTGTTGGGAATAGATTTTCCCTCTAAATTTATGTCCCCGCCTCCCTTTATTTTATTTTAGTGTGAATTTAAAAATACGTTGTCATTAATTTTGGCAACACACAACGATACACAACGATCGCCACAGAAAAGCATGTGTTTCCTTGAATTGTTGTCAGTCACAGCTTACGCAATGTATGTATTTCTTCAGAAAAGTCAGATTACAATTACACTAAAAAAAAGTCAGTAGTCAGCAAATTTTTAGTAAAGAGCGTACTTTTAAAAAAGTTGGTAGTGTCAGCAAAATGGGGTTTGCTGAAAATAAGCAAGCTAATTTTTACAAAAAAAAAAACTGTAATCTCAGCAATAGTTTTTCTAACACTTAGCTGACTGCAAATAAAAAAAAAAAATCATTGCAAAAATCAATAAAATTTTTTGTTAAATATTAGTAGACTGAAAAAGACTTAAAAAATTTGTAGAGAAGTTATACTTTAGCTAATTTGTTTGCTGGAAATTTAATTCTAAAAAGTGTGCTTTTGTGATTATTTAGAACATTATTTACAAAACATCGTAAAATATAAAAATATCCAGATTTCCCCAATTCAATTCTAAAAAACAAAAAAAGAAATAAACTATGGCTTTTATATTATAAAAACCTTTTTCTTAGAAAAGCGAAAGGGAAGACACACAATTACGCAAACAACTTCTATTTCACATAATCATCATTTATACATATGTATTTAGTTTATACATTCACATTTTATCTATATCTTCATTAAATTTAAATATTTAGTAGGTTTGAGGTTAAGAAGAAGAATAAACCTTCCTTAAAAGTTATAAACACATTAAATTTGCAAATCAGACTAGATCTAGTTTCTGCCTTTTTATGGACAGGCTTCATCAGTGATCTTCCATTAAATTGTATTATTGTTTATATTTTTATTGTCAGATTGTCTATGAATAGTTTCAGAAGTGATCAAACAGACATATACAAACATTCTACTTCAGATTTTCTCTGTTTATCTTCTTATTTCCTCCATGTCACCTTTTCACAAATATTGCCACATCGACGTATGGTTTGGACGTACAAGTACAGGCAAATATTTTATGTTGACTATAATTTAAATCATATTTCATCTTATTGTGTTATATTTTTATGTATACGCATCTTTTGGCGTCCTTTTGTTTTATATATGGAAGGCAGATACAAAAATCTTTCATCTTCATCTTGTATGGTTGTTGTCCGCACTATAAATGTGTTTATGAGCACAAGTTTGGTAGCGAAGTAAATTAGTAAAACATTAGTTGATAATTAGTTTAGCGGTAAAAAATATAACTAAAATTTTGCTGGAAATATAATTTCAGCACAAAAGTTGCTGAATACTAGTATAGTGGATATACAAGATGTTTTACTAATTTTTCTACTAACTTATTTTTTGAGTGTACATATATATGATCAATAGATTGTCCCGAATACATACTATTGAGCTGATTATGGAAGAAATACGAAAAAAAAATCGAGGATTATTACAAGTCAGTGCCCACGTTTGAAGTTGGTCGTAGTATTGTATTTTATCTAAAGATTACTCTTATAGAATTTTTTTTAAATATTTGTTCCCATCAAGGTTGATTCCCATTATCGTTATAATACCGTTATAGCTAGAATACCGTTACTGTTATTCCCAATACCGTTATCGTTACCGATACCCTTATTTTTATAGGTAGTTACCGGTGCATTTTGGTATTATTTTTTTATACCAAAATGCCAATTTTTTAACTTTTTTGATTTATAATCCTCAGTTAATTTTACAAAAAAATGTATAGAAAATGGGCCTCACTATAAGACTTTTATTTTAATCATACGGTTTTGTTAATTTTGTGTATGAAAACCCTACAAAAATATTTTTATTTTCAAACATTTTGATTGGTTAAAAATAAATTAACCAATCAGAATGCTCCAAAAATAAAACTAGTCAAAGCATACTGCCACCCAAAATTTTAAATAAAGTCGACTTTAACAAAAATATACATTTGAAAAACTTTGATAGTAAGGGCGAATAATTTTAATTATTAAAACTACTAGCATTGAACTTGTAGGTTATAATCTGTATTTTTAAGACTTAAAAATAAGAATATCGTCACCTAAAATGCAAAAGGGAGTAACAACAAAAAAATTTAAGCCGATTTTCTCATTGATTATGATGCACTAGACTAAATTACATTTCCCTACAAAATTTTAAACTTATATGTAGAAATAAGTCTATAGTCGTGTTTTAAACAAGAGAAGAAAATATAGAATATCTTTAATTCTACAACGTTTTTTTCTTTGGTTTTCGTGTAAAAAAATAAAAAGTGTATGCTATGTTTTTACTCGTTTTATATGTTTTTAGAGTAATTTTTAATACCGGTACGTACCAGTACTGCTGTTTCGATAACGGTATACAATCTTAAATACCGTTACCGAAACAAACTAAATTCGATAACGTTACCGTTACCCTTACCGTTATTCCTTTCGGTAACCAACCTTGGTTTCCATAGTATGCCCAGCACTACCAAACGCCTGAGCCCTGTGTTTTGTCAAAAAATTATAGAAATAAAATTGCAAAAAATGCAATATAAAGGCCAATTTTAAATGCGGGTAGATACCATTAATTGTTTTTTTTTTTTTTGTATTTTACCCCAATCAGCTCGTTAATGCACTATTATATAAGATTTTCGAATTTCGGAACGCCCTAATTAAAAATTTACTTTTCATTTAGAATGTTCATCTTCTCAATGATATTTTTAATTTATTTTCCATAGTCGGATACCAAGTGCATGTGAGAGATGTCGTTGCCGCAGGGTTGATTTTACATTGTTTCTAGTAAAGTATTCATTTTTGTTGTTTCTTTTAATAAAATCGAACAAATTGAATTGAATGCAAAAAAAATGTTTGAGTTGATTTATAAATCGCAAATTAAATTATAAAACAAATTGTTCAGTCGTATAAAAACTGACTCAATATAAATTGACCGAAATCATTCATACTTTATTCAATATCAAATCAGTGATTTAAAGTGATAAAAAATAATTCATCTATTTACAAAACCATTGAAAGCATGACACAAGACTGGGAAACATTTATGTGTTATGCAATATAATTTACAGTACAAGAAATAATTATAATTATAAACTATTACAATTTCAGCGATCTTTCAAATTCTTGTAAAAAATTGCGTATTTAATAGAATAAACTACAAATAATGTACCACTTGCATAATAACAAACCCTTCATTTATCTTTTTCAAGGTTTGTCCATACTATAAATATCTGTGTACTAAAATGTCTATAGATTAAACTGAAGGTTTATTGGTATACTGGAGCGTATAAGTGTTAATTAATTTGTTATTTTAATTAACCCATGCATCACACTTGACATTAATATTTTAATATGAAACGTTAAAAACAAAATATGGATATAAAATTGTGTAACAGTGTATTGAAAGGAAAATCTAAAGCAATGATCAAATTAGTATAACATAATATCATGGATATTTTAAAGATTTGCAATAAAATATAGAAATATATTTTTTTTCTACATTAACAGATACTTTAGTCCTTGTTATCCCTATTAAAATATATAAATATGAAACTTAAACATATGTAAAATTGATAAGGAAACACTTGTCACACTCGAGAAAAATATTATTAAAAAATACACACTCTCTAACGTTTTAATATTACAACAAACCAAAAACAAGAAACAATAAGTACACATTATTCGTTTTATTTTCATAATAACGATGAAGATCATGATGTTGCCTATTACAAATATGTGGACATTTCTATACAATTGAACTTATACACTTATGTAAAATGTAGTTTAGTACAAGTAGAATATGTGCACAAAAAAACTTACTATTACACTTGACTTTTTTGTAGATGAAAAAAAGAAAAAAAAAACTAAAAAATAACATACCTACAACCATTTTAAATATGGTTTATTGTAGAAAAGCACGTTCTTTATAGTTTTTTTCGTATTTTTTATTTTTGAGATGTGACGAGGTGACATTGTTGATAGTTAACACAAATGGTAACTCATATACATACATGAGAGAACTTTTAAATGTGTGTATGTGTGTGTCTGTGCATGTATACATATACATAAAACGACAATAACGAAACAAAGAAAAATAAATAAATATGTATAGACCTTTTTATGCATAAATAAAAAATAAGATATACCATGTATGAAACAGAGTTTGCCTCTGTGTGTTTGTTCGATGTTTGGTTGTATGGTTGGATGCTGGCTTTATTTCTATGTAGTTTTGTGTAAGACAAAAATATAAAATTATTGTATTTTATAGAAAATATAAGCCAACAACCAGTGATGCTAACTTTTTTTGGAGTATGTTTAAGCTTTAGTATTTTATGTTTATACGGTATTTATACTGATCAAAAACTACCTTGTTTTTGGTTCTTGCTTGTTTTTATTTGTCAAAACACGTATATAAAAAACAATCAAAAACTAGATGTTTACAAAAACTAGTCTAAATTCAGTATTAAACATGGGTTTAATAGTTAATTATGTAACATCCCGTGTAAAAAGTTAGATCTGCTATTATTATTTTTGAATTTATTAAGATCTGGTGCCAGATCAGGTCATATTATGGCCAGGTCTGATCAGAGCTAGTGCCAGATCTGTTAATATCTAAAGTGATCTTTAAAGACGGGTGATTTTGATGAGCAGATCCGGCTAGATTTGGTATCAGATCTTATCCATTTAAACTGACACCAAAACAAAAATGTATAAACAAATTTTGTTTGAAAAATTACTCGGTAATAACATCAGTTTATAGGTGCTTTTTTACGCAAAAATTTAGTAAATTAACACTCTAATTTCAAAATTTCATTTAATTTTTACGCACTTTCAATGTAAAATTACACATTATATGTGCACCAACTAAATATAATGTGCGTATTTTTTTAATTACGCACATATAGTAAATTCATCCAATTTATAGTAGGAGTAAAGTTTCCTATTATAAGTTGGGTAAATTTCAACAGAATTTAATTCCCAGCAAAAAAAAAATTGCAAGAATACTTTACAAACTACTTCTTTCAATGCTTCACAAGTATCCGTTAGATTACTTTTTCTGCTTTTTTAGAAATTATTCTGAACAACTTCAAAAAATCACTACTTTCATTGCTTCCAAAGTATGTGGAATATCGTTTTTACAGCTTTTTTAGAAGTACTTCTGAACCACATCCAAAAAATAACTTAAGTATTGTTTCTAAAGAGTAATTGTAATTCTAAAGTGATTTTGGTATCATTTGGCATTTCCAAACAAAGGGTCCCGGGTTCGATTCCCGGCGGGACCAGTATTTTTTTAATTTTTTTTTATTCTATTATTTTTTTAACATTTATAATTAACTTGTTTAAATTCAATATTTTTATAATTTTAAAATTTTTAAAAATATGTATGCGTGTACAAAGATCAGATCTGGCCAGATCTCAGTAGATCTTACCAGATCTAGGCATATCTGGCCAGATCTTAGTAGATCGTCCCAGATCTAAGCATATGTATCTGGCGCAATTGTCCAGATCACTTTAGATTTGAACAGATTTGGCACTAGATCTGATCAGATCTTGCCATAAGGTATTATCACATATGCCATATCTGATCATATTTGATGATATCTGGTACATGATCAAACTTATATTAAATCATATCTATTTAGATCCAAAAAGATCTGATCAGATCTAAACTTTTTTACACGGGTATATATAAAAAAATGGTGAGAATTTGCTTTTTATGCACCTATAAAAATAGTACTGAAACCAATATTGAATTGGAGTGCACCTTTTACACTTGTTTAATAAGTACTTTTATTGAAGAGATTAAGGAACAATATCTCGCATTAACAAAGTGGTGTTTTTATGCCAGTCAACTTTCATATCAAACAATAGCTCAGCGTAAGAGAGCTAGACTAGCAATCGTGCGGTCGCAAGTTCGATACCCGGTGGCGGCAATAAAAAACTTTTGTAAAATAAAAAAAATATAATTTTTTTTTGGGAAGAATTTTTTTTTACTTTTAATTGGTGAAAAAGAGAGTCCTGTGCACTCGTTCAAAAAGTACTGAAAAAATGTTGAAGTGGGAGTACTCCTCTCCTATGACAACTCAATGTTAAAATCATTAGTGTTTATGTTAAAAAAGAAGTACATCTAGATCATCAATGGTAGTGCTTTTTCTACTGCTTCGTCATGTCTTTTTTTGCTGGGTTAGAGTGTACTGAATTTGTGAATTTGGATACTATTCTACGCTTTTGGCAATGTGTTATGTTTATATCATAGTAATAAAATCGGTTCTTAAGTTTTATCGGATTTTTTTTTTTGATGTACCATAACTTTGAAACATCAGATGAAAACCATTTTTACTGGGCAGCCCCATATCCTGAAGTAAATAGCTACAAGTTTCTGTGTTTGAAGCCCTCTTTTTTGGGGAAATGTCGTAAGGTCAATAATCGGATTAAAGAATATTATTTTTATGTATATTATCTAAAAACACGACAGTGAATAATTCTTTATACAAAACTAGTGCATATCACTTATTTAATAATGCTTAATAAACAATACTCCACAAAGGGAGCCCAAATTATAAAAACTGTTGATTTTTTTACTATTTTGAGCATCCTAATAAAAATTGCATTCACACGATGTTTCAAATTGACGGTATATTGAGGAAAAAGTAATGCCTTCGAATTAGAGGACAGAATTTACCACCTACCGTAGAAAAGTATGCATTTTTTGCCAAAAATTTTGAATTTTATGAAATTTTAATAAAAAAATTTAAAATTTTCACAGCATTTAATAAAAATTTCCATTAATTCAATAAAACGAGTTCAATAAACTTCTTTGGTTTTATGCAAAAATTCATTAGTATTTTGTAGATAATTCTCTCAGTGTGAGTGAGTTATTAATGTAAGTTTTTTTTTTACTCTAGAAATTTGTCAAATATAATTTTAGAAAATGACATCAAGTTTGTGTAAGTAATAACACAATACAACACGAAAAAAATTATGTTGTTCAGCATAACCTCTAAAAAGGCTGTAAAGAAGTAATTTTTATGAAGTTGTAGAGAATTACTTCTCAAAAAGCAGCAAAAATACACTAACGGAAAATGAAACACTACAAAGAAAATTTGATTATCAGTCTAACCAGCTGGATGTGGAATAAAGTTTCCACAGAGATCCTCCCTGCTACTTATGTATAGAGAAATTCACGACTTTTACTTCACCCACAACCTATTTTCTTAATATTAACCCTCTAATGCCCAAGACCAAGATCTGAAGACAAGGTCTTCAGATCTTAAATAGTTTTTGGCTAAACAACAATTTTTTATTAAAGAAATTCTATTCTATCGCTAGAAAATATAATTATTTTGAAGGCATAAAGTATTATGCCTTCAAACTTTTTTTGCATAAGGAAAGATTTTCAAGCTAGAAGGATGTAAAATGAAAATTTCATAATTTTGAAAAAAAAAATTTCTTTTTAAAACAGAATCTGGCATATATTATCGATTTGGCATATATTATCGATTATAACAAAGCTAGTTTAGAGTCTCTACTGGTAAAATGAGTTACAATTTTTGCTCCAGAACTCATAGGATACCCTCAGGATACCTCTTACCAATATCTCTCTAACTCAAAAACTAGCTAACAGTTTTTTTGAAATTATAGACACAGATTACATACTCCGAGCCAGAAAGCGAAAATCGCCATAACTTCTGAAAAAACAACACTTGATCAACAATTTTTGGCATGTAGTTTTATTTTACCCATAGTGTTATTTGCAGCAAAAACCTAATATTACGGATTATTTCACTACTGGATTTCTTAATTCGTCTTCGAACTTTATCGTGCTATATCGCCTAAATAAAGCGATAAATTAAAATCTTCATATTTGTTCCATAGTATATTTTCAATGCCAAATATATAGTTTAAATATTATCGCAATCAGAAGGAAGAGCATTAGAGGGTTAAAATAATGCACATAGAGAAACATCGCCTAAGTGTTGGTCTTACGTTAAGAAAAATAATTATCTAACTTAATAATAGTCAATTTTCGTTATATTGTAATAACATTCACGATTTTTTTTTTACTGTTTTTCAATAATTGACATTACTGACAACAATATCAGCAGCAACAACAATAAACATACAACAAAAATTGAGTGAGTAAGGTTTGTTGGTTGTAAATATAAAGAAGATGTTGGTAATATTGCCATTGCTGTTGTTGGTTTTTTGGTGTGTTGTTGCTGTTGGTTGATTGCTATGCGTATGAAATTGCCTTTGGAATGTCCTTAAGAAGGACAGGTTTAGAAATTATCAGAAATATAAGCAAAAATAAGAGACACATACATATAAAACAAATTAATATAATAAGATAGAATAAAGATAAATTATTTGTTATATTATTAAATTGGTATTTGTTTTATTTGTAAACCCACAATATGTTTGATTTTAATTAATTAATATTTGATTAGCTTTTACAATATTATTGAATATTTTTTTTGATTTTTACTTTTATTAGTTAAATGTTTTAAAATAATGTGTTTTATTTTTATTAGTTTTTTTATTAATTTATAATATGTATAATTTTTTGTTTAAATCTTAATTTTTTTTGTATTATATATTGTTGATTTTTGTCTTGTATCTAAGTGTGTTGGTTGGTTGGTTGGTGATGATACGTAGTAGAGTAGAGTTGTCTTGTCGTGTGATATGTCAAGGTTAAGTAGCAGCCAACGAGAGTAGAAATTAAAAAAAAAAAAATAATAAAACTAACTCGCGCACTATAGAATTTTGTGTAAGAAATTTTTAAAATATTTTTTTAACCAATTTAAATTTTGTTTTATCTTCTTCAACAATTTTTTATATTAACAATTGTTTTTCACAATGTTTCCATTTTTTTATATTATTTTAGCTATTGCTATTTGTTTTGTTTTTTTTTATAAATCTGAATCTTCACTACACTTCTATTTTATTATTTTTTAAATTGTTTATAAAAATTCCATTATGATATTCTAATTCTATTTCTTTTTAATTAAAATCTTGTTTTCTTATAGATTTTTTTCTATTATTTTTTTTTTATTATATTTTTCACAAACAGCATCCATCCGCTGGCCGTGCCATTTCAGTTTAACGCTATTAACATTACTTCTGCATTTACGTTTACATTACGTTTTTTTTTTAATAAAAGAAATGTTCACAAGAAAACACATATTCACTTGCTACATCAGCACAGCAGCATTTTTCACTCTCTTTTCAACAAAAATCTCAACAGTTTTCTTAAATTCTCTAAAACTACAGTGTTTCATTATCCCAATGATTTCATTAATAACTAAATGTTGCCAGAGCATAATCTACTGGAAGACACTTTCATTTTTCCAGTTGTCATCATTTTTGTTTTGATTTCGTTTTTCTGCGTACGAGAATTTCATCTTTTCTGTTCTTATATGTCTTTTGTATGACTCTTTAATTTTTATTTGACATTTCATTTTGTTGTGGTTAGTAAATTAAAAAAAGCAGCTTGTTTGTTTATAATGATTTATTTATCTTTTCGTTGAATTGCCTCTTTATTTTTTTTTAAATTGTTGTCGATTTTATAGTTGTTGTTTGATTTTACAATAATTTGTTGTTGTTTAAAAAGATTTTATTTTTATTGCTTGTATTTTTGCGGCTTTTTTTTTGGTTAATTTTAAAGTAAAAACATTTTGATGTCAATGCCATTTTATGGCTGCACTTAAATTGAAAATACGAGTATAATTATTTTTACATAATAGGTACATTTTTATTAATATAAAAACGAATATAAATAATCAGCTTTAGAAAAAATTCTTTAGTAATTATATTAATATTAATTACGATTGTGCAATATGACAGTTACAAACTTAACTAAAAAATAATTCAAAATATTGGACCAATTTATTTGGGACACTCGTAAATATCGCTGTTTTAATTAACAAAATATCGAATTGGTACAAAAATAGATAAATGTTGTTCGGAACTTCAACTGCATTTTCCTGTCAATGAAATGTTATTTTTATTTAAGTATGACAATAAGTTCAAAAGTTATTATGATTAATTCGTGCACTAGATATTTTCTGCGCAAGCCTTGCTCAAGAGTTCACGTCTGATTCAGAGATTATCTGCTTTTAAGGTGATTTTACTCTAAAATTTTGATTTATATATTCGCTGCTCAAAAACTGCCCGTTAAAGCAAGGCGTCCGATAATAGTAGCATCTGGTATTTTTACAACAAGAAAACAGATTTGGTGTTGACAACCATGTTTGTAGCTAATCGAATGTGTCGGTTGTGGTAGCCGAGTTTTTCAGTTGTGACAACAGAAAACCAATTGAGTCAGGACTAATTTGAATGTGGAAACAAAATTTTAGTTGTGTTAAGAATAATTCAACAGTCGCAATCGAAAAATTTATTTGATGCAACAAATTCCATTGGCAACAAATTTGGTTGTCAGCACCAAAGTTGTTCTCTGGTTTTACAGTATTCAATCATTTACTGAACAAAATCGCGAGATGTTTCTTATATAATTGTGCCAATTTTTTGATTTATTCCAGCCATCTTTCGCCAATTTTACACAAATTTAATAATTTTTGATAACCAAGTTCTCACGGCATTAGCGTTAAAAATTAATGGTATACACCAGAAGCTGCAATTTAGTGAGCAAATAAATTTTTGTGAAGTTGCGTTTAAATCTGTTTTCAAATCCCGAGACTTCAATTGAAATCTCGACCGGAAATCTTGACCGCCCTAGTAAAAATGATTTTTATATAATCAGATATGATTTTTATATAATCATTTATGATTTTATACAATTATAAGTTGTCGAGTATTGTGAAACATATATTTTTGTATGATTATATCAAAAAATATTTAATTATATAAAATTATATTAACCAGATCCACCATTTTCCGGATCAAATCATGTATGGGTTAATATAATTATATAAAAAATATATTGTCTGATCCGAAAAATGGTGGATCTGGTTAATATAATTTTATATAATTAAAAATCTTTTGATATAATCATATAAAAATATATGTTTCACAATACTCGACAAGTTATAATTGTATAAAATCATAAATAATTGTATAAAATCATAAATAATTGTATAAAAATCATATATGAATATATAAAAATCATTTTTACTAGGGCGTTTGCACTTTATGACAGTAGCGAGATTTCGATTTGACAACTGCATTTTTTTTTTTTTTTTTGTAAACAAAGTAACATAAAAAAATAACCTTTAATTAAAAATATTTCTAAAAATCATTTTATTCATTGGCGGAGTACAATTTACATTATTTTATGTAAAGATCTAACGCTAAATATGTTAGCAAATTTCTTTTGTTTGTAAGGACGAGAATCTAGGAGCCAGATTTTGCAATACTTTGTTGGAAGGAAGACATGCACTTCCCAATGCTTATGCTTGGCCGGAAGAAAAAATTAGAACCACGCAACACTTCTTATAATCATTAGTACATTTCCATTGGATCTAAAGTTTTATTTATTATATTTATAATAATTTTTTTATTTCATTATTTTGTGTTATTCTTTTTAGTCAGTTGTTGACCATCGTTGCTACTTTTTCATACAAAAACTCTGCAAATTAAGCGAAACACAGAGTTGTATTCCCGTAAATTTGTGAGATTTTCATGAGATTTGTTAGAAATCTCGCAAATTTACGGGATTTATTTTGTATGGGGAATCTCGGGATTTCACATGAGATTTAATTTTATAAAACTTTGTGATGCTCGCATCCCGTTCCTGGTGAACTGATACTAACTTGATATACCTCGAATTGCAACAAATTATAGCATCTTGAAAATGGTCTCAAAATTTATTTTCAACAAAAGGCGGAAAAAACTGCGAAAACTAAAAAATTTTGGTTAAATTTTTATATCACTACACAACCATTTTGTATTAATTTGGATCTGAAAGTTTAAGAATTTGAAAAAAAAATTAAATGAATTAAAAACTCGTATAAGCTTCAACATATTTTTTCCATTTGCCTACTTTTAAATGGCCATTATTTCCACAGTTGAAGACCCTACACTCATAGAAATAAATCTGTAAAAATAGCAGAAAAAGTTACTTAAAATTAGTTAAAAATGATGTTGCAGAAAAAACTGCTAAAATGAGCAGATTTTTTTACTAAATACTAGTAAAATGAGAACAGCAAAATTAAAACTGTTAAATTTGCAGAATTTTAATTTTATTTAGGCATACTTTTAGTTAATTGAAAATAGCAAATTATACTGTAAAATCTGCAGAAAATTTTGCTAAATATTTGTAGCATAAAAATAGCAAAAATAAACTGTTAAATCTACAAAATTTTTGCTATTTTTAAGCGAAATTTTAGTTGAATGCAAATAGCAGTTTATTCTGCTAAAATCAGCAGAAATATTTGCTAAAAAATTGTAAACAGCTGTTTTCAAAAGGCTCGATTTTTATTTGCATTTAAAAATAAAAATCGAAAAAAAAACTTTGAAAATTTTAAATTTTTTGGTAATTTTTTTGGCTACTAATTATTTAGCAAAATTTTTTGCTGATTTTAGCAGGTTAATTTGCTATTCTCTATTTACAAAAATTTAGCTTATAACTAAAATTCTGTATATTTAACAGTTTTATTTTTGCTGTTCCTATATTACTAATATATAGCAAAAATAATCTGTTAATTCAGCAATTTTTTTCTGCAGCATCATTTTTAACTAATTTTTAGTAGTTTTAACTAAATTTTTTACGGACTTTTTTCTATTAGTGTAGAACTTAAAATTCTGCATACAATAGTTTTGAAGTATAATTTACCTTATTCTATCAACCATTTCACTTTCAAATTTCCCATATACATCTGCTGGCTGAACTCTTCCCATCCCCAAACCATACTCGTAAAAACGAGCAAAAATGTTCATATAAATAATATAAAGAATTATGCTCAATTCTTCATGTTTTGTATACCAGAGAACTGCAAAATCAACTTTTTTCTTGATTAAATCATACACTAAAATTCTTATTCACATTTAATCGCTCAACAATACTCAATGTTGAATAAAATCACTATCATGCAGCTGAACGCGTAGTTCGGATCAGTTTGAGTCGTTTGTCGAATATGTTTTATTCACATTTAATCGCTCAAATAAACTCACTGTTGAATAAAATCACACTGATCGAACATTTGAACTCACATGAATAAATCAAAGTATTAGTTGTTTTATAAAATAAAATAAAAAAATAAAAATAAAATCTTATTGTTTTATAATGAAAATGTACACTGTACCATTTATGAAATGTGTTTCTACAAAATATAGTCGTTGCTGATACTGTAAACCCCCTCTTTATTGGTGTGAAATTATTTTATTTTTTTTTGGCAGTCCGTCTCCAATATACACAAATTGCCTGCACTTGTACGTAAAAACCATACGCCAATGTGGCCACATTTGCGAAAAGGTGACACGGAGGAAATAAGAAGATAAACAAAAAAATCTAAAGTAGAATGTTTGTTTATGTCTGTTTGACCACTTCTGAAAGTATTCATAGACAATCTGACAATAAAAATATAAACAATAATACAATTTAATGGAAAATCACTGATGAAGCTTGTCCATAAAAAAGGGCAGAAACTGGATCTAGTCTGATTTGCAAATTTAATGTGTTTATAACTTTTGAAGAAAAGGTTTATTCTTCTTAACCTCAAACCTACCAAATTAGAATTAATAAACATACATATTAATTACAATATTAATTTACGACGAGTTTAAAAAAACAACACTTTACTATTTTTCTTTTATTTGGTTGCAATCATGAATAAACTCATACGCGTTCATTTTTGTTTTTTTTTTTGATTTTATTCTACATCAAAATAATCATCGTTGATCCGAACGAATATGAATGAAATGAATGGTATGGAAACGACAAATGATTAAATCAACGAAAAATCAATCAATCAAAAATTCGGCGCTTGAAAAAAACGAATGTTTATTCGGGCATTGATTATGTAAATATGATGGTTTTGCAATCAGCAGTTGCAGTTCTTGTTTGTATACCACTTGAAATGCTTTTCAAATACATTTCATTTTATACTCACTTTGTAATAGTCTAAATTTATTTGAAAAAACTTATCATTAAAAAACTAAAACGAAAAAAATCACTTTCTAATAGTCCCTGTCCTTTTGATCTCTTTACAGGGAATTGGGCCGCTTAAAAAGTGCGTGTTCATTAGTTTACACTGGTATATCATACATTCAAATTTCAGCAAAATGATTGGATACTACCACTGACACATTTCTTATTAGTATATTTTTGTTTTAATATTATGGCCATTAATATTCAAAATTTCACAAATGTATGCTTTAACTTGATTTGTTTTTTAAGTGTTCTGATTGTTAATTTATATTAAACCAATTAAAATATTCGAAAATAAATGTTCCTTAGTTTGACTCTAGTTCATAAATTAATATCACTTTCTGTTTTAAATTATTTTCAAATTAAAGAAAGATAATTTTAATATTTGAAAATATAAATATTTTTGTATGGTTTGCATAAATAAAATTAACAAAACCGTATGCTCCTTGCAGGAGTAAAAGGAACAAATATATAAAATATATGTTTAAAACCTATAAGTTTAATATCCTCTTCTTATAGCAAGGGCCTACAGTTTTTATGTGATAAGATATCGCTATTATTATATGTGCTTTGCGATGTTAGAAAAATATTATTGTTTACTAAACAAAATTATAACTGAAAAACTTCATTGAAATTATATCAAGGTATTAACAATAAAAATAACTCTCTCCTTGAAATTCAATTTCATTCATTGATATTTTTTCTTTTCATTGTGATGCTTTAAGTATTCCATTGGAAAAATTGGTAAAGATATTTATTCCAATTGTCACAATGACAGTTTACAGTTTTATGCTACAGCTTCCAATACCATGACAACAAACCAACTGCCAACATTTCAAATACAACTTTTAAACTTAACATCCTTGTAACATTCAAGTGAAGCTGCAAAAACATAGAGGGCGCTTAACATAAGGTAAAAGCGCTCACTAAAGTTTTTTTAACATCTTCTGCTATTGCAGTAAATAACAGAATTGGAAAAAAGCTTTACGAATGTCAGGATCAAAATAAAATAAACTAAAAATTTTACCTATTTTCATTTGCCGCAACAAATCAGACAAAACAAAAAGATGATGAATAGATAAAGTTAAAGATAATAATAAAAAAAAAATTGCAGCAACAATAAGGCAACCCATCTTAAAACTACCAGCCGACGAAACATAAAAAGAAGAAAAGACTGAAATTAGTTTAAATAACGTGTTTAAGTAAAATTACAACCCAGTAAACAATATATATATATAAAACATTTACAAAAGTTTGACAGTTAAGATTTGAATATACAAAACGATACTGTACTAAAAATCGACTGTACCTACTATTACCGAATTCTTTATTTCTAAAAACATCAAATTTCATTCACTATTAATTTTTTTGAGAAATTATTATGATTTCCCAAGTTTATATTTAATTCTTGCACTCTTTCTACAGTTATTTCTCGATAAACTCATTTTGAATGTATACGAAAAAATTGTGCTTTAAATATAAACTTTGAAAACTGCAACAATTTCGCAAAAAAATCAATAGTGAATGAAATCTGATGTTTTTAGAAAAAAAGAATGCGGTAATAGTACAGTAGATTTGTAGTACAGTAGAATATTTTTTTTAATCTAAATCTAATTGCAAAAGATAGAGCCTTAGAGCATGAAATTCTTTATGCAGTATGACACATATACAAATTTTGAACTTTTTTCTTTCCAAATTGGTTTTTATATTTAAAACCGGACTTCGACTTATATTTAAAATTTTTTTCAAAAACAAAACCTTAAACAAATTTTAAATTTGGACTTTGAGCGACTAAATTTACAAAGATATTGTTACGCACTTAAGTTTGAAAAATAGGGCACAGAATTTAAACTGAGCAAAGGGTTTTCCTTTTGCAGCTATAGTTACTAAATTATAAATTTTTTATTGTAAAAAATCGGTTAAAAAAAATCTAGAACCAATTTGAACAAACTGGTTACATGTTCGAAATCAGCACTCCCCAATTATCCTTAATCCACTGCAATACCATCCTTTGTTTCTGTAGAGCAGTGTAATTAAATAAAATACACATACGCTGTTGTGTAACTTTTTTTACTCCAAATCTTATTTTAAAAATCCAAATATAAGTACACTCACAATATATTTTCCATAACTAATTGAGGTTTATTTGAAAAGTAATAGGTAAAGTTTGTTTTCAATTGAAGAATCGATTAAAATTCATTGAAACATATTGTTTAACTTTTTTTATCAGTCAATAAAAAACAAACCCCGAAAAAATATGCATCATCTGTAGGAGTTGATATTTTCAGTCAAATGTTCTATTCTTAGAAAAAATAATTGAAATAATTTCGTTGTTTTCTGTTTTAAAACAAAAAATTCAAATATTTTCGGTTTTCTTTTTTGTTAAAATAGTTTCTTTATATACAAAATTATTTCAATTCAAATTGCAAGAAATTCTTTACTCATACACACAAACATAGCCAATAAATATATGAACGTGTGTGTTGTGTGGTAGTGTTTTGAAAATTCAAACAACAAAAAAAAAAACTTTCAAATATGAAAAAACAAACCACAAAATCGTTCTATTTTTACGTGTTGTCAGTTAAAAATTTATGATTGTTTTAACAGACTTTTCAATTATTTTATTTTCTTTTAGGGATTGTTTAATCACTGTTTGAAAATAAATAGCAAAATGGTTTGAATATAAGGAAAAATCAGTAGTACTTTTTTCAATTGTGTTTTCAATTGATTTAATATGTATTTTAGGTTGTTTTTAACGATTGTATGAAGAACTTTTGAAACACTTAAGAATTTCTTTATTTTTAAATTTTTTGCTAATATTTTGTAAACGCCTAAAGCAATATAAAGTTACCTTATAAAAAACTTCAGTTAAGCTTATATTGTGTACTAAAAAGTTAATGTTTTTGTTCTTAATTAAGTTTATTAATTTTGGATTTTTCATAAAATTCCAAGCGGGTTTAAAACCAGTATTGTTTAAGTATTAGCAAAATCGGATAACTCTAATCAGTACAAGTTTGAGGTCATCGTTTCGGAATTGTGGCATATCGTTTCTAATAAAATTAAGTATGACAAATATAAAGCCATTTTTCAAATCGCTCCAACAATTTTCAAGATATTGTGAAAATCTAAATTTTTTCAAAATCTAATTTTTTTCCCAAGTGCCATCATTACATTAACAAATTCTAAATATTGTAAACCATGTTATTGCTTTCACAAATAATTTAAAATTGCTTACTTCTGAATGTTTAACTTTTAATTATAAATTTTTGTTTGCAAAAGTTTTGTAAACAATCTTTGCGTACGTGCTTACATTTTTCTTTACATTTACATTCATGTTTGTTGGGATGTTTGTCAGGTTGCTCTAAGTATGAGTGTGTGTGTGTATAGTATGTGTTTGTGTGCCTATGTGCATGTAAATATACAATTTTTTACTTGTGCGTCCTATTATGTACTTTGGATATTAATAAGGTTACAAAATAAGTGTAAAAATGTGTTAATAGCAACAAAAGCATCACTTGACCAAAGGTCAAAATAATTTCGTATGTTAATATCGTTGGTTGTGATTATGATGATAATGCTAATAATGATGTTTATTTGTACGATATGTTTAGTGATGATGGAACTGGATGCTGATGTTGTTTATTATGTTGCGCAAATGGTGGTCTATGGGTTTGTTGTGGTTTCCTAAATATCAAATTGTGTTTTTTCTTTGTTGTTGTTGTTGTTGTTGTTATTAACACAACATTTTTTATTATTTAAATTAGTGACCAGAGTATAAAATAGCTTAATTTAAAATAGAAAAACAAAGTAAATTTGTTTACCTAAAATATTTTGTATGTACAGACCGCTGCAAATGTACTTAGAAAAAAATTAAATTTTACTTGACCACTAACATTTCGTTAAGTTCAACTTATATTTTTTTTTTGTTTTTGACTGTTTATAAAATGAATCACAAATTAGTCAAAACTACTAACAAAAATTAGTTACATACACTTTTTTTCGTTTACTTTATTGAAAAACAAAATGACTGAATAAAATGAATGTTATGAATTCTTAATGACTTACGAATGTAGTTAAAATTTTTCATTTGTTTTCACAAATGAATGTTATTTTCACTTGGAACAACAAAACTGAAACACCTACTATTTAAGCAACTGACAAATACGGACTACAAAAATTCCCTAAGTGTATAGAAGCATATTATAACTTATTATTATAAAGATACAATCCCAATCGGATCGGACATCCGACATCGGACAGAAAATAATGGCATGGTCAGAGTTGTCAGATAACACTATGGCGTTGTCTGTCAAACTCACAATTTTTTTTTTTTAAATACTTAGATTAATTGAGACAAAAAGTTGACCACTGATGTGGATGAGATGAAACTGCGACAGTCTGCTCAAAACATTGTATCTTTTAATTTTTTCAATAAATATATTTTCTTTTTACTGTAAATCAGCTTTACCCCATATGTTTTGACAGACACTGTTGTGTATTTTTTGTTTTCAATTTGAATATCAATAACAGGTATAACTGACTTCTGTCACATGAATTGCAGTATTTATAAATAATTTGCATAATTGGTAATAACAAACCAAAAAATACATGCGTGTAAGTGCGGATATATTATTAGCATGACAGCAAAACAAAAACAACAAAAGATAATGAAACTGAAAATACAATGTTCGAATTATTCATGTCTGAAGTAGGTAATGGCTTGAGTATAATAAATACATGCACAATCACACGAAATGCAAGCAATAGCTTTTAGAATAACTCTTGTATGTGTTTGTGTGTGTTGTAGCGAATATACACAGACACAAACATGCATCATAATCAACCTTGAATAAAAATATTATCAATGAACAGTAACATCGTCATCAACATTCACAGCAACAACACACATACAAACACATGTAAACAAGAAAAATAACAAACACATACATACATTGAGGCAGGATTTATGACAATTTATGTACATCATCGTCATCATAATTGTAAAACATACAATGGCACTAGGTCAATTTTTTATTGACTTCCTTTACCAGAAATAACATAAATGTATCAATATAATAGAACTACACTAACAGAAATAACCCTACAAACTTTTTGCATAATGTAACCTTTCATTTGAGTATAATCGTGTCTGTATTTCTTTAAGTATGTTTAGGAATATTGTAAAAAACCGCTATGACATTTTTGAAATTGGCAAAGGTGTGGAAAGTTTTTTTTCTAAAAAAAATGATCCAAGAAAAGCATTTTTATTATCCATACAGCACTGTCCATATCGTGATGTCATGTAATTTTGCCGTCTAAAAAAGGTAAAGGCCTAATGCACATATGAAATTAGATTAAGATTTATTACATTTTATATACTTAATAAGGATTTTATAAAACGAATTATGTATACGACAAGATAAGAAATATGCATTGTTTTTTAAATGTAATATATTCAAAATGTATTAATAAATTTTGACAATCTTCTTAAGTTTTAGTTGTTTACATTTTAAAAGTTTTTGAGAAAAAAACTTTCATCGTAAAACGGAAATAAACAATTTGTGATTTATATACATATTTTCTATTTTCTAACAAAACCTTAAATTTTTATTGTATTACAAGGGATTGAATGCACAATTTATAAATTCATGTTTACTCTGAGGATCATTAAAAAATATTAAATATATTATTTGAAAATTATACCTTCAGAGCAGATAAGCAAATCATGTTTTATTTTGTGTGTCACTTGAGAAAACATATATTATCCATATAAATTTTGTATGTTTATTACCAGTCTTGAATGGCAAACATACACAGCTGGAGATTATATTATAATCAAAATGCTTTTTTTTATGAATTTGTATTATATAAAAGATATTCATTGTTGGTAAAAAACAAATATCAACATCTTAGAAATAACTGGATTGTTGTCATAACATTTTTGTTGAATTATATTCAATTAAGGTTTCAACCAGATTAATGGCTTCGTGACTCAAAATCTAAAGAGTTAGCACAGAAAAATAAAGTGCCAAATGAATTCTGAAGTTTATATTGGCCCTAAAAAATTAAAGTAAAAGTGTTGAGTATTGCTATTAAAATTCACATGTATTAACCAAATCTCGTTCTAAAAATCAATATTTGATTTTAGTAATAGTAGCTGAATTTCAATTGGAAACAATTGGAAACAATTTTCTCTCTGTGTAAGCTCAAAGAAAATTTCATATTAGGACATAATGCAAAAACATACTTCTTATCGCTGTCATCATTTTGCTACATTATAAATATAATATGTACTATAACTGCTGCCTAAGTGTGTATACGTACTTAAGTAAAATTACTAATTCATCTTATTTTAATTGTGCATGCACCAGCTGCATCATAAGGCAATGAGTTCGAGGGGTTCAACAATGTATGTATTACAGGAGTTCAGCATGGTATGTATTAGGGTTCTTCAATTTTGGACAACTTTTATTAATTTCTTGGTAAGGATACGTAAAAAACTAAAAGTTCAAAAAGTTGTTATCTTAGACTCGCTAAATAACGATAAATTTATGTACACAATGGGGGGAAATATGGAAAAACTATAATGTTAATGGAATTAAATTAAATTATAAATAATGCGACACATGTTTTCTATTACATTACATACTTATCGAGACTTGTTCAACCCCTACTCAAATATATCATAATATAGAAATAATTTTTCTTCTATCGCTTGGTCCAAAAATTACACTCGTCTCTTCAGAAAAATTCTAGGCACCATGACCTGTATTTTCTCATTTGCGTTACTTTGTGGGCTTACTTAGCAAAGGTTTCTGAAGTTCCTATTTTTGGTTATGTAATTTGAACCATTATCATTTGAGATGTTATTTAACTTTTTAAAAAAATCTGTATTCCATCTTGCGGCAAAAATACAAAAATGACATTTCCTATAAACACGAATCATGTGTATATTTATTAGAAAATATGGTTTTTATTAAACAAACAAATCCCTACGGGAAATTTTAACAAACTGTCACCGAACTGGCCCCTTTATATGAAATAGACTGGTCACTTTTATATGGCGTTGTCATAGGAGGTGGAAATTGACCTCTTGTGACATGTCACAAGACAAATCCTAGGACAGGTTACTGAACTCTCATAAAAAACAAAGTTCAGAGACCTGTCCTGGATTTGTCTTGTGACATGTCACAAGGGTCAATTTCCACCTCCTATGACAACGCCATGTAAAAGTGACCAGTCTATTTCATATAAATGGGCCAGTTCGGTGGCAGTATGTTAAAATTTCCCGTAGGGATATAATCGGAGAAATATACTATATATTGTTGGTAATTTACAACATGTTGTTATACCCTACACCACTATGTGGTCAGGGTATTATAAGTTTGTGCTGATGTTTGTAACACCAAAAAATATTGGTCCCAGACCCACGACTGATCCGATCGACTCAGAATTTTTTTTTATTTCGATTTAACGATGTCCGTCTGTCCGTCTGTCTGTCCATGCATTCTTGTGCGCACTCTACAGGTCGCACATATTAAGATATTTTGATGAAACTTGGTGCACCGACTTATGTCGGCCCATGGACGACGCCTATTGATTTTGGTGAACATCGGTCCATGTTTAGACCTAATGCCCATATAAGGGTCCCCCCAAAATGATATTGTTTATACGATGCTGGTCGCAAATATTAAGATATTTTGATGAAATTTGGTATACAGACCTATGTTGGCCCAAGGACGAAGCCTATTGATTTTGGTGAACATCGATCCATGTTTAGACCTAGTGCCCATATAAGGGTCCCCCAAAATTATTCTGTTTATACGCTGCAGATCGCAAATATTAAGATATTTTGATGAAATTTGGTACACCGACCTATGTCAGCCCAAGGATGAAGCCTATTGATTTTGCTTAACACCGGTCCATGTTTAGACCTAGTGCCCATATAAGGGTCCCCCCAAAATTGGCTTGTTTACAAACTGCAGATCGCAAATATTAAGATATTTTAATGAAATTTGGTGCGCTGACTCACATTATAGAAAATTTTGACACAAGCCCCAGTTCAACCCATTTGAATTTCGGATCCAAACATTAGTTGGCTTTTACCCAGACTGGTGTAGGGTATTGTATAGTCGGCATGCCCGACTTTAACCTTTTTACTCGTTTTTAAGTTAATTTCGCTCAACAAAACCGCTTACAGGGCGGTCTGCGTATTTGTGGTTCTCTCCAATTTGGATATGTGATAGGGAAGACAGAAAATTGTGGTCCAATCTCATATTTGGGAGTTAAAAAGTGGGATGAAAAAACTTCCCGGATTGTTTTTAGAATTTTTTTCATGTGTATTCCGAGTAAAGGTATACAAATTTTTAAATATCTATGAAATTAGTATACCGAAAATATTAAAAAGTTTTCAAACAAAAAATATTTGAACAATTTCAAGACTCAGTTTTACCCCATAAATATGAATTTGGTCTGATATGTTTAGCACCGAAAGTTATTTTGTCCCTCTATTGCATATCCAAATTTCATTGAAATCTGTAGGAATCCAGAAACAGAAAACTTCCAAGAAATGGAGGTTTTTCATATGTAATTCTTTCAACCCATTTTAGTTTTGAAAACATAATATCGTGTTTAAGCAAATAGATTTCAAAAATTGACAGTACAGCCAACATATCAACAGTACAGCCTACTAGGAAAATTTTCTGTTCCAAAGAATCGGTTGGAGAATAGCTACTTTTCCTTTACAAACCCTTCTACTGCAAATCCTAACAACGATTGATTACAATATTAATTGCAGCTGGTTTATATGACGCGTTTCAAAAACAACACTGTACTAAAGAACATTATAAAAATGCCCTGTTGGCAGTCCGTGTCCAATATACAGAAATTGCCTGCTCTTGAACGTAAAAACTATACGTCAGTATGGCAACATTTGCGAGAAAGGGGACACAGAGGAGATTAGAAGATAAACAAAAAATCTAAAGTAGAATATTTGTGTGTGTCTGTTTGATCACTTCTGAAAGTAAAAAAAAAAACAATAACAGAAAGCTGAATAGGAAAAAAAACTATGAATTAGCTACACTACATTCAAGACCTTACGTGGGTGAGATGGCTAAGCTGTCAAACTCTAGTATAGTTACGTTTGTAATGCAAGAGTGCACAAGTTCGATTTCTACAGCCGACGGGTTGTTGAAAAAATTATCATGTAGAGACAATCTGACAATAGAATATAAACAATCTGGCATGTGATGAAAATCGATCGGTTTCAAATCGATCGTTTCTGAAATTTCAATCCTGAATAATTCTTATTATTTTTAATTTGAAAGCGATAAGAAGTCGTAAATCGATATACCTGATACAAATATAGCGGTTCAAAACAATTTCAACCCTCTTTGCATTTTATAACATCATTTAATTTTTGATTTTTAACCAAATCGATCGAAATCAAAAACGATCGTTTTCTATCACATGCCAGAATAATCCAATTTAATCGAAAATCACTGATGAAGCCTGTCCATAGAAATAGGCAGAAACTAGATCTAGTCTGATTTGCAAATTAATGTGTTTATAACTTTTATCAAAAACGTTTATTATTCTTCTTAACCTCAAACCTACTAAATGATCATTTTTGTTTGAAATTATCACAAAAGCAACCGGTTCATAGCTCTAAACTGGAAAGGGTTGCCTTATAATCAGTTCTAGAACTAGAATTGATTCTCCGTAAGTCATAATTTCCATACAAGATCCGCGGAACTGGTTCCTAAACCTGGGTTATTAAAATATTTATTTAAAACCGACTTATTTTTGTTGGTTTGAATTTTCGGTTTTGAAACTTAAAACCGCACATCAAACTCTAAATAATTATACCACTTGTATTTACTGAAGATGAAATACAAGTCCCGAAATCTGTTCTAGAGCTTCTGAACAGTGAGCATAGGAGGGCGTCAGCGCTTATCAATGACAGTAGGATATCCAGCACCATTGACTCACTAAAGCATCGTCGTAATATCAAAACTATCCACAAATTTTGAGATTAAATTATCTCATGTCGAGGAATTCAGAGGATTTGATAAACATAAATGATAAAAAATCTCTATAACTTAAAAACTGTTCGATTTTATTTGGCAAATAAGCCAAATTATTTAAAATAGTGATTAATTGAAATTCCACTCATTTGGTGCAAATGCTTTGTTAATGACCAGGGAAAAGAAATACCATATTTCTTAATGTTTTTCCACGGCAAGACTGCTATGCCGTGAAGTTTTTAATATTAGTAAAAAAATTTACAAGGTTATATCCCTAATGTAAATAAATATTTCTAAATTTAACATATATCTTCTAAGACTCATATGCATAATCACTTTTTAAATTTATAAATGGCTTGTAAAATAAATTGTTCATATAAAATTCATTCATAAGCTTTTCAAATTATTATGCATAAGCACTTAAGTATTTAATTAAATAATAAAGGCATAAGCACATATATTTTTATTTTGGTCAACATTTTTTCCACGTGATTAAGTAATTGGACATTTTTTTATATGACCTATTTAAAGGTTTTTGATTAAGACCAGTATGACTATATACATCAAAGAATTGAAGCAATATATATTAAAGACATTCCAATGTTTTTCCAGTTAAAGCCTATTGCCGTGATTGAAATTCGTCTCTATAGTTGGTAATTGTTAAGAAGTTGTTAATATGAATAATAAATGTTTTACGATATATTGATATATGTTTGTATATTTACAGATATGCAAATAGTATACATTTATTTTACTTTCAATTTCTTTTATATTTGTTAACATTAAAAAAAACAGCATGTTATATACTTATCATATCGAATACATGCTGTGCAAGACTTAGCATGCGCTTTTTTTATTATATGCACAAGTACATAAAAAAATAAATAAAATAACCATGTCTATGACAGGTTTTTCCGGATCTTGTACATTTTTTTCTTTTCGTAGACTGAGTGCCAAGAGTAGTGAATATAACATGAAATTTTTAGTGTCATGTTATACATTTGTAATATTTGTTGGGGCACAGCAATATGTTGCTGCATCAAAAAAAAAAAAGAAGAAAAACCAATGACATTAACAGCAGCAGCATCAACAATAGAGTGCTGTACATAAAATTTATGTGCCATACTTGTATATTTTCACATTTTGCACTATATTACAAACATTTTTATATAGATATCTGAGATATAGTATTAGAGAACAAAATAAAAATTGTTTTTTTTTTTGGGGTATTTGTTAAAATGCAACTTGTGTAGAAATTTATGTTACTAGTGGGAATTTTTTGGATAGTTGAAAATAAAAAAACAACAACATTTTCAAAATTACTAGTTATACATTTTTATGTGGCATATAACTGTACATTAGGGTTATGACTTTTTGATTTTTTGCAAATATCAAAAAATTTTACATGCCTAGCCAAAAAGACCCTAAAAATATTAAGAAACGCAATCTCACTTTTTCGCTGCTGTCAAAAAAGTTCCCGCACCAAAAGAGTTAAAATTTGGTATATATGGTTTTAGTTTATTTAAAATATTTCTCCGAAGTTTTTAACAAATGAGACTCAAACGATGCTTATTAAAAGCTATTTAGGGTAAAAATTACGAAACCTTTTTGGAGGGACTATTGGATACACTTTTTGTCGTTGTTTTTTGTAATTTTATTAATAATTCGTTATGTAAATTAAATAAAATCCCCGAGCAAAAAAAAAATTAGAAAATTTTAGAAATTGCATTTGGTGCGGAGGTTTTTTTTGCCGAAATCACCCACAAACACGATTTTTATTATTAACTTAGTATTGCCTACCACGTGGTGATTGGTAAAATTTTTGTTAAATATGAGTCATAACATAGTTTGTTAAACCTAAGCGTTCTTCAGAAACTAAAAATGTGCTAGTCAAGAACCCAGATCATATAAAATTTTTTAAGCAGCAAACATTTTTGTAATTTAAATTGACCTTCAAACCTTTCTGACTACATTTGCAGCGTTTGTTGTAGTTAAACTAAAGAAAATCACTTTAACATAGTATAAAGAATCTTTTATATCCGCCAGAAAATAGGTTTATTTCAGGCGAACGCAAAAATTATCCCTACACTCATAGAAATAAATCTATAAAAATAGCAGAAAGAGTTACTAAAAATTAGTTAAAAATGATGCTGCAGAAAAAACTGCTAAAATTATCAGATTTTTTTTTTACTAAATACTAGTAAAATGAGAACAGCAAAATTAAAACTGTTAAATTTACAGAATTTTAGTTATATTTAGGCTAACTTTTAGTTAACTGAAAATAGCAAATTGTACTGTAAAATCTGCAGAACATTTTGCTAAATATGTGTAGACTAAAAATAGCAAAAATAAAGGAATCGAGATATATCGATTTGACCTTTGGTGGTCTTTTTTTTGATATAACTCGAGAACCACAAGTCCGATTTTGCTCAAACAATTTTAAAAAAATTAAAAATTACAATTCCTTTAATCTGTTCATATAACGTTTTTCTATATACTCAACAGTTTTGCCGGTAAAAATAAATGTATGAAGAAAAAAATATTTTTTGCCTAAAATATTAAAAAAAAGTAATAAACAAAAGGTTATTGATTTTTATGGTAGCGGTAACAAACATTTATTTTTACCGGCAAAACTGTTGAGTATATAGAAAAACGTTATATGAACAGATTAAAGGAATTGTAATTTTTAATTTTTTTAAAATTGTTTGAGCAAAATCGGACTAGTGGTTCTCGATTTATGTCAAAAAAAAGATATATCTCGATTCCTAGGGGTGACCCAGCGAAACAGCGGGACACGTATAACTTGTTTTTGACCGATATAACATTTCCCGTTGGTTTCATCCCATCCCGATTTTGACTGTCGCATAGTGTAATTAAAGTACATACAGGAAAAAATTTAAACAATGAGGTCCACAGTGATTAAAATTTGGAATTAACAATTAAAAGTTAAAAAAAAAAACTAAAAATTAAAAATATTGAAATTAAATTTATAATATTTAGTTAAGTTAATAGAAAAACAAAATAATTAAAAAAAAATACAAATAATATAAGTTACTTACGGATAAACAATAATAAAGAGTTTCGATTACTGAAATAAAATATAAAGATTTTTTAAAAAAATGTAGGCCCAAAAAGCCTTTTATACGCACTTTGAGTTCGGAAACGCTTTCGGGTTACCACTGTAAAGTACGTGAAAAGACATATTTTAAGCAATAATTTATTCTGGTAACTTAAAACAGCCTAAAAACGATTCCTTGCCGAACATTTTTGTTGTTTGGGCTATTTCGGATTGTTTTGGGTACTAATCGGTAATCGGTCAAATTATACCCGATTACCGATTATTGACCGATGGTGAATTTTTGGAAGTTTTTGTTAATCCCGGATTGCCGGTCCGAATACACTCTCAAAACAATTGCGTTGTGGCAACAGAATTTTTTCCAACCGAATTCGTTCGGTTGCTGCAATCTCGTAATTCGGTTGCCTCAACCGAATTCAGTTGTGACAGCCGATAATTCGGTTGCTGCAACCGAATTGAAATCGAATTCGGTTGCCACAACTGAATTACGAGGTTGCAGTAACCGAATCAATTCGGTTGGCAAAAAATTCGGTTTCCACAACGGAATTGTTCTGAGAGTGTACCTGGAAAGTCCGGAGTGAGAAATCCCACAAAGTACTTTCATAATCCAGTATAAAAAAGGCATAACGCAGAGTGGCCGTAAATCGATTTTTGATTTCTTAAGTGTATACGGATAAAACTCAAAAACGAGTTAGGGGCCTTTCTAAATTGAGCCATCCATATGTATTCTACGAATTTTTTTGTTAGGCTTTATTGTGAACAGATTAAGAACTGCCGGTATTGAGTGTACGTTACACTAAATTAAAAATAAAATGAAAATAGTATTTTGAAAAATGCAGTTCATTACATACTACAAAGTCTTAAAAAGGCAATAAGTAAATATATATGTTAGTTAAATGAAAAAACTTGTATTATTGTTTTAAGTTCTTGTTGCTTAAGGGAAAGCAATAATGAATTTTAAAGTGCCTACATTGTTACATATGTAACATACAAGGCGGCAACTTTCATGCAAATGCATGAAAGTCGTTTGTAGCCAGTAGACAAAGAAAGATTTTTATCAAATCTTTTGCGGAATCAATGAATTTTCTACAAAATCGATTTGTTGCTGCATAATTTGTTATAAATGCATATTTTTGTTGCATATTTAATAAGTCCTAATGCATATTTTTTCATGATCTGATTATTATTTCATATTTTTTTAATTTTTTCTTTAAATTGGGATAATATTTTAATAATAATTAACTAAAGGTAGAACTTGCGTCCTATCATCACAAAAATGTTCCTCGTATTATTTCACATAAGTTCGCTGAACACATCCTATACCTAAAGTGGAAGATTCCCATGGTTTCTCCCTGGTACATTTGAGCTTCAATTCTGAATTAGTACGAAATTAACTCTTAAACACATTTTTACTTATTACTGGCACTGAAGTTAAATTTTCAATGCTGATGTCTTCAAAGACTTATAGTAGAATTTCATGGCAAATATTTCTGGGGAACATTTTAACCCTCTAACTATTCAACTTACGGGTCGTTTTTGTCCGTTTTAAAAAGGGTCCAAAAAAGTCCCTTTAATTGAAGGGTTAGAAGGTTAAAATGTTCCACAAAAATATTCCTCGTAGTGATTTACATAAGTTCGGTGAACATACCCCATTCCTAAAATGGAGGATTCACATGGTTTCCTATCTTAATCCTATTTAATTTTTTTGTTTTAGAAAAATCATTTTAATCGTTTAAAACCCATTTTTTGTGAAATGCATTTTCTTCTATATTAATGAGTTGACTAAGGACTAAGAGTCCTTGCCTCGATTTGGATAAAAATTGACACAAATGTTTCCAGTTTCATGTGCTTTTCAATGGATACTTTTTGTAATTTTACATCCATTTATGTAGCTAATATAATACTTCTGTTGCAATTTTTTATAAGTCCACAAGCGATAATTGTTTATACACTTGTCTTTGATTCTCCATTGTAAAATAGTAAACCACTCGAATTTGAAAAACCGATGTATTTTAAAATCAGGCGTGTGTTTCAAAGATATTTTGATCAAGAAAATTTATTTTAATTAAAGGTGGAAAAAGCTATTCAGGAAACTGTGCTATATTTATGAATTACATTTTGCAATTAATGCAATATTGAAAAATGTCAATTACAATTAAATTTTATTGGGAAACGAAATTGGTTCTAGGAAAGTTTTTTTAATAAGCTTTTTCTCTATTTGTTGTAAAATAAATTGTAAATTCTATTTGGTATTTGTCATATGTGTCTTTAAAACCAAACAAAAATAACACTCATTGTAACAAAAATATGTTAGTTTTTGATTCCACTTTCTAATCCTTAAACGTGAGATTAAGCCGCTCAGAAGAAATACCTGTCTCTTATTTTTTCTATCTTATCACATATCCAAATTTATTTCTGTAAGTCGATTTATGAAAATATGAAGATAATGAGATGAAATAAGACGTATGAGTTTCTATTAACCCAAACCCATTTAAATTGGTGAAAACTGGTCCGTATGCATACCTTACTGCCATAGAAAGGCTCTAATTGAATTTGTATCAAATGATATTAGAATTTTTTGGCTGTTACTTAGTAAGTTAATGTTACATAAAATCATAGTTTATACCTCCAAATATAAGCATAGATCGGCCCACCTTTTGATCGAGTCATTATATGACCAACCTTCCCAATTTTTGGCTTAAAGTAAATTTTCGGCCATTTTTGGTTTAATGTAAATTTTACTCTATTTAATAGCCAGATTATAAAAATCAGTATCAGATAACTTCCCAGAATTTGGTCAGTTTCCCGGAACAAGATCCGAGTTCCGATTTTTTTAATGTTCACTGCCATCACTGTTATTTATTATTAAAATATGTTTTGTGTGATTCCTACTTTGTCTTAAAATTGCAGTCGACAATAAAAACTACCGGTTCTTAAGTTTGCAGCTGTTTTGGATACAAGTACCAGCTTGACCGCAAGAATACCTTACTTGCAAGTTTGCCAGTATTATTTGTATGGAATTTTTATTGTTTATATGTACCTGTTAAGTTGTTAGAGTTTGTTTTTTCCCAACTTTAATTATACTATTTATAAACAACTATAACAAAACTTTGCAAAATCCAATTTTATTTTTAATTTTTTCCCTGCAGAAACCCTTAAAATATATGGAGATGAAAGGCAGGCCAAATGATGTTGCTAGTTTCATTGAACAAAAAAAAACAAAAGAGTTGAGATTTTATGTTAACGAGGGCGTTTTAATTGGTTATTCAATAACTTTTATAGGGTTTCAAATGTTAAATAGTACAAGAAGTATTTCATCGTTAGTATTAAACATTTTATGGGATGGATGACATAGCTATGAATTTCAATAAGTATTTTTTATTCATGTTGAATGTAAATTATGAATTTCATTATACAGCACATTTTGGCTCTTGTTCAAATAAATTAAACAAATTGAGTGTATGAAAAAATGTGAACAGCCGTGCTTTTGCCCTTTCCTATTAATGTTAAGTATTTAACCCGTATTAAAAGCACTCTTCCGGTAATATTTATTTGTTTATTCGATAAAGAGAATTCACATAATTTTTGGCTATAAGCGTTAACAGTGGTACCAATTTTTTCGAAGCAAAAATACGCTTAAAACCGCTAGATTATAAACATGATACAAATATGTACTTTTTTAACTAAATTTAGCGACTGAACAGTCAAGAAAGCTAATAGGCACTATGTTTTTATTGCTTTGCAAATGTTCGAGATTGAGAAAAATTGTCAATTTTTTTAATTCAAATATAACAAACAATTACTTTAAGGTCGGCTAACTTATCTAAAAGAATGCTTATTTTAATATTATTTAGAGTTATCTTGAATAGAATTTCACTCTTGGTTAAGGTAGTAAAGTTGGTCTTTAACCTTAACCACCAATAAAATTTGCATTAAAATGATTATGGATAGTCTTAAATTGAGCGTACTTTTAGATAAGTTAGCCGACCTAAGAACAATTTTAGAACATGTTTGATGTAAATTTGAAAAATGTTCACTAAAATTATTGAATTATTGTTAGCATATTTTTAAATAAATGTTTTACCGAAAAGGCGCTAAATAAAAAGCCGAAAAGCGCCATCCTAGTGCCTTTTTGGATAGTGCAAACGCGCGAACTTTAGTGCGAAAATCGCTAGCAAGGACAGTACCCAATAGGTTCTCTCCGATTTTAATAAAATTCGGTTATGGAAAGGAGGAGAAAAAAAATAATGCACATATATTTTGCAACTGAATTTTTGTAGTTCCTGGTACAATCACTTTTATTCATTTTGAATTTTTGTTGTATTAATTGATTGTTTTAATTTTTATGGATTATAAATTCAATAAAGAAATAACACGTTCCGCAAAATTTATTTAAAATTAAAATTTTTTTACGCCGCCAATTGGGATAGAACCCTCGACCTTCCCTTTAAACTCGACTCATTTTTTTTTTTGGAAATTTTAAAGTATATTTGTTTTTTTCCTATAAAATTTTGTCGCAAAATATTTACTGCTGCTTTGTGTTTAGGAGAACAAAATACTTAATAAGATAATTGTAAAACCCTATAGAAAACAAGCAAATTTTTGTATTCAATTTTAACTTTTCTGTTATTTTGAACATATTCAGTCAAATTCCGGAAAGAGAAAACAATACAGTACCTAAAATGTTTTTGTATAAGATAAAAAATTAACTTAAAATTGCTTTTAAAACATACACAAGATCTATGTGTTAAAAAAAAACAACCCAGCAAAATCTTGTTAATGGGTTGGACCTTTTTCACACATTGACTGGCAATGGTTACCCCTTTGCCTTTTGTTTTACTTTGAAACCTAAAGTAATACGCTACCAATAATGTGGTACATCAGTACTTATGTGGGAGGAATGAAATAATTAGTTAGAGATATAGGGATATATCACTATTTATTTTGAGGCTTTAGAATAATGCATTAATGATATTATGTTATATTTTTGAATATAACCTTACTGATAATGTCTTATTTTGTGTCCTATAATGAATTACGTACTAATGTGTAACCACTTATTTTACTCCCTACAGGTATGTACTTATTTTAGCCACTATTTCCAACTAGTGAATTTATGGCATTACATATTACAAGTAACAACTTCTTTCAGTAATTTCTTCGTAATGACTTATTTTAGTATATTTCTTATTCTACATATTTCCCTTTACCTGGTAATAGAGGGTTTTGCTGGGAAGTTTACAAGAATAAAAAAATACTATATAATTCGAATGACACATACAAGTAACGTGCGAGCATCATCATATGAATGTTGTACAACAAAATGGAATCAAGCCATTTACATATGTTTGCGTAAAAGCCAACAGCAATACCAACACCTATAAAAGGGGTAACACAAAAAAAAAATCCCAAATTTATACATGACACACAGACACAAAAACATATTACAAAACCACTTATAGGAAAAATTTAAAATGTAAAACCCCAAAATGGTAAATGTATATTAAACATATAACACTGCGACTACTAGTGCTGCTAACTATTACCACCACAATGTGGCAGCATCTGGCGGAAGTGGCACAAATTTTTGTTTTCACACAATTTTCGAAGGTACTTTTACTTTTTTCATTTAAGTGTATATGTATGTTTAAATGTATTTTTTGACACAAGCAGTGAAAATAAAAATATTACAATATTTCGTTAAGAGACATTATGGCATCATAACATCAGCAATGGATTCCCTTGATTTCGTGTTATTTTCTTTACCATTGGCGCCTTGCAATGATGCAGTTGCTAGCTAACCAACCAACTAACAAAAAAAAAACTTAACTCTTAAAAAGCCAACAATCCAACCGACTAAATGCCAAACAGAATATATATATTTATAAAAAAAATACAACCATACAGAGCCATCATGGCTTGTCCTAGTGGCGCCAATATGAAATAGCAAAATATTTACAACATAGCCATAAATTTTGTTAAAAGTTGTTGTTGTTGTTCTGTACTTTTCGGTTGTTATTTATTATTATTTTTTTTTTTTTTTGAAAATAAAATGCGTTTTTTTACAACATTTCTTATTTTTTTATCAGCATTTTGTTTTCAGTTTAAATCTACACAAAGTTGTTGTGGTGGTTTTATGTTAAGGGATTATGAAGCATTATTAATGTACAACTGTGTTTGTAAAACACAATATTGATAACGATATTCAATTTACAAGTTTAAAAGATATTCATCAGTTGTGGGGTTATTTATAATCTGTTAATTTAATCGATTGTTTAGTCTTCCAATAGACATAATCATTATAACTAACTTAGAATGACGGGTCACCTTTGATTCGTTAATCATTCAATACAATCCGAACCAATTTTGACTCCCTAATTTCTTTCACTATTACGTATATTAATTTTGTAGTTTAAATCATCAATACTGAATCGGGTAGAACCAATAAGTCAGAGCTAAACACTAGCAATAAATTTAATAATTAGAAATATTGTATTTGTATTTAGTTGTCACGTTTTTCAATTGTCTGACCCGCCAGAAACATTTACAGGATGGTTGTAAAACTACGACTCCCAAAAAAACTAGTATAATCGGATATTAGGAGTCATTCTGCTTCGGACATGAAGTTTGAAAAACGCATTACAAGGGGGAAATATAAATTTTTGTTAATTTTGTCAAAAATGTTGATATTTTAAATAGTGATTTACAGTAAGTTGTATTGAATTCAATAAAGACTTAAATCGGCCAAGTTGTTGCAATTTCCCCCGACAACTGATATATCGCAGACCACAGGCAGACAAAAGATATGGTTGCAATATCATCACGTCTACAAAACTATATTCCCTACTACCATAGATGGTTGTTGCAATCAAATTATTAATGTATTAATCATACTAAACAAATGATATGTTCGGCCATAATAATTCTCTCGTCTACAACCATATATTTTCTGAATTTAGGAAGATCATGTCCACAATCAGTGGCATAGTTTCGCCAGCTATGACCACCTTATTTTTTAGTAAGTGCCATTCTTGTTTGCGATTTTGTGAAAAGAAGTTGCAAGAAGCAGTAAAATAAAATCGTACATACTACACAAAAAGGCATAAGATAAAATAAATAAAGAATCCGGTTTACCCAAAAAGTTTCGGCAAAATGTGGATTGTCAAGCACCGCCTTGCTGTTATTGTTTAGTGTGCGATGATAATTCACTTTGAAAAAAATTGTCGAAGAGGGGCTATACGAGGGCAGTATGAAATGTTCTTAGCCTGACATAGAGATGGCGGTATAAACAGCAAAAAGCTTTGTATAATGGAAACTTCCATCCGTCATATGAACACATGTTAAATTTCATTTCGATCTGTCATCTCATTCGTATAGTAACAGGTGTTCAAAAAAGGCGCTTCAGTGATTTTTTTGTAATGGAAAAATTAGAAATTCGTGGTGTGATTAAATATTTACATAAGAAAGTTTTATCGGGACAAGAAATTCATAATGATATGGTGAATGTGTTAGGTGAAAGTGATCCTTCATATGCAACAGTAAAAAATTGGGTTGCTGAATTTAAACGTGGTCGTACAAGCATTGAAGGTGAACCACGAAGTGGATGTCCAAAAACTGCAACAATGCCAGAAATCATAGCTAAAGTCCATGATATGGTATTTGACGATCGACAAGTGAAAATGCATGAAATATGTAATACCATAGGCATATGTAATGCCATAGGCATTACATATTTTATGATCCATAAAATGTTCTGGATCATTGGATCTCCAATGATCCAGAACATTTTATTTTGCATCAAGAATTACAGATGAAAAAACTTTCTTCAAGATGAGCGCCACATTTGTTAACAGTTGACCAAAAACGCATTGGAATGAACATTTCTCATTTCTCTGATTTAGCTCCCTCTGACCTGACTTCTACCTGTTCCCAAAATAAAATAATATTAAAAATGTAGCTCCTGTTTTTCATTGTTAGGCTAAGAATATTTCGAACTGCCCTTGTACTATAGAGTGCGATATATTTTAGTTTTGCAGAAAAAAAAAGGAAAAAAAAATTATTTTAAATAAAAAAAAAAAAAAGTGAAATTTGGACGAAATAACCATAATATTCTCCTAATAATCATAATATAATCCTCAATAATTACATTTTCTACGTTACCATAATATGATTTCTGGGAATATATTATGATCATATTTGTGATCATTAGAAACATATTATGATAATTTCTGATGTATTTTGAAATTTTATTCTTAACAATATTTGTCTACGTACTGATATCACAGGCTTCCATAAATTATTTTTATTTATATATAAGTGATAACTAAAATTAATTTAAAGACGAATTTATTTAAATATTGTAGGTTAGGTTTTGAATAAATATAAGTACTATTTTGAATTAAACAAAACGTGCAAATTTTTTTAATCCAGCTTCAATAGAATGCTGGGAGAAGACTACAGGTATCATATTATGATATGTAGAATTATAATATGATAATATTGGCATCATTTTGCAATCATAGTGTTATAATTTGAGGACAATATTCGGCCTGATGACGGGTGTCGGATTTGTAGTCGCAATTTTCGAGTCTATACAAAATGATTTCCTTTAAATTGAAAACTGTAAATAAATTAATGTCTGATTATTAGGGCAAGGAATTTCATGCAAATGCATGTTTTTTCTCGATAGTCCAAAACTAATATGGACTAAATATTTATGCGAATCATCAAATTTAGAACAAAATGGCATCGATTTGTAGTTGCATATTTTTGCATATTTTGTCATAAATGCATGTTTTTGCAAATTTTTACTTTAAATGCATATTTGGTGCCTTTTTAATGCATATTTTGTGCTTTTTAATGCATATATTTCATTTTTATGATCATTTTTTATTTTGTAAAAAAATATAAAAAATTGATACGTTTTCATATTTTGATTCAATCAAAATAAACATTCTTAAAGCCTTATTGACCTATGGGAAATCTTCGAGTTCTGTGTCTGTTTGCAAAATAACTAACTTGAATACATTTTTAAGTTTTAGAGTGCATTATTTTTGCAAAAATAATAGTTTTTAGTGCATATTTCTTATATTTTTAATGCATATTTTTCTTTTTTAACCGCATATTTTAGGAGCATATTTTCCATTTTTAAGTGCATGAAATTCCTTGCCCTACGGATTATGTATGTTTTACAATTGGATTCTTATTTATGATAAACTCGATTGCAAAATTGTTTTTAACAAGTTCGACTTACTCTCGACTTCGACTACAACAACCTTAATAAGGCTGATATGATAAATTAAAGGTAAGAGTATCATTGTCGCAACTGTTTCATAATATGATGGTCGCAATCATAAACCCAAAAATATGTGATGCTCTTCGAATATGGTCATCCCAAACATATTTTTTCTTTGCGTGCACTTACTTAATCAAGAAATTCTGGCCGAAATATTGAAATTCGTTTAAATAATCTTACGAAAAAATCATTTTTATATTCTATTAGTTCCAAGATACTCAGATAATTATTTTTCATATTGTGTTTTGATGAATGTTTCAGATTAATTGCAAATAAATAAAAAGGAGAGAATATTTAATCAGGGTTTTCCATACTGTTATATTTTGAATTTTCAAACATTTTTTTAAAGAATTTTCAAAATCTCCAAGATTGCACTTTGTTTTTTTTTATTTAGCTTTTTGGTAAGCTTGTTTTAGTTTTGTTTTTTTTTAATTCCATGCGTTTTTGGCCTGAATATTACAACACAAGATCAAATATTTCAATCCTCTAAATTTAGTGTGGGTCGATTTAGCAATCGATATGCCATCGTTCAAAATATTGAAATTTGGGCGCCTCGAAAATGATAAGTTCCACTACTGATATGTCGTAGTGGAACTTTTTTTCCTCATGCCAAAAGCTATCGAAAAATCGATGGCACAATATCGAAAAATGTTTGTCCTTACAAATCGGGCCACCCTAATAGATATACTAAATTGCCCCTTTTTAATGTAAAACTTAAAGTTTTGGGCGATTTTTATTCTTTAAAGTATTTTCATTCACGTAGAACAGATATTTCTGAGAGGATATTGATGAAACTACTTGATATTATTTTGTTAGGTCTGATAACAATATTCTTAATTTAATTCCAGAACATTAACCCTTTATTTGTGGGGTAAATTCTAAAAGACAGCACCTAATGTTCTGAAATTTAATTAAGAATATTACTTCTAGATCTAACAAAATAAAGTCAAGTAGTTTAATCGGTAATACCTGTTACATTAATATTTAAAAAAAATTAAAATCTCTTAAAATTTGACCCTTGACCTTAAACAGGGTTAAGTTATTTCGATAATGGTATTTTAAGGTTGACGGTAGTAATTTGAATGGGTCTTAAATTGTTACTGGTATTTTAGGGTTAGCTTTTGACATCGGTGCATGTTTTGAATGAGTCACCATAGAAAAGGCCTGTCTGAATTGGGTTTATATGGATTTAAAACACACAAAACTATACTTTTTGTTTGCTTGTTTAAGCTACTTGAATTGAACAAAAAAAAAACTTTTCTTAAAGATATTGTTAGCTGTTCATTTCGTCCGTGAATGGGTTAATAATATTATTGCTATCCTATTTTACATCATTTTCATATTTTTGTTGCTTGTCATCTGTGAATTTATTTTATATTTGGCTTTTTTGTTTAAGCCATTTATTTATTTCTCATGAATTTCCGCTTGCCTTCAAATCAATACATTTGTGGTTTTCTGATCCAATGACCACAAACAATAACTTCTTGATTTAATCGAAAAATAAATGTGTATAAATTTGTGTTCTAAAATGAAAATGGCTTAACATTTAATATGATGGAAAACATTTTTGAATCACGAACGATAACATTTTGTGAATCTTATGTGAATATTAAAGAGAGAATGAGTGTTTTTGCCTCAAACCACAGCAGTAGTTATACTCCAGAGAAAGTACTCTCTGATGCAACTTTCTTATTTTTTTTTTTTTTTTTTTTTTTTAAAGAGAAGCTACACTTAGGAAATTCTTCCTATTAATTAACGTGTTGCTTCCTTTGGAAGGGATAGAGAAGAAGTTAAAGGTGGTGAAAGATGATGGCTTCAAATATGGCAACACTGTAATTGCGCGAGATGTAAAATTTTTTAGAACAGTTGTTGCGCGCCATCTGTCGGTGAGTTGGCGAACTTTGTTGAAGCTTTTTAGTTCATAGCCCTGTTATATTATTTTACTTCGGTGGGGTTAAGTGCTATGGGAACACCGAAGGAGGACGCTGCGATATGTATGAGGGATAGAAAAAACTCATACATATTACTATTTTTCATAAATTGATGTTGCCTTGGTTGGGGTTCGAACCCGCAACCTCACGTGTAACAGTCCAACGCGCTAACCATTACACCACAGCGCCCCCAAGTTTACTGTATCCAGCAAAAAAAAAAGAGAACCAAAAGCAGCAGAAAAGCACTAAAATTTATGATCTAGAGATAATTATTTCTTAAAATAACACTACTGATTTAAACAATTACTTGTCAACATTTTTTCTGTACTTTTTCAAGGAGTTCAAAGAAAATTCTATTTCGTCAATTGAATGTAAAAAAAATATCTTGAGTGACAATATTTTTCACTTTCTAAAAAGCTTTTTATTGCCACCACCGGGTATTGAACTTGCAACTTTAAGATTGCTAGATATTGTGTCTTATTCTCTTCAATAACACTATGCGACAGTCAAAATCGGGATGGGATGAAACCAACGGAAAATGTTATATCGGTCAAAAACAAGTTATACGTGTCCCGGCGTTTCGCTGGGTCACCCCTAGGAATCGAGATATATCTTTTTTTTTGAAATAACTCGAGAACCACTAGTCCGATTTTGCTCAAACAATTTTAAAATTACAATTCCTTTAATCTGTTCATATAACGTTTTTCTATATACTCAACAGTTTTGTCGGTAAAAATAAATGTTTGTTACCGCTACCATAAAAATAAATAACCTTTTGTTTATTACTTTTTTTTTAGTATTTTAGGCAAAAAATATTTTTTTCTTCATACATTTATTTTTACCGGCAAAACTGTTGGGTATATAGAAAAACGTTATATGAACAGATTAAAGGAATTGTAATTTTTAAAAATTGTTAAATTGTTTGAGCAAAATCGGACTAGTGATTCTCGAGTTATGTCAAAAAAAGACCACCAAAGGTCAAATCGATATATCTCGATTCCTAGGGGTGACCCAGCGAAACGCCGGGACAAGTATAACTTCTTTTTTACCGATATAACTTTCCCAGGTAGTTTGAACCCTTCCCTATCACTGACCCCTACCATTTGTCTCACAGTGTATTTAGTATTTATTAAACACAGCGATTCAATATTTTTTCAAAATTTTTTTTACAAGTTTTTCATCTTTTTTATTTTATTTATTTCGAAAAATTTTAAAACTAAGCAAATATTTAAGTTAAAGAAATTAATTATAAATATTAAAAAAATAAAAAAGATATTAATGCTGATAGGATTTGAACACTAGCTCATCTGTTTGGAAATAAACTGTATACAAGTCACTTCTAAGTATCAGTTTTAGAGCAATTATGCTTTAGAAGCAATAATTAATTCTAAGAAAGCTGTAAAAATATACTAATGGAATCTTTGGAAGCAAAAAAAAGTGTTTTTTTTTATGTTTTTCAAAATTACTTCTAAAAAAGCAGTAAAAACACGGGTACTTTGGAAGCAATGAAAGAAATTGTTTGTAAATTATCACTTGAGTTTTTTTTTTTTGCTGGGTAAATATGCATCGAGTCATCAGTCTATGTATGATGGCACAACGTCACAATAGTGTTAAGGAAATTATTAAATTATCTTATAAAATTCTATCTAAGTTCAATTACAGTTTTGTCGGTGTTTTTGTGGTAAAAACTGTAATTTATAATTTACTCTAATTTAAATATTACAATAAACTATTTCAGTTTTATTAACTTTTCTTCCCGTGTAAAAAAGATCAGATCTGGCCAGATCTCAGCACATCTTACCAGATCTAATTAGATCTCAAAATTGGGGACAAATTTGAGATCTAATTAGATCTGATCAGGTCTAGGCATATCTGGCCAGATCTTCGTAGATCTTACCAGATCTAATCAGATCTCAAAATTGGGGACAAATTTGAGATCTAATTAGATCTGATCAGATCTAGGCATATCTTGCGTATTTGTCCAGATCACTTTAGATTTGAACAAATTTGGCACTAGATCTTATCAGATCTTGCCATAAGGTATTATCACATATGCCATATCTGATCACATTTGATGTGATCTGGTACAGGATCTAATTAGATTGAATCATATCTATTGAGAACCAAAAAGATCTGGTCAGATCTAAACTTTTTTACACGGGTTATCATTTACATGTTACAATGTGGTTAAAGTAATATATTCAATAGATTTGTTTGAATTTTTTTAGAAATATACCCAACCTCTCACCAGAAAAATAAAACGAAAACAAGCAAACCCATTAATTTCTTTCATACCGAAAATAAAAAGCAAACCCCTAAGAATACTTTAGAAACAAAAGAAATATTTCCCTTATAATACATACATAGATACACCAACCACATAGAACAACTTGTACTTAGTTTACTACTTATTTAACACAAAATGTAACTTCACTATAATATTTTCTTTTCCTGATGCTGTCTCTAAAAATTGCACATGGTAACATAGCGGTACAACTGCCATTGAAAATTAAACTAAAATACGGAGCCATTGCTGTATTTTCAAAACACAAAAAAGAAAAAATAAAGGCAAAAAACAAAACTTTTCTTATTATACCTTTCAAAAGAATTTTTTTGGCAAAGTGCCAAAACAATATATATGTATATAAGAGAAGACGCTTTCATATTTGTTTCAAGGAGGTTTAGAAGTAGGAGGTTTGACGATGCACTTGTAATTATATTTAAATACGCAGTATATTTTCTTTAACTAAATACCATTTTACTAAATTAAAGAGGAGCAAACAAAATAACATGTAAAATTTTTGCACAAATATTTTATTGTTTATTAAAACCCAAATTACATAAATCATTGTCAGATAATTTTGAGAATTCTCAATACATACACCCGATATATAGGCTGCCATTTCTTAAACACTATTTATATTTAAAAAATTACTTTCAAATTGAAGATCTAGATATCTTAGCTTTAATTTTTATTTTAATTATTTGAATATTTTCTATTATTTTTGTAAATATTTTCAAAGTGACTCGAATCGGCGTAACTGTCCCAAACTTGGGGGACATTCGACCAAGAAGCTAGATACAATTTCAATAAAAAAATAAAAAAAATTGTTAACACAGCAAAGTCAATATTTTAATGATTGAAATAAATATGTAATAATTTATTTGAGATATACGATTCTTTTTAAATTAGAAATCTCCACTATATTAAAAAAAAAAAAATAATAATTTAAAACTATAATATAATGACTCTTCAAAATTAAAAAAATCGAAAATATTAATAAAAATTAAAAAATTAATACGATTGTCCTCATTTACTATTAAGTATATTTTATGTATATAGAAAAATCTTATAGAGCATTTTAGGCAGGGATGCACCAACTCTATGTATCTCCAGCATGCTGGAGCATCGATGCACCGTTGTTTTCAGTTTCCGGTAGCCCAGTGTAGAAACTCATTACCAGATATGTGGTTATGTAACTACATACTTGGTAATGGTAACTACTTACTTTTGTTATTACATTTCTTATTACCTTTATATGGCGATGTCGCGAAAAATAATGAGTTTGATTACACACCAGCATACGAAAAATCAAAAAATATATCGTTACCTATGTGCTTACCAGTACTGACAAGAATAATGAGTCTAAAAATAGATTTTCAAAAAAATAAATTATATAAAAAAAAATATTTTTTACTGTATCTTTTTTTTTAATAAAATTTGCTGGTGCGGGAATCGAACCTGGGTCTACAGATTGCCAGTCAACAGCTCTACCATCTGAGCAATATCGACATGTAATATTTAATAGATAAAAATATAATTGACCTGCTGCACACAAGTAAGCTTACTCGCCAACATACAAAAAATAAAAAAATATGTAGTTACATATATCCTTACCAGTGTTTAAAAAATATTCAGTCTAAAAATAGATTTCAAAAAATTTTCAAAAAAATCTAAAAAATTATTTTGTATTTGAAATAATGATAAAAATAAGTCATTATCCGTAACTCATTATTATATGTTTTAAAATAATGCAGAAAATAAGTGGGTGTCATTACTGGTACTCCAAAAAATAATGATATGTTATTACCGTTTCTACACTGGGATATTTTATGTATATAGAAAAATCTTATAGAGCATTTTAGGCAGGGATGCACCAACTCTATGTATCTTCAGCATGCTGGAGCATCGATGCACCGATGTTTTCAGTTTCCAGTAGCCCAGTGTAGAAAATCATTACCAGATATGTGGTTATGTAACTACATACTTGGTAATGGTAACTAGTTACTTTTGTTATTACATTTCTTATTACCTTTATATGGCGATGTCGCAAAAAATAATGAGTTATGGTTACACACCAGCATACGAAAAATCAAAAAATATATCGTTACCTATGTGCTTACCAGTAGTGGCAAAAATAATGAGTCTAAAAATAGATTTTCAAAAAAATTAATTATATACAAAAAAATATTTTTTATTGTATTTTTGTTAAATAAAATTTGCTGGTGCGGAAATCGAACTTGGGTCTACGGATTACCAGTCAATAGCTCTACCACCTGAGCTAAATCGACATGTAATATTTAATATATAAAAACATAATTGATTTGCTGCACACAAGTAAGCTTACTCGCCAACATACGAAAAATCAAAAAATATGTGGTTACCAGTATAAAAATATTGAGTCTAAAAATAGATTTTAAAAATTTAAAAAAAAAATCTATTTGAAATAATGATAAAAATAAGTCATTATCAGTAATTCATTATTATATGTTCTAAAATAATTCAGAAGGTAAGTGGGTGTCATTACTGGTGATCCAAAAAATAATAATATGTCATTACCGTTTTTACACTGGGAGGTTAAATAATTACCCAATTATCTTTAGTATTGCCAACTGTACGATTACAAGGGTCGTTTACTTGGACAGACAGACGGACGGAAATTAGCCGAAAGCTCAATATATCCTGTTCTACAGAGTGGTATAGGGTTATTTTATTTTGCTATATTTTATATAAGAAACGTAAAATATTATTAAAATATAACCAACAAGCGATAATGTATGAAATGGAAGTTTAAGATCAAATTTAATATCTATTACTTTATATTTGAATACCCCTAAATTTCGCATGCACTTAAATTGGGTTAGAGATCGTAATATTTCAAAACTTCTGCAAGAACGGCTAAAGGTTTTGTGTTTTCTGAAACCATAATTTATATTTTAGTCCTCAACTCAGTGTCAAGGTTGGAAACCCTTGTTCTATACAAATTTCCTAAGTAATTTTATTTATTGGTTCTTGTTTTGCAAAAAACTTTTTTATTCTTTTGTTTTGTTCAGAGTCATTTAGTTATAAGTTTAATAATACTGCTTCACACTAGTTATTTAAAGTAAAACAATTTAGTTTCACAAAAACTTTGGCAATTAAAAAAGATTTGTAAATCTTTTAGAGAAATAGTTTAAAGAGAATTTATAAGGTTGAAAATTCAAAAAGTTATTTTCGTTATCTTGTTTTACCATAATTTTTTACTTAACCCAAATATCCACCCAGTAACTGTCCCTGATTTTTTATTTACCATTTCTTTCTTTCTTTTTTTTTTTTTTGTGTACATTTTTTGGCTTAAAACATCATTACTTCCACATGAGCTCAAACACAACTCGGCTGTGTTTATATACATTTTAACCGCAACAGAAAAAATATATATTACCGCATCATCTCTTAGGGATTTTATATATGAATGTATCAGGATATTAACACATTTGTACGAATGATTGTATGTATCTATGTACAGTAGAAGCTCAGTTATGCTAACTAATTTGCATCGGTGCCTTAATAAATAGCAGAAATGTTCACATGTTTTTATGACAATCGCATAACAATTTAGTTTAAATTTTTAACCGGCCAATTTTCGCCCACTGAAATAAATGTCGTATGTATTGGACGGAAAATATACAATTTGTTTGTTTTTAAAATTTCGCTTCGTCACGAAATCACGAAAATTAATACACAGAAAAAACAGATTAATTTGTATCGTTATTGGTATCGATTGTTTCTTTTTTTTCAGTATTGCTATCGGTAGCATTAGTTGTATTTTGTCTCATGCTTATCAACGTTAAGTATTTAAAGCAAATCTACGTTAAACCGGTTGTAGTATAAAAAAATTTTAAAAACAATATATTTATAATTGTTCCGTTATAATCCGTGTGTAGGAAGTAACGGCGAATAAGTTACTCTAGATGTGAAAATGTATAAATGTTGAGTTTTCAACGTTGGTAATTATCCGTGTTGAAAGTTAATGTGCATACGAAAAGTAATGTGTTAGTTTTCGTCTTAAATGCATTTTTATGCACTTTGAGTTTTTTTATGAGTTAACGGATATAGTTAAGTCGAAAACACAGCTATTATTTCATTTGTATCGATATCGGTATTACCGTTACCGAAAGATCAATACTGGAAATAACGGTATTATTAAAAAATTTCACAATAAGTTTTGTGTTTTTGAAAAAAATGCAATGTTACCATCCCAAATTAGAAATTAATAACCACACGTCAAGTTATCAATACGATTTTTTAATAACAAAAAACGAGAACAAGAAATTCTCATTGAGTTTGTCATTTAACTTAACAAATATTTCCAGAAGTTATAAAAACATCGTCCCCTGACGAGTTCGTTAGGCAAGAATGAAATCCGGATAGGGACATGCCTCCAATAGATTATTTTTCACAATTTGTAAAATACGTTTGGGATTTTAATTCCTTTAATACAAAAAACAACGATAAAGTTAAATTAATTCACAAATTGGTATTTTTTGATAAAATCTTTAAAAACTGATTTTGTTAGAAAACTTATTGAATACCGGTACAATAGCGGTATTAATTTAAATGGTTTTGGCATATTGTTATTTTTAAAAATTTTGAGTTTCGGTAACCGATACCAAGGTTATCAATTTAAAAGATTTTGAGAGGACTCACATTCTTCAATGAGATGGCGATGGAACCTGTTGGGGACAAAAACGAGATTTCCAAAAGCCATTTACAATACTGAAAAAATTTTCAATGCGCTGTCTGTGGATACAGCCAGTTCATCTTAAAAGTGAGATTAAATGTCCTATTTCTTTCTTAAATAATTTTAAATAAAAGAATATTTCATTTGTAACTATTTTTAGGATATTCAAATCATCTCAATAATATTTGTATTATTTTGTTCGCGAATTAAAATTTGAAAATAGTTGGCGGTTTTAATAATAAAATAAAATTTTAGAGTACGCGATGTTACTGTATTTTTGACGAGGAATAATTTTGGTCTTAATTATTATTTCTTTTTTTTCATATCTCGTATAGTTTTCGAATAATTTCGAAATTTGTTAACAAAGTTTAATTATCTTAATCTTCCATATTCTACGAGAAAAGGAGATTTATGTGTGTTTCCGAAACACGAGTGAAAATAGAAAATTAAAATTTAACCCATTCATTTAATGACGAGAACAAAACCAAACCCAGAATGTGGATTATACGAATGATTTATGGGTAAAAATGGGCTGAGAAATGTCAAAAATTCGATATTCGCACAAATTGTTTGGTAGGAAAGAGGGGCAAACAAGGTTTACATTTTTTCTATATTTAAGGACCCCTAAGAGAAATCTAAACTCAATACAGCAATAGATCTACAAATAAAAACTTGGTTGTGAAATGGTTAAGTTAACCGAAGAATATATTCCTTGCGAAATTGGGTTACAGCAATCAAATCATTCAATAAATTTAACAAAATTTAGATATTTGCACTTTGCCGCTTAAAAGGTTAATTTGTGCAAACTCATTATTTTAGGTTTGGGTTTTATATGAAAACACATACAAATATTCAACAAAATCGAATTACTTGCATTTCGGAGGATTTACTGTATTTATTTGATATAATGTCTGTATAAAACAAGGAGTGGCTCAGGTGAAACTCATTATTTTGCAAAGTCAATTTACACGTTTTTTTTCGTATGCGAAGTCTTAAAAAATTCTTTTTTTTTGTTTTGTTTCTCTATAACTTCAGTTTTCAAGGGTGTATTGAAATTTGCGAAAATGAATGAAGGTATGCATAGTTAATCTTTTAATTGGTAAATTAGTATTTTTCGTTCGATTTGAGATCGAATATTATATAATTTTCTAAATTAAGGAAAGATGATACAATTTTTTACAAGTAAATTACAGAGAACAAAATTTAAAAAAAAAATCGTTAAGGCCAGCAGGATAGAATTCGTATTTTTGGGTCGCGCTATATACCCATCTTCAGTATCCCATATATTAATGGGTTAATAATTGATGATGATCGATTTTTATTGAATTTGAATATCAACGAAATTTTAATAATGCTATTTTTATCCTCTGTTTTTACTGTTTCGTCATTTGCTTATTTGTTTCACATTCAATATAAATAGATCATCATCAATTATTAACCGATAAAGGCATAGAATACTGAGGATGGGTCTGTAGCGGGAGCCGACGATACGTATTCTATCCTGCTGGCCTTATCGAATTTTTAAAATTTTTATTCTTTGTAATTTACTTGTAAAAAATTTTATCGCCATTCTTTAATTTTAAAATAATTTAGAAAATTATACGACTATAACATTTGATCTCAAATCGAACGAAAAATATTAATTTACTAATTAAAGGATTAACTATACATACCTTCATTCATTTTCAGTTTTTTCAATATACCCTTAAAAAAATTAACGATTTTGATCTTAAATATTTCTTAAGTTAGAAATTTTTTTTGCAAATTTCTGAATTAAGAAATATTTAAGCAAAAAATCTATCTTATTTAGTTCTGACTATAAAACTGACCCTAGGTATATTAAAAAGGGTATTACATTTTCTTTATTTTAGCAAAGTCCTTATTTTAAAATAAATTAAGTAGTAAAATCAAAGTCGGGCATGTCGACTTTGGCCGTAACTCGGGAAGCGAAATTACATGATGTGGGATATATTTCTATGAAAATGTGTTTAAAAAGTTCAAATCCTGACTTCTCCAATATCGAAACGGTTTGAATCCCCGGACTATAAGCTGTCTTTTAGGTCAGCTACGCTAGTTTACGAATTAAGTTCTGCCAGTCATTAATTTTAAACCTCATTGTAGTTTGATTCTAGTGTTTAAACTTCTGTCAATTTCTGACTAGGTAGGTAAATAATATAGAGACAATTTTTTCTGTAAGTTATTTATCTTATTGAGCATATCCTTTAATTTCCTTAATTAGGGCATACACGTTCAATATGGTTGATAAATTTTTAAAAAATCAACCAATCGGAGCATTTTATTTTTAAATACTTTGTTCTGATTGGTTGATTTTAAAAACATTGATCAATAATATTGAATGTGTATGTTTGCCTTAAAGGATAAAAATTTTAAAGGAAAATTAGACATAATAAACATGGAAGCATTGCATTATTCGATTTGAAAACTTCCCGCATTAGGTAAAAACACCAGGCACTGGATGAGAAGTTATAAAGTTATTTTTTAAAATATAGTTTTATGGATTCATTTTATAAAACTTAATCAACCAAATTTCGAAAATTATTAAATACTTTTTTTTATTTTGCACAAAAAAAAACAAATTTTTAACGAGCCAGTCCTTAGTTACCCAAAGAGTAATTGTAAAAATACTTGTATTGAATATATGGGCATGTGGTGGGTCTATATCCTTTTTTATACATGTTTTATAGAAATTCATTTCATTTGAGCCAAAATCAAAGAATTAAAGAATAATATAAAATTGGGTTAATTTGACTTTTCAAATTGAAGAGATTTTTTTATATAAAAATTAAAGGTGAATTTATTAACAGTACACTAGAGTATGAGGTTCCTTTCCCTTATACATTCGTAGTGCTATTTCCATAGCACTTAACCCCACCGAAGTAGAAAAACATAATAGAAATACTTATGAACTAAAAAGTACCAAAAAAAAATAGTTTTGCCATATTTTAAGCCCTTCATCTGACACCACCTTTCATCTCTTTATATGCCCTTGCTAAAGAATGCAACACTCAGGAAGAGTTTGTTGAATTTTAAAGACACTGAAGAACTCCTCGATTCTGCACCAAAACATTATGAAAATCTGTCTACAGACGCCAGATAATGAGATGTTTATGTAATTTTTGTCTGAAATTTTATTATATATAATTTTTGTGAACATTTTAATAATTATGCAATTTTTCATCCGATTTTTATTTCCAACACAAAGTTCAAATGGTACTAGCAGTTGCTTTCAAATCTTCTAACTAATTGACCCTAAACTGAAAAGCATCAGTTTTTTTGTCACACGAATCTTGGGAGTAGTTAAATGTTGTGTTAAATGTGATCAAAAATGACACTACACTCAGGGAACTTCTGCACTCAGAATTTGTTAGTATTATTATTTTTAATGACTACATTTTTGCAGCCATTTTGGTTTTTAACAAAATAAACCAAATATGTACGTTGTTTTAACTAATTTATATGGGCATGCTTTTTAACAGTAAAAAAACAAAATAAAATGCAAGTTGAATTTCATGAAATGGTAGTAGTCCTGTTTTCAAGTGAAATTTCCTTTGTTTTAAATAACATTTGCAGCGGTTTTGGTTTTTTTTTTTTATTTTAATGACACTTCTTCCAAACAACGTACACTTAAAATAGTTTGTAAGTTAAAATATCAGAAAAAACTATTTAGAATAAATAAAACTTGACTTAAAAACCGGCCAACTTACTTTTCATTTAAAATGTTTTTGCTATTTCTTTCTAAATGCTATTTAAACATTTGACAAATCATTAAAAACAAATGAACATTCAGTTAAAAATTACCGTTAGATTTTATCTACAGATTCGATACAAATAAATGTTTTTGTCATTTATTTGAAATTGTTTCAGTTTTTTGTTTTTATTTGTTTTATATTTGCAAAATGTAGACACATACATTCTTTTCTGAATGCGTTTCTGTATGTGTGTGTGTGTGTGTCGAGTTCATCAAGTTCTTGTAATTTTAATTGAAATAATTTTGTATACACTGAGAGAATTATCATCACTTCAGTAATGAATTTCTTCATAGTTTCAATGAAAATTGTCACTGGAACTCGTCCATTGAAAAATTACAAAGAATCTTGAAACATGTTTCATTAAAGTCAATGTTTATGAAAAGTTCATAAAATTAATGAAACTCTTCATAAAATTAATAGGCCACTAGTCCAATGAATAAATCATTAAGCCAATGAAGAGCTACATAAAATCTATGAAGCAATTTCATTTACTATTATTTATTATCGTTGGTTGTTGTCGTTGCTAAGCTGGAGTGGATAAATAAAAAGTACTTAGCAAATGCAAAAGGCGTAATAAAATCGTAGCATATTTTACGGATGTACAAAATATATCTAAAGAAAGAATTCATTAAATTAAAAAGTTTCATTAAAAGAAAGTTTCGAAAATATTAATATGATTTATAAAAAAAATTTAATAGTCCAAAATTAATAATAAAAAATTAATAAATAAAATAAAAATTATAAAAGATTATTCTCTGAGGAACTATTGAATAATTTCATATATATAAGGAACATTTTCATTAAATTTATGGAGAACTAATTTATGAAATTCTATGAATTTTTTTAACGAAATTATGAAATTTTATGAAAGAAAAGTTATGAAAAATTTCATAATATTAATCAAATATTATATACATAATGAAATTCTTCATTGGTTCTACGAAAAAAAATTCTATGAAATTATATCATTAATATCATGAAGGATAATTCCTTCACTATGGTAGTAAATTATTTTGAACAAATATATAAAACAGTTGAAATAAATACAATATTTCTTTAAAAATAAATGTACGATCCTTTGATTTTAACTGAACTGAAGACTTTTTTGTAGTAAACTAAAAACAGTAAATTACATAATAATCTGAGTGTACAGGCAAATACGGTATCCATGGAAAATTATTTCTTTACATTTTTAACAACAACAACAATAATTAGATTTTTTACAAAAAAAAAAAACTACATCAGGAAATTTACATTTAAAATTGGAAAATCTTATAAAAAAAAGCACTCAAACCAAGCATATTAACAAGCTGATAGTGTGAAAAAATAGGCGGTATATATAGTTTGTTACACGCATTTAAAGATGACCTTTGTAGTGTTTAAAATTTTTTTTCTCGAATTTTTGGACAAAATAGGGATTAAGCGTTTGATAGTGCTGAGTATAGTATGGGCAAATAATTTTAAAAATTTCTTAGTGTCATTTAATATTTAATTCAAAAATTTAAAATACTATTTACTTAAAAGGAAGCTACTCGAATGGGTTCTCTCTGAAAAAAATTAAGAGATACGAATATTTTTTTAGCGATTCAATCCTACGTTTATGGGTTAAAAAGTAGAATCAAAAACTAAACTATTTTTATATGAAAATATATCTCAAATTTTTGAAATTGAAATTTATTTGTACACGGCGTTAAAGTACACGAAAAAATAAAAATTTTGATATCCTTATTGCCCATATGCTGGACCCAGGGTTGCCTCTTATTTAAAATATTTGAAATATTGCAGGGTTGGCAGGCAAAACCGCTAAAATACCGTTATCGTTTCAAAACCCTTTCAACTTACTACCGTAACCCCTAAAATACCGTTACCGAAATAACCGAAATACCGTCATCCTTAAAGTACCGTTACCGTAACAACTGAAATACAGTTATCCTTAAAATACCGATACCGAAATAAATTACCCTTAAAATACCGTTACCGATATAAATGAAATACCGTTACCCCTAAAATACCGTTACTGTTATTTTTAATTTTCTGCTGTTGGTAATTGCACGTGGGTATTGAGTATTTTTCGTACTTTAAGTTGGTAAATTGGTTTTGTTTTTAATCTCGTTTGTTTTTTGTAAAAAAAATTGCGGCATGCATCGAAATAACTGACTACCGTTATCTTTAAAATACCGTTACCGAAATAAATGAAATATCGCTAACCTTAAAATACCGTTACCGAAATAATCCAAATACCGTTATCATTTTAAGGATAACGGTATTTGGAAATAACCCGAAATAACTAGAAAACCGTTATCGTTAAAATACCGATACCGAAATAAATAAAATAGCGTTACCCTTAAAATAGCGTTACCGAAATAATCTAAAAAAGCGTTACCCTTACCGATAACCGCATCGTTTCGGTTACCATCCATGAAATATTGTGAAAAAGGCGCTATGGGAAAAGGCGTCCTAAAGCCGAACAATAACAAATTTCGCAAAAAGCTTAGGCACTTCTCCATTATATTAAATAAACAATTCCCCTTGCAAATGTGTTCTTCGAATTAATATCTGATAACAAAAAATGTTGGACATGTTCGGACATGTTTTGTATATCGGTAAATGACATTATAAGAAATAAATTTAAAAAAATTGGGTAATTTTTGACACCACTTTTTAACCCATAAACATAAAAAAAGAAAACACGTTTTTTTCCTCCCCTATCACATATCCGAATCTTACTAAGATCGGAGAGAAGCCATTGGGATACTTTCCTTGTTAGTTGAAATCAAATTGTATTTTAAATAAATCTTTAATGGAAAATATTTGGAAAACAACTAGGTAAATGCTATGTGCATTCTGATATAATTTTAATAAAATAATGTAACATGATAGTAATTTACGTAATTTGGGGCACAGTGTTTATATGCTAAGAAAGATGATGTAGCATTGCGTGAAGTAATGTTGCACGATATTCTACATTTTGCCCTTTTTTGCATTTGTGGCGTTGAAAATTATATGGTTGGTTTTTTCGACTTCAAATTTCCCAACTTGTATATTATTTTTTATTTTTATTTTCAAATTAAATCCTTATAAATGATGTACATTTTTATTATACAATTAGTTTATTTTTAGTTTTTATCATACACAACAATCTTAACTAATTAATTGGTTTACTATAAAAAAAATCTCTTTTAATGACTCAAAATTGCATTTGACCAAACATAAAAACAAAATTTTTTCAATATAATTAAAAAAAAAAAACTACAAATAAAACTCATTGAAAAACAGAAATTCAACAAATTGCTAGTTTTATTACATAACACTGTAGATCCCAGCAAAAGCACACATTAGCAGTGTAGAAAAATATCTTGTAATGTTTACAGCAGAGCAGTAAATGAATCGTTCTTTTTTGATTTCAATTCATTACGAATTAGCTAAATTTTTAATTAATTCTTTTCACATTGACATACGCTGAACGACAAAAACACATTTAATATTCAAGAAGCAATTAATAATTTCATTGCAATTAATTTTTAGTTTTTCTAATAAACTTGAATTAATTCAAAATCAATTCAATTCAAATAAAATGGAAATGAATTGCAATTTATTCTGCCAAATTTATTTGAATTGAAGATGAATTGCAATTCATTTTGCCGATTCATTTGAATTGGGAATGAATTGCAATTCATTTTGCCAATTTATTTGAATTGCAATTCATTTTTGCCAAATTCATGTGAATTGATCCAAATTTCAATTCGTGATTTTGGCGCCCTTCTCGAAATTCGTCCTGGAGCGAAGGACGTCCACGATTAAATTCGTTATCCCAGCGTACCACAGTTCTAAAGGGTGGAGCTTCATCACCAAAAGTTGAATTTAATTTGTCTATGCACATCGAAAATCGTAATATATCATTGCCTGAAAATTATCACGTGTTAACTCCATTTTTTTTGCTGACACACGACTTTCACTTTTTTATAAACAACACAAATAATGCTTAAATGACAAAATGTTCTAAGCAAGGTTATGATCAAAAATGTTAAACTTTCTAATGGAAATATCACCTGGTGCCTAATAAGTATTAAATTGGCCAAGGCTCATAACACAAATAGTTACCCTCGTACATAACTTACCCTATTGTTTCCCAAAAAAAAAATATATCAAAAACAGATTTTCAAAATATTTTAATTATTTTTTTATGTTCACACCAAAGTTTTCCTGGGATATAAATCAAAAAGATTTTTTTTTTGAAAACCCTATAAAAACACATTTGTATAGAACTTTGTAAATGACAAATAATAATAAAAAGACGACAGCATATAAAAAAAAACACATGAATATAACAACAATTTTGCTCCTTTTAGCGGAATATGAAAATAACAAAATTAAAAATTATAACTGGTACTTTTGGCAACCAAATGGAAAACCATATTAAGGAACGTTAACAAGAAAAACAAGCAGAGTATTTTATTACAGATGTACCGAATTTTATATGCCCTTTACAGCTAGTTATTCAGTTTTGTAACAAAAATTTTATAAAAATTCCGATGGCTTATAGTTTTACATCGCTTCAGCGTACAAATGAACTCAAAGGAAACGGTATTGGGGTATCATTATTTTTGTGACTACAAACAATGATAACAACTTACTTTTTGCATTACTTTTTCAATTATGCGCCACCTCTAATATATTATTTTTATCATTATTTCAAATATAAATTAATGTTATGATTTTTTTTGAGCTTGTGTGAAGAGTCATTTATTTTTTTTTTTTTATGTCAAATATATCACACCGAGATAACTAAGATGGTGGTACCATTGACTGGAAATCTGGAGTTTCGATAAAATTAAATATAAAATTTAACAACAAATAATATTTGAATATAAAATTTAATTTTTGTTTAAAAATCTATTTTACACTCATTATTTTTGACAATACATACAGTGGATATTGAACATACTGAACAGACCGTGTTTGTTGCTTTGAGTGTAAACTAACACATATTCACATGACATAATTATATGTAACGGTTTTCTACACTGGGATAATTAGATGCCCCTATAAATTTTATCAATTAATTAGTATTTCAACGTGTTACTAATGATATCACAAAATGAAAATACTCTGTAGGTGCAAGTGATGCAGAGAATAAAGAGTGAACTTTATACTAAAAGAAGAATCTTTATCATTTGTCAAATAAATTCAAAGGAAAACTAAAAAAAGAAATATATAAAATAAATATGAACTACACAGAAAAAATTATTAATCTTAAATATCTAATTAAATATAAAAATTGTTTCTAAACAAGTATTTAATTGGATCAATTAATATTTTAATTGACTTTTAAATGTTTTTGCAAATATTTGTTACATAATTACGTGTTATATAATTCCCATACTTTTTTTTCTTCAACTGTATGCATATATAGAAAATTTTTTGTATAAGAAGCAAAACCTTTGCAGTTCACAAACAAAACAAACACATCTCTATAAACAATTTCACTGGAATTCAAGTTGAAAACAAGTTCAATTCCAGCCCTGTTTTCCAGTTTCAAGGCTTGAATACAACTTTAAATAAATTTTATTTCAATAGCATACTCCAGCAAAAGGGAAACAAAAATTCAAGTTTCAAATATTTTTGTTAAATATACAAATGCTAGAATTTGAAATGTACTTTACTTCAAGCAAAATTTAAAGCACTTGAATTTTTAAAACCTATGTGCTTATTGGGATATAATCAATGTTTTAATTGATATTATTACTACTTTAATCGAAATTTTTTCAATTAATCGTATACAATTTTTAGTAATTAATAGTATCATTTGAGTGATAGGTGCAAAATCAATTAAAATTTTAATTGATATAATCAATTTCGTTGTTAAAATTCGTTTTTAGTTTTTTCTGTGTAGTATTAACGTTTCACTGAGTAAAAATTATACAATTAATATTATAAAATTTTTAAATTTATACTTTTTCAACAATTATTTTAATTTTTGCATTAAAAAATTTTTAAATTTTTACTAATTTTCTGCAGCACGAAATTGGAAAAATATTAAAAGTTAAAAACAACTTAACAAAAAATCAGGCGTTGTCCAATGGAAGTGAGGCTTTTAAAGTATAGACATCACGTGCTTTTGTGCCATAATGTTTGTCAAAGGTACAATTAAAATGAATTGTCAACGTTTAACATGCAGTTAAATTACAAGAAAGCAAAAAACTAGAAAAAAAAAATACTCCAACCAAAGCACTAAGGCCCAGTAAATAAGTTTTGTAGCCAAAATTTAATAATACGAGTATTTTAAAATGGCGGTAGTTTTTGTAATCTAACTAAATAAAATCACTGGGGGCGTGGCAAGAAAAACTTGCTGTTTATACTGTAAAATCACATATATTTTTTTGACAAGATTTTTGCACAGACTTGGTCACACTTATAAATCCATTCAGTGGATTGAAAAAATATTTGGAAATAATTAAAAACTTTGAGCCGGTTTTTCCTTTTTAATAAAAGAGATCCATATTTCGGAAGACTCATTCCGCAGTTAGTTTCTGACTTCCAATTTATATTGCAACACTCTATAAAAAATTTATTAAATAAAAGCATGCCCCTAGAAAACAGATTGGTACGATAGTGGCTACCGAATTTCTTGTTAATGAAATGGGCCAGTTTTGGTTACCAAATTTTGTCTGTCCACGTATTCTTGTGTGCACTCTATATGTCGAAAATATTAAGATATTTTGGTGGAATTCTGTAAATTAACTTATAGCGGCCCAAGGACAAAGTTTATTTATTGGTTAACATATGTAACTCTTATTATATTTTCGATTTCCTCTTAAATTCATCTAACATTAGGAAAATTCAAGATTTCTAACTTATTTTCTAATTTTTTACCATTTTATAGACAACGTTTGACACCATTTCAACCCATTTAAATTTCGGATACAAAAATTAGTTGCCTTTCAACTATACTGCTGTTGGGTACCATATAGTTAGCTTTCCGATTTTAACTTTTTTTACTCGTTTTGAAAGCTTAAATTTATTTTGAAAAAGTATAAGCTAAAAACTATAAAAATTGGGCTATTTCTATGGGTTTTGAAAAATTTTCAGGATGACACTCTTACAACCTGAAGTTGACTGTGGTCCAGTTTCATAGTCAGATCTACACTTGAAATATTTTTTATGTAAATACCGGTGCAAATGCATTTAAAAAAGGTGAAATTTCACTTGAAGATAGGACCACTAACATTTCATTAAATTCATTACATACATTTGTTTGGTTTTTTTTTATAAAAAAAAATTAATGATTGAATAAAATGACTGTTACGAATTTTCAGTATTTTATACTATCTTTTTTTACAAACTTAAAAATTCTGATTGCGGAAACTACCTGAGTGTAAGAACTATATTTTTTCTAAAGTTTTGAGTAAGATTTAGACAAAAAATTTTATTGGTTCTGTCTATAAAACTGGTCCTATGACTTTGTTTTATTAATAAAATTTTGAATAGGGGGAATTTGAGAAATGTAAGATTTTTGTGTAGAAGAGAGTTTCAAAGGACCTTAAGGACTTTAGGACTTCAAAAAAAATACGGGATTTTTTAAAATTTATGTTAAGACCCTGTACACTAGACCGTACCTCAAAAAAAAAGTTCGCCGTACACCCTCCAATATTAAGTATTTTTGTAAGGCAATTTAAAAAAAAAAAATTTTTTTTTGCCAAACGTAGGTGTCGAAAATTAGTCCTACTGTTAAATCTATAATCAATAAATTTCATTAAAATGTTAATTATGTTGAATGTTGTTACAGCAAAGCAGAAAACTGGCGGAAATAATAAATAGTGCTGCCTACTTATGAAAAATTGTATTATCATAAAAAAAATATCTACTTATATGTGACAATTCAGTTTCCATACGCATACTAGCGTTATTTTTCATATAAGACTGAGGCAAATAAATGAGACTTTTTTCCTTCTTTTATTCTGTTACGGCGTAATACTTTCAATGTACTTTTTATACTAACTCAGTCTAGAAATATCTACAAATTTACATTTGAATTTCAAAAACTTTCCCCTAATTTTCTATAATTATAAACACAATAAAAATTAGTTCTAAAGCTTCTTTACAAGGAGTACTAATGGCTTTACTAATTTTTCTGTAAACTTTTTTCTATGCACGAAGAGAATTATCATCACTTTAGTAATGAATTTCTTCATAGCTTCAATGAAAATTGTCACTGTAACTCGTCCATTGAAACTTTTCATAGAATGTATGAAACAGGTTTCATTAAAGTCAATTTTCATAAAATTAATAAAACTCTTCATAAAATTAATAGGCCACTCGTCCAATGAATAAATCATTCAGCCAATGAAGAGCTTCATACAATTTATTAAACAATGGGTCATATGAATAAAACTTAGCAATTACTTTGAAGTAATTACTTTGGGCTTAGGAATGGCTTTTAACTCCAAATTTAGCAATTGGGTGGGAGAATAGCATGAAATGTAAACGAGAATCAAAAAACCTAATTTCTAGTCTACTCCAAAGCAGACTAGATTTGTGAAGTAAAAGCTTAAAAAACCCTGTATTTCCCCATATTAGTAATATCTATTTTTTATTCATATACGCCAATTTCATTTACTATTATTTATTATAGTTGGTTGTTGTCTTTGCTAAGCTGGATTGGATAAATAAAAAGTACTTAGCAAATGCAAAAGGCGTAATAAAATCGTAGCATATTTTACGGATGTACAAAATATATCAAAAGAAAGAATTCATTAAATTAAAAAGTTTCATTAAAAAAGGTTCAAAAAAATTAATATGATTTATAAAAAAATTTCATAGTCCAAAATTAATTTAAAAAATAAATTTATAAAAGATTATTCTCTCACGAAATGACGACATTTTATAGAAAAATTAAAAAAAGTAAATACTATTGAACAATTTCATATATTTAAAGAGCATTTTCAATAAATTTATGGAGATCTAATTTATGAAATTTTATGAAAGAAAAAATATGAAAAATTTCATAATATTAATTAAATATTATATACATAATGAAATTCTTCATTGGTTCTACGAAAAAAATTCTATGAAATTATATCATTAATATCATGAAGGATAGTTCTCTCAGTGTGAGGGCAGTTTTCGCAATATTTTTCTATGATTATAATTAATGACACAATAATGCTACATTAGTTCAAAAATGTCAGATTTAGCAAGAAACAGCATTGCTTGTCATTCTGGCCCTGTGTGCAATGGCCTGACTTTTTCTTATTTCCTCATTCGTATACAGATGGAACAACATGTTCATACATTCACATTTTGTTAAACACAACCTTTTTTGTATCCTATTTTTTTTTTTGTTTTTTTTTTTGCTGCTCAAAAGGCGGTGTCATCAAATACTTCTTTTGTGCACTCAACCCTCGTTATATTTATGTGGTTGCGTTTTTAATAAATATGGTTTCTTATGCATTTTTCTTTTGGTGCAAGTTTTGGTTTGTTGAAAGAACCGTGAGTTGCATAGTTTCTCTATAAAGATTATACACAGAGAGAGAAAACAGATTTATTGTGCCAATCGAATTTCTTGTGAAATGAATTACTTGGTCGTCGCAATCAATTGTATGTATTACTGCAACCGAAATTCTATTGTATTAACCGAAACCATTCGGTTAGCAAGAAATTCAGTTGTCTGTTTCCTCTGTGTACTTCTTGATAGTATTGAAGTAAAAATGTATAATTGTTTGTGTTGGTAGTATATTATCATTTCTTCTACGAGGGGTTGTGGATGTGGGTGACAGTGGTTCCTTCAAATAGGAGTAATGATTTTTGCTAGAATTGCTCTTCTTTTTTGTTGTCTTGCAGACCACTTGTCTCAAATAGCACTTTTTTTGTTTGCTTCATTATGTAACTACAAGCAACAACGGCAACAATATTGTTAAAATGTATTTATACAACATTAAGTAAATACATACATACAAACACTCATTCATACCGGAATTAAATTGTAATTGTTCTTACCGAGAAGGAACATGCAAAGAAAATTTATTTATCCAGTATAAATGATAAACATGGCAAGGGACTTTATGGAAATATATGTTTGTTGTCGATGGCAGGATAAATGTTTTTACGAATCATCAATTTAGCAGAAAAATGCCATAGATTTGATAATGCATATTTTTTTTTGCATATTTTGCAATAAATGCACATATTATTGCATATTTTGTCAGTAAACGTATATCTTTGCATATTTTGCTTACAATGAATGTTTTAAAGCATATTATTCATATTTCACTAGTATTGAGTTTTGATACAATATGTAGGTTAGACTGTCCCTTAAAATAGCGACTTGTCGATTTTTGTTCATTACACCACCCCAGTTTTATTGGAAATGGTCCCAAATTGAAGAAATCGATTTTTTTTTGGAAAACTTTTTGGAAAAAATTAATTTAAAAAAAACACGTTTTTGCATTTTTATCAAATTTTTGGGTCATTTTGGATTCCAGGCTAAAGTGGGTTAATGATATCCGATGAGGTCAAAATTTCATATCTGATTCATTTTCACTATATTAAATGAATAAGTGAAATAAAATATAATTTTTTTCCATATTTCGAATTTTGGGAATTTTTAGTAATAGACTTTTTTTCCAAAATGAGCCATTTTCGTCCAACTTTCGGCACGGGTTAACGTTTTCCAAAAAAAAATCGATTTATTCCATTTGGGACCATTTCCAATAAAACTGAGGGGTGTAATGACAATTCTATTTTTAAGGGACACTGTAATGTAGGTATATTAAAAAAACATTTTTCCTTCAAATACATACATAAATATTTTTTTCTATATCACAAAGACGAAAATGTCAAAAAAATTAAATCACATGCAGTGCAACGAAAATAAACAATAATTTTCAATGTTTATATTTAAACCACTGAAATAGGTCAGTAACAAATTCATATTTTTAAAATTTTAAATCCATATTTTCTGATTTTTAATATGTACACTGCGAGAATTGTCATCACTTCAGCAGTGAATTTCTTCACAGTTTCAATGAAAATTGTCATTCGTCCATTGAAACTTTTCATAGAATCTATGAAACAGGTTTCATTAAAGTCAATGTTTATGAAAAGTTCATAAAATTAATGAAACTCTTCATAATATGAATAGACCAGTCCTCCAATGAATAAATCATTTAGCCAATGAAGAGCTTCATAAAATCTATGAAGCAATTTCATTTACTATTATTTATTATAGTTGGTTGTTGTCGTTGCTAAGCTGGAGTGGATAAGCCAAAAGTATTTAGGAAATGCAAAAAGCGTAATAAAATTATAGCATATTTTACGGATTTACAAAATATATCTAATGAAAGAATTCATTAAATTAAAAAGTTTCATAAAATTTTATAATAAGCTTAATTCAACTAATGACATTCCTTATTAATGCTTCGCAAAAATTAAAATGATTTATAAAAAAATTTCATAGCCCAAAATTAAAAAATATAAAAGATAATTCTCTCAGTATGTAAATCAATGGACATTACTAAAACTCGGCCTTATGTTTGCATAAAACTATTGCATTTGAGAACCTAATTTGTAATATAAAATTCTAATTGTATGAAAATTTTTAAAAAATAATGAAATGACGATATTTTATAAAAAAAATTAAAAAAGGTAAATACTATTGAACAATTTCATATATATAAAGAACATTTTCATTAAATTTATGAAGATCTAATTTATGAAATTCAATGATTTTTTTTTAACGAAATTATGAAATTTTATGAAAGAAAAGTTATGAAAAATTTCATATTGTATTATAAACATAATGAAAGTCTTCACTGATTCCACGAAAAAAATTCTATAAAATTATATCATTAATATCATGATAATTCTTTCTGTGTATATATGTTTTCTATGAGAATAATAACCTCATAGAAAACATATATACAAGGAATAACCTTCCTTGCCCTGATGATAAATAAAAACAACAAGAGTATATATGTATAGAAGTAAAAAGACATGCACACTAGAGCGTACCACCTTACAGGCAAAAAAAAAAAAAAAGTGCGCCGTACACCCTCCAATATGAAGTATTTTTGCAAGGAGGTTTCAAAAAAAAATGTTATTATTTTTTTATGCCGAACGTAGGGGTCGCCATTTTACATTTTTCGTTATATCTTTTGTAGTTACAGTCGGATCTTAAAGTATGATACATCGATGTTTTTCTCTCGAGGAGAAATTTTGACCTCAAGTATCCCGTTCTAGTAGTTACCCACCAGATCTCAGTTGCTACAACCCTAATGTACCACCCTAATGTCAGAAAATTAAAGCTCGCAAAAAATCATTAAACTTTTGCTAAGGAAGTTTTTCGCTAAACCCAGTAGAAATTTTTTTTATATATTGGTTGCCGAACGTAGGGGTCGCCTTTTAAAATTTTTGTTAGTTGAATTTTTACTATATAGCAAAACACTGGTCTCCTCGAGGCAAAAAAATCGGTATATCACACTTTAAAATCCGATTTTAAATGCCAAAGCTATAACAAAAAATTAAAATAGGCGACCCCTACGGTCGGCAAAAAAGAAAAATTTTTTTTTTGAAATCGCCTTCCAAAAATACATCAGATTGGAGGGTGTACGGTCTAATGCACACACAGATAGGGACCACACATACACACAATTCTCCATGGTATATTCCCACTTTGTTTATAAAGAATAATTTAACTTCTTTTATTTTTATTTACTGCTTTCTCATGTTTTCTTTTTTTTTCATCATGTCTCGTCGTGCACGTGATTTAATGAAGCATAATAAGAAAATTACTTAATATTCCTTTATTACACTGTAATTCTTCATTCATACAATCATTTATTGTTTCAATTTTGTCTTTCCTTTATTTTCAGTAGATTTTTTCTTATTTTAATTCTCGACATTTGAAAACGTGTTTGTTTGTAATTTATTTAATCCTTTGAGAAAACATAGTAAGATGTTTGTACTGAAGGCACTTGATCCCCACAGTGAAAATAGTGAAGGTTCACACTAGGGTGTTGCTTTCAAAACTTTTTTTGCTGTTGGATTTTTGCATCTGTTTAAGCGAAATATAAATGCTAATGGCTCAAAAGCTTTTTTGCAATTTTTGCAAATTTTTTGGGTAGCAGACATGGATTTTATCCAAAAAGTTACGTCATGACGAGGGCTCCGAAGTTTATGTAAAGACATGTTTGTTGTCGTTTGCTGCAGAACAACGTTTACCTAATATCTTTGCGCGTTAACAAATTTGTAACAAAATGACGCCGAATTAATACATATTTTAACATATTTAGCAGTAAATGCATGTTGTTACGTATTTGGCTCCAGAGGCATATTTTGCTGCAAATGCATATTTGGCTGCAACTTTGCTGCAAATGCATATTAATAAGCATTTTTTTTTTTTTTTTTTTTTTTTTGATAATTTACTCAAAACTTTTTTGTTATAATTTTATAAAAACAAATTATATTTAAAATTTAAAAATATATATATTTTTTTACGGAGACAAAAATATCGGAGAAATTAAATTACTAACATTGTGTCACTGATGAGCGGTAAATTTATGTATCCAAGGTAATCTAAAAACAAATAATACTAAAATTATATGATAATATTGAAAACGTTGAAGAAGCCCAATAATAAATGCATATTGTTTAAATTTTAAATATATATTTTTCGATTTCTTATACATATTTATGTGCATAAAATACATAAATGCATGAAGTTTCCAGCCGTTGCCATACATTTCTATACCTTACGCTACTACTTGGCATTGGTATACTGAGCTTGCGCTGATGTCTGTAGCATCCAAAAAATTGGACTTAGATCCACCGTTCGACTCAGAGTCACTTTTTGATTTCATTTTACGGTGTGCATCTGACCGAATCTCTGGTCAAGTATTTTTGTGTGCACGCTACAGGTCGCAAAAATTAAGATATTTTTTTGAAATTATGTACACTAGAAGCCCAATGAAAGCCTATTGATTTTAAATGAAATCGGTTGTTATTGTTGTTGTAACAGCTTTAAAATGAGAATTTAATAATTCTTGTTTAATTCTTGCTCGGATAAATTAGAAAATCTGAATATATACTTAAATCAGAAATTTTCAAACAAAATTTCTAACTTAAGAATTATGGAAGACAAAAATTGTTATTCGTTTTGACTATAAAACTGGCCCCTAGTATCCATAATAAGGTCCTTTAAAAATATGTTTTTTGGTACGCTGGCTCACATGGGCCCAAGGACAAAACCTACTGATTGTAGATAGAATCCGTCCATATTTGGACTGTATTTCCAATGTTCTGTTAAATATAACTAATATAAGGCAAAATGAAAACTTATTATTGATCTTCTGATCTTTTACCATTTGATGGATAACTTTTAACTCAAGTCCATGTCAACACATTTAAAGTTCCGATCCAAAAAGTTAATTTTCAACATGCTCAGCATGCTCGACTTTAAATTTTTTACTCATTTTTTTTAGGAATTTTTCAGTAGTCATTTATTCGGCGGTGTGAAATTTCCATAAAAAACTGAAAAAATTCTTTAAAATCGTTTTTGGATGCAAAAATAAAAAATATAATAATTTGCTTGGTGAAATTCCCTAGTATGCACCAGGTACAGAAAAAAAAATTTTTTTTTCTTAAAATCAGAATGGTGCTGCATAATTTTATAATTGCATTAAAATAAGTTGTTTCTTGAGGTATAAAATATTACCACCAACGTGCCATATTTTGAGTATTTTTGTTTTCTGTGCAGCTCAAATTATCAAGCACAGGTAGTAATTAAGTGACACCAACTTTCCCAACACAATAAAAAGAATTTAGTTTTTAACAAGACAATGTAAAAAACTTTTGCAGTATAAATTCCCATTAAAAATCTGCGTTTTCTTTATTCATTTTTTTTTTTTTGTAAATGCAGTTGACAAACTTCACAGTTGCTACGAAGCAGCATAATTTTCTATATAATAAAAATACTTATGTAATACGATCTTTTTGTTTAAAGAGTTTTGTGAAAGGTTTGTAATCTTTAAGTACTTTGTTGTAGTTAAATATACATCTCAGATAAAAAATGTTTCATGAATTTTAATTTTATAACAAAATTATTGATTTCAAAAGATTTCTTGTTAGTTAAACCAATGTTGAGATTTTAGAATATTACATTTTGATGCAGCCAGTGTAAAACCCGTATGGGCCACAGAATGTCATTGTAGACTAGCTCAGCTGTGAAAATGCTTTGCAAGGTTTTGATTTTGCAAACACGGGGCTCGCTTCACCACAAAATTTTAATTAACTTAGAGAAATTATTAAGGGCTTTAAATTTAGGCTAAATCTAATTAGTGTACCTAACATATCGAAATCTAGTTTAACCCTGTAAGGAGCAAGGTCACCAAATATGGTCTTTAGCTCTCCAGTAGTTTTTGAATAAATAAACTGAGGCAATAGCAGAGTAAAAAATTAATTAAATTTGCAAAATTTCACATTATTTCCACACAACGATGATGTACTTGTCAACAGAAAAGTTTTGATACCCAAATGGCCCTGTTTAGACCAAAGCGTTTACCACTAATCGAATTTCTGGTAAAACGCGAACTAGCATGAATTTCAAAAAAAAATCTGAAACAAATATTCACTTAAATCGACTAGAGGCTAAGATGTGTTAATTTGTCATTTAAAACACAAAACCTCTCCGAGCAAAAAAAACTTTTTTTGTAGAATATCCCTAAAAATAGGGCATGCTATATACACCGTTTGACGCGCCTTGAAGAAATAGTTCATATGATACCCATAATGTGTATGTTTTCTTTAACTAAAAAGCAAAATATACTTTTTTAAAAACGGTCCAGCTCGCAAGGAATCATTGCTAGACCGAAAATATTTTGGGTAACATCATATCATCATATATTTTGAGATGGTTACTTTTCTTAATTTTTTGTGAGTCGGTATAATGTATATGAAATTATAAAAATTTAAAGTTTTAAAAATGTTGTCTAACTAACTAACTAACTTACATTATACTTTTGAGTACCTACGAAGTACACATGCTTATAGGCCCTTACAGAGCCGCCATATCCTGGATAAAGCTAGCCTGTGTGTGGGGTTTGCAAGTACTTGGTGATACTTATGTGTACTTACTACGTTGTGTGGACTTACACAATTTTCTAAAGGGACTTGAATTATTAATTTGTCTTAATAGTTACAAATCTGGAAGTAACTAAAAGCAAACGAGCTCAGTAGTAAATCGAAACTGGGCTCAAGAACTATTACAAAAAGTTCAAAACCCATTATATTCATCCATAAGACTTAGAAAAAAATAAATTTTGTATAGGTTAAAAAAGTAGTAGGGTTTTTATCTACCTTGTGTATCGTTTAAACTCGGTTTATATAAAATAAATGTTACAATTAGTTTACAAGCCTGGTAGAATTAAAATTTTTCATATTTATATACACAGATTAGAAAATTGGCAATTATGAAATTTAGTTGATTTTTGTTTTTTTTTTTTTGTTTATGTAAAATTTATTTTAAAATTTAAACATAAATATGTATTAATTTAAATATGTATAAATGTTAAATATACGATTATATATGTATATGCAATTAAAAAAATTAAAATGATCGCGTAAACTTATTTGTTTAAAAATACGGTTGAATGAATATTGTTAGTATTTTTTTTTTGCAAAATATTATATTCTAAATAATTCAGTCAGTAAAATATTCAATTTTGTAGACTTTTAAGTCGTTTCTGAATAATTTTCTGGACCACTTATTTTCAATGGCTTATCGTCCAGAAAATTATTGTATAAACTTTGAGAGAATTATCATCACTTCAGTAATGAATTTCTTCATAGTTTCATTGAAAATTGTCACTGGAACTCGTCCATTGAAAATTTTCATAGAATCTATGAAACAGGTTTCATTAAAGTCAATGTTTATGAAAAGTTCATAAAATTAATGAAACTCTTCATAAAATTAATAGGCCACTCGTCCAATGAATAAATCATTCAGCCAATGAAGAGCTTCATAAAATCTATGAAGCAATTTCATTTACTATTATTTATTATAGTTGGTTGTTGTCGTCGCTAAGCTGGAGTGGATAAATAAAAAGTACTTAGCAAGTGCAAAAGACGTAATAAAATCATAGCATATTTGACGGATGTACAAAATATATCTGAAGAAAGAATTCACTAAATTAAATAGTTTCATAAAAAAAAGTTTCGAAAAAATTAATATGATATATAAAAAAATTTCATAGCCCTACTAAAAGAAATTATATGACTTTTGATATTATATATAATTATATCCGAAAAATGAGAACATCTAATTGTATAAAATTAGATCGTATTATGATCATATTAGATCTAATTTGACACAATTAGATCTAATTTGATGGAATTAGATATGGTTGGAAACAATTTTATCCGGATTTTTTCCTCATCCAAATGTATCAAATATAATATAATCCTATCCAACTAGTTATAATGGTACGGGGACAGTTTTTCGATCAAGTGTTTAGTATGGAGACATTTGGTTAGTTTGGGGACTGTCCTCAAACTCTTCCTAGGTCTAGCATAGTTTGGGCACATTTTTGGCCATGTCTCCGAACTATGCACATACATATATATATATATTAGGGCGGGTCGATTTAATAATCGCCCATGGCTCAGTGAAAATCGTATTCTAGGGATCAAAATAATAAACTTTGCCGAAGGAACCATACCTCTAAAACGAAATATTACTAAGTTAAATTAATTTTTTCATTTACATATGTTCTGACTAAATAAATTTCTAAGGAGAAAAAATAAATAAAATAATAAAAATAAATAAAATAAATAAAAAATAATAAAATAAAGTGCCAAAAATGGTGATTTTTTAAAATGTTTGTATGGGGAACCCCCCAGGGGAGTTCCAGGGGGTGTACCACTGGCATGGGTGGATCGGCCCTCCAAAGTTAGTGGGGGTCGGTCATACATTTGGACTCGATTGGGGCACTCTAAATGGGTCAAAGTGGGATTTTTCAAAACTTGACCCTACGGGACAAAAGTAATCAGTTAGGGGTAGTAGAATTCGTTTTAGAAGTGTGGTTCCTTCGGCAAAGTTTCTTATTTTGATCCCTAGAATACGATTTTCCCTGAGCCATGGGCGATTTTTTTGCCTCCCCACAAATCGACCCAGCCTAATATATATAGATCTATATATAATTGGATATTGCAATATATTGTACTATATATTGTGCAATATATAACAAGATATATTTATATATTTAGGATATAATTTCGTAAAATTTTATATAATTATAAAATTATTTGAAACAACAAATAAAATCTAATATGACAATATCATATTAGAATTTTGACTTGAGGTAGGAGAATATTCTAACTGAATATATGGAAATATAGAAAGTCCGAAAAAACAATTTTTGTATTTTTAATGTAAAAATTAAAATAATTGTTGAAAAAAAAAATAAAAATTATAAAAGATTATTCTCTCAGGAAATGACGACATTTTATAAAAAAATTAAAAAAAAAGTAAATACTATTAAACAATTTCATATATATAAAGAACACTTTCATTAAATTTATGGAGATCTAATTTATGAAACTATGAAATTTTATGAAAGAAAAGTTATGAGAATTTTTATAATATTAATTAAATATTATATACATAATGAAATTCTTCTTTGGTTCTACGAAAAAAATTCCATGAAATTATGTCATTAATAGCATGAAGAATAATTCTCTCATTGTTGAATTAGCTAAAAATTCGGTTGTCAGCACGAATCTGTTTTCTCTGTGTATTTACGATAGTTTAAAATAAATTGACGGAATAAAGTTCTTTGAACTCCGCAAATTATTGATGTTTAAAAAGTGAAACTTACGTTTCTTAGACCTCCCATGTGAAAATCGAAATATATATGAACACACATGATCATACATTGGCTCGTATGTGATCATGGATGGGCATACATAGTCATATACGTACATGCATAATTCAATGTGTGACCATACATGATCTCATATATTTCCATATACCTTTGGATCTAAAATTTGAGGGTATATGCCCATATATCAGCATATGTGAATCATATATGAGCATATATGGTTATATATGAATATGTACGGTCAAATACCCTCAAATTTCGGATCCGAAGATATATGGAAATATATGAGATCATATATGGTCATACCTCGAACTAGACATAGACGTATATGACTATGTATGCCCATGTGCCTATGTATGATCATGTGTGTTCATATATTTTTCGATTTTCACATGGGCTGTTAAAATATCTCAAAATAAACTGACTTAATGGCTTAACCATGTTTATGTTGGAAATAAGTTTCTCGCCCTTATTCTGAAAAAATATCACAATTGCCAATCACAAATATTGTCACATACAATTTTCTGATGTTTGTAAATATATAACAATCTTCTGTCATAAAAAAAAAAACTTCAAAATATAAAAGTAAAATGTGTCTTTGAATATTCCTAGTAGTGATGATGTTACAACTGCCGTACATAAAATACGGTATGTTAACAAAAAAAAAGTATAAAAAATATATATTTTAAAAATTTTAATACGTCACCCTTCAAATGATGGCCGCTGTTTATCTATAAGATATTGTTGATAAATGGCATCTTTTCTTTCGGCAATTTTTTTCTGTTCTTCTTTCTGCTCACGTTGCTCCATCTGATGTTGTTGCTGCTGCTGTTGTTTTTTGCGATGTTGGCGATCCTCGCCGAGGCCATAAAGGCCAGCAACAGCAGCCATTTTTTATAAACAACCAAAACTATTACAAATATCACAGAATAATTTCGTTTTATTTATTCTTATTTGTAAATAAAAAATAATCTAGTTTTGTTAAACATATTGCACTAAACTAAAGTTTTTTTATCTTGGGTTACGGTCACATCTCTTCAGTAGCAATAGTTTTAAAATAAATATTTTAAAACATTTTAACTAGTTGTTGTTGTTGTTGTCGCTGCTGTTGTGTAAGGCCTCGGTATTTGAAGATGCTATAAACTAAATCTTTCATACCTTTTCAAATTTATGTTTCTTTTTGAGGTTAAATTTTTTTCTTTTCATTTTAATTGCTGCATGTTTTCTTATTTAATTATTAAAATGCAATTTTACTTTTGTTTCATTTATAGTTCTTCGGTTTATTTCTTTCTTTTATTTTTTGACACAATACTGTGTTTTGTTTTGACACAATGCTTTATTGTTAAAGAAATATAAAAAAATACAACAACAAAAAAAAACTTTTTCTCTTTTATATATTTTTCTTTTTTTTGTTGTATTTAACTATACATGTAGCTGTGTTTACATTTTATATCTGTGTTGTTATCCTGTATTCATCTGGTTTGTTATTTTACTACTGCCGCGATATAAAAACTTTTCATTTTTTTTATTCATTCGCTTACATATACATACGTATTAATAATACCATTGAATATGTGTGCAAGTGTGTAAGTCTCGTGACACGATTCGCTTTTTTTCGTTTATTTTGGTTTTAGCTTTCGCTTCTATTAGCCGGATATCATTTAATATGCTAAGGCAGTGGCATGACATCCATATTTACACACATTCAAACCTGCATGTGTTTACACATACATATGTATGTACATTCATCGCAGTCATACTCCTGCATTCATACATTTCATATTGTATTCAAATTAAGCAGAGTATGATGTTGTTGTTTAACCTTAACTAACTTAAAAGACAGTTTAATAGTTGTTTTCCTTTTTTAAATATTGTGCGAATAGCGAAATACAAATACAATAATATATGTAATGTAGACAACATTAACAGCAATGTTGAAATACTCGTAATAGCATAAGTAAATGACATACATTTGACATATATAAATTGTTATGACGTTTCAGTTAAAACAAAAATACATACTTATATATTGTATATAAATACATATTGTAATAAACAATAGCTGCGTTTGTGCGGCATTCCTATCATTGATATCTCGAACAGTTTTGACAGCAGAAAGCCGGAATACGTTAAAAAACTGTCAAAATCGTACTTGATAACACTGATAGAGAGTCACACAAACACAGCCATTATTAAACATAAGTAATAGCACAAGAGCGTTGTCGTAGTTGGGTTTTAATAGGTCCTAGGTAAAAAGATTCGTTCAATTTTCTAAAATTCTTATTTAGTTTATAAGTGATATTGTTGATACATACTGATATATAAAGTTAAAAAATTTTAATATGGCTCTTGAAATTAGTTTTTTATTGTCACCATTTTTCGAATCGTATTTCATCATATTTGATCAAAGGTGGACTTAAATTAATGTATTACGATCCACCATTTTTTGGTTCAAAATCAATTTTGTTTAACATCACAAAAAAAAAACCTCACTAATTTCAATAAAATAAAATATTTAAAAATATATTTAACAGTTATTGTAGGATGCAGTTGTTTAGATAAGAATTTCGAAAAATTTTAGTGCGCTATTTTCTAGAATACTTTTTATATTCACCTTTACTCGAAATCATTAAAAAAGTTACGATCGCCTAACAAGCAGGTTCAAAGAAGGCTAGAGTAGTCACTTTTCGCTATTTAAAAGAGATTTTCTCAAAATTGTGAGGTGATGAAAAAATTTGTAAGTCGGATTTTGAAAAAAGACATCACAGGCAGTATGAATCCTCTATCAAAACGCAGAAGACTTTCTAAGGTGTGTTGCTTCATTTAAGTGAGTATTAAGGTTTAGTTTCTATTAGGGTTCAGCATGTGATAACCTCTAATTTAAAATAAATTGTACAATATTTTTTCATTATTGCAAAAAAAAAAATTATTAACTTCTGCTTTTGGCAGCATTTTTTTTTTTTTTGTGGAAATCATTTAAACATATTTTATTGTGGTTGGAAAAATAATAATATAAATAGGCAATTTTTTTGTTTTGTATGACCTACATAAATAACAATAAGAACAAATTTGATTTTAACCGTATCCTGCCATAATATATATTGCTTTGGGACTGAATAATAAAATCATAGTTTTCTAATTATGATATAAACCATTCTTCTAATTGTCGTCTATTGTCTAGACAATTAGAAAGTGTTGCTCTGCACATCAGACTATTTTCTTTGTGGTAAATCTATAATTGTAGTCATTAAAAGAACATTCACATTATTGTTAAACGAAGTGTAAAACCCTATAGTTACATTACACTATTCATTTGCATAGAGGCCGATTAATAGTTGTTTTCCAAAAGTCGTTTTTTGTGCGGTGAACAAGTGTTCACCTTTTGCCTAATGCAAAACGTTATATGGAAATAGCACTTAAGACATACACAATAGAAAATCTGTATACATTTTATAGTACAGAAGAAATTAGTTATAGCGAACAGTGATAAAAACAAATTGTTATATAAAGCCATAAAATTTTTACAGACACAATCAATAATAGCATTAACAATTAATTCTTTTGATGTAGTTAACAATTTTCTGTTTTTTTATCCACTTTAAACAAACTCTACTGTACGACACATGTTGTCGTACTCATATTCTACATACGAGTGAGTACCTATGTACATATTTTACAAATTATATAATGTATGCAGGTAAATATAAGAGAACGGAATTCCTTGTAATATTAACAATGCATAACAGGTTCAGTGGATGGAAATTCAATAATATGTAGAAGGTATTCATATACAGTGAGTGTTAACTTATTGTTTTATATTATAAACTAATGTGCAAGTACACCACTCTCTCTTTAAACGATTTTATTATTTTATTTATAAACTATTGTGGATATTATAGCCGAAAATAGCAATTATAGTCTTTTAGTTTTTCAATACAAAAATATTCGACATAAGGAGAATTTATTTTTTATTGTACCTAAGAAAGGTAATTTTTACATTCTACTTTGGAAACCAAAAGGTCCGTCAAGAGAGAGTTTAGAATATTTATTACAAATACTGTCGTGTATTTTAAAAGCAAAAAAGTGCCTACAAGTCTTGAATTAAAATATGTTTTATTCTACTTAAGTGTCTATTACTACGAAAAGTCTATTACTCTTACTTGTGACTGTATTCCCCATTTGTTTGTTGTTGCAAAGTTGCAAGTTATTATCCTGGTATCGACACAATCATAACATTGACAAATATAAGTTGATTTTTTTTTGTAAATTTTATTGTTGTTTTCTAGGAAAAGTTATGACTGCCAGTCTTTAAAATAGTGTTATGACAGTAAGGACGAGTCACAACTAGCAATAGGCACATTAACTACCACATTAGTAAAAATTGGCTGTTTAGACACATGAGTTTGAAAAATACTTATTTAATAAAATCTCATTTTGCCATCTTTTGATGGGATCATTTTATAAAAAATTAAAAATATAAAACACAAAAAAATTTTATAGTTCTGATCGATTCGAAGTTTAACTCCTGTGCTAAAATTTAGTTTGTCAATTTTATAAAAGTCTGCTCAATCAATCAATTTTTGCACAAAATTATTCTGGTCAAAGAAGAGTTTTATTAAAATTCTTCTAGACTCTCAACAATTTAAAGTCAGTGTTGCTGTGTTAATTTAAAATATGTTAGTCAAAAATGTGGCATTGGTGTGGGTTAGGGTGTAAAAATAATAAAAATATTAAGTAGTCGTTCTAGAAGTTCTATACTTTCGTTCTGATGACTATAAATATAATTAAATGGGTGAACGTTATATATAATATACAACATTTGCTTTACTACACTCAAGAGAAAAAAAAAAAAAAAATAAGTTAGTAAAAAAATTAGTAAAATATCTTGTATATCAAATATGCTAGTTTCCAGCACCTTTTTTTCTGAAATTGTGTTTTCATCAAAAGTTTTAGTTTATTTTTTTTAGCACTAAACTAATTTTTAACTAATGTTTTACTAATTTATTTTGCTACCTAAATTGTGCTGATAACACATTTATAGTGCGGACAACAACCAGACAGACAAGATGTTGATGTCGCAGATTAGATATTAGAGGTAGTGCGGACAAAGAAAATGAGACTTAAACGCAACTCTTCTAATAATAAATACAACCGTGAAATATTTTTGTATCCGTGTTTCATACATTAGACAAAAGGACGCCAAAATATTGCATATGCATAAAAATATACCACAATAAGATTAAATATGATTTAAATTATAGACGAAATAAAATATTTAAATTTAGTGAAGAAAAAGATAAAAAGTGAATGTATAAACAAAATGTTTATTAATATTGATTATGTGAAATACGAGGACAGACATTTATTTTTAGTAGTTTGGTCTAGTGCTGATAAATTCGGTTACTTTTCGTTACTACTACTCGGTTTTTAAATTTGAAATTTTTTTAAAATTTTTTGTTAAAATTTTTTGGAAATGTTTGTGGTAATTCAATATTTGAATTTATAAACATATTTTTTAACTTTTTCACCAACTATTCATTGCGTTTTTCATAGTTTTTTTAACATATTATTTTAAATATTTTACTTCTGGTTTTTTTTTTTCTTCTGGCAGAGTTGTAACTTTGCGACAAATATTTGAGCAGAGTCACATTTTTGTGGTAAATATTTAAGCGGAGTCACATTTTTATATATTTTGTCTGTCCAAAATGCAACTCTGAAAATATGGAGTAGTAATTTTGAGTATCGAGTACCCAAAAAAAAAGACAAATACTCGATACCCACTAATCATATTTTTACCAGGGGGGTAAAAAATTTTTAGAATTCGTAAATCTTGCAAATATTGTTAATAATAGAATTCTGTATAAAAATTATACTTTTTAATTTATTTTAATCCCAAACCTTGTACACTACACATAAAAATTCAAAAAGTAAGATTTTTGCTAAAACTTTTCTTTTTACGAAAGGTACAAAATTTACGAATTCGAAAATTTTTTTTCGAATCGAGTTATTTTGGTCAAATTTTTTGTGTTCCCTTTCGCTGTTTTAAGCAAGAGGTTTTTATAATATAAAAGCCGTATGGTTTTTTGATATTTAGAATTATCTACTAATGTGGAAGTCTGGAAATTTTTATAATTTACGAAGTTTCCTAAATAATGTTCGAAAGAATCACAAAAACACAATTTTCAGACTTAAATTTTCAGCAAATAAATTAACTAAAGTACAATTTCTCTGCAAATTTTTTGAGTTTTTTTCAGTCTAATAATATTTAGCAAAAAGTTTTATTGATTTTAGCAAGGATTTTTTTGCAATCGACTAAGTGTTAGCAAAACTTTTGCTGATATCACTATTTTTTTTGTAAAAATCAACTCGCTTCACCTTTTGCTGAAATTACCAAGAATTTGATTATAGTACTTTGTAGTACTGACAAGAAGCATATATAACTACACGCTGAAAAAAACGGCCTGTCCCAAAAATATTTTTGCTGGTAATATATATATATTTGGAGAAATTGTTAAACATATTCGCCGTGTTTTTACTAGAAATAATATATATTTGCATGCAAATATATTATGTTTGCAAGCAAATATATTATGTTTGCCTGTAAATATATAATGTTTGGATGAAATGAAATGACGCTATCGACAAATATTATATGTTTGTCAGCAAACATATAATATATGTGTCATAAACAAATTATTTTTCCATGCAAATACTATATATAAATAATATATTTAGTTATAAAGCAATTATTAATATATACCAAACAATAGGCGTATTTATTCTACTCTCCAAATTTCTCTATATTTTAATGGAAAAACATAAAAAGTAAAATTAATTCATCTACTGTTTGGCGATTATTTAATAACTAAATATATTATAAATCACATTGAATTTTACATCTTATACATTCATTGAAAAACAATAACTACAATCTCTTCATTTATTTTTTATTTATTTTTATTAACAAATATTAATTAAAAACTCTTATAATAAGTTAATACTTTAATATACACAATTAAATATTTTTTTTTTCTTTTTAACACAATTTTATGTTTTATTTATACTAATTTGTTTTATTTTTTCACATCTTGCACAATAAAATTAATAAATAATGGAAAAATATTACTAAATTTTCTGACTAGATGCAGTCTAGCTAAATTAAACGATTATTACCAACTATAAAAGTTATAATGGCGACATACAAATTTATATGTATCAAGAATGGAAATTCGCCGTTTTTCCAAATATATGTTAATTGTATCCACAAATATAATTATTACCGGGAAATATATGTATAGTAACTATAAAAACAATATAATTGGAAGCACACTGCAAATACATATATGGTAGTTTGTAAACATACATTGATTATCTCCAAACATATACAAAAACGTCTTTTTCCTCCGTGTAAGAGATACAATCGCTATCGGATCACACATCGGACCGGACAGAAAATTACGACCTTATCAGACAGCGCCTAAATGTTCTCTGACAATTCTGACAAGGTCTTGATCTCCTGTCCCATTTCCGGTTCGGTGTGCGATCCGATAGCGATTGCATCTCCTAGTTATATTTGCTTCTTGGTACCGGAAAATGCATTAATTGTCAACCATTGGTTGTAGGAAAGTTTTTGTCTATTTGTTGCAAAACAAATTGTAAATTCCATTTGGAATTTGTGATATTTGATGTTAAAACCGAACAAAATAACACTAATTGTAAAGTCCAAAACAGATACTCGCAGTGTCGGCAGCGTTTTGACGATAAAGCAGGCTTTTGTATTTTCTTTATTTGTCACTGCCGAGAAATTAGAAAATTTTTTAAATAAACAAGAGCAGTCTTCAAACAATATGCAATAACAAAATTTTAAAAATAGCGAACATTTTTCGTGAAACTAAAGTCCAAAATTGTCAGCACTGCCACTGGCACTGTGAGTATCTGTTTTAAGCATAATTTTTGAAAACTTAATAACTCCGCTATTTAAAAAAAAATAAAAATTGGTTAAAATGCAGTTAACATGTCACAGTAATGCGGATATGAATTATAAAATTTTTTACATTCTCCTTTGGAAATGACATTTCCTATGCTCAATATTACATGGAATTAAACAGTAAATATGGACGGACAGAGATTGATAGCGTGTGAATCAAGCTCTTCTCAAAAAACAAAAAAGAAAAAAAAGAAGTCTTAATATTTTTGAATAAAAATTTGTCTACAAAAATACACAAAATTAATTTACATCCTGTCAAAATTTCTAATTTCGTTGCCAAAGTTTCCATCAAATTTCTAAATGAAGCACTGATCTTTTTGTCTGAAAGTTTGATTGAGAAAT